>OY728136.1:1281822148-1284222148 GCA_963277665.1 Viscum album | reverse complement strand
AATACTCCCCCAATAACTAACCAATCCTCTGGGTAAACAATGTTAATCCAAAAGGATTCAAAATACATAGAGATTAAAAATGGGATATAGGATTTAAACAATAACAGTAGAAAATAAGTGGCAATTTAAGAAGATATCACTATTCAAAAATTAGAACACAGAAACCAAAATTGCAAGAAATAAATAGGTTTGATATCAAAAGAGAATCAAACTAGCTCTGATACTACTCTATGAGGGGTAAAGGGTGAACCTAATACAAGAAGAACATTGAACCGCAATAAGACCAAACTAGGTTCTTTATATTTGAATTAAAAATATTATAGATCCAAAACAACAAGATGAAAAAATGTAAAAGTAAGAGCAATAAAATAGTTATTTACATGCTTCGGCCCCATGGGGACCTACGTGAACAACTAGAACACCACATGACTCATAATTTTTATTATGATCAAAGAAGAAGAAGATTTACAGCATAAATGAGAAAATAAAACACTAACATAATCCTAAAATAGCTACTGTATATGAGAATCTAGAAAAAAATCAAGATATTTACAATTCCAGACACATGGAGGTTTGGATATCCTGATCACTTCCTGAATTCGCTTAAGAACTATTATGGGATGGATAAATAATTTAATATATAGGTGCTTGAAAAAATAACTCCTCATACTATATTTGCTTCACTTGGGTACTCATCTTGGAATATTAATGTTATCATCAAAGATTCATCCAGAGATATACACCAGTAGTATACCACAAAGATCAATAGGCAAGAATTATTCCCACTGATAATCAACCATTTAGGGTTTAACAACTAGATTTTGGAGAAGGATAGAAACATTTCCTTGAGATATAACCAGATATGAATCACATTGAACCCCATGTGTTCAAGGGTTGACCAATTCCCCCAAAATAATCCTGCAATCCATAATTGCACATCCGGCTAGATAATGACACAAAGCACAGGTTAATAGAATATCATCAGCATATCGATTAATCCAAAATAGATGGATGGTTAGTATGAAAGGGGATGTGAGATTAATCAACAGCTAAAAAAATCCTCATGGATCAATAGGATGTCACAGAGGAGCAGGGGAAGTAGTGTCGGCTAAATTCCAAGGCCCAAATAGAAAGCCCACATGGTATGTAAGAGTACAATAACACATAAAAGATCCCAACAAGATTAAATTTAGAAAAATAAAACGTATACAAATATTTCATACAAGAGAATTAAAAAATGGCATAATCAAAACATGACATATTTCAATATAAAAACATAAAATTGAATTCCATAATTCACAATTCTTCTATATATTCCTCTCATGGTTTGATTATTAGGTTTAATGATAAATATAAAAATAAAGGTACTTTCTCATCTTTAAGAAGGTTGGACAATAAGGCTTATAAGTCCATCATCCATATGTTATCATGGTTTCTTTATTCATTTGAAATTAAAGGGGAATAGGGTCCCCTATGAAATGTTAATTAATCACTTTAGAAAGTAAGTGATCTATGTTCTCCTTCATGGATATCTTAGAATTGAATCATGGTCCTACTTCCATCCAATCATTCATAGTCAGTCTACATATTAGCAACTTACTTCATGATATCCCTATCAATGAGAAAATCTAGATATTTTGGAAGAAGAATTTATTAGTGGTGTTGGTGAATTTATCATCTCTACACATTACTATCAAGGTGACCCTCCCCAGTCAATCAATTTATTTTGTTGTCATTTAAGAAAAATGTAAATACAAGGATTGATAAAACCTCTAGGAATATCTCTATTTTTTAATCTAAGATCTTCCTCTTTGTTCTTAGGAGGTGACCTCAATACTACAATAGATAAATCTGTGGAAAAGGGGGGTTTTGTAACTCTAGGAAGGATATAAAGAACTTCAGGCATGTCTTGGCAGCTAATAATCTGTTAGACTTTGGATTCTCAGGATTCCATTTTACCTAGTACCACAAAAAACAATGAAATCATAAAATTTAGAGAATACATGATAGATGCATGAAAAATAAACAAGGTGTCACTTGATTTCCTAACACTTAAATAACCCATATGATCAGGTAAATATTAGACAACTCTACTCTCTTTCTCACCCTTGAAGGTCCTGTTGGTGAACTCTAGATTTTTTTCTTCTCTAAGAACTGGAATTATAACTAAGGCCTCTTATAAAGAGTCAAAATTTCATGGTATGGAACTATACAAGGCCATCATTGAAAAATTCCCTATAAGAATCTGAGGAATATTATAACTAATCTTAGAGTGTGGGTCACTTATTATAATTCTAGTCAACCAGGTATTAAAGATATAGAAAATGATATATATATTCTGGATAATATCTTGTAGGAATATTGGAATAAATATTCCTTTGCGACTCTTATGGACAAGAAAATGATTCTAGCATAAAAAAATTTGGAGGTAGAAAGTAATTCTTGAGAAAGATCCAAAACTCATTAGTTTAGAGAAGGAGATATAAATATATACTACTTTCATACACATATAAAAGTGAGGAGTTTCATTTGAAATCTTAATCTAAAATTGGAGATGGTTCATCCACTAGTGATACAAATGTCTCAAGCCTTTTAGTTATAGATCACTTTGCTAAACTATTATTGGAAGATAACCGGGATAAATGGGGAGGTTATCCCAAAGAGGATGGGAATGAACCTTTCTTCAATATGATTTTTCACTCCATTGGTTATCATACCAACTCTTAACTAGATACTATCCTAAACATTGAAGATATTCTTGGAGTTTCTAGGATCTTGAACTCAGATAGTGAACCAAGATATGATGATTTTCCTAGAGCATTCCTCCTAGTGGCTTGGGAAATTATCAAGATATAACTCACAGGGGATGGTAACGATTATCTCATAGGATTATATTTATCAAGAGACACTTTCACCATTTCAATGCTTCACATACTGAAATTGAATCACCCTTCCTCTTTTAATCAATTCCATTTGATTAGTTTTTTTACCTTCACTCATAATGTTTTGGTGAAAATTATCAATAAAAATATCACCCCTCTCCCCCTGGGGAAATCTAAAGAACAAAATGATATTATAAAGAATAGGAGAATCCATGGGTCCATTGGGTTATCCCAAAAAAGGATTTATGAAATCAATATTAAAGTTAAGGAAATAGATATCATAGTGGAGGTCAAAATAGAAAAATCTTTGATACCATATAATTGATCTTTATCATCAAGGTCATATGTTACAAGGGTTTTTCTAAATGGTTTCTTGATCTTTGATTTTGTTGCAAATCCTCCCCTTGGTTCTTGATATCATTGAGGGGAATTAATTTCAGTTTCATTAAATATTTTATAGGCCTATGAAAATGAGTCTCTATCTCCACTATCCTTTTTTCATTTCAAAATACACACTTAGTAGGAATCTATCCAATGTTATTTCCTATGTTCTTGTTATTCCTTTCAAAGGAAGGTATGGATATAAAGGAATCCCCCACTTATTTTTTTTCTAATGATGTAATCTTTTTTTAATGGAAAACATAAATATATCTTAATATTCAATGAAAATTTGGATGAATATGGTTAGATTGTAAGACTATTATCCTTAAAAAAACCATTTTATTTATTCCAATGAGGCTCAATTAATTGAAAGGTGGACTAGTTTTTCTAGAAACATTTTCCCCAAGGAATATCTAAGAGATCCTCTATCTACTAGAAAAATCAATATCTGATATTTTAACATCTTGGTTCATTGGATCATGGGGAATATCTTGAACTTGAAAAGTAAACTCCTCTCTTTTGGTAGGTGTATAACTCTGATCAAATTGATATTATCTTTGATAACCATATAGGTTCTGGTAGTCATCAGAGTTCCTAAGGTATTTTTTAAAAACATAAAAAAAATTCTAAATGACTTCTTATTCGAATTATAGTTAGATTTTAGGTACCATTGGGTCAGCTAGAGCCAGATTGAAAAAACCCATCAATGAGGGTGGTACTAATTTAAGGATCCTAGAAGAATCCATGCATGAAAGGCTCACATGGGATTACATTGTAAGGTACTCTATTTGGGATAAGTTTTTAAGGATAAAATATGAGAAATATTCAGATAACATTTTCCATGATCCTCTTTTTTCATCTATGATTTGGTGGAGTCTTCAAGGCCCCCTTCAAATCCACCTCATGCATTCTCATTGGGTTATCATATGTGAGGAGTTTTGATTCTGGTTTGATAACTAGGTGGGGATTCCACTTTATTTCCTTTCCTTCCTGAGCCCAAATATTATCTTTAAAATATCTAAGGACCATCCTACTTTCACCGATATCATCATGAATACCAATCAGAGAGATTTGTTTAATACTATTCACCTGAATTAGGAGGAAAATTGGTGTTTCTTCACTCAATAAAGATCACACTCCTTCATATTAGTGTACTATCTCATATTGCATCATACCTAATAAGGGGATGATATGTGGGGGAAATATTGGAGGAATTATGTTATTCTAGCTAAGTATAACATCCAGATCTAGCACACTCATCACCATTCTATTCCTATGGTTATCATTTTCCAGCGTACAGTCATTCACCTGACATTGAAGTATCTTTACTGCACTTAATATAATTTAGAGGTTGGTGATAATATCTTCCATGATTATGACTAGGGAAGGTTCATTTGGTTTTTCCTTGGGGATTATCTGATTATCATACTTTACCTGTAGTCATTTGATCTATTCATGATAAACTGGTTCAAATTCATGGATATTTATTCTGATAAAGGCTTGATTCACAAGGTAGATATAGATATTGGTTATTGTTCTATCTAGTATCAACAGAATAACATTCATCACAATGTAGTTCTTTACAACTCCCAAAATATTAAAACCAAATTCCTTTATTTGAATCATGTTATAGCTCACCTTTCTAGCAAGTCCAGTTTTTCTCCATCCCCCAGATCCATTTTCTCCCTTCCCTAGATCCTAGAGTTTTTTTATTGATAAAAGTAGAAATTGTGTTAAAGGGATTTACCATAAAGAAATCCTTAAAATCAACTATTGTGGTGCCTGATCAAATGGTATTATTCATATCAGGGGTCTTATGTATGATGTGTAGGTTCAGGGATTTTTGCTTAAAATATTTACAATGGTGAAGGTAATTCCCTTAGTGTATAAGTGAATGATTTTCTCAATGGACTCTCTATATACAAAGATAGGAATATTTCATTATTAGTTAAGGAATCTAACCTGAATCCCCAGTTCATTGGTCCATTGTATATACCGTTTGGGAATGCAATAAAATGATTCATGAGATGACAGACTGGTTTTTCAAACCTAGTATGATGGAAACAAGGAGGTGGAAATCCTATATATAAAATGATATGCGGTCTTAGACAAAAATCCTATACTCAAGTGGTAAATGCTTCTACTTGGAATCCAAAAGATTGAGGAATGAATCTGGGTAGGCCCCCTTGTAAAATTTATTATGTGGCGATGGCGTAGGGATGATACAGGAAAGAGGTGATACAGATATGATACAGGTAGGGGTGTAGTCCCTATACATGCTGATGCAGCAGGGCATTTGTTCCATCAAAGGATTTCAGGGCCACTGGACCTCCAAGATATAGAGATGAGATCCTCCCACATGGGAGGAGAACCCAAATGAGGAATCAGAGCAGTAGTCACCACCAGTAGAGCTAACCAAATTGGAATAATGAGAGGGTATGGAAACCTCCATTGCTACCAGGAACTGTGTAGCTCTACATGAGTTAATGCTAGCCGATCATCCATGCGAGGTGGGGAGCTAAGCACCATCAATGAAGAAGATGGTGGGAGGGGTAGTTCCAGTGTGTAGGGTCTTTGGGCCTTTAGTCCATGTATTGGGACTTGTTCCACTGGGCCTACAGGCCATGTAAGGGTTCCCTATTAACCCAATTCAAATGGGGATTATCCAAAAACAAATAAAAATATAAAGTCCTTTAGTCTATTCAAAGTTAGGATCTTTTCCCCCATATTCTAAAATTAGCATGGGAATATATGTGTTTGGCCTCCACCACTTTAACCTGACCTAATCTCTTGTTTTCTTGTTTTTTTTTTTTGTCTATTTTTTTTGTTGTTCCTCCCTATTTTTTTAATAAAAGTTCATGTTTTAGTTAGTCATCAATCATTAATAGAAATATATACTAAATAAAAAACATATCATGATAAAGGTCACCACTTCAAGGTTGGTGCTTAATAAAATCATGTCATGGCGAAAGTCACTATATCATGGTTATTTGTATGTGTATGATAGTGCATTATAAGATAACACACATATCAATCATCTTCCCACTATGATCTATTATCTATCAATCTACATCATTTGATGATGATTTAAGGAGTTTATAAAATTTTTAAGTGATAAAAATTTATATTATTGATTTGTTTTAATGTTATATAATGTGTGCAATGTGTTTCATAGTTCAAAAAAATTTATGAATGGAATAATGTAACATTGAAACTTTTTCAAAAAATTAAATTATATGTAGTCTTTATAAAGTTTCCATAAATATTATAAAAGGGTTCCATAACAATGAGATGATTTTGACAAGAAATCTGAAAATTTTCTTAAGTTATAGCTCTTGGATTTGTCTTCTTCCTTTAATACCATGGTTATAGCTAGTCGTGGATCAAGAGATAATCCTATCAAAGTGCTAGGTAATTCATACAACCTATGGACTATCTTTAGAGAAAGGATACTATTATTTCTTCTAAGGGATCTCTATCAAGCTCATGTAGAAGATCTTGGAAAGTTTGACTTTGTATAGTAATGTAAAGTATTCTCTTTATTTTTATTATATTTAATTCAATTGAATAGTTAAATATTTTGTAAAAAATGATTTCAAATGTTAATTTATACTCTATTTGGACAATATATGTCCCCGCATAAACCTAACACTTGTATTAGAGGGACATCCTATAAAATTTCTCCATTAAATATATAATTATAAAAAGAAATTATTGTCACTTATTTTTAATTATATATTCCTAAACTTTATGTAGATAATTATTATACTTGAATTAGTAATGTAATTTTATAAAATAATTATTATTTGTCAAAAGATTTTTATAAAATCTATTTTAATGAATTCATGATTTTTTTACAAATGTAGTTTTATTATATAATTACACTACTCATATTGATTATTTCATTTTCATATGGTCATTATAATAGTAATGTATTAAATGGATTTTAATTATTAAAAAAATATTATACATGTTTTAAAATTGATATATTTATAAAATACAACCATAGAAAGCATCGTAATACTTTTATTATCATATACAATTGTATATGAATAATATGATAAAATAAATTATTAATTACTTTTTACACTAAAATAAAATTTTTGTGCATTTATAATTTTATATAATAATTAATTTAATGTTTAAATGATTTTTTATCATATTATATGTGCATGTTTTGTTACTGTACTAATTTCATTTTAAAACACTAAGTAACATATTTTACACTGAAATAATATTATATAGTATTTATTATTTGAAAGTTTAATTTCTAATATATAGTGTTTTATTATTAAAAAATTGTTATTATATTTGTATAATGTAGTTTTTGAAAAGTAATATGGTCATTGACATAGTATTGTAGTGATTATGAATAATATTAATCATACTAAAATTGTTTCCATAAGTGTTTATTTGAAGGATAAAATTCACTAATTTAGAAGATAAATTTTATAAAAATGTATCTCATTTTTGTAATCATCATGTCAAAATTATATTCGAGTGAAGTTTTTCTATTTTCCTAAAAAAATTGATTTTTTAAATAGTAAAAATATAGTTTTTACATATACGATAAGTTTTATGAAATCACTAGAATATGAATAGGAATTAATAATTTAGAAAACGTTTTTAAATGATTTTAAATGTATTTAATGATTAAAATAATTAATCTATAAATCATAAACTAAATTTTTAAACCTATAAATCAATTTTCAAATCCTAAGTAAAATTTTATTCTAATAAAAAACTATATTTTATTCTTTAAAGAAAATAAAATATTTACAATATTCTATTTTATTTTGGGTGTGTTTAAATGTCATATAAACATTTATTTTTTAATCAAAAAATATTTATAGATAAATAAATAAATACTAAAAATCAATTAATTAATCAATTTTATATTCAAAGATATTTATCCCCCTTGATCATATAAACACCCATCCTCCACCCCTTCCTTGTTACTTTGAAAACATTTTCCTTTTTTAAAATATATATAAAAATCTATCTATGAACTATCTTATCCATGTTCATATTACCCTGTTCTGATAAAATTAGCATTATCTGAAGTCTTTGGACTCAATCCAAAGTAGATGGCTCAAAAAGGAAGGTAAATGTTTTTATTACTCCCCCTTTATTTGGACTTTTTTCTTATAATATCTTATGAAATTATACTTTATATACTTCCACATTTATAACTACATCATATTATCACCCTTTTATCTATTATTAATGAGATATTACCCATTCCCTCTCATCGAACCCTTTTTATAATTCATTACTATGTCCAAGTAAGGGCTCTCCGGTCTCTCTTTAAATTTGTTTTTGAGATTTTTTATCTTATAATATTTTAGAATTACTTTTCAAATTAGACCATGATTATATTTCTATGGTATTAACATACATTTAACCCATTATTCTTTATATGATACCCAATTCATGTCATCATTCTCTTTCCATAAGTCCTTCTTATTCTAATGTAAGGGGTTTTCTCTTACAAATCATCTTTTTTTCATGGAAAATTTCTATATTGTATATCCTATATTCTATTAATTATCACATAAGTATTGAAATTATATATTTATTTTTTCATTTATTTTTTAAATATTACTTGTATCTTTACCTCTCATATATATTAAATGATCATACAATATATTGTTCGTAAGGGTTCATTGTCTTTCCCCTTTCTTTTGAGATTCTTTTGTTTAAATCTATTTTAAAAAACCATCCCATATGCTACCATACATATATATCAATTATAATATAATACCTCTTATCCATTATCAGTGAAATTATACTCATTACCTCTCATATAATCAATTTTATAATCAATGGAAGATGAGATGAAGAAAAAGGAAATGAGTGTGCCTCCCCTCGGTGCAACCCGACTGGAGGAGCCCCCCCCCCCTCTAAGGTGGTATTTTTTAAAAATAAGAAAGTATCCATTTTTACCTCATTCAAAAAACATATATAGGATCTTTTATGTTCCTAGAGATTCTAATTTAGCAACTCACTTTCCCACCAGGTACCCAGTGGTAACCCACGGTCCACCTAATATCTAAGCTTAGGAGCACAACCCTAATGATCATTCTAACAAGAACCTAGTGTAATTCAATTGGGTACTCAGTGGATTTGGAATCCAACCTCTAATTTCTTTTTAATTACTCAACACCCAAAAACTTACTCTACATATTTTCCACCCATCTTTCCACCTCCAAAAAAATTTATATTACCTACCTAAATGTGTTTAAAGAATATTTTACCCAATCCAAATTCAAAATTTTAAATTCATCTTGGATAAAGTTCCATTAGAGTCTATCACTTTCTTTGTTCCACTGATAATTGTTGGAATGGTTCATTATAGGATGTCTAAGTAAGTGGTATCTTGATCATTCACACTAAGCTTTGGATAACTTCTTGCTATGATTAAATGGAGTAGTTCCTCTAAGAACAATTGATATGGGAGTTAATTTATTTATTTGGCCCATTTTTATTATCTTTTCAGGTCTTCCTTACTTATTTTATTATTTATTAGGCCATTTGGAACTCCTTGACTAATATAATTGATTTTATTTAACATAAGATAAAAAATTTTGATTGTTTGAGTGAATATTTGAAACATATTTAGGGTATTTTAGGGGTCAAAATATTAAACTTTTAAATTTATAAGGGTAATTGGTAGTTTTCCTAAGGATATTATCCTTTGGGAGTAGCAAAAGAATACCACTAGAGTTTTGGTGGTGTTCACCAGAATTATAGTGTGTTTAGGAAAATAAAGGGATGGGTCATTTGTTCAATAGAGTTTTAGTAGGTTATCACCAAAGTTTGGTGCACTTTCCAACCATAATTTATAATTAGGGGAGTTTTGGCCTTTTCTCTAATAGGATTTGTGTATTTAATATCATAATTTGAACTCTATATTAACAATAATCTAACATTATCTTCTAACATTATCTCCCAACCTCTCTCAAACATCATTTAATAATCCCTATATCATTTCAAAATGGATCGATGATTAGTTTATTACTCTAGTGACTCTCATTTTGATGGATTTTTCCTTCGAATATTTCTATGTGTATATCTGTATTTATCCTCAGAGTCAGCATGGTGTTTGGGTGACTTGGAACTCCGAAGTTAATATATTAAAAATATCAATATATTTTAATTCATGAACATAGAACATTTCAGTTTTTTGGTTTTCTTATTTTTTAGGACATGATATGTAAAATATGAGACCACGGTTGATTCCATAATGTGGTTTTTACCCTAGGTGTAACCAATGATTGGTCGACATCGTACGTTCTGAGGTAGGTGACCTTTTTTGGGTGCATTTAATAAAATAAATAATTTTATTTATTTATTTTTATAAAATGACTTGAATCTAAACCTATATAAATAGCTCATCGTGAGAAATTTTCAGCGTTAGCCGCATAACCCTAGGTGGATTTGAGAGGAGTAAAATGGGAATTCTTTATTAGATGATCAGGATATGAGAATGATGGGTGATCAGATCAAGGTGGATCGAGAGGAAAAATATGTGACAGGTCTTCTTTATCACTGGTGAAAGTGTTCTTCACAAATGATCAATCCTATATTGAGGAAGGTCACATTATTTGTTAGGATTCCTCCCTTTTTATTTAATCAATCATGTATTAATTTATCTGATTTTATTTCTAGAATTTTACAATCTTCGCATGAACCCTTTCACAATCTTTTAGATTCATTTGATCCCATAAATCCTTTTTTCACTTGATATCACTTATAGATATCTCTATTTATGTGATTTTTGGAAAAGAACACTTGGAAAATTAATGATTTACTTCGTTCTTGTACATTTCCCCCCATTATTCATTGTGATCTTACCTATTGGATCATGGGGTCATAGTTTGACATTGTTGCGGGGTTCAAGTGTGATTAGACCCTCATATTCATGGAATTTGAGTGAATAGTTAATGGGATGGTGATTTTCGGATGGATTGAGATTGATTGTGGGTGATGCATTCTGGATCTAGGATCTAGAGCAGTGAAGGGTGACAGGAGGTGCATGGGACACACATAGGTCCATCAAAAGACTATTGGATTTCTTGTTTCCAAAAACTGAAGGCTAGGAATCAATAGACATAGGCATTAACCTCTAATTTTATGTGGCCAAATAGTGGTATCCAAGGTGATGAAGTCAGATCTAAAATCCATGAGAAGGATCTGAGATTCTTTGAAAACCCAAAATAAACATCGTGTATTTCCATATAACACATGTTGTGTTCTTTGGTTTCCATAATGACTCGGGTTTTTTTCTCGAGTTAAGGATCACATGATGTGTGTTCAAGCCCACACTCTATGTGACCGTACCTGGGTAGCCAATCTATTTTTTGACTACACATTCCCCAGAACATTCGGTGGTCAAACACATCATGTACTCCACTGACACATCATGTGTCTGCACAAAGCCAGCCAAACCATATTCTGTGTGCACACACATAGGACCTTGGGTGGTCTTACATGTTGTTTTATGGACACATTGTGTGGCTATACTTGGCCAACCAATCTGTGTTCCAAGTATAAATGCCCAGGACCCCATATGTACATACATACCATGTCTTCGTGTAGAAACTCTATGTAGTATGACTTGGATTCCAAGTCGTATATAGGGGAGAATGCATCCAAGTGATGAGGTGAGGTTACACATCGTGTGGACCCCCATACACATCATGTATTTCCCCTAGAAATTTCTTTCTATCGTATCATCTTTATCAGGAATAGGATTTTGTCCCATAAGTAACCTATCTTGAGTATTTTTTTCTTAAAACGTGATGGTGGCCCTCATTGTGGCATATGAGATATGTTGTGAGGATTTTATAGCATTACACTTCTCCAGGCAATGGTTGATTATGGCGGTGATTACGGTAGGATCATTGGAGTGATTTTGGGTTCGATACTCCCCTTTCGTACAAAGGAGCGGGTCCCACATACTCTTTACATATTTAAACTTGGTACTCCCACATAGTGGGGTGAATTTACTCTATATATGGAGTGTTACTCCCCCATATTCAATCTATAATGGGGAAAGGGTCCTCTGTGGGAGTCGTGGCTCCCTTGGTTGTCGATTGCATCCGTAAGGAGTGGGCTCCTCCACACAGATTCTTGCAAGGTTGTGTGTGATTATGGACATAAAAGATGGAATTTTGGAGTTATAGTCTAACTCATTAACTATGGATGGGATACGGGATAGATATACCCTTTATCTCTCTACTGGGTTTCTTTATGAGCATATATGTATTGGGTTTTCATTTCCCTCTTTCTTTGGGTTGATTTGACCTCAATTGCATCTTTCTTTTTCTCCCTTTGTGGTTTTTGAGGCATCCTATTAGGTATGTATATACTCACCCATGCATAGGATTTTATCACACAAGTCATGTCTTATGAAGACGACATGTATTTTAATAGTGAAATCAGTAGATCATTGTGATACTTGGATGTATAATCCATGTATAGTGGTTGTTCTTAGAGATTTAGAGTTAGTATCTCTTTGTTTTCCCCTTTTTCTAGGTTTTATCAGGTAGAGAATTCATTTATGGTTGGGTGTATAATTTTCCATTTTACGATTTTGTTTATACTATGGTAATATAATTTATTCCATAGAGTTTATTGAATGCATGGTTGTACTTTAGATGTTACAGAATTTTGTTTATATTACTCTTCACTTCTTCATAGAGGTGGTTTTGTTTTTTCATACTGGTACTTTTGGAAAAGTCCACCCATTTTAGTTTTTCCTTATATATTCTTGTTACCATCCCCTAAACTATCATAGGCATAGTTGGGGTGGTCTCACCCGTTATTCCTCCAACCAGGAGGGCCCCAATAGTTCAGTTCATGATAATTACAAAGTAACTGGGATGGTTAGTATATATTTTTCCATGTGGTTTTATTTTATGGCATCAAGGTTTAGTTTTTAATATATTATAATTATCATTTTTCTTTTATATTTGGATGGATTATTGACATTTAATGGTTATTGGAGGACTTAGGATTCCAATACTTATATAGATATATAAAATTCCATGTTTTCGGTGAAATCTATTAGGATCAGCCATGAAAAACATTTTCTAGAAAAGATATTTGATCTAATATAAGGATAAATTCTAGTAGTATAATTTCATATGGTTTGGATGGTATTGGTGGACCATCAATGATCAGATTCTAGGTTTCAGGATTATAGAAAAATAGAATTCACAGACTAAATGATGTTATTGGTAGTTATTCTTACTGGTGGGTATATATGATAGGTAGAATCAGATATTAACTCTAGATGATATGAGAAATGTGGGAAACACAAGGGTTTTTTCGAAGAGTTGATAGTGTATTGGGTTGAGGATATTAGGTGATGGGAGCCTTTGACTAAATGGAGAGATATCATAGAAGATAGGAGATACATGGAATCACTCCCCATGGAGATTAGAAGATATGGTGTCTAGTTTCACTGGTAGGATTCTAATCTATTTATTAGGATGGATTATTTTATCAATAATAATTCCCCAAACAATTTAATTACAATCATATTATGATTCCTTGATTAAATTTAAAATAGTGTTCCCTATAGAGTAAAAATCACATCCATACCAAGTAAAGTAGCATTTTAATTTTGTCTTTCATTCTTTGAATCATTGTATTTTGATGATATTTTTTTGTGTGTGTTCAAATTCTGTGTTTTGTGGTGTAATGATTTAGGTTCCTACTCTTCTAAGTTTCATAAATAGTAGTGTGGGATAAACTATTAGTACTGTTTTTTCTTCCTTCATAAGTTTTGGTATTGAGTTTTTAGAAGTATTCAAGAATATATCCATGAACACAAAAAGTGGTATCATATTTTTAGTTATATTGTTTTGAATGATCATACCCTAGTAATGTTGATTCATATCTTTGTTTAGTGGCAACATTATGACCTTTTTATAATAGGATTGTTTTTAGTAAAAAATTCCTAATACCTCTTATGTGTTCAAATATTTAGTGGGAGCTCATTAATTTCCAGAAATATAATTTGATTAAAGTAAGTTCCAAGTAGATAACTTTAATGTCATGGATTTTGGGTTCTGGAGAATACAAATAGAGGATTATCTACTATAGAAGGATCTTGATCTATCATTGATGGAAACCAAGAAAGAAGTGATAAAGAAGGAATAATGGAAAAGACAACATAAGAAAGCATTGGGGTTGATATGGATGTCATTTTTATAGAACATGTTTTATAAAATTCAATAATTTAACACAATATTGGAACCTATAAAGACCCTCACAGACATGTATGAGATGCCGAACACAATGGATAAGGTTTTACTTTTTCAAATTTTATTTGGAATGAGGCTGTTAGAAGGTAAACCGATGGTATATCATATCAACAACTTCAACATGATCCATAGAAAGATGGAGTCAGTGAAGGTGAGATTTGGAGATCCATAGTGGATGTTGTCCTTATTATCATCCCTCCCTGATTCTTGGTATATAATTTTCACCACTATGAGAAACTCAAGTGGTAAGATTAACCTAGTGTTTTTAAACATTACAGACCTGATCTTGAATGAAGAATTTTTTTAGAAGGAGATATGAGAATCTCATAGAAATACCTATAGTGTTAAAGTAATGGGTAATTACATAACAAAAAAGGGTCAGAGAAAAGGGAAAGTAAGAATAATTCAAAGCAGGGGTTGTTTAGTGGATGGTGGCCCCATGTGTTGGAAGTATAAAATTGTAATACAACCAAGTTCCTCCAGCTCACTTTAGTATTATATTATAGAATTTTGAGCTTTATTTAACCCAATATCCAAAAGAAATAGTATAAGGAACTATACTTCTAAAATATATAGTAATATCCATCTTTTTAATGATAAAAATCCCATGATTATGTGAAAAGGTGTCATATTTGTCTAGAAAATGAGCGAAATATTACTATAATTACAAGGCATAAGATACATATTAGGGTTAAGAAAGAACTAATTTCCATTGGAATGTTGTGAAATGAAATTTCAATACAACATTCATTTAAGGTGCATAGAATATTTCATGTGGCTCCCTAGTTATAGCCAAAGGAGTGAAGTATATGACATTATACCTCATGGGAGTATCAGAAGGTATGATTCATGTGAGAGTTGTAATTTACACAAATTTATGGTATGAATATCTAGGTAACTTGAGAGGGAAGGGAATAAAAGTACTAGATTCTAAAGGTATATTGAATATCAAAATCATATAGTATAGGATGTGAATATTGTATCTATGGAAGGTATTGATGTATGTTCCTCAGCTCTTATACATTCTTATAGAGTTTCATTGTTCTATATAAACTTCTTAAATAACATGACATAGAAAATGTGGGTGTTATTTATCAAGTAATAGTTCAAGGTGTTCTGAATCTTCATTTAATGGAGATCCACGGTGTAAAAAGAGTCCAGTTACAAGATAAAGTTCTTAAGTTTTGATTATAGTAGATAAAATGGAAGTAGGGAGTTCTAGATATTCTACTAGTAAAATGTAATAAGGTTTGATAAGATTGTGCTAGGTACTCCAGAACATAATAAAGTCATGGAGAGGATGAACTAGGCATTATTTTAAAAATCAAGTAGTATCAATATTCACATGGTGTTCCCCAAGGTGTTTTGGGTGGAATTGTTGAATTGTGTAGCATAAATGATCAACAGGATTCTATCTTCCCCATTAGAGTAGGATCTACCAAAATTTCATTAGTTCTAAAGGAAGGTAAACTTCACCCATATCAAAGTATCTAGTTCACTCACCTACATCCATTTTGATTCTAAGGAGGGGTAAAATCTTGTCACTAAGTCCTGATTGTGGTACTTTGTGGGATATGTTTATGAAGAGATTAGGTTTTGAATCTAGGAAAATAACCATTGGAAGGTTGTAAGAAGTAAAAATATGATCTTCAATAAAGAGATCCTATGGAATTATCAGAACTTAGTAATGAATTTTGAGGGGGGAGAAGTATCATTAGAGGTTTAAGTTCAAATGAATGGTTGTTTGGATGTTATGCATATTTTAAAGAGTTTAGGAAGTATGTTTGTACAATGAATACTAGACCATTAAAAATATACAACAGATGAGTGCCAAGATCTGATGGTGTTTCCAAGGCTGAAAGTAAGATAAATATCTAGGAATGTGGATGATTGGGGAAGTTTCTTGGAATAAAGAGATCTTGAAGATAAATATTTTGAAGTTGTAGTACCAAAAGGAGATGACCCATAAGGTTAGTTACAAAGATCTACCAGGATAAGTAACCAAGTGTAGACGTATGGTAGTGATCTGCACTACTTACTTATAATGGATGATGGAGAACTTGAGATCCCAAAAGAGGCTGGAAATATGAGATAAATGAATCACTTGGAGTTTTCCACGAAGTGCTAAATTGGTTCCCTCTATGCTTTTATAACATGTGAGATTATGGAAAGGCCAGTTGGGAAAGAATTTATTCAGAACAAATGGGTGTATTGGTGGAAGGAGGGAGTGGGTGGTAAACAGAGGTATAATAAGTGACTGGTCATGAAAGGGTTTCAATAAATGGAAGGAGTGGATTTATAAGAAATATTTTCATTAGTAGTTTAACATAAAAATATCTATATGTTGATTATCATGGTTATTTCATCTAGATAAGTTGTATATGAAGATAACATTCTTGCATGGGGACTTAGATGAGGAGTCTATATAGATTAGCTTACTGGTTTCATGGGGCATCGGAACGAAGAACTTATGGGAAAGATAAAGAAAATAATTTATGGTTTTAAGAAAATTATAATGTATTTTCATCAAAATTTTAATGACTTTATGGTATAATAGGATTTTATCCAGAGAAATATGGAACATTTATATTAATGGAAGGTGTGCGGTGATATGAGATTCATCATCTTACTTCTGAATGTTGATGATGTGATAATTTCTGGTACAGTTAAGGAAAATATTGAAGTGATTAGAATTAAATTGTATGAATAATTTGAGATAAATTATATAAGATGGGATAAATGTATTTTGAGGATACAGATAATGAGATAATTAATTTTCATTTCTTAGTACCTGATCTAGTTGGATTACATCTAGAAGGTGGTGGGGTGTTTTAGCCTAATCAAGTAAAAAGTAGTAACTACCCTATAGCCGAACATTTAAATGTTTTCTATACAAATACACAATGAATAGAAGATGAGGTGGAGTAAATGGTATATATTCTCTATGCATTGTTAGTTGGAAGATTAATGTATGTCATGGTTTTTACTCAACTAGAAATTATAAAATTTGTGGGATTTATCAACAGATAAATGTAAAATTATGGAATACAACATAAAGAGGCTATGAAGTGGATTATTTAATACCTAAAAGGTTTATATAAGCTTGTAACTTTTCATTAGAATAAATAATTCATTTCAAGGGTAGTCTAACTCTGGGTTTAGTGTAGATTCAGATACTCATAAGAGAACCATAAAATATGTGATCATATTTGGAGGAGCAATTGTGTGCTCTATGTTGAATCATAAACTTGTAGTTTCACTCTCAAAAATTGAAGAAACGTTAACTAGTTTAATGGAATATGGGAATGAATTTATTTGGATAAAGGGGATGAAGTAATATCTTGGATGGAGGAAAGATAATGGGATTTTATTTTGTGATACACAAAGTGTGCTTCACTTAGAAAAAAATCCAATGTTTCATTCAAGTAATACGCATATTCATATAAAGTATCAATTAATATAGAAGTTATTGGAGGATGGAGTGTTACATATATGGAAGATATAAGGGAATTGTAATCTAATAAATATGATAAAAAAGGTTGCAGTGTGATATGTGTTAAGGCAGTGATGTGCTTCAGTTAGGTTGGGATGATTGGATATATGGTGGGGGAACCATGAAGATGCTAAGGATGTTTAAGGAATAGAAGGAGGTATATGGGAATCGATGGAGAACATGGGAGTGATCCTAAAAAATATTTCTCAAGTGGGGGATTATTAGTCTTGACTTAGAATATAATTTTCCAAACAAGGAATTAGATTCAACATAAGGATAAATTCTCATGGTCTAATTTTTTTGGTTTGGATGTTAGTGGTGAAGTGGTAGTGACCGATGTTTTCATTTATAGATGATGGAAAACTAGAAATTACAGACCATGTGATGATGATGATTAGTAGTTACGTTGACCAGTGGGTACAACCAGTAAGTGATATCAATTATTACCCCATAACTCATCCTGGTGGGGGAGTGTGGGAAACAAAAAGGTTTTTTAGAAGTGTGAATAGTGTTATAATTGGTGGAGTTGAGGAAATGGGATCCTTCAAATGAACGGAGAGATATCTGTGAAGATACGAGCTATGTGGAGTCACTATCTGTAGAGATCAGAAGATATGGAGATCGGTTTCACTTGATGGATTTTCCTATATGTAGTAAGATAGATCATTTGATCAGGGATGAATCACTATGAAATGAAATTTTAATAATCTTCTGATGTTTTTAATAAGATTAATGTTATGTTACCATTGTGTAGTATGACTCAATTCTGAACGACAAAAAATATTGTTGTTATTTTTCCTTGTGTTGTTTAATTTTTTTTCTTAAAATAATATTTATTGTGTGTGGTTTATGGTTGTGAATTGTGGTGTAGTGATTTAGGAACCTATTATTCTATATTATGAACAATATATCATGAGATCAACTACCAGCACTTTTCTTTCCACCTTCATAAAATCTAGTGAATATATTCTGGTGCTCTTTCAGAAGATAGTTGTGAACCCAATAGTCTTGACCTTATTTGGGATTTTAATTAACACCTTTGTTGTATTTTGGGTGATGTGAAACTTGAATTCACTAATTTTTTGGTGTATTAATATGAATTTATATATTAATTCAATATAAAATTAATAATATATTTTTTTAAATTAATTTCATCAATACGAGTGAAATAGTACTATGTACTTGTGTTTAATTGATTAAGTGATGTGTATGCATTGGTGAAAATGAAATATGTTATTAATTAATGTTTTTAGTTAGAAATAATATTAAATAATGGTTTAATGTAATGAAATTATGTTACCAATGTATGATTATTTAATGTATACAAATAATTCCATGTGATGAAATGGGATATATTAATGAAATAATGCTTAGTGTTGATGGACATATTTATTATTTAATTAACATAATTAAATCCTAATAATTATGTTATAATATTATTATATTTTTTTATTATATGGTAGTTAGTAATTATTAATTTATGATTTTTCTTAAATCATTATGTGGCATGGTGATATAAAAAATGTACTTTTACATGAATAACTTTAGTTGTTTGGGTTGAACAACCTTAATTATGTTGTTGTAATATTATTAAAATTTATTAATTATGTGTAGTTTAAGTGATTAAATAATATATGGGGTTAAAAAAGGAGAAAATGTGTTATTAAATTGTCATAAAGAGAGGCTTATATAGAGGTTTAATATAGAAAATTCAGCTATGTTAAGTGATAGAAATTAGGGATTTGTATTCTATAATTTTTTAAATTCTTTAGATCCTTATATGTGTTGAAGAGGTGTTTTTTCAACTCATGTGGATGATAAATGATTTAAATTTAAATGGATTTATTATAATATGATAAAATTTAGGAGTTGAAAACATGGTTATAAATTGTTAATATAATGGTTAAATGAAAGACTCATAAGGGTGAGACATAGAGTAATGTGTTCAGGTTTTGTGATGTGAATTATGATAAGTTGGTTCAATTTATGTATGTGTTTCACATTCGGTTAAGTAAAACCTTAGGATGAGTTTTAGGATGGAAATTTTTTTAATTAATTTATGTGAATTATTTGTTTTTAAATAAAGTTATTGTAATATTAATGATCATTTTTTTATAAAAATAATGATTTTTATTTTGATAATGTAAAATGTGAATTGTGTTCGGAATCTTGTGATGTGTGGTGTTTTAAAAAAATTATTAGTTATTTTTATGATTCCTAAAGCAAGTTTAATTAATATTATTGAATTATATCCTTTTTTGGGTAAAAAGTTATGATAAATAATAATTTTTGGGTAAATGTAAAAGAAATATTTCTTACTAAATTCATGTTATTAAATTTTAAGATTTTTTGGTTATGATTATAATTATTATTCTTTGGGATCAATAAGTGAGAATAATTTTAAATAAGAATGTGAATGGGGTCTTTCGAATGGGTTAGTGTACTAATTTTTTTATTAATATTATTAAGTACGAGTTAAAATTAATATTATTAATATTATACATAATGAGATAAATATGGGATGTTTTAGTGTAATAAATGGATATTAAATTAATATATTAATGTTATAAATTTAAGTAATTAAAATGAAAATAGGAATTTTTATATAAATTGAATTTTTTGAATCATAAGAGGAGATAATAAATTTTTTACAAATAATGTATTTCTTGGGTTAGCATAATGTGATGATGAATAATTTTTTTTAGTAATTATTATTGTACTAGAAATGATGTTGTTATTATATAATTATGTAATATGTTTATATTGTTTTAAATAGTATTTTTTTACCTTATTTTTATAAGAAAAAATCTTGAGTTTAGCTATGAGATAACCATGAGTCTAGTTATGATGTGGGTTAAGCCTTGTGATAAGCTATATTGAGATTTTCCATGGGGTTGGTTGTGTTTTGAGTTCAGTAATAGGTGTATTATTCTATGGGCTTGGTTTTTTCAGAAGTTTGATGATAGATTGATGGTCTTATGTGTTTGAAAGGGTTTATATTTTATCCATGAGGTTGTCTATGATATTTTAAGACATACATTCTGAATACTTATAATTAATAGTCTAAGAAGGAATATTGTAAACCAAAGTAGTTTGGTAAGAATTTTATGTTTTTTTTTGTAAGTTGGTCTCTTATTTTAAATTTGGGTATGCATTTTAACTACACATAGGTGACTATGTTGGAAACAAAAATATGTTTTAGATCATAGTGGTTTCTTACAATGATATATTTCTCACACTTTATATAAAGACATCTCATGGATGTGAAATCAGGAGTGTTTTCATACATATATAGGTAAGGACCCTAAGTAAATTAGATTTTATGTCTAGAATCATGGTGCTGATACGGGATGAATTTGTAGGTGTCAATAAATAGTTATTACCTCATTTACTTCAAGTTATTTTAGTTAATTTATTTTTTAATTCATGTATTGAAATATATTTCCTTGGTTATTTAATTATATAACATGTGGGAATTTTTTGGAAATTGTTTAAGATATTTATTTATATTTATCAGAATTAGTTTCATTTATGTTATTTTACTTTAACTTTATTTTTTTGTTGTGATGATCTATTATAGGGTAAATATCTCCTAATTGATACTCATATACCCATTTTCTAGTTTACAACCTTAGGTGATTAGGCGGCACACATGAGTCCATCTGGTATCTCACCTCGAGGGAACAATCATTACAAGGTGGGGTGTTATAAACACTAGTAGAATACTAACCTATACCAACGGTTTGGAACCGTTGGTATAGGCCTCCAAACCGTTGGTATAGCCTATACCAACGGTTTGGAGAACCGTTGCGAAGTAAGCCATTGGGATAGGTCTATACCAACGGTTTTCCCAAAACCGTTGGTATAGACCTATCCCAACGGTTTAGAAAACCGTTGGTATAAGTAATATGAAAATCTATTCCAACGGATATAAAACCGTTGGTAAATGTATTTCAAAAAAAAAACATGTGCTGGGATTTGATCCCACGACCCCTTGTTTATAATCGAACGACTTAACCACTAAGCTAACATCACTTTTGTAAACATAATTTCATAAATATATATATGTATTATCATAATTATTTAAAATTTAGATTTATATAATGTTCTCGGGTAGCAGACCTGGAAGAAATGAAAGAATCTATCCCAACGGTTCTCAAAACCGTTGGGATAGGTCTATCCCAACGGTTCTCAAAACTGTTGGGATAGGTGGAAATTTCCAGGGGGTGAATGTGGATTTGGGGCTGAGTTTTCCCAACGGTTCTCCCAAACCGTTGGGAAAGGGGGGGGGGGGTCTTTCCCAACGGTTTGTGAGAACCATTGGGAAAGGGGCCTCAAAACACCCCTTTCCCAACGGTTTGGGAGAACCATTGGGAAACGGTGTATATAAGTGTTGGGAAAGATCCGATTTCCAGTAGTGAAAATGGTGTTAGATCATATTCTTTTTTGAGGTATTTTTATTTTAAAAATTTGTAAAAGAGAGATTATGGGTTAGGACATGATATAAAAGAAATTTTTGTCTGTTTATGAAACACAATAATAGTATATGTTCAAGTTTCCATGGAAGTGAGTGATTGAATTTGATAATTTTGATAAAGTTTATATTTTTTAATTTCGAAATAAATTAGTTTTTTGAGGTTATGATGTTCACCTGGATTGAGGATGAATAGTAGGGTAATCATGAATCATTTTTTCATAAAGGTATATGGAATGTATTTAACTATGTATATGAATGTGATTGATTTATAAATTGATTTGAGAAATTTACTTTAGTTAAATAATTAAATTATTAATAAACAAATATATGTATTTCTGAATAGGTTTTTAATAATGAATTAATTAACTAAAATAAAATGGATTTTCTTGGTGGTGTAGTGTGATTAATTTATGATGATAAATTTCCTTAAATCTATAAGACATGAGAAAATTATTAAAATGGATTGTTATGTACTAAATTTGTAAAATTTATAAGAATAATTATTAATTATTTAAAGTATTAATGAAGTGATTTAATGTTGAATTTAAATAGGTTTCATTATATATTTTATTTCCATGTATTTTAAATAGGTTTTATTTATTGAATGTGTATTTGATTAACTGCTTTAAGATGATAGGATTTATTTTCAAAGAGTTTGAAATAAGGAAAATCATAATAAATTTTGTATTGATTAGGTAATAATGAAATCATACGATTAATGTGGATTTTATGTGTATATTTTGGGTTGAATGAAAATTATTTTCATTAATTTTTTGTTATTTACTTAATGGGAAGTTAAATTAGTATTTGTAATATGGGTTGATTATTAAATTTTTAATGCATTCTTAAATGAAAATTTATTTGATCTAAATAAAAAAATTGAGAAGAATTTAATTTTGGTTAGTTAATAATTTCAATAAATTATTAGAGCATGGAGACTAAGTTGCGTGGTTAAATTTGAGAAAGTGTATATGATATAAATTA
Organism: Viscum album; assembly: GCA_963277665.1. Classification (NCBI taxonomy): domain Eukaryota; kingdom Viridiplantae; phylum Streptophyta; class Magnoliopsida; order Santalales; family Viscaceae; genus Viscum; species Viscum album. The sequence continues at coordinate 1,284,198,655 of OY728136.1, read as the reverse complement.
TTACAAATATATTATAAAAATCAAAAAAATAATAAGAATATGAGATTAATTGATTGAATGATATAACTTGGAAAGTAAAACTTGAATTGAGCATAAAGAAGGATAAAAATGAAATACTATGACATGTGTTACAATTTTAACTTTCTTTATTTAATGTTGAATTATTTTTTTCCATGATAATTAAAAGGGTGAGTGTTTCCTTAGTTAAAATTTTTTAATGAATTGAATATTGTGTTCTTTGAGTTAAATCATATTAATGTTTAATTTTTATGTGATTATATCAATTTTAAAATTTATATTCTATCATGTCTTTTGATTTGGGATATTTTATTAATGAAATTTTTATTACATTTATGTGAATATCATTTTAATGTAAACATTAGAATGAAGTGTTAAAAGAACATTTAGGCATTGTTAATGGATTAATTTATTTATTATGAAGATCATGGTAGAATAAAGTTAATATTATTTTAATTAAGATGTTAATATCTTTTTGATGAGAAATTAAATGAAATCTATTATTTAAAGATCATTTTAAGTGTTTATTTAATTATTTAAAATATTTAATTTATAGAAAATACTATGATAAAATGATTATTTACTTGTGAAATCATACTGAAGTAATTGATTTTATTCTCTAAATAAAATTTCATCTGATAAATTTAATTGCTCTCACATTGAGATTTAGTGTGTAATGAGTTGAGTTTTGGTTTGATCATAAATTCTTTGAATGGATAGAGTTTTTTTAAATAGATTATGATTTTATAATAGTTTAACCAAGTTTAAATAATTAGATTAAGTGGATTTATTTTGAGTTGAGTTTGGTTATTTTTTTGGATTATTAGGACTTGTGAAAAATTAGTCATAATCATGACTTCATGAGTTTTTATCATTGGTGAATTTTTTGTGGAGGTTTCCAAAAAAATAGTTATAAGAGGATATAGATTTAGTTAGGTGATGTAACATCCAATTACCTTCCTTTCAGGTAAATTTTAAGATTTTTCATTGTTTTCCGTTTTTATTATTGGGGTAGGGATGATAAATAATTGGGAGGATAATTGTAATTGTGAAGTATGGGATTTGTTGGAATTTTCAGCATAAAACTTATGGGTTATATAACCTGTTGGGGATTTAAATGTTGTGTAATTTGGTTACACGACATGTAATCATCACCCATAATATGCTATGAAACTGGTACATAGCTTGAAAGGATACAAACTATGTATATTTTACACATCATGTATAAATTAAAAATCATGTTTTTATTAAAAATAAATGGGTTTTTTAGCGTACGTGGGTATCGATAATTGCATGACATGAAATTAGGTTACATGTTGTGTAAATTAAAAAGTATTGGTTTTAAATTACTAGATCAAATGGATATTTTATTTTCCATTCCTCCATGTTACCTTCCTCTCAACCTAGATACATTACCTATAAATTTTGAAGCCCTCCAGCCCTATCAGATCGTTTCGTTCTATAATTGATCATTATTGAGGTTGTAGTGCTTCTCTCCAGGTAAGTTATCTCCTTATCTCTCTATCTCTTTCTTTTACATCCTTAGATTTTGATAGATCATCTTGGGATTTATGGATCTAAACTTTGTGTTGTTGAATCTTGTTTCTTGGTTTAGTTACTAGATCTTGTTTTCCCTCATTCATATTGGCAAGTTCCATTATGGGTGTTGTTTTTCTATGAAAAAGGTAGTTGGTTCTGTGTAAGTTGTCCAATTAATTTAACCATGAAGTTATTGATTTAAATTAAATTGAATTTAATTGTATTGTAAAAGCCCAATTTGATCCAAATTGGTATTTAAATTCAAATGGTGTGGATTTTTTTTGAAAACCCCCAATTCTAGTGAATTGGGGTGTGATTTGGATTTGATGGAAATTACAAAATTTGATTTGTGAAATTGAATTTTGAAATTTATTTTGAGAAATTTCTTAAATAATTTTGATAAGAACCAATATTTGGTTTTATCTTGAAAAAATTCTGAATTGATTAAAAACCCATGTTTTTGTTTTTAAAAAGAAATTTTCATATTGAAATGGGAAATGGGGAAATTTTATTTTAAATATTTTGAAATAATTTTCCTTTTATTGATTTTTGTTTGAGAACAAGGAAGCCTAGTTTTTTAGTGAGTTATTTGGGAAGAACACGCTAGGATGGTAATGCCCTAGCTATTGATTGACACTTTACAAATCTAACAAATACATACCTCATCAGATATTATCCCTAGTGGTATGTTTATGAGTCCTCTATGACCAGTGTCTGAGGGACATTTGTGCACATTTCCATTATCACTATATGAGTGTGTGAGGATCCCATAACCTGGAACTATAATACCTCTTAGAAGATGACCATATTTCTCATTTGTGATTATTTTGATATATATTTCATTTTTTATAAAAGTTATTTACACATTCCTGTTGATTTATATGATTTTTTTATATAAATGCTAACTTAATCCATTAGTTAGAATGATTCCATCAACTAAAATGAAAAGCATGTTTATTATTAATATATGACTGTACTGCCATTACTGTTTTATTTAAAATTGAAAGCATGGTTTAGTTTATTTATATTTTCATCTTATTATGGAACACTTGGTAAGACCCTATTAGTATTTTATCTCACACCCTACCTTTTCCTTGTGTATTTTTAGATTTCCTCTTGCAAGGTTGGAGCAAGGGGATATAACCACTTTGAGATAGTAGTTATTTTTTATTATTTAGGCTTAGAGTACTATTTCCTTTGGGAACTAGGGTTCTTCATATGTTTTCTTTCTGGTACTTTGTCATTGTACTTTAGTTTTATATACCTATTTTACGTCTGGTACAGTTCTCCCTATAGATTTTTCTTTTGATCATACTAACTTGTGTGTTTATTTCACTATTTATGTGGAAAACTGTTCCCACATTTATCTTGTATAATGTCAAGTTCTAGGCGTCAACCTGTAGGGATTGGGAATACCCTTCAAGAAATATTTGGATTGTCTTGGGTATTAGGGTACTAGGGTATCTAGGTTGGTTCATGATAAAATTTTATCAAATGAGGTTAATAATCTTCTCATGATGTCAGTATGTTGTTTGAGATCTTGTCAAGACTTAGGAGGTAGTTATAAGTGATTTCCTGGCTAACTATCATCATATTGTGCCTTAATTATCCATGGGTGGTCTTAGAAATACTTCTTGAGAATTATTTCAAGTCTTTTTACAAATTTTGACATGGTTAGTTGAAATCCAGATCTTGTTTTCTTATCTGATGGGATGAATTTCCTTTATTTCTCTTATTTGAGTGTTGTTTTGAGTAACATTATGATATCTTCAATATTGTATGTTAATTATGTGTAGGCATCATGCCTATCAGAATACATGTGATTAGGATCCATAAGTAAGTTTTTGATTAAACACATCAAGAAAATACTCCCATGGACCCTAATCTGGTAGAGGTTATGTGTGTGATGTCCAAGCTCTAGGACAAGCACCTGCACCCATTCACGTTCAAGCACCAATTATGGAACCTTAGAGGGATGAGTCTTGAAATAATTCTTAGGAGTTCCTTCTCCAGAATCCAACATCATTATAAGGATAAAATTATCCTCATGATTTAGAGTAATGGTTGATGAGAATTTATCTTTTATTTGAGTTCTTAGAGATGTGTGATTCTATCAAGGTGAAATGTTCCACCATCAATATGGAAGGACTTGTAAGAAGATGGTGGGACACTATGGTGATTGAAAAGAAGCATGAGGTCATATAGTGGAAGGACTTTATAGTTATTTTGACCAACCGGTTCTATCCAGAGTTGATAGTATTGGATAAGGCTGTCAATTTTTTTAAACTCGATCTGGTTGAGAGGACCATGACAGAATATGAAAATCACTATGATGATCTTGTGCAGTTTTCACCTGATATAGTATCGAATGAGAATATTAAGACTCAATGGTTTGATATGGGATTTCGATATAATATTTTTTTCTCATTTTTTCTTGTTAAAGCTCTCTTTTTATGCTGAGGTGTTGGATAAGACATTGATGGTTAAGTTTGATCTGGTTGGTAAGTCAAGTGTTTTGGGAGTTCCTTTTTCTCCCAGTGGAAGTTCTATTAATTCATTCAATTAAAATAGGAAGTGTGTTGATTCTCATGGTAGATCTAAATATTAGGGTTCTTCTAGACCACATGTACTTCCTAGAATAGGCCCTTTGATTTACTAGAAGTTTGGAAATTATGGGCACTCAAAACATGTTTTCACTAAGGAAACCATGGTATATGGTTCCTATAGATTCTCAAGTCACATGTAGAAGATTTTTCATGTTTATTATACTACACATAGTGGAATAGGAACATCATCTCCTAAAATTACTAGGGTGTAATCAGATGCATCGTGAAAAAAGGGGTTCTAGCCATAGACATCCAGAACGAAGGTTCTTCACACAGTAGAAGAGTCTCCAAAGGAAGAAGATACGGGTCCAGTGACTGTGAGAGGTACCATCACTATTACTTCATTTTAGTGACTAATTTATTTGATACTAGTTCATCTCATTTATTTATTTTAAACTATATCATTAGTCATCTAAATCTTCATATTAATCTTTTATCTTATGTGATGGATATTACTACACCCCTTAGAAGAAAAAGAGAGAAGGGTATATGTTTTCCTACTTGTGTCTTCTCTTTATCAGAGACTGATCTTACTTTGGATTTTTGGTTATCAACATGAAAACTCTATATTTCACATTTAGGATGGATTGGATCATTATTAATAAAGCCTGAATAGATTTCTATCTTTGACGGGTCTCCTTTACTATAGTCGATGGGGTGTGTCGTATATTTTAGGGAAAATGGGACCCGAGTTTGAGTAGATTTGTACCTCCTTATCCAAAGTTTTGAAAAGTGATATTTGTGTTTGTTTTTTATTTGGAGTGAGAATATTTGACTGATGATCTCCCTCCATATTTCATCGATTTTCCTAACATTTTTCCTTGTGACTTCTCTAGTTTTCCACTAGTAATAGTGGTAGGGTTTTCTATTGATTTAGAACATGGTACTCAACTGGTATCTATTCCCTCTTATCTCATGGCACCAGCTGAAATAAAAGAGTTCAATACTCATCTGAATAATCTTTTGGATAAAGTCTATATATGCCTGACTATGATGCCTTATTTGGAACCTATTATTTTTGCTAAGAATTTTATGGGTCACTTCTTCTATGTGTTGGTTATTAAAAATTCAATTGAGTTATGGTAAAGAATAAGTATCTACTTTCACATATTGATTACCTATTTGACCAGTAGAAGGGGGGAAGTGGTTATTAAAGATTGATCTTAGATATAGTTATCATAAGATGAGAATAAAATAATCTGACATTCAGAAAACCACCTTCCAAAGTAGGTAGGCCATTATGAGTATCTTTTCATGCCATTCGTTCTAACGAAAGCTCCTATATTCTTTATGGATTTTATGAAAAGGATTCTCCATGAGTATATTGATATGTTCATGGTAGTCTTTGTAGATGACATCCTTGTTTAATCTAACTCTAATGAGGATCATGTGATTCATCTGAGTTTAGTTGTGGAACTATTGAGAAATCATCGACTTTATTCCAAGCTATCAAAATGAAATTTATAGACTCGGGAAGTAATTTTATTTGGACACATGGTGCCTGAGCATGGTATCTCAATTGATCCTAAGAAGGTGAAAGATGTTATGACATGGGAGCAACCATGGAATGTTTTCTAGATTCAAAGCCTCTTGGGTGTATCTAGATATTATCGCCAGTTCATAAAGTATTTCTTGAAGTTTGCTTCTCTGAGGACTACTCTAACTCTAAATAGAGTAAATTTTCCTTGGTATTTGAAATTTTATAATTATTTTATTGATATTAAATGTATTTTGACTACTATGTTAGTATTGACTCTTCTAAAGGATGAGAATGGATAGGTGGTCTTCTATGATGCATTGGGTTTAGGTTTGGGTTGTGTTCTTATACAAGGTGATCACATCATTGACTATGGATCTCAGCATCTTAGGAAAAATGAGAAGAATTATCTGACCCATGACCTTGAACTTGAAACTATCATTCATGAACTTATGATTTGGTGACATTACCTTTTTGTAGAAAGTTTTTCCATGTTTTCCAACCAAAAAAACATGAGTTATATCTTCTCTAAAAAAATATTTGAATCTCCACTAGAGGTATTGGGTGTAATACTTGAAATCTTTTGACATTGAAATTTCCTATACCCCTAGAAAAGGTAATTTCATTGCAGATGCCTTGAGAAGGAAACTCCTGACCTAGGCAGTGAAAGAATCATCAGAAGAGTGGAACTTGATGGCTCTTTTTCATAGTTTCATATTGAATTTAGATAAATAAGTGTCTATGTTTTCTTGGATAGTTTTCAATTGACTTATTCTCTTCTAAATATAATTCTTCAAGAATAATAGCTTTATGATGAGTTTTGTAGCATTAGATACACTCTTTATGGTATGGATATTGTTGATGAGTAGTCATTATCCACATAGGGTATTCTCTATTTTTGAACTTGGTATGTTGTATCTTTTCTTGTACCAAAATTTGTGATGTGGGATTCCCATAATTCCCAGTGGGTTGTGCACCCAAGAACCACAAATATATTTAATAACATGCAATGATTATTCTGGTGTCAAGGTATGTGATGGGTAATTATTGATTTTTTCTCTCATTTTTATACATTCCAACATGTTAAATAATAGAACCAGAGACCTTTGGGTTTTCTTCATCCACTTACAGTGCCAACTTTGAAGTGGGATGAGATCTCTATAGACTTTTTGGTTGGTTTTCTACATATCTATAAAATCAATAATGGTATATGGCTTATGATTGATCAGATGAATAAATTGGCTCACTACTTACCCATTCAAGATACAACCAAAGTTGAGGATTTGGGAAATATTTTTATGAAATAGATTATTCATTTTCATAGATTTCTATCTTTTATAGTTTCTTATAGGGATCCCCATTTTACTTATAATTTTTATGGATTCCCCCAAGAGGCACTAGGATCTCAAGTTTGTTTGAGTATGAACTATTATCCACAGACGGATGGCCAAACTGAGATGGGAATGTGGATTCTTTAGGATATGATTTGTACTGGTGTTCTTAACTTTAGTGGAGCTTGGGATGAAAATTTAGGGATGGTTGAGTTTTATTAAAACAATATTTACCATTCAGTGATCAGGATGGCTCTTTTTGATGCCTTGTATGTCCAGCCTTATAAATCTCAGTTGTGTTGGTTTAAGATCGATGAAATTTACTTGGTTGGAACAAGCTTGATTCAAGAGATGATAGAAAATATTCAGAAATTTTTTTAGAGGATATTTATGGTATATATCCAGTATAAATATTATGTTGATCGTCTCATTAGACCATTTGAATTTTTTATTTGGTGATTGTGTGTTCTTGAATGTTTCACCTCATTTGGGTCACCAATAGCTTTGGAGTCAATGAAAGCTTTCTCCTCCTTTTATGGGACCTTTTAAGGTTGTTGAGAAGGTGTGTAAAGTGGAATACCATTTAGTACTTCTTCCAAAGTTTACATTGATAAATCATGTCTTCCATTTATCATAGTTGTAAAACTAACTTTATGATACATCTCATGTTCTGAGATGGAGTGATCTTGATGTTGAGCCTAATTTATCCATGACTGAGCATCCAGTCAGGATAGTTGATTCTTTGACCAAGGTAATTCATGGGAGGATGATACCTTTATTCTTTGTAATATGGAAACATGGTTCTAATTTTAATGACACATGGGAGTACGAGGCACTGATGAAAGAGGAGTGGCCTCATATTTTCAATATGGAAGCTTCTTGATAGGATTTTTGGGGATAGATAATTTTTATAGTGGGGAGGTTGTAACATCCTATTACATTTCTATCTGGTATGTTTTAATTTTTTTCATGTTTCTTCCTTTTTGATGTTGGGGTAGGGCGGAGAAGTAATTTATAGGATACCTATAATGGTGAATTTATTTATTTGTTATAATTTTCATGATAAAACTTATGGCTTCTACAGACTTCTAGGGATTTACATGTCGTGTAATGTGGTTACATGACGTGTAATCGTCTCTCAAAATATATTGTTAAACTGGTAAAAATTATGAAATGATACATTTTGTGTACATTTTACACATTATTTATAAATTAAAAATCAAGTTTCTAATAAAAATATATGGGTTTTTGGTGTATATGGGACTCGATAATTATACTATGTGAATTTGGTTTACATGTCATGTAAGGTCATGAGTGTTGGTTTTAAATTAGAATATTGGTAAAAAATTATTTCTCCTTCTTCAATGTTTCCTTTCTATCAACCTAGATCCATTCCAAGGTGATTTTTTATCCCTACAACCCTTTTGGGTCATTTCATTTAGTGAATGGTCATTTTTTCGGTTGCAGTGTCTCTCTAGGTAATATGTATTCATATCTCTCCATATATTTCTCTTTCCATCCTTAGATTTTGATAGATTATATTGGGATTTATGCATCTAAACTATGTATTATTGAATCTTTTTTCTAGGATGAGTTCTTAGATCTTATGTTCCCTCATTCTTATTGGTGGGTTCCGTTTTGGGAATTGTTTTTCTATGAAAAAGGTAGGTGGTTCTGTATAAGTTGGAAAATTAATTTAACCTTGAATTGATTAAGTTAAATTAAATTGATTTCAATTGTATTGTGAAAACCCAATTTTATGAGAATTGTGATTTCAATTAAAATGGTATATATTTTGGGGAAACTCCCCAATTCTAGTGAATTGGGGTGTGATTTGGATTTGATGGAAATTGGAGAATTTGATTTGTGAAATTTAATTATGAAATTGATTTTGATAAAATGTATTAAACTATTTTGAAAGAACCAATGTTTGGTTTTATCTTTAAAAATTCATTAATCGATTAAAAACCCACATTTGGGTTTTTAAAAATAAATTCGCATGTTGAAAAGGGAAATGGAGAAATTGTATTTTAAAAGTTGTGAAATAATTTTCTTATTATAAATATTGTTAGGGAACATGAAAACCTAGGTAGTTATTGAATTATTTTGGAAAAAACATTCTAGTATGGGAATTCCCTAATGACAGATTTTTGCTTTACAAATTGAAAAAATACATACCTTGAAAGATCTTATCCCTAGTGGAATGTTGATGAGTCATCTCTGAATAGTGTATGAGGGAAATATGTGCACATTTCTATTATTACTATATGAGTGTGTGAGGATCTCATAACCTAGAACTATTGTATATTTTGGAAGATAACCATGTTGATCATTTGTGATTATTTTGATATATATTTCTTTTTTTAACTATTTTACACATGCCTATTAATTTATATAAATTTTTTATATAAAAGTTTCACTTAAGACATTGTTTAGAATGTTTATTTAAACTAAAACAAAAGGCAGGTTTGTTTTAAATGTGTGATTTTAATTCCATTCGTGTTTTATTTAAAATTGAAGGAATTATTTTTTATCTATATTGAAATATTATTATGGAACACTTTGTGAGACCCTATTGGGATTTTATCTCATGCTCTACCTTTTCCTTTAGGCATTTATAGATTTCCTCTTACTAGGTTTGAGCTAGGGGAAAGTCACAAACCAGCCCTAGTCGACACTGAACTGGTCACCCAGGCCAGCCTGCAACAAGTCCCAAGAGGCATTCCCGATCCTCCTGGGATATTTCCAAGCACTAAGGGAATCAATAGAGTATACAAGGGAATCATTTTTCCCAAATATAAAATATCAAACAAACAGAAAAAATAAAAGACATCCCAAAATACATTTACATAAAAATTAAACTGAACATTATTTGTACAAGAAACTGAAAGTGAAACTAAACCAACAACTCAACCGACCAAACCTAACAACAAAATAACTCCATGTGACCCTGATGGCCACTCTCCAACACAATTATCACATGTCTCCTAAGGTGATCTAACTCAAGCTAAAACCTGCACAAGGACTAAAAATAGAAGAAGACTATGGGCATGCGTATTAAAACTCAATAGGTTATCCTGATATTCTATTCCCAATGAAATTTTTTTAAAATAAAAGAAACATTAATTTTAAGTTTTAAATACAATATATAAAATTATTTTTACAAAATTAGGTTACATGCTATAAAAATTACCAGAAAAAAACTTGAAAGTTTTATAAATAAGAATTCTAGTAACAATTTTCAAAGAGGTGCGACTTAAAAATGAAAATAATTTTCAAGAGGGATGCTTTAAAGAATGTAAAATTTTAAATAAAACACACACACTATTTAATTTACCAACAAAACCCATTGTATGATAACTGTGAGTATAAAATATCCAATAATCATGAGTCACGGGAACACCCCTAGGCACAAGTTAGTTATGAGCCCCAGGTACCTCGTATCTCGATGAAGGTAACCATAATAAATATCCATTCTCCTACACACAAGCCACTAGTAGGATAATAATCCATAACCTAGTGGTCCCCAACATCATAATCATCATAGTTTTGTTATTTTTTTCATCATCAAACTTTCTACGTGAAATAGGGATGAAACCCTCCAGATCACTAGCATATTAGTACATGTCTGCCCACCTAGATACATGGGTTTCCCTTTAGTGATCAATAAAGTACCTCATATTATCAAATACACCTTTCACATGAAAAATACATTCCTAGATCACAAACACAAAAAATATCCCACACACATGCCTCACAGTTCTTTCATAGATCAATAAACCACTTAAATTTTTCATAAAACAATTTGGAGAAGTATAATGAGGCTTTGCACATAAAATCTATTTAAAATTATCTTTAAAGGAAAAATACCCACCAATACCATATCAAACAAAATTTTTAATCCCTAACTCCATTTAATAAATAAATTTCATGGATCATAAAATGGCCCCACATGGTGCAACATTGAACACACATGAAAACCCTTTTTTAAGAAAAATACCAAACGGGCCTTTAATCATTTTACCAAACCAACGTACATCAAAGGTATAAATTACACCTTTCATAAAGTGTTTTAAACACACCATTATTAGCATAAAAACATTTACATAATCCCTTTAAAACACTTAGGTTACACATTCAAACTTCAACCATTTTCTTAAAAATGCTGAACGGGCCACTTACCGACAACTCTTGCCAAAACATGTCAAAAACATGTACCCATATCTTTATAAAACTAAAACCCATTTGTACATCCATAAATAGACCCCAAAATATCAATTTACATGCTTCTCATACTTTAATAAATTCAAAAAAGTAATTTTATATCACATTTAGGACACAAAATCCAACCGGGCACTTTTCCGAAAACCAGGCATGCAATATTTAGTAAAACAACTTCTATTTAACACCCAAAGGGGTAAAAACACAATTTTTCAGGAAAAAATTTATTATTTTAGTTAAACTAGGTCATAAACATCACAATATATATGTGAAAACTAGTCGAACATTTATTTAAAGAAGCGGTGTTCACTTTTATAACGAAACAACTCCATTTTACACAGAACAAGGCATAAATAAACATTTTACACACCAAATAGAACATAAAAAGGTTGTAAAGAAATAATAATCATGTATAAAAGGTTATAAAAACATGAAAAAGATAAAACATAAATAATAAAGTTCTTGGGAAAACTTACCTTAAAAACATGGCGGAATGAAAACCCACAACCGAAATCACCCACTACGGGTTTCTAAACCCTAAACCTATGATGACCAGTCCCAAACCAATATAAACCCCATAAAAAATCATTCCAAAATATAACCCCAATTCATAAATAACCAAGGGATAATAAAGAACCATGAAATAATGGAAGGAGGAGAAAGATAGAGGAGAAAGGAGAAGGAATTTCACCTTAGAAACTAGAGAACTCTTCGTTATCCATTAGATCCACATGCTTAGAGTAGATGTAATGTTTTTAAACTCACTATAATGGATAATTAGGTCTATAATAACTAGGGGAAACAAATTTGGGGTAAATATTAAAAAATTAATGATTTATGAATGAAACAAATTACCTTTAAAAATTTGGAAGATTTGAGAAATCTTGAAGAAATTGGACTTAATCCATGATGAAGATGAGCTCCAAAGAGTTAAAATGGAACATGTGGGGTGTCCCTAGGGTTTTTTGGATCTAGTGAGAGGTGGAATGACCAAAAAAGTTAAAAAAAAGAATGAGATGTGAAATAAATAAAATAATTTCCTTAAATCTGAAAATGGGCTCCCAGATTGGCCCAATTCCTGGATAAATCACCCAAATACACCATTATTATGAGCTCCTAAGGTGTCCACATAGATATGGTGGTTTTAATAGGTCAGTGTGGGCCAAGTGGTAAGTAAAATGAGTGAAAAATGTTGAAAAATGAAGGGTTTATAAAAGAAACAAATTTGGTTTTTAAATCTGGAAATGGCCTCACGGTTGGCCCAAATCTTGAAGTAGCCACTATTTTCTCCAAAACTCCCAAACAAGATATGGGGAACCCATGGTAGGATGATTATATAGGGATGGAAGTTAAAAAATAAACATTAATCTCACCCAAAACCCAAAACCCATAAAAAGTATCAGGATTTCCAATGAACATGATCAAAACCAAAACATGAAAAAATGGGTGTAAAAATTCTCCCCACCATTAAAGATTTCTACCCCTAGAAAGCCACAACACATTCTAGTTAATTGATAAAAACCTAAGGATTCCTTATCAATATAGTCCAGCCTCTAAATCCAATGACACATCATCCACCATTAACAGATATTAAGCCTCTTACCTCAACCAAAACACTAACTCCCAACCAATTTTTGAGAATCAACCAAAAGATCGAGTCACTAACTCCATAACCAAACCAAGAACCCGATTGTTGGGACTTCTTCCAATGAACCCGAAGATATCCCAAACAAAATAGAACTCACAAAATCCAAATATTCTAGGTTATTCTAGAATGGACTCCCCACCATTAAGAGAAAACTAGCACTCTACAAATTCTTAGGAGGAAACCCTATGAGACCTGTGGTGGTTCTCCCCACCATTAGGAACAAATGATCAATGACCAAACAAGAATTCAATAAGAACTAGGAATGGGTCTCTCCTACATAGGCCCACCCAAACTCTCCCACAACAACCTACCAAACCATGTTAATAGGAACACAACATGAACATTTAAACCCCCCACTCCCGAACAGAAGGGACAAGAATTGGGCCAACAATTTCTGCACGGATCTAGACCCTCACCACTCGAGGAGGGGAGGGAAGGGGACCCAATCATTTGGCCACTAAAACCACAAAAGAAACAAATGAACTACCCAAAACTATCCACCTACGAAAAGGTAAAACTTATATTGCACCCAATTTACACAGGTGGTCCACACAGGGACATTGATCTGAAACCGACATCCATGAAGTCATAACCATAGACATTGTGTGAGGGGTAAGTCCACCACACTTGTTGTGATGAGAGAAAATTCACAATGATGAGGAACCACAATAGGGGCATAGAAACTACCTTACCAAAATAGTGGAGGCAGAAGCCTAGTCAAGATCCCCACTCCTCTGGCGATTTCCTAACTGCGTGAAAAGCTTCACTCTGAGGCTTATGGCTAGAACCCCGATGCTGGAAGCGTCTTCTGAACCGCATTCAGGTGCTAAGGACCACAACACCCTACAAAACTCACTTTCAAAACAACACACCTTCATCTAAACAGGAACTCCTAGATACATAGCACCATTATCTCTCACTCTGAATAAAGATCAGAATGGAGAAGGAATATGATGAAACACATCAACCTCATCGAACACAACTACTATGTACAAAAGAATTATCACGACCTGGAAGCACTTTAAATCAATCCCAAACAGCTATCCATTCTAAAAAAGCAGGCTGAGGCATCATCCAAAGTGGTGGATTTAACATTTTAAATGAATCCTTAGGTTAATCAATAGGAAATATTTCCAATAGAAAACTATCTACGGCCACATCACAACATCCAACAAATATTTTTAAACCCACTGAACATTACTCCAAAACCGAGCCACCAACAAGATCCCATCTCAAGAAACAACAGTAGTATGACTTCCAGATCACAAGGAATCATATTGAATAAACAACTCTTATATGACATAAAAAAAACTAGCCATATAACCATAAGTTTATAAACAAATGCTACAATTTTTCAGCTCAAAACACTTTTTAAAAACAAACTAACTTGGAGGATTTCCACATTCCCCAATGGTGTTTCATCAAGTCTCACTCACATGCACATTTCCATGCCACCCCAGGCACCCAACCACCATTCCATATAGGCCATCCATCCAAATATTAGTAAAACCATGCATGTGAGAACCCATGAAAATACCAAAAGCTAAAAAAACAACATCATTCCAAAAATCATGTACCTTACAAAGCAACACTAACCACCAAGTCAAAAACCCTTTTCAGATTTCACTAAACAAATCACGCTTCATCAAGAACCGTTTTCTTAAAACCTACCTTTTCCATTTTTTAAAAACTTTCAAAACAACCAAGCTACTCCAAATAACCCCTTCCCATTTTCTAAAATTCATTAAGGTATCATTTCATAATCGTACATCCATTGAGACCAATACCCTTTCTAGGAAAACACCAACCGCTCAAAACCAATTCATCATATTCAAACACTTTTCAATATCCCAAAACACCCCATTTAAAACAAATATTCAGAATCACCATAAAATTATTCACACTTTCAAAACATTTTATTTCAACAAACCAAAAGTTTAGATTAAAGAAAATCCAATCCTGTTAAATCATTTTCACTACCTCCCCAAAATTTGTTTCACAAAAATACAACCTTCCAAAACCATTATTATATTTAATTTCTGAAAACCCAATTTTCCACTTTCCAAAATATAATCCTTCCTTTAAAACTCATTTCCACAATTCTCACACAAGGATTTTCAACACAAAAATTCAGAATTCAAGAATGGTCCAAGAGACCCACAAAAGGGAACTAGTGTCGGTGGGTGACTTGACCATATGGTTAGCGGTCATATGTCGAACACAAAACCAATACAGAGATACTTTTTAGGACCATTCCCTATATCCAAATGTATTTCCAAGACCTACGATCTCACAGAGGCCATTAGTTAGAATCCTCTTATCATATCCCAGCACCAAACAATCAACAAGAACAAAGGACACTAATAAAACCAGACTTCCCGTGGAAACCTGAGGATCAGAACGACCAAGAGTTTGGGATGATCTTCCTGCACTTACCCATAAAGTCCAAAAATTCCTTATTCATATACCTTTACAACCCTCAAAATAACATGGGCACTCTAATAATCAAGTTCCTCTATGATCTGAGCTCCTTTGATATCATTTTGTCACAAACCAGCCCGATTCAACCCAAAACCGATCACCCAAGCTAGCCTTTGACAAGTCTCAAGAGGTGTTTCCAATCCTCCTAGGATGGAGACAAGCAACAAGGGAATCAATAGATTACAAAAGGTAATTCTTTCTCCCAAATTTAAACAATCAAACAAACAATGGAAATAAATGGACATCCCAAAATACATTTACATAAAAATTAAACTAAACATTATTTGTGCAAGGAACTGAAAGTGAAACTAAACCAACAACTCAAATGACCAAAATTGAAAACAAAATAACTCCATGTTACCCCTATGGTCACTCTCAAACACAATGATTACAGTCTTCGAAAGCGATTGAACTCAAGCTGAAACCTGCACAAGGGATAAAAACAGAGGAAGACTGTAGGCATGAGTATTAAAAATCAGTAGGTTAGCCCGATATTCTATTCTCAAAACTACCTTTAAAATAAAAGAAACATAAATTTCAAGTTTTAAATAAAATATATAAATTATTTTTTCCAAATGAGTTTCCATCCTATATAAATTACCAGACAAAAACTAGCAAGTTTTATAAATAAAAATGCTAGTAACAATTTTCAAAGAGGTGAAACGTCAAAATGAAAATAGTTTTCAATATGGATTCTTTAAATAATATAAATTTTAAATAAAATACACATGCTACTTAATTTACCAAAAAAACATTGTATTCTGATGGTGAGTACAAAATAGCTAATGAGCACAAGTCACGGGAACACCCCCAGGCACTGGTTAGTTGTGAGCCCCAGGTACCTTGTATCTCGGTGAAGGTAACCATAATAAATATCCATTATCATGAACACAATCTAGTAGTAGTAGAATCATCAATAACCTAGTGTTCCATCATCATATTTTGGTTAGTGTTGTCATCGTCAAACTTTCTACGTGAAATAGGGACGAAACCCCTCCAGATCACTCGTATACTAGTACACATCTTCCCACCAAGATACCCGGGTTTCCCTTTAGTGCTCAATCAAGTTCCACATATTATCAAATAAACTATTCAAATTAAAACTCCATTACTAGATCATAAAAACAAAAATTATCCCACACACAATCTTAAAACTTCTTTCATGGATTAATAAACCACTTAAAATTTTGATAAAACAATTTGAAGAAGTATAACGAGGCTCTGCACATAAAATCCAATTAAAAATGATCTTTTAAGGAAAAAGACCCACCAATACCATATAAAACCAAATTTTTTATCCCTAAATCCATTTAATAAATAAATTTCATGGATCAAAAAGTGTCCCCACATGGTGCAACATTGAACACACATGAAAACCCGTTTTTAAGAAAAATGCCAAACATGCCTTTAATCATTTTACCAAACCAACATGCATAAAAGGTAAAAATTACACCTTTCATAAATTAGTGTACACAAACCATTAGTATCAGAAAAAACATTTACATAATCCCTTTAAAACACTTAGGTTACACATTCAAAGTTCAATCATTTTCTTAAAAATGTCGAACGAGCCACTTACAGACAACTCTTTCCAAAACATGTCAAAAACCAATAAACATCTCTTTATAAAATAAAAACTCCTTTATAAATACATAAAAGTTCCCAATAATATCACTTTAAATGATTCTAATAATTTAATAAATTAAAAAAAGTCATTTTATATCACATTTAGGACACAAAATCCCACGAGGCACATTTCTGAAAACTATGCATGCAACATTTAGAAAAACAACTTCAATTTAACACCAAAAGGGGTAGAAAAAAAAATTTAATGACAAAAATTTATTATATTACTTAAAATAGGTCATAAAAATCAAAATTTATATGCGAAAACTAGCGAAACATTTATTTAAACAAGTGGTGTGCACTTTTATAATGAAACAACTCCATTTTACACAAAACAAGACATAAATAACAATTTTACTCATCAAATAGAACATAAAAAGGTTGTAAAATAATAATAATCATGTATAAAAGTTAATAATAGCATTAAAAAGATGAAACATAAATAATAAGGCAAGTTCTTGGGAGAACCTACATCAAAAACATGGCGGAATGGAAACGCACAACCGAAATCACCCACTGCGGGTTTATAAACCCTAAACCTATGAATACCATACCTAAACCAACATAACCACCATAAAAAATCATGACAAAATATATTTCTAGGCCGTGCATAACTAGTGGAGAATAAAGAACCATTAAATAATTGAAGGAGGAGGAAGAGGGTGGAGAAAGGAGAAGGAATATCACCTTGGAAACTAGATAACTCTTCGTCTTCCCTTAGATACACACACCTAGAAGAGAGGGGATGGATTGAAACTCAATATAGGGGATAATTAGGTCTATAAGATCTAGGGAAAACAAATTTGGGGGAAATATTAAAAAATTAATGATTTATGAATGAAACAAATTACCTTTACAAATGTGAAAGATTTGAGAAATATTGAAGAAATTCGACCTAATCCATGATGAAGATGAGCTCCAAAGAGGGAAAATGGAAGATGGGGTGAGTCTAGGGTTTGTGGGATTGAGTAAGAGATGGAATGACCGAAAAAGGTTAAAAATTAATGAAATATGAAAGAAATAATATAATTTCTTTAAATATGGGAATGGGCTCACAGGTTGGCCCAATGCCTAAATAAATAACCCAAATCCACCATAATTATGAGCTCTTAAGGTGTCCACATTGATATTTTGGTTTTAATAGGTCAGTGTAGGACAAGTGGGAAGTGTAATGAGTAGAAAAATTTGAAAAATTAAGGAGTTATAAAAGAAAAAAATTGGTTTTTAAATCTATAAATAGGCAAACGATTGACCCAAATCTTGAAGTAGCCACCCTTTTCTCCAAAACTCTCAAACAAGATGTGGGGATCCAAGGTTAAGATTATTAGAAAAAGATGGAAGTTCAAAAATAAAAATTCATCTCATCCAAAACCCATGAAAAGTATTGGTATTTCTAATGAATTGGATCAAAACCATGACATGAAAAAAAAAGGTGTGATAGGGAAAGTGCCACTTAGAGGTGGCATTTTTTGTTGACTCTTTGGGATTGTAGTACAGTGTCCATCGGAAAAATTGGTTGTTCAACTATTTTATTTCATGTACTTTTTCATTTTACTTTGGGTTTATATTCCTGTTTGAATTATGGTAATCTTCTCCCTATGGTTTTTTCTATTGATCATACAAACTTGTGTTTATTTCTTCCACTATTTATGTGGAAAAACTATTCCCACCTTTATCTTGTATAATGTTGGGTGTTAGTCCCAACCCATGGGGATCAGGAATTCTCTTTAGGCTATTTTAAGACTAGATTAGGTATTAGGGTAGCAGGATATATGGGCGGGTTTGTGACAGGTGAATTCATTAATAAATACAACTTTTTTTTATTTTTATAGTTTTTTTTTCAGATAAGAATTTTTTTCATGGGGTGTCATTATTTTTTTCATATGAAAATTGAATTTCCTTGAGTATATATTTTGGAAAAGAGATTTATATGGTGAGGAGGTATATTTGGTTTTCTTTTTAATAATGTACAGAAATTTATGTTAGTTTTTGAAGAATGGGGAGTGAATTTAGAACTCGAATATGGATTCATTCACTAGATATACTCAAAGATTATTATCAAGGACAAGATGCATTATAGTGGGTGGTTAGTAATGGATTTTATTTTATTAGGTGAATATTTTAATTTAATTTATATGAGTTTGGGGTAATTTTTTATTTCAATGTTAGAAATGGATTTGGGAGCTTCTTTAAGGTTTTTAGCATTTGGGAGTAGTGAAAAAAACCACAGGAGTTATGATGATGTGAATTGAAAGATTTATGGGTTCAAATAGAGCTAGGAATGGATCTGGTAGCCACCAAAAGTTTTGTTAGGTCATCATAGGAAGTATTATGGGCTTCCAAATACTCATTTTTAGTGAGGGGTAGCTTTGTACTTTTACTAGCAGATGTTTTATGTTTAAACTCTTAATTTGGACTCAAGATGAAAAGTAATATATGATTATCATCCAAAATTATCTATCAACCTCTATCAAATTTCATTTTATGGTTCCTTATTTATTTCTTAGTAGATCAAAATTTTAATTATTGTGTTGGAACTGATAGGTGAGTATATCATTTTCTTTATGGTTTTATTCTAAGAAAAAATATTAGTCTCTAATATGTTTCAATTATAATTTTTCTTCTATTTTTGTATGGATTCTTAATATTTGATGGTTAGTGGAGGGATTAAGCTTCCAATACTTATCTATATTATTGACATACCATGTGGTAGGTGATATTGACTTTCTATGGGATTCTAATTCAATGCTATATTGTATTTTAATTGACATGATACTTGAATTTACTCCTCTTATAGTTGGTTGAAATGAAATTGGTTATTAATTTAAGAGGAAATTAATAATTTGATTTGTTGTGGATTAATATTATGAATACATGTGAAATTTTTCTATGGGATTCTAATTCAATGCTTTTATTCTTTTATGCTTTTATTTTTTTATTTTTTTATTTTTTATTTTTTTATTTTTTTATTTTTTTATTTTTTTATTTTTTTATTTTTTTTAGTTCGTATTTATTTTATTTATTTTATTTAGTTTATTTAGTTTATTTATTTTATTTACTTTATTTACTTTATTTACTTTATTTACTTTATTTACTTTATTTACTTTATTTACTTTATTTACTTTATTTACTTTATTTACTTTATTTACTTTATTTACTTTATTTACTTTATTTATTTTATTTAGTTTGTATTTATTTTATTCATTTATTTCATATTTTATTTATTTATTTCGTATTTATTTTATTTATTTATTTCGTATTTTATTTATTTATTTCGTATTTTGTTTATTTATTTCATATTTTATTTATTTATTTCATTTAATTTGCATTACTTTATTTACTTTATCCATGCATGCATGCTCATGCCTATGCAATGCCCATGCAAATGCCCATGCAGTATAAAGTAATTTTGTGTTTGGTGAGATTTGAACCTCTAACCTCTTGCATATTTTCCAAAGACTTTACCACTCCAGCAAGCTCATCATGTGGTTAATAAAGAGAATTTAATATACTTATATATACTAATTGAAAAAACAAATAATACATAACTAATAGATATAAACTCAATAATAATTAAACAATAAGCGATAATCAATAATTAATAACCAATACTTAATAATTAATAATTATTACTTTATTAGTTATTTATTGAGTTATTTATTATTATTTACTGTTTATTATAATAAATAACAAATAAATTATAATAATATTTACATAAATTATAAAATTATGAAAATAAAATAATAAAATAATAAAATTAAGAAATTAAAAGAATGAATAATAAATAATAATAAACAAATAACAAATAATCAATAATCAATAATCAATAATCAATAATCAATAATCAATAATCAATAATCAATAATCAATAATCAATAATAAACAATAAACAATAATTAATAATAGATAATAATACATATATAATAAATAATAAATAGTAAATAGTAAATAATAATTAATAATTAATAATTAATAACCAGTAACAAATAATAGATAACAAATAACAAATAATAAATAAAAAATAATAAATATTAATAAATAATAAATATTAATAAATAATAAATAATAATAATTAATAAACAAAAATAATAAATAATAAATAATAAATAATAATAAATAATAAATAATAATAAACAAGTCATAAAGTGACAAAAACATTGGACTCACATTAACGAAGATAACTTATGATCCGAGAGTCTGTTCCAGATCCGCGATGAGTCAAATCAAAGATCCAAAAACGATCTTCGAGCTGATAGGTGAAAGAGACCGAATGGACTGGCAGATCGAAAGTTACAACCATTTAAAAAAACTGACGGCGAACGGGTGCTAGAAACGAGGCATCGAAAAACATAACAAACCCGATACCCACTAAAAAGGCCATAACTTATGATTCAGGAGTCCATGTGGGTGACGTGACCAGTCAAACTGAATCTCATTGAATGAACTACGATCTGGCAGGTGGAGGAGTCTGAAGTGACACGTGGATCAAAAGTTAGGTCTATTTGAAGAAAAGTTTGACGGGACACCAGTGACAGAAACGGGGGTTTAGAGGCCTTCGAAGTTGTTTTGGGGGTTGAAAAGTATGAAAAAAATCTTGCTTGTTTTGAACTGGTGCATATCTCTCTTCGCTGGCTTCGATTTGATATGTGGTAGTGCCCAAACGGACACCCGGAGCGAAAGTTATGGCCGTTTGAAGTTGGAGAACTTTTTTCAAATTTCTTATAACTCTCATATCTTCCGTACCTTATACCGTCTCATGGTTTTGATTTTACATGCCTCTATATATCTTCATGAGCTTTGATTTGACTAGTTGTGGTACTCCAACGGATGCCCGGATCAAAAGTTATGGTTGTTTTAGTGATTTTGAGGTTTCTTAAGTTTTTTTATTTTTTTTCCTTTCATTTCACGGTGGTTTTACCCAAACCGCCGCTATTTCAGGGTGGTTTTTTAAAAAACCGCCGCTAATCCTCGAAAATATTTTTTAAAAAAATTAAAAAAAAATTAATACATTTCACGGCGGTTTAAAAACCGCCTCGAAACGACTGTTTTCCTGTAGTGCTTAGAGTAATTCGTTTGGGTGTTGTGATGTTAAGTATGATAAATTGGTTGAATTTAAGTATGAACTTATAACACTCTACATATTCTAAGGTACAAAATTGATTATATTTTCATTGAACCATTAATATTTTGATGTTTCACAACTATTGAGTAGTTATAAAGGGCCATGGGTTGGGGGTCGGTATCTAAGGATTTGGGTTCAGTATAGGATCTATCAAAAATGTCAAACATCACAGGCTACCTAGTTTCCAAAGACCTATTATCCAGTGGATAAAAGAAAAGGGGGTATCCTCTATAAGGACACCAACCACCTAATGTTCCTACGGTAGGTACTCAATTGGTTTATGGTTACCGAGTGATAGTTAACTAAGTACCTGATGGCCCCCAGTCCAATTTTTTTTTTAAAAATAATTAAATTAATTTATGAGATGAAAATGTTAAAAATTAATACCCCCTTTTAATTTTCCTAGAAGTCGCATTACCCCCCATTTTCTTTCATTGTTATCTCTCCCTTAAAAGATTAAATGTCCTATATTTTTTTATAATTTCATGTCATCTATGTTGGTGGATCTCTATAGCAAAGGCTATGGTCCCTCTTCTTTCTATTCTTGGTTTCTTCCTCTATTAAACATCACCCTTATCTAAATCTCTAAAATGAAGTTTTTCATATGATTTAGGGATTTAAATTGAACAAACTCAATTAATTTAATTATATCAAATGATAAGGGTCTTGTAGCTAAGAGGTAAGTGGTCCCTAAACTTTAACTTTTGTTTATATGAGTTTTTATGTATTTTTTGATGTGTGAGGTATGAGGGTATTGGCATATGATACAGAATAAAGACAAATTGGGTTCCCTTTCTTGATAAGTGATGATAATATACTATCTATATCATGATAGGCCTTCTAATATTGGTACTTTGAGTAAATGGTCACTGATGGTTGTGTCACATTAGGAACGTAATGACTTTCATGTTAAATAGAAACCACAAGGGGTTTCCTTGTTATGTTACAACCAAAGGAGTTTTGTGAGATGTCCTAGTTTGGTTCTTGATGGTGGGAATCATGGGTAAGGACTAGGATAGTAGTGTATTAAAATTTTAATATAACTATAATATTGTTAACAACCTCATTGATCATAGAACTTGTGATATGAATAACTTTCTATGATCCAATCCTTGGTAATTGGGAGATAACTCATTCACTTTCATTGTAAATATTTTGTGATGAATCATTCAATTTATTTATTTAAATAGTGATGTATTTATTACTTTAAATATTTAATTGGTGATAAATCAATCACTCTAACTGTTTTATTAGTGATATATCATTCACTTATAAGATTTATTTTGTGATGTAACATTTAAATTAATTATTGAATACAAGTGATAAGTTTTTCACCTTGATGATCATTATAGTTTTATATCATCTACCTTTTTTGTTGTTCATAGTGGTATATGATCCACCCCTATTGTGAGATTAGGTGATAAATCATTTTCCTTGATAGATTTTATAGTGGTGTATCATCCACCCTTAGTTTTTTTCCATGGTACCTTTTCCACCTTTGATAGTGAGTGTAGTGATATATTTTTTACCCTCTTTTCAACCTTGGTGGTATCTCACCCACCCTTATGGTAAGTGTTAGTGAAAAATAATTCACCTAGAGTGGTAATGTCATTAATACATCATTCACCCAACCTGTGGTTGTTTAGTGTATTACCCACCCTTATTGATGGGTTTAGTGATACACCATTCACTTTTTCATTGGTTTCAATGGTATATAGTCATCCCTTTATAGATGACTATTATGATGAATCAATAAAATTTTATGGTAATGATGTTGATATATCATTCACCTTAGTTATTTTTTGGTGATATTTAATTCACCTAGACTATCATATTAGTGATATGTGGTTAACCTTGGAGTTATGATTTGGTGATGCCTCATTCACCCCACAATCAGTATATGGTAATATGTTATTCAATTTATGTGATGTAATGATGATGCATAATTCATCATATATGTTTATATGTTGATATTATGTTCACATTGATTATTGAAATTATTTATGATAGATTGTTCACCCCTAGTTTTGTTCAGATTATGAGAGTATCATCCCATTATGTAACTTACTGAAACAAGTATAGTCACTCTTGGAATCGGCTATTGAGAATTCCCTAGTGTGATGGGTATATTTTATGATTCTTTAATTAAAGAATCATATCATTCATTCACTTATATATTCTAGATTTTTTTATGGGAACTATAGGTGGTATTCAACTAAGTTATACTCGCACCCTGCATTAGGATCTTTGTACACATGCAAATTTCATGATCAGGGATACAGCTAAGGGAAAGGGTCCTATAATCAATGATTGAGTTGGGGTGTAGGGATGGGTTGGAGACAGGACCAATTATATCCTTAGTTCTGGTTCATTTTGTAACTATGTCTAACTTCTTATATAATTTAGACCATGTTGTATATGATCATCCCAAGGTCTTACTATTTATGTATTCTTGTATGACACTATAATGCATCCCATTTTTTCATAGCATGTGTTAATTATTTATGTATGGTTAACCTATCACTTTAATTTACATATTATAAAATTTATTTTAAATTATGGTTTATCTTTATTTATATTGTTATATATCATTATATGATAGAGGGTATACTCTCTCCATGAGTTATTCATCAACCCTTATTTCTAGTTAGTAGTCTCTAGCATATGGGGAGGCATGCTTGAGGTCATGTGGCTCTTAAATTTGAATCTATTCATGTTAACCAGCCTGGGGATATTATAGTTTATAACACTGGGTTAAGTTAAAACTTAGGATAAGTTTTGGGGTGATAACTTTTTAATGATTTGAGGTAAATTTTTTATTTTTAAATAAATTAATTGTAATATTAATTACTATTTTTGTTATAAAATGATTATTTTAAATTTAATGTTTTATAATAGTAATTTTTTGGGAATATTGTGATGTATGATGTTTTTTAAAAGTTTTTAGTTATGTTTGTGATTGTCTAAGTAGGGTGAATTAATGATATTAAGTTATATCATTGTTTGGGTAAAAAGGGATGGTGAATATGAATTTTTTATTAAATTTAAAAGAGATGTTTCTTGTTAAATTCGCATTATTAAATTTTAATATTTGTAAGTTATGCCTATAATTATTAATATTTAATATTAATAATTGAGAAAAATTTTAAATGAGAAAGTAAATAGGGTGTTTGGGATGGGTTGGTGTGCTAGATTTTGTGTTGATATTATTAAGTACAAGTTGGGATTAATTTCATAACTATAATATATAATGAGATGAATGAGTGATGTTTTAGTTTAAATAAAGGGAGATTAAATTAACACATTATTGTTGTAAATTCATATAATTAAATGTAAATAAGCATGTGTGATTGAATTGAACTATTTGAATCACTAGGGGAAATATGATAGTTTTTACTAATTATATACTGTTTGGGTTGGCATGATGTGATGATTAATTTCTTATTGTGGTGATGGGTATTGTGATAGAAATAAACTTCTAATTACATGATGATGTGATATGTTTATAATGTTTTACATAATATATTTGTTTGATTTTTTTGAAGTGGAAATCCTTGATTTAGGCTATGATATAACTGAATACCCCTTTGGGTTGTGATGATGATGTTGTTATATTTGTTTTTAATTATCATTTTATAAAATTAAATGAGTAAGTAATGAAAGATATTAAAGAAGGATGTTCTACCTATAAATTTTCAGAACATTAACTCTTGGTATGTAAATGCATCGAACAATGAAACGCATACAAAGTCTTATTACAATACCAAATGATATACACTAAATAAATATAGATAATTTTTTTGGATGATATTGAAGAAGTTTAATAACCACTTTCAAATACATGTTTAGTTAGTGATACAAGTTATCCAGAAGAGAATAATCTAAAGGGGGATAAAAAGTGGGTTCTAAAGAACATCCATAAGTTGAGTGCACAAATAGATGCACCATAAAAATGTACAAGATGGTCTTTTAAATGATGTTATCCTGAAGTTACAATAATCAGAAGTCATTTATGGAAGAATACTAGAATCCAGGGTGACCAGATGATGGATTTTCATAAGGTGAAGTAACTAAAGAAATAAAAAATTACTAGAAAAGTTTCCCTAAGTTCATAAAGTTAATACTAAGTATGATAAGGTCTATTTAACCTTATGAAATTTATGTGCATTTAAAATATGTAAAATGTAAGGAAATAATAAGATGAACCTTGACTTATGAAGTGAAAACTATCAAGAATTTAGAAATGGAATAAATTTCGGTGTAGAGTGAGCTATATCTACAAAAGAAGAACCACTAAAAGATATGCTAGATACTATGATCTGGATTATCTCTAGGATAAAATGTTGCTAAGTGAGTTATGATTTTTAAGATAACTAGAAATACTCAAAGTAAAATTAGATGGTGCTATATTATTATTTGAATGGAAGTGACGTCACTTTGGATGAATTCCAACTGTGATCTATACTAAGATGAAATAAAAAATACAAAGGGGGTTTGAAAAAGATATACTCACTCTATATTAAGTATTCTTGTAACGAATCATGGATAAATGATGTCACTGTAAGATGAAGCATTAGAATATGTGGAAAAATTAGAAGAAGAATTATAAGACTGGTCTTATGAGAATCTGATATGTGTATTTGGAGGCTGAATAAATGATAGTTATGAATGCCCTTGGGAATAATGACTTATATCCATGTCTGTTAGTAGAAGTTGAAGATATAATAGTTAATGAAGTTGATGGAATTTGGTTTATGTAAATTTTATCAAACATAATTAAAGTGAATTTTACTAATCTAAAAGTATAAAGGGAAGCATAAGTCGAGGAGGACCATATGTATAAAAGTTTATAACATTTAAAGATGGGAGTTGATGTTAATTTGAAGATGAAGTGATTGAAGGATAAATGCATTGGATATGAGGTAAAATCAAAAAGATCCTAAGTCCAGATAATTAGATGATAATTAGATTGAAGTTTATGCTGAGATGATGAGATGATAAAATAAAAAATTCAAAAAAAATTTGGATAAATGATAGATGTTCACTAGAAGCTCAGAAATTATATCATAGTTTTTTTAATGTATAGAATATTATAAGAGTTATAATTAATGATTGAGACAAAGGCATAACTGTATGATAAATATTCTAATGTTAATGGACCAAAAGATTCCATAATGATTTCATATATAATTTGTGTGAAGTCAAAGTAATTATGATGACGTTGAGATGGATTTTAAAATATATGAAATTCAAGACGAAAAAAAGTCTTGGATATAAGATAATATCATTAACATAGAGATTCAAGGAAGATTTTATGTAGAATATTGCCTCAAATATCATCATAGGATCTAAAGAAATTCAAATGATAACTGAAAGGAGTGAATGTATCAAAACTCAAAAAACCTAAATATAAAAAGTATTTGGGAAAAAGGATTCTATATAAGAGAAGTGTATTCATTCAAAACTCAATACTTATAATTGAGGGATAATACTTGATAAAAGAGTATAAGAGGTTAATAGAGGGGAAATTTTTCCTACACTTATTGGAATTAAATTTTGGTTAAAGAGTTGAGGAGTTGGAACTTTAAGTTTCTAAGTACAGTAGAGGTTTTTAGATAATACAGATATTAGAATTTAAGATAAATACCAGTGTAAAAAAACAAACCCAAAGAATATTCAAATGTTTAACATCTTAGTAGTTAGATTTATCGATGTTAAAATTCTGGAAATAGAAGAGTTAAACCAATGTCAGTCACAAATTTCTCTATTTTTAGACATCAAATTTCTTGAATTATTTAGGTCTCTAGAATTAGTTTAACAGAATTAGTGACAAGAAAACTTTCATGTTGAATTTATCATAATTTTATAAGGCAGTCAAATATTTGTTCATCATGTTCATGATAAATCCTTAAAGACTTGTGATTCCAGTATAAATAATTCCACCATTCCTACCATAAGGTAGAAGATAATTTTTTAGAAATATCTTATCCATTTATGTAATTTAGTGGAATTGTAGTTTGGTATAATGAATTTTTCCTTGAGTAAAGGATAATAACATTCCCATTTGTAACACGTATGAGAATAATGAAAATATGTGACTCGGGATTATAACTAATCGCAACAAAGAGCAGGTTTCCCACATCATGGTCAGACCTTATTAAAATCCTTGTGTGTTTTTTATTTTATATTATTTGTATTTCATGTATGGTTAAGTATTTAGGGATCATATTCAAGATCCATATATCATAAAAAATAAATATTTTTGAACTACTTAAAGGGGGTGAAAAATTTAAGTTGAACTTATTTGGTAAAAAGAGGTCACACCTAATTGACCCCCCATATCTTATTGTGACATCATGATCCACTGAGACTCTCAAGTGTTATTAGAGTGTAGGTTTACTTTAATTATATCTAAAGTTTTTTTTCCAATTATTTTTACTGACTTATATGAATATAATAATCCATAGAGCTTTAGATATGCCTCTTTCAAAAGTTAAGAAATTTTTCCTTGAGTTTAAGTTAGTAGAATTTACCTCTATTAGTGGTAACATATAGGTTATGTCCAAAAAATGAAGAATTAAAATAAGTTAGAGGCTTAGAAGAAAAGTAACTTGACCTCTCAAGTTCATCAAAAGGAAGATCCGCTGTGACTAGAATGTAAAAAATGTGAAAGATATTTAGATAAATCCATTATGATTGATCTTATGGAAGAAGCGACCTCGAGCTATAAAGATTATGAAATTATTGAAATAATTGATGATTTTTACTTTGAAAACAAAGATTTTATGAAAATTTTCCTAATTAAAGTAGTCAAATATATATGTTTATTTATCAAGGTACTACATGATGAAAATTAATAACTAAAATCGAAATCTAATGAGATGAAGGATGCATTGGACAAGAATTTTTGAAAGTGCATAACTCCCACAGAACTCATAGAAGAAAAATAATAATACACATCACTATGTAGTGAAACATTTTCCTTATTTTATAATAAAATTCAAATGAATGTCTTTGAGAAAGCAGTATTTAAGAGATATTTTGAAGAACTGATTCATATATCAAAAGTCAGTTTCAATTTCAATCACTCTCATATGTAGGTTAAAGCTAATTGAATAAAGGATATTGATATCTATCTATGTGAATAATGGAAGTTACATGAGCATCAGATCCAAAATATTAAATTTGAATGTTAATAAAGGTTAATAACTCTTAAAGAATAAAAAACACTTTGAAGTTAAGGTTTTTTGAGTTGAAAGTAAAGTTGAGAAACTTGTAAGTTGCTCAAGTTGAACCTTTACATAAACCTAAAGAGGGATATCATGTTTAAAATCTAGAATAAACATTAACCATATAATATAGAACTCAAAGAAAGAATATTAGGTTCATTGGTTATAATTTTTAGTTTTGAGGATTTCAACACCATGCAATAGATTGTTGGCATAATATTTCAACTGCCAAAAATTAGAAAATTCCTACATAAAAGGGGATGAATATATAATAGAGGATAATTCCATATATGTTCAATTAAATTTCATAGAATAAGGAAAATCTAATGAAATCCAATAAATATGAATATATTTGTATTTTCTAGGAAATTTGTGACAGATTTGGTCATGGTGATGAAGAGTGATGGTTTACATCTAACAAGCACAACTTACATACAACTAATGAAAGGAGACCACAAAATTTAAAGAAAAATAAATGAAAGATAAACTATGAGTCTTAATTGGGGTGTAAATAAATGGATGTTACCAAGAAAAATTCACCCAATAAGAAAATATATAAAGTTTTCATGCCAAAGAAAATATTATTCTTTTGCAAAAGAAAAGGCCACATCATAGTTAGTTGTAAACTATTCATTAATATAAAATTTATTGGAAACAAGATCAAGAAATAAAGAAAAAAATTTAAGAGGAGAATAAAGGGATTGATCTAGTGAAGGACTCTTTTAAAGATAAGGTTGAAGTTTAAAAACAATTATCACATAATGGTAACTTACCAAAAGTTAAAAACTTATGTAGAAGATGTAAAATGGTAGGAAGCACTACTAAAAATTAAATGATGTGGTTTACTAGATAGTATAAGATATTGAATAAGATAAAGAAATGTCCATAATATATAAAGGTTATTTAGAAGAATAAGTCCCAGAATAATGTGAAACATGTTCCAAATATTTGCATGATAGTATGGCCAGAATAGTTAGAAGAAGTAAGGAAAAATGAATAAAATGAAAGGAATAGTGAATGTGACTTAATATTGGAGTTTAAGAATAAAAATATATACAAAATGATAAGTAAAATTAAAATGAAGAAGTCCATGCAACCCAATAAGATAAGTGCTTGGAAAACCAAGGGCGATTGCCTGATGAAAAGTAAAGATTAATTAAAGGGAGTTTCTGTATTGAGAAACTATTCTCAATCTTGTTTATATTATAAATGGGAAAATAATATCCACCTTATTCCCTTATAATTTTTTATTATATTTATTAATAAGGTAACTTAAGGTGATGTAATCTAGTGGGAGACCTAGAGTGATGTTTACAGTGTATATCTTATAGCATACTAGAAGTTATCCATCATGGAGTACTTTATCTCAAGTGGTGTCAACCACACCATTCCAGTTTGTATCATCCATGATGATGAATAAATAATGATGTTCACACCTTTAATGGTAGGGAAGAAAAATATGATGGTTTTGGAGATTTGAAAAGTTATAATGGAAGAGTTAAATTCCAAAAAACTAAATAATTAAAGTTCAAGTAATCTTGTTTTTGGATAATGGAGACCCATAAGAAAATATATAGATAATTATACTGTTCTAAATATTAAAATTATAGATATTAAAGTTTTTTTAATCTTGTGTTATGTTGATATTTTCTCTTATCCTTACATAAAAAATTATAATATTTATGGGGACAATGTTAATATTTGATGCTAAAGGAAAAAGAACTTGACAAATGGGGAGTAACTTACTTTTGATTTGAATGTTTTTAATCTATTTTTTGAGATGGTTTTAGTATATCACTTTAAAATATATTTTGATCAACCCCTAAAATAAGAATTTGTAAATGGCTATCACATGGTAAACTTTTTATGGATATCTTTAATGTCTGAGTTAATTAATCTTGTTTTCTATATTGATCTTGTCTTGGGTAAACTTAGAGTTGGTTGATTCATGGATTATTTATTGAATAAAATTTATGTCATCCTTCCATGATGAAATTAAATAGTTAATTTCAATATAATGTAAGATAATTAGAGAAGATGAGAATTAATTAACAATTACCTTACAAATATAAAGTTTGAATTTATTATCAACAAGGGGGAGAACAAACCATTGAATTTATCATGTATTTGGTATTAAAAACAAAACCAAATGGGAATATTGAAGATATTTCATGTTTTCATGATGAAATTAAGGTATTTTTGTTCAAATATAATTATTTATATTTGTAAAATTAAATAAGTAATAAAGTATATTGAAGAAGCATGTTCTTTCTAAAATTGTTTTGTAATTTAAATCTCTAGATGTAAATGAATCAGATGATGAAACACAAGCAGGGTCTAAATCTATAATCGGATGATATACACTAAATAAATATAGAAACTTTTTCCAGATGATACTAAGTAAATGATGTCCATAAGTAATGAATAAAGGAGGAATCAAAGTTTCTGAAAGATAAAGATCACCAGAAGTTTCTTAAAAATTTGAGGATTGATAAACCATGATTCAATGATATTTCATGAAAAGGGATGAATATTTAAGAATCATTATCAACAACATGTTTAGTTAAGGATGGAAGTTCTCTAAAAGATAATAATCTGAAGATAGGATGATAATTGGATGCTAAAAAACATCTAGAAGTTGAGTGAACCAACATATACAACATCAAAATTCACAAGATGGTCTTTTAAAGGATGTTATCATGAAGGTAAATCTATCAAAAAAATTCAAGGAAGAAAACTAGAAGACAAAGTTTCCAGAAGATAGATGTTCGAAAGGTGAAGTGACTAAAGAAATTAAAAGGTTTCTGAGAAGTCACCCTGAGTTCGTAAAGATAATCTTTATGATCGTGAGTTTCATTTGAACTTACAAAATTGAAGTTCATTGAATATACAAAAAATGAATGGAAATTATAAGGTTAAAATTACTTTATAATCTTAGAATTATCAATAATTTGTGAAATTAATGAAGTGTAGTGTAAAATGAGATAAATCTATGAAATTGAAACTACTAGAAGATATACTAAATATTATGAGCTAGTATATCTCTAGAATATGAATATACTAAGTTCGTTAATATTTCTAATCTAACTAGAAAAGCTTGAAGTAAAATTAAATGATTATACATTGTAATTTAAATAGAAAAAACATTAATTTTGTGAATGAAAAACTATGATCAAAACTAAGATTAAATAACAAATCCAAAAGGGATTTGAGAAAGGCCTACTCACTGGATATTAAGGATACTTGTAAAGCACCATGAAATCATGATGTCACTGAAATATGGAGCATTAGTGGATGAGTCCAAAGTAGAAGAACAAATGGAATATCGATATTCTGATAATTCAGTATAAATATTTAGAGGCTAATGAAATGGTAGTTTTAGATGCTCATGTCTATCATGTTTATTAGGAATTTCTATTAGCATAAGTGGAGGATGATATAGTCACTGAATTTAATGGAATTTGGTTTATGAAAATCCAAAATTTTAAAAAGTAATGTAAGTACATTTTATTGATCCAAAATTATGAAGATAAGAAAAATTTGAGTAACACCAAATGCATAGAAGTTAAGCGCATTGGAATGTGGAATCTGATGTTAATAAAAAGATGAGTTGATTAGAAGATAGCTACAATAGACATTATGTGAAATAAAAAAAGGATAAAGTCCATATTATTGGTATATAAAGTGATCAAAAGCGATGTTGATATGATACAAAATAAAATTCAAACAACTTTTTCAATCAATGGTTGATATTCAATAAAATATCATAAATAATGTCAATGTTTTTTTATGAGTATTTAAGGTTGTAAGAGTTATGGTTGATGAATAAGATAAAGGAGAAAGTAGATAATAAATAGCTAGATGTTAAAGGATTGAAATATTCTAGACTTATTTAACATATCATTTATGTGAGAAAAAATTAATTGTGATGATTCTAAGATGGATGTTTGTAAAGACCTGAAAATTCTATATAATTTTTTTTAAATTATTTGGGATTATTACGAGTCTGTGAAAATTGAGGGCGATTGATTTTGAGGCCCGGTGTGCCCAGAACAGAATTTTGAACTTTTTTAAGGTACATTTAGTAAATGTGCGGGCGACGTTTTATATCTTATGAATTGGTGCTCGGATTAAAAATCAGAGGACAACGTTGAATCCCCAGCGCCAGGATTCACTTAAGGGGGGATTAAATTTGACCGTAGGTGGTCGAGAGAAAAATTTAGTTTTTAGACTTTTTAAAGAATAATAAAATAACATAAAATTATTATTTTATTTTTCTACCAATGGTTGAGCAGCGGTGGTGGGACTGCTGAGTTGTCAAGCCATTAAATGGATTGACTCTTTGTTTGTGTAACCACAACTCGTTTAATTAATGAGACTCATTAATTACACCAATTAATGTACCCTTAATTAATTGGTGGATTAATCTCTTAATTATCCCTTTAGTTATTAAAATTGTTTGCAAAGGGAGAGGGTGGAGGGATTGTAGGAGAACTCCGACGAAGTGCTGATGATAAACCCCTCCAACGAAGAATGAAGTTTTTATGATGTCTTTTGATGGATCGATCTGGAATCGATGAACTCCAATGACTTCAAAGAACACAGATTTTATCTCTGTAACCATGACATCACCCCCAATTCCGAGGTAGGGGGTTTGTTTAAATTCAAGTGGATTTGTTGCTTCCCCCCGTTCTTGAAAAGAATGATGAAATGTGGAATTAATATAGTCAATCTATTTTTTAAAAGGTTGGTGCCAAATCCTTAATTTATTATTTAAAGAAAATACCTCTTTTTAGACTGGGTAGAGGAGACCCATAACATAGCTCGAAGGCCCAAGGCCAAGTGGCCTGAATACAAGGCTTGAAAGCCCATTTTTTGGCCCAAAGGACCCCTCGGTGAACAGTACCGCTACAGTACCTGTGCTGCTACATTACAGCCACCGCTACAGTACCTGCTATAGTTCCTCCACCACAACAATGTTTCCACAGTGACGACAGCATCCCAAGAGGCCTGCAGGCACATCCAAAAGGGAAAACGGACCTCTGGAGATCACCCGGTGGCCTGTAAAAGATCTGACGGTGCATCACCGGCGCTAGAGGCTGTTGGCATTGGTTGGCTCCACAGGCAGTAGGTGGTGCACCGTCACACACCGTGGAAGGGAGCCGCAACATCAAGCCATGGCGGCTGTAGGGGTGGTTGGCCCCCGGCCGGTCGATTTAGCGGAAGGCGGAGCGCCACCGCGCGCCACGGTGAAGAGGCCGCAGCTTCGAACCCATGACGGAGGTGAAGGGGAACCACACCTCGCGGGTCCCACTGACAGGTAGGCAGTGCCATGTGGCGCCGCTGTTTCAGAAACTGAATGTCATTCACCTATTCGGGAAGGGGGATCTTCTCCCTCGTGCGGGTCGCTCGTTTGGTGAACCACGCTATCCATCGAGTCAGGTCGCCCGGTGGGCTGCACCCACCACGGCCTAGCCGGTTCGGGTTGGAATGGGTCAGACTCGAACCGGTTTGGTCAGCCTAGGACGGGGTGTCCGGGTCGGTCTGACCGGGTCGGACTGGACCCGGACCCTTTTCATCCAAAATACGCTTAAAAGGTTGTATCTCACAAACCAAACGTCTATTTGACAAACTGTCTATGGAACTAGAATCATTGTAAGGAGATGGTCCTTTTAAGATATTCCAGCTATGTTTTGGAGAAAATTTAAGTATGGCTGGGTTGGATTGAATCTGAATCCAACCGGGCCCTTGGCACTAAAATGCCTATAACTCACAGACCGGGCGTCCGATTGATGCACCGTCTGTCGCGTTGAGACCCTTACGACAAGGCGGCCCTTTGGGTTACTCCTTTCTGGAACGTCTTGGAAGTTAATGCATGACTAATATCTTGAGGATTGGATTATATGGAACTCAAGCACACTGGGTGCGGGGAATCCTATGGCTGACTGTCATTTTTTAGTGACCTTATGTGGATCAGCATTATAGCAACCCTAAGTGAATCAGCATTATAGAGGCTCTATGTGGATCAACATTCTGGAGACCCTGTGTGGATCAATATTATAGGGGCCCTATGTGTATCCACATTCTAGTGACCCTGTGTGGATCATCATTCTAGTGACCCTGTGTGGATCAACAGTGCGCGACCTGACAAGGACCCGCCTTAGATCGGCCTGTCGTGGATCAGCGACATATGATCTTTTGTGGGTCATCATCAGAGCCTCTTGACAGAATAAAATGATATAGCCTTATGAATAATCATCTGTTTCTCTGTACTTAAGTTATATACCTAGTTTGAGCTGAGTCTTTTTCTTTGTGCTTTGTGATTGAGATCATGCTTTGTGGTTTTCTTTTTTGGAATTCAAAGAGACCTTTGGGGGTCTCGGGGTCCCTACTGGGAATTTTTATACTCTCCTCTGCACGAGCTTCACCCAAACCATGTTGTGTCTTGTGTAGATGATGAGCATCTTGGATGAGACCTTAGAAATCTAGGACCAGGTGGTACACAGAGGTGACTGGTTGACATAGATAGATTTGGAGATGAGTTGTACCTATCCTTCAGGTAGGATCCATGGTGGATGATCTCAGGAGTTGTTTCCTGTTGTAATTATATCTTTTTAGTTGGGATTGTATTTCATCCCCTTTACTCTTAGTACACACTTTTACTACTACAGTTTTACTACATGGTTTGCATATTGTTGTGTTCTTGGTCTATGTTTTTTTTGGTTCAAAGAGAATACTTTCCCATTTTAGGTAAATACCTTTTGGTTCTAGTCTCCAACCCTTGGACTATGGAAAGCGGGCTTGGGGTAGTCACAGAACGGGCCCCGGGGGATGGGTTGTAACAAAGTGGTGTCAGAGGAGTCAGTTATACTGAAGAACTAGGACTCTGATCTTTCCAATAGAGCAATATTGTTAAGTTTTTTGAGTGTGGTTTTCAGTTCGGGGAGTCCAGTGATGGTGCAACGGCCAACATATCCATACACCAGGACCCTGAATTCTGATGTCTGACTCGGTGCACAAAAACACTGATTGTGTGTGTTTTGGGAAGTTTTTACTTTTGATCTCTTTGAGTCAGCTCACCAGGTATAACTTATTAATCGTGGAACACCTTTTTCTTTTCAGGATGTCACCACGTAGACAGCCATCCAGGATTCAAGAGAAAGTTTATGATGACGGCCCATCGAGCGATGAGGCTTCGGTGCAGGGCCCTCTTATAGTGATAGCACCTTCGGGTGGTGCACTAGCAGCACCACTACCCATTGGGCAGTAGTTTCCACCAACCACACTAGAGGACGGTGTACGCCGACTGAGTGCATTGCATGAGTTCCAATGGTAGAGGTCTCCAAGGTTTCGAGGCAAGAAAGATCCTCAGGTAGCTGAGGACTGACTGGAGGCTATGGCATGAGTTTTCTACCTAGTTGGGACACTAGTAGATCAGATGGTGATCCTAGCTGCTAGCCTCTTCTAGGGCACAACTAGGAGATAGTGGGGCCTAATTCTCTATATACATGATGAGGCGACCCTCACCTGGATAGACTTTCAGATACTATTCAGGGCGGAGTTTGTTCCAGAAACTCTACACTATGTGTGTATTCAAGAGATCTTTCCCTTACAATAGGGAATCCTGACAGTAGCCCAGTACTCGGCTAGATTCACTGACCCCTCATGATACTCCACTAACATGGTATGAGACCCTTTCTTCAGGGCCTGTAACTTTGACCAGGGTCTCCAACGGGAGATCATAGCATTGGTGATATCACTCAATATCCTGACGCAGGCTGGAGTGCTCGAGCGTGTATTATTGGTGGAGAGATTCTTAGCTGAGCAGGCACTGATGGTGAGATCCACCATCAGATGATAGGTAGTTGAGTCATATGCAGTAGGCAGTAGGCAGATGACGCAGAGGTCCAAGTGGGCCAAACCTTCTAGAGGATGACCCCGGGATGTAGGTTCGGAGGTGTAAAGCTCACAATAAAGATGTAGATATTTGATCGAGGAGGTCTACAGGGAGGCAGACATGGCAGAGGAGCAGTTCGTGCAGCCAGCGATGGGTGGTGATTTGAGGTTCTACCACCACCACCTCCAGGTGGTCCACCCGACCTCAGTGAGGAGGCAGACAGGGACGAGCAAAGCTTCAGGCTGCTGATGTCTATGACCACAATGCTCCAAAGATGATTCGAGGTACAATATGTGTCTACTCCACCCTAGCTGCAGTACTTGTAGACACAAGTGCCAGTCACTCTTTCATTGTCGCGGCTCTCATTCGGAGCTCGGAGATTCCGGTAGAGCCATTGGCTCGATCCTTATGTTTAGAGACTTATACAGGAGAGGATTCAATGACTAAACACTGGTGTCGTTAGTGTGAGATTACTCTAGGAGGCAAGAGATTTGGTTGGGATCTCCTAGTAGAAGCGTCGAGTCTTTACAATGTCATCTTGGGTATGGACTAGTTATCAATGGTCTATGCTTAGATTGATTGTTTTAGGTGAAAAGTGTGGTGTGTCCATGAGGATGGGATTAGGTTTTCCTTCACCGATGAGACGGGAACCTTTTCAGCACTGGATGAACTTTCTTGCAGGAGGGTACAACCAATAACTCATCAGTTGGATAGCCTTACCATTGGAGAAGTTGACGTGAGGAGTTCGAGTTATCCTGTAGTAGTCGACCAGTAAGCCCAAATGTCCTGAAGGCCTTATTTTTTATTTTATTGTAGATAATCCCCCTTTAAAGGGTTGAAGGGGAACACATACATGACCTGTAATCCCAAGGCACAAGGCTCGACATTACCCGCAATACATGACCTGAAGTCCCAGAGGCATACCATGCCCATTACATGACCCGTAGGCCCATCCCACTATAAATACCCCTCCCCAATGTCTACAACATTAATCGTATAATCTCCCCACCTTGCATTTTTGATTGGCTAGCATTGCCTCGTACAAAGTTGCACAGTGCCTGGTCCCGATAGCGGTTGTCATACCCACTCATTCTGACAATCTGGTTAGCTTTACGTCTGGTGACTGCTACTGTTGCTCTAATCCTCTTCTATGGATTTCTCTATGTGAATTGGTCTACTCCATGGTCTTTGTGGCTTGAATTCCTTGTGGCCCAAAGGCCTTTGATGACCCGAAGTCCCTGTGATACCCGAGGCCCAAACCGATGGCTCAAAGGCCCAACTCGGGTGAATAGTTCTGGCTGCTACAGTACCGAACAGTACCTTCTACAGTACTGAATAGTACCTACTATAGTACTACTACAATACCTGCAACAGTGCTATTACGATAACCCAGAAATTCTTTACTGCCTGGTTTTGAACCTGGGTCTCTTGGATACCAAGCAGGAGCCCTTACCACTTAGGTATGGGCTCGTTGGCATGGAACAATATGTTGATTCCTTTCCTGATGATGTTCTGAGACTACCTCCTCACAGAGAGTTAGACTTCTACATCGACCTGTACCCCAGGACGACATCTATATCTACACCAGCATATCAGATGGCTCCCACAGAGCTTCATAATTTGTGGGTACAGTGGGAGGACTTTCATAAGAATGGGTTTATAAGGCCTCGTGTTTCTCCATGGGCATCCCCAATTTTGTTCGCCAAGAAGGCATATGGGAGTCTAAGGCTTTTTGTGGACTATCGGTGCCTAAACCAGGTGACCGTGAAAAACAAGTATCCTCTTCCAAGGATCGATGATCTCTTCAACCACGTGAAAAGAGCACGATGTTTTTTGAAGATAGACCTACGATCAGGCTATCATCAGCTCAGGGTACAGGATGAGGATGTACTGAAGACAGCCCTCAGATGTCAGTATGGCCATTATGAGTTCTTGGTAATGCCATTTAGGAATGACCAACTCTCCAGAAGTGTTCATGGGGATCATGAATAGGATTTTCCACCCTTACCTCGATCGTTTTGTGGTAGTCTTTATTGGTGACATCTTGGTATACTCGGTGTCGGAGGAGGAGCATGCCATGCACCTATAGATAATTTCATATACACTCTGAGAGAACCATATTTATGAAAATATCTTGAAGTTCTAGTTTTGGGTATGGGAAGTCCACTTCCTGGGGCATGTTATCTCGAAGGCTGGAGTTGCAGTGGATCCAGCGAAGATAGAGGCAGTGCTTGCCTATGATCCACCTAGGAGTGTGACCGAGGTGTGTATTTTCCTGGGATTAGTTGGGTACTATTGGAGATTCAACCCCACTTTTCTAGAGTTGTGACACCCTTTTCATCTTTGACAAAGAAGGGGCATCCCTTTGTGTGGACAGAGAGATGTCAGCAGAGTTTTGAAGAGCTGAGGTAGAGACTGATGAGTACCCCCATCTTGAGGCTACCAGAAGAGGGTGTTGGGTATGTAGTTTACTGCAATGCATCAAGGACCAGACTGGGTTGTGTCCTGATGCAAGAGCAAGTGGTGATCTCCTACGGCTCACAACATTTGAGAAAGCATGAGCATAACTACGCTACAAATGACCTGGATTTAGCAGTGGTGGTCTTTTCACTGAAGGTGTGGTGGGACTACTTGATGGGTGAACATTTTACAGTCTACTCTGATCACAATAGTCTTAGGTATATATTCTCACATAAGGACCTGAACCTGAGACATCGGTGATGGATAGAGTTCCTCTAGGACTATGACTTTGAGATAGTCTACACTCCTGGGAAGGGGAAAGTAGTAACAAACATGCTCAGCAGGAGGTTTGGTCTACAGTTACTGAGTGAGGCGACAGAGCAGCTAGCCATGTTGTAGATATCCTTTGTGGATAGAGATAGAGTAGCTTATCTCCAGTCTATAATAGTTACTCCCCCACTCCTTCTGCAAGTCAGAGAGGCATAGCTTGGGGATGTAGACTATAAGGCCCTAAATGCTTAGATATCCTCCGGATAGGCTCCGGAGGGATTTTTTGAAGGTGGGTAGCACGTCATCCTCTTCATAGGATGCACTATGGTACCAGTGATGCTTCGGGAGGAGGTGTTAAGGGAGTTCCATACATCCCGTTTGGTGATACATCTTGGAGTGGAGAATATGTATCAGGACCTCCAGCATCAGTACTGGTGGCCAAGGATAAAGAAATCAGTGGCGGAGTTCATATCATGATGCCTCACTTGTCAGCAAGTGAAGGCCGAGCATCCGGTACCAGCAGGCTTAGCTCATCCACTTGAGGTACCGGTGTAGAAGTGGTATCGTATATCCATGGACTTTATGATGAGGCTACCACGTATGTCCATGGGTCACGATTCCATCTAGGTGATCATTGACAGACTCACCAATTCATCCCACTTCATATTCATCTGAGAGCAGGGATTAGAAGAGAGATTGGGATATCTCTATATACAGGAGATTGTACGGCTTCATGGGGTTCCAAATACGATCATCTCAACTCACAACGCTCGTTTTACATCCTGATTGTGCAAGGTATTATAGGAGGCGTTCGGGACTCATCTACATTTGAGCACTACCTTCCATCCTCAAATAGATGGTCAGATGCAGCAAACCATACCGACACTCTAGTACATGCTTCGTGCTTATGTCCTTGATTTTTTCTGCAGTTGGGAGGACCACCTTCCATTGGTGGAGTTCGCTTACAAAAACAATTATCACTCCACCATTGGAATGGCTCGGTTTGAGGCCATGTATGGGCGACCTTTCATATCACCACTATGCTAGACAGACCCAAGGGAGTCAGCACTTATGGGTCCATAGTTGCTACGGGATACCACGGAGAAGGTGCAGATCATCTAGAAGAATATGAAGACTGTATAGATCCGGCGAAATTCTTATGATGACAGGAGATGGAGACCCTTGGAGTTTGAGGAGGGAGACCATGTCTTCCTACGAGTCTCACCCCGACGAGGATTACGAACATTTGACCGGGGTTTCAAGCTATATCCAAGGTTCATAAGACCTTTCCAGATCCTTAGTAGAGTAGGCGAGCTAGTGTACTATCTAGATCTTCCCCCACTGATGCACCAGGTGCATAATGTTTTCCATGTGTCACAGCTGAGGAGGTACATTCATGATCCATCACACATTATCAACTAGGGTGAGATGGACATCAATGATGGGTTGACATTTGCGGAGTTCCCAGTGGAGATAGAGTATCAAAAGGAGCGGGTCCTTTGTGGGCGGTCGATTCCTTTGGTGCGAGTTCATTGGCAGCAAGGGAATCTCCAAGAGAGCACCTAGGAGCGGGAGTCTCAGATACATTCTTAGTACTCTCATTTATTCCCTTAGTTTTATTGTATATTTTGGGGACAAAAAGACCTAAGGTGGGGAGAATGTAAAGACCCGGAAATTCCATATGATTTTTTAAAATTATTTGGGATTATTACGAGTCTGTGAAAATTGACGGTGCTTGATTCTGAGGCCCGGTGTGCCTAGAACGGAATTTTAAAATTTTTTAAGGTACGTTCAATAAACACACGAGTGACATTTTATATATTTTAAATTGTTGATCAGATTAAAAATATGAGGGGACGATTAAATCCACATTATCGAGATTCACTTAAGTGAGGATTAACTTCGACTGCAGTAGGTCAAGGGAAAAAGTTAGTTTTTTATACTTTTTAAAGAATAATAAAATAACATAAAATTGTTATTTTATTTTTCTACCAACGGTTGAGCAGTGGTGGCAGGACCGCTGAGTTTTCAATCCACTAAATGGCTTAGCTCTTTGTTTGTGTAACCACACCTGGTTTAATTAATGAGACTCATTAATTACACCAATTAATGTACCCTTAATTAATTAGTGGATTAATCTCTTAACTCTCCCTTTAGTTATTAAAATCGTTGGTAAAGGGAGAGGGTGGAGGGATTGTGGGAGATCTCCAATGAAGCGCTGATAATAAACCCCTCCAATAAAGAACGAAGTTCTGATGATGCTCGTCGAGGGATCGATCCGGAATCGACGAATGCCAGCGACTTCAACAAACACATATTCTCTCTCTGCAACTGCAAAATCACCTCTAATTCTGAGGTACTGGTTTTATTTAAATTCAAGTGGATTTGTTTCTTTACCTCATCCTTGAAAAGAATGATGAAACGTGGAAGTAATATAGTTTATTTATGTTGAATTAATTGCTACCCGCTTGTTATGATGCTAATGCAGAGAGTGCGGGCCAAAAAAACAAGGTTCGGACCCTCTGCCGCTTCGTTTTTGGTCTTGTTCTTTGGGGACAAATTTACAACTCAACGGAAACCTGAATCTGGGGACCACGCAGTGATGACAGCATCCGCAGAGGCTCGTCAGGGCATTCAAAAGGGAAAGCGGACCACCGGAGCTCACCCGGTGGCCCTCGAAAGATCTGTCGGCACAGAACCAGTGGCGGCCGGCACCGGTCGGCCGTAGAGAAAACAAGTGATGCATCAGTGTGCGTCGCATAAGGTAATCGTGGCATCAAGTCGCGACGGCTGCAGGGGGCAGCTCGCCCCCGGCCAGCCGTGTTGGCGGAAGGCGGCGCGCCGCTGCGCACCGAGGTGAGAAGGTCGCGGC
Source organism: Viscum album (assembly GCA_963277665.1). Lineage (NCBI taxonomy): Eukaryota > Viridiplantae > Streptophyta > Magnoliopsida > Santalales > Viscaceae > Viscum > Viscum album. The sequence continues at coordinate 1,284,155,858 of OY728136.1, read as the reverse complement.
ATCGAATCCATGATGGAGGTGAAGAGGACCCGCACCCCATGGGTCCCACTGATAGGGAGGCAGTAGCACGTGGTGCCACCATTTCAGAAATTGAACGGCTTTCAGCCGTTCGGGAAGGGGGAGCGGCTCCCCCGCACGGGTCTCCAGGCTAGCGGATCGCACCAGCCATCAGTTCAGGCCGCCCGGCCAGTTCATAAAGGGCCGAGTCAGGCCCAGGTTTGACCCTGACTAGGCCGGGTCGACCCAAACCGGTTCGGTTCGGCCCAGGATGGGGCGGTCGGGTCAGCCTGACCGGGTCAGACTGGACCCAAACCCTTTTCATCCCAGATGCGCTTAAAAGGTCATATCTCAAAAACCAGACGTTCATTTAACAAACCGTCTGCGGTGATGGAATGATTCAAAGGATAAGGTCCTTTTGAGATACTCCACCGGAGTTTTGGAGATATTTGAAGTATGTCTGGGTTGGATCCAACCCGAATCCAACCGGGCCCTCGGCACAAAAATGCCTATAACTTACAGACCGTGAATTCGATTGACGTGTCATTTGTCACGTTGAGACCCTTACAACATAGAGGTCATTTGGGATACTCCTTTATGGAACATCATGGAAGTTGAGGCATGACTGATATCTTGAGGAGAAGATTCTACGGAACTCAAGTGCACCGGGTGCGGGGAATCCTGTGGCTGATTGTCATTTTCTAGCGACCCTGTGTGGATCAACATTATAGCGACCTTGTGTGGATCAAAATTATAGATACCCTGTGTGGATCAACATTATAGCGACCTTGTGTGGATCAACATTATTGCGACCCTATGTGGATCAGCATTCTAGCGACCATGTGTGGATCAGCATTCAAGCGACCCTGTGTGGATAAACATTCTAGCGACCCTGTGTGGATTAGCAGTGACCCGAAGAGGAACATCCTTAGAGAGGCCCATCGTGGATCAACGACATACAATTTTATGTGGGTCAGCAGCAGAGCCTCTCGACAAAATAAAATGATATAGCCTTAGACTAATCATCTGTTTTTTTTGTACTTAAGTTATATACCTGGTTTGGGCTGAGTATTTTGCTTTGTGCTTTGTGATTGAGATCATGCTTTGTGGTTTTCCTTTATGGAATTCAAAGAGACTTCAGGGGTATCGGGGTCCCTACTGGGTATTGTTATACTCACCCCTGCACGGGCTTCACCCACACCTTGTTGTGTCTTGTGCAGGCGACAAGCATCTTGGTTGAGACCTTAGGGAGCCAGGACAGGTGGTACACGGAGGTGACTGGTTGATGTGGAGAGTTGTGGAGATGACTCATACCTACCCTTCAGGTAGGATCTCTGGTGGACAATCTCAAGAGATTTTTTATGTTTCAGTTGTATCTTTTCAATTGGGCTTGTATTCCGGACCCTTTACTTTTAGTACACACTTTTACTACTACAGTTTTACTATATGGTTTTCATATTGTCGTGTTCTTCGTTAGTGTGTTTGCAGGTTCAAAGGCAATTCCTTCCTGTTTTAGGAAAATTCCTTTCCGGTTCTAGTCGCCAACCCCTGGCCTATGGAAGTTGGGCTTGAGGTAGTCACGGAATGGGCCTCGGAGGACGGTTCATGACAATGTTCAAGTTAAAAAATTCATGAATTAAAGTTTATGATTAAATCTGAGAAGTGTGGGATTCTTGAAGATTATTAGAATCAATATTCAAGGAATATTCAAGGAATAATTTTGACTCTAATATCATTAGAGGATTTGAAGTCATTCAATTAAAAATAGAAAGGAAAAAATTTCTTAGAGTTGTAAAACCCTAAATATTTGGACTATTCGGTAAAAAGGATTGGCTATAAAATAAATGTATTAATTTAGAACTATATACTGATAATCAAGGGATAATAATTGATAAAATTAGATAAGATTACAAGACAGGGAGAATCTATCTTTCACTCACAATTATATTTGTGTCAAATATTTAAGGAGGTGGAAATTTAAGTTCTGAAGTAAAATAGATGTTTCCAGATAATACGGTAACTATAAGTTGATTTCAAGGTTCTCTTTAAGTGAAAACTTGAAGAAGATACATACATTTAAGATCATGGAAGAGAGAATTTCATAAGTTAAATTTATTAAATGAGAAGAGTGAGATCAACATTAGAAAAAACCCACTCTATTTCTGAAAGTCAAAGTTTTCAAAATATGAGGGCTCTGGAATTAATTTTCTAGAAGTAAGGGAAGGTTTATTTTCATGTTGACTTTATCATAAGTTTATAATGTGGTTGAAAATCTATTCATGGAGTTCATAATAAATCCTTAAAGACTAATAGTTTTAGTATAAACAATACCACCATTATTATAGGAAGGTAGAAGAAGATTTTGAGGTGATATCCTATCAACTGGTGTAATATAGGGGAATTAGAGTTTTAGATGATAATTTTTCTCTTGGGTAAAGGATAATAAATTCCCAATTTTAACACTTATTATAATAGTAAAAATATTTTACTCGGGATAATAATTGATCACAACAAGAAGTAGGTTTCCCACGCTGGGGTCAAACCTTATAATAATTTCTATGTGATGTTTACTTTATATTATTTGTATTTTATTTGGGGGTAAGTGTTGAAGATGCATATTCAAGATCCATACATCCTAACTGAGATAGAGTCTCAAATAAATTAAATAAGGTTAATATTTTAGGTTGAACTAATTCAATAAAACGAGGTCACGCCTAATTTTTCACGAACCAGGATGGGATGCCATCTAACCCGACATCCGAACTAGTCTAACACATGGCCCAAACATCATTCCTGATCCCCACAGGCTAGAAACTAGTGTCGGCATCAAAATAATCATAATGGGAATGATTTTTTCACAAAAAACTAGGATCAAATAAACAAAACTAGACATGTATAAAAATCCAATAATTGAATCTCAATAAAAAAACTGAATCTAGAGAAAAAAAACTGCTGAACAAAAAAAAACTGAATACAAACTAAGAAAAAAATACTCTACACAATCTCCATGTGACCTCTTAGTCACCACAAACCACAAGACCATCCTACTCCAACAAAAGGAACATGAACCATAAACCTGAACCTGCAAAACATCTCAGATATATCGACGTTGAGTGGAACATGTAGGGTGTGATCTTAAATAGCCTAGTAGGTAATCACCATAGATTCCATGAATTTACTTTCCCGAAACATTCTATAAACACAAGTTTGAAAACACATCCAGAAAATGGGGCTTCAATAATTTTAAACAACCAAATATATCCTTCCAAAAAAATTATAACTACACACACAGCTTTCCTTTTCCAAAAATAGTTTGAAATTCCATTACCCAATTCACAACCAAAACCCAAACACAAAACTGAGATAGATAATAAAAAGGTTCTATGTGGAAGGTAAAGGAAAACAAATAAATAGGAAAAACTATTCAATCCAATATCCAATGTGTAGCCGAAATAAACAAAAAAATAGATAATAACGCATGACCATTTCATGAACATCCCTAGAGATATCCCTGGACATAACCAAATTGGACTCACCTATCGGTATATGGTGCGACTCTATAGTCAATAACAAACTCTCTTCTCTAAAATATCCAATATAGTGTCACATCCCACCTATCCCTATTAATTCAAGGGGGTATCAACCCATCTAATCAGGGTTGACAAGAAATTATCACTCAACCCTTTAGATGATGCCAAGAAATGCCATGATAATAATAATAATAACATTTCTTAGAAAAAACAAGGTATAGAAACCATAACTAACAGTTTTCTCATGCATGATCCATTATAGAGGATCCCATCCAAAGTTCTAATGGACTTAATACCAATTATGTTCCTATGTGCAGGCCACTAAAGAGGATTTCACCAAAGTTCTAGTGGTATAAAAATATAAGACAAGTATAACAACTCACATGAAAATCCATTTATTTCACAATCATTATTATATACAAACTGGGCCTCACACTACCTGGGTTTTTAATACATTTTCCAAAACATTCCAACATTCCCAAAACCAAGCCAAAGGCATAAAATCATACAAAATGTTTCCAAAAGTTCCAAACTTCGAAAAAAACTCATTTGAAACCACATTTGAATTTACTCAAGGCACCGAGGCCATTTGAAAATATGTTACAAACCTCTTGCAATACTCATAAAACCCATTTGAAAATACAATAAGGAAATCACATGTAAAACCCAACCATTTTCATAGTCAAAGCCTCTTTCAAATCCACATGCACACCAAACCCATTTTGAAATGTTCTTCACACCACTCACATAGTTCATGGAATATATTTAAGAAACATAATGAATAATCTCACTTGCAACAAAACCCATTTCTTTTGAAAAATCAACTTTCAACATATGCATATTTAAAATCACTTTGAAACATATTTTTAAAGAAACATTACGTATTTTTAAACCAATACAACAAACCATACATGATTATCACACCATAAATTACACAAATTTCAACATACAATATCCAACCCATTATCCAAACACAAAAATGAAGCATCACCAAAGAAAAACACCACCCAAAGCACCCAATTTCACTTCAAAAAATCAATTGGCATTTTATCAAACACCTTTCATGCATTTAACATTGTCATAATCAAAGAAACCCTTCTTAAAATTGTTTCTCACCCATCTTCCATTATAAAAACACCAAAATGATTCATGCCAAGACATCACAAGTAGGTTTATAACATTTTAAAATAATTAAAGCAAATCTAAAGCATCAATAGAATGTTACATAAAGGAAATAGATGGAAACACAAACCTCAATGATGTGAAAACAAAACCAAACTTTGGGAGGAAGAAGAACCAATCCTGAGAGATAATCCTTACACCCTAGCACCTAAGAAAATGAACCAGACATCATCCCTCACCCTTAGCATTCAGACAACATGAAACCCCACCAAGAGAGAACCAAAAAACCAAGAGAGGTGGGAGGGGAGTGGAAGAAAATAACCAAAAACTCAAATAATCTCACCTTAGGACCTCCAAGGGGCTTAAAATGGAATGAGGGAAAGGGAGGTGGAGCTTGGAGGACCCCCCCAGTGCACCTAGGTCAAACAAGGGAGAGAAATCCTGAAATGGGGTTAAAAGATTGAAGGAGTAAACTTGTAATTTTATATCTTTAAGAATCTAGGAAACTCACATGGTTTGGCCACATGGTTTTCCAAACCATGCACCAACTATGCTCCCTACACTGGAGAAGAGGGACAACTCGCATGGACTTGCCACACGATAGTGACCCTACTTTTTCTTACATGACTATTACATCATTTTAAAGATAAAAAACATAATAGTGTTACAAATCTAGGATCAAACAGTTTAGTGTCTCGGAAAACTTAGTCTTATACATAACTTTTACAAAAAAAACATAAACATTATTTAATTCCTTCTTATTTAGCTTCTTAGTGGCCTTTGCATTCTCCTTAGTACGAGTAATCATATGAGGATATACATCAAGGAAGGGGTGATATAAAATCCCAGTAAGAGGATAGATAAGAATAAAATACAATATAACATGGGTGAGAATAATCATCATCATAAATTCATAATCATTAGATAAAAAAATAGATAAAGGAATGGAATTTGGCAAGGCATAAAAATGAAACATCATGTCTTAGTGGTTAACAACCACACATAGTTGTGAAAAAATCTAGCATTATGTTTAAGCATATTTCACATTATTTCATGAGATACATCAGATTACCCAATGCATTGGAGATCTATATAATTCTAGTTTCACCAGTTACATCATAACATTTTCATACACTATATAATTTTGGGTTCACCCGTCACATCATAACATTTACATTATCTTGCATGCCACATGGAACTTATATCAATATTGGACATAAAATAACCCATGGAAAGGAATGTGTTTTATTTCATAAAGAATACATTCATTAATAAAATTTAGGGTTCCTAAAAGAAATAGGGAATGAAATAATTAGTAAAATAATAATCAATCTTGAGTGAGGAAGAAACAATATCACGATAAGTAAAAGTTGTTTTTTAGAAAGAAGAGTTATTTTGGAAAAACCATTGAATTTTTTATAAAATCGTATTAGAAACATGTATATCCAGAAAATAAAAGTTAAGGATAAAGAAATGGTATTTAAGAAACCTTAATGTAATATCCATACTAAAAATGGAGTGCAAGAGGGAAAACCAAAAGAAAGAGAGTTGGGTTTGAGAATCCCTTTACCAAATGTCTGAAAGCTTTCTTCACTTTAATATCCAAGATAATCAAATTAAATTTATTAATTAAAAAACCCAAAAAAAATTATACATGAATTTTATTCATTATAGTTTTTTATGTTAATTTATAGACTTTTTATGAGTTATATAGTTTAATTTCATCATTCAAGAGTGTTAATTTTATTGGTTTTCATGATCGGTTCACTTGAACATGACTATGGAAGTTTATGTAGAATGGGTATAGTTTTCAAGAATTGGAATGATATTTTATTAATGAACATATAATGATTTAAATGGTTATATATATCATTTTTTTAAATTTTATGAGGATGGGTCATTAGATAAAAGGTTAGTGATAATCATTTATATTTTTTGTGGTTTTTCGAACATCACACACAAGTTTTGTTCCATTATTTATTATTGTGTATATATGTAAGTTACAAAACATAAAAAGAGTTATTAAATAAATTTTACAATATGTAACAAGTACAATAGTGGTTTTATAAATAGCCTTGAATTTGTTTAAGTAAAATAAAAATGCATCCTCCACGTTGTTGGTAAATTGATACATCACGAGCGATGATTTCATTTTTAGAATAAAAAAGAAAGGGAAAAGAGTTTGATGATGGATCTTCCATTAACATGATAGAATTATAGTATGTAAAAGATATTGTATTTATCATGAACATTTAGATAGAGGAGGTGATTATAGAATAAGAAAAGAAAAATAAATTAAAATAAATTAAAAGGAAAAAAGGAGTTTACCTCTTGAATTTCACCTCCTTGAGATCCTCCTTAGTGAAAAGGTTTTGGTCTTTTGATGAGACCAATGTCTCCTAGATATAGGGGGTCTTGGGAAGATATTTTAGAAAATATTGGACAAATATAAATTATTTTAATGTGTGATGAGGAGAGGTGGTGAGGGGTGGTATTTATAGGGGAGGAGAGGCGTGTTTTTTATTATTTTATTCATTAGTTTATTATTTTGGCTCAAGACTATGAATAGTTTGAGAATTTTCAAAAAAATATATTAAAATAATGATTTTTTTTTTTTGATATTTTTGGCATAAATTATCCTTAAATCATTTATGAATCAATAATTCATGTATTTATCTTTTATCGTAAATTTTCATATTTTACTATTCACCAAAAATTCAAGTATTTTAAAATAAATCAAAAAATTCACCCTATCTATTTTTTGACATGTATAATTCAAAAATTAACTCCATTTTATGAAAATAAGTTTCTAAATATGAGAAATTTAATTTTTAATTAAAATCATCATTTACTTGGAAAATAATGATTTTAAAATTATAATTGATTTTATGATACTTTGAAAAAATATTTAAGGTATCATAAAATTATCATATAATCATAAGAAAAAAAATACTAATTTATGAATAAATTTTATGAAAATAAACTTTATTTTAAATAATTATATTAATTATAAAATTATAAATGAAAGTTGATGTTGTATAAAAATACCAACACTTAATTAATAATTTTTAAAATATTTATTTATGTATAATATGATATAATTATATCATATTGTCATTTATAAGATGACTAAATTTTATTTATAATTTAATATATGATGTTACTATTCTATTGGTCGACTTTCTATTCTTAATGGTCACATTACTATTCCAAAGGTCAAATTACTATTCCATTGGTATAGGTTTCTTAACTTATAAGAATACCTCTTATTCCATTCATTATTCATTTATAAATTTTATATTATGTACTATATGTGATTTTGTGTGGTTTATACTATATGACATAATTATAAGAAGGGAATTTACATTGATAAAATTTTGGTCCATTTCATTCTTCCCCCTTATGAAATTTCTCCCTCGAAATTTCATTTTACGTACTATTGTAAAAACAAGTGAGGGTACTTATCCTTCATCGCTTCATCCTATTCACAGGTTGCCTCTTCGTACTTATGGTTCCTCCATAGTACTTTGAATAAGTGAGTAGTCTGATTTCATGGGACTTTATCTTTATGGTCCTGGATGTTCACTAATTTCTCCTCATAAGATAGATCATTTTCCAACTATACCACATTTGGATTCAGTACATCTGAGGGATATGGTATATACTTCCTCAAGAGGGAAATATGGAATATATTGTGTACTTGAGACATGGTTCATGGAAGTGCTAGTCGATAGGACACAACTCCAACTCAATCAAGAATCTCAAAGGGGAGATGTACCTAGGTCTCAACTTTACTTTCCTTCCAAATATCATAATCCTATTCCTTAGAGATATACAGAGGAATACCATGTCTCTATCCTTAAACTCAAGGATTCATCTACAATTATCTGTATAGATCTTCTATCGAATTTGGGCTGCCTTGATGTGCTGCTGAATGGTTTTTACCATTTCCACCATTTCTTTGACTATTTTAGGTCCTAGAAGATTATGTTCACTGAATTAATCCTAACACAATGGTGTTCTATATTTTTCACCATAAAGGGATTTATATGGAGCTATTTTGATTCTTGAGTGGAAACTGTTATTGTAAGAGAACTCAACCAGAGGCAGATGTTGGTCCTATCCTCCTTTGAAGTACATAGAACACGCTCTCAACATGTCTTCTAGTGTATGAATAGTTTTATCAGATTTTCCATGAGTTTAAGGGTGATAATCCGTAATGAAGTTCAAATTAGTGTTTAGATCATGTTGGAGGATTTTCCAGAACTTATAGGTGAATCTCGGATCTCAATCAGATACAATCGATAGTGGTACTCCATGTAGCCTTACCACTTCTCTAATATATATCTGTGTAATTTTATCCAGTGATAATTACTCTCGAAATCTGATAAAGTGAGTTTTCTTTGTAAGATTATCCATAATAACCCATATAGCATTGCTTCCTCTATATGTATTTAGAAGTCTGTTGAAAAATTCCATGGTGATTTTTCTCATTTCCATGTCGGTATGGGTAATAGTTGCATCATCCCCTTATACTTTTTTCTTCTAGCCTTCACTTGTTGAAATATCAATCACTTTGATATATATTCAGTAATCTTCTTCTTCATATTTTCTAACCAATAGTTCTCTTAGAGATCTCAATACATCTTTATTCTCCCTGGGTGAAAATAGAAGGCTGAGCTATGTGAGTCATTCAGAATATCTTTATTTATCTTTGTATTGGATGGTACACAAAGATGTGACCCAAATATTACAACTCCTTCCACATCAATTTTAAACTCTGAGGATTTCCCCATTCTCATAGCTTCAACCTTCTTCTGAATTTCCACATCATTTCGTTGAGAATCCTTTATTTTCTCCATAATGGATAGTTGAGAAATAATTTGAGAAAGGATTGATGATGTTCCTTCTTTAGTGATTCCCATGTCTATCCTTTTCAAATATAGGAATACAGTATCCTTCTCAATTCTCATCATTGATAAAAATATAGGATCTTTTATACTTAGAGCATCTATCACCTTATTTGCCTTACCAGGATGGTAGTGTATTGAGCAGTCATAATCCTTGATGATCTCTAACCATATTTGATAGAGAATATTAAGAAATTTTCTATGAATATATATTTTTGGCTCTTATAATTAGTATATATTTCACACTTCTCCCCATAAAGATAATTCCACCATATTTTCAACACAAAAAATCATAGTTGTCAACTCCATATCATGTGTGGGATATTTTTTCTCATGAATTTTCAACTGACTTCAAGCGTAGGATATCACTTTATCATTTTTCATCAGTACACATCCAAATCCCTTCTTTGACACATCTCTATATAACAAAAATAGTTCCCCACTTGTTGGAAGTGTGGGTACTAGTGCAGTGATAAGCTTCTTTTTCAACTCTTTGAAGCAGTCTTCACATTCACTAGTTCAGACAAACTTTTCCCCCTTATGATTCATCTTGGTTCGTGGGTTTGAAAATAATTATAAGTTCTTCAAAAATCACTATTAATACTCATATAGACCAAGGAAACTACGAATATCCATTACAAATTTTTTCCTATTCCACTCTTCGATGGAGGACATTCTATAAGGTGTCTTTGATATTGGTAGATATCTAGGAATAAGTTAAATTGAGAACTCAACATCTTGGTCAAGAGGAAGACCAGACAATTCTTTAGGGAACACATCATTATATTCCCTTACAATTTACATGTCTTTGAGCATGATTCCATGCATTGTATTAATAATTTGATCTATATATGATTGATTATAAGGAAATAATATCCACACTTGAGATTATGACTTGGAAAGAGATTCATCCTCCTCCTTGAACTTCTATAGAATTAGAGGATGCCTCGGGATGTGAAGAGTGATCTCCCTTTCCCAACAGTTGATGTTGGATTTGTATAAATATATCTAATCCATATCCAAAAATAGCATCAAACTTCACTAAAGGAAGTAAGACAAGATTTTATGGGAGGTTCATTCCAAAAACATTAACTAGGGAGGAGTTATATACTTTGTATGCAATAATTTATCCATTTTTTTCTCAAAGATAACTCAACCACCATATTTTCAGGTGGTTTTAAATAGTTCTACTGAACTTTCAAGCTAGGAAAGAATGTGTAGAACCAGATAAAAATAGTATTTTTTTCTATTCTTGAATGAATAACCAACTTACCTATCACCACATCATTGTTAGGTTCAACCTTAGAAGTAGTGATGGCATAAACATTCCCTTTCTCTTTTGTCTTTGGTGGTTGCTGATGCTGGTTACCCTTGAGAACTCGAGGCTTTGTGCACTAGCTTGCATAGTTCCCTTACTCCCTAAAGTTGAAGCATTGAACCGTAGGTGTTTCTCTCCTTTATTCCACTACATTTTTCAGCTTCCTCATTTATCTTTTAAATTCATGAGCTTGGTGGCCTTCTATCCCACACTTATAACATTTCTCGATCCCTTTAATGCAATTCCCAAGATGTTTCTTCCCACATTTTTTACATTTTAGTGGTTGATATTTCTTTCCACCTTTCTAATTATATCCCCCATCTTAAAACTCTATTTTTCATTTCTTATCACCATAGTCATGGTACCATTCTATAAACTCCATCTCCACTTTGAGATAACATCAAACAAATTCTTCAAAACTCCCAAAATCTCAAATAGCTAGAGCCTTTAAAATTTTTTGTTTTAAACCACTAAATAATCCATAAATTTTTCTATAATTGTTGATAACAAAACCCAAAGAGTACCTTTCAAGCCTATTTAAATTTTCTTCAGAGGTCATGAAAGATTCACCTTCCTTTTACTCCATCTCTATGAATTCTCTCTCCATATTTGTATGAAGATTTTGAGGGAAACAATTGTTAAGAAACATTATCTTCAAGTCATCCCACTCCATCTCTTCAATTATGTCCTTCACCTTGGTGTTTTTAATCAATTACCACCATTGATTGGCCTCTCCATCTAGATGATAAATAGCTAGATTCACCCTCTCCTTCTCAAAATAGTGGAGAATGGAAAATATCTTCTCCATCGAGTTAACCCACTATTCCATGACAAGTGGATCGAAATATACACTAAAGGTCGGTGGTCGTTGCCACAAAAATGACTCAATATCCATTTACTCCCTCTTAGGTGAAGGCATATGTTCCACATTATTCAGGTTATTATTTATAAAATGAGAAGGTTGGGTAATCATTTCCATGAAATTTTGATCTCCACCTCCCAAATCATTGGGGATGCCATTCGGGCAATCACTACATTATCCCTCGCATGGGTTGTTGGCTAGGTTTCTCCTGGTTCCCACCATTTTCTAAAATATAAAATGTTAGAAAAAAAACATAAGTCAAAAAGTCATGAATAAATAATTTATTTCTTTGTGCAATTAAGTCTAAAGGAATATCTTGTGGGGTCCATATGCTTATAATTTTTCTAAAATAAAGCTTCTTGGGTGATTACTTATACTTAGTATCATACTAAGGGTTTTCCCTAGGGTTCTCTAATCCAAATTCCCAAATTAACTAAACCATTCTCTGATACCAACTATAGCAACCCTACTTTTTATTACATGACTATTACATTATTTTAAAGATAAACAACATAATATTTTTACAAATATAGGATCAAGTGGTTTATTATCTTGGGAAAATTAGGCTTATACATAACTTTTACAAAATAAAACATAAACATTATTTGATTCTTTATTCTCTATCTTCATAGTGGCCTTTACATTCTCCTTAGTGCAAGAAATCACATGCGGATATACATCAAGGAAAGGTGTGAGATAAAATCTCAAAAAGATGATTGATAATAATATGAAACAATATATCATGGTTGAGAATAATTATCATCATAACTTCATAATCATTAGAGGAAAAATTATATAAAGGCATGGATTGTGGAAATGCATAAAATTGAAACATCATGTCTTAGTGTTTAACCACCACACATAGTTGTGAACAAATATAGCATCATGTTCACACATATTTCACATTATCTCATGAGATACATCACATTACTGAATGCATTGGAGCTCTATATAATTTCGAGTGCACCTATCATATCATAACATTTTTATGTGCTATATAATTCAAGGCACACCCATCACATCACAATATTTACATTATCATGCATGCCATATAGAACTTATATCAATATTGGACATAAAATAACCCATAGAAAATAATGGATTTAATTTAATAAATAATAAATTCATGAATAAAAGTTTTGGTTCCCAAAAAATTGGGAATAAAATAATTGGTATATGAATAATCAATCTTGAGTGAGGAATAAGCAATCTCACGAGAAGTAAAAGTTGTGTTTTTATAAAGAATATTTCTTTTGGAAAAATATTTGAATTTGTCAAAAAAATAAGATTAGAAACATGTATATCCAATAAATAAAATGGAATTATAAAGAAATTATATTTAAGTAACATTAATGGAATATCCATACTGAAAATGTAGTGAATGGGGGAAAACCCAAAGAAAGAGAGTCGGGTTTGAGAATCCATTTACCTTATGTCTGAAAGCTTTCTCCACTTTAATATCCTGGATAATAAAATTAAATTTATTAATTAAAAAAATAAAAAACATTTTATACATTAATTTTATTCATTATAGTTTTATTAAGTTCATTTATAGGATTTTGGATGAGTTATATAGTTTAATTTTATCGTTTGGGAGTGTTCTTTTTCTTTGTTTTCATGATCGGTTCACTTGAATATGAGGATGGAAGTTTATATAGAATGGGTATAATTTTCCATAATTGGAATTATATGTTATTAATGAAAATAAATATCTTTAAATGTATATATATATCATTTTGATAAATGGTATGAGTATGAATCATTAAATAAAAGGTTAGTGATAATCATTTAGATTTTTTTTGAGGTTTTTCGAACATCACAGACTAGTTTTGTTCTATTATTTATTATTGTGTATATAATTTAGTTCCAAAACATAAAAAGGGTTATTAAATAAATTTTACAGTATTTATCAACCATTATAGTGGTTTTATGAATAGCCTTGATGATGTTAAAGGAAAATGAAAACGCATCATCCATGATGTCGGTAAATTGACACATCACAGGTGATGATTTCATTTTTAGAATAAAAGAGAGAGAGAATGGATTTTGATGATCAATATTACATTAGAATGATGGAATTAAAGTTTATAAAAGATACTATAGTTGTCATTAACATTTGGATATATTAGGTTATTAGAGAATAAGAAAATATGAAGAAATTAAAATAAATTAAAAGGACAAAAATTGGATTTTACCTCTTGAATTTTTCCTCCAAAAGAACCTCCTTAAGGAAAAGGTTTTTGTCTTTTGGTGAGACCAAGGGATCTTGAATGTGGGGTAGGGTCTTGAGAATATATTTGAGTAGAATTTGGATAAGTCTCAAATCTTGGAACATGTGAGGATAAGAAGTGGTGAGGGGTGGTATTTATAGGGGAGGATAGGGTTGTTTTCTTATTATTTTATTCATTAGTTTATTATTTTGGCACAATAATATGAATAGTTTAAACATTATCACAAAATATATCAAAATAAAGAACCAAATTTCTATATTTTTGACATATATCATCCTTATATCATCTATGACTCAATAATTCATGTATTTAGCTTTTATCCTAAATTATCGTATTTTACTATTCACCAAAAATTCAAGTATTTTACAAAAATCACGAAAATTCACCCTAACCATTTTTTAATGTGTATAATTCAAAAATGAACTAAACTTTATGAAAATAAATTTCTAAATATGATAAATTTAATTTTTCATTAAAATCATCATTTACTTAGAAAATACCGACTTTAAAATTATAATTAATTTTATGATACTTTGAAAAATTACTTAAGGTCTCATAAAATTATCATATAATCATAAGAAAAAAAATACTAATTTATGAATACATTTTATGAAAATAAATTTTCTTTTAAATAATTATATTAATTATAATATTATAAATAAACATTTATGTTGTATAAAAATACCAACACTTAATCAATAATTTTTAAAATATTTATTTACCAATACTATGATATAATTATATCATATTTTCATTTATAAGATGCCTAAATTTTATTTATAATTTCATATATGAGCTTACTATTCTATTTTCTGACTTACTATTCATAATGGTAACATTACTTTTCCATAGGTTAAGTTACTATTCCATTGGTATAGGTTTCTTAACTTCTAAAAATACCTCTTATTCCAATCATTCTCCATTTAAAAAGTTTATATTGTGTTTTCTATGTGATTTTATGTGGTTAATACTATATTAAATAATTATAATAAGGTAATTTCCATTGATAAAATTTTGGGTCATTACACACACGGTTCCCAAACCATGCGCCAACTGTGCTAAGAGCCTTTTCCTGATTCCAAAATTGAACTGCACACTTGCCAACCAATTTCCCTTAACATGCGTTGGTCATGTGCCATGCCCTAGACCCCAAACATAAATCCACATAGTTAGCTGGGAAAAGCGGTATGGTTTCCCTTAACTGTGTCCCAACTAATGGAAGTCCCAAAACACTAATTTTTCAACAAAAACTCACCCTAAGGATTCCAAAAATCTAAAATTTAAATCGAGACTCAACTCAAGCCTTAACTAGAGGTAATAAAATCAATTAAATAATAAAATAAAAGGATTTCCAATATCAGGGTGTGATAATTATCCCCACCATAAACACTTTATTCCCCCAAAAATTCACTCGGTTGGAAGGTAAAAAAACCTCAATCCCCAAATATGGAATAATCTGAATAGAACCATGAACCTCAGAGTGAACTTTCACTTCACAAGTCACACCGGACTGATTATGGAGACACCACAGCACTTATAGAAATGAGATAACATAATATGGTTCTCCCCCAACTAGAACCCAAATAATACCACCAATATTAATATCCAAACATGGTGGCATCAACATGGAAAACCAATCACAAAGAAAACCAAGAACTCTCAACACCATTACCAAGGTAACCTGCAAGGAACTCCCAATATGAAATAATCTATATTCTCTACACAATCTAAACAACACCACCACCAAAACAGAATATTCCCACATAAGAAAAAACCCCTAACAAAATGGGAAAACCCACAAAAATAACTTGAACCAAATGGAAAACACGAACATAGGATACATTCATCAATTTACAAAAACAAAAATATGTCTAAACAAGCACAATGGAAAATAATAAACTGATTTATAAAAGGATAACCATATAAATAAACATGTTTAGATAAACATAAACACTTGGATTATGAAAGAACAAGTCCATCACACTTTAAAATTAGAAGATGAACTTACAACAGCATCAAAACAAGATCTAGAAAACTTCAAACATCCCCACCCCATCATGAGAGATAATAACTAGTCAAGGTTCCCCACACACCCCCCAAAAATTCCTGACAGTGGGTGAGTTTTTCTCTGGGGCCTATGGCTAGATCCCTGATGTCTAAATCATCTATTTCCTCGCAGTCAAGATCTAACACCCTCTAATCAAAACTTCTTCTTTAGGAAATGCTGCCTACAAAACTTATCCTGATGACCCAAAAAACCACAAAGATGGAAAGTCTTCATAGGATCATGGAAATATGGAATAGAATACCCAAATTGGCCACAATGGAAACATATAAATGAATGGCCTAATGAATAAGAGGTCATAACCATTGAAGGATACTTCTCAGGGATGGGTTCCTCCAGAATATGCCTCTTTCTATATAAGGAACCTTCACGAGCACCACCTACTGTTGGTTTCACTTCAATATCCAGCTTAGCTAAAAATTCCTCATCTACCAATTTTTGAACTGAAATTCACTGTATAAAAGGAATCTCTTCTTTATCTCTAGGTGAAGAACCCAAAAATAGGATATTTCAATAGATCTTGCGATGCTGTCTCCAAAGAGAAAGAAACCAGCTCCTTGAAATGCTCAACATAGGCCTTCATTGATAGATGGCCTTGTTGGATATTCAAGAGCTATTCGACTTTCTTCTTCTTCACCTCCTTAGGTATAAACCATTGGATGAAAGTTCTCTTAAACACCTCCCATTTCATCCTAACCTATATCGATAATAAAGAACTCACCTTTCACTGATCTAAAGTTGGACCCACAATCAAACCTAGAATAGCACACACTCTTACAAATTTGGGAGTTCCAAATGATCTAAAGACACTCTCAAATTACTCAAGTCATTCCACTGCCCCTAATGGACCTCGATCACCATGCAATATATGTAACAACTGAGAATAATCAGAAACTGGGAAAGATCCACTAAAAAATTTGGGGACCTTTCTGGGTGGAATATTCTGAACAACACAAGGAACAGAAAACCAAAATCAACATCATCTTAAAACATAATAAAAAAGAACATCTTAAGACAAAAAAACAGGCTCCTAATCCAAACACTACAAGAATAACCAAAGATAATCTTTTTCAAAAACCACCATTTTTATTTCAATTTAAAAATTGCTTTTTTCCAAGGCCAATTTTTAATGTCAAAATCCACTTTTAACAAACAAAACCCACTTCTTAAAGAAAAACCAATTTCCAAAATCATTTTCCCCTTTAAATATTAATTTGGAAAAACAATGTCAAACCATTGTTTTCAAATACTCACACATGGAATCCTATGAACCATCGCATGTTTTTTCACTTCAATTCTGCTTACCTCATCCATGTACACATGAAAACATTCATATTCCAAACATACCCAGACATATGAGAATGTTCACAAGGAATACCGAGGGTCACACTTACTACTTTACCATCAAACCTGAACATTTACCAAATTCTCAATTCAAATCACTTTCTCTTTTAAGACCCATTTCATATTTCAATCAAAAAACACTTGAAAGAAATCCTTTTGTTTTCAAAAACCATTTTAATTTTAAAATATCACTTGCAACAACCAAAGAAAAAACAAAACATAACTCATGCTAAACTATCAGAGTAATGAACTAGTTTCCATACCTAACTCGATGACATGGTTAATGGGCCATACCCTAAGTAGGCACTAGCTATTAATAAGTCCTTTAACCATGCACTTGGACTCCACATGGGTCACTACTCCATGTGAGATCAAAATCTGACATCGGCTATCCACCATTGTCATTCCTCAATCCAAAGCAAAGAAAAAAGTCCCAAATACTGGACTACCCTTGGTAACTCGAGGATCGGAATAAGAAAGGGTCCATGACGTCCTTCTCATACCTACCTCCCAAGTCCAAAAAGTCCTAATATATAATCTACCTGATAGAACACATAACAAGGGCCTGGTATAATACCATTTTTTTCAAAAACCAATCCAGGATTCCATCTAACCCAACATTCAACCCAATCTGATACATGTACCGAAGGGTGTTCCCAATCCCCACGGGCTGGAAACTAGTTCTGGGAATCAAATTAATCATAATGGGAATGATTTTTTTTCAAATAAACCAAGATCAAATAAAAACTAAACATGCAGAAAATCCAAAAACTAAATCTCAATAAATACAAAAATGAATCCAGATAACACAACTACTAAAAATAAAACTGAATACAGACTGAGACTGAAACACTCTAAATGATCTCCACATGACCTCTTGGTCACCACTAACCACAAGACCAAACTACTCCAAAACAATCACAAAAATGAGAAAACTGAACCTGAAAAATAGCTCAGGTCAACCGATACTGAGTGATAGAAGTAGGGTGTGAGCTTAAACAGCTCAGTAGGTAATCACCATAGATTCTATGAATTTACTTTCCCAAAATAATCCATAAACACAAGTTTGAAAACACATCCCGAAAGAAGTTTTTCAATCATTTTAAACAACCAAATATAGCCTTCCAAAAATTTCCTTTTTAAAAAAATACACATAGCTTTCCATTTACAAAAATAGTTTCACTTTCCATAACCCATTTTAAAAGTAGAACTCAAACATAAAACCAAGATAGATAATAAAATGTTCATGTGTAGAAGGAAAAAAACAAATAAAAATGCATAAATACTCAATCAAATATCCAATGTGTGTCCAAAATAAACATAAAAAATAGATAATAACTCATGAGTATTTACTGAACATCCATAGAGTGGTCCCTAGACATACTCAGATTAGACTCACCTACCAGGATATGGTGCATCTCCATAGTAAATAACTAACTGACCACTCTAAAATATCCAATATAGTGGAAAATCCCATGAATCCCATGATGATGATAATAATAATAATAATAATAATAATAATAATTGAAAAAATGTGGTATAGAAACCCCAACCAACAGTGTTTTTATGCATGATCCATTAGATAGGATCCCATCCAAAGTTCTAGAGGACTCAATACCAACAATTTTCCCATTCACAACCCACTAGATAAGATTTTACCAAAGTTTTAGTGATCTAAAAATATAATCCAAGTATCACAACTCACATTAAAATCCATTTCTTTCACAATCATTATTAAATACCAATTGGGCCTCACACTACCTGGGTTTTCAATACTTTTTCCGACATATGCCAACATTCCCAAAACCAATTAAAATGCATTAAATCATACATATGGTTTCCAAAAGGGATAAACTTTAGAAAAAACACATTATAAATCACATTTTAATTTACTCATAGCCCCAAGTCAATTAGAAAACATGTTACACACCTCTTTCACCACTCATAAAACCCATTTGAAAATACAACAAGTAAATCACACATAAAACCCAACCATTTTCATAGGAAAAGACTATTTCAAATCCACACGCACACCAAACCCATTTTTAAATATGCTTCGAACCACTCACATAACTCTTGCCACATATTTAAGAAACATAATGAAGAATATCACTTGCAAAAAAAAATCCATTTCTTTTATAAAACCAACTTTCAACACATGTGCATTTCAAATCACTTTGAAAACATTTTTTAAAGAAAAATTACTTGTTTTTAAACCAATAAAAAAAACCATACATGAGTATCACACCATAAAAGCCAAAAATTCCCACATACAACATCCAACCCATAATCCAACCACAAAATTAAAGCATCGCAAAAGGAAAAAACCACCAAAATCACCCAATTTCACTTTAAAAACTCAATTGGAATTTTATCAAACACCTTTCATGCATGTAGCATAGGCATAATCAAAGAAATCCTTTTTAAAATCGTTTCTAAGCCATATTCCATCATAAAAACACCAAAAAAATCATGTAGAGACATCACGAGTAGGATTGTAACATTTTAAAAGCATTAAAGGAAATAAAAAACATCAAAAAAATGTACTGTAAAAGAAAAAGATAGGAACACCTACCTCAATGACATGAAAACATGACCAAACTTTGGTAGGAGGAAGATACAAGACCAAGAGATAATCCTCACACCCTAACAAAGAATAAAAAAACCACATGTCATCCCTCATCCTTAGGGCTTGGCCAACATGAAACCCTACCAATATAGAACCAAGAAACCAAGAGATGGAGGAGAGTATAGGAGGAAGTCAACCAAAAACTCTAATAATCTAACTTTAAAACCTTCACGGGGGTCAAAAATGGAAGGATGTCAAGGGAGGATGATCTTGGAGGACCCCCTATTGTTCCTAGGTGAAAAAAGGGAGAGAAATTCTAAAATTGGGTTAAAATATTGGAGGGTAAAACTTGGAATTTCACATTTTTAAAAATCTAGGAAACTCACACAATTTGGTTGCATAGTTTTCTAAAATGTGAACCTCACACGAGATAAGAGGGACACCTCACACGAGATGGATGCACAGTTCACAAACCATGTTACAACCATGATAAACTCCTTTGCATGATTCTAGAACCGAATTACATGCTTGTTATACGGTTCCCCTAACCATGCACAGGCCATGAACTATGCCCCAGACTCCAAACCTCAATCCATATAGTTACCTGGGTGAGGCTTCACAGTTTCTCTTAACTATGCATGGACCATGTTCCAACTGCTAGAATACCCAAAAACTCTAATTTTTCAACAAAAACTCACCCAAAGGCTTATAAATCTCAAAAATTTAAATTTTAACTCAACACGAGCCTCAAACAAAGGTTCTAAAATCAAGGAAAGAATAAAATAAAAGTATTTACAAGGTTGTGTGGCATGATTCTCCCCTACCCTCAGTGTGAATATATAATTCACTAGAACTTTCAATAATAATGGGTTTGGTTATGATATGGGTAAATCCTTTTGAATTTATAGATTTATATTATCCATTATTTTATCTAGGTCATATGTTTTTAAATTTGAGGATTATTCCATGGGTTTTAAAATATCAGGATTTTTGTGATAAAATGATAGTGTAGTGTGTTTTTCATGGTTATTATTATATCCATAAGATTGGCCTTGAGATTTTTTAAGATTTATTTTGAGAATATGTTTACAATATCTGATATAGGTATACTCTAAATCAATGTATTTTGGTCAAAATTTGATTATATTATTATAATCCAGTTAATTATTTTAAATTCTAATATGAATTTTCATTATACACATATTAGTAAATAAAAACCATAAGATTTTTAGGATCTTAGTGGTGTTATATTTATATATATTTCTCACACCCTTTACAGTAAAATATCATGGACATGAAGTTGTATATGTTTTCATACAAGTACAAGAAAGGACCCCAAGCAATTTAGAGTTGAAGTCCAGAATCATGGTGATAATACCATAGGAGTTTGGAGGTGTCAATGGATATTTTATCTCCCCTTTAATTAAGTTAATTTAAATTTTTTCATTTTTAAATCATTATTTAAAATAAGTTTTTTTATTTGTTTAATTTTATGACATGCAAACAATTATTGAGAATATATTTAGTGAGTTATTTATGATTTTTGGTATCAATTTTATTATGTTTTTTTACTTTGATTATGTATACTTTGTTTTGATAATACATTATAGGGTAATATGCTACCCAAGTGATACTCATAGACCATAGATTATAGTTTCCATATTTTAGTGATTAGGGAGCACACTCGAGGCCATGTGGCTTTTCACCCTGGTGACATGGTCATGAAAAAGCAGGGCATTACATAAGAGTTTTATATTGGTTATTACTCCCTTAGATTCCCTACGATGCACTTATAAATTTACGAATGTTCATATTTGGGTTATTAGATATGAGATATGTTGTTGTGAGTGTTATTGTAATTAGTTTAATTAGCTTATAAATCATAATATTGTTTAATGAATGTGATGTTACTAAGGTGTCAAGGTAGAGTGTAGGATTTTAGTGTTGTGGTGATTTCATTGCATGTGGGTGTGTGTTTCTCTATATACCCATGTGATTATCATTTTCTAGAGTATGATTTGAAGATAGTGATGCCACAATATGGGTTGTGTATCCTTTTGGAATACTTATTGACTTTTATTTGTATAATAAAGGATGATGGTTTATGGTAAATATGGGATAGATAGAATGATTAATGCTGATTAGGTTTATGATATTGATTATTTTAGGGAATTACTTATCATGATTAGTGTAATGGTTTCTGGAAATGTATTTTTGATGGTGGATGAGTTGACTTGATTTATCTGATTTATTGTTTTCTTAATGATCATTTATAGGGATGTCAGATGAAATATTTGTGTAACAGAACATATTTGGGGTTGGTTTGCCTTTTTATAAACTATATTATTCATTTTGTTACTCTATATTAATAATATGTGTTTCTTCTTATCAAGTATAATATGTTTTGTTATTTTTTGAATTTATTATCCATTTCTATTGGTCCAGTTAATTGTATATTATTATTTACCATACATATATTATGTTACTACTTGGTTAATTTATTGGTTTGTAATTGGTTTAGTGTAGAAATGGCTTGGTATGTGGACACACACACACACAAAGATATATATATATATATATATATATAAACATACATATATATATATATATATATATTGTCAAACTAGAATATTTTTGAAGGATACAAATATGAATGTTGATATAGTGGATGGTATGGTGATGTGGTATGGATGGAAAATGGTATATATGAGTATTGACTCCAAGATGGTATGAATACTTTAGATGTTATAACATTTATGACTCAATATTTTCATTTTAAATCCTCCTAGTGGTTCTAGAGGAGTCTATTTTTATTTTTTGTTTATATGGGTAATCATTGGAATGTTATTCTTGTTTATTTATTTTAATATTATAAATTATTATTAATTCTACAGAAACATGCACATGAATTTAGTATATTATATACACTTATGGGAGTTGAGGTCTCTTAGTGGTGATGACAGGGTCATTTTACTCCCACCTAGAATGTGCACCTCAGAGCATATGAATATTTATATGTATTATTATAGGTATAAGTAGGGACATGAAGATTTATACTAGGATTGTGAAATGGCTTGGTTTTTTCCTTAAGTTGGACTTAACTCATTTTCAAGTTTTGAATCATCAAGTCCTTTAAAGTGTAAAAATAGTAAATTTAACCTAGTGAATGATCTCCTAAAAAATGGTGGTTCCATTTATTTCATAATGTGGTATTTACCCTAAGTCTAAATTTTGGTAGAATTCTAAGCTTCTAAGGTTTTATTAGATATTTAATATTTAATTAATAAATAGATAATTATATCATTCGTGTTAATATAGATATCTCTTAAATGGATCCTTATATGGGAATTTTGATACTATGGTTGTGTCTAGAATAGGGTAATTTACCCATGGAAGGTATAACATATGTGTTCGATTTCTGAGTTCTGGACCGAGCTGTTTTAGGTTTTTAAGGTGTTTACCTAGTTAATCTAATTTTATGCTATAAATTCATATTTTATCTCCTCTCACTAGGTTTGGACACTATTAATCACCATGAACCCTAAAGAAGAGTTAGGATATCAGTGATCATTGTTTGAAGTATAGTCTTCATCAGATTTTGAGGTGGTTTTGTGAAGTATCTATAATTGAGTTGTGTGGAATAAATGGTCAAATTGAAGTGATGAATATTTCTATACAAGATAGGGATTTTTATATTTGTATTTCCTCTTCCTTCACATAAAAAATCTTGAATTTTTTGAATCTTTATTTTAAATTGTTCATTCAATAATGAACATCACAGGCATTATGGATCTTGTTCATTTAATCCTTTAGTCCTAATCTTCATACAATATATCTTGGTTATTCATTGTTTGTATTATATTGTATCTTTAAAATATTAGAGAATTTATTCTTTAATTATTTTTTCTATAAAATTTATGGATATTTTGTTTAAAATTTTTATTCATGGAATTGTTAACCCCCATAATGATGATGGTGATTTTTTTCTTCTCAGTGACAATCATCACAGCTCCCCAATCAAATGAATTCATTAATGAATGAGTTGTAAATAGGTATTTGGGAATAAAGAATTGAACTAGACATAAATATATTTCCATTTTCCATTTTTTATTCACTGAAATGATTATTTTTAGCCTTTTCGATGGAAATAAATTCAATACTAAGGGGTTGGGATGGAAACATGGCCTAAAATTGTGACAGGAGCATAGGTTGGGAATGAGAGTGGTGATGGAGATCAACAGAGCAGTGTGATGATGTCCAGAGTGTGATAGAAAATTCTCAATGATGGTTTGGGTATAGGTTCATCATGAATGGTGATTTTTAGGGATATTCAGTGTTAAAAAATGGAGGCATTTCTAGCAATAGTGTATTTAAATATTAGGGTGGAACAATTAAAGGGTGGATAAAGTTTCTAGATCTATAATTTTCAAATATACTGTGTATAATCTCCAGATCACATGTTGTGTTCCATTTTCCTTACAATAATAATGTTCCTTTAAAGTTATAAATACCATAGGACATGTGAATATGAGTAAAATAATATATATATAGGACTAAATGACTCATCATGTACCCAAGTAAATGTTGGATAACACACTTTTTCAATGTGTCATGTGGAATATAGTAGATTCTATATACTTCAGAGACACAAAACAAACTCTCAAAGTAGTACTCGCCTAGTTAGTTTATATAACCCACATAATGTGTACCTTATATGGACATTTAATGTAGGTTTAATCAACAAAAATTGGGTACTGTGTTATATAATAAACTACTATCAAGACCTATATTTCATGTACAAATTAGTACATGTCATGTTTTTGGATTCATTTGGTGTTCTCCATATCTTCTCACTAGAGTGTTAGAAATGGGAAATGGGGTATTCCAATATGATTATTTTTTCATGTATAATGTGTTAGGGAATTTTTCTTCATTTTTAGGATTAATTTTCAAGACACTATGTGTAGGAGAAGTTCCTTATCTTCATAGAGCTAATGACATGGTCTAGGTGAGACATTTAGAGAAGACGCAGGGTAGGTGACCCCTTAGAAGCTCACTGATACTAGGGATTAGGTTTTAAATATACTTAGTGGATTAGGTAAAAAATTTATTATGGGTAATGGGTCATCCATTTATGGTGTATCTAACCCCTAGGTCAATGGATATCCTTCAAGATGAGGTGTGTGTTATCTATAGGGGTTAGTGTTGCTTCAACTAATATACACACCCCAGTGAGTCATGATCCTCACCCCCCACTAAAAATAGATGGAGATGGTGTTTTTATAATCTAATTATATAAATTTCAGGTAATCCCCCATATAAATAGGCATGTTCCTCCAACCATAGATTTAATACCTTTAGGAGTGTATGGGTGTGGTCCTTCATAATGGACAGTATGCCCTTAATTGATACATGTATCTCTAATGGAGCACAGTACCATGATATATTTTATAAGAGGTGATGTGAGGATTTATGTGGTTTTAGGTTGTTTAAAAATCATGTGTTCTATGACATTCTCAGTTTCCCTTTAGCATGTGAACCTTGTGGTGTTTTTCTATGATAATTTAGGAATTTTTCTTAAACACTATAGTGTTATCAAGGTGTGACTTATAGTTGAGTTTTTGACTTTAGATTCAATGGGTATTATTTTATTCTTGATAATATCTAGTATTATATGAGGTTAAATTTCTTATGGTATTGAGTTATGAATTTGGAGTTGAGCTATATTGATGGAGAATACCCTAAGTCCCAGTGATTCTTTCCTATAAAGCATATCTCTGTTCTCTCTTTCCAACATTTATTTTATTATGATTTTTTTAGATAACTTATTTCTTTGGTTTTCCTTTATTTTTTCAATTTTACCTAATAATTATGTTTATAATCACCTCTATAAGGGAACTTGTTCCCATATTTTTTTTGTACAGACAATGCATAGTTCAAAAATGGTCTTGGTGGATGGAGATCTAGTGCAGCTTGAGTAAGGTTGATTCTTAATGGTTCTTGATGATGGAAACTTCTATTCTAAAGATCTTCCTAGGAGTTCTTATAATGAGAAGGTTTTCTATTTTTAAAAATCTATCATTCATAGTGGTGTTTCCATTGTATTAGTTCTCCATCAAGTTTCCTTATGAGGTGTTGTATTGAATTATTGATGTTGCATTAATTCATTTATTATACAATTAAATTATATATATATATATATATATATATTGTTTGTAGTTTTCTAAGTATATTCTTCATGTTTTTGTTTCATGTATATTGCAGGTAGATATAGGCTATGACATCCCATGTATGTTGTGACTTCTTAGTACTAGTCACCATCCCCTGGCCTATTGGAGGTGGGATTAGGGTAGTACACTCGGATTACCACTAACCCAAGTGGGGTCACTCTAGGTCAATTCATTCTAGAATGTAATAAGAGTAGTTGAGTCCTAGGGTAAGAGTTTAGAGTAAATAATCATGTAAATTTTGGTTTGGTAATTTAGGGTAGTGATGTCAAGGGGATCTTGAGTTTGATAATCAAACCAAGTAACCCCACATAGGTGTAGTGGAAGACCTTTCCTTTTTCTAGGAATTTGATAACCTATTAGTTTACCCAAATCTCTAAAGAAATGTTTTCAATGTACAATTAAGTTTTTACATGCATTATATAGTAGTCAACTGTGTGTTTTTATATCCCTCTTATGTAATCTTTCCTATATATACTCTAGTGATCATGGGTTATCCCATAAAATAAAGGATACCACCCATGAGAAACTAATTCAAATTTAGATGTAGGTCCATTATAAGACTATACTAATAATTGATCATCTTTTCACCAATTATTTTAGCAATGAAGAATCAATTAAATTACTCAATTGAGAGTTATCATTTACTTAAAAGTAGAGGGTAGATCCTTCATCATTTTTGCTTAGTGCAAACCATCATGAAGATTGGGTGGTAATTCCCATGAATATTGATGAGACTACCTATAAGTTGAATTAATTTTATACAATCTAGTTTCATATAACTCATACATTATGAGGTGAGCCTAGTCATCATATGGTAAAGGATTAATTATAGTGGAATACATTTACATCTATTTGGATTTCCACTTGAACTATGGTGATTCTTCTACTAAGTTCCTTTCATGGCATGGAAAGATGTTGTTGGATGTTGTTTTCTCATACTTGTGAAGGGAATTCCATACCATAGTTGGAGTTTTATATTTTTTTTAGGAATTTATTTCTATATATGTTGAGGATGGTTTGTGTTTAGGAGATGTTTGACCCTCTTTGGGAAACCATCACCATGACCATGTACATGTTAAGGTTTATGGATGAGGTACTCATTGTAAATGATTAAAAATATATTTCTTTAAACTAGATAGTTTGAGAGAGTCCCCTAAAGTGTGATTCAGGATGGTTATATTACTTCTTACATCCTACAAATATGTCAGATTCCTTAATAGAGTGTTGGTAGTTGAGATATTTCCTTGGGATGTACCCTAGTTTTGGAATAGGACAGTTTTTATCAAGTCTTAAAAATGGTAGTTCCTTAGATATATCTCCAAATTAAATTCATCATTTATATCAATGATCTTCCTTATATAGGCTATATGGACTACCATGAGGTAGTATTTATACACCTATATAGAAATGTTAAAATCCTAGTGATTTATTTGGGAGTAAGGAATGCCCCTTCTAGATTTATAAGACATGTAAATCATTTGTAGAATTATTTTTTGGTGAAGACCATATTTAATATGGTTTATCTAAGTATTGGAGTTTTTTTTTAGCTTCTATTAATAGAATCAATTGTGTAGTAAACTCTCAAGGTGAAAGTTATGGGTTTGTGAAATCCACCTCTTTTGGTTATGTTTCTTAAAAATCATAGTGTAGTGGTTTTTCTCTTTGAAGTTTGAGATTGTAATCACATATGTGATCAGAATGGAACAGCTATAACATGGTAGATTATTCCCTTAGATTAAATTTTTTACTTAGTATATGGAAAATATTTCTGGATAAAAAAACTTTACTGTTGGATATTTTATAACAAGATATTCTTAGGTAGTGAACCTGATTATATTTTCCCTAAAGTTAGTGATTTTTTATCCTATTTTAGGGTTGGATATTGATATCCCCAAGAGGTTTATCTTGGGTTCTATAATAGGTTATTGTATCCAGTGGGTTATAGACCCTGGTGGTGTAGGACTAATTGATCATTGATATTCAATGTGTAGAAACTCTAGCTATATAGTGAAGGATATTTCTTTGTGGATTGATATTTTTTGTCACTTGAGTTCTTCCAGGTGTATCCTAGGGTCTAGAGCTGATAGATCAAGATCATCTAAATAGTTCAATACCACCCAATTTTAATTATTATAAAATGGTGATCAATTAGGTAAGGGTTGGTTACATAGTGGTTTAAGGTGGTTGATATTGATTCTTGAAATGCTCAACAGATGATTTCATGAAAAGAGGCCACAATTTGGTTGTGTTATCTTATATGGTGAATGATATATTGTTTAGAGTCACAGGTGTGGATTTTTAGTTTCTACTGGTGGTAGGAAAAAATAAATATTTGGCATTGATGATGTTATTATACTTGGTGATAGATATGTTGCTCCATACACCTTTTGAAATTGATGATGTGGAATTGATCAGAACTTGAGGAAGTTTTCCCAGAAGGTCATGTGGGTTTAGTGTAGAATATTTAGTGTATTTACTAGTGAAAGGGTTTTATGTGGATTTTTGGTTCTTGGGTAGTATTTTATGGGTCATTATTTAATGTTGGGGAGTCTAACACTCTTATATGAGATACTATCGTTAAAAAATAATTTTTTTATTAAAGTCAATAGTTTATAGTTTCACTTTTCAACAAAAAATGGGAAGCCTATAGATAGAATATTTTTGGTAACGAACCTTGGAAATATTCACATTATGTGATTTGATACTTTTTTGAAGGATTTTATGAAGAATGGGATTAAGGAAGGAATTACTAATGCAAGAGGTTATTTTTTCTGATATGGTGGAGTCCTGGTTTGGCATAGAATATGGACCTCCAAAGGTAGATAAAAGTGTATGCAAGGATGGGCTATTTTTGAAACAATGTTGTTGAAGGTTCCAAGGCATAGAAGAAGTAGTAGATCCCATGTCCAACAATGGTTTTTAATTAAGTTCTTTGGATTTCTACTTAGAAATGGGTGAAATATAAAACTCATAATCGTTGATATAGTATCAGGAGATAAAATTTATAATTAATTTATGTATATTAATAATTATCTCATGTTAGAATTATTTCTTTATTGAATATTCGATAGACTACTTATTGGTGATCCACACATGCTCTGTAAACCTTTGAATGTCATCAGGTAAATCCCTAGGTGATAGCATGGAAGACACTAACACTTTCATCATTAATTATTTACTTCTATAAGAATCACTTTGAGGTGGAAGGAATTGTCTAATAATATATAGCCTCAAGAGGGTGGAGGAGTATAATCTATCTATTCTTGATAGAATTCTAAATTAAGATCTCTCTTGGTCTTGGGAGGTTTATCTCCACAATTCAGTGTTCAAAAAAATCATTGGAATTGAGAGTGTTATAATCAAGTTTATATAGAGCTAGGGTTAGAAAATAATAATTTCACATAGTCCCTTATTATTCTCTTAATTTTCAGAAAACCCCATGTCTAAATAATAATAATATTATAATTATTTAATTAAAAATCACTAAACTCATAGATAAATAAATATAATTTCTTAAATAAATAAATTAACTTATATTCAAATAATATGTAATATATCATTTCTCACCAGGACATTAACTTAGACCATCATTCCTTCTCATTATTTATCAAACCTTGAATAATGAATATTTATTTAAATAAATAAATATCACTATATTATTTGCTGATAAATAAATAAATATTATAGTCACTAAAAAGTGAAAAAATATTTATTAAATATTCAACTCAAATATTTATTCTCTAAAATAACCAGTGACTGAATATTTGTGATCAAATTGACATGAATAACTATTAAACCATGTATGGAAATAATATTTACTCAACATGTTAAATTCATGTAAAATTTAACTAGAATTTTGAATGCACTTAGTATGTGAATTTCTAGGCATCTTTCTCAGTGGAATTAGGTAATACCTCCAAAATTCCAAGGTTATCATCTAAAAATATGTCAAATAACCCATAGATAATGAAGAAAAATGTTACATTGAAAATAACCACATAAGAACTCATACTGTATAATATAATCACTTTGTCTTGATATCACTAATCAAGGAGGTTTCATATTGGTGGCATCAACATATGCACTCAATGTCTCATTCTTTGAATTTCCATAAATGAAATTGCCAATAGAATTCCATGTTTATGGACTTAATCAGGTAATTTCACTCTCATCAAAGGGCCTGAGATATATAATAACATTCAAGAAAATAATGGAAAAATAATTTCTTGCATTATTCATCAATGAGATATATATAACACCTAGTTACTTAATTAAAACATAATTAGATTATTTATAATAAGTTATTCATTTTATTACATTGTTTGGATATTTTAGGTTTATAGTTTTAGAGAATTATAAAAACCATTACATAATAAATGGGATATTTCTACACACTGTACATTTTTTCTATAAAAATATGTTCTTATGTTTACACTCTTTTTAATTCATGAAACTTTTTATTCATTCAATACATGTCACCATTATCCTTTCTAAAATTCCTACATATCTATAATCCCTATTAAAAACAGTTGAAAACATGATATGAGAAAAAATTATTGGTAATGTTTATAAAACTAAAATTAACTCATCCGTCCAATTGATAATCATGAAAACCATAAGAAATATTTCCTTTTAAACCAATAAACTTTGATCTCAAATAATCATTTACTTACATATAAATACAACTTTACTGCCAAATTTTATTCATAAAACATCTTATAAGAAAGCATAAATTCAAAATCTTAATTATAAGTGTTTCATGAAATACATGAAAAATTTTCGTTGAAAACACACCATTTTTCTAAAAGGGTCATAAACATTATTTAAATCATAAGATCATCTTATTTCCTTATAAAATAAAAATATTTCAAAAAAAATTAAAAGGATCTAAAACAATGTAAGTACCTTGGTACAACATCTTCATATCACTCTTAAAGTCATACTTATATACGAATAACCTTCATAGTTAATCCAATTATATCTCTTCTTAGGAATATATCATTACCCAATGAATTGTAGGGTTATATCAGACATAATAATCATTATAAAAAAATTAAGGAACCATAAAATTAATAAAACAAATAAAATCTTGACCTTAGATCATAAAACCCATAAAATTGGTATTTCATCCCATGAAAAAAATCAATTTTACTAATCTCATAAAATGAGAAGAAATATCATTTTCTTTTGAAAACATTTAAAAACTAAAAATTCCCAAAACAATGGGAAAAAGGATATTCTTTAAAAAACTATGAAAACTTAAATAGTAATCTTTATAATTAATAATGTCTATGACAAAAATGAAATTTGGTCATGTGGTAAATGTTAAAAAACATTATGTTTTCACTTTTATAAAGAAAGTAAAAAAATAACCCATATGGTAAACTTTGAAAAGATTACTTTTTAAACCACTATAAAAAGTCAAAAGTAATTGAAAATAAACTTTATAAATTTTTTAATTATAAATAAGAACATTATTGAAACATTTAAAATAACATGGATATGGAGGAAAAATAGTTTAACATTTAAAACAATGTTTTAAATAAAAGTACCTTACCTAGAGTCCTAACTCATTTCACATGTTCTCTAACCCCTGAATAATATAATTATAACCACAAAATAACATTACTGTGTTGACCATGTTCAAAGGGATAATGGTTCCATAATATAAATAATATAATTTTTTTTATAATTATAATTTTTATACATGAAATATAATTTTATAACCATTCATGTAAGGAGGTCATGAAAAAAGAAGCACATCTTTTCATGGAGGCGGTGGTCTACACACACACACAAGGGCAACGTTTCCATTTTTCTAAAGAATTAAAATGAAATAAATTAGATAATGGTTCATATTTATATAATCATAATAAAATTATAAATATAATATTTATTTATGAAATCCATCTTTATACCCATCCAGAAGATAAGGTGGTGAAAAATGAAATGCATTGCTTGGTGGAGATGGTAATCTGTATTTACGCACGAGCGACATTTCCATTTTCTAATGGATAGAAGTGTAAGAATGTAGATAAAATAATATATTTATATAATAATAATAATTTCATAAATATAATATATATTCATTAATTAAATCTCTATAACTATCCATATGAGGATCTGATGAAAAATGAAATGCATCTCATCATAGAGGTGGTAGTCCTCACGTAAGCATGAGTGATATTTTCATTTCCCATGGGATGGAAAGGACATAAAAAATAGTTAATAAATCAACACAACAAAATTTAAATATATTAAATATAATTATTTAATTATGTTAGGATGGTAATAATAGTTTTGAATAAGGTAAAAGAAGAAATAAAGTTAAAAGAATTTAGTTAAGACTTATACATCCTCCTTGGATATCTTCCTTTGGCTTCCTCCTTGGTCTTTTGGTGATTTAAAGACCTCGAGGAAATGGTTAGGATAGTTGGGTAGGTATTTGCGTATATATTGGTCAATATATAGTTCTAAATGTGTGTGGTAAGTTGGTATATAAAGGTTCCCTTTTATAAGTGAGGGCAGTGACACTCTTGTAAATATTAACAACTTTACAATGATATGAAGTCATTTTCATGGAAAAGGGGCTCTAATTTTGCCCAATTTTTAATAAATGATAGTATAAGGTTGAAATATATACAAAAAATCATATTTAGACAAATTTTTGAGATATTTTAGACCTTATCTTATTAGTTTAACCCCCCCCCCCCCCCATTAACCCTTTTTACCCTTATTGTGGGGTTAAACTTTTACCATGGTAACTATTCATTATGACCAAAAATGTAATTGAACTAATTACAAAATAATAACATGCAGATAAAAAATATTTAATCCATATTCTAATATTAAATTTATATAAGTGGTATAAATTAATTCTAATATAAGCACATAAAAAGCATAAAACCCATTTTTTTTAAAAAGTATTTTTATGTGTAAAAATGGAGTTATACATATTTTAGAAAAGGACTCTTGAGTATTGGTGATTCACATTAACTTATTGAATTATTATTAAAAATTATGGTTATTTTACATTATAACCATTCCAAAATATAATGGAACCGTCCAACCACAATATTAAATGCAAAGAACCAAAAATAGTTTTTTATTACAAAAAAAATATAAGTTATGTTCCAAAAAGTCATTCATGAGTTTCCAATTTCAAAATAATAGTTTTAAATTATTTATTTTAATCATTAAACATATATTTTTTCAATAAAAATGTTTCATATATCTTTAATTCACTCTTATATCATAATGATGTCATAAAAGTTACAGTATTTGTAAAATCGATATTTTTCACTATTCACCAAAAAAACTTCTTTAGAAAAAAACCTAAGAAACACCCTAAAATAATTTTAATATCGTGATATATAAAATTAATTCCATTTAATCATATTAAAATTATAAAATTAAGAAATTAAACATTTAAATAAAACTATATAATTTATGGAAAATAATTTAATTAAAAATAAAACTATTTCTTTTTCGATTATAAAATAACTTTAAATTATTATATTGAATATGAATCCATAAAATATAATCAGTAATATTAATATGACATGAAATTTATTTAAAATTAACATTTAATGGGTTTTCACAATATTATTCTTGATGCACCCAACGTATTTTACCTCACAGCAAGCATATGTCATCAGAAGTTTCTTCAATACATCAAAGTATGTGACTCATGATATGAATTGTTAATAATAATAAAGTTTAAGGACTATTACACAAGTCTGGATATAGTAAAATCCAATGATATATATAAATTTATATTTCCTACTGGTGGTTCAATTTCTCATAACCTCCTTATCTTAGAGATTACCAAGGATGCACTTCATGAGAAGAAGTCTCAATGTCTTAGGATCCCCCTACCTTTAATAGTATGTATCATTTATGTCCTTTAGAATGATATAATTTTCCAATTAAATATATATTTAAGAATAATATCATTTCACTTCAAGGTTCTCATTATATTAAATAATTGTTATGACCATTCTATGTGATAAGTAATCTAATGAAATTATCACATTCATTATCATGCAGAAAAATAATTTAGACATAATATGATATTAATTAATATTCAACACCATGAATATTCTAGTAATTAAATATATATGTTAGTTGGTTATAGGGAACCAACTCCAACATACTCCCACTTTAACTAGAGTAAAATAATAACAAATCAAATAGTTATCCTCACATGATAAACATGTTTCCACTAATATATGGCTATTTTTTTATCCCACCACACTACATATGTCTAGTCTGTTTACTCCAACCTCATTTATCTAAGAAAATTCCTTGATAGAATATATTAATGATTATAGAATTTTATCCTCTATTATCCCTAACATATTTTAAAATTTAATCATAATATGATCAAACTTTACTATCTAGGTGAAACTCTAAAATCTAGAACAAAATTTTTCTAAACTCGCTTCGTAAGCTACATCTAAAGACACAAAATATTCAATATAATATAGATATGACTACTACCAATTGTAATATACTTAACCATTTTATATTAAATTATCCTTAATACAATACTTTATCAAACTAATCTAAATAAAACTAATTTTATATCCCTTTTAAAACTAGTATTTTCATTTCTCTAAATACCAAGAACTCGTCCAGGTTTTCCTCTTTAAGAACTATGAGATAGTTTTGATAGCCATCCAACACTGTTCTATTAGTCTCATTTGATAATTCCATTCTATGTTTTATTCATAAGAAATATAAAACTTTTGTACATACCTATGCATTTGGGATATATTTCCAAATTAATCTTAGGCATATGTTTTCTACACATCAAAAAAATACCATGTGACATAATAAACAATTCAATTGTATTGTCCCATCTTGTATTTTTCAATACTATGTCATCTATGTAAAATAACTTGGATTAAGTATCCCCTTGATCTATTATATAAGAAATTGTTCCCTAGAACTTGGTTTACTACTTATGTCATCTTAGAGAAAATATCTTTTGTCTTAATTAACTATAAGACTATTCACTTTTTTTCTATATATTTCCAAACAAATCTGTCTTGAAAACTATAGTACTCTAAAAAACCAATTATAGAAACCTAGTAACAAATTCATTTAAAATAAATTTCCTATGATAATTATTCTTGTTAAAATCTATAAATGGATCCTTGAAACTTATATATCATATTGGTATTGATTGATGCCACTAACCTTTCTGGTCATGTTACATAGACATATCTCATAAGGTTTCGTTTAAAAATAATTATATTGACATCCAATAACCTATAAAATAATTGTAGAAAATCCATGACATGTAAAATTTGAATATATTTTTACATAATGATTAGTGATAATGTATCATCACCCATCACAGTGAATATAAACTATATCTATATATTGTAAAAAAACATCTATGAATTATTATTCTGAATTTGATCATCCACTTACAGTTTCTATTGAATACCTGCCAATGGATTTACATCAACTAGAGAAAATACCAAAAATTTAACTGTATTCGGGTACATGGAATCCATATTTAATTTCAAATAAACATTAAAATAATAACTAGTTTTCCTATTGATACTTCGTAGAGGGATCATTATTCTTATTGAATAATTAATCACTCATTGTGGTGAATATAAAACCACCATTATAGTATTATCTTTCCTATATAGTTTGTGTCTCTGGAATAATTCCTCCCACTTAAAATTATGGACTTAACTATTATTATTCCAACTTATGCATTTGTATCCAAGATTCACCTGAATCCTTTCCTTCATACACTATCTCAAAAAAGATTTCCTTCCCTTATAGAAATATAGTTAGTAAGATTAATACCTTTCTTTTTTAGGATTTCAATGTCCTTAATAGCTATAGTATAATTAGCTAAGATTCAATTTTTGTTTCATTTTATGTACACTTAAATCTAAGGTCATATTAATAAATTATTTTCATTAAAACATCTTAGGATATGAAATGATATACTTTCATTATATCCTAACTTATGATATCCATTAGTCAATTTAGTTGGAATATGGTTTTTTGTTACACTGCTATCTTGCAAGACATGTCTAGAAAAAAATCATGGAATACTTGTAATATTTATAACACCCCTCATCGACATCAACTCTATGATGTTAATAAGTTAATATCAAATTAGGAAAAACCTTCATACTATATTTAATATTTAATAAATACTTGGTTAAGATATTCTATAACATAACATCTCATAGGATCCTATATATTTTACCAGTTGAATTAATTAATTTCATAAATCATTCATAAAAGTTAATATAGGAATTTAATAATGTATATAAATTTAACACATATTTCACCTTGGAATAGTTTACACTTATGTAGCTGAACTAACACTAGAATCTCTATGGAATACCTTTATTTATAAAAGTTTATTTATCTAAAACTTGATAAGTAAGTTTATCAATAAACTTAGTGTTTTATCTCAATGACACAAAACACTCAATGAGGTACAAACTTTTCAAATATCATTTTTTAAACTTGAAAAAAAATTATTTTTCCATAACTAGGTATGATTATTATATTTCATATTTCATCATTGATTATCTATTTGGTTTTCTATGTTTCTAGAATTACTAAACTATTTATTAAGTATGAAAACCATAACAAAATTTATTCCATAAATTAAATAATGTCTCATTGTGTCCAACAAAACATTGAGAAAAATGTTTAGGTCACACTTAATAAAAATTAATAGTTTAACTTGAATCAATTAGAAGTTGTTAAATTATCACTGCTAACATAATATTCATCCTTTTTCAGCCATTTGGAGAATTCAACTTTAATTTTTTGAGTTTATGTGTTTTGAATAGATAACATAGGAACCATCCTACATTTGATCTTGTGAGAATAAACCTTACTTCATGTAATGTTTCCTTATTGGTTTTATTTATTGAATACAAGTTAGTATTTAATACCTAAGAAGAAAAACATTACATGCTATAATGAATGGACCTGAAGTGTATGTGAATTTCTTACATATTTTTTAATTTCATTACAATTCATTATTGTCTATATAAGAATAAAATATCCTCATGTTCACCACACTATATCTAAATATTTTATATCATTGAAATACATTGAAAAACACCATTTTCATAAAATAGACATTGTGTTTTCAACCTTTCTTTTCATTTTATTCACTATAAACGTTATGGGACCAAATTCTACACAACCCTTATCTCCATAGTGAAACTTATTCAAAACATTATAGAGCCATTAAGCTATAATTTTAATCTATTAATCAAGATAAATAAGGATAACCTATAAGGTAAGGATGATAATACGAGATTAATGGATAATTTCTTATCTATATAGCAGCTCAAGTTTCACTAACTGATCAATGTACTTCGTTATATTGAGGACAAGATCAATATATCACTACCCTATTTCATTTTATACTAGTATAGTGTAGTGATAACCTCATTTATCTAAAGCCTCTATTTATCCTTCTAAAGAGATAAGAGATGAGATGTCTATTTATTAAAAAGTTTTACTTCTTACTTTTCCATTCCTTTTGTTTTTGAAATCACAAATACTTTCTAAGAACATGTATACTAACTTTTTATGTCCTAAATGTTTTATAATTATTTTATAAAAAACATTACCTTTTACTATAATTAGAATAAGTTATAAAGTATTATAGATATAAAAATCAAATTCTTCATTATGATTATCGTAATGATTATGCATCTAATTAATCGAACTCACCTTTATCAGATCAGGTGTTAGACTTTATGTCTTATCTATCATATAGAAAAATTATTAAACATCGGACAGAAACTAGTATTGAAAACATTGAACATATACTCATAAGGATTATCTTATTGACAATATTATGGAATTCCATTGGACCGACTATGTTTATAATCAGGATACGGAAAACTTATTTCTAAAGTAAGGAAAATGTTTAATATTGTAATGGTGTTAACTAATATGAAATCATACATTCATTTTTTATGAGATTTAAATTTCGAGGTGTCCAAATTCATTGTAAAAAAACTCATAAAAATATGATTGTGTAGAGATCAATATTGTCACAAACTAGCCTAGGTACCCTGGTAACCCAATAACCAAGCTGATTCTTACATGGATTGAACGGATTTCACGATCCCCATAGGTTAGATACTGGAACCTAGCATCGTAAAAAATGAAAATGGGAATGATTTTTCCACAACATTATGGAAGTAGATAAACAAGAAAGTATGCATACAAAATAAACTCTATGGATAGAAGTATACCATAAGTCAAATAGGTATAAACATCCCAAAGTACTACAGAAAAGTACAAGAAAATAGGAAAGAAAACAACCCAAGTCCCAACAGATGCGACTCTCCAAGTCTGTGGATCAACAACTATAACCACCTCCAAGTAGTGAATTACCCCTGCTCGAACCTAGAAGGAGATAATATAAAAACACCATAAGTCACAGGTAGTGTGTGAGATAAAATCCCAGTAGGGTCTCACTAAGGATTCCATAAGAGATGATAATATTTAATTAAACAAATAAAGAGATTTCAATTTTAAATAGACACTTTTGGCATTTTAAAATCATATTTAAACAAACATGATTTAAATTTTAAAATATGGAATACATTTCAAATGATGGAAATACTTTTAAACAAATGGATTAAATAAAAAATTTTATATAAAATAGTTTATATAAATCATAAGTCATGTAAAATAGTTTATAAATATTAGAATACATTTATATCTCATATATAAGCAAGGGAGAAACCTGGTCATCTCCCAAGAGGTACGATAGTTCTAGGTTATGGGATCCTCACATACTTATATAATGATAACAAAAATGTGTATGCACATCCCTCGATATTGGTTAAAGAGGACTCATCGATATCCCATTGGGGAAAAATTTTTCTAAGTAGTTTATGCTAGAGTTGTAAAGCATCAATCTGGTGCTAGGGAATTCCCATACTAGTGTGTTTGTCTCTAATGACCCACAAACTACCTAAGTCTTGCATGTTCTCTATTACAAAAATAATGATGTGAAATTTATTTTAAAACTATTTAAAATAAAATTCATCTCATTCCCCATTTCAAATATGCCAATTTCTATTTAAAAACCAAAATGTTTTTTAATCAAATCATGTCTTTTTTCAATATGAAACCACTAGTTTTCTATCAAAACCATTTTTATGACGTTTTCTCAAATACAAATCTGAAATAAATTCCATAAAATCAATTTCACTATTTGAATTCAATAATTTAAATTTCACAATTCTCCATCAATTTCAAAAACACACCCTTAAATCAATTGAATTAGTGGTTTTCCCAATTTCATACCAAATCAAATCCAAATCCTCCAATTTAGTGAAATTCAATTTTTAAAAAACCAATTGAAAGAAGTTTTAATCAACTGAATTTAAATCAAACAATTTAAGGTTAATAAAATTTAGCTATTATAATGAAACTACCTACATTTATCATGGAAATACAAAGACCACAACAAAACCCACCAATAAGAACGAAGGCATAGAAGATCTAAGACCTCAACCTAGATACAAGATTCAACAACACTAGGTTTATACCCATCAATCCTAATATGATCTATCAAATCCTAAAGAAGAAAAGATAAAGATATGAAAATATATAGAGAACACTGACACGAAAAGTCACACTGCAACCACAACAATGATCAATTACTGAATAAAAAAAACTAAGAAGGGTTTTAGGGCTTCAAAATCACCTAGGAAAGGATATTGGGTCAAGAGAAAGGAAATATAAAGAGGAGTAAATAGATATTTTATCCAAGCTTCCTATTTAAAAAACAATCGGGGATTTACATGACGTATAACCCAATTACACATCATGTAATTGAAAAATACCAAAATCACCAAAAAATCCATCAACTTTTGATAAAACTGGATTTAATATCATTTTAGAACTTACATGTCATGTAACCACATTACAGAGCATGTAAATTCTCAGCAGGTTGTAGAAATAATAGGTTTTGTGTTGATAATCGAACAAATCTCAGACTTCACCGTTATAGGTATCCTCCAAATTTCTTCTTGGACCTACCCAGATAATGAAAAAATAAAAACATGACAAGTTTTAAAGCATACCTGATAAAACATTAATGGGATTTTACAACCTCCTTGCTATAAAAAAAACTTTTTGTCCCTATAAATCCTATCAAGAATCTTTCATATAGAAAAGGTGAGGTCACTACTCTCTCATCAGTGCCTTGTGCTCCCATGTCTCATGAGAATCAGAATTGTGGTGTCATAGAACATGAATCAAAGGTATAGACCTCACACAAAGTATCTTGGTTTCAAAATCAACTACCCTAATTGGTTGTTCAGTCATGGATAAATCAAGTTCAACCTCAAGATCACTTTAGATTAGAACATGAGATGGATCAAATAGATACTTTTAGAGTTGTGATACAAGGAACATGTTATGTATCGATTCTAGCTATAGTGTACGTGTTAACTAATAATACATTTTTCCCACATACTCAACAAACTCAAAAGTTCCTAAAATGAGGAGGAAGTTTACCTTTCCTCTCAATCCATCAATGACCCAATCGAGGTGAAACTTTCAAGAATACATGGTCTCCAAATGATAATTTCGATGGTCTACAATGAAAATTAGCATAAGGATTATACTGGATCTACGTCGTCAACATTCTTTTAAGAAACAACTAAATCATTGTAATTGTCTCTTGAACCAAGCTTGGTCCAACCAAGGAACTTTCACTAATCTCCAACCAACAAAACGGAGATTTGCAATTTCAGCCATACAAGGCCTCAAAAGGATCCATTCTGATCAAAAAATGGTAACTATTGTTATAAAAAAACTCAAACATCCCCAAATGATCATCCCAAGATCCATTAAAGTTGGGAACACAAGCATGAATAATATCCTCAAGAATCTATATAGCTTTTTCTATCTGGCCATCTGACTGTGGATGGTATTTCATGCTCAAATAGACCAGATATCTCAGTGCCTCTTGAAGGAATCTTTAAAAATGAGAATTGAAACCAATATCTCTGTCAGAAAATATAGCATATGGAACTCTATATATATGAAAAATCTCTTTCACATAGATATTTCTCAACTCCTCATCTTTGGTTGTATCATGAATGGGTATAAAGTGATCCAACTTAGTCAGCCTATCGATCAAAACTCATATTGTATTCTTATTTCTCTAGGTACATGGTAACCCAACTAAAAAGTTCATAGAGATCTCATCCCACTTCCAAGTAGGTACCAGAAGTGGATTAAGCAAACCTAAAGGTTTCTAGTTCTCATCCTTGACCTATTGGCACGTATAATAGTGAGAGACAAATTCAGAAATTCCTGGTCTCATACCTGGCCACCAGAATTGATGCCACATGTCATAGAACATATTTTTTTTATGGGGTGCACTACCCACTGGGAGTTATGGAAATCCCCCATCATTGATTTTCTTACCGCTAATGAAAAAAGTGATTATGATATAATATAATGCCATTAGTGGAGAATGAATAGTAAGGAATGGTTTCTCCACCATATAGAGAGTCTCTAATGCTATAGAACTAACCATAAAGTTGTTGATATTAAAGAATCGTCTTGAGAAGAGTGGATGAAAACTAAAAACTGGCCAAGTAAACCTCATCCCCTGATTCCCAAACTCTAATATGAAACTGTGCAAAGAGATCCATCAAGTTCCACTCTTCCAAATATTCTTTCACTACCTAGGTCAGTAGTTTCCAACTCAAAGAATCTTTGATGACATTCTCTTTCCTCGAGGTATAGGCAATGTCGAAATTGAAAGACTACAAGTATTACAATCAACACCACTAGAAGATATTAAAATATTTTTTATAGAGTATATAACTCAATCTCTTATGGTTAGAATACATGGTAAACCTTTCTCTGTAAAGATAATTCCACCAACTCTTAAGGGCGTTCATCATAGCTTGAAGGTCATGGGTTGGATAATTATTCTCATGTGGCCTAAGTTGAAGAGAGCCATAAGCAACAATATGATCATCCTACAAAATAATGCATCCCAAACATGAACCTGTTACATCATAGAAGACCACATATACCTAGATAGCCTTTTGGGGATCCAACATTGGTGTAGTAGTCAAAATATGTTTCAGCTCAAAAAAATAATTCTAACATATCTCATCCCAAGAAAAATTTACCCCCATCTGAGTTAGATCAGTCACTAGAGAATCCAAATTTGAGAAGTCCTTAAAGAACTGGTGATAATACCCAACTAGATCTAAGAAGATCAAAATATCAAAAACATTTTGTGGCTTTTCACATGTCATAACAGATTTTACCTTCCCTAGATCAACATATATTCCATGTTCTGACACCAAGTGTCCAATAATTTCACTTCCAAAATCTAAAAATCCCATTTTGAAAGATTGGAATAAAGTTAGTGATTCCTTATTAAACTCATAACTATTATCAGATGATGCACATGATCCTCCTTGGGCATAGATTAAATAAGGATTTCATCCAAAAATACTACCATGAAGGTATCAATATACTCATATAAAATAATATTCATTAAATACATAAAGACTTTAGGAGAATTGGTTAGAACAAATGGTATGACAAGGTACTCATAATGGTCATACCTTCTCCGAATGGTAGTTTTCTGAATTTTATATTCTTTTATTTTCAACTGATGGTAGTCGGAACAAAGATAATTCTTTAATAACCAATTTTCCCCTTTCAAATGATCAAACATATCATCAA
Source organism: Viscum album (assembly GCA_963277665.1). Classification (NCBI taxonomy): domain Eukaryota; kingdom Viridiplantae; phylum Streptophyta; class Magnoliopsida; order Santalales; family Viscaceae; genus Viscum; species Viscum album. The sequence goes on along the minus strand of OY728136.1, from coordinate 1,284,112,928 downwards.
TCCATGTTAATGGGTACTTGTTCTTCATTATAACTCAATTGAGTTTTCGATAATCAACATAAAGTCGTAGTGAACCATCATCATTCTTAGTAAAGAGAACAAGTGCCGCCCAAGATGACACACTTGGTTGTATAAATCATTTTTCTATAATATTATCCAATTGGGTCTTCAAATATTTCATTTTGGATAGTTCCATGTGGTAAGAGGGAATAGACATAGGTTGAGTACCAAGCACTAAGTTGATAGAAAAATATACCTCCCTTACTTGTGGAAAACCAGAAAATTCATAAGGAAACATGTCGGGAAACTCAAAGACCACTAGAGGGAGATCACCACTCAATGATTCCTGCTCTATATCAAAGGAAAAAAAAGATATCACTTTCCCCAACTCTGGATAAGAAGGTATATCTCTACTCGACCTTGGGTCCCATTCTCCTTGAAAGATAAAACATAAACCATCGAGTGTAGTAAAGGAGACTCATCGAAGATAACAATCAATTAGGAATTTCTTTTCAATGTGCTAATCTATCCCAAATATGATGTTAAGTTATTTTATGTCAAAAAAAAGAAAACTCCAAGTAATCTTGACATATGATAGAGAAAAACACAAGCAGGACTATAAATACTCTAATCTCGCTTCATTCTAAGGTTTGTAGTAATATCCATGATGTAAGATAAAATCTTTATAGGAAGATTTAGAATATTAACAATATGGGTTGAAATGAATGAATGAGATGAACTAGTATCAAATAAATAAATCACTAATGATGATGTTATAGTGATGGTACCTCTCACGGTCATTGGACATGTATCCTCTTCCTCTGGAGACTCTTATACTACATGAAGAAGCTTCATTTTGGATTTCTATGGTTGGAGCCCTTTTATATATAAAACATTTTATTTCCCCATAGTTTTATAAGGATATTATTATCCTATTCCACTATGAGGAGTGAAATATGTATAAAAGAACTTTTCTTGGTAACCTGAGCGACCACAAGAACCAAAAACCTTGGGTTCCTCTGTGAAAACCTTCTTAGAATGTCCTGGATTTCCACACTAGTATAAAATCAAAGGACCTCTTCTAGGCACTGAAGAAGGTCTTGAATGAACCTATTGTCGAGAACCACCATGAGAATAATCATGCTTCCACTTTCCTTTAAAGGAACTCATGATTCCACTGGGATAAAAAGAAACTCCCAATAACCTTGACTTGTCATCCATGTCAATTTAGACCATCATCACTATATCCAACACCTCAGTATAAGAAGGTAACTTCATCAAGAAAACCTAATAATGAATATCTAATAAAAGTGCCAACTCAAACCATAGAGTCTTTGTTTTCTCATTTGATACTATCTTAGGTGAAAACTATACTAGCTCAGCAAAATGGTTTACATACTCTGTCACGGTCTTGTCAGCCTACTCATGTTTGAAAAACTCACAAGCCTTAGCCAACACCACTGAATCTTTATATAATTGGTCAGTGAAAATAACCTTGAAGTCCCTCCACTCTAAGACCTCATGTTTATTCATCATCACAATTGTTTCCAACCATCTCCTACTCGATCCTTTCAGCATGAAGGTGGTTAACTTCACCTTGATATTTTCTAGTGTATCTAGGAACCCAAAAAAAATGCTCCATCCTGGTCAAACATTCCTCAGCCTCTTGAGTATCATTCAATCCTTTGAAAGTTGGTGTCTTCTAGTGAAGTAACTCTTGAGAACGATTTTGAAGATCATCCCTTTTAGGTTCCACAGCAGGAGCCTGAATGGGAACTAGTGGTGGTTTGTGTCCCATATCTTGGAAAGTATGAAAAATCACCTCAACCAGGTTCAGGTCCATGAGAGGATTTGCTCACTGAGGTTCATCAGTAGCTTCCTCCTAGATCTGATTCACTTGTCTTCTTGGAGTCATGATTCTACACAACATTAGCAGACAATAAAGAAGACATCAGATTAACACTCAAATAGAGAAAAAAGGGAAATCAATCCCAATATAAAAATAAAAAGATATGGATTTCAATCTATCCAAATAAAAATTAGGGAAAATAATAGAATTAATCCTCAAAATGTATTTCCCTAACCACCTTTAGTGACATAAGGTTCATTGTAGTGAGATCTGGTTAGGAACTCAATCACCACAACCTCCTAAGTCCCGACAATAATACACAGATTCATACTGACTTCAAGAAAATAATCTCAACATAGAGCTCTAATACCAATTTTTTACCAACTATCCTAGGTACCCTGGTAACTCGATAATTGAGAAGACTCTAACAGGGCCTGAAAAGCATTCCCAATCCCCATAGGTTGGAAGATAGCACCTGGTATCATACAAAATTAAAGTGGGAATTATTTTTTCACAAAAATAGTGGAAGAAGATAAATAAGACAGTATTCATAAAAAAGAAACTTCATGTGGATAAGTGTATTGGAAGTCAAATAGGTATAAACTTCCCAAAGTACTACAAAAAAAAGTTCTAGAAAATATGAAAGAAAACAACCCAAGTCCTAGAATACGCAACTCTCCAAGTCCATGGATTAATAGCTAGAACCACCTCCAAGTGGTGATTTACCTCTACTCGAACCTGGAAAGAGATAATCTAAAAACACCTAAAGGAATAGGTATGGTTTTATCTAAAATCCTAGTGGGGTCTCACCAAGGATTCCATAATAGATTCTAACATTTAATTAACCCAATAAAGATCTTTCAATTTTAGATAAACAGGTTTGTCATTTCAAAATAATATTTAAAAAAATCATGTTTTACATTTCAAAAGATGGAATGCATTTAAAATAATGGAAATACTTTTAAAAAATTTCTTAAATAAACACTTTTATATAAAACAATTTATATAAATCATAAGGCGTGTAAAACAGTTTACAAACATTGGAATACATTTATATCTAATATATAAACCAGCGAGCAACATGGTCATATTTCAAGAGGTACGATAGTTCCAGGTTATGGGATCCTAACACACTTATACAATGATAACATCAATGTGTACACACATCCCTCGACACTAGTCAAAGAGGACTCATTGACATCCCACTGGGGAATAAAATGTGGCAAGAAGTTTATGTTAGAGTTGTAAAGCATCAATATTGTGTTAGGGCATTCCCATCCTAGCATGCTTTTTCCTAATAAATAATTAACTACCTAAGGATTTCATGTTCTCTAATACAAAACAAATGATGGGAAATTTATTCTAAAACTATTTAAAATACAATTCATCCCATTCTTAATTTCAAATATTCCAATTTCCATCTAAAAACCAAAACAATTTTTTAATCAAATCATGTCTTTTACAAGATGAAACCACTAGGTTTCTATCAAAATCGTTTTTAAGACATTATCTAATATAAAAATTTGAAATCAATTCCATCAAATCAATTTCACAATTTAAATTTCACAATTTTCTATGAATTTCACAAACAAACTCCAATTTAATGGAATTGGTTGTTTTTCCCAATTTCATGCCAAATCAAATTTGAATCCTCCAATTTAGTGTAATTGGTTTTTTAATAAAACAATTGAATTACATTTTATGAAATTTAATTTAAATAAAAAAAAATTAATGTTAATCAAATTTGGCCATCATAACGCAACCACCTACCTTTCTCACATAAACACAAAGCCTATAATGGAACCTGCTAACAAGAATGAAGGCACATAAGATCTAGGAACTCAACCCTGAGAAAATATTAAATAACATGGGATTTAGATCCATAAATCCCTATATGATCTATCAAACCCAAAGGAGTAAAATCTAAAGAGGTGAAGAGACAGGAATAATTCTTACCCGAAAATTCACACTACAACTACAATAATGATCCATTGCTGAACAAGAAGAACCCAAAGTATTTGAGGGATTAAAAATCACCTTTGAAAGGATCTTGGGTTGAGAGAAAGGAAATATGAAGATGGGGAAATAGATATTTCATCCAAGTTTCTTGTTTAAAAACAAAAAATTGGGACTTACATGATGTGTAACCCAATTACATGTCATGTAATTGACAAATCCCAAAATTGATTAAAACACTTTTCCATTTGATAAAAATGAATTTATTATTATTTTATAACATACATGTTATGTAACCACATTACATAGTGTGTAAATTCTTAGCTTGATGTATAACCAATAGGTTTTGTGCTAAGAATTCAACAAATCTATGACTTCACCATTATAGGTATCCTCACAATTCCTTCTCGACCCTACCTAGATAAAGAAAAAGGAAAACCATTAAAATTTTTAAATATTACCTAATATAAAGGTAATTTTATGTTACAAATATGACCGTTAGAATTCTTCCTATTAATACCAAGTCATTTGAATAGTTTGGTGCATGTCGATTAAATTTGTTCTTGAATTTTTTAAAAGATTATGTACCGTGAGCATCATGTTCTTACCCTTTTGTAATTATTTATAGAGATTAATTATAATTAAACCTTTTTAAGTTTTCTACTTTAAACCTTTTATAATTCTTACTTTTATCTGATCATCGTAACAATTGAGGGCTTCCAGGGATAAGAAGATAGAGAAACTGATCCATTGGATTGAGGGCTACTAGGGCTAGGTAGATAGAGAATCTGGTCATCATATCAAGGGATTATGGGGATAGGAATACAAATTTATTCTAATCATCATATTGAGGGCTTCCCTAGTAAGTATAGACATACTTTCTTGTAAGTATAAAATAGGGGATACCTTTAGTCTGGGTTATATACTACCTTACTCTTAATGTTAAAAGAGGTTTATCTTTTAATAGATTGAAAGTCATTATTCCTTTTGATAGTTATTGTATTATGTGTTGTTTACAAGTATTTATATTCCACTTCACATTTAATTAATGGTGAATAATATTATTCATATTCCTATTCTATTTGTTTTATCTAAATTAATATGATTACGATAAAAACAATGCATTTGGTTAATCATATTTATTTTGATTATGATTTTTGTACTCTAATAAATATGATCCATAGTGATTAATATTTTCACTCTAATATAATTGGAATGATCCTTTTTCTGATTCTATGACTTTTTTAATCTCACTAAGGGTCGATTCCGATAACCATAATTAAAGAGTCTTGTGTTTTGTTTTGTTTAATCATTTTAAACTAAGTTTGTAAAACTAAAATCCCCCCCACCCTCTTGTAATTAATTCAATTATAATCATATTATTATTATTTTAATAAGTATTATGGATATATTGATCTAACAATTGTTATTGGAATTGGATTCCACTACTCATATACTTGCTGAAGTTTTTACTTTCTTTACTATTTCAAGTTGGTGAAATTTTTTCATAAATTTCTTATTTATAAACTGTTATCCACTAAAGTCTATTTTTGGAAAAGAATATGTGTTTTTGTTTTAAATATGGAAGTTATGAATATCGAATCCATTGATAATCTAAATCCTAATAGACCTCCTATTTTTTATGGATTTGATTATGAGTGCTAGAGGGATTGGATAAAAATCATTGTTATCAACACAGGAGTTGACAATTTTGTAATGTTTATTAGATATTATAAGATTCCAAATAAGAAACTAACTTATTTTCCTCATCAAGATAAACAATAATATCAATTAAAATAAAAATTAAGGAATACATTGTCATGTTCTATGACAAGAAGCATTTATAGTTAGATATATTTTTGTGAAACTGCCAAAATTATATGGAAAATGATTGATATCACACATATAGGTACATCTAAAGTTGCTGAAACTCGGAGATCTATGTTAAGAGTATACTACTATGACTTTTAATTCATACCAAGTGAATCTATTATAAAGATACATCATAGATTCATGACTATGATAAATAGATTACAATCAATTTGTGAGAAATTTATTGATGATGAGATCCTTGTGGAAAAGATAATCGATATCATGCCCAATGAATGGGAATCAAAGAGAACAGTAGTTGATGAGAATAGAAATCTAAATAATATTATCTTAGATGATATTATTGGTACCCTTATGCAGTAAAAGGGTAATCTCAAGAGAAATGTTTAGAAATAGAAAAAGAAAAATGGTGGTGTCGATTTTTCTTAAACATCTACCTTACCTTTTAAATTTCAATCTATTTAGAAAGTTATTAAATCTTAAAGAAAAAAGAAAGTGGTTATTAAATCTAATTCAATTGTTTTTTAACATTCTAGGAATGAATTATCTAACTTGTATATAAGGATTAATAAGATAGTCACAAATAAGTATTTCCAATACTGATACAAAAAAGTTCATAAAGATAGAAGTGATAAGAAAGATGAAGTTACTTTCTATGAATGTAAGAAAGCTAGACATATCAGACTAGATTGTCCAAAGATGAAGAGAAAATATTGAAAAGAAAATAATTTAGATAGGAATGCAAATGATTATTACAAATCAAAAGCTAATAAAGTGATGAAATATGATAACACTTGTAGTTCCATTGGAGGTGATTCTTCTAAGATTTCATATGATAATGAAAGTAATGGTCAGAGAAACATATGTCTTTTTTCCAATGTATATAAAGATAACAAAATTTTCATTGATAATTTAAAAACTACTTAAAACCTTACCAACATGTATTTAAATGAAAATTATCCTAATGAGAAAAATTATAAATATTTGGATGAAGAATATTCTTTAGTCAGTTATGATATCTCTTTAACTTCTTGTGATGAAGTTTCATGATTTACCGAATTGGTTGAGAATAAAAAATTTAAAATTTTCAAAAAAACTTGATAACACCAAGTAAAAACTTGCTAAGGATGATTCAAGAATAAAAATTTTGAAAAATGAAATATCAGATATTTAAAAAGATCTTGATGAGTCTATTTTTGAGAAAGAGTCTATTTCTAAATATTTTGAAAAGGTATTTTTTGAGAAAAATGTTTTAGAAACTAAGCTTACTTTTAAAACTAATACTAATAAAGATAAAGTTTTTGTTTTAAAAATAAAATCCAAATTCTAAAATTTGATAAAACTTTTGTCAAACTTTACCAATGATAAAGAAAGTTTTGATAAAATGTATACACAAATTCATCCTTATATTAATGATTCTAGAATGGGTTATACTTAAAAAAACTTGTTTTTAGTAACAATTTCTTAGTTCCTAAAAATTACCCTTTTGAACTAAATTTCAATGAGGTGTTCATTGGAAAAAATAATTTTTCATTAAATAAAGTTTAATACATTGGATTTCATAAAGACTATCTTTCTAAACAAATGTGGATTCCAAAAGTTTTGTTTTCTAATATTATTGAACCCAAGAAGGATTGGGTGCTGAAAATATAATCTTTTTGTTTTCAGAAAAGAAAATAAATCACCAACAACAAGAATAAATGGTACATTGATAGTGGGTTTTCCAAACATGTGATTGGGAATAAATATTTCTTCAAGAAGATAATAAAGATGAAAGGTGTAAAATTCACTTTCATAGATAATTCTCAAGGTGAGATTATCATAATAAGAAACATTTTTCATCTTGGAAAAGCACTTATTTAAATGTTTTATTTGTTAAAGTTCTTAAGAAAAACCCTATAAGAATAATTAAATTATGTGATGAAGGTTACCTTGTCATATTTAAGAATTATAAATGTTTAGTACATAGTTCCAAGGATGAATTTTTTCTTTCTACCAATCGGCATGATAATTTTTATAAACTTAACTTAGAAGACCTTAGGAGCCAAGAATTACCTTGATTAAGTTCAATGGATGATCAATATTGGGTATGTCATAGATGATTTGGACACTATAACCTTAGAAACTTATCTAAGTTGACTAAGAAAGTACTTGTAAAGTATCTACTGGAACTTATGTTTGATTCTTCAAAAATTTGTGACCCTTGTCAATATGGTAAGCAACATAAGTCATGTTTTAAAACTATTAGTGAATTCTCAACTTATGATGATTTATAGTTAGTTCAAATGGAATAATTTGGTCTTACACAGACTAGAATTATTTGTGTAAAATACTATGTATATGTATATGTTGATGGTTATACTATATATACATGGGTTTATTTGATCACAAAGAAATATAAAGCCTTTTTCTATTTTAAAACTTTTGTATCCAAAGTTATAAATGAGAAAAACCTTCCCTTAATAACTATTATTAGTGATCGTGGTGTAGAATTTGTAAATTATGATTTTTAAACTTTTTATAGTAAGAAAGGTATTAAAATAACTTTTCAGCACCTAGAAATCCTCAGAAAAATGGTGTAGTTCAAAGAAGAAATAAAATTATTTAGAAAATAACTAGAACCATGTTGAGTGAATACTCAATTGATAAATAAATTTGGGATTTAGTGGTTAGTACTATTTATATACTATAAATCAAGTTTTAATTGGTCTTTTTCTTAATAAAACTCTTTATGAGTTGTGGACAGGTAGAAACCCAAAATTTTCTTAACTCAAATTAGTTGGTTGCAAAGTATTCATCCTGAATACACAATATAACTTACATAAGTTTTCACCCAAATCTAATAAAGTTTTATTTTTAGGTTATTACAATACTTCTAAGGCTTATATATGTTTTAATAAAAATTATTTCACTATTGAGAAAACAGATCTTCTTTTTTAAGAAACCCCAACCAACATCTTTAATTTTGAGTTCTAAAATTGATTCTCAACCATTGTTAAAAATTTCTTCTCATAAGTGAATAACTCAAGAAATTATTTATAAATTTATTCCTTAGGAATATTTTTTACCTATTATTTATGAATAGATTTTTCAAAACCCAATAAGTCAGTTGTTTCATAGGAATCATCCTAGTGAGAGTATCATTGGTGATGTAGATCAACCAGTTAAGACAAGAAGTTCCTAAAGAAATTAAATTGAAAATATATCTTTCTTATCCCAATTTGAACCTAAAAAATTGGATGAGGATTTAGGTGATGGGGACTAGATTAAGGCTATATAATATATACTCAATTAATTTGAGATGAAGAAATTCTAGACTTTAGTTGAATAACCTTTATAAACTTCTATAATTGGTGTAAATGGGTTTTCAGAATAATTGTGATGAGAATGGCATGATTGTTAGAAGTAAATATATACTTTTTGCGAATGGTTATAATGAATAAGAAGGTATATATTAGGAATAAAACTATGCACCGGTAGTAAGACTTGATACTATTTGAATACTTCTAGCATTTGTGGCATTCTTTAATTTAAAACTTTTTCAAATGGATGTGAAGTGTGATTTTCTTAACAGATATTATGTTCAACGACCTCCAAGTTTTGAAAATAAAAAACATCCTGAATATGTTTTTAAACTTCACAAAGATTTATATGGACTTAATCAATCCCCTAAGGATTGGTATGATAGATTAACAAGATTTTTGTTACAAAATAATTTTGTTAAGTGAGCTGCAGATCCAATGTTTTTTATAAAATAAGTTAATAAAAACATAATGATAGTACAAATATATGTTGATGACATTATATTTAGATAAACTCAAAAATATTTAATAGATTCCTTTGAAGATATTATGAAATATGAGTTTGAAATTAGTATGATGGGTGAGTTAACATATTTTCTTGTTTTTAAAATTTCACAAAAACCAAAAGGAACTTTTATATCTCAACATAAGTATATAAAAGAACTTCTCAAGATATTTGGATATGAAAATACTAAAATTATTAGTACTCCCATAGGTACCTCAAATACTTTATATCTTGATGAGGTTGGGCAACCATTTGATCAAAATATTTTTATTGGTATGACATGAAGTTTACTATACTTAACTACTAGTCATCCAGATTTGATTTTTTTTCTATTCTTATGTGTAATAAATCAAGAAATTCTAAATTAATCCCCTCTAAAATATATAAAAAAATCATTATGTTAAGGGAACTATGGATTTAGAAATTTTCTATTCTTATGAAAATGTTTTTGAACTAAATTTTTTTTGTAATGATGACTTTGGTGATTGTAGAATGTATAGGAAAATCACATCCCAAACATTTTATTTCCTAAGAGACTATTTAGTTTCTTGGTATTGTAAGAAATAACATGCAATGTCACTTTACATTAATGAATCTGAATATGTGGTAGGTGGAAGTTGTTATTCTCAAGTGTTTTGGATGCAACACACACTCGCTGACTATGGAATTAGTTTTACAAAAACTCAAAATACTTTGTGATAACACAAGTGTGATTGATTTAAGTAAAAACCCATAAAATGACTCATGTAATAAGAACATAGATATAATCAACCATTTCTTTTGAGATCACACACTAAAATAAGATATAATTTTTCAATACATCGGAATGTAAGATCAACTTGATAACATTTTTACAAAATCTCTTCCTTCCTATAGATTTTACAATATTAAATAGAAGCTAGGAATGATCAATGTAAACTAGTCATTCAATATACTTATTGTTTACCCATCTCCTTACATTTAGTTATTTATTTTATAGGGGGAATACATATGTTTTATGTTTTTCAAAAAAATAGTTTTTCTTAAAACTTTTAGTTTTCTAAAAATTTAATTTTTCTTAAATATTTTATCTGAATGAGTTTTTTGGACTCATGTTTATTTATAAAATTTCCAGAGTCATAATTCTTAAAAATATACTTGGTCTCTAAAAATATTTAAATTTTAAAACTCAAGTTTTGTTACACAATTTTCATATTTGAAAAATATCATAATCATATTTTAAAAAAACTATTTTAATTAGGATTTCTATCAAAAACTTTCATAATAAATTATTTGTAATCAAAACTATGGTAACCACTTTAGCTTTAAAAAAACCAATAAGACAAGGTTATTCATAACGATGTAACTCTTCAATTAAAAAGGTACTTATTTATTCTTTTTAGTTTTTACACTATCTCATTATTTTAGTTCTTTTATTGTTGTTCTTATAATTTTATTTTTTATAAAACTTTGTATTATTTTTAAAATTTAAAAAGTTTTCCTTTATCAGATTCATTCTCAATATGATAAATTTTTTTAAAAACCTTGAGTGTTACAAATTATTTAAATATTTATTTGGATCAATATCAACTATTAGATAATAATGGTTTAAATCTCAACCATTGGATTTATTAAAGAAGATGAATCATCACACTCGATGCCTATATAAAGAGGGACCCCACGTTCCCCACATAGGTTGTTTTATATTTTTACTCCTGAATTGTTGGCCCTTTCAAGTTGACCAGTCCAAAAAATATTCTTTTCATCTGATTCCTAATTATAAGTCTCAATCCAATAGCATCTGATAAATACTATAGGAAATGTTATGTGTTCAAGTAAATATTAGTTGAAAAATATTTTTATGAAAAATTTGATTCTACTTTGAGAAAGATCGTTGTTTTTCAAGGTTGAGAATTAGTATTTTTCGAAAAAATAGACAAGAATTTCGATCTTTACTACCCAGATCATGTTCAATATTGTTATTACTCCATTAAGTTTTTCAAGGAATATCGAATAGAAAAAATTTATTTTTATATGTATAAGAAGTGTTGGATGATATCTTATAAGAAAGATGTGAGTCTAGTAGAAGTACCCTTAAGAGGGGAATCATATTTTCCTTTACGTAAGATTCTAGATGATATTTTATAATTTAATAAAAATAATTTATAAGATTTGTTGTTTGATCATTATGAAAAATTTAGGAAGTTTTTTTATCTGACACCGCATAACTGTGTTATTTCTTTATGAATGAAAGGGTTTCTCATACAGAGGAAGGGAGATAGTCATACATTAAAAGTTTCTAATTTTTTTATATTGTAATTTCTAGTGAACATAATAAATATATATTTGGTGAGTCTCATTTTCTTAACCATGTATAATATCAATCCAGGTTCAATAAAATGAATAATCATCATGTTTCTGGATTTCTTAAGAAAATTGGTTGAAAGGTGCATGGAGTTTTTCAAAATATAAAACAAATCATATCCGATGAGAGAAAATAATTCATTCATCAGTGATGATATGATGAACTAGATGATATTTATTTTTGATAACAAGTCTAAATTTTTTTTTGAGAAATTTGGTGGTGCCTATTCAAAATAAAAACCATCAAGGACGCTATAAAATCTTGAGAAGAAAAAGAAAAATAAAGCAAAGACTTCCCCACCAAATAAATAGAAGAAATAAAATAGAGTTCCTGATGAAGTTTATGAGTGGATAAAAAATAAAGATGAAAAGAAACTAGGAGGTCCATTGTTCAGAATCGATCTAACTGAGGTGAAGGATTTAAAAATTGGTGTTACTAATACATTAGAAAAATAATCCAAGAAGAAGAAACAAAATAAGAAGTTTCTTAATGAAAAACTTTGTGATAATATATTTAAAGGAGTATAAATATATTTTGAGAAGGTTGTTTTACCTTTTTCTCAAACCAATCAAGTGAATATAAGAGTCATATTATCTTTTTAAGAAACTTTAGTTGTGCATGTTGATGTTCCTTCAGTGGCTGATAAAGGGAAATGAAAATTTGGTGAGAAATAATCAGTACAACCTATTCAATAAAAAAGAATTGGAACTGGAACCAGTAGGAAAAGTAGATTTAAGAATATCTAGATATCTCAAGGAGGATCTTAATAAATTTATTAATAAAGAAGTTTATTTAAATGAAAAAGAAGAAAAATAAGTAGATAAATAAGATTAATCAAGTTAATAAGAAAAAGTTAAAGAAGAAGTATAATAGGAAGAGGGTAATAATGAAGAGGATGAGAATGAAGAGAAAAATGATAATAAAAAAACTCATTCTGGTAATAAATCATTAGATTCATCATCTAAATCATCACCAGACTTACCTATAAAGCTGAAAAATAAGATAAATATGGTATCTCTAAAAAAAGGCATCCTTATCTGAAGAAGAATCTGAATCATCATCTAATAAAGATAAAGGTTATCAAAATTTGAAAAAAAAATCTGATGAGAAATAAGAGACTGATAAGGATATTGGTATCGTTTAGTTTTCTAATGATAATCAAGTTGATAAAAAGAACATTTCTAAGTAACATAACAAATATGTTTTAAATATTAATAAAAAAAGGAAATAAAGTAGAAATTGGACCGATTAGAATTAAACCTCCTGAGATTCTGCAGGAACGGTCAGATTTAGCCCAAACCATTTCTTTAGAAGGATTTGATTTTATTATTCATGTGTTTAAAATATTGGAAGGTGAAATTTTGTATTTTCCAAGACTTGAATCAAGGGGATAGTTAATCCATGAAATTCTTGATCAGAAATTGGAATCAATAGAGCTTCAAAGAGAAAAGGTGATTTAGATTAAGGATGATTTGAAAATTTTTCAAGAAAACTCTCAGACACATAAAAAGGCATGAAATCAAATGGTCAAATGGTCTCATCAATTAGATATTGATATCAAATTACATGATGATCAGTTTGATGTTATGAAATAATGTTTGGTAGAATAAATAAATTCTTTTAATGATTTATATTCTTATATAGATGAAAGGGTAAATTTTTTGGAAGATTTTCAAGATGTAACGGATGATCATACCAAGGAAGTTATTTTTTGAAGAAGAAGATCAGGGATATGGAGCATGAAATGACTAGACTCTGATCCATTGAGGCCAATATTTTATTTTTCAAGGAGTAGAATAACAAGTTGTCAGAGGAAGTCAAGAAGATAAAGCCTTTAGAAGATAAATTAGAGAAGCTGTAGAAAGACTAACATGAGTTCATGAAGATCATACCCTTTTTTAAGACCTTGATAAAGAAAGATTAAATTTTTTTCTTTTAAACTCTCTTTGTATTTGTTTTGAAAAAAAATTAAAATTTTAGTAATATATAAATTTTATTTTCATATAATTATGATTTGTATGCATATTTTCTAATTCTTATTAGTTGAATGTTATTTCATATTTTTTTGGATAATTAGTTAGTTTAAGATTTATTTATATATTTTTTCCTTCCCTAACATTTCAGGAAACACTGTACTTTTCCCCATTCTTTATTAAAATCACAAAGGGGGTAATTTTATAGAAAGGGGGAGAAAATATTATTAAAGGGAGATTTATTAACAAAGGGGATAGGAAATTATAAAGATATATATTCTTATATTAATTGGGAAAATAAAATCTTTAGGGAAACACATTATCTTAAGGTGAGTTTACTGTATTTAACATCATACTCTCCATCTTATTCATAAGAGTTATAAACTTATAAGTAGTTAAGGTTTTAATGATTAACACTGAATATGAATCACTTAAAACCATATGTACTATAATGTTTTCCAATTTTTTTTCATTTAAGTTTTGGGTTTGTACTTTCCAAAAGGGGGATATTATTGAGTTAGAAGTTTTACTTCTTACTTTTCCACTCCTTTTTTTTAAATCACAAAAAAAAATTTAAAAACATGTTTTCTAAATTTTTATATCCTAAGTGTTTTAGAATTTTTTTACAAAAGATTACCTTTTACCATTCTTATAATAAGTTTTAAATAATTATAGATATAAAATTCATATTATTCATTATGATTATCGTAATAAGTATGTATCCAATTAATAAGAATCTCCTTTATTAGATTAGGTGATATACTTTCTACCTTATCTATCATACTGACAAAGTCAAAAAAATTAGACAACAAATTATTACCAAAAACATCATACTTATACTCATAAGGATTATCATATTGAAAATATTAAGGAAGTGCCTCAGACTGACTATGTTTATAATAAAAATATAAGAAACTTATTTCTAAATTAAGGAATATTTTTAACATTGTAATGGTGTTAATAAATAAAACATCATACATTTAGTTATGATGAGCTGTCAAGTTCCAGGTATCCAAATTCATTACAATAAACTCAAAATAATATAACCATTGGGAGATCAATATGACCATTAGAATGATGCCTATAAATACCAAGTCATTTGAAGAGTTTGGTACTTGTTGATTATATTCTCTCTCAAATTTTTATGAAGATTACTTAGCATGAACATCTCGTTATTAGTATTTTGTAATTATTTAGAGATATTCATTCTAAGGAAACCTTATCATGTTGCCTCCTTATGAAATTTTTTAATTCTTACCTATGTCCAATCATTGTAATTATTGATGGATTCTGGGGATGTAAGGATGTATAAATTGATCCATCGGATTGAGGGCTGCTAGGGCTAGGTAGATAGACAATTCAATCATCATATCGAGTGCTTCTGGGGATAGGAAGACAGAGACATTATGATCAACATATTTAGGGCTTCACTAGTAAGGGAAGACAAACTTTCCTATAATTATAAAATGGGGGATACCTTTAGCCTAGGTTATATACTACCTTACTCTTGAGATTAAAATATGTTTATCTTTTAATATCTTGAAATTAATTATTTCTTTTATTAGGTATTGTATTAATTTTTTTTACAAGTTTTTATATTCCACTGAATATTTAATAGAAAGTGAATAATCATATTCATCTTTATATTCTATTTGTTCTATCTATATTAATTTGATTATGATAAAAAAATAGATTTGATTAATTTTATCTATTTTGATTATTATTCTTATACTCTGATAAATCATATCCATAGTGATTATGATTTTCAATCTAATATAATCAGACTCATCATAGTTCTGATTCAGTGACTTTGTCGATTGGACTGAGGTATGAGTCTCATAACCATACATAAAGAGGCTTGTGTTTTGTTTAGTTTAATTTTTATAAACTACATTTTAAAACTAAAATTCAACACCCTGTAAGTATTTTTATTATAATTATATTCTTATGATCCTAATCAGTATTATAGATATGATAATCCAATAATTTCATGGTATAGGCATCCATGTACTTAAGTTGTATTATCAATTCTTTATACATAACTGATATCCTGATGTAACATATAGTTATAGCATCCCCAATTACTTCCTATAGGAATCCTTCTCACCTTTAATTATTGTATAAGGTGGCTAATTAGGTATAGGTAACTCTAACACATAGTATGAATTTTCATATAGTAGTTCAATGTATAAATAAAATGTACAACCTTGGGAAATATGTGTCGTTGAGGATGTGGTCTATGTCCAAGAATATCACAATGTTATGATAATTTATCTTACCATACTCTAAATTAATTAGAAGCATATTTTAATTTTAAACTTGATTAACAAAAGATATGACATGATAAATTTAATTTATTAGTCTCCCACTATTTTATCAAAAGCTAATATCATTCACCATTGTTTTTGGAAAATCATGTCTCATGGATATTTAAGTGGAAAGGATCCACATTTTCCTTCTCATAACCTAGATGAGGGATTGACAATATATTCAAAATTATTTAGGTAGGAATGTATTTCCAATTGCATTAACTCATAGCTCTTTGATTTTTTGAGTGTTCTTCCCAATCCTAAAATCATGTACATGGATTTCCTCAACACTTGCCTCTAAATTTGATTTGGACAGAATAAGGTCATTACACCCAATACAAATTTAGTAAAGTCAACCCAAAACTTTCTTCAGAAGTCCCTTTTAAATGGAAGTGTCCAAACAAAGTCCATACAAACACTCTAATCTAGTGGTTTCATTCTAAGTCAAGTAAAGGAGGGTAAAACCAACTTAATATTTTGGTTGATGGAATTTATCTTTTTGCATAAATTGCCTATTTTATCTTATTACATGCTTCTTAATATTAAATGGATTTTACTTAAGTTATTGATTATGTCTAGAAAAAATTTATGCATAGTGAAATTTATTTTAATTCCATATTACATACTTGTTAATTCATTTATTAAGTGTCTATGATAAAGTATCCACAAATAATTAACCATGAAATTGAAAAAAAATTAATAAATGTGGCATGATCATGATATCATCTTATGGTTAGTTTATATATTGAATGATAAACTAACCCTTGACCTAGGAAAAACTCTTATAACTATAACTTGGTTAGAGTTATAGCATTACATCTATTCTATAATGTAACTCCTAAGTTATTTTTATATTAGCTCTAAACTCAAACCACCGTCACTGGTCAGGGAGATCTATAAATTACATAAGCTTTAACTTGCATTTAGGTGAGGGGTACTAGGGGATTGGTTAAGGGGTTTACATAAAACAAAGTGTGGACACATAATCTCTTGCATAATAGAGGATGTGATGACACATAGGATATAATTTTAATTTAATAAAATAATTATTAAAAAACTCATGAAATAATAATTAAATTAAAATAAACCAATAACATACATTGATCAGTCAAATATCATGATCATCCACACCTACAATGGATACATATTTATACACTAGCTAGCATTCTATTCTATCATTTTTATTAAGATAAAATCACCTTGAATCAACCTAATTAATTATCACATTAATTAATGATTTCATTCATCTTATCTTATCTGAATACACCTAGAAATTTCATCATCCATAATTTCAAATAAATTAATTTTATTTAAATTAATTAAGTTCCCGATGTGTACTTTGAGAAAACATGGAGAGTAGTTCTGAATTGAATGTGGAATTAATTGAGAATTTTATATTCTTTAAACCATTTTTACATGGAATAAAATCAGGTTTAATATCAAAATTTATTTTATTACCATGTAAATTAATTTACATGTGTATTTCCTAAAAAGATGTGTGCATCGTATAAAAAATTAATTATACCATGTGTATTGGACACCCTATGTTTATATTAATAATACACCATGTGTGAATTAATTACAAGGTGTGAATTAATTACACTATGTGTGAATTAATTAATTACAATGTGTATGAATTAAATAAACCATATAGAAATTAATTAATTACTTTGCATGTGAATTAATTACACATCACGTATGAACTAATTACACATTTCCTATGAATTAATTATAAAATGTGTGCATTAAACTGCATGTGAATTAATTAAATGACCACCATGTCATTTGTATTAAATACACTATGTGTGAATTAATTACATGACCACCACATCATGTTTATTAAATACACCACATGTTTATTAATTACATGAACATCATGTTGTGTGTATTAATTACCATGTTTCTCAGCTATCAGTCCCATGTGTCATGTAATAAATACATGATGTGTCTTTGACCACACATATTCTAAAATTTACACTATGAAAACATGTATAACACATAGTGTATACACTGGTTACACATAGTGTGAACGGATAAGTAGTGTGCTAGTCTGTTGGTAAACACATGGAACGTAATAAATACACCATGTATTGACTCTATGTTGAGATCCATATACCCCAAAACTTGTCTATATTTGATGAACTTAGTTACAAGGTGTGTATTTTTCAGTTACACACCATGTGTCCATGTTATCTAGTCAGAATCTTTAGAGCCTCCTAATAGATTCCTTCAACTCATTTTTCATCGATCTTTAACCTATTGTTAATTACATGAAGGTTAATGATCACAAAAAAATGACTTTCAGATTACAATAATTAATTATTTGAAATAAAATAATAACAAAAAATATTCATATTAATTAAAGAAAATATAATTATAAATTATTATGTGATTTCTCTAATACCACTTGAACATTTTGGGGCACATTAGAAGTAGTTTAACCACTACAAACAATGATTTTTCATAAAATTATTTGGATTTATCCTCATAAATGGATGAAATAGAAACAAAAAAAATCTATGATATAGGATCATCACATATAATTTTTAATTAATTTATATATATTAATAATTACCTCATGTTGGAATTCTTTCTTCATTAATGATTTGGTAGACTAATTATTAGTATATCATTGTTGTGGTGATAGGATTCAAGGGTAGAATATCTCTAGCAGTTATCCACACATGCTCTATGAACCTCTGAACATCATCATAGAAATCCCTAGGTGTTAGCATAGAAGATTCTAATGCTTTCATCATTCATTATTGATCTCCATAAGAATAACTTCAAGGAAGAAGGATTCTTCATGTTCTCTCTAGACTTGGGAGGCTAGATGAGGATAATCACTCTCTATTCCTGAGAGAATTATAGAGTAAGATATATCTAGGTCATGATAGGGATCTCTATAGAAATCATTTTTTACAATAACAATCAGGGTTGAGAATGGTATAATTGGGTTTATATGGAGCTAGGGTTAGAGAATATTAATTGCATATGGGACCTTATTATTCTCATAATTTTTGAAAAACCCCATGTATAATATTTAATATATCATTTCTCATTGGACCACTAATTCATCATATCATTCCTCCTTGGTATTTATCAAACCTTGAATATTGAATGTTTATTTAAATAAATAAATATCACTACATTATTTTTTGATAAATAAATAAATATTATATACATTAAAATAGTGAATAAATATTTATTAAATATTCAACCTACATATTTATTCTCTCAGATTACTGGTAATATAATATTTGAGTTTAAATCAACATGAATAATTATTAAACCACATATGTGAATAATATTTATTCAACATGTTAAATTTATATAGAATTTAACTGAGGTTTTTAATTATCATAGTGTATATCCCTCTAGACCCCTTTCTCAGTGGCATTAGGTAGTACCACTTAAAGTACAAGGTTAGCATCTAACATCATGCCAAAGAGCCCATATAGAAAGAAGTTAAATGCTTCATCAATAGTAAACACATAAAAATATATACTATGTAATATAATCCCTTTTTCTTGATATCTCTAGTCAAATAAACTTCATAATGGTATCATTAACCTATGTGTTTGATGTATCATTCATTGACTTTATAGAAATGAATTTACCAATAGAACTCCATGGTTATGGAATTAATCAGCCAGTTTCATTCCCATCAATGGACCTAAGATGTCAGCTTTCATTAAATAACATAAGGTACAAATCCTTTCTAACATTATTCATTAATGTGGTATCAATCATGACTCACCCAAACTATCATACCTCATCGAGAGCATATGTCATCACAGTTTTCATCAATACATCAAAGTATGTGACTCATGATATGTATTAATAATAATATTAAAGTCTAAGGACCATTACACACATCTACATATAGGAAAATTCAATGACACATATAAATGTGGATTTCCTACTAGATGGTTAAGTTCTCATAACCTCCTTAACTTGAATATTACCAAGGATAAACTTCATAACAAGAAGTCTCAATGTCTTATGAGCCCCCTAACTATGATAACTTATATCTTTAATTTCCTATCAAATGATATCATCTGGAAATAGAGAATATATTTAAGAATACTATCATTTCACTTCAAGGTTCTCATCATAGTGGAAAACTTCTATGACCTTTTATTGTGATAAGTACTCCAAGGAAATTATTGAAGGACCCTGGGACACCCTGAGAGGGGAGGGGTGAATCAGGGTGTCAAATTTTTCTTTTAAAGTTATGGATCTTGTTCCCACATTGGTAGGAACTTTTTAAACATGTATGATGGATATGAACAGAAAGCAAGCATTCACATATAGAGAGACGACACATCACTTTTTACCTGGTTCACCACTAAGGGCTGTGTTCAAGGAGCATACACCGACAGGTTGTCGGTCATAACAAATTCCACTAATCTTTACTAGTTGTTTATTACAAAGGTTTGGGAACAGTCACTCTATCCCAGGCTCACTGCCTTTAAAAAAGTTCAAGGATAGCTCACTGCATCCCTCGGGTCACTCCCGTTGACTCCCCCTGGCTCATTGCCTTTAGTGAAGTCCCACTTAGTTTATAGACGTGAAGGTCTCTTCATCATTGCAAGAGAATGCATCCTCTTTTGTGTGTAGATTCTCTGTTGAAGTCCAACATTCACTCGTAGATGAATATCACTTTGCACCGAAGATATCGGGAAATCTTCCAGCTTTCGTGCAGCTCCAAAAAGACTGTCATACTCTAACCTCCCCTGGTGCGCTTCTCCAAGACCGGCGTGCAAGTTTCAAGAATGGAGCGCAAGTCACTTGTGGGGTAAAAAATCAGCACACAGGTGACACCAACCCACTTGCGCGACACTGCCTCTTTCAACTCCAAACTTGCGCGACGTTGCGCCTTTAACTCCCAAATCGCATTGGTCGTGCATCCCACAACCGGCGCGCATCCTCTACTTGCGTGACCCAACTACCACTTGCACGACTCAACCACTTGTGCGACGAGAGATCGAAAAATCTCTAAGTCTTGAACTTCGTTACGAATGAGTAGGGGTGGTCCTATATTTATAGGCAAACTGGAACCCCTGCGCAGTGGTGTGCAAGTATCCTCTCAGCATGCAGGTTCTGGCGCACAGCTCATCTCCCCTAGCCTCTGTCGTGCAACTCACTTGCGCGACCCAACCAATACTTGCGTGACCCTTATCCCTTTGTCATTTTTTCATGTTCTGGTCTTTAAAAACTCTTGTCACGCAAGTACCCTCTCATTCAAGTACACGGCACGCAAGTCTCTTTGCCAAAAACACTTTTCTCTATTTGTCGATTTTTAGGCCCAAAAATTTGGCAAACACTGGGAAATGACGCCACCTTCAATATTGTTGTCTACTTGAACTGTATGATCACTTTTCTCGTACTCATTCTGAACTTCCACTAAGGATTTTCAACAAACACAAACCATACTCCAATTCATGCATATAAGACCATGGTTCCAAAAATTATCACTTTTATTTTCATGTAGAAGAATAATCAAGATATGATTTGAAATTAATTAATATTCAACACCATGAACATTCTGGAAATATAATGTAAATAGTAGTCAGTTCCAAGGCACTAATTACAATTTTTATTTTATGATATTTTTATTTTAGGATCACAGGTTGGTTTATATTCAAGGATAAAAAGGTTTAAAGGTGGGTAAGAAGTAGTGACCCAGATTTTTCATTGAGTGATGCTTATATCACTTTTAATTTTTAAAGTCTTGGGTCCTTTAAATAAGTAAAATGGTAAATTTACCCTATGATATAACCTTCTAAAAAATTTATTGTAGTTTTATTGATTTCAAAATATATTATTTACCCTTGGGATGAATTTTGGTGAAATTATAATCTAGCAAGGATATAAGAGATGTTTAATATTTATTTAATAAATAGATAAGTGTCTCACACATGTGAAAATTGATATTTCCTAAAAAATAATTGTATTGGGATTTTGTAACTTTTGTTTTGTTTAGAATAGGGGGTTTTACCTAGAGAAGGTATAACTTATGTGTTCAGGTCCTGAACCTCGGACCAAACTATTTCATGTGTTTAAAGTGTTTACCAAGTTAACATATTTTTTTCTATGAATTCATATTTTAGACCCTATCATTAGGCTTGGTTGTTATTATTCTCTATGAACCCTAGAGAGTAGTTGGGATATTAATTATATTTTATTTTAATAAAATATATCGTTGGATTTCATAGGTGGATTCATGAAGAATAAACAATTGAATTATGTGGTTTCATTGATAAAATTAAATAAATGGTGGTTTAACTAAGAGGTATTGATTTTAATGTTCTAATTACCTTATTCTACACATAATAAATCACTAATTTCCTAACTCCTATTTTAAATTTTTCACACCATAATGAAAATTGTGGATGTTATGGATTTTATTCATTTTATCCCTTAGTCCTATAATTGTGTAATATATCTTGGTTATCCATTATTTTTATAATAAAACATATTTCAGATGTTAGAGGATTCATTATTTAATTATTATTTCAAATTAATTTTTGAATATTTTATACAAAATTTTTATTCAGGGAATTTTTAACCCCTAAAATGATGGTCGTGATTTTTTTTTCTTCTCCATGAAAAATTTCATATTTCTCCAATCATGTGCATTCATTGAATAATTAATTCAAAACATGGAATTGGGTGTCTAGAATTACACCAACCACTGATCTATATCCCCTTTATATTTTTTACCTCATGTAAATTATCACTATCAGATTTCACAATGGCCAATGGTACAATGATAAGGGTTTGGTATGGTGATATGTGTGACAATGGTGAGAGAAATTCCAGTTGGGTATAGATAAGGTGATTAGGGTCACCAAAGTGTTTTAATGATGGAAAAATAATTTTGGTGTGATTTTAATGGGAATAATGATCTCTAGGTCCATCGAATGTGGTCAAAAATAGAGAAACATTTGACAGTGAAGGATACAATGAGGGGTATCATGATTTATGGTGGATAATTTTTATGGATCTAGAATTTTAGACTACATGATGAGTATCCCTCTAGGTCACACATCATGTTTTATTTTCCTTACGGATCTAGAGTTTCCATAAATATATAAATATCGCATGATATGTGATTAGGAATCACATTCCATATATAGTGGACTACCTGAATCAACTTGTACCTGAGTACATGCCAACTAACACCTTGGTACCACACATAATGTGGAATAAAGTACATGTCTTTAACTTCAGTGAAATGACATAAAATCCCATTTAAATACATGAAAATCTATTTCACAGGTCCCACTCATTGTGAACCCTATGGGGGCACATAGTATAGGTTGATTCTACATGAACCAGTAGTGTAATTATATACAAAACTACTTATAATACTTATATTCCATGTAAAAATTAATATGTTCCTTATACTTAGTGTCATTTAGTGTTTTATGTATATCCATTACTGGGTTTCATAAATGAGAAGTGACTATTCCATTCTGAGTCATTTTTATATATAATGTAGTGAAAAATGTTTCATCATCATTAGGGTTTTTTCCTAGGAATTATTGTTATTATGAGTTCTTTAGATTTTTAGAGATTATGATAAGGTATGGGAGAGATATTTTGAGTAGACACAGGGTTGATAACACCCTAGTGACTCATTTATACCAGGTAATGTACCCTTCATATACATAATAAAGTTGGTAAAACCCCCTTTGTAACAAGGAATGGTCGTAACAACCTAAAATTTTATAAAACAAATTCCCTTCTGAAAGAATAAATTCTTTATTATGTAATGTAGTTATAGAAAAAACATGCCCTATATTTCATTGGTAATTTTATACGGATATAAAATATATCCATAATTGTCTGATGGTCTTAAAACCCATTAATCATCATAACCAAGAAGTTATGGCCTTGACCAGTACAATCAAACCCTATGATTCCCATTTTTTAGATCATTTGAGGGAGATATCATCACTAGGATTTACCCTTTACCAAGATGAATTCAAGATACAATAATTTAAACAAGAGTGAATCTATTTATGGGATAATTTCATTCTTATCAAGATCACCTCCCAAACCATGTTCATCAAATCGCCCCTTGAAACTACCACCATCACACACTTTTCCCTTAGGGTGTACACTGGTGTAATAAAGGGGTAATGTATCTAGACCCTATTAGTATCAATTATTATATTTTTTTAAAATAATAATTATATTTATTCCTTTTAATTATTAATTTATATATGTGTGTGTGTTTGTGATTATATTTGGGTTGATGAAAATTATATTTTGATCTGAAGAAACCAAAATTTTTTTTTTTTTTGAAATATATAGTTTCAATTAAAACACTCTTTTTGAAAAAATAAATAATTTTTCAATAAAGATTATTTTCATGGCATATTATTATTAAATTATATTTATTTTAATATAAATGATAGTATAATTTAATGAACTCCAATATAACTTTTATAAGTCTCAGAAAGTTATTTGCATCGTGAAAACTAATATTTTACA
Organism: Viscum album; assembly: GCA_963277665.1. NCBI lineage: Eukaryota > Viridiplantae > Streptophyta > Magnoliopsida > Santalales > Viscaceae > Viscum > Viscum album. The sequence continues at coordinate 1,284,088,352 of OY728136.1, read as the reverse complement.
ATAAATAAATTTGTTTATTTAAAAGTAGAAATTATTATATTTAGAAAATTATTTTGGTAAAATAAATATTATTTTTTAAAGTATCACATAAAAATAATCCAATTTTTAATTTTTATAATTTTCTGAGATGGTCTAATTTTTGGATAGAAAATTAATATAACATAAATATACCATATGTATTATGAAATTATAATAGCCCAAAAGTGATGTAATAATTATTATAAAATGTATCCACGAACAAAAAAATATTTACCATTTAAAATAATGTGTTTTTTAAGTTATTAGATTAATTTTAAAAACCAATAATGAATCCTCCAAAACCTATATTATATTTTAAAGTTTTAAAAACAATTATTTATTAACATCACTCGCTTCCACATTATGGATGATGTTATTTTAATGATTTTGGTTCTTATAATAATATAATATTGAAACCCAATCTTATTTGGATAAAACCATGGGAAAAACTATGGTAAGTTTTGTGGTTTTGATTATTTAACCACTTAGAGTCCAAAACCTAAGTTTAGAAATTAATAAAGAATTCCCCTCTCTTTTTCTATAAATACTCACCCAACATCCTATTCTTCTTCACTAAAAACACATTTATAACTAATTACTCTCCTTATACCTCTCTAAATACCTCCCAAGGTGTTTCCAATCTCTTAATAAGATCATCCCAAGCTGTTAGAAGCTTCCTGTCATGGTAAGATGTTATCTTCCTTTTATTTATTCAAGTACTTTATTTATATTAAGACTTTTGATTTCTAATTGTTCATATTGGAATATGTTTTTACACATAACTTTACTTTACTTGTTATTAAAAAGTAATTATATACCACATTTCACTCTCATCAATATCTTATATGAACCTTTATGTACACTCGTTATGCTGCCAAAATTATTCTATGTTTTTTCATGATAAGGTTTTGTGCTGTGAATACCTGTACCCATTTCCACTCAAGGGTATTCAACTAGTTTTAATTTTCCTTAACTGATTGTTTAATTCCATGTATATAACCCACAATCCATAATCGTGGTATTAAATGTGATTAAATATGTTCTTATGTTGTATGATCTATGTGGCGCACAAATGTTTGTACATAATATGAATGTGATGGGTGGACCTAAAATTATATATCAATCCAATGAATTGGGTAGAATTTCTATCTCATGAGATACCATGTATGGTGCATGAGAGGTTAGACTAATAACACTATGTTATTATTTCTCAATTTTTATCCTTGACTTATGCTTATGATGTCATGTTTTATGTTTTTTCCACATTCATATAATGCCTTGTTGTTATCATTTTTTGTTATGCTTCAATGTTCATAATTATTATTATTACCTTTTATGTTACCATGTTATTACCCTTGAACCACATGTACTTATTTACTTAATTTTATTCTTTTATTACTACATTATCGAGATTTATAGCTCACCACTTTCTTTTGTACATCCCTGGGGTATCCTATGCAGTATTATAAGATCAATGGAATATAAGGGAATGTTATAGAGTTTTTAAATAATATCATTTTATCCCTATTTTATGTTATTATTATATGTATTTAATTTCCCAAATACACTAGGCCTCTTAATATTTTGGGATTGTGTTATGAGTATCTTAATGTAATAGATCATGAAATAATGTGCATTATGGGTTTTCATATTTGGTATCATAGAAAGGTCTAGTTATTTTTTGGGATTAGGATTAGAAAACCTTATTCAATGCCTCATGAATAAGACTAAGTATAAGAAAAAACCCTAAATTTTGGTAAAGTATAGAGTGAGTGGTTTCCAAGAAACAAAATCTCTATCTAGATACTATAATTGGATGTGGCTCTGACACAATTGTACCTAGGGGTAATAAAAATAAAACAAGCACATTGGGTATTAACTCAGTTGTTACCTGATACATGACAAAGAGGGATTGTTTCACACTCGGTTTTACACTCCTGAAGAATATGATTTAGTAAATTCACAAGCTCTTTACAAACCAATATAAAGTGAACAAAAATTCCTATGAAATTTAATGTTAAGAAATAAGCCATGGATAACATAGATTGAAAACTATAAATTCATAGGGTGATGAATATATTTCATTTATGGTTTATTCCTTCAATGTTCATAGTTTACCTTTTATATGTTTAATAGCTTTAATTAATTCCTAATTTTCCTTTATTTTATTCAATGGCTTGAAATATGAAGAACCGAGTTGAAAACCAATATGATGGGAAATGTGAAGATTTCAAAAATTAGATACCCATATATATGGGAGATGGATTTAGGAACATTATAAAAATTATTTCTTAATTAACTCATGTTTTGAATAGAAACTTGAATTATGATAAATTCCCACATTCCCTTAAAAAATTGAAAGTTTCAATTGAGACATTTATGCAAAAAAGGCCTCCAACTTTATGTGGATATTTTGATCCCTTAATCATATAAAAATAGATCAACTCCATTGAAAATATATTCTCTTTCCTTTAATTATATAATAAAGTGAAGATAGTGTTTGTTTTTTACTTCATGGTGGGATAAGATGATCAATGGTGGACTTTGATTAAGAATATGAATCCTAAGGAAAAAATTGATGTGATGGAGTGGAAAAAATTTAGGAAAATGTTTTCTAATAAATATTTTTCTCGCACTCAATGACTTAAAATAGAGAGGGAGTTCCTTTTCCTTGATAAAAAGTAGGACGAAACCATTATGGAGTATGAGGAAAACATCACATGATTTGTATGATAAACCTTCAGCTTTATCATTGGTCCCAAAAGTAAAGTTTTCCACTTATTCAGTGGGATAAATATGAATATACAAAAATCTTTGGAAATTCGAGACTTTAATAGCTATGGGTAAATTTTTTGCATATGCCCTCAAAGTCAAAATGGAGATCGATATGTCTCAAGGGTTTCATGGGACTGGATATAGGAAGTGAATAATAAAGTTTAATTCTAGAAGAGTGATGGAGAAATATCATGGTGGTAATAAATTCCAACATCCCACTTGTCAAGAGTCTAGGAAGAAGCATCCTAGAAATTTCCTAAAGGAGACAATTAAATTATTTAGGTATGGTAATAAGGGGCACCAAGCTAGCGAATACGGATAGGATAAACACACCAATTTGATGGAAGAAAAGAAAGTATCACTTAACCCTCAGCCTATTGTTTAATGTCTCAACTGCAAGGAATAAGGGATATATGAAAACTAATGCACTATCCATGGGTTGTCGAAGATAACTAACAAAAACAACCTATAAGGACTATAGATCAAGGGAAAACATATGTCATCACAACAGTGGGGTTGGATCTTGATAATTAATTAGTAACAGGTATACTAGTTATTCATTCAAGGATAAAAAACATACTATTTGATTATGGTTCTATACATAATTTTATATCATGAAATTTGTGTAGCACTATTCAAACACCACCTCAAAACATGGAAGTAGAGTTAAAAGTGAAAATGGAAAATTGGGAAACTATTGCATCACAAGAATATAACTTCTCCCATATCAATAATTATGGGCGGAATTTTCCAGAAAATATTCTGATACTCCCTTTAGTGGAATTAAATATTGTTCTATGTATGGATTGTCTTTCCTTGTATAGAGCCAACATAAATTATCGGGAGAGGAAAATCACCCTCTGTTTCACAAATCACCCTCTGACTCTATACAAGTGTAAGGAGTAGGATGAATCTCCTCTGGAATCATCACCTTAATCATGGATATTATTTCCCTATGAGAAAGTATATATAGTTAAAATTATTATGACTAAGTAAAAGATCATCCTTGATGACATGCCCATTATAATAGAATACACTAATGTATTTCCCAAAAAATTACTTGTTCTTCCTCCTAGACGATAGGTTCATTTCTCAATTGAACTTATACCCAAATCTTTACCAATATCCAAGACTCTTTAAAAAATGGACATTATTGAACTTGAAGAGATGAATAATCAACTAGAAGATAATCTACATAAAATATTTATATACCTATGTTCTTCACCATGGGGTGAGACAATCCTTTTAATCAAGAATAAGGATGGGTCAATGTGTGTCTATATTGATTATCATGAACTCAACAAGATCACAATAAAGAACAGGTATTCTATGCCACATATTGATAACTTATTCAATCAGATATGTGGGGCCTAGTACTTCTCTATGATATATCTTAGTTCGAGATATTATCAAGTAAAGGTGAAGGAGGATATCCCCAAGACTACTTTTCATATATGGTATGAGCACTAACAATTTATAGTGATTCCATTTTGATGAATAGATTATTTATAGAATACCTCAACAATTTTTTGTTAGTATTTATAGATGATATTTTTATTTACTCTAAAAGAAAGGGGGTATGAGTAGAATTCGGATGTGTTACTAAATACCTTGAAAGGGAAAACGTTATATGTAAAGTGTAGTAAATGCAAGTTTTGAATGGAGAAAGTAAAATTATTGGGGCATGTTATCATCAGTAAAGGGATATCTATGGATCCTATAAAGATAGAGGCAATTAAAGGATGACCCAGACCAACATCTGTGATGGATATCCAGATTTTCCTTGGATTAGTTGGGTACTATCATCAATTTGTGAGAAAATTATCACAATTTTAATTCCCATTAACTTAGCTAACATGGAAGGGAGTGATATTTTTTAGTATTGATGAATTCAAGGAGAGATTTAAAGTGTCAAAAAAGAGGTTAATCACTATACCTATTCTCACATTACCCACCAGTGTGGGAGGATTTTTAATCTATAGTGATGCATCCAAAAAAATCTTGGATTGTGTACTCATGAAAAAAGAAAAAGGGATATGATATTTTATACCTTCTGTTAATTAAATATCCATGATAAAAAAATACCTGATGCATGATATGGAATTGGAAGTAGTGATCTTTACATTGAATATTTGGAGACATTATCTCTATGGGGAGAAGGTGACATATATACATATCATTAAATAATCAAGTATATATTCACACAAAAGGAGATCATATGTTCCAACAAAGGTGGTTATATATGATCAAGGATTATGATGGTTCAATCCATTAACATTCTAGGAAGGAGAATAAAGTTGCAAATGCTTTAAGTAGAAAGGATCCTGCAACCTTATTCGTGATGAGGATTGAAAAGGATCCAATCTTCTTATGAATGAAAAGGATGTACATGGGAACTATAAAAGGAATTCCATCCTAACTTTATCAAATAACTACCCAACCATCCATTCTTAAGAGGATCATGGAGGCCTAAAAATATTATAAGAAGATCAATAAATGGTAGAAAATATTTCAGAGTTCAACTTTTCTAAATAGAGATTTATAAGGTTTGGGACCCAGATATGTGTCTCATAAAAACTATAATTGAAGAGGGGGCTTCTAGATGATGCACAACTCTCATCCTTATCTATTCATCTAGGAATAACTAATATGTATAGGGATTTTTAAGTAAAAATTATTATGATATAACATGAAAATGGATATTATAGAATTTATATCTTGATGCTTGGTATGAAAACAAGTCAAGGTTGAACAAAATAAGTATAAGGGTATGATTCAACCATTTCTTGTACCATTATGTAAATGGGAAAACATAGCCATATATTTCCTCATAGGAATCACCATTACATCTAAATTCAATAACACCATTTGGATGGTAGTTGATCACTTTACAAAATCAGTGCATTTCATTACTAAAAAGGTTGATTTCTCTCTTGACCAACTAACTAAGATATAAATAAGATAATCGGTAAGACTACACAGAGAACCACTCTTCATTTTATCTGATTGAGATCCAAGGTTTTTCTATAGGTTCTGTATAAGCCTTTAGCAAGCATAATATTCATAGTTAAGTTTCATTACTATTTATTATCCTTATAAATATGGTTAGTCTAAAAGATACATTAAAATTATAGAGGATATGTTGAGATCGTGTTTAGTGGATTTACAAGTATTTTTTGATCAATACCTACCACTAGTGTGTTTCTTATATAACAACAGTTTCCATTCTAGTATTCAAATGGAACCTTATGAAAATAATTATGGGAAGAGGTTTCAGACACCAACATGTTGGGATGAAATTGTAGAGAAGAATCTGATGGGACCTAATAATATCTAAGAGTTCATAGAGAAGGTTCAAACTATTTAGCGTTATATGAAATCTATATAAATTTGAAAGAAAATATATACAAACAATGGCTGATGATACCTAGAGTTTATGGTCAGAGATAAGTTTTTCTTTTTTATATCACCATGGAAGAAAGTAATGAGGTTTGGGAATAAGGGAAATATTATTACTCGATACACCGGCCCCTTTGAGATCCTTAATCACATCAAAGTTTTAACCTATCTTATAACACCCCCACCTAACCTATCTCAATTAAATGATGTGTTTAATGAATCCCTATTAAGTAATTACAAACCCAACCCCTCACATGTAACAAATCTACAGGTGGTACCTTTGGAGAATGATATTTCATCTGAGGAGCACTTGGTGAATTTATAAGATCATAGAAACAAAGTTATAAAAAAATAAAACAACTCACTGGATCAAATTATTGTTGTAAAACCAAAAGTTTGTGGAGGAAATATGGGAACTATAATAAGGGATGAAATAGATTTACCCTCATTTATTTTAGTGTATGAAATGAAATTTTGAGGTTAAAATTTATGAGGGGGGGAATGTAATGAACCAAAATTTTATAAATGAAATTACATTATTCATGAATAAATTCCTTATTAAGTAATGTAGTTATAGAAAACACGTTCCCTATATTTCATTTTTCATTTTGGGATATTATAAAATATACCCATAATTGTATGGAGATCTTAAAATATCGTTAAGCAGCATAACTATTGATAATATATTCATTCTACAGTGATCGATAATATTAGAATATATTAAGTGTTGTGATAATATCTAATTGACATAGAAGTAATAAGTGATAGCCTTGACCAGTAGGATCGTACCCTATAAAGCCTAGTTATCAGGGATTTTGAGGGAGATGGCATCACTAGGCTTTAACCTTGACCAAGCCTAAGTCAATATTCAACAACTGAAACATGATAAAAACCTTTTATGGGATAATTTCATGATTATTGATATCACCACCCAAAATATGTTTTCTAAACCACCCTAAGAAAGTACCATAATTTCGTGCCTTACCCTTCTGGTGTAGGCAAGTGTAATGAGGGGTTTATGTATCTAGACCCTAGTAGTATTGATTTTTATATTTTATTTTTTTATAAAATAATTATTATATTGATCCCTTTTCTTTATTAATTTATATATATATATATATATGATTATATACGAGTTTATGAAAATTATATTTTGATATGAAGAAACCAAAATTGTATTTTTTGGAAATATATAGTTTCAGTTTAATCACTCTTTATAATAAATTCATGAATTTTGAAATAAATATTATTTTATTTAAATATTCTTATTAAATTATTTTTATTTAAATATAAATTATAATATATTTTAATGAAGTCCAGTGTACTTTTTATAAGGGTTAGAAAGTTGTTTGTGTCATGAAAACTAACATTTTCCAATAAAAAGAATTTTATTTAAAAGTTTAAATTTATATATTTAGAAAATTATTTTGGTAAAATAAATATAAATTTTGAAATTATCATTTCAAAATTATCCAATAGTGAATTTTTCATAATTTTCTGAGACTGCTGAATTTTTGGATAAAAATTTAATACGGCATAAATATACCATATATATAATGACATCATAATAGATAAATAGTGATGTGATAATCACTATAAAATGAATCCATGACCATAAATAGACTTTACCATTAAAATAATGTGCTTTATAATTTATTTGATTAATTTCGAAAACCTATAATGAATCCTCTAAAACCCATATTATACTTTAAGGTTTTAAAAACAATTATTTATGAACATGACTCACTTACACATCATGGATGGTATTATTTTAATGAGTTTGGTTCTTATCCTAATAAAATATTCAAAACCACTCCTATTTTGAAAAAACATGGGAAGGTTTTTTTTTTGGATTATTTTACCACTTAGAGTCCAAAACCTATGTTTAGAAATTAATAAATAATTCCCATCTCTTTCACTATAAATACCCACCCAACCTCCTATTTATATTCACTCAAAAAACATTGATCATGAATTTTATCTTTGTATCCCTCTCTAAATCCCTCCTAATGTTTTACCAATATCTTATGAATCTCCTCCCAAGCTTTTAGAATCACCCTCTCAAGGTAAGAGATTCTCTCCCCCATCCTATTTATTCTAGTAATTTCTTTATATTAAGCCTTTTTATTTCCAATATTTAATATTGGAATATGTTTTTACACATTAATTTACTGTCATTATGATTATCAAGTAATGATATACCACTTATAACTCTCATCAACCCATTCTATGAACCTTCATGTACACTCGTTATGCTGCCGAAATTATTCTATGATTTTTCATAACAAACTTCTGTGTTGGGAATACCCATCCAAATTTCCACTCAAGGTGATTCTCTTAGTTTTATTTATCCTTTATTAATTGGGTACTTTCATGTATATAACCCAAAATCCTTAATTTTGCGATTAAATGTGATAAAATATGTTCTTATGTTGTATGATCTATGTGGCACACAAATTCATATACATAATATGAATGCCATGGGTGGGATATAAATTATATCGCCCTCTAATGAATTGGGTAATATTTTTATATCATGAGATACCATTTATAATTTTTGGGAATTTATCCTAATAACACTATGTTATGGTGTATCAGTGGTTATCCATAACTTATGATTATAATGTCATGTTTTATGTTGTTTCTACATTCCTATGATGTCTTGATGTTATCATCTTATTTTGTTATTCGATGTTCATGACTATGATTCTCACATTTTATGTCACCATGTTATTCCCCTTGAATAAGATGTACTTATTTACTTAATTCTATACTTTTATTATCCCATTACTTGTGTTTATAGCTCACCACTTTCTTATATACATACTTAGGTTATCTCGTGCAGTATTACAAGGTCAATGGAATAAAATGGAATGTTAAAGACTTTTTAAATAGTATCATTTTATCCTTATTTCAAGTTATTGTGTTATTTATCTAATTTCCCAAATAAACTAGGCTTATTTATCTTTTTGGATTGTGTTATGATTATCTTAATATAAGAGATCATGAAATAGAGTGCTTAAAATATATGGGTTTTCATAGTTGGTATCATATAAAATTCTAGGTATTTTTGGGTATTAAGATTATAAAACCTTGGTTAAAGCCTTAGCTATAAGACTAAACATAGGAAAACATCCCTAAATTTTTTGAAAGTATAGAGTGAGTGGTTTCTAAGAAAAAATCCCTATTTGGATACTATAAGTGGATGTCTCTCTGGCACAATTGTACCTAGAGGTCATAACCCTAAAATAGGCGCATTAGGTATTAAATTGATCATTACCTGGTGCACAAAAAGGTCACCTTGCTTCACACCAAGTTTTACACTCTCTAGGTATATAGTTTTGTAAATTCATAAACTCTTTACAAACCATTATCAAGGGAACAAAGATGCCTATGAAATTTAATGTTATGAAATAAGTCATGGATAACTTACATTGAAACCTAAGAATTCATAGGGTAAGTAATGTACTTTATTTATGAGCTATCCCTTAAATTTTTATAGTTTCTCTTTTATATGTTTAATTGGTTGAAAATTATCATCTCTAATTTTCCTTTATTTTAGTCAATGGATGGAAGTAGGAGGAATTGAGTAAAAAACAATGTGAAGGGAAATATGATGATTGCCCAAATGATATACCCAACCTATTGGGATCTGGATTTAGGAACTTTATGATAATACATTATCAATTAACTCATGTTTTGAAATTAAACATGAATCAGGAATAACACCAACATCCACCAAAGAAAGATAAAATTGCAATTGAGATATTTATATGACAAAGTCCTCTGAATTTTAGTGGATATTCTTTTCCATTAATCATGTAATAATGGATAAACTCCTTTAAAAATATATTTTATTTACATAAATTTTATGAGAAAGAGAAGTTCGTGATTTTTGATTACCACATGGAGAGAGAAGTTCCTCAATAATGAAAATTGATTAATAATATGAATCCTAGGGAATAAATTAATGAAATTGAGTGTAATGAATTCATGGAAATGTTTTTTATTAATATTTTCCTCACACTCTATGGATAAAAATGGGGAGTTATTTCCCTGACCTCAAGAAAAGGGATAGTGAATCTATTGGGTAATACAAGGATAACTTCAAAATACTTTCACAATATAGCTCCAATTTTTTCATTGATCCCGAAAGTAAATTTTAACACTTCTTTAGTGGGTAAAGAAAAATCTATGAAATTATTTGGTGATTCAAGACTTTGAAAAATATGAGTGAATTTTTTTATGTGCCCTAAAATTTGAAATGGAGATCCAAAAATCTCAAGGGTCTCGTAGGATTGGAGATAATAATTTTATAATTGATTTTAATTTTTGTGGAGCGATGGAGAAATATTACAGTGGTAAGAAAGTCCAACATTCTACTTATAAAATTTCTGGGAAGAAGAATCCCAAAAATTACTTTAAGGGTATAATGAAATGCTTTAGGTGTAGTAATGAGAGGGACCAAGCTAGAGAATTCTAATGGGAAAAATCCACTGATGTGATGGAATAAAGGAAAGTTCCATCGAACCTTCAACCCATTGTCCCATGTTTCAACTGCATGGAATTATGACATTATACAAACTAATGCACTATTTAAAGTGTTGTTGAATATAACTAATGAAATCAACCTCCAAGAACTATATATAAAGGGTGAGCATATTCCATCACAACTATAGAGTTGGATATTTACAATGAAGTGGATAAAGGTGTTATTTCTATTCATTCAAGGATAGAGTACATACTATTTTATTTTGGAACTATACATTCTTTCTTACCATGCATTTTTAATAGAACTATTCAAACAACACATAAAAACATTGAATTTAATTATTAGTGAAAATAGAAAATGGGGATATTATTGCATCTCAAGCATATAACTTCTCCCCTATAAATATTTATGGGCTAAATTTCCCAAAAAAACCTTGTGATACTAACTCTTGTAGAATTTGATGGTAGTCAAGTTATGGATTGGAATTTCTTGTATAGTGCCAACATAAATTTTAAGGAGAATGAAATCACACTCCATATCAGAAATTGATCTATAATTATATAAATGTTTAAGTAGGGGGATGAATCTTCTTTGGAATCATCATCTCAAGCATGGATATTATTTCCCTATGATCAAGACTATCATCTCAAATGATTGAGACTAAGGAAAAGATCATCCTTGATGATATTCCCATTATAAGATAATACACTAATGTGTTTCTAAAATAATTTCATGGTCTTCCTCCTAACTGAGAGGTTGATTTATAAATCAAACTTATATCTAGAGCTTTGACAATATCCACGACTCTGTACAGAATGGACACTGGTGAACAAAAAGAGCTAAAGAAGTAGTTGCAAGAGAATATAGATAAAGGTTTTATATGCTTAAGTGCTTCACCATGGGGTGCGCTAGTCCTTTTCATCAAGAAGATGGATGGTTAAATTTGACTTTATATTGATTATTGTGAGCTCAAAAATATCATGATAAATAACAAGTATACTCTTCCATGGATTGGTGAATTGTTCGATTAACTATCTGGTTCCCAATACTTTCCTTAGGTAGATCTTTGGTCAATATATTACCAAGTAAAGGTGAATAAGGAGTATATCCCCAAGAATTATTTTCATACAAGGTACAAACAATATGAGTTAGATAGTGATTCCATTTGGACTCACTAATGCTCCAACTAACTTATTGGACTTAATGAATGGAGTATTTAGGTAATACCTTGAAAATTTTAAGGTAGTTGTTATAGATGAAATTATTATTTACTCCAAAAACATGGAGGAACATGAGAAGCATTTTTATGTTGTGTTTAATACATTTCAAAGGAAATTTTATATGAAAAGTATAATAAATTTTAGTTTTTGATGGATAAACTAACATTATTGGGGCATGTTATCACTAGAAAAGGCATATCTATAGATCCTTTAAAATATAGGTAATTGAAGGATGGCCTATACCAACATCTTTGATAAATATCCATGGTTTCCTTGGATTATCTAGGTACTATCAATGATTTGTGAGAAACTTCTCATGATTGTCAAGCTAAATAACCTATATAACTCATAAGGGAGTGAATTTTGTGTAGAATGATGAATGTGAATAGAGCTTTAAATATTTAAATAAGAGACTAATCACTAAACTTGTACTTAGATTACCCACTAGTGGGGAAGGATTTGTGATAGACAATTATTTTTTCAAAAAATTATTGGGTTGTGTTCTCATGAAAAATGGAAAAGTGATACTCTATGTCTCATTAAAATTAATTATCCTTGATCAGAAATACCTGATGCATGATCTGGAATTGGATAGAGTGATATTCACATTGAATATTTAGTGACATTTTCTCTATGGGTAGAAATGTGAGATGTATGTGGATCATAAAATTCTTAAGTTTATATTCACACAAAAAGAGTTCAATATGATCTAATTAAGGTGGTTAGATCTGACCAAGGATTATGACTATTCAATCCCTTTCTATCTTAGGAAGATAAATAAAGTGTGAGGTGCTCTGGGTAAAAAGGATCATGCAACCTTGTCCATGATAAGTATTGAAATGGATCCAATATTATTGGACATGAAAATTATGTAAATGGGAATCATAAAATTAATTTCATCCAACCTTTCTCAAATAACTTCACAACCATCCATTATTGAGAGGATTATGGAGGCCCAAATATATGATAAGGAGCTACATAGAAAGGTATTGAATATTCAAGAGTTAAACTTTTATAAAGATAGATTTATATGGTTTGGAACCTAGATATATGTCCCATCAAAACCAAAATTAAATAGGGAACTTATATATGAAACACATAGCTCATCATTCTCTATTCATCCAGGAATCACTAAGATGTATAGATATCTAAAGTAAAAATTATAATGGGATAACATGAAAAGGGATATTGAAGAATTTTTATCTTGATTTTTAGTATGACAACAAGTTAAGGACAAATTACATAACTCTAAGGTTATGATGATACCATTTCCCATACTAGTATGAAAATGGGAAAACATAACCATAGATATATTCATAGGAATACCTTGGATATCTAAAAGTAATAACATCATTTTAGTGGTATTAAATCTCCTTATAAAATAAATGTTTTTCATTAATATCATGGAATATTTATTTCTTGTCCAACTCACTAAGATATACATAAGATAATTAGTAAGACTGTATTAAGTAACACTTTACATTGTATCATATTGAGATATAATATTTACTTGGAGGTTTTGGTGAAGCCTTCAGTAAGTTTTGGTCACATAGCTAAGTTTCAGTACTTCTTATCACCCTTAGAAAAATGGTCAGTGTAATAGAACCATTAAAAATATAGAGGATATGTTGATATAATGTTTAATGGATTTTCAAGGATGTTAGGATTATCACATTCCCCTATAATAGTTCTTATATAACAACATTTTTTATTCTAGTATTCAAATGGAAACTTATGAGGCTTTATATGGTAAGAGGTGATAGACTCAAACATATTGGGATGAAGTTGGAGAGTGGAAGCTGATGGGACCTAATATTATCTAAGAGATTATGTAGAAGGTTTAAACCATTCAGCATCATATGAAATATGTTTAATTTAAAATAAAATTTACATAGACAATCATCAATGTGACATAGAGTTTGAGGTTTGGGATAAGGCCTTCCTTTGTATATCACCATGGAAGAAAGTCATGAAGTTTGAGAAGAAGGTAAGTCTTAGTCCTAGCTACATCATCCCATTTGATATCCTTGATCGCATTAGAGTTTTGGCCTATTAAATAACACTACCACCTAACCTATATCAATTATATTATGTGTTTCATGTATCACTCTTAAGTAAGTACGTATCCAACCCCTCACATATACTGAATCCATAGGTGGTACCTTTAGAGAACAATATTTCATATGAGGAGTATTCAATGAATATTGTAGATTATAGAGACAATGTTCTATGAAACAAGACAAATCACCTGGTCAAAGTGTTGTGGTGGAACCACAAGTTTGAGGAGGCAACATGGTAACTAGAATATCTGGTGAAATAGAAGTACACTCATATATTTCAGTATACGAAATGAAATTTTGAAGGAAAATTTTCTGAAGGGGGGAAGAATGTAACAACCTAAACTTTTATAAATTAAATTCCATTCTGAATGAATCAATTACTTATTAATTATTATAGTTATAGAAAACTCATTCCCTATATTTTATTTTTTATTTTGGATCATTATAAAATATATTCATAATTGTATGATGGGATTAAAAGATTTTTAAACATTATAATCATTGATAATATAGTATTTCTTTAGTGACTAATAATATTATAATATATTAAGGGATATCAAAATATCTAATTTTTAAAAAAGGAAGAATTGATGGTTTGGACTAGTATGATCGTACCCAATGAATCCCATTTATCAAACCCCAAAGGAGGATTCAGAGCCGACAGTTCATCTTTGCAGTGTTTTTTGGAATCGGTTGTTGAGAGGGTATAGCGTTAGCCATTGGATCAGGCTTGTGATTTGACATGGGACACTTGCTAGCTGATTAGCCTTGCAACGATGACAAACTTCAACATGATCATTGGCTAGGGAGGGGCTCTTTCGATTGTCAGTCTTGTTGTACTCCTTTTTCCCTTCGAGCTGTTTTTTCCTTAGTCTATGATGTCTTTGGGTTCCCTCCCTTCTTCCCTTAAAAGGGGGCTTTATCAATAATAAAAGAAATTAAAGGACTTTGGGCCGTTGGAGTAGGGTGTATGCAAGTGTAATTATGGGGTTATGTATCTTAAACATAGTAGTATGAATTCTAATATTTTATTTTTTAATAAAATACTAATTATATTTTTCCTCTTAATTATTACTTTATATATATGTTTGATTATATATGAGTTGATGAAAATTAGATTTTGATATGATGAAACCAAAATTGCTTTTTTGGGAAATATATAGTTTCAATTAAAACACTATTTTTGATAAATTAAAGAATTTTTAAATAGATTTTATTTTCATGAAATATTATTATTAAATAATATTTATTTAAATAAAAATGATAATATAATTTAACAAAGTCCAATGTAATTTTTATAAGGTTCATAAAGTTATTTGTATCCTAAAAACTAGTATTTTTCAATAAATAAAGCTTTTGATTTAAAAGTGTAAATTTATATATTTAGAGTATTATTTTTTAAAAATTAAATATAATTTTATAAATCATCATGTTGAAATTATCCAATGGTGAATTTTTCATAATTTTCTAGGATAGTCAAATTTTTTGGTAAAAATTAAACACGACATAAATATATGGTATGTATTATAACATAATAGTATCCCAAAAGTGATGTAATAATTCATATAAAAGGAATAAAATACCAAAAATATATGTACCCTTAAAAATAATTTTGTTTTAATTTTATGTTATTAATTTTACAAACCTATAATGAATCCTCCAAAACCTATATTATATTTTAAGGTTTTAAAAATAATTATTTTTGAATATTACTCACTTCCATGCCATGGATGGAATTATTTTAATGATTTTGGTTCTTATACTAATAAAATATTTAAAACCACTCCTATTTAGTTGAAATTGTGGGCCAAAACCATGGTAAGGTTTGTGATTTTGATTATTTTATTACTTAGAGTCAAAAACTTAAATTTAAAAATTAATAAATAATCCGCCTATCCTTCGCTATAAATACCCACCCAACCTACCATTACTCTTCACTCAAAAACTATTTAGCAATAATTTACTCTCCATATTACTCTCTAAATCCCTCCAAAGGTGTTCTCGATATCTTAATAATATCCTCTCAAGCTATTAGAAGCACCCTCTTAAGGTAATGGATTCTCTTCCTCCTATTTATTCAAGTAATTTATTTGTATTAATCATTTTGATTTTATAATTTTAATCTTGGAATATATTTTCACACATACCTTTATATCCTTATGATTTAAAAGTAATGAGATACCACATTTCACTCTTATCAATCCTTTATATGAAGCTTTATGCACACCCATTATATTTCTGAAATTATCCTATGATTTTTCATGCCAAACTTTTGTGTTGTGAATACCCATACCCATTTCCACTCAAGGGTATTCAAATATTTGTACCTATAATTAATTTATTTGGGACTTCCATGGATGTATCCCACAATCCTTAATCATGGGATTAAATGTGATAAAATATTTTCTTATGTTGTATGATATATGTGGAACACAAATGAATGTACATAATATGAATGTGATGGGTGGTCCTAGAATTATATATACCTATAATGCATTGGGTAATGTTTTTAACTCATGATATACCATATATAGTGCACATGTAATTATACTAATCATGTTATATTATGATTCCTTGGTGTTTATCCTTGATTTTTTCTTATGATTCCATTTATGTACATGATTATGATTCTCACCTTTTATTTCATCATTTTATTCCCCTTGACACACATGTACTACTTTAATTCATTCTATACTTTTATTATTCCCTTAATGGGATTTATATATCACTCCTTTCTTATGTATGTCCCCATGTTATCCCGTGAAATATTATAAGATCAATGGAATATAAGGGCATGTGATAGAGTTTTTAAATAATATTTGTGTATCCTTGTTTCAAGTTATTATAATGTGTATCTAATCTCCCAAAGAAACTAGGCCTATAAATATTTAGGAATTATGTTATGGGTATCTTAATGTAATATATCATAAAATAAACTTCATAAAAGATATTGGTTGTCATAATTGGTCTTCCACTTATGAAGTAGGTAACCCCCTCAGCTAATGTATATCCCACACGATGAGTCATGGGTCCTCCATAGGGATCGGTGACTCATAAATTTATTTGTACACCGTTGTGATGTGTTGTTCTTGTACTACATATAGATAAAGATAGCATGGTTAGAAGCTAATAAGATGAAGATTAGGTAATTACCCATTAACAAGGCATATTCCTCCATACATGGAGTTGGTAATCTCCTAAGTACCTAGGAACGGTCCAAAAAAAGGGACAATATGATCACAATAGATACATATTTCATAGATTAGGTAAAATAACATGATATTTTTTCTGAGAGGTTAAGTATGGAGTTATGAGGTGTAGATTTTTTTAGACAACATGGGTTTTATGATATTCTCATGTTCCCTTCAATGTGAAGAACTTATAGAGAGGAGCTGCAGTGATTTGGGAATTATTTCTATACTATGGATTTCCATCAAGGTGTGACTTCCAACTAAGCTATTAAATTTTGATTATGTGGGTCATATACTATTTTGATCGTCACTAAAATCATACAATTTGTTATCCCTTACAAGAAAAACTTCTTAATTTGTAACTGAGGAATACTAATGGGGTCTTCCCCATGTCCTTATGTTTCCTACCTATAAATCATATCTAGGTAATATATTTATGGTTTATCTTATATTATTATGTTTTTAAATTACTTGTTATTTCATATTTATTTTTATTTTTTAGGGAATCTTGTTGGGTATGTTTATACTCACCCCTAAAAAGGACCTTATTCCATACATGTTGTCTATGTGTAGATGATGCACTACTCAAAGATGGTATTGGTGTATATGTAACTATTGAAACTTGATAAAGGATGATAGTTGGTGGTACTTGATAGTTCTTGATGGTGGTAGTTTTTTTTTCAAGATCAGATTAGTAGTTATTACAGTATAGAGGTGTTTCCCTTTTTATGCATTTGTGTTTCTTGGTGGCATTTATTTTGTATTAGTTATGTGTTAGGTTTTATAATGAGTAATTTTATTGTATATCTAATTTTACATTCATGTATTTGTTATAAATTTAATTTATATATATATATAGTAGTTGTAATGTATTTTTTATGCATTTGAGTTTTATATCTATTATAGGTTGATATAGGATAAGGTCTCCCATGTATGGTGTGCCTTCTTGGTGCCAGTCACTAGACCTGACATATTAAAGGTCGAATTGGGGTAGAAAACTCATCTTACCACTAACCTAGGTGGGGTCCTAATGGTTCATGTCATGTCATATTATTTATATATTAGTAGTGTATTAGAGTTGTAGACAGGAACTCATCTGATTGGTTGAGTGAGGGTGGATAGTATTTATAAGAGGCATTATCCAATATATAGCCTAATTATATTTTATTTCCATGTTTTTGATTCCAATAGTTATTTTTATTTTATATATGTTTTGTCAATGTGTATTTTCTACATTAATATAAACTATTTTAATTTTATATTGTTATACTAGGATAGAAAACCCCAAAATAGAGGGTTTCACCTCTTTTATTAAAATGTTGGGATGTATAACGTATGGATGGATCATGTTGTATTTTTTATATAACTAGGTAATTAATCTAGGTGTTTTAAAGATATAGTAAATCATTACTCAATGATATACTTAGACCCTCAATGCAAGTTTTCAACCCCGTCCAATTAGGGAATTTTCATGGGGCATGTGAGGACCAGTCTAGATCAACATATGATCGAGTTCGTGTCATTATAATTATGGTTTAGATAGTTTATAAGTGTTATTAAGGATATAAAAGACTGCATGTTAATAATTAGTTATTTTTTAAATGGATATATGTTTTTTTTAAATTATTTGTATAAAATTTTCAGAGAAAAATGATAGCCTCTCTAAAAGGAGCTTTAGAGATTATCCAAAAGGATTTATTTTCATGGTTTCAAAATTTGTTACATATGATGTGGAATAATATAAAAGTTCACTAAGTATATATGGATTTAATATAGATGATATATTGATAGATATATTCACTAGTGGTATAATTAAGGTCATCATATCATGGTTTGTGATGAAAAAAATCTTATCTTAGCGATGGACACTACATAAGGGTTATCTGCATGTTCATGGTAGTGAGTTATGAGATGATTCATGTATTTATTTTCTTCCCAATATGAGATATAATTTATTTATTTGCATTATGTGATAGTAATTTAAGTAGTTTATTAAATATTTAAGTATTAAACATTAATTTTCTTAATTTACTAGAAATTTACAAAATGTTTGTAATGTATTTCATAGTTTAAATGTTTTAACATTTTGAATAATGAAATATTTAAATTTTTATAAAATTTCTAATTATATTAATTCTTAAAGTAGAATCCTTTAATCCTATAAAATTATTTAATTACCCAAATATGGTTTGTAAAATATTATCATGAAAAACTCCTTACGTTAGATCCCTTTAATTTCTCTTCATCCTTTAATACCAAGGTTTTAGTTAGACATGGATGAATATAGAATCATGCCTAAGAAATATGTGATCCATAAAACCTATGTACTATCCTTGGAGGAAATATTTAGTTGATTTATTATAATTAATCACTATAAATATCAAGTAGAAGTGATTTTCATGTTCAGATTCACACAAAAAAATGGTGTATGTTCTTCATTTTTATTATATTAAATTAAAAAGATTGGTTGGACTTTGTGAAAAAATAAGATTTATTGGTTAATATTTTCTATGTTTTGATACGTTTTTTCAACAACTTTTTCATCAATCATACTAATTTTACTTCATCCAAACTATTTTTATTCAACACAAATCATTTCTAGTAAATATAAATAAATATGAATATATTAAATTTTTAAAATATATAAGCCTTATTCTAATGCATCAAAACCATATAGATCATTTCTATTCCTTTTATTCGACCATACACCAAACATTTTAATTGTCCAAACATATAATCTTTTTAACAAAACATGTTTTATATTTGACATGATAATCATACAGTGACATATCCTATCAAATTAATCAACTTCTATGGAAGTAATCACCTTATATATTTTACATAATTAAATATAATTTACAGTATAAACCATATAACATTTTATTATCAATGAATATCATTTTACTTTCAACACATAAGACTTTAATTATGATAACACTTCACATTCCATGTGTTCAATTAAGTCTACACATAACATGTGTTTTATTTAGTTTCATGTACCCATAACAACAACGCATTTACTTTATCATAGAATATCTTTTTAATATATATGACACAAAGTGCATAGATTATGTAGTCTATCATTCCCAACCTAAAACATATTCATAAAGCACCATGGAATATATTATTCAAGAACCATAGAAAATTTAACTTCATGAATCCTTTAGATCACTATAGTTATATAACATTTAAATTATAGTATAGAAAATTTATCTTGATAAATTTAATATCTCCCATTATTTATAATTTCATATAATCCTTAAAAATTAATAAAAATACAACAAAAATACTTGTGGGGACTTCAATAAAAAATCCAAAATACTAAAACTCATGGGTGAAATAATTATTAAATCAATTTAACATGTTGTTTTTGAAGGTTTCAGGGCACAACGGAAGTCGTAATCCCCATGCTCAAAAATGGTTTTTCATAGAATTCCTAGGATTTCCCCTCATAAAAAAATAATAGCAACCTAAGAATTTATAAATATAGGATATTTAATTTATGTTTTATAATATTTATATAAAATAGAATTACCTTGGCTTGTAATTCTTTATTTTTTGATGAATCAGTTGACCTACTCTTGTCATATAATCTTTGTGTCAAAGGATTCAAGTGTATAAACCCTCTAGCGATAATCCACATGTGTTCCATGAACCTTTAAACATCATTCTAGAATTATTGATTTCAATGGTGAATGATTCTCACCACCTACATCATTCTTCATTGATCACAACAAGAATTCCTTTAAAGGATTAAAGTATTTCTCTAGTTCTCTTAGGGGTTTAAGAGGGAGGAAGAGGATTGGACCTCTTAATTCTTGAGATCGTTATTAATATATTTCTCTCTAGGGTTGAGAGTATTCTCTCAAGAGGATGTTGTGCATAATGAATGTCTCCAACAACTAAACCCTAGGGATGATAAAATTGGGTATATATAGATCTAGGTTAGAGAATTGGTAATTGCACATATTCCCTTATCTAATCTCTTAATCCCTAGTGAACCTCGTATCTAACAATACTATTATTATTATTTTTTACTTGATGTGAA
Organism: Viscum album; assembly: GCA_963277665.1. Lineage (NCBI taxonomy): Eukaryota > Viridiplantae > Streptophyta > Magnoliopsida > Santalales > Viscaceae > Viscum > Viscum album. Next base: position 1,284,067,149 of record OY728136.1, on the reverse strand, counting down.
CATGTCTCATGGATAATATAAATATCATTTCTTAAATAAACTAATTAATATTTATTATAATGATATTCATTATATCATTCGCACCAGAATCTCAACTCAGTTCGTCAATCTCATCAATCCTCCTCAGTATTTATCAAACCAAAAATAATGATTATTTATTTAAATAACACTATATTATTCATTCAATAAATAAATGAATATTATATTCACTAAAATTCATAAATAAATATTTATTTAATATTCAAATCATATATAAATTATTTTTAATAACTCATGAGTGAATATTAGGGATCGATATAACTAGAATAGTTATTATTCCTCAAAATTTGAGAATAATATTTATTATAATATTAAATTAATATAGAATTTAACTAAGTTTGTGAATGTAATTAATGTGTGACCCTTTAAGACTCTTTATCAATGAAATTATATTGAATCACCTAAAGTATAATATCTTTATCTAGCAACACGTCAAGGAACCCATGGAGAAAAAATTTAATATTGCAACAACAATAACCTCCTACGATCATTCACTATATAATATAATCCATTTGTCTCTATATATAATCATGAAATGTATATCAAATTTTTCATCAACCTACATGATTGATATGTTTAGTTTGAATTTCCTAAAATGAATGTGTTGATAAAACAGCCATGGATATAGACTTTAATCAGGATATTCTATTCTAATCAAAGGTCTAGGGATATATACTTCCATTAACTCAAAAGGGATAGATACTTTATCAACTCATTCATTAATTCCATATCACTTGTGATGCACCCAATGTATCCTTCCTCACCACAATCATATGGAATCAAGATTTTCATTAATATATCAAAGTACATGACTCGTGATATGCATTAATAATAATATAAAGTTTAATGACCAATATGAACGTCTATGGATAGAACTATAAAAGGACACATAAAACATATGGAATTCATATATGTTTGTATATTCTCAAAACCTTATATATTAGATATTACTAATAGATAACATCATAGGAAGAAGTATTGATGTTTTATAAGTATTTTTCCCTCTAATGACTCGTATCATCTATATCTATTCAGATGATGACATCAAGACATAAAAATTGTATTTAAGAATATCATCATAGAACTTCAAGGTTCTCATCACAGTGAGAAATTGATCTGACATTTTGATGCAACATATACTCTAAGGACATTATCACGTTAAATTTTATATAGAAAAATAATCATAATATGATAAGGTATTTATTAATATTTAATATGATGAATATAGTGGTAATCAAAAGTATAAATTAGTTGGTTATAGGGAACCAACTACAATAGACTCCCAATTGTAATAAATCCAACTACTAATGAATTTGTGTCCGCTAACTCCCATATGATAGTTATGATTCTAATGAGATAATCCTTTAGTTAATGGTTCCTACATGTTATCCTTCATGGAAAATTTACTCACTATGAATTCACCCCTTTGAGAAAAATACCTTAAGAGGTGATACTTATGAAGTATATTCTATATCCATTGATGTGACCTTAGATCCTTAGTGAGTTCCACCGATGTAGTATTATCACAATAAAATGTGATAGGGTATTTACTTCTAGGAACCACATAAATATCATAGAAAGATTTTCTTATATATACTATTTATTTATCTATAACATAAACCAAAATATAACTAGAATATACTATAGAATCAGTGAAAACTATTTACTTTAGTCTCTTCCAATTTACAGCTCGTTTATTGAGGGTAAAGACATATTTTGACTATAATTTCATATCATCTTGATTTTTTGGGAACTATTATATGTATATCCACTAATGATTATCTCCCCATATCATCCATAAAATAAAAACATATCCTTCGTATGACTTAAATTATTTAGTATAATATTGACTTTAATCCAATGGTAGTCTTCTAGTTCAACTTGATATTTTTTTACCATGATTAAGTCATAGGCAACATCAAGCCTAGTACATAGCATAATATACATGAATGATCCTATAGTTTATGCGTAAGGAATCTAGGCCATCATCTGTCTCTCCTACTATCTCTAATCACACTTTTCTTGGAGAGATGTATGTCTTGTGATAAAGGCAATAATCCCATTTTTGGATTGTTCCTTACTGAATATCTTTAGTATCATATCAATGTATGTACTTTGACTTAATCCAAGAAGCAACTTGGATCTATTAAAAATGACATTGATCCCAAAAATGTAGATAGATTCACTTAATTCCTTTTAACATCCCGACCTGGGATCCACTTACCCCTGCCCTGAGCCGATAGGTCACATGGCCTCAATCACACTTCCTCATACACCAGAGACTACTAACTAGTAGCGATGGTTTAAAGTTGGTACAGTGGGGATACTATACCCTATTATTAGAATAGAATAGCGGAAATAACCAATAAACATACAAAATTAGCATAAGAATATATAAAAAACAATCATAATCATAATCATAAATAACTAGAATGATATATAATATAATAAAAATCCTCTTAGGTGGTTTCTGATACATGGATGCATGGAATGTTGTAATAAAAAAATGGAACAGTCAGATATAAGTATGTTATACAATAGAAAAAAAATACAAAAATACAAAATAACTCCAAGAATATCGAGCCTATTCCTGATCCTCTACTCTGAAGATCCAACTAAAGGTAATCATGTCAAAGACTGGTAGCAGGGCACTTTCCCTTATGAGTACCTGTAGGCATATAATCTTATCGGGTACTAAAGGTAGCCTGAGTAGGGTGTGAGATAAAATATCAGTAGACCACCACCAACAGTGTATATGTGTAATCCAAGTAGTTCTCATAACTAAACAGTGTGAAGGTATAACAGAATAAGTAAATCAATGTAGAAATAAATAACTAGGCTGCTCAGGTTACTAAGAGACACCTAATGGATCATTGTCGGAAGGAATGTCTAAATAGTCACTGTATATATAGTAGTAGTAATATATATATATATATAGTATAATTATATATATTGTATCCACATATATGAACCAAGTATGTGCAGATGTAAGTGTCTATATACTTGGAATACTAGTCATTGGTTGCACCGGGGCATAACTCAGACATTTATTACCAATCTGACGAGCCTATAAGAACATGCAATAGGATACATGACCTACATCCAAATAGAGTGATATATTCCATGTAAAAACACTTATTATGGTGAGTGAGACATCATGGAAACACTATAATCATATATTATGGTGCGTAAATCCCAACTCCCATATAGTATCACTGGTGCGAGACGTCATGCTCAACACCTGATGTTAGGGAGCATGATACTGCCATGCTCAATGGTCCCTTACCATCATATCACAGCCTCTATAAAGGAATATTATATTTATAAATGTCATGGGGAATTACCTCCCATACATTTCTTTCATATATCCCATATACATAGAAGATTAATAATCATTTATAACACAATACATAAGTCATAACCTCTTATGCATATCATTTTCCAAATCTGATTCCATTTAAGTCCTTACAATTCATATGAATCATTTTATAAAGCATAAAAAAAGGGCATGACCTTACCATACCTTGGGTTCATTCCATTTAAAACCAATTGATTCGTTTTTATAAAGGCAACCCATCATGCATTATCCATTTCATTTAAATCAACCCATTCAATTTACCGAAACATGAAAAATTCACTTATAAGGCCCATGTGTCAATTGGAAGGTGTCATGGTAAATTCATTTAAATGATTCCACCATATTTTATAATCCATCCCATAAAATCCATTCACTATAACCAATCAATTCAATTAATTAAGGCATGGAAACTTCATTTATAAGATCAAAGGGGTCACTTAGAGGGTGACATGGGAAACAAGCCAATTTCCAAATTCAAAAATTCTAATTGTAAAAGGTACAAATACCTAAGAGGTTATTGGGATAATTTAAAACTTTAATGTAATTGAGGTAAAATTCATTTAAAAGATAATCCGAAAACTATTTAGGAGTTTCGGACATTTGATCTAATTGACCAAAATGGTCATTTTCACTTGGCACACCCATGGGGTGACCATATAAGTTAATTAAAACTTATAAACCACCAAAAAAAGATCAATATATGTGTATTAAGGTGTTAAGATCAATTATACATGAAGGAATAAATATAATTGAGATGCTTAGAAAAATATGGTGTGCGGCACAATGGCATAATTATGAAATGAAAAAACTAAAAGGGAAAATGACATGACCACCTACCTCAAGGTCGTAGAGTATTCCTTGCCCAATATCGGACTCTGATTCAAAGTAGGTTGGAAGATATATGAGAAACAATCCAATTCCCTAGAAATAGGGAAAATGATCCTGCACCTAAATAGAGTAATGGATTCAAAGATTAACTTTGATAGTAGTTGAGATATTAGGGGAGCTTACTGAGACAGATCCAATGATTCTGACAAATCAAGGAATGGACATAGAACAATGGAGTTGCCTCAATGCCTAGGTGAGGATCTTGGGTGATCAAATGGAGAAGAATAAGTTCTAACTACCACTGGAGGAAGAAGAAAAAGGTATAAAAGGTTATAAGATTAAATGAAGGGTAATTTCAAATTTTCACCAAAAAATTGTGGGTCACGGTTTAGGTGCAAATTTTTTAAACCCTACACAAACTATGTGAGAAACCTCTATCTGAAAAGCCTAAAATATCACATAGTCATGCACCTCAGGTTACACAGTTTAAGAAAAACCTTGAAACCTATAGGTTACCTTATCTATAGTCACACAGTCATGCACCCTGGGTCACATGGTTTTATAAAAACAATGTGGCCCGATAACTTGGCCAATTTTCAGTAACTCTGGGATCTAAAAAATTCCCAAATGCTACTAGGACCTTTCTTAGGATATATTACACATTTAACATACTTAAATGAAAGGTTCAAATTGAAAAACTAATTATTTTTACCTTCATTGAAATGACGGGTCATTACAACCTCACTCCTTAAAGAAAATCATCCCTGGGTTAGCCTTTAGGGGGTAAAGAGGTATCATTAGCGAAGAGTTATGAACACTGAGAATGCATATTAGCTTCCCGCTACTATGTATCGTCTTGTACCCAATCGTTCTATCATATCACTTGTACCAAAGGAACGGATATTCCTTGGAGTGTCTTCATGCTTTGATACACTATACACCCTGGATACTACTCAAAGGAAGCATCTATATCCAATTCGACCTCATCAAGCTAAAATATGTGTGATGGGTCTGGATAGTATCAGAAAATCTAAGATACATGAAATACATCATGGATAGTCTAGTATCTCTGAGGAAGTTCTAACTAGTAACCCATTGGTCTAATCCATTTCACAACTTCTAAGGGTCCAAAAAACCTCAATGAGAGCCTAACCTACTTCTGGATATGTCTATTCCCTGACCTAGGTGAGACTCGCAAGAAAACCTTGCCTCCAATCTCAAACTCGAGAGGTTGCTGGCATCTATTTGAATACAGATACTATCTAGACTGAGCTTTCAACATGTGATTTCTAATTAGCTGGACCTACTCTATAGTCTCCTGCATGAGACATGGTCCAAGCATAGATTCATCCTCTACCTCTAGACATAACATGGGTGAGAATCAATTATTACCATATAATTCTTCATAATGATCCATCTCGATGGTATCCTAAAATTTGTTGTTATAATCGAAATCCACAATAGGAATGTGTTTCTCCCAAGAACCTCCAAAATCAAGGACACATGCATGGATCAAGTCCTATAGAACCTGGATAGTACACTCTTTCATTCCATCAGTATGTGGGTGATAGGATGTGCTCATAAGTACTTGCATACCCAAGGCCTTCTATAACCATTGCCATAACCATGATGTGAAATAAGCGTCTCTACTAGAAATGATAAAATGAAGAGATCCATGAATATTTAAAACCTCTCTGATGTATAGATTTCTTAGATCATCTACCATGAATTTATCTCACATATTTAAGAAGTGTGTGACCTTCATCAAATTATCAATGAAAACACATGTTGTATCATTTTCATGAGGTGATCTGGGTATACCAATCATGAATACCATTGAAACAACATCCCCTTTATACTTGGGAATAGACAATGGTTGTAGAATCCCTACCAGACACTGATGTTATTCCTTCACCTTCTGATTGGTGGAACACCTAGTGATGAAGCAAGCAATATCATGTTTTATACCAGTCCACCAGTACTGATGCTGAAGATCTTGATACATTTTGGTGACACTGGGGTGAACCTCCCATGTTGAGGCATGAAATTCCTGCATCAGGTCCTCTATGTTGTTTTCTAGGACCCATGAATTCCCATAGAAAAATAAGGTATCATCCATATACATGGTCCAACCTGAAGATGTATTGTCATCTGAAATGCTTTCCCTCAGGAGAAGGCCTTCAGGATCTGATAACTGCCTCATTCTTACCCATTTCAGAAGGTTATAGGTCACTATTAAGACTGAGAGGATAGTCTTACCATGGTCTTCTTGAACCTCAACATGCATCACTGAGAATAAGGCTTTAAGTTTCCATTCACCACTAGATTCTTGAAACACATGTGTCTAGGTCTTTCAAATCAGAGAATCAGCTACTGAATTTCCCTTTACAAGTATTTAGGCAAGCAAAAATCAAAAAAATGCAGGTACTCAATGCACCTGCGTTTCCTGAGATTGATATCCTACTATGTGAATATGTACTTGAGGATTTTATGATATTTTAATACTAAAAATTTATAGCCCAATATATAATGTCTCCAATAGCATAATTCATTAACAACATTAGCAAGCTCGAGGTCATGCATTGAGTAATTCTACTCATGAGGCCTCAACTGATGAAACCCATACGCAATGACTAGATTTTACTACATCAAAACTCCTCCAAGCCTGATACCTAATGCGTTACATTATATATTATAACTCCTACCTAGATCTAAAAGAATTAGTATTGGTGTTGTTCAATCTTCCCTTCAACTTATGAAAGGATACTTCACAAGCTTCTGACCAAATAAATTTCACACCCCTTTTTGTCAATCCTATAAGAGGCACTATACGGCATGAGAAATCCTAGATGAAGCATCTGTAATAGTCAAAAATCCCTAATAAAATAAAACTTTAAAGGAATTCTTGGGATACTCTCAAGAAACTACAGCTCTCACTATACTAAAACTCCTAATTTAGAGATGATGTGACCCAGAAAGTGGACTTTGTAAACCCAAAAGTGAAATTTACTAAGCTTAGAATACAGTTGATTATCTATTAGTGCATTCAGAAAGAACTCATTATGGGTTGCATCATCATGTATGGAGTGTGAATACACCAAGATATCATCAACAAATACAACCAAAAATGAATCCAGATACGGGTGGAAAACCTAATTCATAAGATCCATAAAGATTATAGGTGCATTTATGTGTCCAAACAACATAAACAGGTACTTATATCAACCATACATGCTTATAAAAGGTTTATGAGTTAAGTTTGAATCCTTGAAATGCACCTGATGAAAGCCCAACATTAATTATATCTTGGAAAAACACCTTTTCTCCTCATATTTGATCAAATAGGCCATCTATTCTATCCATTGGATACTGATTCTTAACTTTCAGTTGATTCAAATGACTTTAATCCATAAATATCTTAAGGGTACCATCTTCCTTCTTGGAAAAAATAACAAGTGAACCCCATGGATAAGTTTTGGGGTGTATAAATCATTTATCCTCTATATCCTCCAATTTCTTCTTGAGTTCTAAAATATCCTTAGTTTTTATCCTATAAGGAGGAAGGGTCACTGGTGTTACTCCTGAAACTAGTTCAATAGTGAAATCTACCTCTTACACTTAAGGTATACAAGATAAGTCTTCAGGAAAGATGTATCTAAAACTCTCCACTATATGAGGAAATATAATGGGTCGTAACCCCTATTCATCTAGGAAAAGACTAGAAATATGAGTTGTCACATTACCCGGCCTCTGATACTTGGGTCCTTATCATGTCACACTGACATCCCATTCTCCCATATGTATATTCCTAATTCCATATGGTTATATAAATTTCACTCTTTAATGATATAACTAAATATGGGATGGATAGTGAACTAACCATTCTATCATGATGATTACATCAAATTATGTCATGTCAAGGACATACAGATTTCACATGAAAAGGTAATTGCCTATCTCAAGTGGATAGTCCCTACAATGGAAAACACCCTCTGATTGGATACCTAACAGAGTGTCTAGAATCATAACTTTATGAAATTTTTCAATCCCAAGGACTATAATTTCAATGATTACCTCAAATATAAATGAGTGAGACATTTCTATGTAAAATAAATCAGACACTAAAGTTGAGGCTACTAGAATACTACCTCGTATGGTATAATGTCTAGTGCTCTTCTTCTTAGGTGTGGGCTGGACTGCATGTAACTGGCCTATAATGTGAACATGGGTCACTAACTAAATTCCCTAAGAAAGCCTCCTCTACTAGTGATAAGAATCATAGGTCTAACTGCCTCTGTATTGACCACCACCTCAGCCTGATTGAATGGTGGTATTCCATCTGTCTACCTAACATAATCATACTGGTCCAACTCCTAACCAAGGCATAGGTGCAGATCCATGCTTTCTAGGCACTTGAAGGAAATACCTGCAGAAACATTGAATATGGCCCATCATTATATAGCCTATGTAATCAACTGGATCACATGGGCACTAGGGTTTTGTATTCCCTAGCTTCACACACTAGTGACATATAATAAAACTATCTATGTGAGGAGCCTGACTATTGCTACCTTTGTGAGTAGCCTCAAAGTGCCTCTTTCACCCAGATGATGAAGCACTATTAACTCTAGGTGGTGAACTTCCATAACTCACACCTTCATATTCCCTCAAGTTCTACTCTATAATAATGGCCTAGTTGATGATTTCAGAAATGGTTGTAAACCTAAACACGTTAACTTGCGATCGAATGGAATATACCAACCCATCCTCAAATCGCCTAGCAGTCATAAGATTATCAACAGCTAGAGAAGGAGTGAACCATTGTAGTTCAGTGAAATGGGAATAATAGTTCAGGACAGACATTCTCTCCTATTATAGGTTCATGAATTTTTTATCTCTTTCATCCCTTAGATTCTGGGGAAAGAAGTATTCATAGAATATGGTTTGAAAATATGACCAGATCATATCACGATGTCGATCCGCCTAGGTGATAATGTCCCACCACCTCTTGGATGAATTAATAATTATATACATAGCTATATTGACTCTCTTCTTTGTAGGTTTCTCTAGATGCTTGAATATAGATAAGATGGCCTCAAGATAAGACTCTGCAACATGTTTTACACCATCCCCCAAGTAGGTGGGGGGATGCTACTGCTGAAACTCATGAGTCAACTCTGTCATGCTTGGGGAAAGTTGAACTACACCTTTCATAGACTACAACATACTAAGAAAACCCTCTCAGAATTAGGTGTCAGTTACCATATCAATAACAGAAATAGGTTCCATAGGTGGGACCACAAAAGGAATCATAGGCAGCTCAGGATCCACCACCTCAGGTGCATGTTTATCACTGCCTTTAGGGTGTGTGACCAGAGGATGTCATGGCAACATGATACTACAATGTAAAAGTCATGACTCTTAAGAGATTTAAGAAATTTAGAATATTGAATCTAAGAAACTAATATAGGTATAAATACTTCATATAAGAACGATCACACCTCTCTGCCTACTTCAAAATCTAGGTCTAGGTGATAGAAATAGACTATAATAGGCCATAAGAACGATCATAGATACCCCACTATCCACTATTAAGGTTGGGTTTGGGTCTAAGTATTAGTTTCATACATATATAAGATAGATTTTTTCAATTTAAATTTCATATTTTTTTTGAATTTTTTCTATTTTAAACATTTAAATAACTTAGAATAGTTGAATGAGATGTTATACCATTTTCTGATCCATAAGGGATCATAATCATTATGAATCAAAACACATCATCCACTTGACCCACACTATAACATGTTACAGCTCATGGGACCAATGGCCAATATCTCAACATTCCATAATTGAATACTTAAAGGCTATACTTTAACCTATTCAGGAAAACAAAATTAGGTTAAGGCAGGCACTTTAAGTATCAATTATGTTTTCTAGTCCCTACAAGAAATTTCAGCACAATTAAATACATATTCAAGGCATTAATAATATGGGACAAGAAAATTAATTCTAAAAATAAACATGACATGGAAAGATGCATGACATACTAGTCTTATTGTGAATATTAATGATGCATGTAATAATAATCCTTTCCCTCATATCATCGGTCCAAGTATGAAATAAATCCTCAATTAGAACAATGATAATAACCAAAACATAGAATGTGTTTCACCCAATGGTGAAATGATATAAATATTAATAGGAAAAAAATAACAATTATAATTCAAAAAACCCATCCTTTACCCCAAATATGGGTTTGTGACACCCAATCATGACATGTGACCAAGTTCCATGCATTCCCAATCTCCAATATATCGTATCCAAATAGTAAAGTAAGAAATGAAACCCCTCTGGTGCCACTTTTTAAAATCCTACCTCATGATAAACTTAACATGTTCCCTGAGTCGGTGTGTCACATGGCCTCAAGCATGCCTCCCCATATGCTAGAGGTTGTATACTAGCAGTGAGGGTGTAAAGTTGGTACATTGGGGAGACTATACCCTCTTATCAAATTGGCGCAACGAAAATAACCAATAAACATACAAAAGAAGGGGAATTATATATAACAAACAGACATAATAAATAATCAAAAGAAAAAGAATAAATAACTAGAATAACTAATAATATAATCAAAATCCTCTAAGGTAGTGTTTGATATATGGATGCATGGCATGCTATAATACAAAAATGGAATAGGAAGATATATGCATTCTATACAATAGAACAAAATAAAAAAATACAAAACAGCTCCAAGCAATGAGATTCTATGCCAAATCCACTTCTCCAAGGCGCCAACTAAATCTAAGCATGTAAAAGACTAGTAGTAGGGCACTTTCCCTTATCAGTACCAGCTGACATATAATCCTCTAGGGTACCAAAGGCATCCTGAGTAGGGTGTGAGATAAAATATCAGTAGGACACCACTAGTGGTGTTTATGTGTATTCCAATAAGTGTTTATAACTAAATAGTGTTCGGGTATAATAGAATAAGTAAAGTAATGTTGAAATAAATAACCAGGCCACTGAGGTTTCTAAGGGACACCTGACAGTTGTACCTACTTCGGCTCATTTTGGGAAGGAATGTATAAACATTTACTACATATATATAGTAATATATATATATATATATATTATAATTAGATATATTTCATCCACTTATTTGAACCAAGTACGTGTAGATGTAAGTGGTCATATACTTGGAATACTAGTTGCGAGCTAGATAAGGGCGTAACTTAAGAATCCACTACCAGTCTAGCGAGCCTATAAGCTCATGAAATAGGGTACATTCTCTGCATCCCAATAGAGTGAGAGAATCCATGCAACAACACTTGAGATAGTGAGTGGTACATCATGGAAAATATCTAACCATGAATCATGCCACATAAATCCCAACATTCATATGTTATCATTGATGTGAGATTTCATGCTCAACGCCTGATGTAAGGGAGCGTGATACTGCAATTCTCAACGGTCTATTACCATCATATCACAACCACTATAAAGGTTTATTATAATTATAACTATCATGGTGAATTACCTCCCATACATTTCTTTTATATATCCCATATAAATAGAATATGCATAATCATTTATAACATAATACATAATTCATAACCTCTTATGCATGTCATTAGCCAAGTATGATTCCATTTAAGTCGTTACAATTCATATGAAGCATTTTATAAATCATAAATAAAGGTTATGGCATTACCATCCCTTGGGTTCATTCCATTTAAACCCAATTGATTCATTTTTAGAAATTCAACCCATCATACATTATCCATTTCATTTAAATCAACTCATTCAATTAACCAAAACATAACAAATTCACTTATAAGGCTCAAGTATCAATTGGAAGGTGTCATGGTCAATTCATTTAATGGATTCCACCATCTTTAATAATCCATCATATACAATAAATTCACTATAAACAATTCATTCAATACATTAAAACATGTCAACTCTATTTATAAGATCAAATGGGTCACTTAGAGGGTGTCGTGGGCAACAAGCCAATTACCTACTTCATAAATTCTAATTATAAAATGTCCAAACACCTAAGAGGTTATTGGGATCATTTAACACTTATATATAACTGAGGTAAATTTCATTTAAAATCTAATCCAAAAACTATTTAGGAGTTCTGGGAATTTTATCCAATTGACCAAAATGGTCATTTTCACTTGGCACACACATGGGGTGACCATGTAAGGTTAGTACAACCACTAAACTGCCAAAAAAATATCAATTGATGTATATTAAGGTGAAAGGGTCAATTAGACATGAAGTAATCAATATAATTGAGATTCTAAGGGAAAAACTGACATGCAGAACAACAACATAATTATGAAATGATAAAACTCAAAGGGAAAATGATGTGACCACCTAGCTCAAGGCCGTAGATGACACCTAGCTCAATATTGGACTCAGATTATGAGTAGGTTGGAAGAGATCTGAGAAACGATCCAATTCATTGAAAATATAGAAAATGAGCATGAACCTAAAGAGCGTAATGGATTTGAAGATTAAATTTTATAGGATTTGAGAGACTAAGGGTGCTTACTAAGATTGATCCAATGCTTCTAGCGGATCGAGGAATGGACACTGAATAACGAATTTGCCTCAATTCCTAGGTGAGGATCTTGGGTACTCAAATGGAGAAGAATAATCTCCAAAGCTACTGGGGGAATAAGGTAAAGAGAGAAAAGGTTATAAGATTAAATGAAGGGAAATTTTGAATTTTCACCAAAAATTTGTGGGGCATGGTTTGAGAACCATATAGAGGACCTCTATCTGAAAATCATGTAATATCACATGGTCATGTACCTTAGGTCACATGGTTATAGACAAACCATGAAACCTGCAGCTACCCTTGTCTACAGCCACACGGTCATGCACCCTAGGTCACACAGTTTTAGACAAACCATGCGGCCTAGTTACTTAGCCCATTTTTAGGAACTTTGGGCTCTGAAAAAGTCATGGATACTCCTAGGACCTTCATTATGCCTTATTACATATTTACCATGTATAAACGAAAGGTTCAAATTAAAAAACTAAAAATTCATACCTTCATTTAAAAGATGGGTAGTAATAGTTATTTATGAAGAATAATGTGTTCAACCACATCCTAATAATCTATAAGATAGGTATATCATTTACAATAAGTAATATTTCATTGACATATATTAATTAGAAGATAATTTCAATCCTATGAAATCGTTTTTACATAGAGGGCTCACATTCATTCATTATGAAACCAGATTTCATTATTGCTTCATCAAAGTGAATGTTTCATGATTTAGATGCTTGATTCAATCCATAAATGGATCTATATGACTTTTATACCTTACCAGTGTATTTTTTATTCACAAAACCCCTTTGTTTGTTTCATATAGACATATTCCATAAGGTTTCCATTAAGGAAAGAATCTTTGGCATCCATATGCCAAATCTCATAATCATGGAAGGTTGTTATAGTAAGTAGAATTATAATGGATTTTAGTATAGAAATTAGTGAAAAGGTTTTATCATAGATAACACCTTGATCTTATTTAAAACTCTTATCCATTAGTCATTAATTATAGGTACTAAATTTACTTTCCATTTCAAGTTTCTTATAGAATGTCCATCTTCATACAAATATATTTATATCTATTAGAGGATCGACCAGAACCCAAACTTCATTGTGATATATGGAATCTATCCTAGAATTCATGTCCATCTTTCAGATTTTTTAGCTACTTACTACATCATTGTGGGATATAGGTTCATTATTATCAACTGATAATGAGTCACCATATTTAATGACTAGAAAATAATATCTCTATAGTTCTCTAACCCCTCTGGTGATACTACACAATACTTGCATATTTGGAAATATCTATTTCATGAGGCCTTGTATAACTTATTTATATGAAAAATCTTATGTATATTGAGCATCAACTTTATTAAATTCAATATTTCTCCCACTATCTCTTTTAGAGATGTTCTCCCTCTCAAGTAATATGACCTTTATTTCTATGATTACCTTCTTGTTTTATGGGTCTTATAGATAATATCCCACCTTTTCCTTAGGATATCCTATAAATATACCCTTTGTGCCCTTGGGTGATAGTTTTTTCCATATAAAGCCAAAAAACACTTTGCAACCCCATACATTAGTATGTGACAATACAGACTTCTTCCCATACATTAACTCATATGGAATATCATTTTCATCTTTAGTTGGAACTTGGTTTAGTATGTGTGTTACATTTTGTAATGCATATCCCCAAAAAGATAATAGAATATCTACATGATTCATTATTGACCACACTATATCCAGCAAGGTGTGGTTCCTCCTTTCACTAACACCATTCCATTATAGTGTATAATGAGGATTGAGTTAATATAGAATCCCAAACTCCCTAAGATGGTAGATTAAAACTTGTTTTAGATATTCTACAACTTCATTTGATCAAATTTTCTTTATCTTATTACTAATATAATTCTATAATCTATTATTTAACTCCTTAAATTTATTAAAAGATTCATATTTATACCTCATTAAGTATACACTTCTATGTCTACGAAATTCATTAGTAAAAGTAATGAAGTATGAGTATCCACATCTAGATTCACCAAGAAATATATTCACATATCAATGTGAACCAATTATAGAAGATTTGTGTCCCTTTAACCCTTACCACAAAATGGTGTTTTGGTTATTTTATCTTGTAAATATGCAAGACATTTTTCTAGTGATTTTAGTTCAAAATAATAAAAATATCCATCTTAATGGATCTTTGTCAAGTGCTTCTCATTTACATTACCAAGTCAGTGATTCCATAATTGGGTGTTATATAAGTCTTGTGAATTTGATTATTTTTCAATCTACAGCACTTGGTTATCATATTCTATAACATAAATACCATTATTTAGGTGTTCCATAACATAACAAATGTTATCTTTATAAAAGAATCAGCTTTTATTTTCAAATTTGAGTATAATTCCATCTGTAACTGAACTCAACATAGATATGATTTTCTTGATAATACTAGGAATGTAACAGTAGTTATTGAAGATTGTAATAATTATTTTTTTTCAATGTAAGATGTTAGTATCCTATTTCTAAGGTAGCCATTTTTTCTCTATTAATACCCTAAAGATCCACCTTACACTTTTTAACATTTTTAAATCAGCTTAGTTACTATGTTTAGATAAAAATGTGAGTGAAAAGGCTGTATATAATACCGAAATTATAGATATGGATATGTTACATTAAATAAAAAATGCACCTAAATCTTCACATTTATTCTTTATCATGGTTAAGTTCCTCTTCTATTATCCCTTCTTGACACATGAAAAACATTTTGTTTCTTGTTCCTTTGCCTACCCATGGAACTTCCTATTTTTAGAAGGTAAATTCTCATAAAACTTATACTTGGAGTGAATATTAGGGACCTTTTTATTTATCTTCCTTTTATTCACTATAAAGAATCTAGGTTTTTACTCAACATTTCCTTATCATCTTGGTGAATAAGAATAATAAGTTCTTTAAGTGACTTCTCAATATTGTTCATATTATAATTAATAATAAATCTAGATAAGCTATTAGGATGTAAGGTAAGTATGAGGGAATTGCACAAGACATTGGGTATCTTAAAACTTAATAATTCTAAGTGCTCGATGTATCTAGTCATCTTGACTATGTGAGGTTGGGCTGGTGAACTATATATACCTTAGAGATCTCATACCACTCATATATTTCTTTCTCTTAATAGAGATCATGGATATGAGACAACATGATATATAAATCCTTGTTTCTATTAGAATTATAGAGCTCACTACTCATGGTGATGGAATCAAACACTGAACATATACCACATCATCCAAGTGTTTAACATGGAAAAATAGTTATTACTTAATCACCTATTTAGAAGGAACCTTAGTAATAGTGGATTATAGAATGTAAGTCTTCCATTATTGGTGTAGTACAAAGCACAAGTGCATGTACCATTCCTTGAAGTTACTACTGGTAATGAAGTTATATTTCCAAAAAATTGAATATATTAATAATGTAAAAATAACATTACTTGTATTTTTTTAATAGAAAAAAAATAGTACTTTATATTGATTACCAAAATGCAATGTGATAAAAAAATTTACTAGTCTCCTATTATTTTCTAAAATTCCAATTTCCCTTAACATTAGATTTAGAATATCCTATCATGTGTATATTCTAGTGGTAAGGATCTATATTTAACTTCTCATAACCTAAAAATAGGTCTATCATTCTATTTTAAGGTATATCAGTAGTCGGGTCTTTCTAACTACATTAAATCAAAGCTCCTTGATCCATGGAGTTGACTCCCCAATCTCGAAATCCTAGACCTGGATTTCCTCAACACTTGCCTACTAGTTTCACCAAGTCTCACAAATGTTATCAACCCTTGATTAAAACTTAGTTAAGTCAACCCAAAACTTATGTTAAAACACCCTAATAATTGAAAGAACCCTGATAGAGGCCAAACAAGAACTTTCAACTATGGTTTCATCTTAACAAAAGTAATTAAAGTCTTTATGACTTAATATTTTATTTGAGGAATTTTTATCTTTATGAATAATTTTTTTTATTTTAACCTTTTATATGTTTTTTAATATTATGTGGATTATACATAAGTTATTAATCATGTCTTGATAAAATTAATTTATTCATAATCCATTTATTTTATTTCATATTGCATTCTTGTTAATTTATTTATTTTGTGTGATCATGTAAAGCATCCAATAAACATAAATAAATAACCATGAACTTAAAAAAAATTCACATGATCATGATATTTAGATATTTTTTAGTTCACTGAGTGGATGATAAATAAACCCTTGAACCTAAGTGAAAAAATTCCTTGAACCAATGTTTGGTTTAAGTTTCAACATTCCACCAAGAACAAATGTATCTCCTTGGTTGGTTTCACCTCAACTCAGGTTTCAAATCGCCTCCTCTCCTTGGAGAAATATCATTTATATGTTTTATACTCACATACGAGTGAGTAGAACTAGGGTTATGGGGTATATAAAATAAACCCACATAAGTCCTACATAATAAAGGTGGGATAGATGACACTCAGGCTATTATATTTAATTTAGTAAAACATTATCACATATAAAATTCCATGCGATAGAATTAAATTAAAAATAATCCCAATGCATACATTAGTCTATTTATCTCATGATCAACCACACATGAAACGAGTACACATTTAAAACTAGCTAGAATTAATTTTAATTATTTCTATATTAAGATAAATTACTCGAATTAATTAATTAATTATTTATTTATTTATTTATTTTTCTTTAATGACTATACAAACATTCTTGAAGATCCCCATCATCTGTAATTTTTAAATAAATTAAATTAATTAATTTAATTTAAAATTAACTAAATACATGGCGTGTAGTTGGAGGCAACACATCATTCACCCTTATGAACTAAACAATGTCTCATTAGGTCCTTGTATGTACACTCACATGATATGTGGTGTAAATGAAATATTGTGTATTTAAATGGTGTATATTTATGTGTTTTAAACCAAGTAGTCACCTCGATGTGTATGAAACATGACACACATTAATATACATGGAATGCATCATTATCAATTCTTATGTGAAGTACATGGTGTTCAAAAATACTATACATGGTGTGTAGTTTTGAAATGATGTAGAAATTAATCAAGTATTTAATATTCTATAAAACCTCATCACATAGCATATACACCAACTAAATTTCATTTATTTTGGTTTTGATGTTGCAATTATTTTTCTTCCGCATAATTAAATTATGTGGTGTATACCCTAGATCAGCATGTACTTTGTGCTAATGGGAACGTGTTACATGGTGTGTAAAACCAATTACATGCCATGTTCCACATTTTTTTATCATTCAAAATACATGATAGTGAATCGATGTGTAATCTATGCAAACATTTATTTGTTACTTTCTAGGTATTCCATCTACTCACCATGTAATCCTAACTGGATTGTGTTTCTTGGCTTTAAGTCACTATGTGGCATGTGGTAAATTACATTTCATGTAATTTTACCACATAGAGGGTTCATCTCCTATGTGGCTAAACATTGTGAGGTTACATGGTGTGTACGACAACTACACACCATGTAACCCCTAAAATTATGGGTTATCTGGTCGGTCAGCAAGTGGCAAGTAATGATTCCATATAGAATTTTCCTATATGATGTTTCATGATTTGTATGGATTGTATTGGTGTGTATAATTAGGATACACAGTGTTTACTTTGAATTTGCACTTCATGTAGTCCCATGTTATCTAGTCAGAATATTAGGCACCTTCAGATGGGATCTTTGAGCATTCTTTATCTGTTCTTGACCCAATTATTGGTCATATGATGGTGGAAAAAATGTGATATTATGACTTTACAATTAAATAATGAATAAAACAAAAATAAAAAATTAATAAAATTTATAATTTGATCAATGATTAATAAATAATTAAAAATTAATATGTGATCACTCTGATAACACTTGAAGATTTTGGGGCATAGTGGAATCAATCAGGTCTATGCCCAATAATGGTTTTTCATAAATTTCCTAGTATTTCTCCTCAGAACATGAAGATTAAAAACCCTGTAATCCATGAAGACGTGATCTTTAATATATAATATATAATTAATTTATTTAAAAAATCATTACCTCAACTTTTAATTCTTACTTCATTAATGAATTGGTTGACCTCTTTTTGTTGTATCATCATTGCATAAAAGGATTCAAGTGTAAAAACCCTCTAGTGGTAATCCAAAAATTCTCTAAAAACCTATGAATATCACCATAGAATCATCAAGTTCTAGCATGAATTATTCTCACTGCTTTCATCATTTTTCCTTGATCACAACAAGAATTGCTTTGAAGGCTTAAAGTATTTATCTAGTTCTATTAGGGACTTGATAAGGAGGAGGAGGATTGGAGCTCTCTATTCTTGAGACTATTCTTAAGATATTTCTCTCTAGTGTTTGGAGGATTCTATCTTTATAATGTTGTGCACAATGAATGTCTCCAACATCTAAACTCTAGGGATGATATAACTGGGTATATATAGAGGTAGGTTAGACAATTTTTAATTACACATAGGCCCTTAGAAAATCTCTTAATCATTTGAAAACCTTACATCTAATAATGATAATATTTTTATTTTTATTATTTACTTGACATGAACATTTCTTATGGAGAATATAAATATCATTTCTTAAGTAAATTATTTAATATTTATTGAAATGATATTTATTATATCATTCCCATCAGACTTGGAACTCAATCCACTAATCCCTTAAATCATCCTTGACATTTATCAAAACCATAGTAATGACTATTTATTAAAATATCACTTCATTATTCCTTAAATAAATAAATATTATATTCACTAAAACTCATGAATAAATATTTTTAAAATTTAACTCACATATAAATTATTTCAAACAACTCGTGACTGGATATTGGCAATCAATATAACTCGAATAATTATTATTCCTCTAAACTTGAGAATAATATTTATTCTAAGATTAAATTTATATAAAATTTAACTATGGTTCTAGATAAAGTCAGTGTGTGACCCTCTATGCCTCTTTCTTAGTGGAATTATGCAGACTCACCTAAATTCTATGATCAACATATAGCAATATGTTAATTCACCTATAGATAAATAAGTTGATACTGCAATGGAAATAACCTCCTATGAACATTCACAATATAATATAATCACTTTTTATTGATATCTCATTAAGAGGGTTACATCACATGTGTTATCAACCTATATTCCTGATATGTTTACTTTAATTTTATTGAAATAAATGTGCCGATAAAACCTCCATGGTCAAGGGTTTTAATCAGGTTGTTCCAATCCAATCAAAGGGATAAATATATTTACTTCCCTTAACTTGGAAGGGACAAACCCTTTATCAAATTATTTATTAATTTCATATCACTCATGATGCACCTAGTGTATCTTACCCCACCACAAGCATATCACATCATAGTGTTCATCAATACATCAAAGTATGTGACTCGTGATATGAAATAATAATAATCTCAAGTCTAACAACCAATACACACATTCGCAGACAGTAATATTCAATGAAACATAAAATATGCAGAATTCCTATGGGTGGATCTATTCTCATAACCTCTTCGCATAGAGAATACCAAGGTTGAACTTCATGAAAATAAGTACCAATGTCTTATGAGCCTCCTACCCTTGATGGCATGTACCATATATGTCTAGCCAGATGTTTTCATCCAACCATTAAACATGCATTTAAGAATATTGGCATAAAAATTCAAAGTTCTCATCATAGTAGGGAACTGTATTGGCCTTTCAATATGAAAAACACTCTAAGAAAATTATAACATTAAATGTTATGCCGAAGAAAAATCATCTTTTTATAAATTATTTATTAATATTCAATATAATTAATATAGAGTTATTTGAAAGTTAAAAAGTATTTAGTTCGAGGGTGAAAACTCCAATAGTTTCTAAAAAATATTATCCACATCAATGTGAACATAAATCATCACAAAATTGGGTATAATTACTCTAAACAAAAACTAAAAATTGACTGATGAAAATTTCAAAAATTTCAAAAAATATAACCAGATTACTTGACACGTGATAATTAGTATTTGTATTTAAATGATAAATAATATATATATATATATAACTTTAAACAACATTTACCTGTTATTATATTTGGAATTACTTTAAATAAATTATTTCAAAAATATAATTTAATCTCCCCTTTAAAAAAGATTTTTATAAGAGAGATTTCCTTGAAACATTTCTCAATTTTTTGATGTGAGACTCATCCTATTTTATATAGTGTGGGGATAGTTGTTTCATTTTTTATTTATTTAATGTGGGCCTTTATTTAATTAATATATTACCAAAATTTCAATATTTATTTGAATTTAAATGATTATTGATTTAAAATAAGTTTATAAAAATTTAATTAAAATAAATTTATTTAAAATAAATTACCATAAAGTAAATTAAATTTTTTTATTTATTTTGAAAAAATAATTTTTTTAGAATAAATAATTGTAAATAATTGTTATCAAAATATTTTATAAAATTATTTATTAAAAATATAATGGTTAATTTGTATAAAAAATTATGATCAATCGTGGTAAAAAAATTATTGTTATTTATGGTTAATTGTGGTTAAAAATTATATTTAAAAAATAATTATTTTTAACAATTATGTATAAATATTCACTGTTTAATTAATCAATTATTATTTACTAACCAATTATGGTAAAAAAAATTAGTCTTCGATAAAAAATTATGACTAATTATGGTTAATTTATATAAACAATTATAAAAATTATGGTTAATGATGGATTGCACTTATAGTTAATTACTTAATAAATTATTAACTAATTATAATTAATATTTAATTTTTTATAAAATAATTAATATTATATTTTTCTTTAAAAAACATAATGATTTATTTATTTTTAAAAGTAAACCATAATAATTTTTTTACATTGTATATATTTAAAAAATGTTTTAATTAAAATTAGTTTAGTATTATAAACCACTAAAACAATGGTTGAATCGGTGAACTAGTGAACCACTTGTTGTATTGTTTCAATGGAACAATATTTTTATGATAAATATACCAATAAAAAAGGTATGTAAGAAATTTTTCAATCATTGTTAAATGTGAGTAGTGAATTAATATAAACAATTCAATATATATAGACATATATGTCTTGTGTTAAGATGACTTAGAATCTACTTGATAAGATTGGTAAAGTCTCATAATATTTTTATAACAAATTGTTTCTAATAATAGTAAATCATATTTTCTCTATATAATTCATTGATGACATATTTTTTCAACAAATTATTCTTCAATCATACTACTTTTTATTCATCCAAATTTCTTTTGTTCAACTCAAATTATTTTTCCATTACATATAAATGGAGATGAATATAGTAAAATTTAAAAATCTTTCAACCTTATTATAATGCATTAAAACTCTAGAGATCATTTCTCTTCCTTTTCTTTAATAGTATAATGATAATTTTCATTGGTAGAACATTTAATCCTTAGTGA
This sequence comes from Viscum album, assembly GCA_963277665.1. Lineage (NCBI taxonomy): Eukaryota > Viridiplantae > Streptophyta > Magnoliopsida > Santalales > Viscaceae > Viscum > Viscum album. Next base: position 1,284,044,799 of record OY728136.1, on the reverse strand, counting down.
AAAATGTATATTATGTTAAACATGATAATCATAGTGTGATATCCCCTATCAAATAAAATAACTTCTATAGAAGTACTCATATTTTATATTTCATATGATTCAATATATTATGTGGTATGAACTCTATACTATTGTCTTATTAACACATAACATTTTATTTTCAAAAAATAATGCTTTATTTTTTATATATATTCACATTACATGTGTTCTATTAAGTCTACACATTAGATGTATTCATTTAAATCGCCAGTACACATTAGAACAACATGTTTACTTTATTATAAAATGCATTATTAGTATATAGAACACAAATTTCACAAAACACATTGTCTATAATTCTCTGTATAAAACATATTCTTCAAGTGCCATGGATCATATTCTTTAGGCACCACAAAATACTTAACTTCACATAAACTTTATATCATTGTAGTCTTGTAACATTTAAACAGTGGCATAGAACATTCATATTGAGCACTTTAATTTCTCCTATTATTTATGATATCATTTAATCCTTAACAATTAATAATAAATACAAAAAATTCATGTGGGGACTTTAATAAAAAATTCAAACGCACAAAAATTAAATGGCTGAAATTTTATCAAATAAACTTAACAGGTTGTTTACAAAAAATATAATCCATATCAACAGGAACATAACTCATTAAAAAATTGGGAATAATAACTCCAAAAAAATAATGAACATTGACTAAGTACAATTTTATTAATTTAAGAAATTATAACAGGATTACTTACAACATGATAATTAGTATTTGTATTGAAATGTTACAAAATTTAAATTATAATAAATTTCCCACCATGTCTGAGAACAATGGTTTGATTATATATATATATATATATCATAAATTTTATATATTGTGGGAAAAGTTGTCTTTTTTCTATTTATTTAATGTGTGACTATATTTAACATATATATTAAAAAAAATTAATGGTTTTTTTAATTCAAATAATTATTAAATTAAAATTAGTTTATAACAATTCAATTAAAATTAATTTCATTTAAAATAAAGTTTCTTCAAAGTAAATTATAAATTTTATTTAATTTAAATAATTATTTATTTAGAATCAATAATTGTAATTAAGTTTTGTTAATTCTTTTAAAATTATTTATCAAAAAATATAATGGTCAATTTAAATGAAAAACTATGGTTAATTATGGTTAATTATAGTTAAAAATTATTGTTAGTTATGGTTAATTATGGTTAAAAATTATAGTTAATCATAAATAATTATTATATATTTATTAAAAAAATGTGATTTATTAACCAATTATAGTAAATTATATTTAATTTCTATGAAGATTTATAATTAATTATGATTAATTTATATAAAAAAATTATAATTAGTTACGTTTAATTATGGTTTACCATTACAATAAATTATTTAATAGGTTATTAAAAAATTATGATTAACATTTATTTATTTATAAATCTATTATTATTTTAAAAATATAATGATTAATTTCATTTTAAAAGGAAACCATATTTCCTTGAGTTATTTTATGTATATTTTCAAACTTTTAAACTGAATTGATCTAGTCTTCTCATCCATGGATACAATGGTCAAAGCAGTGAACTAGTGAACCACTTGTTATATTATTTCAATGGTACCCTAATTTTGTGATAAATATCCAAAATATAAAATTTATGTAAGAAATTTACCAATCATTATTGAATTTGAGTAATGAAGTCAGGTAAAAAATCAATATATATCACATATTTCATAGGGAGGATTATAAAAATGTGCTTCATTTTTTTACCATGAGATATAAAAAAATGTCAAGATATCTCATGAAAAAGTATTTAAGAGACCATGATGTGAATATTTTATAATTTATGATATATTTAATCAAATTTAGTTAAGAGATAGACTAAAGATAATTTTTATTTTCATTAGATAATCTTAAATAAGGAAAGGTTCTTTAGTATGTATGATATTTGGAACCCTATTATTTTTTTATTAGATTTGTTTTCAGTGGGTTATGACATACATTTCAAAGTATCATCATAACTCAGTGGAGGTTTTCAAGAGATTTCATGAATATTTTGAACCATTTAGAGCTATTTTGAAAATAGTGGAAGTATATTTAAGATGGGCTCAAATAATGCCTTGCACTGTACTTTTAATGACCTTGTATTTGACTCTTTTTTTCAAGGTAATAACTATAGGATAATAAAAAATGGCCACTGAAAAAAAATTGGCCATAAAAAATTTTTAGTTTTTCAATATTTTTTATCAATGGATTTTCGGTGTTCCCTAGATAACATTTAGTAGGTTTTGGACACAATAATCAAAAATTTTACATTTTGGATTATAATAAAGTGGGGATTCATTTATGTCATGAATATTTTGGTTGTTTCAGATTTAGATACTCAAAACACTTTATTGATATGAGTTTGATTCACTTTTTAAGATTAATGGTTGGAATTTCATGTATGGGAAAAGTGATTGAGTTGATCAATTAATTTCAAATTCAAATGTAAAGTTAATTGAATTTGTAATTCATGGAAATATTTTGAAAATTTTTAATGAGTAATAACCAAGTGAGACTAAGTAAGAGACCCCTTTAGATATGTGAAATTTTAAAAACACTTTATTACAATTCAGAATTTATATTTCAATGCTCATTTTCAAGGTAAAGTTCTTACTAATTGGAAGATGACTTCCTTTTCTTTTTGATGATTTTATTCTTCATGGTATATGTTATTATTTTGCTTTCATTTTTTTATCTTTTGAAACCTCATAGTGATAAGGAATATAATTTTGGGGATCCCTTTATATGTTATAAGGTTTTTAATTCAGAATTTTAATGGATATATGCAGTGGAATCTGTTTCATAGAAGAATAAATATCTATTAAAATTTTTGGATTTTCATCATTGTTGAAGAAATGTTAGTTTTTCATATTTGGTTCAACAAGATTTTTTTTATTATATTTATTATTTATGATAATTTACATCAATTTGTGTAATTTAATAATTAAATTCATGAGATGTAATTTTATACTAGAGTTCACTAAATAATTAATGTTTGATATTACACTTGATGTGATGATAAATAGTTAAATGCATAATATAAAGGGATTCAAACATAAAACGGATGTAGTAATACATATTAGTGATATGTTGGGGAAACATTTTCCCTATCAATTTCATCCTATGAAACCTATGCATCTAAAACTACACCCAATGAATCAAAACCATTGAATAAATACCGACTAACCTACTATAACTAGAAGTAACTTCTATACCTCAACATATAAAATAAGGAACCTTGAAGGGTCTAAAATTACATGGAACACCCATATGAATTTAACATCTAGAACTAAGAATACTAAGAACACTATCCACCATGTTGATATGTTATTTACTCTTATTCTAGTAATTTAATAGTCTTTAATAGGATCTTTTATAAACAATGAGAAAGCAAGAAAAAACAAATGAAAAGTATAAACAAGCACAGCACACCAGAAATTACAAGGTTAAAAATTTGATCTTAATACATGGAATAATACAGTAAATCTATCATTCAAGGCAGAAACATCTAATTTATAAGATAACCATGTTTTGGAACCCTAATTAGAATGGAATTACTCCAACTTTAAATGCCTTCAGCAAAAATTTCTTCTACAAGCATTCTAAGGAAAGACCCTCCATGGGAACAGTCTCAACCCCATCCTTACTAATTTCCTCTCACATTATCTATTATAATTCACTTAGTTTGACTCTACTATACTTCAACATCACATACTTTGGATTAACTCTACATGAATAATGTGATTCACCACACTTTATTTATAGATATAACCCCCCTATTCAACTCACTCCATAGTAACCATATTAGAGTGATACTAGACCTTAGACATTTCTCCTCATACATAAAATTCTTACAACTATTAATGAGGGTATATTGGGTAATAGTGGGAAAAATATACCCTCTGATAATGATGATTATGCTAATAACATAGTTGAATAAATAACTTAAAATGCCTCATAACAATTCAAATACAAGAAATTAAAGGACAAAAAATAACCATATGATAATAAAACTAATATCCACATTTCATGTTATTCATACAAGAAAAATAATATCACTCAGGGGATGATCTCATATATACATATAAAAAATAACTAGTATAAACCATCATCCCAAAACTGAGGAACCAACTGGCACATCATAAAAATCATGCCAACTTCTATGTGTACCCTATGAACCTCCACTCATTACTAGGTTCCTAGTGTCGAACCCTTTACCTTACTTATACCAAAACCATAAATTCTATATGTTTCCTAGAGGGCCCATGCATAGTGTGAGTATGAACTCAGTGGGCTACCATTAATGGTGTTCCTATCTAATATTTATATATATACCAGTGTATGAAAATTAACTAACCACTCTTCAATAATTAATTACAACACCTTCTTCCCCCGGGATCATTAATCCGCATTTATTATTTACTTTATTTGGCTAGTGACAAAGTGGAATGATACATACATAGTATTTCATGCTAGAAGATACCTTAGACTTTCGATCAAATTCATGTCACTCTGGATATACATCTTCTATAACCAATATGTCCATAATAGTTCTACCATGGTGCCTGACACATCCACAATTCCTTTTATAATCTCATCCTAATATATATCTCAACACAGTGACAAATATTCTCCCATATAGTGGTATCTCTCACTACTAACCATGGACTCTAAAGTTTTCACCTCCTCCATGATGATGGTTAACACCATCCCTTTGTTTGACTTAATCACGTAGGCCACTACCCACAAATAATGGACTAAATTTCCTCATAAGCCATTATTTGTGTGAATATGACCCCCAACAACTCCATAAAACAACTACATTGAGTGGTAATCACAAACATCCTAGGCCACACCATATTTGAACCTCCTTCTCCACCCATGGAAATGGTCAACACCCTCCACATCACACTAACAAACCTCAAAAACATCACATCTCAAAAATACTCAATCCGTAGAAAATAGCCTCATTCCCATACAACTCTAAAACCATAAAACCAATACAAACTAGAATAAACTAACCATTTTTTACACGATTCTATCCTATGGTATCTCTTAGGAACAGTGGATACCCCAAGTGATTGTATTCCCATTCTCACAACCATGACCTAACACATACCTATTTTTTACATGACACATAACATATTTATAAATGATAAATAGATAGGTACCACCTACCTAGAGTATTCAGGATCCCACCCATTAATAATCTATGGATATTTCAATTTTAATTTTAATATTTATAAAAATATTACAAAATATCTAAATTAGATTTTTTTAGTAAAGGATGAATAAATAGAATGAAATCTCAACATTAGTCACATATGGATGGTTAGCCTTACCTATAGCTCTCTACTCCTTTAGACAGAATGTGATTTTGATAAGAAATGGAGGAGGTATCCCATGGGAAATAATATAAGGTGTGATAACCCTTCTTGGACAATTTTATATGTTTTAGGCATGGACAAGACCCATTTTCCCTTAAATAATTGTTGCTAACATTTATTTAATAATTTGGAAGATTTTGGAAACACTATTATCTGAGCCATTTTTTTAATAAAATCTGGGAAAAGGAAAACTTTATTAGTAAGACTTTTAAAGTATTTATTTTTTAGTAAGACTTATAAAGTCTTACTTTTTTATTAAGACTTCTAAATTTTTACTTTCCATAAATCTTAATTTCATAGTAAGAGTTATAAAGTATTAATTTTTGGAAGAATTATTTGAATAGTAAGACATCAGAAGTCTTACTTTCATAGTAAGACATATGAAGTCTTGATTTCATAGTAAGACTTCCCTAAAATTCAAACTATGAATAGTGATTCTAGAACAAAGTTTTACTAAATGAATTCATACTCAATGAAGTCCTACTAAATCAAAGTCTTACTCAATGAAGTTATACTAAATGAAGTCTTATTAAAAAAATATTACTAAATGAATTATTACTCAAAAAAGTATTACTAATTGAATTCATATTCAATGAATTCTTATTCAATAAAATCTTACTATCTAGACTTATTCGAATTTTTGAAATTTTACAACAAGACCTAAAACTCTAAAAACTCGTTTTTAGGCCTTCAAAACATCTTCAAACACTTAAATAACCATAGGTTAGTGTTGGAGACACTTGTAATAATATATTATAAAATTTAAACCCCCAAGTCTAGGAAAACTCCCAATACTTGTTCCTCAGCCTAAATTAACACTTTTAACACATCTATAGGGTCTAAAGTCACATGGTCAATCCAAGAATTGGCTTGAATAACTATTCCAAATACTTAGGACCTTAAAAATTCCCCACTATAAGATAACTCATCTCAGATCTATCCCATCCACTAGTTGAATAAGTATTATCTAAACCTGATCCAACCACTCCCTATATTCTAACAATAAAGAGATGATTCCAAACACATATGCTGATTTCAAAAAAAACAACTAGTCAACCTTGATTACCTAAATTAAACACATCAATTCCTTATGTGGAACTCCCCACTATAGGAATTATCTACCCAGTCTCACCACACTCGATTAACTAGATTAGTAACTGCTTCACACCCATCAATTTTTCACACTATAGTTATCCACGCATATCTAATGATTATCATCTATAATTTCCCTACATCATCTTGGTGCATGCATCTCAACCTAAATCATACCCAATACTGACTTGATACTTATTCCATTTCATCCCACATATATCACATATACACATTGTGCTCTTATGACCATCATAAAAAAATTGTCAACATTCTCATGGTGTGTCTCTAATTGTAGATGGATCTCTGAGTTTCTTTATGTATGTCAGCTCAATCACTTTTAGTTGAACCGATGCCCGACTACCTGATGCATATCCTCCCTATAGAGTTTTATAAATTGACAACAACTGCCCCCATTTCTAGGTATCTCATCCACTATCATGTCCCACACATTTAGATGAATCTCAGCTACCAACCCTTAGTCCTACCTCAAATCCTAGAATCTAACCCTAGTCCATGACTCCCAGCTATATGTGAGGTTCTCTGTAGGAATCACTCTAAATTACCCATGTAGTCATATTCATTATAATATTTTAGTGGTCAATTACATTGAGATAAGGCATATATTTTCTTCCCACAATAAAAACACATAATCAAAGATCCACTCTATAGTGGAATCATCACACCTCTGCTCTGACTACCCTATTGGGTCTTCTCATGGACCCACTTCTGGATACTTAGAGATCTACTACTTATCTTTCCTAACATCACAATTGGGCTTGATTTTCTCTCCTCCTCTAGTTTTAAATCTACTATTAGTTCATGGTTTACCAACTCTAAGAATAAAGTAAATATAAATATATTTAACTACATCTAGATATCATAATTGTTTAGGACATGTGATCTCATCTCCTATAAACATTAGTGAAAATTACAACAAATTTTCGAGCCTCCCAACATAGTCCATTACCAAGTCTCTTCATTCACTTGGGTCCATAGTTGTTGTCTATTCCTAAAACTAGTTCATGAATTCCCATATAAAGTATAACATACCCATATCAAATTTTTTAGAACACTAATCTATGCTTTTGATAACCTATACTAATCTTTATGAGAGCTACTCATCCATCCACTACCCAAACTCCTCTACCCGTTGTGGTTGTCCTACCTTCCCAAAAACCACCACACTAACTATTTCTCAAGATAGATATAATATCCTAGATATTGTAAATAGAGAAATATGTAATATGAGGTATGACCCACAAGACCTTACACCTCCCTACCGCACCCATATTACATATTATATGGCCTTAATGTACTCACCTTCCCATATCATGGTTAGGTACCACACACACTATACACACAAAAGATCACGTACCTAATATAGATGAGTATAATTCCACCAAGATTATATATAGGAAAATAACATATATATTTTTTTGAAACTTTTTACAGTCTAACCCCTTTTCATTATTCTAGTTTTTAAGAAACAATCATAATAAATAGACACTCTCCATGTGATCCCTATGTACCTAATATAATGCATTAGTATTACCTATTTCCTCTCGAGGCCAAGAGTTTGAAATAGAAATCAATAAAATCAAATAATAATTCATCCTAAATAATAACCAAACAATAACCATGAAAAAAAATAGCAACCCCATTTTCCCTCAGTAATTTGGAGTTCAACTCATGTTGGTGCTGGCTAGACACACAAAATAAAATTTTTCCTAAGTTCCAACACATTCATAGATTCTTAGTCCACCACAACCTAAATAAAAATTTACTTTTTAATAACCAATATTTAATACAACCTATAAATAATTGAACACTTACCACTTTATAATAAAGCTAAACAGGTAATACCTTGTAATTCCCAAGATCTGATACCATTTTTGTAATGCCCCAACCTAGCTCACTCCATAGTAACCATACTGAAGTGCTACAGGACCTTAAGCTTACCTCCTTGTACACAAAAGATTTATGATTAAAAATTAAGATATATTGGGTGATATTAAGTATATCATACCCTCTAATGATTGTAATAATAATGATAACAGAGCAGAAGTAATGACTCAATCACAATAAAAGTAATTAAATACAAGAAATAATGAGCCAAAAAAATACTCATATGATAATAAAAACTAATATATGTATTCCATTCTAGTCATGAAGGAGTAAAAATTATAATCCATGGGCCAATCACATATATACATATACAAAATCACCAAAATAAACCATCAACCAAGCACCAAGGAACCACCCAACCCATATGAAAAATCATGGAATCTACCTCGTACACCCTCTGCACCTCCACATATCACTATATTTCTAACACTGAACCTATTCACTTACATGTAAAAAAACCATAAAGTGTTCACACGTCTCAAAGTTCATGTGTAAAGTGTAATTATGAACTTAGTAGGCCACCATTGATGAAATACCTATCTAATATCTATACATATACCAGTGTATTAAAAAAATGCAATAAACAGTCATCAATAATTAAGTACAACACTTACTCCACCCATGCTCATCAATACACGATGAGTCTTTACCTACTTTATCTAGTGTCAAATTTGAACCATATATCCATAATATTTCATGCTGTAAGATCCATTGACCTTCTAATCAAACATATATCACTTATGATATACATCCTCTATAATTAACTTGTTCATCAAAAGTCCTCTATGACTCCCCACATACACACCCATAATCCTTTACATAATATCATCCCAATATATCTCTCAACACAATGAGAAATACACTCACATATGGTGTCCCCTATCACTAACATATGTGGCCTCTGTAGTGTGCACCTAATCCATACAAATGGTCAACACCATCCCCCTATGCTTCTTAATCTATAGAGTCTGCCACCCACAATGAGTGGAATAAAAAACCTCATGGGATATTTTCTATGTGAACACAATGACAACAATCCCATTGAATAACCATGGTGAGTGGAAATCACCAACATCATAGGTCGCACCATTGGAGAACCTCCATCAACACCCATGGAATTGGTCAACATCATTTGTATCACACCAAAAAACCTCAAAAAACATCACATATCGAAAATAAAAAATCTTTAATATACATCCTCATGTGTGTTAAACTCTAAAACCACACAACCAATCCATACTAGACTAAACCCATAATTTCCCACATGATATTACCCCCCAATATCTTCATGGAACATTGGATAACACAAGTGGTTCCATTCATGGTCTCACAACCATGACCTAAAAAATTCTTATTTATTATATGACACATAACATGTGTATAAATAAGAAATGGTTAGGGACCACCTACCTAGAGTATGTAGGAATCATCCCATTAAAAATATATGTCGAGTACATTATTAAATAAAATATTTATCAAAATTTGAAGAAAAAAACATGTAAATTAGGGTTTCTCATAGAGGGATGAATAAATAGTAAGAAATTTGGGCATCAGTATTGTGTGGATGGTTATACTTACGTGTATCTCTATCATAATTTATACATCATGATATTTTGACAATAAATGAAGGAGTTCTCCCTCAAAGAATAAGAGAAGAATGAGAACACCCTTCTTGGATGATTTTCTAAGTTCTTAGTGTGGAAAAAACCAATTTTCCCTTAAATAAGTTTTTTTAGCTTTATTTAATAATTTGGAAGCTTTTGTAAACACTTTGCAACTATTCCATTTTTTGGGACAAGTCTAGGAAAATCCATACTTTCTTAGTGATACTTCTAATGTCTAACTTTCAAAGTAATACTTTTTAAGTCTTACTTTCAGTAATTATTAATTTCTATAGTAAGACTTTTAAAATCTTAATTTCATAGTAAGAATTTTGAAGTCTTACTGTCCAAAATTATTACTTTTGTAGTAAGAATTCTAAAATATTTAATTTTGAAGTCTTATTTTCATATTATGATTCCCTATATGTCATACTATGAACAGTGACTCCAAAATAAAGACTTACTAAATGAATTAATATTCAATGAAGTCTTACTCGATAAAATGCTTACTCAGTGAATTCATATTAAATAAAGTCTTACTCAAAAAAATATTATTAAACAAATTCTTACTAAATGAGGTCTTACTCAATGAATTTTAACTAAATTAATTATTACTCAATGAAGACTTACTTGATGAAGTCTTACTATCTATACTTATCCAAATTTTTGAAAATTTACTACAAGACCCAAAAACCCCAAAAACCATAAAAATCCTTCTATAACTTTTAAACATCTCCAAATCCTTAAATAACCATAGTTTTATGTTAAAAACACTTGTAAAAATATATTATGAAATTTAAACCTTTGATACCGAGACAACTCCTAGGACTCATTCCTTATCCTAAACTGACACTTCCAATGCCTCTAGAGGGTCTAAAGTCACATGGTTGATCCAAGAATAGACCCAAATTACTATTCTAAATACTAGATACTTTACAGTAGAGGTGCTACGTAGCTTCCAATCAGTCATCCCAATTACACCACATTACGAATTTTGTTACCATACCTCCATTCGATCAAGGAAAAAATCTAAGCATTATAACCTCAATTGGACCTTCTTTTGAGTAGTTCTTGAGAATCTCTATCGCTTTCTCGAAACATGTACAAGATTCCAGAACAACCCATCCTTCATCATTATCACTCCCATAATAGTATCTAAATCATTATATAACTACTAGAATCATATTCTAAAAACCTTTAGATTACTCTGATTTATCCTTCGCCAAAACCAATTGATACTAACTCCCTCACTTTTTATGGAACATCCATGTTGCATCCAAAATTTCCCTTCCTTCTACATCGATTTTCCTCTATAATGTGGCTGATCCTAAAATGTATACATCCAAACTATAATCCTTTCATATTCACACACTTGAACACTATTTTTTATACTATATACACTGAAAAGAATCAAGGCATTTATGTTGAATGAGTACATTTATTTATTTGGTTCTATAAAGTATAATTCCAGAAACAGAAGTTTGAGAAATTCCAACACTTAACTAGAAATTATTTCTCACACAAAAACCCAATAGTCTCCCACTTTAAAATTATTATGGAAGGTTAAGAATAATAATTTACCACTTAAAAGTCCATTCCTAATATTTTCACCAAATTCCACCATATAACTTTTGAATAGAATGTTTCATTCTTCCTTTTTAGTGTCATTATGGTTCCCCAGCATGGTTATGATCATCCAAGCCCCACTGAGAAAAATTTGACCCGATCGTTTAGACTTTTAACACTCATTCTGTTAAAAATGAAACATTTTGAAGACCTATATATAATTAACTCTATAAAATAGTCTTGATCACCATCTAGATTTATTTAAGTACCATCAATAATCCTTTTGTGTGTACCATGTTCATGTCCTTTCTCCTTTTAGAATCTTGTGTTCCGGAACTTTTCCATCAAGCTTATATAATCTAATAGATTATTGTACATATAACTCTAGTGGTAACATTATAAACAAACTCTATCCAAAACTAAATGAAATTATGGTATCACTAAATTTATGTACTCTCATTGAAACATTGCTTAGTGAAACCAAGGAAATAGTTTTTCATTTTCTCCCACTGTGTTCTAGCTTAGTTCTGAACCACCCAAGGCTCACCCCTATTACAAAGGTCCATCATAAGCAGTTATGACCTTATAAAAGTTATTTCCATTGATCCATAGGCACCAAAGTATTCATCTCTACTCCTTTGAAAAGAAAAATGCATGGGACTGGGGTTATCTCTCTTCTAGCATTGATGTGGTCATTATTGACTTCCCAAACACTTTATAGCTAAGAAAACAAAAATTATCCTACTTATGAACATGTATTATCTTACAAATATCCTTCCAAAAATAGAATATCATTCACTTGGTGACACATTCCTATATTCTATGTTTAGTATCTTCAAACTTCAATCTTATATGTTGACATATCTTCCAAAAATACATGATTTTGGACTATGAACCTTTATATCATCATCCAATCTCCTTTATTCCACCATGATTCATCTCCAATGAAGGTTTTGAAACACCTAAAACTTGTTATCTATGAAAGAACACTTGTAATTTCATGTTTCATTATTGATGAAGGTATATATTAAAATGGTAATTTTATAACATTTGGAACAAGTCAAGCATCTGATTAATAGTTTCCTCTCTTCTCAGAATAGTAAATCATATCCCTTATCACATTCATGTGAATTATACACCCATTACACAGCCTATTAGTTATATAAAATTGTATATTCAACTTTTATGGTCCTTTTAAAACCCTATCAGGATAAAAAAAAACTTCTATCCTTTTATAATTTTACATAACCACGGAGCCCCTGTTTGAAACCTGCACCATCTAAAAATCATCATCATCTTATCTAGCTAAACATAGAATTCATATTATGATTTATCAAGACTATGATTTACTATTTTCTTTCATTACACTTACAAATGAAACCACCAATTCTCTAACCACCTAGATCACCCCCAAACTAAATCCTCTAGAAACAAACACTTTCTCTCTTCTCATTCATTAAGTGGTGAGAATCCCATAGCCTTGAAACCTAACTCAAACGGGCTAGAGAACACTTGGTAGTAAATAATCCACCCCCTATTACCTATTATATTTATATATCTTCAAAAAATTATCCTTTCCAAATAGAACTTTCAATCTCAATAGTTTCTTACCAACCCTTTCTTCTACAATGATAGATACGAAATGGGAACTAACCGAATATCATCAACCTAAAATTCTGCATCTTTAATCACATTACATTTTTTCTATTAAATTTACCACTAAAAAATAATTTTGGATAATTCAAAACTTATCCTAGATACACCTTCTATAATATTTCATGTATGATTTCTTTTCATGGTATATCATTATACTAAACACATCGCTTCTAACTGACTCCCTATCAATGAAACTTTTAAAATCTCTAGGAATAAAAAAATAAAAAACTTATGAAGTCTGAAACTTCACTATAAAAAACTATTAACTTTAACCTTATCCATTTCCAAATTCATTCTATAGAATAAATTTGAAAAGCATAATATTTTTGGAATTTCTTCTAGAAGTTTTTAGTATTCTTCAAACCAAGCTTTGAATACCGCCTCAATAATGGAATACACCTCAAGATAACCAATATCAATATAAATTTAGATATACCTAGAAAACCCAGGTTCCACTACTATCTTACTAGTGATAAACTTCTGTAAACTTATAAAATCACTCGAACAAAAGTACTCAGAAAACTTCTAACCTTCAAGACTTGATAAAATACTCACTAGTTGCTCTGTAAGCAAGCTATGATACAACTTATTGGGGGGAAATTTATTTTCCATTTGAATATTATAGAACCCATGTGTCATATACCATATATATGGAATTGAAACCATTGAATCAAAACTAGTCAATCTTTTATAACCAAAAGTAAATTTTAGACCACAACTTGTGGAAGAATATTCCCAAAAGCGTCTGAAACACCATGACACGCCCCTATGAATTCAATGTCCAAAACTAAGAAGATCAAGCACCCTATATGCCATGTTGATCTACTGTTTACTTTTATTTTTATAACTTTATGGTATTAAATAATATTTTTCATAAATAACAAGAAAATAAGAATAAACACATGACAAATAGAAACAAGTACAACACACTAGAAGTTACATTGTTCAACCTTTAATCCTCCATGAGAGAACACCCTGTATCTTTTATTCAAAAGAGAAATGTATGAGTTACAAGGGAAATAATTTTTATAAACCTACTCAAAATGGAATCACCCTGACCTATAACGGATTTAGCAGAAACTCCTTCCACAAGTGCTCCATGGAAAGAACCTTTATAAGAATAGACGCAGCCCTGTCCTTTCAGATCAACTCTCACACAATATCTTATCTTTATATTATTCTAGATTCACCATCATATAACATAACAGCCTTAAGATTATATCTATATTGATCAAGTGATTATTTATTCTTTATTTATAGAGGTTCTCCCCAATTTCAAGTTAGTTTTCCAATTTCACTTCCTTCCAAAATTCACACTTTTCCCTTCACTCAACTAAGGAAACTGGTAGAGAATCACCAAGTCAACTAGCCCTTCTAGTGAGAAGTTATCTAAAATATCTATTACCTTCCAAAAATATGGAAAATATTCTAAAAAAACATATCCTTCATCTTTTTCACTTCTTTCTAGCATCCAAATCATTTTATGCTTCCTAGAGACATATTTTAAAAACCTACATATTACTCTTATTCATACTTAACCGAAATCAATTTATATTGGCTCCCCCAAATCCTTTGAAACTATCCTTACATATTGTAATATCCCAAAACTATGACCATTCATCAATGTTTTGACCAGTGATGTTATAGGGACCTCAGGCGCACCTCCTCATATGCTAGAGGTTTCCAACTAGCAATATGGATCTAGGGTGTTACCATGGAGATACTATACCCCCATATCAAAGTTAAAAATAATAATTAAAATTACTAAAAAAATATCTATAATAAATAGTCATTGGTGTTTTTAGAATCCAATAAACAAGAAATCATGCTATATCAAATGAAATGTGGAAGCATACAGTCATACAGAATAATGATCATGCTAGTACACATCAACTGATCAAACAACGTGCCAATAAAATATAGAGAATAAAAAAATAATTAAGAGGATCTACTAACATCCCTAAGACTCTTCACATATAGTCTCTGAATCTTTTCTAAGCTATCTCACTTGATTATTCTACTTCGGACCTCTATTGTGAATCCCAACAGATGTGGCCATCTAAGTGACATGAATTAAATAACATATTTTATTAAAATACATTCTAAATAACTTTTAGGTTTAAAGTTTTATATAATTAGGATAAAACATTAACTAACAAAACTCATTCCCTTTTAATTAAAGGACATTTTTTACACTATAAGATAAACTATTTATCCATAATGAGTCTTCAATATCTCTTACAAATTTTTGACATAAGAAACCCTTATATATGTTACATAATTTTCTTATCTTCAAATTTAGGGGATGGAAACATAATAAAGGTTCAAGCTTGAAAACCATATAAGGGTAAACATAAGCATTACTAATCAAATATCATAAGTGACCATAAGATGAACATATAGGTATAATCATGATACATAAGAAACCTATACCCAATAAAGTGTGGATCATAAATCATGGAGTAAGGATTATGATATCATGATAAATGAATCAATATAGTGTTGACACATGATTCAATAAACATTATCCATGATACCATAATCATATACATGTATCTTAGAAATGTAACATTCCCTTGAATCCTAGCATAAAAAATAACTTTGGAAAAAACATAATCTTGGGGAAATTATAACATTGTGAGCAAAAAAATTACATGATTCATGTTGTAAACAAACAAAATTCCCATGCTTCATGTTGTGGATAAGCAAAATTCACATTCTTTATGTTGTGAACAAAAAAAATTCTCAAGCTTCATGTTATAAATAAATAAAATTTTCACACTTAATATTGTGAACAAAAAAATGCACATTCTTAACATACTTGTCTCATGATATATAACTATGTAACCAATTCATTATAGGTATATATATGACCCCACTTATCAATCATCCATACATATGTGTTCCACATGAAAATAAATATTCATTATACCATAAAAAACCCATGGAAAAGTATGGGTTTCTTAAACCTTTCTAAAACATCACATAACATGAAATTAAGAAATCATAGAATATAAAAAAATAAAATATCATAATATCATAATAAATTATATAGGGTGTTAAAAACATCACTTTATAAAATATAAACCTTTAAGTGTATATAGAAGAGAAAATACATAAGTTCAAAACCTTTTAAAACATTGTTATAAAAGATGAAGTGAAAATTACTTTCAAAAAAATTTGTGAAGGAAAAGGGAATAATTTTTAAAACCTTATTATAAAGAGTTAAAAATAAATTATCCTTGAAAATATATAAAGGTTATAAAAAATGAGGATTTTAAGATAAAATTTTTTATTTTTAATGGATGGAAACCCTTTTGAATATTTTAAAATGCATTTGTTAAAAACCCACATCATATAACTTCCCTTTAAAAGCGGAGAAGGTAAATATAGAGGAAACATTAGTAAACACATATTTGGGGTTTAATATAAGAAATTAAAAACATTTTCTTGGAATAATGGACATGGAAACAGAGGAAAATCATCTTTAAAGGTGTTGATGTTTTTCTGAAAAACGTTGCACTTTTATGAGAAATAAATTCATCAATAAAGAATAATTGTGTTAAAAAATTCATTTTACATAGATATAAAAGAATAAATATATTATGAAATATGAAATAAAAGTATTTTTCAAATATATAATAATTACACTTAAGGAATATCATTTTAACTCAATAAAAGGAAATTTGAG
Organism: Viscum album; assembly: GCA_963277665.1. Taxonomy (NCBI): domain Eukaryota; kingdom Viridiplantae; phylum Streptophyta; class Magnoliopsida; order Santalales; family Viscaceae; genus Viscum; species Viscum album. The sequence continues at coordinate 1,284,027,849 of OY728136.1, read as the reverse complement.
TTAACTAAATCCCTTATAGATGTCATAATTCATGATGCAAGGGAAATTTAGAAAGGGTTTATGTGATATAAATTTAAATACACATAAAAATAATATAAATTAAAAAATAATATAATAAAAGGGTATAATATACCCAACTTATATGAAATATTTTCAAAAATAACAATCATAACTTAATTAATGAGAATTAAGTTTCCAAAAACACCTACGGTAATGGTAACATAATATTAATAGGGTTACTAAGAAATTAAAATAAAAGTATAATTAAATGAGATATATTAATTATACATGAATTAAATAAGGAATTTAATACACAGTATAAAATAAATTGTGGTGTGTAATATCAATCATGTCTCGTGGATTTAAAAATGAGACAAAGAAACTCTTACCTGGTTTCCTTACTTGGTGTAAGAAACTCTAAGCTCATTCATAACAACCATAAATATATTAAACACCTGTTTTATAACCATTTGAATATAAATTAACTTTTATAAACTTAATTTATAATTATTCTCTTCATGTATATTATTTCTTTTATTATCTATTTTCAATATCGAGTGTGAGTAATCTTGATAATTTTAAACTAGTTTCGTAATAAAGATGTTATTAATTATTCTCCCAAAGTTCATAATTAATAGATAATATAATTTTATATAATTTATTTATTATGATATTTTATAAATTTATAATTTCATTATATGAGAGTTTTGGTAACGATTATTAATGAAGAATTTGATGATGATCTTGTTTTAATGATTCTTAGCGAACAAAGGGTGTTTTCTTAAATAATGAGTAAAAATTTTTATATTGATACTATAGAAATAATAAAAACTAATTATTTAGTTATTTATATCTTATATTACCATAAATTAAATTCCAAAATTCATCCATGATATAAATTTGTTTCATTTTTTAAGTTGGTGGTCAAACCGACCCAAACATGATCATGCCATAATTAATGGATGATAATGTGGTGGTTTAGTTGTAATATCATTGTACTAGAAGAATAATGATCTTATTTAGTGTTTATTGGTGTTTTATATAATAATTTTAAATAAATATAAGAATAATTTAACCAATATAAAGTTATTTAATAGTATAAATAAGTTATTTTTTACTCTTATAACGCTCTTTTGGACGGTTGAATTTATCACAGTTGTTTATTGATCATATTGTTAATGGGTTGTAAAGTTTGTCTTTAAAGAAACTTAATAAATTTATAAACATGATATTTATCCATTAAATCCATTATCATTTCCAACCATGTATTTAAGTGATGAAAATAAAAAATGGAAATCAATCGTTCCATAGTGGTGATAGTCCACACGTATGCATGAATAAAGATTTCATTTTCCATAGAATGGGGAAAATGAGTAATATTTTTAATAATTTAAGAATATAAAATATTTCATAAATATCATGATTATATATTAAATTTCCTACTAGATATATCCTTATAATTCTACTAAATAAAATTTACATGTTACTTTGTGGTGGTGGTAGTCTGCACAATACATGGTTAACAGATTCATTTTTCTTAATAGAAAAGGGAGAAATGTGGTTAAGGATTTTACCATAATTATAATTATTATAGTATAATAATTATAATTATTTATTTTTTAAAGATTATTTAATGGAATTTTAGGAATAATGAGTGCACATAAATAAATAGAAACAAGAAATAAGTGGTTATAAATTTATACCTCACTACTTGAATTATCTTCTTTTGTGAAGGGGGTTAAACCTTTGAGGTATGGTATTTTGGGAAGAACAAAATATCATTAAGATATATATAAGTTTTTAGTAGATTTATGGTAATATTTTTGTCTAAAATAAGTGATTTTTTTAGGGGGGTGAATAGAGGAGTGCCACTTTAATAAGTGAAAAGGGATGGATTTTTGTAAATACCCAAAACATTTCAATAATGGGAAGCCATTATCAAAGAAATTGGATCCAAAATTGATAGATAATATATTGGTGAAGATATAAGGTCAATAAAAACCTTAAACACTCAATTAAAAACATTTTTAAATATGTTAGAACTTTTACCTCTTTGGTTACTCATTTTTACAATTTTGGTTTTTACCACAGTAACTAGTTTTTACCTAGGTAATTTATCCTTTATTACTAAAAATAAAATGGTACTTATTATATAATTTTGATATAATGATTCAAAATTTTAAATTCATTTAATAAGATTAAATTTATAAAATTTATAAAAATTAATTTTAAAATAATGAATGTATAATGTATTAAAAACATTTTTTTTAAATATAACTTATGTTATAAAATATAAAATATAGATAGCTCAGATTTTTAATATTTAATTTCTATTAAGATATAAACCTCACCACCTTATTTAAGACATGGAAACTCTCCATTTCCATCATAAAAATTATATAATAAAATTCTAAATCATTTAATTATGCTCCCTTATTTATTTATAAGACATAATGGTTTCTAGATACATACCTTTCTAAGCTTAATTTTTGTGAAACTGTTTCAACCAAATACAAAAACCAAAATAATCATGATAATATCCAATAAAATATAAATAAAATTGTGAATATAAAAGCTCAATACCAATTGGTATTATCCAATTTCACATTAATTTCAACCTATAATGCTATCATTTTAACTATATCATACTTGGTTCATTGTATAACTCTTTTAGTTCAACCTAGGTAACTTTAATCTGTGTTCTCTCATACTTATTAACCTAATCCATTGATGTAATTAGGAAATGAATCATTCATAATGGTTTATAAAGTTATTTTTATTGACCAAATAATATCCTTATAGAGTTTATATATAGTTGTGCAATCTTAATCCCACTCATCATGAACTATAGTGAAGATTGAGTCAATGCTCAAACATCCTTTTTTTGGATGATTACCCCTATGTGCATCTATACCAAAACTGCATCCACTTGTTTGTATCTATAAATGGATTTAATTTCTAGTATAAACATTAAATATATACTTTAAAAAAACATCGGGATCTCATAATATGCTTAGAATTATCCCTTTTGTTTTCACTAAAGTACCCTTATCCTAATACCCAAAAAAACTAAACTAATCCTAAAAAAATTAAACCCTACTCAGATATCAACTATGAATCCCTATATATGTGAACAACTAAATTGCATTACTTAGAGAAAAAAAAATTTAACTATAATAAATTCCCAAAACCTTTTAGTTTTATATTTTATAAAATTATGCCAAAATGTGAACTAATAAAACTCATTCCTTTTTAATCAATGTAAATTTTTCCCATTATAAGAGAAACTTCTTAGTTCATAATGAGTCTTCAACATCTCCCACAAATTCATTACATAATAAACTATTCTATATATTAGTTACTTTTCTTATCTTTATAACCTTGGGTATAAAAACATAAGAAATGGGTGAGCTCAGATGCTTCTTAAGGGTAAACATAAGCGGTATAAATCAAATATCATAAGTGAGCATAAGATGAGAATATAGTTATAATAAAGATATATAACAAACTTATACAAAAAAAATAATGGATCATAAATCATGTAATAATGATTTTCATATCATAATACATGAATAAAAATAGTTTGGAAACATGATTCAATTATCATGATCCAAGATAGCATAATCATAGGCATATGGCTTAGAAATACAACATGCCCTTGAAACCTAGCATAAAAAGAACTTGGTAAAAAATATAAGAATAAGGAAATTACAACATTGTGAAAAAATAAAATTTATACACTTCATTTTGTGAACAAAAAAAATTCCCATGTTTCATGTTGTGAACAAAAAAAATCCCATGCTTCATGTTTTGAACAAACAAAATGCCTACGCTTCATGTTGTGAACAAACAAAATGTTCACTCTTTTTATTGTGAAAAACATCCACACTTAATGTATTTTTATCATGAAATATAAATCAATAAAAAATTAATCAGATATATATATAGGATCCCACCTATCAATCATCCATACATATGTGTTTTACTTAAAAACAAACATTTATCATATCATAAGTAACCCATTGAAAATAATGGGGTTATTAAACCTTTCGAATGCATCACATAACATAAACTTAAGAAATTATAGGATATAAAAAATTTCATTCTTTAAAAAATTAATCATATAATAATAACTATATTGGTTTATAAAAACATCACTTCATGAATGATAAACCTTTGAGGGTAAATAGAAGAAAAAATATATAATTTTCACAAAACCATTTATAACATTTTTATAAAAGATGATGTAAAAATGATTTAAAAAAATTAAGGGAAAGATAAGACTTTTGAAAACCTTATTATAAATATTTTCAAATAAAATATACTTAAAAACAACAAAAAATGTTATCAAAAAAATATAGAGTGTAATATAAAACATTTAATTTTGAAAGGATGGAAAACCTTTTGAATATTCTGAAATGACTTTGTTGAAAACCCACATCATAAAAGAGGTAGTAAAACTTATATTTTAAAATATTAAAAGGTAAATATGAATTCAAAATGATTAAACACGCATTTTGGTTTCAATAAAATAAATGAAAAATATTTTTATGGAATAATGAACATATAAATAGAGGAAAACCCATATTTAAAAGAGAATATATTTTTTTCTTAAAAACATTTCACTTTTATGTGAAATAAATTCATCGATAAAGAATCTATGAGTTAAAAATATCATTCTACCTAGAGATAAAATATTAAATATCTTATTAAATAATAAATATAAGTATTTATCAAACATATAATAATGACACTCAAGGAATAACATTTTAACTCAATGAAGGGAAATTTCAGTTAACCAAATCCATTATGGATATCATAATTCATAAAGGGACATTTAGAAATGGGTTATGTGGTAGAAATGAAAATACCCTGAAAAAAAAAGAGAAATTATCACATAAAAAATTAAAGGTAAGAATGTATCAAACTTATATTAAATATGTTTAAAAATAACAATCATAACTCAATGAATGATAATTGAGTTTCCAAAAACACTTACGGTAATGGTAACATAATAATAAGAGGTTTAACATGAAATTGAAATTAAATTATAATGAAATGAGATATATTAACTATATATTTATTAAATATTTTATTGAATAAACCATATAAAATAAATTATGGTGTGAAATATCAAACATGTCTCATGGATTTGAAAAGGTGACAAAGAAACCCTTACCTTGTTTCCCTACTTAGTAAAAGGAACATTAAGATCATGTATAACAAAAATAAATATATCAATAACCTGTTTTATAACAATTTTAATATACATAACCATTTATACACTTAATTTATAATTATTCTATTCATGTATATTAGTTATTTTATTATTTATCTTCAATATCTGTTGTGAGTAATCTTGATCGTTTTAAACTAGTTTAGTAATAGTGGTTTTGCTCTTCTTTATTATCTAAAATTTAATAATTCCTATAAAATATATGGTAATTTAATTGATTTATTATTATATTTTATAAATTTATAATTTCTTTATATGATATTTTTTGTTACTATTATTAATGATTAATTCAGTGATGAGCTCGTTTCGATGATTCTTAGCGAATGAATGGTGTTTTCTTAAATAATAAGATAAATTTTTATATTAATATTATAAAAAAATAAAAATAATTATTATTTAATTATTTATATAATATATTACCAAAAATTAAATTCCCATATTCATCCATGATATAAATTTATATCATTGTTCAAGTATATGGTCAAATCAACCCAAACATGAATATGACATGATTAACAGATGATTATATGGTGATTTAGTTGTAATATCATCATAAAATAATAATAGTGATCATATTTAGTGATTATTAGTGTGTTATATCAAAATTTTAAATGATTATAATAATAATTTAACATATTCGAAGTTATTTCATAGTATGAAGAAATCTTTTTTTTTCTCTTAGAACGCTCTTTTGGATGGTTGAATTTACCATGGTTATTTATTACTCATATTGTTAATAGGTTATCTAATTTGTCTTTAAAAAACCTTAATAATTTTATAAAAAACATATTTATCTACTAAATTCATTCTCATTACCATTCATGTAAGTCATCAATGAAAATAAAAAATGGAAATCAATCATTTGATAGAGGCGGTAGTCCACACGTAAGCAAGGATGATGAGTTTGTTTTCCATAGAATGGGGAAAATAATTAATATGGTTTATCATTTAAGATTATAAAATATGTAATAAATATAATACTTATATATTAAATTCCCTATTTTTACCATCCTTGTAATATGGTGAAGTAAAATGAACATGTTACTTTATAGAGGTGGTAGTCTACACAATGCATGGTTAATGGTTTTTTTATTAATAATAAGGGAGAAAGGTGGTTAATGATTGTAAAATAATTATAATTAAATACCATTATATTAATGATACTTATGTTATCATTTTAAGATGTTTTAATGGAATTTTAGGATTAATGAGGGCGAATAAATAAATAAAAACAAGAAAGAAGCGGTTAGAAATTTATACCTCACTACTTGAATTATCTCTATTGAAAACAAGGTTAAGCCTTTGAGGGATGGTCCTGCATGAATAAATTAAACAAATTAAAGTGGATAAGGGTTTTTAGGAGAGTTTTGGGACGATTTTTTTTTCTGAAAGAAGGGGGGTTTTGTGTTAGGGTAAGTGAGGAGAGGAGTTCCCCTTTTATAAGCGAAAAGGGATGGCATTTTTGTAAATACCCAAAAAAATTCAATAATGAGAAGTCACTCTTAAGGAATGTGGACAAAAATTTGATAAATGGTGTATTGTGGAAGATATAATTTTGATGAAAACCTCAACCACTTGATTAAAAACATTTTTTAAACATTATAGGCCCTTTACCTATTAGGTTACTCCTTTTTACCATTTTTTATTTTTACCACTATAACTAGTTTTTACCTAGGTGATTTATCCTTTATTAAAAAATAAATAAAACATTCCTTATTATATAATTTGTACCTGATGATTCAAACTTTCAAATCCTTTTAATATTAATAAATTTATAAAAGTAATAAAAATTAATTTTAAAATAATAAATGTATAATGTATTAAAAACAATTTTCTTGAAAAATATAACATAAGTTATAAAATGTAAAATATGGTTTTATAAATTAAAAAACATTTTAAAAATGAAAAAATTCACTTATAAAATACATATTTGGTCTTATAAAATACATATTTTTCTTATAAAATGGTTTCATGAATTTATAATTTATAGTTATATACTAATAATTTCATAAAAGTCATATTATTTATAAAAATGGTATTTTTCATTATTCACCTAAAATCAATATTCTTAGAAAAATCACACAAAAAAATCTTCAAATAATATTGAAACATTTAATCCAAAAATAATTTTTTTTTCAAATTAAAACTCTAAATTTTATAAAATTTCTTTTAAAGTTAAATACAATATATAAAGAAATACTGCTTTTATTAAAAAAATGACCATTTTAAAATTTTCATGTTTTTAATATTATTTCATATAGATTTATAAATAATTGAATATTGATATATTATTTTATAAATCATATTAAAATTTTAACTATGATAAATTTAATTTATTAAGTAAAAATACAATACACCCTTTTTTAATGGTTCTTAAAAAGGAATCCTTTTTAAAATATTAATCAAAGAGAATAATAATATATAATTATTTTAATTGAATATCATCCTTTCTATGGATGATTATATTATTCATGTAGTTTTAATATGTCATGGTTTGTTTTATTCAAGTGTTGGGTTAGTAAAGTGTTGCATGTGACATAAGATATTGAAAATAATATTAATTTAAAGGTCTAAAATATCGAGTTGTTACATTCTACCCCTTAAATAAATCACATCCTTATAATTTTAATTATTAATCACTAATGAAATTAGGTGAGGGTAATCTTAACATATCCATATTCTGGGATATAACTTCTAATTTTATATCTACTTTAATATCTTAGGCTATAATAAGTTACTTATCTTTCGTCAAACAACATTAAACATTCATAAAATCATGTACCAAAGTATATATATATACCGTAATCATATATTCATCATAACATACCTTCCCAAAACCATTTGAGTCTACAATACATTAATACATAGTTAAATCATGTATTCTTCTAGAAAATAACTTTTATCTTCAACCACTAGTTTATAAAATCACACACTAGGCAATATATATCATAATCCCAAAAATGATATAAACTTCACCAAAAATATCATAGATAAATTTTTATTAAATAAATAATCAATTCTAAGTCTATCAATATTATCTAACTCAATTGTATAAAAATAAATAAACCCATTTTTACCTCAATATCAAGCATATATTAAACCTAAAAGTTATCCATACCTCAATCATGTGTCATACAATAGTTATCCCCAAAAAATACCCTTATAATAAAACCAATTTAAAATGTTATTATTATCATTTAATATATATTTCCATAACTTTAAATTAAAAATACTGAATAAAAATCCTTATATGTTTCATGTAATCCTCTTGAATTATGGAATGTACCATAATTTCATCGATAAATATCAATCACTATTGAAAATATCTCAGAGTACTAAGATTTAATTTGTATTAGGATATTAACATCACTACCTTAGGTAATATTAGAAAACTCACAATTTCCATTATAAAAATCATATACTAAAATTCTAAACTATTTAAGTATGCTCCCTTATTCAGTTATAAGTCATGGTAGTTTCTGGATACATGCCTTTATCAACTTCATTTTTGTGATCATGTTTTAACCAAATACTAAAACCAAAATGTTCATGATAATATCCAATAAAATAAGAGTAAAAAATCATATGAATATTAAATCACAATTATAATATGTCTTCTCTAATTACAAATTCATTTCAATCTATGATACTTTTATTTTATCTATGTCATACTTGGTTCATCCAATAACTCTCATGGTTCAACCTAGGTTACTTTAAGTTGTTTTATCTCATAATTCTTAACTTATTCCCTTAAAGTAATTAGAAAATGGATCCTTCATAATGATTTTAAATAGAATGTGATTAACCAAAGCATATACCTCATGAGTTTCTTTCCAGGCATGCATTCTTAGTCCCACTCATCGTGCACTAGAGTGATAATAAATTCAATACTCAACTAGCCTTTTTTGGAGTTATTAATCCAGGTGTATATGTGTTACAAATGTATCCACTTTTTTGTATCTAGATAGGGATATAATTTCTAATAGAACTACACAATCTCTAATTTACCAAAACTTTGGGATTTCATCCTAGACTTTGACTTGTCCTTTAGGTTTTCACTAAATTACCCTTATCCTAATCTCCAAAACTAACTAAACTAATACTCAAAAATAACTAAACAATGTTATGATACCAAATATGGATCCCTATAGACATGAACATATAAATTACATAACTTTAAGAAAATATTTCATTATAATACATTCACAATACCTTTTATGTTTATAGTTTTTGAGAATTAGGAAAAAAATTAACTAACAAAACTCATTCCCTTTTAACTGATAAACATTTTTTCCACTTTGAGAGAAACTTCTTAATCCATAACGAGTCTTTAATATCTCCCAAAAATTTTATTATAAGAAACTATTATATATATTACATACTTTTATTATCTTTACAAACTAGGGGATATAAATATAATAAATGGGTGAGATCATATGCTCAGTAAGGGTAAACATAAGAATTATCAAAAAATTGCATAAGTGAGCACAAGATGAGTATATGGGTATAATTAGGATATATAATAAACTTATACCAAATAAATAATGGATAATAACTCATGTAATAAGTCTTATAATGTCAAAATACAAGGATATAAAGAGTTTGTAAACATGAGTCAATAAACATGATATATGAAATCATAATCATAGGCATATGGATTAGAAATGCAACACACCATTGAAACCTAGCATAAAAAAGAAATTTGGAACAAATATAATCATAGGGTAATTACAATATTTTGAAGAAACAAATTTCCAAGATTCATGTTGTGAACAAAAAAAACATGCTTCATGCTTTGAATAAACAAAATGACCATGCTTCATATTGTGAACAAACAAAGTTCCCACACTTCATGTTGGGGATAAAAAAAATGTTCACTCTTTGTATTATGAACAAAAAAAATGTTCATGATAAACATATTTATCTCATGAGATATAAATACTTAAATAATTAATTTTAGGGATATATGGGACCTCATCCATCAATATTCTATACATATGTGTTCCACTTAAAAAAAATTCATCTGGACATAAAGAACCCATGGAAAAGAATAGGTTTAGTAAAACTTTCAAAAACATCACATGACATGAACCTAATAAATAATAGGATATTGAAAATCCAATTTTTCCAAAATTAATCACATCATAATGAAATATATATGGTGATAAATAAATCACTTCATTAAATATAAACCTTGGTGGGTAAATAGAATCAAAAATAACAAACTTTTCAAAAAACACCTTTTAAAACATTATTATAAAATATGAAGTAAAACTTACTTTAAAATATTTTTTTAAGGGGAGTATAATACTTTTAAAAACCTTATTATAAATATTTAAAAATAAAATATCCTTGAAAATTCATAAATTTTATCAAAAAAATGTGTAGTGAAAGATAAAACATTTGATTTTGAAAGGATATAAGACCTTTTGAAAAATTTGAAATCCCTTTATTGGAAACCCACATCATAAAATAGGTAGTAAAAATACATTTTAAAAGAAGAGTATGGAAATATGGATTCCAAATGAGTAAACACATATTTGGGTTTCAAGATAATAAAGTAAAAACATATTTTTTGGAATAATTAACATGTAAATGGAGGGAAACCCATCTTTAAAAGAGATTATATTTTTTCTTAAAAAAATCTCTTTTATGAGAAAGAAATTCATCAATAAATAATATTTGTGTTAAAAACATTATTTTCCCTAGAAGTAAGAGAGTAAATATTTTATTAAATGTGAAATATAATTATTTATCAAACATAGAAGAATGAAACTTAAGTAATAACATTTTAACTTAAAGAAGGGAAATTTTTGTTAACTAAATCCCTTACGGATGTCATAATTCATGAATAAAGGGGAATTTAAAAAGGTGTTATGTGGTAAAAAGTTAAATACCTATAAAACAAATATGAATTACAATAAAATAAAACCAAAGGGAAGAATGTATCTATTAGGTCATAATAATAATTATTAATACAAGATGGGGGTGAATTGTGTATTTTCAAAAATATTCCACAATTATGGATTTTGACACCCTTTGTGATTAATATGGATATACGGTGTTTTAATTATTTAATGAGTATAAGTATAATATGAATAGAAATAAAGAACATGGATTTTTATAGTGGTTTGGGGCACAATGATCCCCTAGTTCACTCTATCAATCACTCTCACTGCGAGCTTGGTGAATTTAACTAGCAAGGTCCTATTATCATAAGATCATAAATCCACAAATAAGTAAAAATAGTTGAAACCTTTACAAACAAGTCTAAAAATAGAGCCTTATGGTTCTTTAATAGGGAACCGAATATCCACATCTTAGATTGAGAAGCTGATACTCCGCAACAACTGAGTCCGAGTAGTTGAAACTCCAATAAATCAAAAGAGTTTGATTTGTTTATTTGGGTTGTTCTTCACAGTTGCAGTAGAGGAAACTGACAGTAGATGGATCTTCTTCTTTAGAAATGAAAGTCCTCAAGAAGGTATAGTTATAAAGCGATCTCGATTTCAAATGATCTTCAATAATAACAGCAAAAACAGTAGCAGTAATCTTACAGCAGTACGAGGTATAACATGTATGTCTCTAAAGTGTAGTATCTTATGAAAAGTTGATCATTAATCGTAGAAACACTTATGAGAAGATATTCATTAGAAATTATAAAAATATATAACTTTAATATACTATATTTTGAAATGATACACTGGTAAAATATATAGATCAGAAGGTTTTCTTCAATATTCTGGATCTAAGAAATAGTCGAGAAGATCACAGAAATTAAAATTTTGAATTAACTAAGAGATTTGTAACTTCCCTTAATAATAAGAGTGAATTCCTCAAAAGAATATTATTCTTTGAATTAAACATAACTAGCTTTGAATTAGCCGTAGAGAAACTTTCAATTAGTATGATATTCTGTCGGGACGGTTTCATAAATATTAGATATAATTGTGAATAATAAAACATCGCTGATGAATAGACAATATAGAGTTGAGCCACATAGCATAGAGTTCCTTTGTGTAGCATAGGTTTCCTTTTCATAGTGTAGGGTTCCTTTGCGTAGTGTAGGTTTCTTTAACCATACTTTCATCTTCACATAAAGTAGAGAACAAAAGTGGTGTAGGGATGATGATCTATAAACTCAGCCTTTTAACATAAAATCACAAACATAGAATTGATTAACCATATGCTCAATTTCCCAAAAATAGGGTATGAACGGTATTTCTAGACTCTGATATAGGGTTTATGGTCCATATGTTTTACGATTCTTTGAATTTAAGGATATTGATCCAAATGAAAACTGTTTAACATAGTGTAGGGTTGATACCATATGCAAGCATTAACTTTATAGTATAATGTAGGGATAATGAACCATAGTCTCATTCGCTGAACATAGGGTTTGAAATAGTATTTCAAGATCAATTCATGTAATTCTAAATTCCTTTAACCTAGATATAAATTCCTGAAAAATTTCTCAATAAAACTTCATTAGAAAACAAACAAGGGTATTTATGAGCATCAAAATCATCATAAATTATTTAGTATTTTTTAGACAATACATTCCCAAAAATCTACCCATTTTTTATGATCAAAAAACTCATAACATTGTTCAAAATAAAATTTAAATAAAATTTAGTATTTGTAAACACATAAAAATAGATATAGAAAATATTTCGATTTCACGGTATTATTTTGATAAAGGAAAATAGATACTTGTAAATTGGAAAAAATATTTTATCCAATGAAATGTTGTGATTAACTATTATCCTCCGTAGATATTCTTTATAGATATTCTCCCCCTTTTGTGATATCAAAAATATAGTTTGAAAGAATAATTTATTTAAAACACGTTTAATATAGCATTGAACTATAAATGAATAGTTTAAAAAATTTATATAAGAGAAATAAATTTAGGATTGGTAATGAAATGTTAAAATTAAATAAAAGAAAATAAAACTCAATAAGAATAAACTAAATTTAATTTAAAATGAATTAAAATGTTTTGAAAATAGAGTACAATCCACATCCAATGAAAGTTTTATTCAAAATGAGGGTCTAGGATCAGAATCACCAGAGGAATAAGGTATATTAGGATGAGTAATGGCTTGAACAACACCATTAATATCAATGAGCTTCAACAAAAAGCTCTGAAAATGGTTGTTGAAGACTTCTGACCACTATTGAAGTATCTTCTTCAAATCATGACCTATCTTTAGATTCTAAACTAAATTAACCTTCATAAACTCATTCACATTTTCCTCTGACTGAATGAATGAAGTTAACTTATCCTTAACTTGATTAATCACTAATCCCAGCCAGGATTCATTATAATTAAGTGGAATAACTAGATGTCTTTGATTGTCTGAGAGAACACTTAAAGGAATATTGTCACACTAAAGAGTGTGCAATCTATCATTGAAATATGCTAGCACTAAGGGTATTTCTTCAAACCTTCTGATCAGATCTAGCGGTGTTTGTTGAGATGAGGTTGATGCTATATTGCTTTCCCTGAAAGACTGAAATTTTCTCCCTCTCATCAGCTTTAACTCATAAAAATCATAATTCTTAATAGATTCATCTTTCAAAAAACTAAACTCTCTATATATTGTGCTTATAAACTCTTGAAGGTCTCCAACAGAAATAATATTTTATTTGAATTGACTTAGATAGAGCTTTATAGATTCAAATTCAGATCTTGAAACTGTGGAACTTTGTAGATCTTAAAATTTATATTTCTAGGAATCCAAATCTTATCTTATAGAAAAGTTTTGACCTTCAAACATATTCATCTTTCTTACCAAATCTTTAGCATGAGAGTCAGAATATTTTGGATATTGATCCCCGGATTGATAAATTTCCACTAAATCCAAACTTGGCTTTCCATTTCCTTCTGATCTGTCTCTTAAGGTGGATCCTTCCATATCATTAGAATTAGGAACAATAGGATTTTGAGTTTCAAGGTCAGGAACATCTTCCCTGTGATGTTATTGACTATGAGCATCTTTCTAAACATGATCAACCATTAGAGTCTCACACTCAGCTACAAAAAAAAGCTTCATACATAGTCTCTAGAATGTCAACTGAAATTCTTCTTCTTTGAACAAGATTTTCCTCTGGTCCAGATTCTCTTTCTTTAGCAGGCCTCTATCTGATAGAACCAACTGAAGGAATCACCCTATGCTCTCCCCTGAGTAGCTATCAACAACCTCTATTGTTGTTCCATTCCAATAGGAAGAATACTATTTCAAGAATTACTCTAAATAAAACCTAACTTCTTTATAGTCCTGGCATTTAAAACGTTGTTGTGATGACATGTTTTACCAAAAAACATATTTATAGTTTTTCTTATTCTTCACAACAAAAAATAAATTATCCTTCCATAGGGATAAAATACCATCTTGTAATCCTTATGGAAGAAATGGTTTAAATACCTTATCATAAACCGACAGAAGTTGAACTTGATGTGGTTCAAAAAAATAGGACATACATGTCTGGATAAATAACTTTCTATAGCTCAGTAGTGCTCGAAAAAATTCCAGATTGAATGAATTTCATCCAAACTCGGTGATCAAGAGTAAGATCTTTAATCATTACCTTCTTGATAGTTCTCGTTCCAAAAAATGAAAATATACATCCTCTGACAAATATTTCAAATTACCTATATTCCTAAAATTAAAATAAAACTCCCCCTCATGGGGACAATTCAACTGTTTATCCATCTCCATATAAGAAATAGAAAATTCAGTATCATTAATATTAGAGATAATAGTATCTACATCGAATCCAAGATTAAAAGTTTCATTTCAACAAAATTATTTTACTTAAATTTCATATACTACAGGAGTGTTTCCTTCTCCAAAATCATAACCTAGACATTGAAATCTCATGGCTTCCTTGAGCAAAATATTTGTTTAATCTAAATAATCAAGATCGATTACCTTACCTTGGAGAACTTTGTGATGAAACCCTGATGGATAAAGAGATAAATCCAACTCAACATCTTTATATCTTCTTGAGGTTTCCATCTCTAAAGGTTTTGAGTTTTAAGGGATTAGAGGTTTAGGTTTTCGGAAAATGGGAATTGAGAGAAGCTCAGTAAACTGAAAGGATGTGTAGGAGAGGAGAAAGAGAGAGGGAGAAGGCAAATGTTTTTCACATGTTTATTGAGAATGTACTCATTATTTTTTTAATTTGAAAAGACTAATAAGAAGAAATCAAAATGAAATTATTTTTAAAAACAAATTAAAACATAACCAAAAAATAAACATATCGAATAAATTTTATTAAAATAAAAATAGAGAGACTAAAAATAAATTAACAAACATTTATTTAAAATTAAATATTTATAACTCCCTCTTAATAAAATAAAAACTTGCACTGGGAAGTGGTTTAGTAAAAATATCATCTAATTGATATTCGGTATTAACAAATTCTAAAGGTATATCCTTTTTAAGGAAATGATCTCTTAGAAAATGATGTCTTATATCAATGTTCTTAATATTATAATGACTTATAGGATTTTTTGAAATATTTATAGCACTAGTATTCTCACATAAAATATATATATTATTAAAATTTAGTCAAAATTCCAATAGATTGTTTTTCATCCACAATACTTGTGCACAGAAACTGCTAGTAGACACATATTCTACCTCAACTATTGAAAGGGAAAATAAGTGTTTTTTCTTACTAAACCATGATACTCAATATTTTCCTAAAAAGTGATAGGTTCCTGATGTAATTTTTCTATATAATCTACATCCTCAAAAATCAGCATCTGAATTTGAAATTAAATTAAAATCATAAGTTTTGGGGTAAAGAAGAAATTGAAAAACAATTCATTTTAAATATCTAAAAATTATTTTAACAAAAGTAAGATGGGACTCTTTTGGATTTTATTGAAATATATCACATAAGCATAAAGAAAACATAATTTTTGGTCTACTAGTAGTAAGATATAACAAACTTCCAAACATAACTCTATATAATTTGTTATCCACTGGTTTCCAACTTCATACAAATCAAGTTTTATATTGGTGCACATCGGGGTTTTATATGTCTTTCTATTTTCAATTCCAAATTTGTTTAGTAAATCAATAATATATTTACTTTGATTTAAAACATTTCCATAATATTTTTGATAAAATTGAAATCCTAAAAATAAATTAAATTATCTCATCATACTCATTTCAAATTATTTTTGCATTAGTTTTGAAAAATAATTACAAATATTTTTATGAGTTCAACCAAAAATAACATCATCAACATAAATTTGTACTAATAGAATATTAGAACAAATAGTTTTCTTAAAAAGTTTTGGATCTTCCAATCCAACATTAAATCTATTTTTAAAAAGAAAAGAACTCAATATTTCATACGATTCTTTATGTGCTTGTTTAAGGACATAGAGAGATTTAGTAATTTAAAAAATTGAGTTTGGTTTTTGAGGATTTTTAAAACTAAGAGGTTGTTCAACATAAACTTCCTCCATCAAATAACCAATTAAAAAGGCAGATTTAACATCCATCTGATATAGTTTAAATTAATATTAAATGTATAAGCTAAAATGATTCTAATGTATTTTAATCTATCTATAAGGAAAATGTCTCACCATAATCTATTCCTTCTTCCTAATTATATCCTTTAGCTACTAATATAGCTTTATTTCTGATTATGATCCATTGATCATTCTATTTATTTCTAAAGACCCTCTTAGTTCCTATAACTGGATAATTGGTTGGTCTTTCTACTAATTCTCAAACTTCATTTATTTTAAACTGCTCTATTTCTTATTTCATTACAAGAACCCAACTCTCATTTTCTGAGGATTATTCTATGGACTTAAGTTCTAACTGAGATAAAAATGCAGAAAATTATGCAAGGTTTCCTACATTTCTTCTAGTTCTAATTCCTGTGTCTAAGTCTCATATTACAGTTTCTAAAGGATGTTTATTTAAAGTTATATACTTTCTAGGAAATAAAATTTCAGGTTATTCAATTTCATGTTCTTCTAAACTAGACTAAATTTTATTAATAACATTTCCAAAATCAGCTTTAAGGGTTTCAAGTCTCATGTTATCAAACGAGTCAGTAAATTCATCAGTTTGATCTTTATCTTTAATAAAAGGGTTGATTTTATAAAACTTAATATGAACTGATTCTTCAACAATACTTGAATTTTTATTAAATACTCTATAAGATTTAGAGGTAGCAGAAAATTCTAAAAAATATTCCTTCATCATCCTTTGGATCGAACTTACCAAGATTTTCCTTAGTGTTCAAGATATAAACCTTGCATCAAAAAACTTTACTGTACATTACTTTAGGTTTTTTATTATTCCAAAGTTCATAGGGTGACCTTTTGAAAATAAGACTTATTAAAACTCTATTCATGATATAGTAGGTTGTTCTTATAGCTTATTCCCAAAAATAGGTAGGAAGGTTGTATTTATTCAGAATAGTCCTTGCCATTTCTTGAATAATTCTATTTTTCCTTTCAATAATTTGATTTTGTTGAGGTGTTCTTGGTGCATAGAAAGTATGTTTAATACCTAGATTTGAGTAAAAATAATTAAATTCTTTATTCTAAAATTCTATACCATGATCACTTCTTAAATAAATTATTTTAAAACATTTTTCATTTTGAACAACTTTACAAAAACTTTCAAAAATAGTGAATAATTTACTTTTGAGTTTTATAAAAAAACCCAAGTAAATATAGAATAATCATCAACTAAAACATCAACATATAATTTACCATCCAAACTTTATAATATATATGGTTCAAAAAAATCCATATGGATAAGTTCTAATGGTTTAGATGTAGCAATTTTGTTAATATATTTGAAAGGATATTTGTGATGTTTTCCAATTTAGAATGAATCACAAAGTCTGTTATTATCAAACTTAAGACTAGGTAAATCAGAAACTAACTATTTCTTAGATAATTTATGTAAGGTATATATATTACAGTGTCCAAGTATTTTATGCTAAATCCATGACTCATTTGTATTATCAATTAAACAATTCACCTTTTTTTACACAAGGAATTTAAATCCAAAGTATAAACATTATCAGTTCTAGGTGCTCTAAATTTAAACAATTTATCTTTAAATATTGAGAAGGAATTGTTAGAAAAATCAACATAGAAACCATCATCACATATTTAAGAGATACTTATTATGTTTTACTTTATTTCTTACACATACAGTACTTTGTTGATTGAGATAGTCTTTGGATCTCCAATAGTTACAACTCCAACTATTTTTCCTTCGGTATTGTCACCGAAAGTGACTAGGCCTCCATCCATTTGAGTCAGCGTATGAATGTTTTATGAATCTCCACTCATTTTTCTAGAACAATTGCTATCCATATACCATATTTTATTTTTTTTCTTGTGGCATGTTTCCTGCAAAAATAATTAAACATGTGTTTATTTTGGTACCCATATTTTCTTGGGTCCTATAGTGTTAGCTATAAATGATCTAGAAATACGGATCTGGTTAATTTTTTAATAATTTATATCACTTTATTTAAAAAAAATTATAAACAAAATCTCTTTTAATACTACTAATTTGATTATTATTCAAATAACAACTATTAGTGTCATGACTTTTTATTTCACAGTAATAACAGGTAGTATTTTTCAAATTAGAGACAAAATAATTTTTATACAGTATTGATTTCTCACTCTTTATTCCTATTCCAAATCTTTATTTTTTAATCAAATTCTTTCCAAAAATTTCATTTAACACTTTTTAACCTTTAGTAAAAATAATTGTAGTACTTTTATAGGACTCTACTTCATCTTACAATTCTTTAATCATTTTTTCATGATTAATGTAGTTTTTTGTAGATAAGTTAAATTTGTCAACTAGTTCCTTATGTTGTTTTAGGAGAGTGTATCTTTCTCTTAAAAAAGAATTATGAATGTTTTTAATGAATTTTTCTTCTTTATTAGAGAATTGTATTTTTATTCTAACATAGAATAGTAGGTAGCTAATTTATCATTTAAGAAACTACTAATATCATAATCAGAAGATTAATAAGTTTGTACCTTTTCTTCTTCAATAATAAAGTACATGTTGGATTTTAGATTTGATTTCTCCTTTTATGAATCATATTTTGAAGAGCTTATAGAGTCTTCAGATACACTCCATGTATATTCCATTTATCTTTTTTCTTTGTGTTCATAACCAGAATTCTTTTGATATTTATTTTCTGGCCTTTTCATCTTTCTGTTGAGGAAAATCAGGTCTAATATGACCCAATGTCTTTCATTCATAACATAAAACTTCTCTTGATTATTTCTCATCTCTCTTGAAGTATTTTCTGAAATCTCTTTTCTTCTTGTAGAATTTACTGAATTTTCTAGCTAGTTGAGCCAGTTTCATTTCAGAATCTAAGGAATATGAATTCTTCTCTATTTTGCCTTCTTGTTTTTTTTTGTTATGCTTTTGAGATGTCACCTTCATAGCAGTATTTTCCTTCTTTAATATAATTTTATGATCTTCAGCTTCATCCTGCATTTCTGCTTCATACATCATTAGTTTCCCAATTAGTTTTTTCATTGTCAAATCCTTGATAGGTTATGATTGGTGAATAGAAGTAGATATGTCATTCCATTTCGAAGGTAGTACTCTGAGTACTTTTAAATCTTGATCATATTATGTGATAGGATCTCCTAACATAGTAATATTATTGACAATTTCTATAAGCCTTCAATTCATTAGTGTGATACTTTCACCATCAAACATTCTAAATGTGTCAAACTTTAGATTAGTAGTAGCATACCTCATCTATCTAAAAAAATTTGTTCCTTCATAATAAACTATTGTAGTTTGCACATCTCATAGGTAGTTAGACATTGTGATACATGATTAAACTCATCTGGTATAAGACCAAAGATAATAGCATTCATTTCCTTTTTGATATCAGATTCATCTTCTGTCTCAATAGTCCAAGTTTCTGGTTTCTCAGGAATCTTATAAGGAGTAATGATTTTTTAGTATACTTTGAATCTAATATTTTTCAGATAGATAGTCATTCAAGATTTCCAGTATCCATAGTTTTCACTATTAAAGTATAGAGAATTTACCATATACATTCCTTCTCTAGGATCAGCCATTTCCATATTTTAATTGATATTTTACTTTTAGTTTGCTAAATATTTATTCAAAATCTTAACTTTGATACCAATTGTTAGGTTGGAATAATACAAAGTAACATAAGAGGGGTGAATTGTGTATTTTTAAAAATCTTCTAAAATTATGGATTTTGACACCCTCTGTGATTAAAACGGATATGCAGTGTTTTACTTCTGTAAGGATTATAAGCAGTGGATGAACTGAAATAAAGAACACAACTTTTTATAGTGGTTCGGGGGACAAAGATCCCCTAGTCCACTCCACCAATCACTCTCTCTGTGAGCTTGGTGAATTTTACTAGCAAGGTCCTTTTATCATAAGACCATAAATCCACAACTGAGTGAGTGAATTTTACACCTTTACAAATAAAGATAAAGACAGAGTCTTCTGGTTCTTTAATAGGTAACCAAATATCCACAGCTTAGATCGAGAAGCTGATGCTCCAGAGCAACTGAGTTCAAGAAGTTGAAACTCTAATAAATCAAAAGTGTTTGATTTTTTTATTCAGGTTGTTCTTCATAGTTGTATCAGTATAAAATGATATTATATGGGTCTTATTCTTTAGAAATTAAATTCATCAAGAAGGTATAGTTATGAAGCGATCCCAGTTGCAAATGATCTTCAATAATAACAGCAACAAACAGTAGTAGTAATCTGAAAAAAGTATGAGGTATAACATGTATTTATCCAAAGTGAAGTCTCTTCTACAAAGTCAATCATTAATTGTAGAAACACTTATGAGAAGATATTCACCAGAAAGTATAAAAATATGTAACTTGAATATCCCATATTTTGAAACAATACACTGGTAAAATATATAGATAAGTAGGTTTCCTTAGATATTCTAGATCCAAGAAAGTAGCCCGAAAGAACTCATAATTTCAAATTTGGAATCAACTAGGAGAGTCGTAACTTCCCATAAGAATAGGAATGAATTCCTCCAAAGAATACAGTTCTTTGAATTAATCGTAATGAGCTTTGAATCAATCATATAGAATATTTCACTCAACCTAATATTCTATCAAGACCATTACATAAATCTCATATAGAATCGTGAATAATAAAACTCCGCTGATTAATAGACAACTTAGGGTTGAGCCACATAGCATAGGGTTCATTTTCATAGCGTAGGGTTCTTTAACCATACTTCCATCTTCGCATAACCTAGGGAAAAAATAGTGTAGGGATGATAATCCATACACTCAACCTTTTCAACATAAAATCCTAAATGTATCATTGATTAACCATACCTTCACTTTCCCAAATGTAGGGTATTAACAGTAATTCCAAACTCCAATATAGAGTTTCTAATCCATACGTTTGATGATTCTCTGAACGTAAGGATGTTGATCCAAACACAAACTTTTTAGCATAGTATAGGGTTTATACCATACACAAGCGTTAACTTTCCATCATAACATTGGGACAATGATCCATATTCTCGTTCACTGAACGTAGGGTTTGAAACAGTGTTTCAAGATCAATTATTGTAATGCTAAATTCCTTTAACCTGAATATAAATTCCTGAAAACACGCTCAAGAAAACTTCATTAGAAAAAAAAAAGGGTATTTGTAACTATAAAAATCATCATAAATTATAGAGTATTGTTAATAAAATACATTCCCAATAGTATCCAACTTATATAAAATATGTTTAAAAAGAATAATCATAACTCAGTGAATGAGAATTAAGTTTTCAAACACTTATGGTAATGGTGATGTAAGAATAATAGGGTTACAATGAACTTGGAATTAAAGTATAATAAATAAGTATTCATTATACTTGCAGAAAATTGTGAATTTAATGCACTATATAAAATAAATTATGGTGCGCAATATCAAACATGTCTCATGGATTTGAAAACGAGGCAAAGAAATTGTTACCTCGTTTCCCCGCTTAATCAAAGGCACTCTAAGCTCCTGTATAACAAACATAAATTTACTAATAAACTATTTCATAACAATTTTTTATATTCATAACCTTTTATAAACATCATTTATAATTATTATATTCATGTTTATTAGTTAGTTTATTATCTATTTTAAATATTAGGTGTGAGTAATCTTGATCATTTTGAACTAGTTTTGCAATAGTAATATTGTCATTCATTATTCTCCAAAATTTAATCATTAATAGATAATATAAGATAATTTAATTGATGTATTATTTTATTTTATAAAGTTATAATTTCATTCTATGTAAAAATTTTTTACAATCATCAATGATGAATTCAACGATGAGCTTGTTTCGATGATTCTTAGAGAACGAAAGTTGTTTTCTTAAATAACAAGATAAGTTTTTATATTAATATTCTATTACCAATAAAAAATAATTATTTAATTATATATATCATATATTACTATAAATTAAATTCTAATAGTCATCTATGATATAAATTTATAGCATTGTTCAAGTAGGTGGTAAAACTGACCTAAACATGAACATGACATGATTAATAAAAGATTGTGTGGTGTTTTAATTGAAATATCATTATAAAAGAATAATAATGATCTTATTTAGTGTTTATTAGTGTTTTATATCATAATTTTAAATAATTTTTTGAATAATTCAACCCATATTAATTTATTTTCTAGCACGAATAAATCATTTTTTATCTTAGAATGCTCTTTTGGACGGTTGAATTTACCACGATTGTTTATTAATCATATTGTTAATTGGTTGTCCAATTTTTATTTATAGAACATTAATAATTTTATAAAAACCATGTTTATAAATTAAACTCATTCTCATGATCATCGATATAAGGTGGTGATGAAAATAAAAATGAAAATCGATCGTTTTATGGATGCGGTAGTCCATACGTACACATGGATAATGATTCTATTTTCTATAGAATGGAGAAAATAATTAATATGGTTTATCATTTGATAATATAAAATATGTAATAAATATAATAATTATATATTACACTCCCTTTCTGGTCCATCCTTTTAATTAGTTTAAGGAAAATGAACATGTTACTTCATAGAGGCGGTAGTTCTCACAACTCACAGTTAATAGTTTCATTTTTCATAATAGAAAGGGGATAAAGGTGGTTAATTAATATAACATAATTATTATAACATAAAAATATACTGATGATACTGATTTTATCATTTTAATATGGTTTAATTGATTTGAGGAAGAAATATTTCACATAAATAAATAGAAACGAGAAAGTAGTAGTTAGAAATTTATACCTCACTACTTGAATTATATACTTTTTAAAGGGGTTTAATCCTTTGAGGGATGGTCTTTTGAGAATAATTTAATCTCCTTAATGGTTCTAAGAGAATTTAGGAGAGGTTTGGGTATATTTTGGTCCAAAAAAGTGGGTTTTGGTGTGATGGGAAGTGAGGAGAGGAGTTCCCCTTTTATAAGTGAAAAGGGATGATAATTTTGTAAATACCAAAAAAAATTATATAATTGGAAGTATCATTCAAATAAAGTGGCTAAAAAATTGATAAATAATGGATTGGTGAATTTATAAGTTCAATCCACACCTCAACCACTCAATTAAAAAAATTGAACATTTTGATCCATTTACCTCTTAGGTTAATAATTTATACCGTTTTGGTTTTTACCACGATAAATAGTTTTTACCTAGGTATTCCTAAAAATAAAATTGTCCTTATTATATAATTTTTAGATAATGATTCCAAATTTAAAATCCCTTTAATAGAATTAAATTCCTAAAAGTGATAAAAATTAATTTTAAGATAATAAATGTATATTTTATTAAAAATATTTTTTTTTTGAAAAATATAACTTAAGTTATAAAATGTAAAGTATGGGTTTATAAATTAAGACCAATATTTTTTTTAAATATAAATTCACTTATAAAATACATATTTGTTCTTATAAAATTGTTTCTTGAAATTCTAATTCATACTTATATACTAATAATATCATAAAATCCATGGTATTTGTAAAAATGGTATTTTGTATTGTTCACCTGAAAATAAATCTTTTTAGAAATATCTCAAAAATACATCTTAAGATAATATTTACATGTTTAATCCAAAAAATAAGTTTTTTTAAATTAAAATTATAAAATTTATGAATTATATTTTAAATTAAAATACAATATATAAATAAAAAACACTTGACCTTTTTAAACATCAAGTATTTTTAATATTATTTCATATAGATTTATAAATAATTGAATATTGATATATTAGTTTATAAATCCTATTAAAATTTTAAATATGATCAATTTAATTTATTAAGGAAAAATAAAATACACCCTTTTTAAAATGTTTCTTCGAAAGGAATCCTTTTTAAAATATTAATCAACGAGAATAATAATATATAATTATTTTAATTGATTATCATCCTTTCATATTATAATGATTGTATTATTAATTTAATTTTAATATTCCATGGTTTGTTTTAGTCGGGTGTTGTGTTAGTTCGGTGTTGTGTGTGACACAAGATATTGATGATAATATTAATTTAACGGTCCAAAATATTGGGTTGTTACATCTTCCCAACCTGAACCAGTGATCAGTGAAGTCTTATCAGATACCCAAGTGTCATGGATAGTCGACAAGGGTGTGAGTGTAGCTTTGTAGGTAACCACCAACACATCCCCATACATAACCAGTAAATGTAGGGTGTGCACATGTGATGTGATCTGAATAAATAAATAACTATAGAAGCATAAAAAATATCCACCATCAATCCTTGGTTTATAACATGAGACCTGGGATTGACCCAAACCTACTTAAACCAGTGTTGGAGTGTCTCTAAGCATGTCTTGTAATCATGAAAATCACTATCAGTCTTATGGTAAATTTCTAGGATCAACTCCTAGGAAATCCAATAGCATCAGGCTCGACAGCCAATTCCTAGGATCATGTCCTAGGTAGTCCAAATAGTATCACATCTGAATCTAAGGATTGTGTCAAAGGCATTCCAAACCGCATCAAATCCAAATCCAAGGATATCTTCCAAGGCATTCCAAACTGTATCACATATGAATCCAAGGACTGTATGAAAGATATATTCTATAAAGGGTTTATCCTTACATATCTGGGTTATGTAAAGGTAACCAAGACCTTACCCTTATGTAGCTGAGATGTGTATGGGTAACCAAGGATTTTCCCTTACACAAATTGGTATGTGTGAGGGTCGTCTCACCTTACCTTTACATAGATTGGTCGACCTGAGGGATATCACAACTTACCTTTATGTGAACTAAGGGTTGTATAAAGGTAATAGTGTTTTTAAAAGGACTATATAAAGGTAACTGGCTACTTCCCCTTAGGTGGAATGCGGCTACGTAAAGGTAACTAAGGCATTAACTTTTCACAGATGGATTATGTAAAGGTAACCAATAGGCTACCTATACATGAGAGCTCCAGAATTATATTACCCTTATGGAGAATATCCATGTAAGGGTAGAGGGATTATACTCTTATATGGAATATGGATTCTGCATAAGGGTAAACATAAAAAAAATTAAAAATTATTTTTAAATTATTAAATGGTTTCAATAATTTATAAAAATATTATATATCATTATAAAAGTTATTTTAGGAATATTTAATTTATACAAAATTTATAAATTAATTAATTAATTATAAATGGTTTATAATTAATTAATTAAATGTTTATGAAATATTTTATTCCAAAAATATTAAATGTTAATATTTGAAATATATTTTTAAATAAAATATACAGAACGAAGTATGATCTAGAAATAAAAGTGTTCATTTAAAAATCAAAAGTGATAATTTATAAAGGGTTATAAATTACTAAATAAGGCCAAAATATTAAATGTTTATATTTCATTATGAATTGTTCAAAATTAATTATTTTTAATTGTTCATAATAAAAATGGGTCCTTATTTGGATATTATTTAAGCCGTGTCAAAAAGTGTTTTGATGATTGATATGATCAAGTTTTAAATAATTATTAATTATATTATATTTATATTATGTAAAATGTTTACATAATAGAAATTAGATTATAAATAGTGTATAATTCTTATAATATAATTTTTTTAAAATATAAATTCCATATAATGATAAATATGAAATATCTAATATTGGAATTAATATAAAATTTTTATATTCAAAATTATAGAATGTCCATATTATTAAATCTAAAAAAATATAAAAAAAATTATAATTAGATTTTATTTTGAATTATTCATAAATTTTTATCCCATGTTTAATATTTGAATTGTTTATTTATTTAAAATTTTATTCCTTGCTATATTTATATTTAGTAAATTGTTTAAGAAATGTGAATATTGTGTATTCTTTAGTTTAAAATGTTAAACTACTTCTAATTATAAGCATGTGTACATAAAGGGAATAACATGAGATAATATGGTGATATTAAAATCCCCTCCAAATACTAATTGTGAGATTCCTTCCATAGTGGCACTTTTCAAAACCTCAATCATCTAACAGGGTGGGTCATTCTAAAGATGGGTTCCACTATATTATATTTTGTAAGGAAAGAAAGTAATAAATGACCCTAGATTATACTATTGGGTAGGTCATGCTAAAGTTGGGTGCCCCTATATTTTACTTTGTTAGCTTGTTTATGGTGTTTTATTTGGGTTACACTAGCCGGGATACTCTAACAGGATTAGGTTTCTAGAGGAATAGAGTTGATTTTATCCATATAATGGATTATACAAAGAGTTTTTCACTTAACTATCCAAGAGTCACAACTGTTGTGATTAGGATGATGTTCTACCAAAATAGATAAGTGATGGGAGAAACGATAGAGACCTAGATCTTAGACAATTAATGGATATGATGGATTTTAAAAGGGGACATTATTTTAGTGGGATCCTATTTAATAATAGTCCTTATTGGATGGTTATAAAACATGAAACTCATCTGATGAAATATTTTTTGGTGGATAATATCATCATCATCATCAAGATAAACTTTGTAATCAATCCTTGATAAGGATAAGCTTAATGTAATCTACTTCTTAGACTAGTAACATAATAAAATTTCTTAAGAAAGATTGATGATTTAATAAAAGTTCTTAAGGAAAATTTTATGTATCAGAAAATTACCTTCTTCAGCAAATAAGTGTTAAAATTGTTCAACAAGTGAATCTAGATGCTTATGGGAGAATAGAGTGATTAATTTAAGGTTTCAAAGGAATTAGATGAAAAGTATCAATAGGAATATTAGTCTCCACTCATGTACTCAATATGATTGGGTATTTGAATTTTAGTCTCATATACTCAATATGAATGGATATGTCAAATGATATTAAATGTGATTGAATATGTTGATGACTTAATGAGACTAAAAGGTTTCATTAAAACTTTTTTAGTTATAGAAATAAATTATATTATTTTGACAGATATATGATATCAACTATATGTTTTACAAACTATTGTAATTATATAGAATGTTATAATTTGAAAATAATTAATGCTTGAAATTTTCTTTCAAGTAATGGAGAAAAGGAGTTATTGTATTAATAACTTGGATACTTAAAGTTTATAAAAACTTGGAAACATGTTTTATGATTTGTTAAATTCTATAACATACTATAAGAGGAAACATGGTTCAAAACCCATTGGGCGTAGGTCACTATAGCAGTACTGTAGTGTATTGTAGTAGTGGCGGCACTATAGCAACGACGGTCACTGTAGCGGCGGCAGGTCATTGTAATGGCGGTAGGGTACTGTAGCGGCAACAGGGTATTGTGTGGTACTATAGCAGTACGGGTACTGTTGCAGTACTATTCATAGAATGGGTCTTGGCCCAAAAAATTGGGCCTACGGGCCATGTAATGGGCTAAATGCCCACTGGGCCTTCAGACTATGTAATGGGTCTCCCTCTACCTAGTTAAAAGAGGCCATTTCTTTGCTTTAATAATAAATGAGGCTTCAGCCCCAACCTTTAAAAAAATCTATGGAAATGTTCCAAAAATATATATGATTGTATTCACATAAATTTTAGCTGATATTATCAAAGTGTTGGTAATATATATATATATATATATATATATATAACTAGGAATATGATTTATAAGTTCTAAAGTACAATATAAACAGTGCAAATAGGTAAAAGTTTAAACCAAAAGAAATTTTTTTTTGAAAAGTTCAGTAATGTATTTTCCAAGAATTTGATTAAGGTCATTGAAACCTAGGGTTGTCAGGAAGGAAGATTAATAATTTAATATGATTTGATTATCCAATATATTCCTAAATGAGTTCTTGAAACTCCATGGAATTTCCATGTCAGGTTTGGATGTTATAGAAATTTATTCTTCAATTTTAAAATGTATGTGATGTCGAATGTATATTTTACAAAGTGTTGTAAATAGACAAGAGATCAAAATCAAATGAAGAATTGATTGGGATTGTAGTTTATATTCATGCGAAAAGTAAATAGTTACTCATCAAGGATTTAAATGTAAAGGATTTAGTCAATCTCAAATGAGTCTAAGTTAATGATGTGTATCTTCATATCGTTTCTCTTATATGATAAGATAGGATGTTCAATAATAAAGATTTGTTATTACCAACATGATATGGTTAATTGTATACATGTGGTTTATGATTCATTAATTTCTATAACATGTTTTTAGAAGAATATTTGGATAAATTTTCTTATCTAGGATAAAGTATTTATCGAGATTTTTATTAAAATATAAGGGAATGTTTTCTCACCATCCATCGAATGTATATTTTAATAAAGTCTTATTTTCAAAAAATTTATGGATCCTAACACATAGAATATCATATATGATATGGAAAAATAGTTTATTTACTTTATAATACTACTAAAAGTAAATAAATGTTATTTTGAAAACACAAAAGGATTTGTGTATCTTATCAAGATATCCTGAAAACAATATCGTGTATAAGAATTAGCGAGAGTATGTTTGGGATTAGATAAGTTCAAAGTTAACAAATAATGGATTAAAAAAATCTTAAGTTAAAGTGATTTACACTTAATATCCTAAATAGTTTAAAGTGTATATGTAAATAGAAAATTGAGAGTTACATTTTGTTATCATATTAAAGTAATTATCACTTTATCCTAGAAGAGTTTAGGAGGGATGGTAAACAACAATGTAAGTATTTAAATTATTTCAAGGAAAAATTTTGATGGAATTGGGTTCCAAGGATGAGGATGATGAACTTAGAAAGAGTTCTAAGTGGACAACATAAGTTGACATCATAACATTTGATGTTGTAAAGTTAAGAAGTTTGAATATGTTTAAGAAATTGAAAACTTATGAATTAAATTCCTAAATATCACCATTATTTAAAATATATTACTTCATAGATGTCTCTAACTAAAGAGTTTAGTGGGAGAGTTTTATCATATGGTCATATAGAGATGTGACAGGAATTACATATGATGTAATTAGTTAAAAAACATAGAAGTTATAGCAAACATAAGAATGATCTGATAGTTTATCATATATGATATGATAAAATGGTGATTATGTTGGTTTTAATAAATATTATTAATGAGTTTAAGTATATTAAAACACATCATATTAAGGGAAAACTCTATTTTATAATTATTTCACAATGGCTATAGAAATTTATATATGGATATACATTTTGTGAAGTGAAATGATAATTGACCTCTCAAAGTATGACTTTGATTTTATCCCTAACTAATTTTTCTCATGGAGTATTATAAGTTTTGATGAAATTTTAAGGTTAGTGTGATTAGGATTCTTGTATAGAGATACAAAATATGCTCATGAGGCAAAAAACAGAGAATAAGTTTTTTTTGTCCTGGATGGCCTACTAAGTATACCACATGGAGTGTCATACAAATTTCGTTGGTATATTAGGGGTGCATAGATCATATTTGAGTCCCCATTACATGAGGTTGGAGAGATACCTATAATGATAACCTTCATACTTTGATACCCCACTTATGCAAGTCTGCATATTGACTTAGTTAGTATAGGGGTGGTTGGGTATGTTACTGACCATGTCATCGGTTGGAACTTAACTATGATGGGATTTGTCCTCTCATATAACAAGTATACCATATGGTCCCTCTATTGAGATGGACTGTGAGAGTGTGTGACCACACCTAGATATTTCATATCTATCTGGATAAGAGGAATGTGATGTTATTATCCAAATAGATGAATGACATGTGATATATTCATCGATCATATTAGTCTATACTCTAAGAATTGAGTGCATGTGAGTAGGCTATATGGGATTGATATGTTCTGTGTCTCATGGTTACTCAATGTCTTGAACAAATGGAAAATGCAAGAATGTACATTTTCATATGATGTATATTGGTGGAAGCAGATATAGAGATACATTTGTTTGATAAAGATCACACCGTATCCCTTTATAACTTGTGTAGAATAGATTCATTGATAAAGGATGCTCGTTGCTTAAAAATATGAATCTAGAAATTCATATTTTTTGTCAACACTATAAAGTTATGTGGGTCACACTTTGTCATTGACTGGATGAGGATTGATTTTGACTCATAGTGATGCTCTAAAAGTGTTTTAGAATTAATCTAAAAGTGTTTTAGATGGGTAGTCACAAGTTATTTCACTTTATATAATACAATGTGAAGTTAATAATAGAATTCCAAAAGGTTTTTGGAAGATATACAAAATGAATTTTGGATATAGTTTTAAAAGATATTTTATATGATACAATATAAAGTGAAATGACATAATATATTAAGATTTAGTGCAAGTGGGAGATTGAAAGAGATATTTCCTAAAGCCTTGTATATATAATTGATTTTGTATTTCATAAAAATTATGATTTCCATGCATAGTAAATTGTTCCATGCAACGTTCATCAATGATAAATTATTATCATTTCCCCCCTATGTTAGTTATCATTTATTATAGTATTTCATGAGATAAAATGTATGGGAGGTAAAGAATTCATATACTAGTTGGATCATTTATTCATGCATTACAACGCATGAATAAATGAAAGCTATTGAGGAGAATCTTCTAAATCCTATTTTAATTGCAACCATGTGATGGAAGAGGTGTGTTTTTACTTACTTGATGCTTGACCAAAACTCTCTGGAACCAGACACTCTCTTTATCCAATCTCATTTGAATCATGAGATGCTATCACATCATAGAGGATGGAGAGTCTTTTATGTATTACATATGAATCTGATTAGCCATTGGATACCTCTAGAGGTGGGATGTCATTCAACCTCCACTTTTTGAACTTTATAGAAAACATTTGAAGTTGTAAAAAGGTGGTAAAGACAAAGCATTGGATCATTTGAGTAATGTGTACATGTTTATAACGGGTTCTTCATTTATATTTTATATGTAGTTTCATTTATATTACAAGGTATATCCTCATACAAAGGTTTAAATCACTTCCACATGTTCTTATAATTATTATTAGACTCGATTAAAACCCTTCACTGTATCCTTGGTCTTCTAAACCATGTCACATATAAATCCAAGGATTCTATCCAAGGCATTCCAAATCAATCTTGGAGGCCAACTGGTAGGGTCGCAT
Organism: Viscum album; assembly: GCA_963277665.1. NCBI lineage: Eukaryota > Viridiplantae > Streptophyta > Magnoliopsida > Santalales > Viscaceae > Viscum > Viscum album. The sequence goes on along the minus strand of OY728136.1, from coordinate 1,283,995,977 downwards.
CCCCTACCCTAATTCCAAGGAACAAATCCAAGGTAATCCAATATTAGTATCAATATCTAAATCCTAGGTAACTAGACCTATACATTCTATAGTATCATAATTGAAGTTTGGTTCCATGTAGGACATACAAGGCATCTCATGTATCATAATACATATATATAGGTAGTGCATACCACTCGAATCATTCCATGTCATAACACCATATCCTCCTTGGGATTGCATCATCAATCCATGTTCTAAGGTAACCCCATGAGATCATCACTTTCCATTTCTCATATGCGCCCTATTTAGATTCAACATTTCACCGGGGTACCCATCAAGGTCCCCCAAGTCTCACATGGTCACCCCTATTGGGATCCTAGATCTCAATATTAACCACTTGGGTCAAGCCTGCCACTTGGAGGGCATAACGTCCCTCGACATCATCGTAATCATGTCATGGACTCACTCGCCTCATAAAGCAAGCCTTATTGGAATTTCTATCAAGAGGTGGAAGAAGGCCCATATTATATTCCAGGTGGTCTTAGTTCATCCCACTCACTCAACCCATATACAGTCCACCCAAGGCATACCCTATAATATCTCCATACCCGCACTCCTAGATTTGATGGTAAAAACATTATCTTTACATTTATGGATTTGATACTGATAAAAATGACCCAAAAACAATATGTAAATTGAATATTTAGAAAATATTTCACTTTCTTTCATTTCAAGTACCTTTTAGGTTTAGAGTTTTATAGAATTAGGGTAAACTCTTACATAAAAATTCCCATATCTTCGAGTGATAATTTTTTCCCACTATACCTAGCTTTTCATATTCTATATTAAGTTTTCAACCCTGAATGGCTCGAAGGCCTTCATTTTTTATTGATTTTTTGATAACCCCCCCCCCCCTTTCAACAGATGAGGAGGAACCCTTACAAGGCCCGTAGGCTTAGATATTACATGGCCCATAGTCTTAAGATACATTACATGATCCGAAGGTCTTAAGAAATTTAACCATATTATAACTACAAGGAACTACCCCTCCCCAGCATCTGCATCGTGATGGTAGCTCTCCACCTTTGCATGGTCGTTCGGCTATATTAGGTCTTCAACGTCTCATATAAAATTCTTCAAACATGAAATATTTCTAGACACAAATAATTTAACATAATTATTTATAGCCCATGGAAATGGAAAAGATAAGAAGGGTGAGTTCAAATTCTCTATAAGGGTAAACATAAGCATTAAAAATTGAATGTCAGCAATGAGAATAAGATGAGCATAAGGGTATGATGACATAATCATAGTGAATGAGCATAACATAAGATAAATAATACCAATAAATACCTAGATCATAAATCATGAAACATGGAATAAAAATTTAACATAAGATAATAATCATAAGAATTAATAATCATAATCCATTTGATGTCAATTTTGATCAAAGGAAACATTAAAAACTTGTATCAAGTATAAATAAAACATTTTGGTATATTAAAACATTATCTTTATAACCCATGTTCACTCATATCAGAAATAACTAGATCCCATTTAAATATATAGGATAAAACACCCCGTTTAAATCTCTATTTCTTGCCTTTGAAGACAATAAACATTACACAATGTATTAGAGAGCTATATTGGGCTCACCCATTCATAAAAGTTATATCAGGCTCACCCATTCGTATAAACTATATCAGGATCATCCATTTATATAAGATATATTAAAATCAGCCATCATAATCAATAATTTGCAAGTATTGTTCATGAATGAAACATTTAGATTCTTTCACTTTTCAACATAACACCCTTTAAAAAACCATTATTTCTTTACAGCTTTATTAGCCCATGGAAAAGATATGGGTTTCATGTCAATCTCTTTAAAATAATCATTTTAAGCCATAGAGAAAAATAATATGGATGGTATAATAAGATCATAATCCCATTGAAGTAGAGGAATCATTAAATGATGATGAAATTGAGTAAAATACCTTTAAAATAAAATTTTAACATTTCTTTGAAAATAAGGGGAAATAGCCTTTTCTTTGAGTAATATTTAAAAAAATACAAAATATGGGGAAAAATATTTTCTTTGAAAATAACCATGGAAAATTTTAATTTAAACTTAAAATAAAAGAATTTTTATATTGGTGGGAAAATCATTTCATGTCATATACGTTAAAAGAAAACATTCCTTCACACTTTTGTAAAAAGTCAAAAATGACTTCTTCAAGAATTTTTTTTAAAGATTCATTTTTAAATATTTGTAAATAAATTAAAAAATACTTGAATATGAAATTAATAAATAATTTAATTTTAAATAAGAACATTCTTGAAAATATTTTTAGAAAACATGGATATGGAAGAAAAAGATCCCTAATCTAAAAGAATGTACAAGATCAGTATCACTTACAAAACAAATTCTTGATGTTTCTTTAATAAATAAGGGAGGAAATGGAAATTAAACATGAAAAACGCATTAATAAACAATGGATAAGAAAATATGTGTGTTTCAATAAAATAATATCATATTATTTTCCCCAAATTAACCTTGAACATAAATAATATCATAAATAAAAGAGGTTGTAATATAAAGTCTTTACCATTTTGATAACTTTTGAATCAAAATTAATTGAAAGTAATAATATTATATGGTGCTATAAATATCAATAATTACATGAATTAATATGTAAAAAATCATTCATTAGGCATTAAGTACACTATATAATGAAATCATGGTGTCCGACATGAAACATGTCTTAATAAAATGATATTGAGAAAAAGAAAACCCTGAAAAATACCATAACTTTTGAAGTGATAATTAATCCATGAATTGATTATTTGTACATAATTAAATCCACATAAAAAATTTAAAATATATAATAAAAAAAATTAGATATAAATTCACACATATTCATTTCATAATAAATTCAATGAAGAAGAGTTATAACCCAATAAAAGGAGATTGTGTTAAGAAAATTTTTACCACTTGGTAACTTTCAATTAAAATACCCTTAGATGAAATAATTTTAATTAAAGCTTAAAATACCATGATTTATTTAATATCCATGATATATCGTATAAAAAATGGTCAATATATACACAATATAAAATAAATTAGGTTTATAACATTAAAATATGCTTCAATGAAGATAAATTGAGATGAAATCCCCTACCTTGAATCCAGAATCACCATGTACTATATAATAAACTTATATAAGTTATTTTATTTATTAATAACCTTTTACAGGTGTAATACCTTATCCTTAAACCATTTATTTTATTTATTTTAATGACATATTTAAATACTTAATCAATTAATTCCATGTTGGGTGTTTTGAGGATGTTCAGTTCATAATTTCAAAACAAATTCGGTATGTTGACCATGGTCAAAGATATATTTGTTCCATCGTCTCTAGAATAATAATAATTACATAATTATAATTTTTATTTATCAATTATACTCTTAAGAAACCATGAATTATGGTTATGAAAAATGAACTATGTTACAATCATGGAGATCGTAATATGATGGAAAGAAGGTAAGTATTATTTTATCTTTAAATAATTATGATTATATAATAATTGTTATATTTTTTATTTAAATACACTTATATATAATATTTATGTGATTAGGTTATGAAAAATGAATCACATCACTTTGTGGAGGTGGTTATCCACATGTATGGATGAACAACGTTATCATTTTTTAATAGAAGGAATAGTAAGAAAAAAAGATGATATGTTATATTTATAGAATGATTATTATGTTATTAATATCACAAACACACACACACACATATATATATATATATATAATCTATAATTATAACCATATTTGAGTGGTGGTTATGGAAAACAAATTACATCAGTTCGTGAGGTGGTAGTTCTTCGTACACATGAACGATGGATTCATTTCCCATTTAATGGAATAAGGAGATACATATAGGTTATTTCATTAAAATAAAAACAAATTAGTGTATGGAATATACTGGTGTTATTATTTCATCATATTTTAATAATATTTTAAGTAGTGATAAGAATAAATAAAACTAAAACATTTGGTTAAAAGTTATATCTTTTTTCAGATAACCTCCTTTGTTTTACACCTTAAGCCCTCTAAGGTTTATATTATGCCCAAAATAAGGCCTTTATAACATGGTTAGGGGTGTTAATAAGATATTTTGGTAGGTATCTTTTTAACCAAATGGTTCTTGAAGTGTGAATAAAATAGTATAGAAGGTTCCCTTTTATAAGTGAGGGGAGAGACACTCGTGGAATTACTTAAAATATTAAATGAATATAATTAATTTTCATGAAAAAATGGTTATAAATCAATATGATTGTAATATATAATGATTTGGATTTTAATTGTCTTTTAAAATAAAATTTTGACAAGTTTTGGTTATGTTTTTACCCTTATCTCTTTGATTTAATCCCCCGTTACTGCTTTTAACAATTACCGTAATATCAATGTTTTTTACAATTTAGGGGTCAATAAAGTTACTATAAAAGAAAAATTAACACATAAATGGACTATTTTTAATATTTTAAACTATATATAATTACCTTGTCTGAATATATTATTTTTATGAATTTTAAATCATTTGATAAAATATTATTTATTATAAAATATCATTAATGCCATTTTTGGACTATTCACATAATTTGACTTTGAAAACAACATGAATGCAATGGAATTATAATATAAACCTTTAAAACATCTATAATATGTTATATTGATCTATAAAATTCATGGTAAATTTTAACTATCCAAAATAATATTACTTTTAGAATTTTTAAAATCATTTACTTGATTTTTTTACTGTTTTCACGAGCATTATATCGATGTTGTGTAATCATTTAAGGTAATTATTTCATTACTAAAAATTAAAAATAAATTCTCATGATAAAAACTAATTTATATTTCAAATAAATATTTATAACCAAACATAAGTTTTTTCATCCTTATCACAAAATATTATAGATATTAAAATTAAGAGAGTGACCTTTGGCTTTATATTTAAATAAAATAATATAAATGTTATAATCAAAGGAAAGTGAAAATAAATGTCCTTATTATATAATTTTGGATGATTATGGATAAAATATACTCATTCAATGAAATATAGTCAAATTTTTAGTTGATTTTGAGACCTTATAATATTATTTTAAACCTTAATTACCTGATTTACCTTTACCGTGGTAACAAAAAATTACTATGGTTACTATTCATAATGACCAAAAATAAAAAGGACCTATTAAAAATTTTTGGATATAATTATTAAAAATATGGAATAAATTTTTTAAGATTTAAAATCTGTAATTTTGATAAATTAATTAAAGATTAAAATGCTAAACGCAAAGAAAAACAATTTTTTAGAAAAATGTTTTTTAAGCCAAAAAATGAAGTTATAAAAAAATAAGGTATAATGATTATTTATATTTAATTAATTTATTATATATAATTAAAGGATAAATATGTTACTTTAATATCAAATGGTTCTTTTTAATTACTTTATATAATGAAAAGAAATGATAGTTTTACAAAAATCGTTATTTTTCATTATTCACTGAAAAATCGGTATTTTCAGAAAAATACCAAAAATTTACCCTAATATAATTTTGATATGATGATTTAAAATTTTAATTTAAATTTATAAAATAAATTTTCTGAAATTTTCAGAAATTAAATAAATTATTTTCTCACAAAAAGTAATAAAAACCATTTTTAATGAAAACATATTTTTGAAGAGTAAAATGAATTTACTAAAACTTGAGTGATTATTCTCTAAGAATTAATCAATATATTTTTATTGATAAGGGACTTTATATATATTACATAAATTGTTTAATCCTATTCATACTCACCAATTTTATAATTAGTTTATAACTGTAACATTTAAATATTAATATTGTGTGGTTCGTTTAAGCTCAGTGTTGTGTGTTGTATATGCTATCGAACATAGCGTTTCTTTAAAAATAATGGGGTATTACATTCTACCACTTTTAGTAAATTAAATCCACACTATTTGAACGTGATCTTGGTAATTAATATTTTTACATTTGAAAATACCTTTTTTGAAAACTCACACCATAAAAAGGGATAATAAAACTTCCTTTTGAAAAGAGGGAAATGGAAATAAGAAGGTCAACTGGAATAACACATACTAGGTTTCCAAATAGGATAACATTAGTGGGAAGTGAAAATATATACATTTATAAAAAAGTAATTTCCAAATAATGATGGATAGTGACATAGAAATTGATCATAAAAAATTGAATGATCATGAGAAAGTCAATGACCACAAAACTATAAATCAAAGAGGTGTGAAAAGGACCATCAATTCGTAAAAAATGAAGGTAATAGGCTAAAAATTTTATTTCAAGGTTCTTTTTCCTATATTTAATTGATTACATTACCATATATAATAATAACATAAGGAAATATATATACTTTACAAGTAAAATAGCATCCTTAAATCAATTTCCACAAGAATATCATCTTTTTCTCTAAAAAATGAGTATTCAAGATGAATTTTTCATGCATGGAGCACTAAAATCAGCTTTTATTGGATCACATAATCCACAAAAGGATAAAAATTTATTCCTCTTGTCTTTATATATTAACCAAAACTGAAATGCTCATTGGTAAGATAATATCCAAAATATATAAACCTTCATATGAAGAAATAATACATTAATCTATAAAATTCAATAATAACACCAAAGGTTCAACATAGATCATTCCATAAATAAATAACCATATATCCTAAAATAACCTCAATAAACTCAACATAAAATAAGATTTTATCCTAAAATGTTCTGTCATACCTTAAAGCATTCATTCTCAAAAATTTAAAGGTATTCTTCCGAAATAATTCTTTATGTTAAACCTAAGGATTACATATACCTCAACCTAATAAAACATCTCCCAAAATATCATTAATTACCTAAAAATACCATCACTTAAAACCTCAAAAGGGGTGTCTAATAATTTGAAAATATGACCAACCTTAAACTTATAAACCCATGATGGTATCCATAACTCTTAAGTTAACTTCGCATGAAAACATTTTAATCTTCAAAGTTATCTAAACACTGCCTTTGATATCAATTGTAATGACCCTGAACCCGCACTCCCGGATCTGATGCTAAAAACATAATCTTTACATTTATATATTTGATACTAATAAAACTAAAACAAAAAATATGCAAATTAAATATTTTGAAAATATTTCACTTTCTTTCATTTCAAGTAACTTTTAGGTTTAGAGTTTTAGAGAATTTTGACAAACTCTTACATAACAATTTCCATGTCTTTAAGTGATCATTTTTTCACTATACCTATCTTTTCATATTCCATATTAATTATCCAATATATACCATAAAATTCTTCACACATTAAACCTTTCTAGACGCAAGTCATTTAACATAATTTTTCATAACCTAAGGAAATGGAAAAGATAAGAAGGGTGGTCTCAAATGCTCAATAAGAGTAAACATAAGCATTAAAAATTTAATGTCATCATTGATCATAATATGAGAATAATGGAATGATGACATGATCAAAGTGCATGATCACGGCATAAGAGAAATCATACCCATAAATACCTGGATCATCAATCATGAAACATGGAATAAAGCTTTAACATAAGACAAGATTCATAAGAATCAATAATTATGCGCCATGTGATGTCAATATTGATAAAATGAAACATTAAAACCCCATAGAAAGTATAAAGAAAACATATTGGTATCTTAGAACATTATCTTTAGAACCCATTTTTACTCATGTCATAAATAACTAGATCCCAGTTAAATCCATAGGAGAAATCACTCTGGTTAACTCTCTCTTTTTTACCTTTAAATACAAGAAACATTACCCAATGCATTGGAGAGCTTTATAGGGTTCACCCATTCATATAAACTATATTTGGATCACTCATTCATATAAGATGTATTTGAGTCACCAATTTGTATAAGTTATATCAGGATCACACATCATCATTAATAATGTCCAAGTACAGTTTATGAATAAAACATTTATAAGCTTTCACTTTTCAACATAACACCATTTAAAACCACCATCATTCCTTTATGTCTTTATTAACCTATGGAAAAGAAATGGGTTTCGTGAAAACCTCTTTAAAAAATCATCATAATATATCCAAATAAAGAATATGGATGGTATTATAATATAATAATCCTAGTGAAGTAGAGGATTCATTAAAGGATAATGATGTAGAGTAAAATACATTTAGAAGAACATTTAAAACATTTCTTTGAAAATTTATTTGATTAATATGTAATAAAAATTTAGAAAATGATGGGAAAATATTTTATTTGAAGATAAACATGGAAAATTATGGAAACTTAACAACAAAAAATGGTAATGGTGGCAAGAAAAAAATTTCATGTTGTATGCATTAAAAGGAAACATTTTTTCACACTTTTTTAAAAAGTCAAAAACAACTTGTTCAAAAAACTTTTTGAAAGATTAATTTTTAAACCTTTTTAAATAAATTCAAATATAATTGAAAATTAAATAAATAAATAATTTAATTGTAAATAAGAACATTCTTGAAAATATTTTTAGAAAACATGGATATGGAAGAAAAAGATTCATGATCTAAAAGAAGATACAAGATCAGTATCACTTACAAACAACTTTCTTGATGTTTCTTTAATCAGTATTGAAGGAAATGTAAATTAAACATATAAAAAACATTAATAACTAGAGGAGAATATTATAGACTTTTTTAAGAAAATAAGAGAAAATGATTTCCCCTAAATAAACCTTAAACATAAACGATCTCATAAAGAAAGGGGATTATAACATAAAGCTTTTGTTGCTTTGATAACTTTCAAATGAAAGTAATTGAAAGTAAGAATATGATATGGATATATAAATCCCATTAATTAAATTAATTAATATTTCAAAATTACTTCATTATTCATTAATTACACCACACAAGGAAATCATGGTGCATAATATGAAACATGTCTTAATAAAATGAGATTGAGACAAAGAAAACCCTTACAAAGATCATAACTTTCAAAGTGATAATTAATACATGAAGTGATAATCTATACATATGTAAATCCATATAAAAAATTAAATATAGAATAAAAAAATTAGAGATTAAGTTGCACATAATCATGTTATAAAAAATTAATGAAGAAGAGTTATAACCTAATGAAAGGAAATTGAGTTAAGAAACTCCTTCCCACTTAGTAACTTTCAAGTTATATACCCTTGGATGAAATAATTTTAATTGAAATTTAAAATACCATAATTTATGAAATATTCATGATATAACATGTAAAAATTGGCAAAATATACACTATATCAAATAAATTAGGTTCATAACATTAAAATATGCCTCAATGAAAAGAAATTGAGATGAAATCTATTACCTCGAGTCCAGACTTATCATGTATGTCCTTTAACTATTATATAATAAACTTATATCAATTATTTTATTTCTTAGTAACCTTTTATAGGTTTAATAAATTATCCTTAAACCATTTATTTCATTTATTTTAGTGACATTTTTAAATACTTAATCAGTTAATACTACATTGGGTGTTTTGAGGACATTCGGTTCATAATTTTAAAATGACTTCAGTATGTTGACCATGGTTAAAAAGATATTTGTTTCATCATCTCAAAAATAATAATCATGAAATAATAATCATTTTTATTCATAAATTATACGTTTAAAACTGACCATGAAATATGGTTATGAAAAATGAACTAGGTTACAATCATGGAGATGATAGGTTGTACGTACGCATGAGTAATATTTCCATTTTTCAAAAAACATAATGGAAAGAAGTTAAGTATCTTTTATCCTTCCAGAATGATGATTATAACATAAATATAATTATATATAATATCCATGTGATGTGGTTGTGAAAAATGAATCACATAGTTTTGTGGAGGTGATAATCCACATGTATGCACGAACGACATTATCATTTTTAAATGGATGGAATGGTAAGAAAAAAAGATGATATATTTTCTTTCAAGAATGATAATTATATCATGAATATAATTTATATATATTAAATATATCATTATAACCATATGTGAGAGGTGGTGATGTAAAATGAATTACATCGGTTCACAAGACGCGCTACTACAAATATGGCCTTTATCAGTGATAGAAAGGGGCATTAACAGTGCTAAAAAAAGTGTTATTAATCAGGGCAAAGATAAAGGGGGATCCCTTTTATCAGTGCTAAAAAAAGTACTGATAAAAGTTAAAAAAGTTAAAATAAAAAATAAGAAAAATATTTCTTCATTTCGGGGAGGGGCTTTAACAGCGCCCCACCTCCTAACACCCAAGCCCGCACGCCCCAGCCACACCACAGTCCTTTAACAGCACCCCTACCCCCCTTTAATAGCGCTAGGACTTATTCCCCACCCACGCGCCGCCCCTGCCTCCCCCGATATTCGAACTCAAGACCCCTCACATACGCGCCTAACAGTTGTCCACTCCTCCATTTCGCCTTGCTCTTCATTTATTGATATATCTATCTATTTATAAATATATATTTAGTTATAGTTATTCGTATATTAATATATTTATTTATTTATTTATTTATTCCTATATTAATATATTTATATATTAATATATATATATACATACATATATATATATAATAATATCTATATATTTATATATTTATTTGTATATTTTTATATTAATATATATTTATAAGATCTTCTTTAAATACATTTATAAAATATGTTTTTGTGTGTGTGTGTAAATAAATAAATAAATACATATATACAACATGCGCGCACACACACACACACATATATATTATGTGTATCTATAAGTATAATTATACATATTTATATATATATACAAATATTATATATTAATATGTATATAATTATGTTTAGAATATATAGATAATATATATCAGTTTGTCAATACAGACGCACACAAATACACACACACACACACATTATATAGGTATATAAATATTCATATATTTGTATTTTAAATAAAGTGGATATTAGTTTATTTTTTAGATAAGACTTTTATATTGGAAAATATATTTTATATGTAAATATGTTTAATTATTTATTTATAAAATTAAATTTTTATGTGCGAATATATAAACAAATATGTATATATTGTTATATATTTGATTATAAATAACAGTACATTCTGAAAAATGATAAAATTTTCAAATCCATAATATGAATATGAATTTAATCCATTGAAATAAATTCATTCCCCATTGAAAAAGGAAAAAAAGACCCCCTTAAATGAGGCTGAAATTTCATCAAATGTTAAAACATCAGGGTATCCTGACTAAAAACTCAGTTTTGGAGGCCTTATGGGCCTTTTTTTAGACTCTAAAAATATAAAAAATGTTTCTTTCGATCACTAGAATGTATATCTCATCGCAGGCTTCGATTTTATATGTTTTAGAGCTCAAACGGACACCCGGATCAAAATTTATGGTCGTTTGATGTTTGAGTTACATTTTTAACTTATTTTAGATCTTTTATTAATTTTTTGGATTTTTTGTGTCTTAAAATTGTTATTAAATGATTATTAGTCGATGATAATTAGAAAATTAATAATTAATAATATTTTTTAAAATATTTTAAAGTTATTTTCACTAAATTTCTTATATAATAAATGTAATAGTCTATTTATACTTATCTAAAACATATTTAAAAAATATATATTATATTTATATCAATATAAATATACTTATATGTCAATATATTATTTTTCATGATTTTTTTTTGAAATATACACTTTATCAGTGCTAGGAAAAAACGCTAATAAAGCCCCCCCTTTATCAGTGCTACTAAAAAAACGCTAATAAAGGGAGCCCCTTTAACAGTGCTAAGAAAAACCGATGATAAAGGGGGTGCCTTTATCAGCGCTTTTTACTAGCCCTGATAAAGGCACCCCCTTTATCAGCGCTTTTTGTTAGCACTGATAAAGGGAGGCGCTGTGAAAACACTGTTTTGTGGTAGTGGCGGTAGTCCGTCGTACACATGAACAATGGATTCATTTCCAATTTGATAGAATAAGGAGACATATATATGTTATGTCATTAACATAAAAACATCTCAATATATGGAAGATATTGGTGTTATTATTTTATCATGTTTGAATGAAATTTTGATGAGGTAGAATAATGAATAAAACTAAAATATTCTGTTAAAAGTTATACATCTTTTTCAGACAACCTCCTTTGTTTTACACCTTAAGCCCACTAAGGTTGGTATTCTGCCTAAACTAATACCTCTAGAACTTATTTAGGGATATTATGAAGGTATTTGGATAGGTATTGGACAGAATAAATGGTTATTGAAGTGTGAATAAAATAGGATCGAAGATTCCATTTTATAAGTGAGGGGAGGGGCACTCTTGGAATTACTTAAAATGTTAGATTAATATAAATTATTTTTTATGAAAAAATGGCTTCAAATCGATATAATTAGAATATAGGATGAGTATGGGTATAAATAATCTCATAAAATAAAATTTATACAAGTTTTGTCTATGTTTTTACCTTTACCTCTTAATTTTAACCCCTTGTTGACCCTTTTGACAATTACTGTGATATCAATGTTTTTTACTCTTTATGGGTAAAAAAAGTTATTGTAAAAGAAAAAGTGACTCATAAATGGATCATGGTTGATATTTTAAATAATATCTCATTCACTTGGATGAAGATATAATTTTTATAAATTTTAAATCATTTAATAAATTATTATTTATTATAAAATATCATTATTGTCATTTTTAGAACTATTCACATAATTTGACTTTGAAAACAACATGAAAATTATGGAATTAAAATATAAACCTTTAAAACATCTATGATATATTATAATGATCTATAAAATTCATGGGACACTTTAACTCACTCAAATAATATTACTTTCAGAGTTTTAAAAAACATTTACTTGATTTTTTTACTATTTGCGCAAGCATTATGTCGGCGTTGTATAAGCATTTAAGGTAATCGTTTCATCACTAAAAATTAAAAATAAATTATTATGATAAAAATAATAATTTATCATTTAAATGACCATTTATAGCTGAACATAATTCATTTTTATCCCTATCTATCAATATTATAGATATTAAAAGAAATAAAGTGACATTTTTTACTTATATTTAAATAAAATAATATAAAAGTTATAATCAAAGAAAAGTGGCAATAAATTTTTCTATTTTAAATTTTTTGATTATTATAGACAAAATATACTCATTTAATGAAATATATATAGGTTTTAGGTTGATTTTGAGACCTTATGATATTATTTTTTACCTTAATTACCTGATTTACCTTTATCATGGTAACAAAAATTTACTATTGTTACTATTCATAATGACCAAAAATAAAAAGGGTCGATTTACCAAATTTAAAACACCATATTCAAAATATGGAATACATTTTCAAGATTCAAAATCTAAAATTGATAAAAATTAATTTAATATTAAAATGAAAAATGCAACGAGAAACCGTTTTTTAGAAAAAAATGTGTTTTTAAGCCCAAAAATGAACTTATATTAAAATCAGATATAATGCTAATTCAAATGTAATTAATTATATTATTTATAATTAAAGGATAATTTTTTTACTTTAAGATCAAATGAAACTTTTAAATTACTTTATATAATGAAAAGAAATAACAATTTTATAAAAATCGGTATTTTTCACTATTCACTGAAAAATCAATATTTACAGAAAAATCCTAAAATTTCACCCTAAGATAATTTTGATACATTGATTTCAAAAATGAATTTAATTTTACTAAATACATTTTTTAAAAGTGGAATAAATTAAATATAATATTTTCATATAAAAAACAATAAAAATCACTTTTGAAGAAAACATGTTTTTGAAGAGTAAAATGACTTTACTAAAAAAATGAGTATTTATTCTCTAAGAATTAATAAATACATTTTTATCAAGTAGGGAATTTATATATATTTCATAAATAGGTTAATACTATTCATACCTGCCAATTTAATGGCTAGTTCATAACTATAAAACTTAAATATTCATATTTTATAGTTCGTTTAAGCTCGATGTTGTGTGTTGTATACGCTATCGAACATGGAATTCTTTTAAAAATCTCGGGGTATTACATACCCCACCAAGTGCTCATATACTAGTGGGGGGGAAAACTTTCCCCACAGTCATCTCAACTAGTCTTCGGGCTATAAGGCATCTCATAACTCCATCATGGCCTACTTGGGTCAATCATCCCAATCTAACAATCTCCTTTACTAGGAGGTGTCTAAGGCTCCAACACTAGGATCACTATGTTAAATTTACATTGTTTAATGTGCAACCCTTAGGGTTCAACCATCACATGGAATGCATTCATAATCAATGTCTCAACCATTGGCAGTCGAGGCAATCAAGCCAGTGCACCAGGGTCCATTGTGGCCCTTGGCATTGTGTTCAATTTATTTAGGCATTTCATTTTAAACAAATAGTTTACTTAAATTTAAAAGGTTAATCACCCTAGGTAGAGAGACTGCATATCACATGCCAACATATATAAACAAATGCAATTACCATACAGGTTTGCTCAAGGGACCATCTACCTCAAACTAGAGTCGTGCCCTTTAATCACAGCCCAACAACGTTTGCTCGAGCTCGTCCAAGTCCAACCGGTCATCTCTCATCATCACAAGGCCCTGTCTCACATAAAGCATACCAATTAATTAATTATATCATTTTATAATTGATTAATTAATTCAATTTAAAAAATTATTATTAATTCTTAAATTAAATCAATTAGGCATAATGTCTATGATCTCACATGCACTCTTGTTGCACTAAAACTGCATCCAATGGCATGCTAACGTCCCATGGCATGCTCCCGACACCATCCCGAGAAAAAGCTTTATCAATCAACACCAATTCAATAAGAAATTTCACTGAAGTTAGGTAGAAGCCCTAAATAAATTCATACGATGATGTACCACCATCAAAACGACGCGTGGCGGTGTGTAGACACTATCTTAAGACATCCTCTAGCCAAGCCACGCCAGAGCCCCATTGTTCTTGGACTATTTTCACCATGCTCTGGTAAAATCTTTGCCAAAAACACTAAACTGATGAACCAAAATCAAGAGGGAAACAAGAGAAAAGGAAGAACGAAGGAAGAAAAGAGGGACTTACCTTGATCCGTCATGAAAATCGCCAAGAAATCATCCCAAGTTGAAGGTGGAAAGGAGGAAGAGAGGAGGTCGGTTGGCTAGGGCGTGTGTGTGAGGAAGGAAAATAGAGGTTGGGTTTTAAAAGGGTAGAGGGGCGAAATAGTCATTTTTGTCTCTTTAATGAGTTGCATGGTTAGTCAAATCATGCGGTTGACACTGTCTAAGCACTCTACCTTCGCACGGTTGGTCTGCACGATTAACCAAACCATGCACCAACCATGTCTGATGCCTCTATAATAAAATTTCAATCCCCCCACGAGTTGTCTACAACCGTACGGTGACTGTGCGACACACCCCAAGCAAAAACAAGCCGCACAATTTTCTCAGAAATAT
This sequence comes from Viscum album, assembly GCA_963277665.1. Lineage (NCBI taxonomy): Eukaryota > Viridiplantae > Streptophyta > Magnoliopsida > Santalales > Viscaceae > Viscum > Viscum album. Next base: position 1,283,980,426 of record OY728136.1, on the reverse strand, counting down.
GAACAGTTAACCATTAACTGTGTGATAATCGTGCAAACCAACTATGAAGTTTAGGAAATGAATTGGAAACCTCCTCACACCCAGAACGATGCATGGTTTCACCTAAACCGCACACACCAAGCCATACACCAAGGTAGCAATCTTTCAAAACATTTGAAACTTAACCTGAAGCTCCCGATACTCATCTGAGCACCCAAGATACCTTTTGGACCTCAATCAATATCCAAAAACATCAACTCAGGGTGCTCCAACTCTTAAAATCTTGATTTGAATATCGATTCTCAAAACGAACTGCTCACCAACTCAAAATTTCAAATTCTCTTAAGGATTCACAACCCAAAAAGGCACAGAGTTTTACACTTATGCGTTGCTCTTCCTTCGGAATGTGGTTGTCCCCCCAAGTGTATGTGTTCAAACTTTCATCATTCCACATTCCCAAACTTAAACAATGTTTGTTGTGCTACTTCCACCGACTTAAATCCGAACATCTATAGTGAAGGTGAACATGTGTAGATTTAGATCCTTCCAAGTATAATTCCAGGAATACAAGGTTCGGAAATTTCAACACTTAACTAGAAAATAATTCTCACACCAAAACCTAACACGATAAACCTTGTAAAGATATTTGATGTGTGATTATTGTTTGTTTTATTTATCTTTAGTAATAAAAAATAAATCAATTAAAAAAGACCTTCCTATGTAATTCTACACTGCCCAACTATTAATTATATTTGGTATTTATATAGTTAAACGTTTTTTCTTTTATTTTGTAGGAAAATAAAAAAATTACAGCCGGAGTAATAATTTCTGGTAAAAATGGAATTTATCCTCTCAAATTACCGGTGAGTAATGAAATGAATTTAAAAAATACCACTGAAGTGAAATTTCTCCGCGGGACAGGATACGGACCCCTCAACGAATGGTAGTCCGGAAGATGAGATCTCCAATTTGCTGCTCTCGGTCTCAGTGTTATGCTTATTTATGGAAAGCTCATGGTCACCGCTGCTCACCATTCGCCTCGAGCCAACGTCGAGCTGGACATGGCGAAACGCTCGTCTCTGCATCGATTAGGGTTTCAACGATGGTTCATATCAAATTGTCATCGAAGGGTTAGATGGAGTTCTTCATGTCCGACGAAGCAATGCTGTTCTGATCCCGGTACCCAAACCATTTTATTTTTAGGGTTATTTCAGCACAATTTGATTTTAACAGGTCCGACTGCTCCGTAAATTTGCCCAAAATCAAAGAAATTTATCGATACCGCTTCTTCAGATGAATCATCAAAACCAGGCTCGATGCCCTCGTTGGCTTCAGATTGCAGTTCAAGATGTTTCTTTGCATTGATGAGGTGAGGAATCCAGTAGAAGAGCTGTCATTCATGTGTCCAGCTGAGCAGATTGATCCTACGCATCAATACGCGCCCCTCATATCCAAATGCATAGCCACTAAGAACCTGCGGCTGGCCGCGCTCCTCCACTCCCACTTCATCAAAACTGCCCTCGCCCTCCACCCCTTCCTCTCCAACCGCATCGCCGAAGTCTACTCCAAATGTGGCTCCCTGCCAAATGCCCAGAAAGCTTTTGATGATCTCCCCACCAAAAACACCCACTCCTGGAACACCATAATCTCTTCCTATTCTCGTGTCGGTCTCTTCGACCATGCTCGCACCCTGCTCGATAAAATGCCCACCAGGAGCTTGGTTGCGTTCAATTCCTTGATCTCGGGGTTCATCCGTCATGGATTGCCGAGGCATTCCATTTGTCTTTTTCAGGAGATACAGAGAGACTCCAATTGCATTGCCATGGATGAGTTCACGCTTCTTGGTGTCGTGGGTGCCTGTGCCTGTCTGGGCACGTTGGAGCTGCTTCGTCAGGTCCATGGTGTGGCGCTCATCCTCAGCTTGGAGTTGAACTTGGTCGTTTGTAATGCTTTGGTTGATGCTTATGGAAAATGTGGCAATGCTGATATGGCCTACTCTATTTTTAGCCGGATTCCTGAGAAGGATGCCGTGTCCTGGAATTCCATGGTTGTTTGTTATGCTTGGGCATCTAGACTGGGGGAAGCTCGCCAAGTGTTTGATCAAATGCCAACTAGGAGCACCCTCTCGTGGAGCAGCTTGATTTCAGGGTATGTACAAAATGGACGTGGAAATGAGGCTCTGGAACTCTTTTTGCAAATGCAAGAAGAGAAATTCCAGCCCAATTCATTCACATATGTCAGCATTCTAAACGTGTGCTCTGAATTGGCACTCATCCAGAAAGGGAAGCAGATCCATTCACAATGTCTAAGAACCAGCAGTGGAAATGACTACTTGTATAATCTGGTTCTGCTCAACTCTCTGCTTGACATGTACTGCAAGTGTGGGGATTTGAAATCTGCTGGCACATTGTTTGACAGAATGCCTGAAAAAGATATTTTCTCTTGGAATTCCTTGATCACCGGGCTTGCCCGGAATGGCCACGAGAATGAATCGTTATTTGCATATGATCATATGGTAGAGGCCAACATAAAACCTAATCATGTCACCTTCCTGGGACTTCTGTCAGCTTGTAGTCACACCGGGAAAGTTTCTCAGGGGTTCAAAATTCTTGAACATATGGTGGAGATCCATGGTGTGAGACCACAATCAGAGCACTTTGCCATCTTAATTGATTTGCTTGCACGGAACAACAAAATTGAGGATGCAGCGGTGGTCATAAAGCGAGCTCCTATTAAATCCAGGAGCATCAGGATGTGGGGTGCGGTTCTGGGTGCTTGCCAAGTCTACGGGAACTTGGATTTAGCTCAAAAGGCTGCAGAAGCACTCTTTGAATTGGAACCTGAGAATTCTGCAAGGTATGTGAGTCTGTCAAATGTTTATGCTGCTGCGGGTCAGTGGGATGATGCTGGTCGTGTTTGGAGGCATATGGGAAGGTGGGGTTTGAGGAAGGAAGCAGCTTGTAGTTGGATCGAGGTGAGGAACACAAGACATGTGTTTGTGGCCAGAGATCAAACACATTCTCAGGCCCCAGAAATATATGAGCTTGTTCATCGTCTTGCCAAGCAGACGATGGAAGTGGCATCCATGCATAGCGACTCTTTGGACTTGCATGATTTTGTTTAAACGACAGTGTCTGTGGGTGCCACTCCCAATTAGGGAACAGATTTTCGGGAGGAAACTTTTTTCTATCGACAACTAATGCACCGGAGTTTTGTTGGTCGACAAAGGGTGTGGAGAAGGTAGCGCAGTAGATAATGAAATTCTTTGGGCTGATGAACCTTCTGTTGAATGATATTTTTACTCTTTGAAATGGGAATCAATCTCATGATTTGTAGCAATAGCAAAGCTTTAATGTAATATTTTGTAACCTTGGATGAACAACTGAAGAGGAGTAATAAATCTAACCCCTTTCTCCTGTTACATCATTAAACCATGTTAAATCCTCATGCTATTTTTCTTCCTCTTATTTGTGTGTGAGCTTTCTGGTGTCTTACAAGTGTTATCAAAGTCGGCTGACAACGAAGAGGAGAACCAGTCCGGTGGTTGGAAATCAAGTTTCTCATATTCAAATTTTGAAGTCACCATCTTCTAGATTATGTTGATACCAGTCCAACATTGTGAACGACATTGAAAATGAAGGTAAAACAAGCTCTCTAGAGATTATTAAAATTCAAAGTTGACTCTAGTGCTACAATATCATTCGTTGAAGAAGATGACATTGTTTATGTTGTTATCAATTTTTTGACAACATTTTTTCAGAGACTCTAACATGTCACACTCTTATCGTGTCATCACTGCATTATCATTGCATCATTGATAAATCTCAACTGTCAATATTATTTAGATCGTAACTTACCCATTGAAAATTCGATTTGGGTGATCCAGGAGCTCAATTTTCACTAAATCAACCTTGCCAGATGCATACTTTTGATTAGCCTTGTGAGATTCACACTGCATCAATGGAGAAACATACAAGTAACATGATCAAGTTGATTGTATTGAATTATGCTATTTAGAAGTAAGAAATAGAGGTTCTTTTGTATATTAAAGATTTATGGAAACTCATCGTTGTACCATCGAAGAAAACAAAGCCTATTGTAGTATCATCGGTAGAAATTGCTGCAGACGACCAATTTGATGAGAGGGCATCGTCTACTGACACTCCAACAATTAATGCAAAGTGGGTAACACTAAAAAAAACGTGTTGTTAAAATCCGACAGTAGATAGTCAAAACCATCTTCCAATTTTTTTTTTCCAATGATTAGGATGTCTATGTTTCGTACTGAATTTTGGAAAACATGTATGCAGGGACAACCACACAAAACAAAGACAAATATGATGCGACGACTTATCAATTTGAAGTACAAGGTCGACAACAATGTATCAGAGCATATGAGTGAAGTTGGGGCACACTGTTCGTGTCAGTCAGCAACTCAACTCCAGATGGTGTTGTCCTAGATATGTTAAGCGGGTACACTATAAGAGGGGTGGGGGGATTGTAGTTTAAAAACAAATTACAATTTTCCAGCACTCTCAAGTTTTAAGTTGATCAGAAATATGATCTTCCGATCAAGTTACAAATTATCCGAGTATGTATGTAAAAGCAATGAAAATTTATACTATCGGAAATCCAACAACCTTCGATGAAGTTAATAAACCCAGTGAATACAAAGCATAAAAACAATACGCAGAGTGTTGAATAACAATTCAAGCACTCCTAAAAAGAATATTATATAAAGCTACACTTTTTCCCAAAGTGTAAGGAGGATCTTTATATCAGAACCAAGGTATCTATCTGTCTTCCTACCCCCAAAAGCCCCCCCGACTTAACATGTTGGAAGGCATAGTGTTCTAATCCTGAACACTTTGTCTTCATATCCCTGGAAGTCCTCAGCTCATAGGTCAACTGCATGCTTCACACATCGAAAGTTCTGTCTTCCTTACCGGAAGCCCTCGATCCAGATGATCAGATGCCCTATTTCCCTATTCCTGAAATCCCTTTTTCTCAATGATTGAAAACACAATGATTACAAGGGAACTAAGAGCTTTTACAAGACAAACCTCGCACAATGATAACTCTTAGTGAAAAAACCCAGAAAGAAAAATTTTCACTGATTAGAAGCGTTCTGATGACAATGAGCAATTGCACAGCTTCAAACGATCAGAAAATTCCAAAGCATCAAGCAATTTCTCCGTTTCCATGGAGTTGTGGTTCCATTTATAGGCTTCACTATAACTAATTACAACGTTCGAAATCCGCTTTTTTTTTCGCGATCAGTTGTAACTGCATCTGAAGCTTTATCATCATCTTTTGATGAACTTACCTTAGCTCTTCATCTTCCGATCAAGTTATTCCTGCATCGCTACTGTGCTTGTACATCCGATGGATGTAATTTGTTATGAAATCTCAAATCATTGGATTTTCATATTTTTTCATAAGTGCTCCGAAGTTTCATTTAAACAAAATTAGTTCTATACACCAAAGATAACTAGAACAAGTCTTCAAGTTAAATCTTATTCTTATAAAGTGTATTGTGGTATTCAAAACAAAGGAAGCAAGTGAGTCATTGACCCAAGCATCTCCCCCATTTTGAAAAACACAAGTCACATAAAAAAATTGACAAGTTATACTGAATTTTAAAAGAAAACTCCATGTAAGTTCCGATGGAATAAATTTCTTCCCTTTGGCTTACAATATTCAAGAATAAATTCATTAGATGCAAATAAAATAGGTAGGTAGAATAAGTCTCCCTCTTTGTACCACCTCCATTGTTTAAAAAATTATCAACATTTCTCATTTCTCCCCCTTTATAAAAAACTAAAGACTTCATTTTACCCCCCTTTATAAACCTACAACTTTTCTTAAAATTTTAAATTACAACTTTTCTTAAATTTCTCATTTTTTTAATTTTCTTCCTCTGTGATTTTCAAAAAGTAGTGGGGAAAAAACTCTTTAAAATAAGAAAACTTTGTAACTATTTAGCAAACTCCCCCTTTAATGCATATATCTCCCCCTTAATTTTTTAATCAATGCATAAGGATAAAAATTCGAATCAAATTAGCAGAAGATGGAGTTTAAGAAATTGAATCTCCTAGAAATTATCTTCCTATACATAGCCGATCTTCCTCTTTTGAGAATGGCTCTGGGAATAATGTTTAACTTGAAATTTCTTATCTTCTGTTGAAAATTATTTTCCTATACAACATACTAAAGAAAATTATCCTTTTACTTTTAAAGATTAATTCATAACATCTTTGATGTTTGAACATAACATGAATAATATTGGAAGCTAAATTTAAAAAATTAAGTTCAACTTACAATATATTTCCTGTTAAATGTAAATCCCATAAAAGTAAAATTAGAAAGTGATAAACTTTTTAAAAATTGTCCTCCCCCTTTTTTGAGGAGTTTTTCAATGTTAGGAGATACGTTAAACAAGAATTGAATTAAAGATAACTTTAAGTTGAAAATTCCCAACTTATATTTGATATATTCGAATCTATTAGAATTTAAAAGTCTTGTAAAAATATCAGCAAACTGATTTTCAATTTCAATAAAGTCACGAGAAATATCTCTTTTAAGTGTGTGATCCCTAAGGAAATGATGTCTTACATCTATGTTCTTTTCACGTGAGTGATGTGCTGGGTTATTAGAAAAATAAATAACATTAGTATTATCACAAAGGATTATAGTTTGAGTGAAACTTAAACCAAAATCTATGAGTGTGTATTGCATCCAAAACACTTGTACACAACAACATCCAGTTTATACATATTCAAATCAAGCAGTGGAGAGTGAATCCAAGTGTTTCTTCTTACTGGACCATGAAACTAAAACTTATCCTAAGAAGTGACATATTCAAGAAGCATTATTTCTTTCCATCATACAACCTCTAAAGTTAGAATCTAAGTAAATTTTAAGTAAAACTTCATTTCCAGAAGAAAAAAAATCTAAGATACCTTTAAGGTAACAAAAAATATGTTTTACCACTTTTAGTTGTGATTCCTTGGGATTTTTTGAAATATCACACATAAACATACTGAAAACATAATATCAAGTTGAATTTACATTGGATATAGTATAATTTTGATCATATCTCTATAGAGTTTTTGATTAACTAGTTTTCTGGATTCATCAAGATCAAGTTTGATAGAAGTTTCTATTGAAGTACTTATACCTGAAGCATTGTCAAAACCAAAACATTTGAGTAAGTCTCTAATATATTTATGTTGTGTTAAAATATTTCCTTCTGGTTTTTGAGTAATTTGAATGCCAAGGGAAAATTTAATTTCTCCATTATGCTCATTTCAAACTCACTTTTCATAAGTCTTGAAAAACCATCAAAAAGAGTTTTTTGAGTTGAACAAAAAATAATTCATTGATATAAATTTGAACATTGATAGTGTCCTTGAAAAACTTTTTTTATAAAAGAGTTGAATCTACATTTCCCTTAACAAAATTATTCTGAATAAAAAATCTGGTAAGTTTATCATACCAAGCTCTTGGGGCTTGTTTAAACCCATAAAGTTCTTTGGGAAGTTTAAATACATGTTTTGGAAGTTTGACATATTGAACATCAAGGGGTTGTTCAACATAAACTTTCTCCTAAACAAAATCATTTAGGAAAGAACTTTTAACATCCATTTGAAATAAAGTAAAATTAAAATGTATTACAAAGGCTAGTAAGATATGGAAATATTCAAGTCCAACTATTGGTGGAAAAGTTTCACCATAGTCCATGCCTTCTTCTTGACAATAACTCTTAGCATTAAGTCTTGCTTTATTCCCTACTGTAATTCCATTTTCATCACATTATTTTAAAAAACCCATTTTAATCCAATCAATTAAAGTTATTTAGGATGCTCAACCAAAGTCCAAACTTGATTTCGATCAAATTGATTTAGCTATTCCTGCATATCCCTTATCCAACTCTCATTAACCAATTTATCATTTGTTGTTTTAGGTTCAAATTGAGATAAAAATGTGTGATGCTCACATTTTTTGACTAGTTGGCTTACATATACAATTATATTATCAGTGGTTCGACTTCTTAAGATTGACTGGTTCTTAGGTAAAGTTTTAAATTGATCATAAACTATCGATTATACATCTTATGTTGAAATATTTTTTGGATATTGAAAATCAAACGAAGTTACTTCCAAAGGATTTAATACTGGTGATTGTGAATCGGTTTTTGATAAACATACAAATGTATTTTTAAAAATATCATCCATAAGATTAACTTCTAGATGTTTTACAAAAATAAAAGGTCCAGTTTCATCAAAATTTACGTGAATAATTTATTCAATAATATTTTTTTCATTTATTAAAAACTCTATCGGCCTTACTACTTGTATAATAACCAAGGAAAATTCTTCTACCACCCTTAGGATCAAATTTATGAAGTTGACTTTAGTACTCAGGATGAATACTTCACACCCAAAGACTCTGAAGTATGAAAGTTTTGGATTTCTTTTGGTCCACAAATCATAAGGTGTTTTATTAAGAAATGAAGTAAAATTCAATTTATAGTATAACAAGCAGTACTCACTACATCAACCCAAAAATTTCTAGTAATGAAATACTCACTTAGCAATGTTTGAGTAATTTACTGAAGAATTTTATTTCTTTATTTAGCTACACAATTTTTCTAAGGTGTCCTAGGTGATGGAAAGTTATGAGTAATATCTTTTTTACTATGAAAAGTTTCAAAATTATAATTTACAAACTCACCACCATGATCACTCCAGACAATAATCAAGGGTAATATTTTATCATTTTTAACAAAAGCATGAAAAGTTTTTAAATTAAAAAGTGCTTCAGACATCCATGTGAGAAAATAAACCCATACGAATTTAGTGTAATCATCGACCAAGACACACACATAGTGTTTTAACCCAATAGCACCAATTTATGTCGGAACAAATAAATCCTTGTGCACTAACTGTATAGCTTCGAAAGTTGAGAATTCACTTTTAGGTTTAAAGTTATACTTATGTTGCTTACCAAATTAAAAAATATCACAAACTCTAGTAGTGTTAAACTTAAATTCCAATAATTCTCCAACATGTCCTTTTATAGAAAGTTTAACTCAAGTCTAAAAATTACAGTGCCCTAGAATTTTATTATCTAACCAAGATAAATCTCTAGTTACACTTAATCAAGGAAAATTATGACGTATTAAGTCTTCTAAGTCAAGTGAATATACATCCTCATGCCTATAAGAAGATATAATGAATGTACCCTCAGAAATTTGAATAGCAAATTTTTCATTCTAGAAGTTCACAAGGAAACTCTCATCAAATAATTGACTAACGATGATAAGGTTGTGGTTAAGACCTAGAACATACAAATCATTAGAAATTAATTTTTTTCAAAGAAAACAAACTTTACTGATTCTGATAATTTCACCTTGTGCATTGTCTCTAAAATTTACTCATCCTCCATTTAAATTTTTTAGAATCTAGAAATTGGACTTGTCTTCAGTCATATGTTGACAACAATTATTTTCCATGTACCACTTATTCCAATTGCTGGTACTCAAACTCTTTTTCTAAAAATAATAAAACTAAGTCCATGGTACCCAAACTTTCTTGGGTCTAGTTATGTTAGAAAATAAAATTATAGGAACCTACATCTACCCAACTCTTTTATGTTGAATAACTACTAATTATTTGGATATAAAAGCTCTTTAAAATCTAAAAAATTGAACTCAGTTTAAAGAACAATATTTTTCCAATGATCACCCCTCTAACATTTAGTACAAAAGGGTGAACTTTTAGGTATGAAGTAATTTGACCAAAAATGTGTTTTATCATAAGTAAATCCTATTCTATTAGAATTTATAGTAGGTTTTATTTGTTTATACATATTGTCAAAGTTTTCCTTTTTAAATGTAAAGTTAGAAAATATTTTCTTTAAACTACTGACTCTAGTTTTATGTTTAACAAAAAAATCCCATTCTTCTAAATTTGGATTATAACCATACTTAGAATCTAATTCTGATAAAAGTTTAGAAACTTCAGAAGTTAGTTTTGAAATTATTTTGTTAGATTTAGTAATAGTTTCCTCTCCACAATTATAATTATTTTTAAATTTTTTATTTTCATTCTATATAAGGCTTATATATCTAACCATTTCTTCAAAAGTTTCCTATCTTCATCATCATCTAATGAATTATCTTTTTCCTGATCCGATGAAGTTGAATAATCATCATTAGAAGTATAAGCGAATTTAGAATCTAGATTTCAATTTTTCAATGATTCCATAGTTACCTTGGCCATATGAAGCATTTTTCATCATTTGGAATGTTTGTATAAAAACCAATGATCTTTTAACTATCGCTTCCACTATCTTTCGATGAACCATCGAAAGTAGTATCACCTTCACTATCACTCTAGGTGTCCAAATTTTTAAAACTCTTTACCTCTACCCTTAATGTAATTCTTTTATTTTGGATATATTTTTTTCAATTTCATACAATCTGGTCTAATATGACCTTTCTTTTTTACATTCATAGAAAATGACATATGAAGATTCCTTCTTTTCATGTCTATTTTTTTCCATCTTTTGAATGAGTATACTGAAAATTATTATTTTAGTCAATACTATTAATTCTGTTAGAATATTGAGTAAGTACAATCTCATTATCATCAGAACTACTTTGATCTAAATACTTACCTTTCTTCTTTGAAACCTGAGGTTTATAAGCGTTAATACAATAATTAAAACCACTGGAATTAGAATTACCATAAGTAAACACAAAGTAAACTCCATTATTACCTTTCTATTTCTCAACATCTCTCTTTAATATACTTTTATATTACATTAAAGTACCAATCAAGTCATAAATACTTGACTTAGCCAAATGTTTAGTGTCATCGATAACTGTCCTCTTTGATTCCCACTCCTTCAGTATAATATCAATAACATTTCAATAATCTAATCTTCCATTAATTCTTTTTCACCCAAAGATTCTAAAATATTTACAATAGCCATAAAATACTGATGCACTTGGGTTACTCGTTCACTAGGTAGGAAATCAAAACCCTAATAGTCTGATCTCAACGTAGCTCTTGAGTTTCTAATATTTTACAAGTTTTAAAATGAAAAACCTCCAAATTCTTCCAAATTCTATTCTCCATCACACAATATGATATTTGACAGTAGATATCTGTGGTCATCGAACACAACTGAGTATTCCACACTTTGTGATTTTCCTTACATTCAAGATTTTCTTCATGAGTAAAATGAAAAAACTTCTTATATAAAACTTTGTATCCATCAGTCATCATAATAAAGTTATCAACACTGGTATTAATGACAAATATATTAATCCTATCCCACTATTACTCATAATATTCTCCATAGAAGATAGATGGACTACTTGGATTCAAGTTATTTAGTGTTATAACCAAAAATCCCACTATACAAAAAATAAAAGAATATTTATTCTACAATATAGTTAGTGTTAGAAGGAAAAATAAGCTAATTCAAGTAAATCAATATAAAATATTAATAATCTTTGTTTTAGAAGAGACTATCTCTGATACCAAATATTGTCCCAGATATGTTAAGAAGGAACACTACAAGAGGGGGGGGGGGGTGAATTGTAGTTTAAAATAAACTAAAAAATTTCTGACACCCACAAGTTTTAAGTTGATCATAAATATGATCTTATGATCAAGTTAAACATTATTAGATTATGTATGTAAAATTAGTGGAAATTAATACTATTTGAAATTCAATAACTTCCGATGAAGTTGACAAACACAATAGAAGAAAATTATTAAAATAATGCATATATTTCAAAATAACAATACGAACACTCCTAAAACGATGTTATATAAAACCATATTTTATTCAAACTGTAAGAGGATATTTATACCATATCCAATGTATCTATTTGACTTCTGTTGAGTTACTTCATTTATTTTGAAAATTACAATACACTTTATATACATTTTATTAAACTTGTATTTTTTTTAGTTATTTTTGTTTTTCATAAATGAATTTCAAATTAATGAAATTCCAAATAACTCAATAAAAATATGAAAATATGATGATCTGAAATTTAATGATAGATTATATCCATAAGATGAACGAGCACTGTAGCGTTGTAGAAGTAACTCCATCAAAAGATGTAAAGCCTTGCTAAGTTAATTAGAAGATGAAAAAATATATTTATGATATAGTTGCAATCAATCCCAAAGAAATTAGAATTAGAATGTTGGAATTTGTTATAATGAGGTTTATAAATAGAGTTACAACTTCGTGGAGAAGGAGGCATGATGTTACATAATGCTTCAAAATTATTAAGTCTTTTTTAAGTCATGCAATTTATTATTTCCATGATAGTTATTTTGATCAATTTTATTCTATTTGTAAATGTTTTAGATAAGATCTAACATTATGTGAGGTTTACCTTTTAAAATATCTTAGTTTCTCTTGTAATCATTGTGTTTTCGATCATCTAGATCAAGGGATTCATATAAGGGAGATGGATCTTCTAGTGTGTGAAGCATGTAACTGACCTACATGTCAATAGATTCTAGGGATAAAAAGATAGATCATCCAATAATCTAGATTAAGAGATTATATGGATAGGAAGAAAGAGAACCTTATAATGAGTTTAAGTCAAGGGTTTTCAGGTCTAGGAAGACATAACTTCTGATGGGTATAAAATCATGGATACCTAAATTCAAGTTTATAGACTTCCTTAATACTTAAGGTTAATTTGATTTTGTTTTATAATATCCTTTTTAGGAGTGCTCGAATTATGATTTAACACTCTATGAATTTTTTTAATAATTTTCTTTTGTTGTGTTTGTTAACTTTATTGAAAATTATTTAATTTCCGATAGAATTTACTATCACTACTTTTAAACACATACTCTAATAGTTTCTATCCTGATCAAAAGATCATATTTGTGATTAATGTAAAAATTGAGGGTTCCAAAAAATTGTAAGTTGATTTTCACTACAATTCACCCCTATTGTTGGATTTCTTCCTAACATACATGGAATAACATTTGGTATCAAATATTATCTCTACTAGGTTCTGATAATCAAATAATTTTGACTTGTACCAATATTTGGTTTCAGTTTATAGTTTCTATTACTTTGATGGAAATTTTATTAGTTTTTCTTATAACACTAACTATGTTGTAGAAAAAATATTCTCTTGTTTTTTTTATAAAAGGATTTCTGATTGGAACTCTTGAGAATTTAAATCCAAGAGGGATACCTATCCTTTATAGAGTAGATTATGAATATTGGTTTGATTAGATGAAATATTTTATCATCAGTAATAGTATTGAAAAATTTCTCATGGTGAATGAAACTCATAAACTTCCAAAGAAATAAGTTTTTCATTTTTATCAAATATAAAAGCCAGAATATCAAGAAAATCACGAAGTACAAAATACTCTATTGTGTTTGGTGACTAGAAATATCTATAGTCAAATATCATTTTGTGATATAGTGAACATAATTTGGAAGAATTTAAAAGTTACACATTTTCAAACTTTTAAGGTGTTAGAAACTAGAAGATCCATGTTAAGAGTAGATTATAAGAATTTTTATTTTCAAATTGGTGAAACTGTGAATCAAATGCATCAAATTTTTATGAATATTGTAAATAATTTACAATATTTGGGTGAGAAAGAATTAATGGAAGAACATATTATTGAAAAAGTTATTGATATTATTTAGAAGGATTGGGAATTGAATAATACAAATATCGATGATACTAAACATTTAACTAATCTAAGTCTGGATGTATTGATTGGTACCTTGATGCAATATGAAAACATACTGAATAGATATGTGAAAAAATATAGAAGAAATAACGGAGTGGATTTTGCATCCACTTTAGGAAATTCTACTTATGGTGATTTTAATTCTTATACTATTGTTAATAAATTTTAGTTTTCATAGAAGAAAAGTAAGTTTTCAGATCAAATAAATTCATATGAAAATGAGAATGAACTCACTCAACATGCTATAAGAATAAATAGGATTTTTGGAAATAATAATTTTCAATATAATCATAAAAAAACAATAATAATAGACATAAAAATAAGGAATATTTAGTTTTCATTTTTTATGAATGTAAGAAGATATGTCATATTAGACTAGACTATCCGAGATTAAAGAAGACTGATAAAAAAAATTACATTAAGAGTAAAGATAAAATGATCTTGAAATATTTGGATACTTAGAGTATGAGTGAAGGTGATACTACTTCTGATAGTTCATCAATGTAAAGTGGATGTGATGGTCAAAAGATTGTTGTTTTTTATTCAAATATTCTAAAGGATGGAAAATGATTCATGACTAAGGTAACTATAGAATATGTAACGAACTTAAATCTAAATTATAAATTTATTTATACTTATGATGATGATTATTCAACTTCATAAAATGATGAAAAGGATAATAAATCAGATAATGATTACGATATACCTACTTTTGAATAAATGGTTAGATAGTGGTCCTTATGAAAAAATAGAAATAAAAAGTTGAAAATAAATTATGATTGAAGAGAGGAAAATATTATTAAAGATAATAGAAGAATTTTAAAAATAGCTTCATAAGTTTTTAAACATTCATCAGAATTATATTTCAAGTCTAGTTCTAGTTCAATTTTTGAAAATTAGAATCTAGTTATTAAACTTAAATATAAAGTTAACATTTTAAAGAAACTATTTTCTAACTTTTCTTATGGTAAAGAAAATTTCAACAATATTTATAAGAAACTCAAACCCATTAGAACTTCTAAACTAACAAGTTTTACTTTTGAAAAATAACATTTCTAATTAAATTACTTTTCACTTAAAAGTACACCCTTTTTCACTCAGTATGAAAGGTGAGTTCACCAAAAAACATATTGTTATTTAAACTGAGTTCTATTTTTTGGTTTTAATAGAGATTTTATTTATGAATAACTACCAACATTTCAATATAGATGAGTAAGATAGATACATGTTCCTAAAACTTTATTTACCAACGTAACTAAATCCAAGAAATTTTGGGTAATGAGAAATTAGTTTTATTATTTTCAGGAAAAGAGGTTGTATACCAATATTTGTAATAAATGGTACATGGACACTTGTTCTTCTTGATATATGATTGGATACAAGTCTAACTTTTGGAATATGAAAAAGTTTAATAGTGGATGAGTTACTTTTGGAGACAATGCAGAGGGTGAAATCATTGGGATTTGTAATGTTTCTTTTCTCAAAAAAACCTTAATTTATAATGTTTTGTTTCTTTTAGGAATTAAGCACAACCTTACCCGAATTAGTTAACTATATGATGAGGGTTATCTTGCAATTTTCTGAAATGATAAATTTACTATTCAAAATTCAAAAGGAACTTTCATTCAATTTACTGATATGCATGAGAATGTTTATAAACTTAAATTGAAGACTTAAGAAATCAGAATTTACCTTCTTAAGTGAAACTAAAGATTTATCTTGGTTGTGGAATAAAATACCAGGACACTATAATTTTCAAAATTTAGCTAAACTTTATAAGAAAGGACATGTTAGAGAACTACCTAAACTTAAGTTTAACTCTGCTAGAGTCTTTGATCCTTGTCAATTTATAAAGCAACATAATTCTAGTTTCAAACCTAAAATTGAAGTCTCAAATTTTGAAGATTTATAGTCAGTGCACATGGATTTATTTCATCCTAAAAAAATTGTAAGTGATGGGGGAAAACATTATGTGTATCTCTTGGTTGATGATTACACTACATTTATATGGGTATATTTTCTCACAAGAAACTCCAAAGCACTTACTCATTTCAAATTTTTTTTTTATTATTTTAAAAATGAGAAAATCCAACCTTTGATTGCTGTTCAGAGTGATCATGTTGGTGAGTTTGTAAACACTGATTTTGAAACTTTTTATAGTAAAAAAAGGTATTACTCAAAACTTTTCATCACTGAGAACACCTCAACAAAAGGTGAAGTAGAATGAATAAATAGAATTCTTTAGTAAATTACTCAAATTTTTTTGAGTGAATATTATATTGCTATAAATTTTTGGGCTGAGGTAGTGAGTAGTGCTTTCTATACTATAAATTGAGTTTTAATTTTACTTTTTCATAATAAAACTCCTTATGAGTTTTGGACTAGAAGAAATCTAAAACTTTCATACTTCAGATTATTTAGATATAAAGTATTAATTCTGAATACTAAAGATAAAATTCATAAATTTGATTCTAATGATGATGAAGGAATCTTTATTTGTTATTCTATTATTAGTAAGGATTATATAGTTTTTAATAAATGAAAAAATACTATTGAAGAAACTGTTCATTTAAATTTTTATGAAATTAATCCTTTATTTTTTATAAAATGTATAAAAGTTAAACCTTTGAATGATATTTTTTAAAATACTTTAGAAGATGATTCACAACCATTGGTAATAAACCCAACTGTTGTAACATTAATAGATTTTCAATATCCAAAAAATATTTCAATGAAAGATGTATAATAAATAATCAAGGTTCAAATTACCACTTTACCTAAGAACCAGTAAATTTGAAGGAGTCATCTAACTAATAATATAATTAGATATATAATCTAACTAGTCAAAACTAGAGGCTTGTTAAGAAATCAATGTGGGTATCATGAATTCCTATCTCAATTCAAACATGAAATGGAAGATAATACCTTAAGTGGTAAAATTTTGATAAGGGAAATGCAAGAAAAGCTAAATTAATTTGTGTGGATTCAAATTTAGACATTGGTTGAGTGTCTTAAATAAATTCTAGTGATTGGAGTAAAATTGGTTTTTAGAAATAAATGTGATGAGAATGTAACTATAGTAAGGAATAAGTAAAGACTTGTTGCAAAATGGTACTATCAAGAAGAATGTGTAGACTATTTTGATACTTTTGCATTGATAGTTAGACTTGAATATATTTGGATCTTACTAGCCTTCACAACACATATGAATATTACTTTATTTAAAATATACATGAAAAGAACTTTTCTAAATATATTTTTTTGGAGGAAGTTTATATTTAACAACCCCCTAGTTTTTAAGACGTTAAATTTCTAGAAAATGTATTAAAAATTATCAAATCATTCTACAGAATAAAACAACCCCCAAAAGATCGGTATGATAGAATTTCTTGATTTATAATTTAAAATAATTTTATCAAGGGAAATAATGATCCAAATAATTTTATATTTTTTTTCAAAGGCACTATAGCTTTTTAAATTTATGTTGATTACATTATTTTTTATTCAACATAAAAATATCATTCTGATGGATTTTTGAAACTTATGAAAAATGAGTTCGAAATGAGAATGATGAGAGAACTTAACTTTTTTCTTAGTTTTCAAATCATTGAAAAACTGGAAGGAAATATTTTAACTAAACATAAATATATTAGATACTGACTATTTTTTTTAGTTTTGACAATGCTTCAAGTTTAAGTACTCCAATATAAACTTCTATAAAACTTGATCTTGATGAATCTAAGAAATTAATTGATGAAAAAATTTATAGAGGTATGATCATAAGTTTAATTTATCTTATAATAATTTGATCATAAATAATGTTTTTAGTATGTTTGTGTACAATATTATAAGATAATTTAAAGGAATCATATCTAAAAGAGGTAAAATGTATTTTCTACTACCTTAAAGGAACATCAGATTTTGGCTTGTTTTATTCTTCTAAAAATGAATTTCTAATTAAAAGATACTCAGATTTGACTTTGGAGGTTATGGGTTATATTGAAAGATAATTGTAAATTATCATTTATTAGGATAAGATTTAGCCTTATATTCTAGCAAGAAGAAATACTCTATTTCACTTTCCGTTACTGAAGCTGAATATGTGGTAATTGGAAGTTATTATGCACAAGTGTTGTGGATGCAACCCACACTCATGGATTTTGGTTTGATTTTCACTTGAACTTGAATCCTTTGTGATAATAATAGTTCTATTTATTTGTCTAAGAATCTATAAAATCACTAATGTTCAAAATACATATCTGTAAGACACAATTTCCCTAGAGATCATAAACAAAAAGGAGATATTATTCTTGACTTTATCATAACTAAAAACTATCTAGTAGAAATTTTTACAAAACCTTTAAATTACAATATGTTTGAATACATCAAATAAAATTTGAGAATGATCAATTTATAGTGATATTTAATTTAATTCATGTTAACCTATCTCTTGACATTGAAAAATTCCTCAATAAAGGTGGAGGACATTTAAAAAAAGGTTTTATTACTTTCTAATATCACGTTTATTGGATTTATTTTTTAACAGAAGATATGTTTCAAGTTTAACCTAATTTGTCTTATTTAGCTTTTAAGTTTATTCTTTAAAGATTATAAACATTAATATCTGAAAGAAAAGGTGAATTTTATATAGTGCATTGATAGAGAAATAAATTCAATACAATTAAAGATAAGAAATTTCAATTGGAATATTTTTCTTAGAACCATCCATGAAAGATGAAGATCATCTGTATATCATAAGATAACTTTTAGAATGTTTCCTTTTATTAAACTTTATAAACTAATAATTTAATTTCAATTTTAATCCATATTCATTAACTATAAAATTAAGTGGTATATATATACTTTAAAAGGGGAATTTGAAATTTTTTTCCTTCCCCTTATTCTTTTTGAAAATCAAAAAGGGTGAGAAAATTTTAAAAAATTAAGAATTCCAAGAAACTGAAATCCTATAAGTTTTTCTAAAAAATGGAGAGAAAATCAAAATAAATATTTCAAGGGGGGAGAATATTTTTAAGTCATTATATTTTTACAAAGGGGGATAAAATTAAAAAAAATATAATTTTAAGAAAATTATAAATTTTATGTTTTTAAAAATAAGGATACTTTTTATATCTACTTATATTGTTTTTTTCCTAATGAACTCTTTTTGAATATTATAAGATAAAAAGAAAGAAGTTTATTAAATATTATAAAGAGTTTATATTTTCAAATTGAGTATACCTTGTTAATTTTTCCTTTATGTATCGTTCTTTCCAAAAAGTGAGATATTGTTAAGTTAATGAATCACTTTCTTATTTTTTTTTGAAAATATCAATACACTTCATTTGAATTTAATCTAACATAATTTTTATTTTTAGTTATTTTTATTATATAGAAATTAATTTTTTATTAATTAAATTTTGGTGAACTTAATAAAAATGTGATAATATGGTAATCTAAAATTTCATGAAAGATTATATTCATCAAATGAGCGAGCACTGTAGTAGTAAATAAATAAATTCATGAGAAGATGTAAAGCCTTATCAATTTCATCAGAAGATGATGAAACTATTTTTGATACAGTTACAATTGATCCCAAAGAAATTTAAATTTGAATGTTGTATTTTGTTATAATGAGGCCTACAAATAATGTCGTAACTTTGTGAACAAGTAGATTTGACCTTACTTGAGCTTTTAAAGAATATGGTTTTTTATCATGTACAATTTCTTATTGTTATGAGAGCACTTCCAATTAGTGTAAATTTTTTTTCTGAGTGTTTTCGCTAAGATTTACCATTATGTAAGGTTTTCCTTATAAAAAATATATTTTTCTCTTGTAATTGTTGTGTTATAGATATTTTTGATTGAGGGATTCCTATAAGGAAGATAGAGCATCCAATGTGTGAAGTGTGCAACTAACCTATATGTCAAGGGATTCTGGGGATAAGAAGAAAAATCATCTGATCATATGGATCTAGGGATTCCAAAGATATAAAGAAGAGAACCTTACAATGGGTTTAAGTCAAGGGTTTATGGGGATAGGAATACATACTTTCTGATAGGTATAAAATCAGGGATACCTAAAGGTAGATTTACAGATTTCCTTACTACTAATAGTTAAAGTGAGATGGTTTTATAATATCCTTTTTAGAAGTGCTCAAATTATGGTTCAACAGTTTGTGTATTGTTTTAATAATTTTATTATGCTATGTTTGTTAACTTCATTTGAATATATTTAATTTCTAATAGAATTTATTATCACTATATTTACAAAAAAACTATGATAGTTTGTAACTTGATCAGAATATTGTGTTTTTGTTCAGTATAAAACCTGAGGGTTCTGGAAAATTATAAGTTACTATAAAGTTCAATTCACCCCCATTATTTTAGTGTTTCTTCCTAACATATTTGGGATAACATACTCTTATCCTTGGAAACCCTAAATTTAATAAATTAGAATATATAGTGTTTTAGTCCTGAAAAACTATCTTCCTATCCTTGAAAGTCCTTAACACATAGGTTGGATTCATGCTTCACACATCAAAAGCTCTATCTTCATTACAACCATCCCTTGATCTAGAAGACCAGATGCTTTATCTTCCTATCCTTATAATATCTCAATCTTAATGATTTGAAACTAATGATTATAAGGTAATTAATAAATTTTATAATGAAAACCTCACATAATGGTATAAATTAGTTAAAATTCTTATAAATAAATATTTACATTGAACAGAAGTTCTCTTACAATAACACGCAACTCAAAAACATCACAACAATAATTTTTTTAAAGAATAAAGTACCATCATCTTATCCATGAAGCTAAATATCTATTTAAAGACTTCTTTGTAATGAATTCCAACATTCAAAATCCAATTTATTTAGGATTAGTTTAAATAAATTAGAAGATTTATCATAATCTTCCAATGAACTTAGCTTAGATTTTAATATTTTGATAAAGTTATTCCTACACTATTACAATGCTTGTACATATGATGAATGTAAATTGTCATGAAATCCTAGATCACTAAATTTTCATATTTCTTCTTAAGTTCTCTAAAATTTTATATAACATAAATTTAGTTATGCACACCAATGATAACTATAATAGGTCTTTAAGTTAAATATTATTCTTATAAATCATATTGTGATTTTCAAAACAAAAGATTCAATAAAATCCTTGACTCAAAAGATGAAATATGGACGTGGAAATGGTGAAAAATAAATTTTTGATAGAAGAATCCTAATGGAAGGATGAGGGATATACTCCATAATTATAAGCACTTATGATAAAAGGATAGGATAAATATTCATATTAGATAAGAATCAATGGAAAAGAACCTTAGGATAAAAATCAATAAAGTAGAAATAAGGAAAATATAAAAATCAATATATGACATGAAATACACCATTGTGGAATACTTATAAAATTTATTTGAGAGTATAAGAAGTTAAAGGAAAAAAGGGGAATGATAAATGTAAACCTTTAAATAATAATGGTGTAGTTTTTAATGATGATTGTAGGATATATACCTTAAATCCATTATACATATGATGTATATTTTGGATATATTGAATGGTATGGTATTAGTGCATTGTAGAGTACAAAATCCATGTTTAAAATATCTTATGAAAAGCCATTTGGTATATCATTACTTATGATATATATATATATATATATATCATATAGTTGTTTCCATGACCAGTCATAGAATACATCTTGGACAAATCACAATGCTATCATTTCTATTAATCAAAATTTACGATTCACATTTCATTTATCATTGATAATGGTTGTTAAATGTTAAGCATTAACATTTGAATATATCTCCCATATTGTTTATCATTAACTATAAACATTTTATAATATGAAATGTGAAAGAGAATTAACTCGACTGAAGGGTTACAAGTTTTGAAACTATTTCCATTTACTCATATGTTTTGTAAAGTATGAGTAAATTCCATGAATATTTGGGGAATTTACTTAAGGGATATAAAATGAGGAAAACACCATTGAGATGTGTGTTTGAGTTTTTTTAACACTTCATGTTGATTCTAACTTCCATAAACTCTCTTGCTCCTCTACCATTTATAGTTAAAGGTACTAGCATACAGTGGGTGAAGGAGAATCCCACCCAAGCATCATGTGATTCATGTTATCTCATGGATACATCATGGAGGAGGGAGTCCTTAGGATGCATATTAGTTATATTCTTCTAGAATATGATGGAGTAAAGGTGCAACGGTCATCGACAATGTAAGGTGCACATAATTTTCTTCATTTTTTTTATTCATGGTCTGTATTTCATGCATGAAAGATCTTGGTTCTTGGGTTTTTAGTTGTTTATGCTATGATGATTAAGTGTTAATTGATAATGAAAAATCATTAGTGGAATCAGAGCTTCACCATGTGTTTTGATTCATGAAATCTTACTAAAAATGAAGAAAATATGATATTGCATAGATTCCATATTCCATATCATTAAAAACGATTGGAATTTTGTTCCATGACTGGTTATACGATATGCGATATCATTAGCTATGATATGGTTGCACCCTACAATAAAGGATATCGTAGTCCGTGACATAGTGTAATTCATTTTTCTTTAATTATGTTGTAGCATATGATATGGAAAATCATAAGGTATGATAGCGTAGCTCCACATATGAAAAACTGAGCATTATACCTCCTTAGAGATATCAGTGCATGTCTTAAAATATAACTGACAACCTCTAAAGGTGATATCATAGCAGGAAATTATCTATCTTAAAATATTATAGATAATGTAGCAAGCCACAAACTATGATATAGAATATATAATAAAAATATGATATACATAGAAAATTTTATTTTTCTATAGTTCAATTATGAATTAAATAAAACGATTTATAAAATGTTTGTAAATCATGGAAAAAGTTATTATGAGATATTTATTTAATTTATAAAATGATTATAAATTAATTAATTATAAAAAATTTATAATTAATTATTAAGTTTTTTTGAAACATTTAAATAAATATCTATAATATTAAATGTTAATATTAAATATCTTTTTCAAATTACATGGAATGAAATATAATTTAGATATAAAATGTTCATATGTAAATTATAAGAGTAATTTATAAAGTGTTTATAAAATAAAAAATGATGTAAAAATATATAAAATCTATATTTAAATTATGAATTATTCATATTTGATAATTTGAATTTTTTAAATTAAGAGTGTCTTATTTGAGAAATTATTTATACTATATCAAAAGAGGATTTGATAATTGATTTGATCAATGTTTAAATAATAGTAAATATATGATATTTATATTAAATAAATTCTTTTCATAATTGAAATAGAATATAAAAATGATTATATTTCATTTAATATCATACAATTAAAGTAAATGTCATAAATTCATAATATTAAAGAGTTTATAATATAAATAAATATTAAATGTTTATATTTATTTGATTAGGAATATCTATAAAAGCATGGATCCATTATAAAGTTTTTATAACTTCTTTATATATGAATTGTTCATAAATAGTTTATCTCATGTTTAAATATATGAATTGTTCATTTATTTATTTATTCCCCACTTTATTTATAGATATAATTTTTATATTATGAATGATTATATCATTTAGTTTAAAGTATTAAACTGATTTTATAAACTATCATACATGCATGTAAGGAATTATTTTCTAGGAATGATAATTGATTTATTTTTCTTCTACCTTGATTTTGTCTTGTCCAAGGTTATGATCTTGAATTAAGAAGTTGATTATAATTTATGCATATTAGGGGTTAGAATTAAGATGGAATTGAAGTCTCTATTGGGTAAAGTATTCTTGGATAGAGGGACTTTTGGGTTTGAGTGCTTGTTGGAAAAAAGGTGCTTGAAAAGTCGATACAATCACTAGATGGTTGAACCTTGAGTTCACCTAAAATTTATATCCATAGGTAGTTTAGCATAGTGAAATTTTAACTACTAGATATTCCCTTGTTGTAATTAGGAAGTCATGTCGCACCCTAATCACTACTCAAAAGATGAATCACACAAGAACAAATATTTAAAGAATGATAAAACAAATAAGGAACACTAGTTTTATATTGTTCAGAATTTTATGCTACATCCACAAGAGAACATGACAATTTTCTTATTACTTACAAACATTGTATATGATTAATCCAGCATTAAACTTTTTAAAATTTAGTATAGTGTAGTATACATAATAAGATCTCACCTTCTTATATAGAGGTACATTGCTGGACAAATAGGCTACACCAACCTCTGACATTTACGGTCAACCATCCATTGACGTCACTATTCAAATGATGTCTTTACGAATTAAACTAACCAAGTCAGTACACTATTCACCATGCTCAAATACTAGTCAACACAACAACCATTGAAATTTTGTGAACTTCTAGCAGTCGGAACTGTATGCTAAAGGTTTTTTCTATAGCTGTTCTGAAAAGACTGAAACATACTACTAAACTCCAAAATTCTGATGATTGAACTACCATTTACTTTAAGAAACTTCATAATCCCAAAAAATATAACATTTAAAGATTTATTCAAGGAACCTATTTGGAATAATCTAACACTTTTGGAAAACCAACTTTTTTCTTTCGCATTCATCGTAGTGTTCTTTATCCACCTCTCATTCATCCAAGTCCCATTGAGGCACAATATTGTCTCAAGATATCTTGGACGAGTGAGATTTTTCTACACTGTAATCTTCTATATGTTAACACCTTTTCCTCTAGTATATTTTGGATAAATTGAAATTTCAGTTCAATGTGTTTCATTTTTTCATGAAATGATGGTTTCTTGGAAAGGTAGATGGCACTATAATTTTCATAGAATAACCTTCCTCCTTCCATTATTTTTACAAGTTCCTTCAATAAGAAAATTAACCCAATCATCTCTTTTCCGGCCATTGTAGCTGCTACATACTCCACTTTAGTAGTAAAAAAAGTCACTATAGACTGTATCCATGATATCCAACTAATGACTATTCCTCTAAATGTACACACAAAACCTATTATTCTTATATGAGTGTCAAAATCACCAACAAAATCTGCATCAACAAATACTTTTAAAGGACCATATTCCGTAGATCATAATGTTGTATCTATATATCCTTTAAATCATCAGATGATCCATTTCATACATTTCCAATGCTCCTTTCTAGGGTTAGACATGAAATGACTTACCACACCCACTGAAAAGGTAATGTCTGACCATGTAAAAACCATGAAATACATCAAGATTCCAATAACTGAAGCATAAAAAACCTTTACTATGTATTAGACCTCGTATTTTGTTGAAGGTTCCTATGCCTTGGATAACTTGATGTATCTAGTGAGGGGAGTTCCAATATATTTACATACAGTCATTTGAAACATTTCAATGATCTTATGTATGTACTCCTTTTGGGATAACACTAGAGTACCATATTTTTAATCCCTCTCTATCCTCATTTTTAATATTTTCTATCTTGACCAAGATCTTTCATTTCAAATATTATAGAAAACTTACTCTTTATCTCCTTAATACTCTAAATTTATAGTCCTTCTATAAACATATCATCTATGTAGAGTAATATAATTTTGTTCCCATCATTCCAAGACATATGATAATAATAGTGATTAGATTCACTCCTTGTGAAACCTTCCTCATTCATGAAAGCATTGAACTTATGGTTCTACTATCAAGGTTCCTATTTAAATCCATATAGACTTTGGTTTAGTTTTCAAATGAGGCCCTTATTCTGATGGTCTTCAAACCCATTAGGTTGATTTATATAGACATCAACCTAAAAATTACCATGAAGAAAGGTGGTCTTCACATCCACCTAATGTCATGAACCAACCCAGTTCAACCCTGAGCTGGTCACCCAATTCGGTCTGTGACATGGCCCGAAGGGCATTCCCAATCCCCAAAGGCTAACAACTAGTGATGGGAATCAAAAAATACATGTGGGAATGATTTAAGCCAAAATAAATAACCAGGACCAGATAAATATTCAAAACAAACTAAAATGAAACAAGACTAAACAAATAAATTTCAATAAATAAATAACAGGTTTAGATATATAATACCACTAGAGAGACTGAAAAATAAATAGGAAAAACTGAACTGCTACCACAATATCTCCTTATGACCTCTTAGTTTCTACCAACCACAAAACCAAACCCACTCCAATACTGAGAAACTGGATCAGGAACCTGAACCAAAAGTTGAACTTTCATTTGAAAATATAAAGTAGGCGTGAGCACCGAAATGATCAGTAGGAATGCCAATGATCAACCACCAAATCTAAAATTTTCCTTTTCCAAAGTAGTCTATAAACACCAGTTTAAAATATAGTTATAAAAATAGGGCTTTCAATTTTTATTTAACAAATATAATCTTTCTATTTTTTAAAATCCAACGCATGCCACACCTTTATTTTCAAAACAATATTACCATTTCGAAACAAAAATTCAAACCAAAACCCAAGCAGTTAAAAATTAGGCTGATATGTAAATAAATGAATAGTGCAGGATAAAAACTAAAAAACAATAGAAGTAAGTAAGTCGATACAAATAATAACCATGGGTGATCCTAAACATCCCTAGAAGACCCCTGGACGTACTCGGTTCAGAACCACCTGCCGAGGTATGGTGAATCCCTAAGTCAATAACCAACTAGTTGCCCTAACCTAGACTCAATAGTGACACATACCTCTTGGAACTTCAACAAATATAGTGGGTACTAACCCGTCTAATTGGGTTTAGAAAGAAACCATCAATCGATCATCTAAAAGATTCCTAGGAACCCATGGTGTAACAATACTATGTAAGTGGGAGGCCCTCGCACGCGTGACTCACCTTACCTGACATCACTGCACTTTCCTACCCCAAACAAAGACACTCTATATGATAACCCATAAAGGGATATCCCCCCTATATAGGTTCCCTATAAATATATACATACATACTTATATCACATACTCACATCATATCATAGAAGGTGCCAACCGAGTTGTCATGCCATAAAACATCAAAACCATTTCAATAAACATTTTAAATCAATGAACGAGTACTCACTTTCATCAAAACAGATTCTTTTCTATAATCAAAACAAATATCACTTTTACCAAAAACAAATTATTACCAAAAAATCTTTCCACATTTTTAGGAAAAACAAGAAACTTCATAAAACATGATAAATGAGCCTTTAGTTCACAACATCCAACCATTTACCAACAACACTTAGAAACCAATTTAAAAACAAAAAAAAAGTATCATATTTATACTAACATAGACAAACAAGCCTTCAAACCATGTTTTCACAAAAGTACTACCAAGTAAATCTTTAAAACGAAGTTAAAACACACAAATTTTGAAAAAGGTCCAAATGGGCTTTCCACTATTTCAAGAATAATTTTCTTTTTATCAACACCAAAAAAGTCATAACCTTCCACTAACACAGAAACCATCTATTCCAAAAATAACAAGTTTTATAAAACCAACCCAACAAAAACCAAACTACTTCTATAAAAATGTTTCTGTAGGAAAATACCACCAAAACGTCTAACAACACTATTTGAAAATAAAAACAATTATTCAAACTAAATCAGCTAGGAATACACATGGGCATAATTAGAAAAACATAAAAAAAAGATATTTTCTAAACTAAATCTAACAAAAGAAAATGTTACCATAAAAAAAATTCAATGGGAAGACACACCGAAGGGGAGGAGTCTGTGTGCTAGAGATGAGGCAGAGGTGCTGTGAAGGGGGTTTGGGTTCACACCAGAAGACTGCCAGACAGGGGAGGTTCGGGTTCCCAGAAACAGGCCGCCAAGGGAGGGGGGGGGGGGGGGGTCGAGTGTACCAATTGTGGAAGGGGTCACGGTGGTCAGGGCACAACACAAGGAGGAGGCGCGGAGAGGGGATGTTGGTTCAACTGGGAAGGGAGAGCACTGGTGAGAGGAGGCTGGAGCAAGGGGCATTGGGGAGGTTGGCCTGCACCACTGGCTGGGGTCGAGTGCACAACGTGCTTGGAAGAGGAGGGGGGGGGGGTGACACCCACCCTAGGGTTTCAATTATAATTTATTTTGTTTTTTATATAATAATACTATAATAATAACAACAAAACTATAATAATAATAATAATTCATTATAATAAATTAATTATAAAAGGAATCTTGATAATAATAATTATAATAACAATGACAATAATAATAATGATATTATTATTATTAAAAATCATAATATTATTACTATTATTATTATTAACCATTTTTTAAAATTATTTATATTTAATTTATATAATTTTATTTTATTTCACTTACCATTTAATTAATTTCTTTATTTATTTTGAATACTAAGCAGTCGTGCGGTTCTCTTGTAGTCAAACACGTGGTCGAAAAAATTGTGTTCAGACCATGCCACTTGGTACTACCCACTTACAGGGTCAAGCTACGCACTTGTTGCGTGGTTTTATAAACCACGTACAAGTCGCACGCCATAACTCCGACCCACTCGGGCATCCGTGTGGGCACCACACAATTACTTCTAACTGTGTGGGATGACCACACAAGAGATAAAAAGTGTTCGAAACTCAAAATAATAATTAAAGAAATGAAAAATAATAAATCAACCAGGTCTGGGTGTGGAACCTAATCTAAGAGTAAACCATCAGATGCAATAATTATTATCATTTTTTGGATTATAGTATTCTTTACTATTAATGATTTTTTTCCAAGAAATTGATTCCTTTATTCTATTGGAATCCTTTCACCACCAATCATTCCTTTTAATTTTTTCTTCCATAAAATTCTTATTTCAAATAGAATATCTATTTGTTCTCAAGTGATCATTTTTCTTTCGATAGTTCATTCATCTCCTAAGTTTTATTGAACAATAAATAATTCATTTCTTAATTTATGGATGACTCCCACTTCTTCGAGTCACTGAGTGTTTCTACCTCTTTTAGTAATTCAAGTTCTCTAGAATACATTAGAAGTAATAAATTTGTGTCGACCCCATATCATTGTACTAGTCATCTGACTTTAAAATATATTCTTAGAGAAGTTTCTATATTCTCCATAACTTTAGTTCCTGGTGCTTGAACTTCTGGTTCTCCTTCCACCGATCACTTTACTAATGAAGCTTTTCCTTAGACTTATGTAGTTCTTAAGTATATCAGAACATATTCCATTATTTTATTTTTTATACATTCATACTGAACTATGGTATCATCGTTATTGGTTAATTTTCAGTGTTTTTATCTAAGACAACTTATACTTCAGTAGTTGACCTCTTTCCCTCAACTTTTGATTCATCCAAGTTCCAATCCTTCCATAAGATATTATCATTAAATATTACATACTGACTTTTTATGATCTTACTTTGATTATCACTCCACATTCAGTAGTAAAAATCCTCATTTCCATATCCTATAATAAAATAGTATTTGTACATTTCTTCAATATTGTCTCTATCCTTTGCATCAACGAGAGAATAAGTAATATAAACAAGAATTTTACGGTGTGTAACTTCCAATAACTTATCATACCAATTTTATTAAAGTATAATTTTTCATAATATATAGGATGGTATTATGTTGGCCAATTATGTTTTCATTTTAATTGCTTCTTCCCAAATGGCCTTGGGTATACCAGAGTGAACACACCAACATATATCCATCTTCTTCAAATTTTAGTTTATCCTATCTTCCAATCCATTATATTATGGAGTTTTGAGTAATATTCTCTTATTCCCAATCCCCTTATTCTGATGTAATTTCTAAAAGTTACTACCATTTTATTGACTATGATTATCAAATCTGAAGCACTTCAATTTATAACTACTTTCAAAATTCACCATGCATTTCCATTGTACAAAGGCATAAAACACATTAGATTTATATTTAATAAAATAAACCCACAAATTCCTCATGGAATCATCGATTAATGTGACAAAGTATCATGATCATCCATGAGGTTTAACTGAGGAAGGTCCCCAGACATCTTTGTGAATATGCTCAAATTTTTAGGGTCAAGAATTTCAACCATTCATATTGAATGAAACCCTCATTTTCTTTCTAAGTACAAAACTTTCAAAACTTTCAATAGTTTTATGATCAAGATTTAGAATACCCTTTATTTCTAGATACTTTATATTCTTCTCACTAAGGTGAATGAGTCTATAATGTTTGACCTATAAATTTTTAGAGGTTGAAATTCCTTCCATTTCACTCCCATCCAAAATTCCAATCAATTAAAGGGTCATGTCCTTTACACCTCATTCCACAAACATGGATCCCTAAGTCACTTTCTAGACTCCATTATTTAAATTAGTATAGTATCCTTCATCATTTAAATACCCACTAAAATGATATCCCTCCTAATACCTTGTATCACTCATTTAAAAGAAAGAATAATCCCATTATATATTTGGAGATATACATACCATTTTCCAAATAATTCCAAGGCTTCATAATCAACCAAAAATACTTTCCCAAAGCTTCTGGATACATTGATTTCCATGCATCCATAATATTCCATTAAGGGGAAGGATTCACTAGATTCAATGGCCCATGACTCCACTGGATTATGAAAAGTGAGCAGTATATCATTACCAAATTCTATTGCATTAACTGATTTTGAACTTTTTGTAGCTGTTATTCTGGTGACTCCTTTGTGATTTCTATAATCCCTATGAAGATATCATCTATTGCTAAAATTTCAGCAAGTAATTACTGAACTGGTTAAATTTATATGAATCTTCTCTCTAGTACTTTCATACGATTTTCGATGATTCTTCAAATGAGGTGAGCATCCCATTATATTAGTATTCAATAGACTACCAGAAGGTACTTGGACCTTTATTCTCCTAAGATCCCCATTGAGGATAAAATTATGGAAATCCAAAAACTCAAGAAAAATCTTTCCACATGAATTTCCTGCCACTGTGATCATGCCATCCCAAGATTCTAGTAAATATAAAATTAAAATTATAGCCAACACATTATCCATGAAACTCAATTTAACTGATTTGAGTCAACTTCTGACCATGTTGAAATATTTCACATGATCTACCACTAAACATACTTCTAATAGCATCAAGATAAAAACATTCATCATCAATAAAACTTTGTTTAATCTTTTCAGTTTTTTGTACACCACCACCAGGGAAACCATAAGTGCAATTTTGGTCTTCTTATCTAGGATGTTGAAGACCATGTTCGATGACAACATCATCATCACTAAGCCTAATTATTTTCTATCCAAATCTTACCATTTTAATTTCTCTAAATTATCTAGTTTCAAACCCAATGAAAGTTATAGATCCTTATAGATGAGATATTCCCCTATTTACATCTTCTAGAATCCAAAGTATGGTTTATTGAACTAACTTATACAAACCTTTACTTCATCCATTTCAATATCTTCTAATGATAGTGTGAATAAATGAAATTCAATATGACTTCGAGTCAAGTGATAAAGTTAATTGAGTTACTAAGTGTTTCCCTAAAACGAGTATCCATCTGATACCACTTATTGAGAATAAGGAATCTAAAAATAAAATACAATCATTGGATGGATGAACCTTGAGTTCATTTGAAATTCATATTCACTGATAATTCAATATTGTGAAATTTAAACTACTGGATATTCTCTTACTGTCTTAGATCAAAAAAATTAGGAAGCCATTTTATACTTTAATCACCACTCAAAATACAAATAAAAAAAAACAAGCATTCAAATAATGAGAAAATAAATAAGGAACACCAATTTTACATGGTTCATAATTTCATCATACATCAATGGGAGAACACTAAAAATACTTTATATTACCAAAATGAAATAATTACAAACATTGTAACTTAATAATCTATAATAAAAATTTTTATAATTCAATACAATACAATATACATCAGCATCTAGTCCCACCTCCTTATATAGAGTATATTTCTAGTCAAATAGTTTACACTAAACTTTGACATTTACAATCATCCATCCGTTGACTTAACTATTTAACTGAGATTTCCACCGACTCAACTGACCTAGACAGTATACTATTCACTATGCCCAAAGACCAGTCAACACAATATCTATCATAATATTGTTATATTATAATATTTTGACCCATATACTGAAGGTTTATTCTTACACTATTTAGATAAGACCACAACATACTATTAAACTCTAAAATTTTGAGGAGTGAACTTCTGGTGACTTGAATTACTTCATGATTCCAACAATGCTCACTAACATAGAGGCTTATGCATTTTCTAGAAAAGTGTGGGGTTAACTATCCATCTCTCTAAGATTAATCTTGTGACGATTGTTGATTTCATATAATTCTAAGAGTTTACATGAACGATTTGAATGTACCTTATCCATGGGATGGATAAGGATGTTTATAAATATAGTCATATTTTTTATTTAGGTTGGTAGTAAAATATATGAGTAGTGTAAAGAGTTACACAGTAATAAAATTTGAACATATTGATTTAGAGTAATAAATAATGATTCTAAAATAAATAATTTATAATCATGTATACATATAAATGAAGTGCATGAGATAAGATGGTGAGATTAAATCCTCTTTAAAAATACTAAGTTTCATATTTCTTCTAAAGTGAACACTTTTCAAGACCTTGATCATCCAATCAGGTAGGTTAATTCTAAATAAGGATTCCTCTAGAATATCTTGTTTAAGAGAAGTAAAAAAGTGACCCTAAGATTTAAATGCCTTGTTTTTAGCATTTTATTTAGGTTTCACTTAGTTGGGAAACCCTAACCATTAATACACTAGAGGAATATAGTTGATTGAACCCATATGATGAATTCGAATAAAAATTTATCCACTTAAATACCCAAGATTAATATATGATATGATTGACATGATTATCTTCTAGATATAGTTATGAATTATTTACATGATTAACTAGTGTAAATCATGATGACATATAGATCTGACCGATTAATGGATATAGTGGAAATCTAAAAGGGGTCATCATTTTATTTGGAGTATATTTAATAAAATTACTTATTAAATGATTGTAAAATATGATACTCGTCTGATAAAATATTCTATTGTATATAAATGGAATCATTATCTGCAACTTAAATTTGAGATTAACTATATAGAAATAAATATTTTAATGTAAAAAAATTATTATACTGGTATAAAACTAAAGAATTGTTCTTAAAGAGGGAAAATTCTATGTATTATAGTAATACATTCCTGAGTAACCTAATATTTAATTAGTTCAATGGGTGGATCAAATATATGACTATGAGAAGAATGGATAGATTCAAAAGTGGTTTCAAATGGGTAATCGAAGGAGCCTTAGTCTCCAATCACACACTCAATATGATTGAGTGTGTTAATGGTTTGGTGAGACTGGATGTTTTAATTAAGGCTTATTATTGAAAAGGAATTCATTCTATGATTATTGTTGGAAATGTTCCAATAATGTGAAAGAGATTAAGAAATATTTACCTTATTTTATCAAAATGCAAAGGATAGATGAACTAGGAATGAAATTCCCAGGTTCTGGTGTGGTGTTGATAATAAAAAGGGTAAAAGTTCAAACCATAAGAAGAAAAATTATTTGGAAATCCAATAAGAATTTCTTTAATTAACTAGTCAAGGTCAAAGAAACCAATAGGTAAAACTTACGAAGAAAGGACATTGTTTACATATGATGGAATTTTATATGATATTTGAAAGGGTTTAATAAACACCCTGGAAATCCTATGTCAGATAACATTATTATAGAAATCAATTATTCATTTTTTGAAGGGTATATGACCCCGATTTTATGTTTTACAAGTGTTGTAAATATACAAGAGTTCAAAATAAAGGAAAGAATTAATGAATCTTGTATTTTTCATTAAAATAATGAAGTAAAGGGTTACTGAGTCATGATGAAACAATGAGTTTTTAAGTCGTGAATTTTAATGCAATGAAATATATCAATCTTAGATAGATATAAGTAAATGATATATATATTTATCTTGTTTCTCTTATATGATAAGGGATATTTTTTGTTAACAAAGTGTTTTTGTGAGTAATATGAGATGATGAATTAAATAAACATGGTTTGTGATTCATTATATACTATAATATTTTTGAAAATCAGATAAGGATAAAAGGAGTTTTATCCACGATAAAAGAGTTTATCTAGATGTTTGTTAAAATATAAGGGATTTGATCCCTCTATAAATGGAATAAGTTAAATAATTGTAACACCCATCATATATACAGATATATTATTTAAATTGACTATTTTTATAATAATTAAGTGAATGGATAATAATATATCTAAATAAATGATTTCTATAATTTTAAAAATTTAAACATGGTTTTTATTTTTTATTCAAGAGATTTATTATTATTAAGTAGATTAATTATAGGTAAATGAAATTACATATGTGTTTTAAATATTATTATGGATTGTTATATTGATATTATTATAAAATATTTTTTGGTTTGTTATAAAAAATGGATATCATTTCCACTATTAGTAATACACATCATTGGTTGTTATTATTATTATTATTATGATAATGATGATGTGTAATTTTAATAGTACATGTTTTGAATATTGATGTTATTTTAATATATGATATTATAATTAGTAATTTTATTATTATCAAAAGATAATATTATTGGTGTGAATAATATTATCAATTGGTTATTATTATTATTAATATATTTTATGGTTATTATTATCATAGTTATTGATAAATAATATTAGTAATATGAGAGTCATGGGTATAATTATTAATAATAAGTTATCATATTTATTTATTAGATATGTTTTTATTAATGTATTATATGTATAATTAATATTATTACAATGTTTTTCATTAATAATATTATTATTACTATGTTTATTATTATTATTATTGCTAATATTACTATTAGTTTAAGATGATGTGTGGGATAATGATGTTATCTAAAGAGATATCTGATAGTGATTCATGATGGGTATAAGGTTTTTAATATTGGATGAATTTTATGTAGAATAATTTCTTTGAAACTGGGAGGCTCTTTATTGTGGGTTATATAAAAGATCATATCATTGAGGATATGCATCTGGATGGTGTGGAATGATTTCATCGGGGGGAAGATCTTCGATGTCAGGTAAAGACTAAGAACTACAAGTCCCTAAATCAATGATTTTTTTGTATCATTATAAGATGAAAATTCTATTAATGTCCTTAAAAAGGTTAAATTGTCCATTTTTTTTGAGGTAATAATAAATCTCAAAGATTTTAGAGATGTACATGTATTATATTATTACACATATTATGCTTCTGAAAGGGGGAAAAGCCATGAAAATTAGATGAACTTGTTAATAAGTTAACTACCATTTCACACCTTGATTTCAATTTTCTATTATTATTATATTTATTTTATTTATTTATTATAATCAGGTATTTTCCTCAAGTTTCAAGTAGAACCTTATTAAAATTTACAAGATTTTAAGTTTTATTATAGGGCACATGGTTATCCTGCATGATTAGTACTAACCATGTAGAAACTATACAAGTGATCTTTAATTTTAATAGAGATGATTACATGATCAGAGCATGGTTAAATTAACCATGAGGCCTACCTAGGTGGCGTGATCTAGATCATCTAGTAAGGATCGAATGGTTGGTGCACGGTTTGGATAAACATTCATCCAAACCATGTGTAATTCTCAGTTATTTAAAATTTTAAAATTTATGAAATTTAATCTCTTATTATTTTTACCCAAAATAGGTATCACCCTCAACTTATCCCCCTCTCACTTGACATGCCCATGAGGGATCATTCACACATTCCTCACCTCCTCCCTCTCCATCCATTTTGGATGATTTTCCCATCAATTTCTCTTATGATCAACCCATGTTAGGGTTCTCCTTCCTTTATTTTATCTTTTATCTATTTTCTTATTTCTATTTCTTCTCCATTTACTTCATTGTGCCCTTGTAAGAACCCTAGGTGGGTCATAGAGTTCTAAAACATCATGTATTCAATTTCATATGGTGAAATATGTCTCTCTCAGGTCTCATTCAACTAATAATCAATGTTTCAGACTGTCCACATTTTATTCAAGGTAGGTTGACCCTTGTTTTGGATTTTTAAATTCTATAACCTTGATTTATTATGTATTAATCTTTTTTTAAGATTTCAATTGATAATTATAATTATATATAAGGTATTTTTTAAAGGAAAATCATTCTTTACATGATTTTAATTTCAATTTTGATGATTTATCAAAGTTGTAAGATGAATAAAAATCTATTTAATTATTTTTTCACACCATATATTTAAAAAAAATATTGAATGGCCCTTGTAAATGATTTATATGGTTTTATAAAAGGTAGTTTTGGATCTTTAAAGTGAAATTTTAACAAAATTTTAGTTTACTTTTAATATCAAGTAATACATGGGATGATAAGTATCAATGGATTATTTTATGATTGGTTTTGAATTAAAAGTGATAGGATTGGAAATATCTTTTGACACATTGGAAGATTATATCCATATGCATATAAATACATATATATACTTGTTTATGTAAATATTCACATAGTAATATGTGATTTTTTTTTAATAGGAGGCATATATATATATATATGCAAGTGTATATGAGAATAATGGTAAAAGGTAAATTTTAGGGGTTTAAATGTGATAATTAATATTGATTTTCAAATAGGTTTTAAAAATATTTCTAAAATGAATTATAATTCCCAATCATCACCTTTCCAATTAAAATTTAAATATTTAATTGGATTTTAATAGAAAATCAAGGGGCATGGGATTAGAATTTAATTTTTAAAGGGTTTTGGTGTATATTTTAATATTCCCTTGGTTTTTTATAAATTTTTATATGGTTATGGTAACTATAGAATTTCCTAGTGATGATTCACTGAATTATTTTATAGTTATTATATTTAAATTTCACTGGAAGCTCGGGTTCTTAGGTAGGATATCCTTGTACGAGATGGGTTATATTTCCATTATCTATGCTAGTGAAGTATGTTTAGCACCAATTCTACTAGATAGAAACGTGATACTCTTTACACTAATTAAGGGTCTCCCAAATTAGTGAATTTAGTTTTACGTTTCCCCTTACATTTGTGTCCTTAGGGGTTTTCTCCCAATATGATCGTTTTAAATTAATAAATTCATTATTCTCCTTTCACATTCCTTACTTTACACTGCCCATGATTTATAACCTCTTTATTCATTCATGATTCTTATTCATATTATTTAAAATGGTACTTAAAGTGTATTGAAATGTTTATTTTAAAAGCGATTTTTTCCTTTTAAAAGAATAAAAAATGAGAGTTTATTAATGATTGAAAATTCTTATGTTGTACTTTATGTAAAATGAAATAAAAACCAATAATTAATAATGTATTTCAAACTAGCATAAGAAGTATCATTTATTTAAAGACTCAAACATAGGGTGTGGTTTATTTAGCATTCCTACTAATTTTATTTTCTCACACCTATCATATCATTTTAGTTCCATGTCCTGGATTATCCTTTACCACCCATGGGGAATTGAGAAATTTTCATTAGATAATGACTCATGGAGTTACATGTAGTTATATCAGTTGTTAATTTATTTTTAGTTTCTTTTACCATGATGAACATGAATTCCTTTTACTGCTTTATATAGTTGGTAGTGTAAACATTTTTTAGTGGAAAATGATAGGAATATGGTATTAGATTTTTTGGTAGGGGAGGGTGTATGGGGTAAGTAGAGGAATTAGTTTAATTTTTAATTTTTAATTTTTTGATTTTTTTATTTCTTATTTGATTATGGAATGGATATACAATTTATGGATGGTTCATGACCATTTTCTATTACTACTTATCACTAATTATTGGGTAAAATCATTCCCATTGGTTATAATTTGATTCCTTGACACTTTTTTCCTACCCGTGGTGATTAAAAACACACCTCAAGTATATTGAGATCCATATCAACTATATGATGAAGGGAAAACTCAAGTTGGATTGTGACATTCCATTTTGGGTTTCTCTAAGTGGAAGTGTATTTTATTAGGGTGAGGATTCTTCCATATACTATTCAAAAATAACATGATTTAGAAAATGTAATGGTGATTTAGATTTGTTTCTTTGAAAATATGTGCTATTTTAATTCAAAAATGAAATTTTCTCTTTAATAATTTTGAATTTTTAAATACTTATGTGAAAGTTTGGGTCAAAATTTTTAGTTTAATTTTGGTACTTTGGCATCTGATGAAATTATTTTATATTATTCTATGATTGGGGTCCCTATGAACATTGGAAAAGGATACATAATAGGCTAGGTTTGGTTATTTTTATAGAGTTATTATTGAAGTATATTAGAATTTAGTTTTGACTAAAAAAGTTATACTATCCAATAACAATTGGGATTTGAATATGAGAATTGAATTTGAGAAGAAAACTTTATTTTTTTGACTGAAAGTTTATTATTAACTCTAAGATTAATTATATAACAAATACCATTTTGTCAATTTTTTCCTTAACTAGGTATGGTACTGATTTATATAGAAGGATTATGATAAATAAGGTTAATAGGGGTGTTGCAACTATTATGTATATATACGAGGTTAACAAAACTAGAATTATTTCTAAATCTCAAAGTGTTCAACCTCCTATTATTAAAAGTTGTTAGGATTATCATACTTTTTATAATGGTGAGTCTCATTCTATTGGAGTGGATTTATTTCTTGTGTTTGCTGGTATTAGTGGTGTGGTATCTAGGATCAATCTAGAGGAAAAATATGAGAATTTATTTAGTTTAAATAATTATTTTATAAGGTTTATTGATTTAAAAGATCTTGATACTATATTTTCAATTGGGAAGGAAGGATCTTAGCATGGAATGATGTGTAATCCAGTGATTATTGATAATTAGTAATGAAAGGATGATAATACCAGATTGGGGTCTTTTGATAAGGTCAATAATTAAGTTGGTTTTAAGATGGTTTAGTAGGTGAAAGTGTATTCAAGGTTTGGATATGAAATTCCATACCATGATTATGTTGGTCTTGGTGTTAAGGGATTAACTACAAGTGATTCTAGGAAATTGAGAGCTGATCAAGAGAGGGTTTTTCATCCAGTGTAGTTGTAAGACCATGATGAAGGAACTATAACTTTGGTTGTTGGTAAGTATGTGAAAACCATTACTGTTGAGTACTCTACTGTCCATTTTGTCAGACAGACACATGCAATTGGTCCTGATAGTCAAAAAATTATGCTTTCTATGACATCCCTTCAACAGAGTCATATCATCAATCCTTAACCTTTTGATGTGACTATATAAAGGAAAGAAAACTGTGTCCCTATAGCTACTAGTAGGGGTGGATATTTATCATCTGAGTGAGATACAACTAATGAGTATGATTATGGAAATGAATTGTTGTATTATGATCATTGAATCTTCCTTTTTTCTATACATTTGGATGAGGGTAGGTCCCTTTTTCTGACCCTTTCCTCTTTATATTTTCCCATTTATTTTATTTTTTATATATGTAGGATCTTTGCTCCTAGATCAATTTTTTTTTATTTTATAAAATAAAAACAAAGATAATGCACCCCAAATAGGGGTGGGTTGTGCATCATGAACACCCAATATGGGAGGTGTTGGCATCAATCCATCTAAGAAGACCATGGATTTAAGTGTTTCTTGGTAATATTTTTTCTCATCATCCTCTTCCCTCCTTTATTCTTTTCTAACCTCCCTATTCTTCTAGTTTCTAAAATATTCATATATGATGATTTCTAATTTAATGGATTTGGGGGTTAGGGATTCATCAGAACATGGTGAAACCCCATAAACATGATGTGGATTTTGTTTAGGAGGGCATTAAGTTTCCAATTTAGATCCATCACACCTCAATGAAAAAATATTGATCAATTTAAAGCTACCCGTTAAGGTTATAGTGAAAATTCCATTTTTTCACTTTATCTGTGAGTATATTTTATGGTGTTTATGATGTGTGATTTTTTAAATAGGTTTCCCTAAATTATTTTTTATGGTTTTTTCTTATGTTAAATTGGAATTTAAAAGATGAATTAGGGGGTTATATACCTCTTCTATACTTGATAAAAAAATTTGTGCTCATATATTTTATGTTTTATTTTTATTATAGTATAGTATTTTTTGATATAGAATTATGATTTTGTAATAACCATGCAATAAATTTCTCTTATTTTATTCTTGAAATGGTAAATTCATTTATTAAAAGTTATAAATTTTCTTTTATGTAAATATTTTCACACAATATGTTTATATAATTTACAATCATGGATTTTAAATGAATCTAATAATAGTTTTTTCATGGGACGTTTATATTTCAATTATAATGAATTTTTGATATATTTTTATAAGACATTTTCTTGAATAAAGTGGTGTTTGGATTGGTAAAAAGTAATTTTTTATATGGTTTATCTATCTTTAACATGTATGCCTCATTTATTTCCAAAGGAATACATATAAAATTGTTATAAATGATAGTCAAATTTTTATTAAGGAGATGTTTAGTGAAATTTATATTCAATAACTTGAACCCTTTGATTATGGATGAACATCATGAAAAACCTTGGGTACTTAGGATGGATTCTAGGACAATTAAATTTTGAGGGAATGATTATGCTCTTTCCAATTTCAATTAACCTAGCTTGGTATTATGCTCTAGATAACATGGTTTTTTTAGTATTCTACTCAAGATACTTCCAATATGTGCATCACCACTAGTTTAGGATTTTTCACTATATAATGGCCTATTTCTAGATGTATATAGATTTATTATATAATTTATTAGTATGAGGTCCCCAAGTTCTTATGCCTTAGTCCCATTAACACTTTTCACATGATACCTTCACATGACTTATAACACACGGTTTCTTTCACTTATGATTATATTTATGTAAATATAATTACTTGATAAGAATTTAGATAATATGAATTATTTCAAAGTGAATTCTAAACGTGATCCAAACTTGTTATTTTTTTAATAACAATTGAAATGGTAATTTTTTATATTTATTTCAAACCAGCATGTTAGGTTTATCATTGTATGGAATTATTATAAATCTATTTCAAGAAATTATTATTGGGTATGTGTATACTCACCCCCTGCTCTATGGACCAAAGGATTTTGAATTATTTATTTATTAGATAATCCCCTTTTTAACTAGGTTGAGAGGGAACCCTTATATAGATTTTATGCCTAGAATACATGGACCAAAGGCCCAGAGGCCCAAAGGCATAGAGTTATTACTTTTTTCAATTGACCTAAAGGCCCATAGGTTGAAATCCTATATTGTAACAATCTATATTATCTCCCATTCAAGTGTCTACACTTAGCCTCCACCAATGTCACATCCTAGTATGGTATTTTCTCACACAGGGATGTACATGGCCTTTTTCCAATGTCATTTCCTCTTTTTCCCTTCTCGTCCACTTACAGTTGGCTCCACCTATATCTGATACTACTCTAGCTAAGTCCACCAGTTTAATTTTTATCTAATACCAAATATTGACACCTGATTCACACAAAAATATATATTATTGTTTTTTATTTCAGGTTGATATGATGGGGTCATTTATAATTTGTTTCATTGATAGGAAAGTATTCCTATTTTGATCTTGGAGATGGGTCCATAGTGTTCTCGAGAGGGTCCTGACCATTTAGGTTATGAGTATATTATTATTGATTATTTCATTATATTGGATTATGTTACATATATATATTTTATTTTTTTCATGACATTTTATACTCATGAAATCATATTTTATTAATATTTTATTTAATTTTTCTATTTAAGTCAAATCTATGGATTGGTTCTGTTTTAGGGAAAAAATACCCCCACAGTATGATGTCATAACTAATCACTTGATGATAGTCTCTAGTGATAAGTGTGGATAAACATAAGGTTAGTGTTTATATTCTTCAGGTTTAGGGTAAATCATGGGCGAATCATTACAAATGGTATCAATGTTAGTTCAAGTGTTTTAATCAGCGGTAGGAATGAATATAGAAGCATTAGAACTCGAGAGGTATATTACCAAACATCTCTTGACAACATCATTGGTAATGTTCCAAGCTTTACCAAGGTATTTATAGGTGAGTGTGTTTTTGGGATACCTTTGAGTGGATGTTATTTTGTATTTAATTTATTATAGACCACAGTGAGGTGTCTTGACCCAGATTGGGAAATATGTCCATTTGGTTTCTCATGCATCATATATTTATATAATACCATTTTACATGGGTATATATGCTTATGATTATTTATTATTATTCTTGTTAATTGTATTTATTTGAAATTATTTGATGGTTGTTAATATAATTCTTGTTTGTGATTGTTTTTAGGATTTTATAAATAGGGATAGGTATTTAGACTATTTAATTATTATTAAATAACCACATAACACAGGTTAAACGATTTATCTTAATGGTGATCTAATTTACTAGGTGTTTACAGCCTAACTTATGAGTAGTGTGATCTTTGTGATGTGTTTACCTCATGAAAGCTTTGTTATTTGGATGTTAAAATCTGATTTTTAGATTTTAAACCATTTTGGATAGAATTAAAAATGACAAATGAATTATTAATGTTGGGATCAATCCATGTGAGAATAATTTTCCTACTGAGGAATCTTAGACCATCAGAAGGAGAAGATCCAATAGCCTAATTTCTGACAATCAAAAGGGATGATGTAATGATAAATATAAAATTCAAGATCATTGAAAGTTACAAATGATAGATGAGAAAGTGTAGAAGAGTGGAACATCAAAATTTCAAGTATTGAACAATAGATCCTGGAGGTGTATTGTATGATATCTTCTAGGTGCTATAATAGTGCACCAGTAGAGTAGATTAAAATTGTGGGAATATCTAACTGAATAGAGGATGGCCCATGAAGATCATATTAAGTGGATTAAAACCCATATAGATAGGATAACGATGGTGTTCAGAAATATTGGCTATGAAATGACTTATAATTTCACTAAGTATTTTCCTTAAATAAATATTATATTAATATATTGTTTTACATGAAACACCAAACTAAAAAGAAACCACAATATATTAAAATAATTTTTTTCTATTATAATATATCCATTAAATTAGCGGGTATAAAAATAATTAACCATATTATGAAATCTATGAAGGAAAGAAATGACATTGAGTAGTGGAAGTATACCTTATGAAGCTTATTTTTCCATGCTTAGAAAGTAGGTAGATTCACTAGAGTTTTCCCTATACCAAACCCAATCTGAACTCCAATAACCATGATATGAGAAAAATTTCATGTGAGAGAAATTCAAGCTTTTGGAAATTTCCATAAGATCTATGCTAACAGAATTACCACCCCCGACTACCACTAAATCTTACCTTATGCTTAACTATTACATATAGATCTTTATGGGACATGTAACTAGAAATTATGATGATATAATTAGGTAATTATTAATTTAATAAATCATTTATCACATATATTTTACACCATCCACATTTTGACTCTTAAACAAAAAGAAAGTTTATTTTTTTTATAAAAATAGTTTTTATTTATAATTCATATTTAAAAGATAAATTTATAAATTTTAGAATTTTAATTTTATAAATTAACTTCATTCTAAAATTATTCATGTCAATATTATCTTATAGTTTATTTTTGATATTTTTTTTAAATAATTAATTTTTAGGTGAATAGTGAAAAACATAGTTTTTACCAAAACTATACCTTTTATGGATTTATAAAAAAGATATAAGAATCTATTATATATTTTTAATTGATAAAATATGTATTTATGGGGTACAATTATGAATTTAAAATATTATTATGAACTTGTAAAACCTATGTTTAATTTTTAGAACTTAGGTAATATTATATTCCAAATTTAAAAATATTTTTTAATGATCTCTTTTAATTAAAAATATTTATGGTAACATTTATTTTTTCATTGATTTTAAAGACATAAATTTTATTTATTTTATAATCAACCAATTATTATCATTAAAATAAAATACATTTATAAAATTGTCATGCACATAAATTTTAAGTTTAAAAATACACTAAAAAAGGTTTTTATATATCACATGTGCTAATGTTAAATTAAATTTATTAAACAAATAAATTTTATATAGTAAAATTTATTTCATATGTGGAATATATAGGTCTAAATTAGGTAATAATTTCTATTTTTTAGGCATAAAAAATGAATTACTTAGGTAAAAATTAGTTATGATGATA
The DNA here is from genome assembly GCA_963277665.1 of Viscum album. NCBI lineage: Eukaryota > Viridiplantae > Streptophyta > Magnoliopsida > Santalales > Viscaceae > Viscum > Viscum album. The sequence goes on along the minus strand of OY728136.1, from coordinate 1,283,936,393 downwards.
AAACCAAAAACAATAAAAGTTAAAATTATAAGATTAAAGGACATAAAAACATGTTTAAAACATATGTAAAAATGAATGGTTGAGGAAATATCTACCTTATGTAATCCCCAAATCAATTATTTCCCATTTTATAGTCTTCTTTACATGTGAAACATGTGATCTATTTATATTAAGTTGAAATATTTACAAAAATGTCATTCTCACCACTTATAAAAGGATTATATAAACACCCCTTAAAGACCACTCTAAAAGTAGGTTTCATCATGAAAAAATACCATTTCCCTTAACCTATAATCTCATTTCAATTTATTTATCTTCTTTTCATAATAATTTTGTAAGAACCCGAACCTTCTTTTCAGGTATGTTTTTCCTTTTCTGGTTGTTTTTGAGAAAAAGAGGAAATTTTGGAAATTTTCTAAGTACACGCCATGTACTTTATGGGTACACACTGTGTACTTCCTTGCCGCAACAGGCCATGTGATGACCGTGTAGTAGCCACACACACGACCATGTGGGAGTGACTTGGAGGCCGCCTAATATGGAGTACGAAAACAAAAAGTACACGCCGTGTACTCCAAAAGTACACGCCGTGTATTTTTTTTTCATTAAACGCACCAGGGTCACATCTAACGGAAAGAACACCCATATTCTAGGTATCATTCATCCAAGAGAGTCCGTATATCCAAGAATATTTAATAATCCCCCAAGCCTCCATCCATCCTCCGAATCGAACACCGTCAGTTGCATTGGAATCACATCAGTGAGTTCTCTCTTTTACTAGAGCATCATCTTCTGATTTATCTTCTTTTCCATGTTATCGTGGGTTGAAAATTTTAGATGTTTTCTTATATATTTGGTGTTCTAAAGATATTAAAGCTTTAAGGTTCATGTATAGAGATCTCCTAACCTCGAGGTAGGTGGTTTGTGCCTTTACGTTCGAAGTCTTTGAGTATTATGTGAAAATTCCACCAATACCCTTGAACGGGGTATTGCGTGTTTACCGTTTTACCCTTGTTGTTTTCATTCCATGATTGTATGCATGTGTAGAGGTAAATTGGTTATGAATAGGGATAATTTACATGCTTTGGATGTGTTTTTCCCATGCATATTCTGTTTACAACCGTTTGGTCCTGTTAACCTTTGGCTTCTTTGCCTGTTTCCCATGACTGTTGCTATAGGATGGAGAGCATGTATTATGACATGCTTTATGTGCTGTAGACTGCTTAGCCAAGTAGTTCTATAGGTTTACTGTAGCCATATTACACTACTATGCTCGTTGACCTACATAGGGCCGTGAGAATCTAGTATATTAGACTATAAGGGGAATTGACCGCGTGAGATTCCTCAGAGAGTCTTTGAGCACTTAAGATATAAGAGGGATTGACCGAGTGAGCATCCTTATAGATCTTAGAACCACTTGGGGATATAAGGAGAATTGACTGAGTGATCTTCCTTAGAGAGTATTTGATTGATTTAGACTATAAGGGGATTGACCGCGTGAGCTTCCTCAGAGAGTCATTGTTTGAATTGTACGACCTGGGATATAAGGGGAATTGACTGAGTGAGCTTCCTCAGAGAGTCATAGACCTTGGGGTTATAAGGGGAATTGACTGAGTGAGCTTCTTTAGAGAGTCCTTGACTACCCTAGACTATACAGGGAATGGACTGTGTGAGCTTCCTCAGAGAGTCTTGCTTTTACCTTTGACTATAAGGGGATTGACTGTGAGCGCTTCCTTAGAGAGTCTTATTATTTTCATATACAGAACCAGAGGGGTTAGACTGAATGTGCTTCCCAGAGGGTTTCTTGTACTTTCTAGGTAAGACCAGAGGGGATGGCCGTGAGTACTTCTCAGAGGGTTACCAGTTTGAGGTTTAGCTGTTGTTTCACTGTTGCTTGATTTGAAACTGTGGATTGTTTACTGTTTAGTACTTTCCTGTTTACTAAATTCTGTACTTTTACCTTCCATATACTCACTGACTATTAGGCATAGATCTTTGGGTGGTTTCCTACTGGGATTTAGTCTCACACCCTGTTTGGGCCATGCTTTTGGGCCCAAACAGATTATATTGTTGTAGGTATAGATAAGGGAAAACTCTCTTCTAATTCAGGTACTTGACCTGCTGTTGAGCTGGAGAGCATGAGACCAAACTATGGCTTGAGATGCTGAGGATTTTATCTACTTTATTTTACACTTTGGTTTATCACTGTTGTATTCCAGCATTGTGACTTGTTTGGATGTTTTCCTAGACATATGTATGATGCATAATTTTATATATGTGTTCTCCAGTTTATACTCTTAGTTTCTGCTATATGTCATTTTTAATGATTCTTCTATTGTATGTATTTGTTTATTTCTTCTGTGTACCTTTCCAATGAGGGAATAGTTTCCCCACTATCACACCCAAGGCCCTCGCTGCTAGTCGGTAGCCTCTGGCATTCGGGGAAATGCGTTTGAGGCCATGTGACCAACTGGGTACGGGGCACCTCTGGGTGGCTTCCAGAACTGGGATGTTACAAAGTGGTATCACAAGATTTCTTTTCACTTGATTTACTATTTGGAGCCTTTATCCCTGGATAGGATAGAATCAGTACTTGGTAATAAGCTGTGCCCAGGAGTATCTAACTCGTGTATAGAGAAAATCCAATATACCTCATTTATTGTAATTTCTTCTAGTTTTTCAAGTTTACGGTTGATCTGATTTTCACCGATGGGTGACTCACATGTTTTGTGTTATTACTATTGATGTTATTGAGGTTCTATTTCTGTCGCAACTTGATGAGATGAGGGTATTCCGTCTCATGCATTATATATGCACTTTCTATAAATCACATGTCATGTGTTTTTTTCCGTGCCATCTAGGATGAATTAGTGATTGCATATTGTTGTGATAGATTTTGTGTAAAATATGCATGACATTGTGATAGTTGCCTTGATAAAATACCTACTGTTTGATAGGGTATTTTTTTATGTAAAGTTTTGCTTGAATGGATGCCAAACTTTGGTTCTTGAGGTGTTATGGGCCCTCACGGGCTGGAATTTGGGGGATCATTACTCTGTTTGCCTTGTTTTAACATGTATAAGATGCCAAACTTTGATTCGTGGGGAGTATGGGCCCTCACGGATCGTAATTTGGCACTTTCAGTGTTCGTTTCAGTGTTTTCTGGGTTCCGAAGTAGTTTCTAAGGATTACTATCTGGAAAAACCCAGAATACATGCCGTGTAGTTTTAAGTACATTCCATGTGTTCTTTTGTTTGGGAAGAAACTGTTTTTCTTAAGTACAAACCGTGTACTTTATGTACACACCGTGTAGTCTCTGATCATTTCATAGGCCATGTGGGCAGAGACAGGGGATGGGGAAAGTCTGGTGGGAACACGCCGTTTACCAGTTGAACATGCCATGTAGTGTTGACCCAGTGTTCGCCCGTGTAACCAACAATATGGATGGATAAGACCTTAAGCTGTACATGTTGTGTAATAATTGAACACACAGTGTAGTCTGACCCAAGTACCCGACCGTGTCACAAACAACATGGGTTGGTGTTACCCTTTCACGTACACACTGTGTCCACTTTGAACACGCCATGTAGTCTGACCTAGGTACCTAGCCATGTCACAAACAACACAGGTCAGTGTTATCCCTTCATGAACATGCCGTGTCCGTTCGGAACATGCCGTGTAGTGTGAGCCGTGTGTCAGGCCGTGTCACTAAAAACACAGGCCAGATAAAGATTATCTAGTACAAACTGTGTCTACCATGAACACGCCATGTAGTCTTGTCTTAGGAGAGCCGTGTGGATTAACCATATAGAAGGACTCAAGAAAGGAAAGAGGATTCAAGTACACGCTGTGTGTCAGGACAACATGCCGTGTGTCTGGGGTGTTACACGAACAGTTTGGGCAAGAGTACACGCCCATGTAAACGAATTCAGGGAACACACCATGTAGGAAATGTTCACGCCGTGTAGTCATGTTTTGTACAACTTTAATAGTTTCTTTCTCCTATTACCTTCTTGTAATCCTTTTTTCAGTCCTTGATAATTTTGATCTAAGGTGTGTGATTGACCTTGCAGAGTCATGCCACCGAGACGTCCTCCAGTTGAGCGCCAGTTTCCAGACAGTGATCAGAAACTAGACTTGGCCGACCAGGGACTACCTGCAGATCCTCCCGTTGTGCTAGCCTTGGCACCAGCCGTCATACCTGACATAGGTGCTGATGCACAATTCAGGGAGGGATTTCTGAGGATGATGCAGACCTTTCAGGGAGTGCCGCCTCTTGCCCCGTTAATGGCTGATTTTACGTAGGTCTTCCAGCAGCAGCATCCTCCCAATTTCTTAGGGGATGTAGGACCCCAGGCTATAAATTCATGGCTAGAGGCCACACTGATGATTTTTGAGCATCTAGAGATACCTCCAGAGAAGAGGGTGAAGCTTTCTACCTACATGCTCCAAGACTCCACCAAGAGGTGGTGGGATGTGATCTCACAGGTGGTCCGCCAACAGAATATGGCTTGGGATGAGTTTTGGAGCATCTTATACAATTACTTCTATCCAGAGACCTTGAGGGCCGATCGAGCCTGGGATTTTATGAGTTTGGAGCAGGGTACTCTTACTATTATGGAGTATTCCTATCACTTCACAGAGCTGCAATATTTCACGCCTATCCTAGGAGGTGATGAGTTGTTCCTTACACAGAAGTTTGAGGATGGTCTGAGGCACGACATATGGTTATAGGTGAACATCTTCAGGTTGACTTCGATATCTTCTATCGTTAACCAGGTGATGATCACAGAGCACAATCTGAGGGATTCTGGAGCTACGAGCCAGAGTGGTTTGACATCCAGAGTTAGTGCTCCACCATCTGATAGCAGGAAGCGTCATAGGGAGGCTACATGAGGAGATCAGAGTAGGCGGGATGCATCTTCCGGTAGCTAGGTGGTGTGATACCAGTGTGGGAGAAGCGGGCATACAAGTCCACGTTGCCCGATAGAACCATTGGAGTGCCGATCTTGCGGAAAAATGGGTCAACTTCAGCGCTGTTGTCAGTTCTTACCACCAGTAGCTGGTGACAGGGGTTCTTCTATGAATCCTAATTTAGGAGAAGTGCCATCAGTTTCTCACTATTCTGGGAACTGGAGTTCTTCCAGCCGTTCAGGCTGAGGTGGAGGTCATGGCCTTGGTATCCAATTGCCTGGTTTTCAGTGACATCAGGGTGGATCAGCTCAGAGTGGTCAGGCAGGGTCACAGGGCCGCGGTACAGGCCAGAATTTTGCAGTTGAGCAGACCCAGTAGAAGCAGGATCCCCAACCTTCTACCATTCGAGGTACAATCTTAGTAGCCTCAGTGTTAGCTTATGCTCTTTTTGATACAGGGGCTTCCCATAGCTTTATATCTATTGCTGTAATAGATAACCTTGGGCTCCGAATCTTTTCTTCTGCTGATATCTTGATGCTAGACACTCTGTTGGGGACTAGAACGGCTCGTATAAGTCAGTTCAGAGAGTACCCTCAACATGTTGGTGGATGTCACTTTTTGTGGGACCTCTATGTCCTAGAGATGACAAGCTATGATGTCATTATTGGGATAGACTGTTTAGTTCCATTACAAGTAGTCATCGACTTTTATCACCGCAGGGTGAGTTTTATATCACAAGAGGGTGGATCTTTTCTTCATAGGGGCGAATGGGACGCCCAAGCGAGAAGAGCAGGTCCAGAGCATCATGGGTTGGGAGGAGTTACATCCCAGATTGCTAGTCTTTATCTGGATGACCAGGGGACTTCACAGTTAGACTTTCCTACAGTGGTAGATTGTTTTAGAGATGTCATTCCAGATGAATTTTTAGGGTTTTCTCCAGAGCGTGAGGTAGAATTTTTGATTGATCTTGTACCAGGAGTGGAACTGGTGTCCATTCCTCCTTATAGGATGGCTACACCTGAGTTGTAGGAGCTCAAGAAGTAGTTGAAGGAGTTTTAGGAAAAGGGTTTCATCTAAAACAGTACTTCTCCTTGGGTTTCGTCTGTCCTATTTGCGAAGAAGGCATACAGTACCCTCAGAATTTGTGTGGATTATCGGAAGTTGAACCAATTTATGGTCAAGAACCGGTATCCCTTTCCCAAGATTGATGATCTCTTTGATCAGATTCGAGGAGCCCGAGTGTTCTTGAAGATTGACTTGAGGTCCGGTTATCATCAGTTGCTAGTTATACTATCAGATATACTAATTACATCCTTTTAGAGTAGATATGGTCTATACGAGTACTTGGTTATACCATTCGATCTCATGAACACACCTATAGTTTTCATGGCACTGATGAATTGAGCGTTCCATCCATACATAGATTCCTTCGTGGTGGTCTTCGTGGATGATATCTTGGTGTACTATCACACTCGATACAACCATGATACCCATATTAAGATCGTTCTGAGTACATTGAGGGAGAATCAGTTATATGATAAACTCTCAAAGTTCCACTTTTGGATGGATCAAATTCACTTCTTGGGTCATGTTATCTCAGAGGCAGAAGTATCAGTAGACCTAGAGAAAGTGAGAGATGTAGTTTCCTGGAAGCATCCGAAGAAAATCTTTGAGGTGTAGAGTTTTATAAGGCTGGATGGATACTAAAGATGTTTCATACAAGACTTTTCATGCTTAGCAGCACCACTGACAGGTTTGACTAAGAAGGGGGTGAAGTTCTTATAGTCAGATTCTTGTGAGTCAGCCTTTTAGGAGATGAAAGGGAGGTTGACTTCTTCACCGATACTAGTCTTTATAGAGCTGGGAAAGAGCTATACTATTTACTGTGATACATTAGGTATCGGTCTGGGAGCTGTGCTTATGCAGGGAGATGGAGTCGTTGCGTACGGGTCTCGGCAGTTGAGGCCACATGAGAGGAATTACCCGACACACAATCTGTAGTTGCCAGCTGTTGTTCATGCCCTACGCTGTTGGAGACATTATCTTCTGGGAGAGCACTTTTTGGTTTTCACCGACCAAAAAAGTCTCAAGTACATCTTCACTCAGCGTGATCTGAATTTGAGACAGCGTAGGTGGGTTGAGTACCTGCAGTCCTTTAACTTTGAGCTTGCCTACACGCTTGGGAAAGGCAACACAGTGGCTGATGCATTGAGCTGGAGGAACCAGATATAGGTAGTTCAAGAGGCCAGTAGTGAGTGTAAGCTTATTGATATGTTCTCGGAGATGCATGTAGAGGTGCATGACAGACAGGGGCATACCTTTCTTTCTTCTGTAACTGTTACCTCTACCCTTCTTGATCGAGTTCGAATGAGGCAGCTATTAGATTCTGAATGCCTAGTCCTAAGAGAGAGTGTGTCAGAATAGGACCCTATTCCTAGATGGAACATAGAAAAGGATGAGATATTTCATTTATAGGTGCACATGTGGGTTCCAAAAGACATATGTGAGGAGTTGATGCAGGATTTCCATTCCTCAGTTTGGGCAGTTCATCTTGGCATCACCAAGATGTATCGTGATCTACACCATCAGTATTGGTGGCCAGGTATGAAGAGGGATGTTGCTGGTTTCTTCATGAGGTATTCCACTTGTCAGTAGGTGAAGACAGAGCATCAGCGACCAGCAAGGATTTTACAGCAGTTACCAATTCCTGATTGGAAGTGGAATGACGTTGCGATGGAATTCGTGACCAGTTTGCCGAGGTCACCTCGAGGGAATGACGCAATTTGGGTTTTCATTAACAGACTCACAAAGGTTTCTCACTTCTTTCCGATCAAGGAGACCTTCAGTGTTGACGAGCTAGGATGGTTGTACATATGTGAGATTGTACATCTACATGGAGTTCCACACTCTATCGTTTCAGACCGGGATGCACATTTTACTTCTTGGGTCTGGTAAGGGCTTCAGAAGGCTTTGGGTACACAGATACTTTTCAGAACAACTTAACATCCCCAGATAAATGGCCAGTCTGAGCATACGATTCACGTGCTTGAGGACATGCTCTGAGCATGCATTCTGGATTTTAGAGGTTCTTGGGAGAAGCATATACCTCTTGTGTAGTTTTCCTACAACAATAGTTTTCAAGAAACTATTCAGATGACACCTTATGAGGCTTTGTACGGTAGGTCATGCCGATCACCCTTATGTTGGCTGGAGGCAGGAGAGGCAGTTTTTCTGGGACCTCGTCTGTAACATCCCCAAATGATAAAGGGTTAAATGACTAAATGATATGGCTCATGTCAACAAGGTGCACCTTCCTTTTCGGGAGCCTACCTGATTAGAACTCCACAGTTAAGCGTGCTTGGCCTGGAGTAGTGATCAGGATAGGTGACCTCCTGGGAAGTTTCCCATGTTGTGTGTGAGTGAGGAAAAAGCACACTGGAAATGACATGAATTGGCCTGTGGTGACTATCATTAGTCAGATGACCCGTTCAGGCATGTGGGTTGACCATGGGGTGGGCCCCACATGTCTGCGGGGCAACTGGGGGTAGTACCTAGTAGGCCAGAACCCGACGGCCATGTTAAGGCGGGGTGCCTGTGTTGTAACCGGGACCCGGTTGTCACATTTGGTATCAGAGGTGGTACCCAGCCTTAAGTGCGGTGCACTGCCTGGGTTGAGATTTAGGGCCCACAACGAGGGTGTTGTGCTCTAAGGGGGGAGGGGTGATTATAACATCCCCAAATGATAAAGGGTTAAATTACTAAATAATATGACTCATGTCAACAAGGTTCACCTTCCTTTTCAGGAGCCTACCTGATTAGAACTCCACAGTGAAGCGTGCTTGGCCTGGAGTAGTGATCAAGATGGGTGAGCTCCTGGGAAGTTTCCCATGTTGTGTGTGAGTGAGAAAGCACACTGGAAATGACATGTGTTGGCCTGTGGGGACTATCATTAGTCAGATGACCCGTTCAGGCATGTGGGTGGACCCTGGGGTGGGCCCCATGTGTCTGCGGGGCAACTGGGGGTAGTACCTGGTAGGCCAGAACCCGAAGACCATGTTAAGGCGGGGTGCCTGTGCTGTAACCGGGACCCGGTTACCTGGTAGGCCAGAACCCGATGACCATGTTAAGGTGGGGTGCCTGTGCTGTAACCGGGACCCGGTTGTCACATTTGGTATCAGAGGTGGTACCCAGCCTTAAGTGCGGTGCACTGCCTGGGTTGAGATGTAGGGCCCACAACGAGGACGTTGTGCTCTAAAGGGGGGGGGGGGGTGATTGTAACATCCCCAAATGATAAAGGGTTAAATGACTAAATTATATGACTCATGTCAACAAGGTGCACCTTCCTTTTCGGGAGCCTAGCTGATTAGAACTCCACAGTTAAGTGTGCTTGGCCTGGAGTAGTGATCAAGATGGGTGACCTCTTGGGAAGTTTCCCATGTTGTGTGTGAGTGAGCAAAAAGCACACTGGAAATGACATTTTTTGTCCTGTGGGGACTATCATTAGTCAGATGACCCGTTTAGGCATGTGGGTGGACCCTGGGGTGGGCCCCACATGTCTGCGGGGCAACTGGGGGTACTACTTGGTAGGCCAGAACCCGACGGCCATGTTAAGGCGGGGTGCCTGTGCTGTAATCGGGACCCGATTTTCACATCGTCTTGTTCAGGAGACCAAAGAGCAGATAGATTTGATTAGAAAGAGGATGGCTACTGCACAGTCTCGAAAGAAGTCTTATGCTGATTAGTGGAGATGAACTCTGGAGTTCAAGTTCAGGGATCAAGTTTTCTTGCATGTCACACCGAGGTTGGGACACAATAGTATTAGGAGATAGGGTAAGCTTTCACTGAGGTATGTCGTTCCGTTTGAGGTGTTGGAGAGAGTTGGGCCGATTTCCTATCAGTTGTAGTTACCTCAGAGGTACCGGGCTATGCATGACGTCTTCCACATTTCTCAACTTTGACGTTACTTCTCAGACCCATCTCATGTCTTTCAACCCGAGGAGGTTGAGCTCAAAGTGGATGCTTCATTCGAAGAGAATCCTATCTGGATTTTGGATTATAGTATAAAGGTTCTCTATGGATGGTTTGTTCCTCTGGTACGAGTGCTATGGTAGCACGGGCAGGTGCAAGATGAGACTTGGGATAGGGAGGCCGATGTACGAGCACAGTGGCCGGAACTGTTCAAGGTTTCCTCTTCTTCTCCATGCTAGGGAAATTCGGTGATGAATTTATTTAAGAGAGGAAGTTTGTAAGAACCAAAACCTTCTTTTCAGGTATTTTTTTCCTTTTCTAGTTGTTTTTGAGATAAAGAGGAAATTCTAGAAATTTTCTAAGTACACACTGTGTACTTCCTTTCCGCAGTAGGCCGTGTGGTGGCTGTGTAGTAGCCACACACACGGCCGTGTGGGAGTGACTTGGAGGCCACCTAATGCGGAGTATGGAAACAGAAATTACACGCCATGTACTTCAAAAGTACATGTCATGTATTTTTTTTTCATTAAACGCAATGGGGTCACGTCTGACGAACAAAAAACCCATATTCTAGGTCTCGTTCATCCGAGAGAGTCCGTACGACCGTGAATCTTTGAGGAGCCCCCGATCCTTCGTCCTTCCCATGAATCGAACACCATTGGTTGCATTGGAATCACATCGGTGAGTTCTATCTTCTCCTAGAGCATCATATTCTGATTTCTCTTCTTTTACATGTTATTGTGGGTTGAACATTTTATACGTTTTCTTATATCTTCAGCGTTATAAGGAAATTCAACCTTCTAGGTTCACGTATAGCGATCTCCTAACCCTGAGGTAGGTGGTTTGTGAATTTTCGTTCGAAGTCTTTGAGTATTATGTGAAAATTCCATGAATACCCTTGAACGGGGTATTGAGTGTTTACTGTTTTACCCCTGTTGTTTTCCTGCCATGCTTGTATGCCTGTGTAGAGGTAAATTGGTTATTAATAGGGATAATTTCTATGCTTTGGATGTGTTTTCCCATGCATGTTCTGTTTATGACCGTTTGGTCCTGTTTAGCCTTTGGCTGCTTTTCCTGTTTCCCATTCCTGTTGCTATAGGATGGAGAGTTTGTATTTTGACATGCTTGATGTGTTGTAGACTGCTTAGCCAAGTAGTTCTGTAGGTTTACTATGGCTATATTACACTACTATGCTTATTGACCTACAAAGGTCTGTGAGAACCTGGTGTAGTAGACTATAAGGGAAATTGACCGAGTGAGCTTCCTTAGAGAGTCTTTGAGCACTTAGTCTATAAGGGGGATTGACTGAGTGAGCATCCTCAGAGATCCTAGAACCACTTGGGGCTATAAGGGGAATTGATCGAGTGATCTTCCTCAGAGAGTCCTTGAATTCTTTAGACTATAAGGGGATTGACCGCGTGAGCTTCCTCAGAGAGTTTTTGTTTGAATTATACGACCTGGGATATAAGGGGAATTGACCGAGTGAGCTTCCTTAGAGAGTCCTAGACCTTGGGGATATAAAGGGAATTGACCAGGTGAGCTTCCTTAGAGAGTCCTTGACTACCCTAGACTATAAGAGAAATGAACTGTGTGAGCTTCCTCAGAGAGTCTTGCTTTACCTTTGACTATAAGGGAATTGATTGTGAGCGCTTCCTCAGAGAGTCTTATTATTTTCATATACATAACCAGAGGGGTTAGACCAAGTGTGTTTCCTAGAGGTTTTCTTGTACTTTCTAGGTAGGACCAGAGGGGATGGCCGTGAGTAATTCCCAGAGGGTTACCTGTTTGAGGTTTATCTGTTGTTTCACTATTTCTTAATTTGAAATTGTGGATTGTTTACTGCTTAGTAATTTCCTGTTTACTACTTTCTGTACTTTTACCTTCCATGTACTCACTGACTGTTAGGCAAAGATCGTCGGGTGGATGCCTACTGGGATTTAGTCTCACACCCTATTTGGGACATACTTTTGGGACCAAACAAATTATATTATTGCAGGTATAGATAAGGTAAAGCGCCCTTCTACTTCAGGTACTTGACCTACTGTGAAGCTGGAGACCATGGGACCAAGCTATGTCTTGTGATACTGAGGAGTTTATCTACTTTCTTTTGCACTTTGGTTTAGCACTGTTGTATTCCAACTTTGTGACTTGTTTGGATGTTTTCCTAGACATATGTATCATGCATCATTTTATATATGTGTTCTCCAGTTTATACTCTTAGTTTCTACTATATGTCATTATTACTACTTCTAATCTTGTATGTATTTGTTTATTTTCACTGTGTACTCTGCCAATGAGGGCATAGTTTCCCCACTATCACACCCAAGGCCCTAAATTCTAGTCAACATCCTCTAGAATTCGGGGAAATACGCTTGAGGCCATGTGACCAACAGGGTACGGGGTGCCTTTGGGTGGATTTCGGAACCCGGATGTTACAAATTTAGCCCAATACATCCATTTACAAGGATTCCTCCAAGGAAAAACTCAAGTCCTCAACGCGTATATTAATTTTTACCTAACTTGTTTTATTTTTTATCATACTCACCCAAGTCTAATTTTATCATTAATATATATTGAAATAAGTATTTTTTTATACAGAATTTTATTATTCTAATGGTATAAATATTAACAATATTTTCCCTTTTCCATTAATAAAAATGAAAATGTCATTCATGTGTGCGTGTGGACTACCACCTCCACAAAATTACGTATCTAGTTTTTCAACTAGTTTCTTTATTTTTTATTAAAATATCATAAAATCTGGTTCAAAACCTTAAAAATATCTAAGTAATATAATTATTCTTATAAATAATTATATTATTCTAAAATAAACTACTTTATAACCATAATTATCCATTAATTATGGTATGTTCATGCTTGGGTCGGTTTAACCACCCACTTGAACAATACTATTAAATAATATTATGGATGAAAATGAAAACTTAACTACTAATAATATACAATAAAATTAATTAAATAATGATTTTATTTTGGTTTTGGAATGATAAAATTAATATTAAACTCATTTATTAAGACAACAAAGTCTGTTCATTAAAAATCACTAAAACATGCTTGTCTCCAATTCCTTCTACAAGAACTAGAAAAAACTCCCATAAAATTAAATTATAACATTATAAATAATTATAAATAATAAATTTTATTACCATTTATGATATATTAATTATTAACTTTGGGATAATAATGAAGAAAAAAGTTTCTACTATGAAATTAGTTTAAAAACTATCAAGATTACTCACACACAATATCAAAAATAGATAATAAATAACTAATATAAATGTAGAGAATAATTATAAATAAAGTTTATAAAAGGAAATTTATATGAATAAGGTTATTAAATAGAATATTAAGATATATATTTTTTATACAATATATCAGAGTGAATTTGACTAAGTGTGAAAACAAGGTAATGGTTTCTTGTCTAAAATTTAATTTCTTAAGACATAATTCATAGTATACACTGTTTTTTTGGAATGGTGTATAAATTGACCCTTTAATATTTTTTATCATGTAATTTAATTATTAATATTATTTAATGTTTCATTTGAAATCATATCCTTCAAGGGGTTTAGATTTAAATGTTACTTAAACCATAATAGATATCTCGACTCAAATTATTTCTCCTTGAGTCATAAATTTTCTACTTGCTTATAATATTCCAAGTCATTTTTAATTCAATTTCCCTTTTATAATGGTAATTTATATTTTTATCAGGTTAAGTTACTTCTTTTAATCATTATATTCTTCCTTGATGTTATACTTTCTCAAATAAAAGTTTAACATTGGTAAAAATAACTTCCATTCTTTACAACATATCTTTCACCTCCATGTCCATATTTTAATTCCCATCAATGTTTTCCTATCTTTTTGGGAAATAAAATATGGATTAATTCACTTGATCTTGTTATATCTCATCACCATTTTTCAAATGTAAATTTTATTTTCCAATTTATGATGTGGATTTTCGATAAAGGTTCTTCAAAATATTAAAAGGTTTTTTATATCAAGGATATATTTCTTATATTACACTCTATGTTTTCTTTATAAAAATATTATGTATTTTTAAATACCACATTACTGGATATTTATTAAAAATCAATGTGTTAAAATGTCTCAAAAATTTTCATTACAATATTTTTGAAAATGATTTTTCAAAAGAAACTAGTGAATTTTTCATTTAGACTATCTTTATAAAAATAAGAAAAAAACATATTTTTAAATTTTTATTCAAAAGAACATATTTCCCATCATCTTGAAACATATTTCTAAAATTTTTAAATAGTAAATTATTTTTCCCATTATTCTATGAGTTTTATTTAAAATGGTTTTCATGGAAAAGGGTTATTTTCATCATGATTTTCAAAATAAAATTCTATGATTCTTCTAAAAAGTATTTTTCATATACCTATAGAATTATTTATTTATGTTATCAAAAATGATAAATGTTTAATATATATGGTAAATGATCCATTACTTACTTTGTCTTTTGTATTCATTTAATTTTTATGATTTTTCTTCCAAATCCTTTCCTCTATGAACACTATATATTTCTTTCGCTTGATTAAAGGGTGTTCACCTAGATACCATACATCGATTGATTAGGGAAATTATTGAATTAGCCATATACCATTTATCTATATGATATAAATACTGTATTCTCTATTATTTGGATTATAGTGTATTTATCTATAAATTTACTTAATATATTTGGATAAATATTTATTTTCCTTAGGTATATCATGTTATGATTATTAATGGAATTATGAATGTTTTATTTATATGATTGAATTTTAAAGGAATATAAAACCCATTTTCTTTCTCAGGTTATTTATGTTGAATGATTGATTTCTTATGGAACCCATATTTAAGGATGATGACAGTTGGGGTCCTATATTAGCCTCCAATGAATTGGTTTAAATTTATTTCTCATGAGATAGTTAGACATGGAAATAATGAGTTTGTTACCATAGTCACGGGAATAATGAGTTTTCCCACATTATTTTCCTATGATTATAGTTTTTCCATATCTACATCTTTTCTTCAATTTATGACACCTTTCTAGATTCCCTTTCTTTTTTAGGCTATGTTATATCCGCGTTTTTATACCTCTTTTCTAAGATATTCTGCACTTTCATGTCATTAAATTCCTTGTGATGTGATTTATAATATATGATTTGTTGGGTATAAATTTCTTATGTATCCATATTATACCCATATGATCATCTTATACTTATGATCTTTTATTGTTATTGTTTATGTTTACCCTTACCGATCATCGAGATCATGCTTATTTTATGTTTCAATTCCACCAAGTTATATGGAAATGTAATACGTACGACGTGTCAAGAAGAGTATATTGTGAAGAAAACTTACAAGAGATGTCGAAGAATTATTATAGATTAATAAGTTTATTATATAGTGGAAAAATGTATGTTATATGAAAAATACATGAGTTTTTTTGTTAATGTTTTTCCCACATTTTTTAAAACTCAAAACCTAAAAGGCCTTGGGAATGTATGTAATGTAGTATTTTCTTTAAGTCATGTAATTGATATAGTCATGTTCGTGGGGAATCATAGCTGGTATCAGAGCAGAGTTTTGATAACTTTAGAGTTTATGATGTTAGTTAAAGATAATTTAAGGTTTTATAAGTTAAGGTTGATCATAATTTTAATGGTATAGATAATCCTTTAGGTTATTTGAAGTAATGTTAAATATTTTAGGGGTTAGAATAAGATAACTTAAATGAAAACCCTAGGGATAATTATAAGGTATTATTATAAGTATAGAATAACATCATGAAATCATGGTGAAGTTTTAAGTATGCGCTTTTCCAAGAAACAATATCCCTATCCAGATACTACAAGCGGATGCATGATCTAGAAAAGATGCATCTAGGTATAATAAACTTAAAAATGGTGTATTTGTTATTAACTTAACTATCACCCAATGCACAAAAAAGTTTCATAAATACACACCTGGTTTGACACTCCAAGGGGATATGCTTTGGTTAATCACATTATCTTTATAAACCATTATAAATGATTTGAGTATGTTATTAACTAATTAGAATAAATAACTTAATAGAAAAATGATCATGGATAACAAAGGATTGAATAAAAATAATTCATAGTTTGAACTGAAAGTATCATATATTAAAACCAAAGGTTTCATATGGGAAGAAATCATTAAATTGATGTTTTTATATTAATATTTTAGATATTGTCATAACTATTTTTGTTTTAGTATTTGTTTGAGACAAGATCATGAAAATTAATATGATAAAGGTATGTATCTAGAAACCACTATATATTATAACTAAATAAGGGAGAATACTTAAATGGTTTATAATTTTAGTATATGTTTATTATGATAGAAAATGTGAGTTCTTAGTCTTACCTAAAGTGGCGTGGTAGATATATTAATAAAAAATAAATCTCGATCCACTTAGATATCTTTATTAGTAAGTGATATTTATCACTAATAATCTAGTAGATTCTAAAAGTTATGAGGATTATGTGAAAAATATAAGAATTTATCTTCTATAGTTTTGATTTAAATTTGTGGAAACATATATTAAATGGTATCAATAACCTTGAAAATTGATTTTATGTCATGGTTATATTTTTGGGGATAAATATTTAAGAACACATGATTGAGGTATTGATAAATATTAGGTTTAATATATTCTTGATGTTGAGATAATAAAGGGTTGATGATTTTGAAAAATTAAATTAGATAGTATTAGTAACATTGAGATTGATAATTGATTCATGATATTTTTGGTGAAGTTCATCACATTTTTGGGATTATGGTATATATTGCCTAGTGAGTGATTTTTATGAACTATAAATTAATACTATTTGGGGGTTAAATATAGTGTTAATTTCTAGAATAATATATTGTTTCACTATGGTTTAATGTTATGGATATTTATATGATTTTGGTAAAGGTTATTTTTAAGAATGTATGATTAGGGTATATACATACCTGAGTATATGATTTCATGAATGATTAATATTATTAGAGGAAAGATAAGTAAAATAATTTATCCTAATAGAGTAATGTAGCTATCATATTAGAAGTAAAATCCTAGATGATAAATATGTTGAGAATATGCTCACCTAATTTTATTAGTGATTAATAATTAAAATTATGATCATGAACTTTATTTAAGGGTGTAGAATATAATGAACTATAATTTCACTAAGTGTTTTCCTTAAATAAATATTATGTCAATAAATTGTTCTATTCACAACACCAGACAAAAACAAAACTATAATATGTTAAAATAAAATTTTACCATTATAATATATCCATTAAATTATCATGTATAAAAATAAGTAACCATATTATGAAATCTTTGAATGAAAGAAATAGAATCAATTAGTAGAAGTCTCCCTTATAAAACTAATTTTACATATCTTGTAAATTATGTATATTCACTAGGGTTTTCCCTAGACCAATCCAAATCTGTACTCCAATAATTATGGTATGGGTGAAATCTTACGCGAGATAAATTCAAGCTCATAGAAATTGCTACGAAATCTATACAAGTGAAATCACCACCCTCGACTGCCACCAGAGAATACCTTATACTTAGATATTATAGAGATATCTTAAGGGGATATGTAAATAGAAATTATTATGATATAATTAGTTAATTATTAATTTAATAAGTTATTTATCACATGTATTTTATAGTTTTTTCATTATGAATTTTAAATAAAAATAATGTTTATTTTTCTATAAAAATATTTTTTTTATATTTCACATTTAAAATATAATTTTATAAATTTTAGAATTTTAGTTTTATTAAATGATATTAATTTTAAAACTAATCATTAAAATGTAATGTTAGGGTTATTTTTTTTTGTTTTTTATAAAATAATTTATTTATAGGTGGATAGTGAAAAATACAGTTTATACCCAAACTATACTTTTTATGAATTTATAAGAAATAATTAGTAATATGTTAAATTTTTTAATCAATAAAAGATGAATTTAAGGGGTAAAATTATTAATTTTAAATATTATTATGAACTTATAAAACCTATGTTTATATTTTATAACCCATGTAACAATTTATTCAAAATTTAAAAATAGTTTTCACTCATTTTAATTATAAATTTTATGGTAAAATTAGGTTTTGATCACTATAAAAGCCACAAAATTTTTATTTGTTTTATAATAAATGAATTCATATCATTAAAATCAAATAAATTGATAAAATTATCCCATACATAAACTTTATCCTTAAAAATACAATTTTCTAAAAATGTGTTTATACGCAATGCATGCACTAATATTAAAATTACTTTTTATTACACATAGAAATTTTGTATGATAAAATTTATTTAATATTTTTAATTAGTAGGTAAAAATTATTTAATAAGGATAATTTTATTCTTAGGTATAAAAAATTAATTACTCAGTAAAAAATTGGTTATCATGGTAAAACAAAAAATGGTAAAAGTGAAAATTCTAAGAGTAAATAACATAAAAACACATTTAAAACATATTTTAAAATGAATAGTTGAGGTATAATAAACCATATATAACCCCAATCCATTATTTTCCATTTTATAGTCATATTGACATGTGAAACATGTACTCTCTTTATATTAAGTTCAAATATTTTAAAAATGTAATTCTCACCACTTATAAAAGAAGCCTCTGACCACCCCTTCAAGACCACACTAAAATTAGATTTTATATTAAAAATATACCATTTTCCATTACCATAGAATTAAATTTCATTTAATTTATCTTCTGGTCACAATAAGTTATCATAATCCCTTTATTCTAATGAGTCCTCCAAGGGAAAACTCAAGTCCTCAACTTGAGGACTAATTTTTCCCTAACTTCTTCTTTTTCTATATTACTCTTAGAAATATAATTTTCTCATTATTATATATTGAAATAAATATTTTTTTTTCATAATTTTTTTGTAATGATAAGTTAATAACTATTAACTACTATTCCCCTTTTCTATTAAGAAAAATGAAAATGCCATTCGTGCGTGTGCGAACTACCACCCCCATAAAGTAATGTATGCCGTTATTCATCTAGTTTCTTTCTTATTTATTAAAATATCACAAAATATGATTAAAAATATTAAAAATAATAATAATAATAATAATAATATTATAATATAATAATTATATAATTCCAACATAAACCACTTTTATAACCATACTCATCCATTAATTATGGTATGTTCTTGTTTGGGTCGGTCTAACCACCTACTTGAAAAATACTATAAAATAATATCAAGGATTACTATGAGAAATTAATTAATGATAATGTATGATATGAATAAGTAAATAGTTATTTTATTTTGGTTCATTTATGGTAACATTAATATTATACTCATTAATTAAGATACCACCGTCTGTTCGTTAAAAATCACCGAAACATGCTTCATGCCAATTTCATCTATAATAATTGTAATGAAAAATCACATAAAATGAAATTATAAAATTATAAATAATTATAAATAATTATAAATAATAAATTCAAGTATCGTATATGATTTAGAAATTATGATATTTAAAATAATAATGGAGAATAAAACTACTAATACGAAACTAGTTCAAAATGATCAAGATTACTCACACCCGATATTAAAAATAGAGAATTACTAACTAATACACATGTAGAGAATAATTATAAACAAAGTTTATAAAATTTAATGCATATTAATAAGGTTTTTATATAATATATTAATATATCTATTTTTTTATATAGGATATTATAGTGCATTCAACTAAGCATAAAAACAAGGTTAGTGTTTCTTGTCTCAAACATAATTTCTTGAGACATATTTCTTATCATACACCATGTTTTCTTTGGAATGGTGTATTTACTAAAAAATTAATATTTTGTATCCTGATACACTCATTATTAATGGTATTTAATGTTTTATTTTAATTCATATCCTTCAAGGGGTTTCAATTTAAATATTACTCAAGCTGTAATAGATTTCTTGAATCAAATTCTTTCTCCTTGAGTCATAAATTATCTATTTGGTTATGATCTTATAATCCCCTTATATCCTTCCATTTCCTTTTTCTAATGGTAAATTATCTTTTTTATCATTTGAAGTTATTTCATTTCATCTACATCATCTTCCTTGATGAAATACCTTATCAAATAAAAGTTATATGTTTGTATAAATAACTTCCACTCTTTCAAATGAATATTTATCCTCCATGTCTATATCTTACCCCCCAAAATATTTTCCTCTCTTTTTGGGAACTAAAATATGCATTAATTAATGTGATTCTATTACTTCTCGTCCCCAATTTTCAAATGAAAATTTTATTTCCTTATTTATGATGTGGGTTTTTAGTAAAGGTGTTTCAAAATATTAAAAGTTTTTATATATCATGTATATATTTATTATCTTCTACTCCACATTTTATTTATATAAAATTTATGTATTTTAAAATACTCTTTATTATAGATTTATTAAAATGTAATTTTTTTAATATATCTCAAAAGTTTTCTATCCAATACTTTTGAAAATTATTTTTCAAAAGAAATTTTTGAATTTTTCTCTTATAAATTATTTATAAAAATAATAAAAAAAACCCTTATAAAAAAATTTAAAAAGAAATAATTTCACATTATTCTGAAACTTATTTCCCATATTTTTTCAAAGTAAATTATTTTTCCATTACTCTATGAGTTTTATTTAAAATGGATTTCATGGTAAAAGGGTCATTTTGATCATGCTTTTAAAAGTAAAATTCTACTATTATTATAAAATTATTTTTTCACCTACTTATAAAAATATCTACCTATGTTTTCATAAATGAGAAATTTTTAATCTCTATAAGTTTAATGATCCATTATTTCCTTGTTATTTCCTATTCATTGAATGGTTATGTTTTTTCTTTAAAATCCTTTCATCTACGAGCACTCAATATTTATTTTCATTGATTGAATGGTGTTCACATAGATTCCATACATCAGTTGATTAGGGAAATTAATTACTTAACTATATACCCTTTATCTACACAATATAAATATCATATACTATATTATCTGAATTAGGGTCCTATATCACCCTTCAATGTATTGGTTTAACTTTATATCTCATAATATAGTTAGGAATAAACATAATGAGTTTTGTTTTCAAATATCCATGGGCATAATGAGTTCTCTCACATTTTCAGGCATATAAATAATGAGTTTGTTCATTTATTTTTAGTCATAATGAGTTTTATCATTTCTTATTTTTATGTTTGTTCCATATCTCTAATTTTTTTTCATGTCATTATAAATTTCTATGTTTCCTTTATTTTCAGGCTATGTTACGTTCCGTGTTTATGACTCTTTTATAATATATTTTACACTTTTATGGTATTACATTCCTTATTCCAGGATTTATGATCTATGATTTGTTGTGTATAAATTTCTTATGTATCCATATTATACCAAAATTATCATCTTATGCATAATTATGATATTTGATTATTATGAATTATGATTACATTTATTGAGCATCTAAGATAACCTCTTTTTTATGTTTCCATTTACTTAGATTATAAAAAAATTAATACGAATGGTGTTTCTAGAGAAGTATCATGTGTTGAGAATTTATGAGATATGTGGAAGACTTGTTATGGATTAAGTAGTTTCTTATATAGTGAGAAAAATTTCTTTTATATGAAAATGATATGAGTGTTTTTAGTTAATTTTTTTCATAATTCTTTAAAACTTTAAAACTAAATGGTCTTGGGAATGTATATATTGAAATATTTTCTTAAATTCATGTAATTGAGATGATAATGTTCATGGGGTGTCCTAGTCTAGGAAATAATATAAATATAGGGCGTGACTACTTTATAATGGGTGACTCAATCATTGTGATCATCCTTATTTACTATTGAATAAAAGTAAAGCACCATTCCCCCATGAATTAGGATGAAAGTATGAACCATGTAATCTCTTATTTTGTTTCTATGACTTGTTTAATTTCCAATAATTTTAATTTATAGTTCTTATATGTGTTTTCTAGAGAATTTATGTTGGAGTGAGTTGACTTGGGTGTGGGTGTGACTTCCAAGTTTTGATCTTTTTTGCATGGGGTTCATTCTAAAGATTTTACTTCCACACATTTATTTTCTGGTGGTTCTTAATTTTGTGGTTTTATTAGATGGTGAATGTGAAATCAACAAGTGGTATCATAGATCAAGGATGGAGTAATTTTTTTATAGACATTCCTTGGTGAATTTGTTTTAGATATCTTTTTAGTAACAACATTCTTCCTTTTTACCGATCAAGGAGAATATTAGTAAGTAGTTCTCGATCAAGGAGAATATTAGTAAGTAGTTCCTGATCACTCACCCTATATTGTCCAAAAGTAGTGGGAGTAGTACAATTTATTATCTTCATTATTCCAATCCACACCATCCATCCAATGGAAAGTAAAAGAATGATAATATCATATATGAACATAAAATAAGGATAACTTGAATCCACTAGATTTAGAAGAGAAAATTTACATGATAAAACAATAATTGATGAGAGAGAAGATGGGAATACACAATTATGGAAAATCGATAAGGGATAAAGTCAATTTGTTGAAGACCCTATAGACTCGATAGGAAAGGAATGATCATCCAGAATTGATGTAAATGAAAAGAACACGATTGAGAAAAATACTTACTTTTTAAAATATACAGATATATTCCCATATGGATATTATAGAAACTCTATCCAACTTTTCATTTATTTTCTAGTGGGATGGAATTATATAAGAGTAAGGTCTAATTAGGGAAGTTTGATGGAATGGATTTTGAGTCCTAAAAGATATAGATGGAGGATTACCTTATATAGGAGGATATTGTTATTCTGTTGACTAGTTCCAATCTAGAAGTAAAGAAAAATGAAAAGTGGGAGTGGATGTATAAAAAAGAAATCAAGTTGTTATAAATTTAAATATCCTATAATTTGGTGTACACTATCCATGAAATGAAATAAAAAACATAACTCATAAAGACCAATTCCAACATGTATGATAAACCCATCAATGAACAAAGTCTTATTGATATGTAAATTGTTAGACATGAGAATATTAGAGGTAATTCATCCAACGATCATATACATGAATTTAATGACATCAAAATTCAGTTGGAATCAGTGAAGATAATCCTTGTAGACTCAACATGGGTGCCGTTTTTACTCTCCTCACTCATTGAATCTTATGATGTGATGGTGATGACTATGATATATTTAAATAGAAAGGTAGAATTAAAGTTCATGGAATTTACTAACCTAATATTGAAAAATGATATTTTTGATATGAGATCCATTAATTTTATAAAAATTCTTATGTGTAAGGAAGAGGACATACCACTAGATGAAAAAGTCATTGGAAGGGAAAAAAGGAGGAGCGATAGAAGGAGCAGCTCGGTGAATGGTTCTCCCTCCATGTTTTCATTATTGAAGAAAACACTATCTAAATAAATATTGTAATAAAATGAGATAGAACTTCAAAAGGTATGATTCTAGTAGTGGGTCTTTGAATATTGTATTAAAATATAGGAGCATATTTCACTTAAGTTCCACTAGTTTATTGGGGTCTTGGGTGACAGACTCCAAATCTTCATCCCACTCAACATCTGAGAGAGGAAGTATGAGAAATATACTTATAGAAGGCATTTAAAGGTAAATATTAAGGATGAAAAATCTCTCAATATAGTAGGGAAATGATATGTTTCAGTCCAATTAAGAAACACAATAATTTTTGGATTTAAAGGATATATAGTACATCATAGGGTTAATAAATAACTTAATTTATATTGGACAACTTTATGATGTAGGTTTTTATAATAAATTCACATATTTTTCATGGAATATTTCATGTAGCACTATAGTCATCAGAAGATGAGTGAAGGATGGGACACTCTACCTCCCAGGTTTGTTGGAAAAATCTATGTATGCAGTAGAGTTAAATTCTGTGAAGATATAACAATACTACCTTGGTCACCTCAGTGGGTATGGGATAGAGATCCTAACTTATAGGTGATAGATAAAGTCTATAATCATGGATTATGTAACATATGAGGATTTTTTTCTTTGGAAAACAGTGAAAAGTGGCATTCTATATGGAAGTAAATATACAAAAGTACTGAATGTTTAAGCTAGTTCACATGGATCTTTGAGGGATATTCCTAGTGTGTTCTCATAGAGGATCACCCTTCTATGATATATACTTAAATTATTGCACATGAAAAGTGTGAGTGTACTTTCTAAGGCATAAGTATGAAGTGTTTTGAGACTTTCACCTAGAGATCCTTGGTGGAGAGAATTTTGGATCCAATGTTAAATTCTTATGATCAAAAAATGGCGGTGAGTATGGAAGTAGGGAGTTCTAAATGGTTTTATAGAGGGAGGGGATTCAAATTGAGAATATAGTTTTAGGGACTCTAAAACATAATGGATTTAAAAATAGAATGAATAGGATATTAGTAGACAAGTTTAAGAGTATGAAAATTCACATGGGGTTCTCCATGGTATTTTAGGAAAAAGCTGTGAATTACATAATTTACTTCGTTAATTGACTCCATCATCACCAATTTGACAAAAAATTTGAAATATATTTTGTTTTATAATAAAGGTAGATTTAAACAACATAAAATTCTTCTAAATACTTGCCTATGTTCAAGTTGATTCTATATAATGATATAAGTTGGAGTCTTAGTCTCAAGAATATTACTTTACTAGAAATAGAGATGAAGAGTTTAGTTTTAAAATCTAGGAAAATGACTCTTAGAAAGTCATAAGAAGTAAAAATTTGATCTTTAATGAAGAGACTATATGAAAGGATCAAAACTTATAAAACATTTGTGGTGAATTTAAAGTAGAATTAGAAGATAAGTATTAGCTGGATGGACATCTAAAAGTTATGGATGATCCATAAAATCCAGTAAAAATAATAGTTCCTACAACACTAGACCATATTATAGATGTTTTTATGGTGTTTCTTAGGACAAATTTATAAGATAGTTCAAGGACTATAAGTTACCAATAGAAGTTTTAGTACTATAAGGAACTCAGTCATAGGAAAAACTACAATGATCTACCAAGGAGTGACACTCAGTGAAAAGGTATGGAGATAATTTTCACTAGTTACTTATAATAGATGATAGAGATACTAATATCCCAGAAGAGGTAAGGATTTAGAAATACTCAAAACAATGGGAGTTATCCCTGATATATGAACTCGATTCCCGACATGTATCTTGAACATGGGAGATGAAAATCATGCCTATTAGGAAGAAAGTCTTAAAAAATAAATGGGTTTATTATTTAAAGGAAGAGTTAGATGGTAGAAAGAGGTACAAGGCTGGGATATTTATTAAAGGTTTTCACTAAATAAAAGGTATATATTTCTACAAGTTTTTTTAATGATAAATAATAACATGACTATCTGAATAGTGTTTATTATGGTTTCATCAGAAGGAATTCAACTAGAATAGTTGGGCATTAAGAAAACATTCATTCAAGTGTTATTAGATGATGAAATCTATATGAAGTAGCTAGTTGGTTTCAAATTTCACTAAAACTAGGGAATTTTTTGTTGACTAAAACATAGAAATTATGGTTTAAAGCAATAACCAAGAAATTAGAATATAAAGTTTAATGACTTCGTAAAGGACTAAAAGTTCAACTAGAGAAATAATAACCATTTATATTACTATAAGAAGTTTGGTAATGAGGGTTATATTTTTATAATTATATATATCGATGACATGTTGATAGTAGGTTGAGTAAAGGAAATAATCAATGGGATAAAAGATGAATTATCTATAAGTTTCTAGATTGAGGACCTCAACCTAGCATGGTAGAATTTAAGGATGAGGATTTTTAGGAACCTATGTTTTGGTCCTTTATACCTAACTCAGGAAGACTACATCCAAAAGATAGTAGAGTTATTTGGTATATCAGAAGTAAAACTGGTTTACACACCATTTAATAGACACTCAAATATTATCCAGGATAATTAAACATGAACAAAGCTTAGGTCCAGTACATGGAAAAGGTTCTATATGCATCAATAGTCTAAATTTTGATGTATTCCATGGAATGAACTCATCTAGACATTGCACAAGCAGCGATAGTCATCAACAAGTTTACATAAAACACCAAAAGAGAAAATTGGGAGGATATGAAATGTATTTTATAGTACATAAATAGTTTTAGTACCATGTAAGTTTTATTTGGAAAAAATGATCCTTTGTAAGGTTTTAAAGATTAATTATTGGGTGGAGATTTAGATAAATGAAAGAAAACTTCTATTTATGTGTTTACTTTTGGTGGAATAATGATTAGTTGAATGTGATGACTTCAACCAGTGGTCACAATCTCAACAATGGAAGCTAATTAAATCACATTGATGGAATATGGGAAGGATTTGGTTATGTTTAAAGGGTTTCTGGAGGATATTAGAGGAGGAACAAAAGTGGGAACATATTTTTGTGATTCATAGATTAAAATTCACTTATATGAAAATATTATGTTTCATTATTAGATGAAGAACATCTACTTGAATTACCAATTCATCTATAAGTTATTGGAGGATAGAGTGTTATCCCCATGAAAGATAGAGGGTGTTCTAAATAAAAAAGACATATTGATGAATGTTATTTAAAATTTAGTACTAGGGTGGTGCTGTTACTTAGTTAGACTTGTATGAACATAAAATATAGTTGGGAAACCATGAAGCTTCTTAACTAGAGTTCAAAAGAAAGTAATGATGCTTGTGGAATCTAACGGACGACTTAATCACAAGAATAGGAAAATAATACTCAAGTGGAGATTATTGGCTTCAATTCAGGTAATAATAATTTTATAGCTAAGAAATCTAAGACCAATATAAAGAGAAGATTCAATAGCCTAATTTTTAACAAACATAATGGATAATGGAATAGTAGTGGTCGAATTTAGGATCATAAAAAGTTATAGATGATAGCCAGGAAAGTGAAAAAGAGAAATAAACTCAATGTTCAAGCATCATATGATAGATCCTAGAGGTATGTATTATGATATCTATGGGATTTAAGAATAGTGAACTGGTAGAGTAGGTTAAGGTGGTTGGAGTATTTGACCAAATGAAGGATGACCCATGAATATCATCTTAGGTGGATTAGAACTCATGAAAATAGGATGGGTTTTGAGACTGAAATCACTGGTTGGGAACTAATATAAATATAGGGTGCAATCACTTTATGATGGGATGACTCAATCATTGTGATCATCTATAACATTCTGACCCAAGTGCCAAAAACCAGTTCCCTAAGCTGATCAGTTATGTGAACTCAGGCACACCTCCCTATATGCTAGAGGCTTCCAAATAGCAGTGGGGTTCTAATATATATATAACATGGGGAGACTATACCCTCTTTATCAAAGTATAAAAACATAAGGAATAACCAATAAATAAAAAAACCAAAAACCATAATAATACAGTAACCAGAACAAATCAGTATAACATTATGAACCAAAATTGAAAACATTATTAAAAATTAAATAGTAGATATGTCATGGAAAAAAAGTGTCAAGTGTCAAAATGAAAACCCAAAATAAAGTCACACTAACACACCCAAGCGGGTCCCAACACCAAGTATAGTTACCTAATACATACTCCATCCCATCTCATCCACCTAACATAGAGCTCTTTCCCTTATCCTATCCTGAAAACATGAAGTCTATTCGAGTACTGGGCAGGTAGCCTGAGTAGGGAGTGATCACAACTTAGTAGGCCACCACCAATGGCATCTAAAACAATATCCATTAAATATCAGTGTATGAAATTGTATAAAGAATCAATTACAATTAATAAAGTAAATAGTTATATCATTTCATTATTCTTTAATAAACTATATAATTTATTGGGTTCATGATGTCACCCGAACCATCAATACCCGCTTCGGCCCATGCCTATGTATGAACTATCCCCAAGGGATATCACATATCAAAATACCATGGTTACCATTTATCAATTCATTTTAAATCATATCATGTACAATTTAAACCACAGTCTAATGCCAATATCATGGTCAAAGAATGTCGTGTCTTACACCCTATGGGTATTTGGAGCCCCTGCGCCTATCCCACATCTCAATATCACATGGGTATTTGGTGTCTCAGTACCTTTCCCACACTTTCTATCACAAATGGTTATTTAGAGCCTCATTCCATGTACCACACCTCAATGTAACATATGGTTATTTGGAGCCTCAGTCCCTATCCCACACTCACTAACACATATGGATATTTGGAGCCCCAGTCCCTGTCCCACACCTCAATGTAACATATGGGTATTTAGAGCCTCATTCCTTGTACCGTACCTAAATATCACATGTATAAAAAATATAAAAATATCACGCAAATAAAAATTTTATATATATAAAGGTTGTGCATCATTAAACTTATTATAAAAAATTCTTATTAAAGTATAACTTTTCAATTTATCATAAAAAATATAATTCTTTATTTCAATAATAAGGAATAATAAAAAAAATTCATCATTAAAAAATTTATCAATATTTAATAAAATAATTCATCAAACCTTCCCAGGATAATCCAAACATCCCTTAATTCCCATTAATCAATCAATTCAACATTATATTAATCAATAAATTTCATGATCCCATCAGTTGACCAATTACACCTTCCTATTAATTGGCTAATTTCATTACCCCATTAATTAATCAATTCCAAAATCCATTAATTAATTAAACAATTAAATTAATTTAATTCAAGAATAAATTTATAAACAAGCAATAGATATTTCAAAATTATATATGCATAATTGAAATCAAGAATTTGGGAATTGAATAATAGAACACCTACCTCAAGATAGAAGACAAATGCTCACGAATGGAAATCCCTAATTGAAGTGGAATAACCAAGATCATGATGAAGAATGAGATATATATCTAAAACATAGATTCAAGATCAAATAGAGTTAGATCTATTAAAACATATATCTAAAACTAGGACAACAAATAATAAAACATTCCTCTTCATCTATAAAGAGAGATGGTAGATAGAGGAATCCAAACAGGAAGAAATCACTTATTAGGAGAGTTGCAGACCCGCCAACTAGATATTCAATTCTATAATAAAATAGTTCATAATACCTTGGAATCCATATGAGGTTCTCTAAAGATGATATAAATGATTTAGGTTTTAGATGAGGTGTTTAGGGATATAAAATGGGGGTTCATAAAATTTTTAATTAATTTTTAGGGGTTTAATTTTCCACACACACAGTTTTCTGTATAGGGCACACTGTTTTCCCTAACCATGTGTCTCCTCCCAGGGGTCACATGGTTAATACTAAAAAATCACATTGTTTGAAAAACCATGCACCAACCATGCAAATCCCCTCTATTTGGGTTCACACAGATTTTTGTCATGGTCACACTGTTTGGGAAAACCATGTGCCAACTGTGCACTACCCCTCTTCCTTACAAAATTATCTAATTTCACCACAAAGCCCCAAAAATTAATACCCAATAAATATATACTCAAAATAAGAAAATATAGTACCTATTAATAGACTCGAGACATATCCATAAATGGTTGGGATATTACAATCTCCCCACCTTATAATAGCTCATCATTGAGTTGTACTTCCAAGAATTTATAAGATTTTGTGGTAAAAAGATAAGGCCACTAAGCCCAAATTTTTGCTTCTCTGTCCCATGTTTCCTCCCAAACACACCCATGTTTCCACAATACATAAACTATTGTAACGATATTTCCCCATAAAACTTTCTCACTGTGATCCAACACACATATCAGATTCTCATCAAAGGATGCATCAGTCTCAAGATCAACATCATCTACATCAATCACATGAGAAGGGTATGGGAGATACTGCCAAAGTTGTGACACATGAAAGGAATCATTCATAGAAATATACCTATGGGGAAGATCTAATCAGTATACAACTATCCTGATTCTCTCCACAACCTCAAAAGGTCCAAAAAACCTGGGTGCTAACATTCCCTACCTCTGAGTCTTATGGTGACCCAATCTAGGTGACACCTAAAGGAATAAATGATCATCCATTTTAAACTCAAGTGGAATTTGAAATCTATCAATATAAAACTTACTCCTACTCTGATCCATATCCATACATTTCCAAATAATCTAAACCTACTCCGACGTCTCCTGCATGAGACTCGATCCCAACATCTCTGAATCACCTGCCTTTGTCCATCATATAGGTGATCTGTATGGACTACCATAACGAGCCTTCATGGTTCTGTTTGAATAATTTATGGATAACTATTGTTACAAGAGAACTCAAAAAGTTCTAGGTACTTCTCCCAAGACCCACCAAAGTCTAGAACACATGCTTGAAGAATATCCTCTAAAACCTATATAGTACATTTTGACTGCCTATCTGTTTGTGGGTAGAATGTCTTACTCAGTAAAACATATGTACAAAGAACTTTCTACAAGTATTTCTAGAAACTCATAGTAAAATGTGAGTTATAGTATGAAACTATAATTCATGACACCCCATGTAGACAGACTATCTCTCGAATGTACATATCTTCCAACTGATCCACTGTAAAAGTCTCCCTAATAAGAAAAAATGTGCTACTTTCATCAGTCAATCCACAACCACCCAAATAACATCATTCTTCCAAGGTGTTCTCAAGATATCCACCATGAAGTCCATGGTAACCTTGTCCCACTTCCATTCCGGAATAGTCAACGACTGTAGTAAACCACCAAGTTGTTAATGCTCGACCTTCATCGGTTTACAGGTGTAGCATCATGTAATGAAACTTTTAATATCCTCTTTCATGCCTAGCCACCAATACTTTCAATATAGGGAACATTACATTTTGGTCAAATCTTAATACACCTCCCACTTCAAGGTATGAAATTCATGCATCATATCCTCTCACATACTTCTAATTCCTGATATAGATGATATCATCCTCATATATGGTCTAATCAAGAGGTGAATACCCACCTTCAAGGCTTTCCCTCAAGGAAAAACATTCTAGATTCTGATACTTACTCTCCCTGATCTGGATCAAAAGTGAAGAATCTATTGAAACTGATACGAGATTCATCTGCTCCTGACCCTCTTAAACCAGGTCATGAATCTCATCTAGTAAGATCATCATCTTCCACTCAAATCTAGAATCCCAAACTTCCCAAGTCTGTGTTTTCATACTTAGAGTGTTAGTAGTAATGTTTCCCTTCCCAGACATATATGATAGCTCAAAATAAAATGACTACATATACTCAACCCATCACCACTATCAGATATTCAAATACCGTTGTAAAAAATTATACTTTAAGATCTTGTTATATATATACACAGTAAAATATTCTCCCAAAAAATAATTCCACCAACACTTTAAGGAATAAACCACTAAAAATAACTCAAGGTCAAAAAACACCAACATCAACACTACTTTAAGCACGATCCCAGAAGGATTAAAAAAACTATATACTCTTCACTTGGCCTAGGTAGGATCAAGATTGGTGATATTTTCAAGTGCTTATTAAACTCTTGGAAGGGATTTTCTCATGATACAGAACATTAAAACTTTATCCCCTTCTAGGTAAATCCTAAAATAGATGCTAAAAATCAGGAAAAGTAATAAATGAACCTATGATAATAACCTACTAACCCCCAAAAAATATGGATATCAAAGACATTCTTGGGATAGTCCCAAGAAACAACTGCCTAAAATTTCTCTATGTCCACTAAAACATATTCATATAAGATGACGTGACTTAAGAAATGTACTTGATTGATCCATAATTGGAACTTATATAGCTTAGTGTATAGACTATTCTCTCTCAGTGTACTCAGGATGATATTAAGATGTTGGGTATGATCTTCATGAGTCTTAGAGTACACCAATATGTCATCCAAAAATGCTACCACAAAATGATCTTAGTAAGGGTGTAAGATTCTATTCATTAAGGCCATAAAAACTACTAGTGTATTCTGTCATCTTGAATGACATCACGACGGACTCATATAGCCCATACCTACTTCTGAAATCAGTCTAAGGTATATCAGAAGGCCATAATCTCAAGTGATGATACCCTGATATCAAGTCAATCTTAGATAAACACAATCTCCTCTCAAATAGTCATATAGATAATCAATACGTGGAAGAAGATATCAGTTCTTCACAGTCATCCTGTTCAACTTCTAGTAATAAAAACACAAGTGCAAAGCCCGACCAACCTTCTTTTTAAGTAGAAATAGAGAACCCCAAGGTGATGTACTCAGATAGATAAAATCCTTATCCATAAACTTTCCAGTTGAGTCTTGATATCTTTAATATCTATTGGTTTCATTATGTAAGGTGGAATGGAAACTAGCTCATCCCCTCACATGAGCTCAATTATAAATTATATATCTCTCTTAGGTGGTAGCCCTGAGAAGTCCTAAGAAAACACATCCTACAACTTGTCCACTATGGGTGGAAAGATATCATTCCCTTCACCCCCATTATATTGTAAGAGACTTGAAACCTGGGCAGTGAGATCCCCCAGTTTCTGAACTATACCTTCATGGCCTTTCTGGATATCCCACTCTCTATGATGAATATATTTTTCACCCTTAGGAGATGTAAAATTCACTCTCCTATGGTAACAATCTATGTGGGATTAGTATGACACAAACCAATCCATGCTCATAATTAGGTCAAATCTTGACATATAAAAAATGTAAAGATCCAAAAATAAATGGTACTCCCCTAGTTAAACCTCTTGAACTCAGTTACCCTCTCCTACCTGATCATATTAGAGTAAAAGTGCTCCAAGAAATTGTCCAAAAAGTTATTCAACTCCATAATGTCCAGTTTTCGATCCCAAGTATGGATGTCCCACCAACGCTTCGCCTGACCACATGACATATACATATCCAATTTGAATCCCTTTTTATCTGGAGTCTCTAAGTGGTCAAGAATCATCTGGATAGTCTCAATCTAGAACTCTGCTGCATCAGGTCCACACTCTACAGTGAATATATGAGGGTGATGCAACTAAAACTCCCATGTTAGGTCAAATATAATTTTCACAACACTCTATGGATATATTTCCATAAATTAAATAAAAATATCAATTTTCTCCTAGAACTACTCTTCATCTTCCTCACTTAGAACTATTAGAGCCCCAGGTTCCAATACTAGAGGCACATTTCCATCCATGTCCTCCTATTTTCCTATCAAAAAGATTTCTTATGGAGGGATATATCTACAATTCCAAACACACATCTTATGACACATTAAAAAATATTATTATCACATTTAACAAGAGGTATTAACATAAATCCATAACAAGACATCCCCCTTTTCTACCAGATGGTCAAAACTGAGGCACTATCACTACCCTTAACCATCCTAAATCTAGGTCATGGTTAACAAGGTTAAACATATCCTCATTTTCTAGTTTCTCATTAGAAACCCAATTATTCAATTTTTTCATCTTTTTACAACTTTTTATTTCATATTAGGCACCATTTTTTAGTTCAGTTACACAAGAAAAGAAAATAATTTTCATTTAACAACTTACCCAAAACTGTATTTTCCTATGCATGCCTAAAAATAATGCATGCTACAATTATTATTGAGTTCCTATAATGATGTTTTAATAATCAAATATCATTTCATATTGGTACATGATTCAAATATCAGAAAATCTTAGAAACAATAATCACATCACACAACAAGTACGTCACTCGAGGTGAAATAACATCCAACTGTAACAACACACATCAATAACAAAAGTCCCACTTTGAGAACTTAGGTTTTCTCTCATACATGGGTTAGATACTCTCATGCACGAGCTCATGACCAAGGACCGACTTATCCTAGTTTCCTACCTACCTTTCCAAAATATTAAGACCAAAAAAGAAAAGAAAAACCTCCACTCGATACTACTTTATAATGTCCCAATCTAGGTGACACATATAGGTTCCCCAAGATGATTGGTTATTTGATCACAGGCACAACTACTTATAAGCTAGAGGCTTTTAACTAGTAATGAGGGTTTAATACATATAACACGGGTATACTATAAAATCTTTAGCAAATTAGCACAACAACCAAAATAACGAAGCAATAACCAAAGAAAATAACCAACAACCAGAATAATACAGTAGCCATAATAAACTGGTATCACATAATGAACCAAGACCGAAAGAAATATCCATAACTAAAAATTTGATATGTTATGCCAAATAAGTGTCAAGTGTTAAAATGAAAACCCAAAATAAAAATACATCAACACACCCAATAGGGTCCCGACATAAATTCTAGTTCCCTCATCCATGCTCCATCCCAACTTATCCATCTAACTTAGAGCTCTTGCCCTTATCCTATCATGAAAATATGAAATTTATTTGTGTACCGATCAGGAAACCTGATTAGGGTGTGAGACTTAGTAGGCCACCACCAAAGACGTCTAAAAAAATATCCAATCAATAATAGTGAATGAATTTCTATAAAGAATAAAGTAAAATTCATAAAGTAAATAGTTATCTCATTTCATTATTCTTTAATTAACCACATAATTTCTTGTGTTAATGATTCTAACTAAACCAACAATACCTTCTTTGGACCATGTCAGAGTCTGAATTATCCCCAAGGTATATCACATATCAGAATACCATGGTTACCATTTATCAATTCATTTCAAATCACATCACATCCAATTGGAACCATAGTCTAATGCCAATCCCAAGGGTGTAGAATTCCATGTCTAGAACCCCATTGGTATTTGGAGCCCCTATCCCTATCCCACACCTCAATATCACATGGGTATTTGGAGACTTAGTCCCAATCCCACACTTGCTATCCCAAATGGGTATTTGGTGCCTTGATCCCTATACCACACCTCAATGTCACATATGGGTATTTGGAGCCTCATTCTCTATCCTACAATCAATAACACACATATGGGTATTTAGATCCTTAGTCCTTGTACCACACCTCAATGAAACATATGGGTACTTGGAGCCTCAATCCCTTTACACACCTCAATATCACATGTATCAAAAATATAAAAATATCATGAAAATCACAATTTTATATAAATCAATGTTGTGCATCATTAACCATCTTATCAAATATTTTCAATTTATTAAAAAAATTATAATTATTTATTTCAATCATAAGAAATAATATGAAAAATTCATCATTAAAACCTTTTTCAACATTTAATAAAATAATTCATTGACCCTTATAGGTTAATCCAAACATCTATTAATTCCCATTAATCAATCAATTCCACAATCCATTAATTAATTAACCAATTTAATCAATTCAATTCAAGATGATATTATTAAACTTGCAATAAAAATTTCACAATTACATACACATAATTGAAATAAATACTTTGATAATTGAATAATAGACCACCTACCTTAAGATATACGATGAATGATCGACAACAAAAATCCTCAATTGAAGCAGAACAACCAAGATCATGACGAAGAACGTGATCTAGTTCCAAAAACTATATCCAAGATCAATTGGAGTTAGATATATTAATACATAGATATAAAACCATGAAAATGGATAATAAAACATTCTTATTCATCCATAAAGATATATGGGAGAGATATAAATCTAAACAGGAAGAAATCACTTACCGGAAGAGGTGCAGATCCATCAACGAGATCTTAAATTCACCAAGAATGGAGTTTGTAATACCTTGGAATCTATTCTGGAGCCTTAAAAAATGATATAAATGAGTCATGGTTAAGATAGGGTGTTTAGGGATATAATACAAGAGTTTTTAAAAAATTTAATTAATTTTTCGGTGTATAATTTTTTGCACGCACGATTTCTAGTACGAGGAGCACGATTTTCCCTAATTAGGCAGCTAACCATGCACCTCCTCCAAAGGGTCTCATAGTTAATAATAGGATGGTTTACTATTTGAAAAACCATGTGCCAACAATTCAAATACCTTATGTTGGGGTTATCATGATTTGCTCTCCTGGGTGCACAATTTGGGAAAACCATGCGACAACCATGCAATGCCCCTATTCCTTCCAAAATTCTTCAAAGTAAAACCCAATAAAGATATACTCAAAAAGGAAAAAAAGAGTACCAATAAATGGACTCAAGAAATATCTAGAAAAGGTCTGGATCTTACATCATCCATCTTTACTCTTTAATAAAATTGAATTAGCATTCCCCCATAAATTATGATGGAATTTTAAACCATGTAATCTCATGTGTCTTTATTATTCCTTGTTTACTTTACAATAATTAAAATTGACAGTTCTTGTCCACATATTCCAGAGAATTTATGTTTTAGAAAGGTAAATTGGGAGCTGGTATGACTTATAAGTTCCAGTCATTATAGAGTGGGGGTTATTTCTAGTGATTTTTCTTCCACATGTTTAAGTTCTTGTGGTGTGTCATCTTGTGGTTTTATCAGATGGTGGTCAAAAATCCAATAATTAATGTAAAAGATACTTTGAATTTATAAGTTACATTTTGTGTGGGTATATTTTTTATTTAAATTTAAGTTATGTTACTTTAATTCAAGTGATAAAAATAGTTTTCACTTTAAAAATATAAATTAGATTTTAAGATTTAATATTTCTAATGAGTGTGTTAAAATGGTTTAGAAATGGGTTTTCATTAGAAATGTGGCATTTTATACATGTTTTTTTATTTTAAATAGAATTAATTAATTATTTTAAAGTTAGTTATGATATATAATTTTTTTAATCTTATGAAAAAATTATGAAACTTTTAAAAAGTTTTTTATGTTGGTTTTAGTTTGATTCAAATTGTTTCAGTTTCATAAATAAAATAATGAATTTTTGTGACATATGATTGTTTGGAAATGTAACAGTTTTTAAAAACGTTTTGGAGGTTTTTACCATGTTTAAACTACATTAAGGTAATTTTGTGATAAAAAAGTTGGTTTTATTAGTTTGTTAATTTATTGGGAGTTCTTTATTGATTACTATATAAAATTATTTTGATATATGCATTGTATTTTGATGTGTAAATGTGATAAAATGGGATTTTCATAATATATTATCTGAAAAGAATATGATTAATTATATTTTATATATTTAATGATAAAAAATTAATGGTTTTGGGGGATAATAATTTTGAAATGTGTTTTGGATTTAATTTAATTGTATTATTATAATATTTGACATATTTGGTTCAATCAAAAGTAGTTTCGATTTTATTTCATTAATTTCATGGTCAATTTGTTTTTTGAAAAAGGGTGTGTTTAGTAATATTGGATTTTATGGCTTTTTAGTGTAAAATAGAAATTGATTTCAACCATGGGTTGAGTTGTAATGAGTTTTAAAGCTTTTTGGATTGGTGGAATCCTATTATTTTTAAAGAGAAACAAAATCTTTTATAAACATCACTTGGTATTTAATGTGAATTAATAATGTTTTGTTTATGTACTATATTAAGGATTTGGGACCATGATAAAATGTGATTTATAAATTCAAATATAATGTTAGTTGTAATAATAATTTTTTTAATGTTTTAATAATAATAAAATCACTAAATTATTTCCAAAGTGTTTAAGAATTGGGTTTTACCTTTATCACTTACATTTTTTGTTGGAGTTGGTTTTATAGAACCAACAACTTTATACTTTAGATTACCTATAAATTCTACAACACCCCAATATTTTGATATGTATTTCTCCTATAAATGAATATTATGTTTGATAAATTTTGATACATGAAACATCAAACTAAAATGAATCATGATCCTTTTATTGAAATTAAATATTACAATGAAATATAACCACTAATAAATTTTGAGTTTTCAATATGAAACCACAAGAAGAAAAGTTCAAGTGAAGTAAAAGAATATATATTTAAAAATACCATAAACATAAAATATTTATCCTCATGTTTCTTTATGAAGATCATGACCCCAACTAAAACTATGGAAACAAGGAAGAGAATTAGGAATATAATAGACATGATGAGAGAGAAATAAATGAATAATTTTTAGTAAAGAATGTAAGGCTATATATATTAATGTAATATAACCATAATATATATGGTAATTTTACAAATTATATATATATATTTATATTCATTAGATATATATCCATTAGGTATATTTAAATTCAATTGGTCTGAAATGAATATAAAATCTTTTGAAGGTAAAAGAAATATTTTTCATTAAACTGTTTCTATGTCTGTAGTTTATTTTTATCTTAATAGATAAAATTAATCACTAATGATTAATGGATATACAGAAATAATTAACATTCATTATGAAATAATTAAAATTAATTTAATTATTATTATTTGGAAATGAATGAGAATAATTTCTTTTTATGCTTTAAAAAAACATTTTCTTCAAAAATAGTTTTTACTGCATTTTTTGCGCGAATATTATAATTAATTTCTACCAACATTATAAATTTTATTTTATAAAAAGTATATATATTTTTTAAATAATCATATCAAAATTATCTTTAGATGAAATTTTGAGATTTTCTTGAAAAGATTAATTTTTCAGAAAATAGTGAAAAAATATTTATTGTATAAAAAAATTTCTTTTCCATTCAGGTATTTAAAAAGTAATTTTTTTGAATTGATTTTAAAATTTAATTAGTTAATTTTTATTATTCAAAATCCAATTAATTTAATTTTAATCTACACTATGCTTAAATTTGGTATAAAAAAATTTTTTGTACTTAAAAATGCATTTTTAGAAACTGTTTTTCCTCACGTATTGCTGGTTTATTTTAAAAGTAATATATACCTATTATATAAATTTAATTTGATAAAATATAATAAATATTTTTAATCATAACTTTTCAAATTTTTATAACGCGACCACTTTCATTTTTGGTCATTATGAATAGTAACTTTAGTAAAAAAGTTAGTTACCATGATAAAAGTTTAAATTGGTGAAAATGGTTAAAAATAAATTTTTATGGTTTAAAATGACCTAAAAACTTGTTTAAATCTTATTTTGGTCATATTTTGACCCTATATCATCTCTTATTTGAATAATTTTCATATTGGATTTATTTTTTTGAGTAAAACATTAATATATTTTAATATTTTCCAAAATTTGTAGTGTGTCCTCTCATTTACTAATAAAAGTATACCCCCTATCCTCTCTTGGGAACAATTAAAGAGATTATTATATTGAAAAAAACCTAACTAAATCCATTAATAAAGTCTATACCCACATAATTTAGGTCATATTTTTTTCTTCAGAATACCATCCTAATATGGTTTTAGGTATAAACCTAAGAATACTGTCCGAAGAAGAGGTATAATTCTTAAATGAGTGTTTTTATTGTTATTTATTATTATACCTCATTAAAACCTATCCTAATCACTGTGATATAATTTCATTAGTATATCTAATATAATAAAATATTATTATGTTTATGGTATAACAAATTTTCATCTCCTTTTTTTCTTATGGAAAATGGAAACACCACTCGTGCGTATTTGTGGACTACCACCTCCAAAAAGCTTTTTGTTTAGTTTTCCATAACCAAATATCATGGTTGTTTATAAGTAGGGATTTAATTTATATATAAATTATATTCATGAAATAATTATCACTCTAAAAGATAATATATCAGCCATTTCCTTACCCTTATATATGTTGGAAATTTATAACGTTGTTCGTGCGTATGTGTGGATTACCACCTCCACAAAGTGATGTGATTTTTTTTTTCATGTATTCATTTCATAAATGGTTATAAAATTATATATAATATATAAAAATTAAAATAATTACTTTATTAATATTATATAGATGATGGAACAATTACCCATTTGATAATGGTCAACCTACCAAAGTCATTTTGTAATTATGTACCGAATGTCCCCAAAACACCTGATGTGGACTTAAACAATTATGTAATTAAATATTTCATTAAAATAAATGAAATAAATTGTTTAATGATAATTTAATAAACCTGTATAATTTTATTAAATAAGTAAATAATTATTATAATTTTATTATACATGAGTTAAAGTATATACATTGTAAGGCTGGACTCATGGCATGAGATTTTATAACTCAATTTCTTTTCATTGAGTTATATTACTTCTTTATTGTCTATGTTATGCCCAGATTATGTGTGTAATTAACTATGATTATTTTTTATTTTATTTACAATTGTTTTATGTGAATGTATATTTTTTACACACTATAAATTCATTTATTAATTCTCTTTTCAATGTTATGATCTTTGTAAGGGGTTTCTTAACTCAATTTCCTTTTATTAGGTTATAACACTTATTCACTGAATTTTTTATCACATTATTATGTGTAAATTTAAATCTAAAATATTTTATTCTTGATTTAAAATTTTTTATTAGTATTTACATATGTTCACATAATCAATTCATGGATTAATTATCACTTCAAATGTTATGATCTTTATAAGATTTTTCTTTGTCTCAATCTCATTTTATTGAGACATGTTTCAT
Organism: Viscum album; assembly: GCA_963277665.1. NCBI lineage: Eukaryota > Viridiplantae > Streptophyta > Magnoliopsida > Santalales > Viscaceae > Viscum > Viscum album. Next base: position 1,283,896,006 of record OY728136.1, on the reverse strand, counting down.
GTCGTGCACCATGATTTATTGTTAGGATATGGTTAGTGATTCATGAATGAATTTTGATATATTAATTCAGTTAATTCATGGGATTTATATATACATATCATAATATTTCTTTCAATAAATTTTTATTCAAAATTTACAAACACTACTGGAAAAGGGACCTTTCCCAACACTTGTGTACCAACGGTTCAATGAACCGTTGGCATATCTTGTTTTTCCCAACGGTTTATAGAAACCGTTGGGAAAAACCCTCTATCCCTTGTTTTCCCAACGGTTTATAGGGAACCGTTGGGAAAGATAGCTTTTTCCCAACGGTTCTTAGAACCGTTGGGAAAAGTGGTGAAGAAATCTTGTTTTCCCAACGGTTCTATGGAACCGTTGGGAAATGTTGGTCATTCCCAACGGTTTTTAATAACCGTTGGGAAAAAAAATCCCCAAATACCAAATCGAGCCAGCGGCCTCCCCACATTCCAGAAGCATTCACTTCGTGTCCTCCTGGAGCGATTCCTTGCAGAAGGACCTCCCAATCCCCACATATTCCATCAGATCAGCACCTACCAGGTTAGACTCCTATATTTTATCAAGGATATAGTTCCAGGTGTTATAAATCATATACTTCTATCCTTGATTTCGTTATTCCCAATTATTAGGGTTTTTGTAAAAATTTATGATTGTTTCATGGTGGTCATGTGCGCCACTATAGGTACATTGATTCACTAATTTATTTTGGTATTTCCATAAAATTCGAAGACAATTTATTAATTAAGCAATGTTGAGTGTTAACATGACATTCATGTTCTTTATTTTTGTTGAAAACCTTATTTATGGTATGGGGTCATATTATTTAAAGTGTAAACAAATACTTATATAGAATTTTCTTGTAAAACCTGATGGTTTAATTCTAGTTAAATGGACTCATAATTTTTTATGTTATTACTATTTAGTAATTAGTGAGGTGAATCATATATGTATATGAAAAATGGATCAAGATCATTTAGTATTGGATAGAATTATTCCCTAGTAATGTGAGACCCTTATGTTATGGGGTGAGTATGGAGTAGTGAGATATATTGCTTGTTACTTACTTTTTTCAATTCTATGAGGTAATCATGGCATGCACTAATTTTTTGAGATCTGTCAATGTTTTTATGGTTTTGATAGTGATCCATGATGTGTATCCTAGTATGTAGATCCTGTTGGGTATTGGACCCTGGATTGGGTGAATTTGTATGCAGTAGGGTGCTTTCTAGGATGGGTTGTACTGATGTGATGGTAACTTATGAGAGGGGTGGGTCTTACTAATGTGGATTCATTCTATATCATAAGCATGTAAATATAATTTGTATTATGATAACTAAATGCGAATGATGTGTGATCAAATATTGTCTTATCCTAGAGAATTCCTTGTGATATATTGATATGGTGGCAAGAGTGATGATGCATGTGGTGACATGACCAACATACATGTGTTTCATGGTTAGTGATCAATTAGGTTAGTGATCCTATGATCATTGGGATGTGACTCTAAATGATTCAAGAAGAGTTATTAATATGATAACATGAGGGTGTGTTCCTATTTGGTTTTATCTAGAATCGTAGTATAGTATTGGAGTTGAGTTATTTTTATATATTATCTGTTTTTATGGATGTTGTCTTTTAGTGGTTGTGTGTTTGGGAACCCCCCTCCTTCCTAGACCCTGGACAACCCTCCACCCTCCTCCCTGGACCCTGGACAACCCCCCGAACACCCCCCGCACAGCCCCCCGCACAGCCCCCCACCCTCCTCCCTCGACCCCAGACAACTGTTGTAACCCTCTCTCTTGGATTTTAATGATCACAATCACTCTCATCGTGTTCTAACTTGTTTTCAAGTGTTTTGATGCTAGGAAAAAGGTTGCCCAGGAGTTGGCCCAAGAAAACTGAAAAGGACTCTCTGAGTCCACCGGCCAACCGGTGGATTCCCACCGGCCGGCCGGTGGTCTCTGGCAGAAGCATTGCTTTCTGCCAGAGCCACCGGTCAGCCGGTGTTAGCTCACCGGCCAGCCGGTATAGGCACCGGCCAACCAGTTCTTGCCCACCGGCCAGCCGGAGGTTCCAGGCAGTAGGCTTGCCCACTGCCTGGTGCCACCGGCCAACCGGTGTATGACCACCGGCTAGCCGGTGGAACCCAGACAGAAAGCCTGCTGTCTGGACCACCGGCCAGCCGGGAGCTCAGCACCGGCCAGCCGGTGGACCACCGGCCAGCCGGGAGCTCAGCACCGGCCAGCTGGTGGACCACCGGCCAGTTGGTGAGACACCACCGGCCAGCCGGTGTGACCAGTCAGACTAGCCATTGGGCTTTGACCAGACTTGTACTTTTGACCCCCAACGGCTCCGGAAGCTCTCCAACGGCCATATTGAAGTGTTTATGGGTATTTCTCCTATAAATAAGAAACCATGGATGCCGGGAACATAATGGAATGATATTTTGTTTAAAATGGGCATAATTTTAAGTGAAAACAACTGACATATGCCAAACCAACCAAAATTCTTCTGATTCTGTTGAAACTTTAGGAAAATGATCCACGGGTCATATGTGACGTGTATGAGTCAACCCTGGCTCAATCCAAGACACGATGTGACTGAGACCATTGAAACTGTCTCCCTTTTGTTCAAAATGGACTAAATTGTAAGTGAAATCAACAACTATCATATGGGAAACCAACCAAACGCCTTAGGATTATATTGACACTTTAGGAAAACGATACATGGGTCATATGTGATGTGTACGAGTCAGACTTGACTCAATCCGAGGCGCGGTGTGGCCTACACCACCAAAACTATCTCTCTTATGTTAAAAATGAACAATATTTTACGTTCATAAGCCAAACCGATCAAACGGATTCTGATTGTGCTGAAACATTATGAAAACGATCCATGGATGATATGTGATGTGCACGAGTAAACCCTGCCTCAATCTGAGGCCCAGGGTGGCGGACACCACCCAAAGTGGCTCTCTTTTGTTTAAAATGGACTTAATTTTAAGTGAAAAAAACAACTGACATACGCCAAACCAACCAAACGCCTTCTGATTCTATTTAAACATTATGAAAACGATCCATGGGTCATATGTGACATGTACGAGTCAATCCCTCATAAATCCGAGCTGTGGTGTGGCCGGAACCACTCAAACTATCTCTCTTTTATTTAAAATGGACATAATTTTAAGTGAAAACAACAACTGACATACGCCAATCCAACCAAACAACTTATGATTCTATTGAAACGTTAGTAAAACGATCCATGGGTCATATGTGATGTGTACGAGTCAACCCCACCTCAATCCAAGCCATGGTGTGACCGGGACCACTTAAACTGTCTCTCTTTTGTTCAAAATGGACTAAATTGTAAGTGAAATCAACAACTGACATACGGGAAACTGACCAAACACCTTCGGATTCTGTTGACACTTTAGGAAAATGATCCATGGGTCATATGTGACATGTACGAGTCAACCCCACCGCAATCCGAGCCGTGGTATGGCTGGGACCACTAAAATTGTCTCTCTTTTGTTGAAAATGGACAAAATTGTAAGTGAAATCAATGACTGTCATACGGGAAACTGACCAAATGCCTTCATATTCTATTGAAACTTTAGGAAAACTATCCATGGGTCATATGTGATGTGTAAGAGTCAATACCGCCTCAATCCGAGGTGCGGTGATGCTGACACCACCCAAACTGTCTCTCTTATGTTAAAAATGGACAATATTTTACATACATACACCAAACTGATCAAACGGATTCTGATTGTGTTGAAACATTAGGAAAACGATCTATGGCTCATATGTGACGTGTACGAGTCAACCTCGCCTCAATCCGAGGCCCGGTGTGGCCGACACCACTCAAAGTGTCTCTCTTTTGTTTAAAATGAACTTAATTTTAAGTGAAAACAATAGTTGACATACGCCAAACTAACCAAACGACTTCAAATGATATTGAAACTTTAGGAAAACGATCCATGGGTCATATTTGACGTGTACGAGTCATTCCCGCCTCAATCCGAGCCACGGTGTGTCTAGGACCACTCAAACTATCTCTCTTTTCTTTAAAATGGACTAAATTATAAGTGATATCAACAACTGACATACGGGAAACAGACCAAATGACTTCGGATTCTATTGAAACTTTATGAAAATGATTCATGGGTCATATGTGACATGTACGAGTCAACCCTGCCTCAATCCAAGTCACTGTGGGGCGGGGAACACCCAAACTTCATCTCTTTTGTTCGAAATGGATAATATTTTATGTACATATGCCAAACAAATCAAACGGATTATGATTGTGTTGAAATTTAGGACAATGATCCATGGATCATAAGTGATGTGTACCAGTCAACCCAGCCTCAATTCGAGGCCCGGTGTGTCACTTATGGAGTCACAAGTGATGAGACTCCTATGAAAATACCTTTTCACCATATATTATTAAAGTGGTTGTCATGTGAAGATTGAAATGGGTGTAAATAATATTTGATTTATTGAAACCCTGATTCAACTATACTGGATGATTGTTGTCATATGAAAATTCAAATGGGGAATTATTCACCATGCCTCTAATCAAATAGGTGGTGTTCTTTTTAGTTGTTTTAATTCTGTTAGTGTTTTTAGTGGTGTGTTTTATGCAGGTCTATGCACTGGAGGGGCTACTGCAGGGGCATCTGTGCAATATTTCTGGAAATATACAATACCAACGGTTGTAAACCGTTGGTAAACTTTGAGAAAGAATTATACCAACGGTTCAATAAACCGTTGGTAAAAAACTGGTTTCAATGAAACCGTAGGGAAAATGATATACCAACGGTTGTAAACCGTTGGTATAACATCAAAATCATAGAATTCCCAACGGTTTCAATGAAACCGTTGGGAAAAAAACTATACCAACGGTTGGGAACCGTTGGTATAAGTTGAGAATTATAGAATTCCCAACGGTTCTAAACCGTTGGGTAAACCTATACCAACGGTTCAACAAGAACCGTTGGGAAATCAATACATAGAGTGGGATATCCCAACGGTTTACTTAAAACCGTTGGTATATATCTTTCCCCACGCCTTACTTCCCTACGGATTGGAGAACCGTTGGTATAGAAAATACCAACGGTTTTCCAGCCTATACCAACAGTTGTAAACCGTTGGTATATACTCTATTTCCAGTAGTGAAAATCAGTAAATTTTTTATATAACAATATCATTTCTTTTTGGGATTGTTTGTGGTAAAGTTTCATTTAGGGAAAATTGTATGATATTAATTTCATAAACCAAATATAGGTTCTTCACCTCAATTTATTTCTAATTTTTATATGATTTTCATTCATTTTTGTCTCTTTGGTACTTAAAATGATCAAAAACAATGTTTTTAATAAAAATATACCTTATTTTCTCTTTGGTAGATAAAATTTTTCTTCTATATCCATATTTTATTTAAAATGTTTTCAAGAATGTTTTTACTATTATACAATGAATGATTAAAGTCATTTTTACCCATTTTTTATTTTTTATAAAAATGTTTAAATGGAATATTACTTTTGTTTTCCAAGTAAGGTACTTTTTACCAAATGTGTAAATAAAATATTTAGTTTAAAATATACCACATGAATGAATTTTCTCACTGTAATAACTATTATATTATTTTAATACTCATTTAAAAGTTTAAAAGGTTATTTTAAAATAAAATACTTTCTCAAAATTTTGTGATTTTTAGTTTTTAAAGGTATCAAAAGAAAATTGTATCTCCCCATATTTTTTAACAAATGTTTTAAATGTTATTTTAAATGTATTTTCATCTATGTTAACATTATTTAACTATTAATCTTCTTCATTGGGAATATGATATTATGATACCATCCATATTCTTTACATGGATGGATAATGATATTTTTTTTAACTATATTATCATAATTTTTTTCCATGGGTAAATCAATCTATAAAGGAATTTAAGTTGTTTTTAAAATTTTGATGATGAAAATGAAAGATTTTATATGTTTTATTCATGTATGGTAGTTAGATATTATAGATGATTATGGATGAGCCCGATACAGCCTATACGATGAGTAATCCTGATATAGATCTCCAATGCATTGGGTAATGTTCCTTATCTTTAAAGGTAAGATAGAGGAAGTTAACTGGGGAGGTTTCTCATATGTATTTAACTAGGATATAGTTATTTCTAACATGAGTGAATGTGGGTGATGAAGATAATGTCTCAAGATACCCAAAATTTTTATCTCTTCTTGATATGAGTTTTTAATGATTCCTTTGATTAAAATTGACATCACATGGCTCATGATTATTGATTATTACAACTCTTGAATTTATTAAAGATTTATTCCATGTCACATGTTTAATGATCTAGGTTTTTATGGGTATGCATTCTCATATTTAATTCTCATTCACTTTGAATATGTTCTCATACCCTTATACTCATCCTGGGCTCTCTGATAATATTCAACTGTTAATGCCTATGTTTACCCTTACTGAACATTTGAGATCACTCTTCTAATATTTATTTTCCCCAGTATATAAGGAAATATAATAAGATATTTCTAGAGGGTTTTCATGTGGGTGATGATGAATTTCTAATTTAGAATAAGAAAATATAAGTATAGTGGAAAAAAGTATCACTTAAATACACGTCTATCATTATGTAATAGTTTTTCCTAATTTTATAAAACTCTAAACCTAAAATGTACTTGGGTATATAAGGGATAAAATATTTTTCATTTAATGTTATATGTTTTGGATAACTAAAATTTGGGTCATTTTTATCGGTATCAAATCCAGAAATGTAAATATTATGTTTTTAGCACCAGATATAGAAGTATGGATTTAGGGCTATTATAGTTGGTATTATATTTGGTTTTAGATAACATTGGAGATCATGATGTTTTCATGTGAGGTTAACTTAAGAGTTATGGATACTATCATGGGTTTATAAGTTTAATTTTCATCATACATTTAACCAAGAAAATTCCCCTTTTTAGGTCATAAATGATTATATATTAAGGTAATTTGAACCCTTTACTTGGTCTTAGTAAGGATACTCCATTTAGGTAATTATGGTCGATTGGATATGGGGTTAACCTTGATGGTTGAAAATTGATTTTTTTACAACAAAATATTATTGGAGATTTTTACGATCAATCTAAGGATATCCTTTCAGGTTAATATCTAAAGATAATTCTTGTTATTTTTGAAAAGTTCACTACATTATATGATTTTTACTCAATTTATTTTGGGGAAAAACATTTTTAATAGTCTTATGGTTTAGATATTTATGGGATTATCTATGTAAAACCTTAGGTGTTATTATTTAAGTATTGGTGATTAACATTTTATATCTTTATATAAAAGTTTATTTGGGTATTATCTTATCATGTTATATCCATTTTTATTTTTAATAATGATAGGTAGAATAGTTTTTCATACTTTTATATATCTCATGACCAATCATAAGTTTATTATAACGCTTCTTATATTAAATATCCACACTCCCCATTTAGAGAAAAATATTAGATGAAGGTAAAAACTAATTGAAACATACAAACTATGATGAAACCACATTTATGGATTTAAACAAAAAATCAATCAAGTATATTTCCTTATGTTCTTAGTCTATATAGTAAATGAACTATTCAAATATCAGAAAAAGAATCTAGAATAAAAAATGATATCCTATTACATTTATTTATGATGAATTGATGGTCTTTTTAATCCTTTATTGTTTTATGGTTTTTGGTCCTTGACTTTCTCATGATTATTCACTTGCTTTTGATTAGTGTTCTCTATACTCCCCATCATTATTTGGACATTAATTTCCTCATCCATGCCCATATTTTCACTTCCCACTAATGTTATCCTATTTGGAAACCAAGTTATGTGTTATTACATATGACCCTTATATTTTTATTTTCATCTTTTCAAAATTAAGTTTCATTACCCCTTTTTATGATGTGGATTTTCAACAAATGTATTTTTTAATGTTAAACCGTTGATTTCTGAGCTCATGATAAAATCGTGAGGACACAATTTATTAAATATGGAGAGAGTATAACACCCTGATGTTTTGATTTGAATTTATCCTTTAAATTAATATTATGTTTTATAGTTAATGATACATGAAACATTAAACTAAAATAAACTATGACACTTTTATTTAAATAGAATATTATAATAAAAGATAAGAACTAATACATTATAAGTTTTCAATACGAAATAACATAAAGAAAAGTACAAGTGGAGTAAACAAACGCACACACACACACACACAAATCAAACATAAAATATTTATCCTCATGTTTCAACATGAATATTGTGACCCCAACTATAACTATGTAAATAAGGAAAATAATTAGTAATACAATATACATGATGAGAGATAAGTAAATGAATAAATTTTAGTGAAGCATGTAAGACTATATATAGGAATGTAATATGACCATTATCTATATATCCATTAGGCACATATATTTTGTATATATATAGTCATTATATATATATATATATATATATATATTAGGTATATTTAAAATCAATTTTCTTGAAATGAATATAAAATATTTTAAAGGTAAAAGAAATATTTTTCATAAATTTTTTATGTGCACAATATATTTTCATATTAATAAATAAAATTAATCACTAATGTTAAAATGTTATAATTAAATAATTATATTATATATTAAATTTAAATAATTAATATTCATTTAATTGTGGTTATTGGGAAAGGAATGAGAATAAGGTCCTTTTATGTTTAAAAAATACATTTTCTTCAAAAATGGGTTTTTATTGCATTTTGTGCATGAATAAAATTTATTTGATAAAAATTATATAATTATTTAAATAATAATATAAAAATTATCATAGAATGAAATTTTTATATTAAACTGAAAAGATTATTATTTAGTGAATAGTGAAAAAATACCAATTTTATAAAAAACATCTTTTCAATTCAAGTATTTAAAAATTAAATTTTCGTTTTGAATTGATTTTAAAATTTAATTAGTTATATTTATTAAAAACAATACAGTTAATTTCATTTAAATCTAAATTATTCTTAATTTTGGTATAAAACATTTTTATACTTAAAAATTCATTTTCTTGGAAAACCGTTTTTCATTGCATTTTACAGGTTTATTTTAAAATTCATTCCTACCACTTATAGAAATTAAATTTGATAAAATTGACTCAATATTTGAATTTATCATTTCTATTTTTTAATGATTCTACTTTCATTTTTTGTCATTATAAATAGTAACTTTAATAAAAAAGTCAATTACCATGGTCAGAGTTAAAATGGGTTAAAATAGTTAAACTAAAATAATAAGAGATAAAATGACCTAATTTTTGTTATAAATCCTATTTTATGGTCATATTTATACCCTATCTCACATATTATTATAATATGAGTAATTTTTGAGCCATTTGAATTGAGTAAGGTATTAATATATTTCAATCTTTCGAAAAATTCCAAGTGTGTCCTCTCCTTCACATTTAAAAGGACACCCCTCTACTATCTTCTCCAAATATCCATTTAGAACAACCAATACCCGACCAAATCCCTTAATAACATACCTAATGTTGGACCCTCTAGGATATAGTGGTTTTCATAATCACAAATAATGTCAATCTTCAGATTCTATTATCTCTAAGTAAATCAATTATGCCATACTGGACAATACATTTCAATAAGTCAATAAACTATATTTATGCTTCAACTTGTTTACAAGTGTACATTTACATGCATTTATGGATGTCACTTAATCTAGTAGTGCTCTCTGTAAGACATACACTTCATAAGTTTCTCAGACTCCCTGACACCGTTAGTTCATGATCAACTCACTGATGGATGACACACCAATGATCAACTCATCGATGGATGAAACACTGATGATCAAATCACTGATGGATGACACACCAATGATCAACTCACTGATGGACGACACACTGATGATCAACTCACCGATGGACGACACGCCGATGATCGACTCACTGATGGATGACACACCGATGATCAACTCACTGATGGATAACACACTGATGATTGAATCACCGATGGACACCACACCGATGATCGACTCACCAATGCGGAAAGACCGATAACACAAACAACTCACCGATACAACGAGTAATAGATACCGATAGAAATTACTCACCGATACACTGAGTCACCGATACTCGGAGTCACCGATGCTGACAGACCGATGCAGACAGACCGATGATAACAGACCGATGCATATGAGTCACCGATACTTATGACTCACTGATAGTCATAAATACTGTTTCAAATTTATTAATTCAAATTTATTTCTAATGTTCATATTTAGACAAATTAATATTTTTGACATTATTTAATGTTTTCTGTAGGACTATCCATAGACAGTATGAGGTACATCCACGTGGGGAGATCTTCATGCCTGCTGGACCTTAAAGTATAATAGGATTACAATATAAACTATGCTAGATAGATACAGATTGGGTGAATGTGCTAAATAGTGAAAATATAAGAACTCGAAAAGCTGTGTTCAAACTTCCAAGAGCTCAGAGCTAGAGTACACAAGGAATTTAATAATATAAGAAAGAACCTACTGAATTTCTCTAAACATCCTAACATCGAAGAGGTGAACTTTTCACACCTAGAAGCTAGAGTACAAAAGCTATGATACTCTATTCTGAATCCATCTTACATAAGTGGACTCGAATATAATTTTCTCTACTTAAATCTAGTCCAGAGCTTCACTGCATAACACATAGATATTTATAAACTCTATTGTTCATTTATAACTCGGTTGTGGTCTTGTTTTTACTTTTTGAGAAGTGTGTGAAGTAGTTTGTTTCACACACACTGTCTCCTATGCATAACTGGAGGATACTCAATATCCTCACACTCACTCTCTTTTTACTCTTATATCCCACATAGAATAATGGAAGAGATCAAGTGTGATCTATTTGTTTCTTTTCCCATGAATAACTGTGCTAGAGGTCAAGTGTGACCTGGATAGCCTTGTGTGCTGTAGTGAACCTCGATCCAGGGTGTGGATCAAAAATTTTATTAATATAAACTACTTGGTGGCAGGTGATCTCCAAGAAGAGAGGACTAAGTCTCAGGTTGAGACTGAACCTCTTATTTTTCATTCGCTGTGTATTTCCCATTTAGTTTAATATGATATGTGTTTATTTCATTTCAAATAAAACTAAATTGAACTTTGATAGTTAGTTTAGCAAGTGTTTATATCTATTTTGAATCAGTATATTATTTTCAAAAATTTGACTAATCTATAGATTAGTAAATATGAGAACTAATTAATCTTCTGAGAAATTAATTGAACATTCAGGACTTTTATAAATTCACTGAAAACTAACTTTGATTATATTTTAATTGTGAGATATTTATTTTAAGAACCAATTCTAAATTTTTTTTATAGATACTCAATTCACCCCCCTCTTGAGTAATCTACTCTGACCAACATTTGGTATCAAAGGCATTAAAAATTATTGTTAGTTTTTAAATATTTTCAACTGTGATTGTAGTTGTTTTTCAAAGATCTTAAAATTTATGTTATTTATAAATTTTTATCTATTTGAAATTATTTTACAATTTATATCATGGATAATAGATTAGAAGGGGATTCTACCAATAGAACACCTTTCTTTAATGGAACTAACTATGCTCAGTGGAAGATTAAAATGAAAATACATCTAGAAAGCATGAGATTTGAAAAATGAACTTCTATTGAAAGTAAATTTTCAATTCCTGAAACTGCAAGAAATGCTTGGGATGAACCTGCCATGACTACCTATAATAATAATTATAAAGAAATTAATGATCTATACTGTGAAATAGTTGATTAAGAGTTTAATCGTATTTCTGCTTGTAAAACTGCACATGATATCTGGGACACTTTTTCTATTTCTCATTAGGGAACATCTAATGTTAAAGAAATGAGATTAAATACCTATACTATTAAATGTGAAAAATTCAGAATGAAGCTTGATGAATCTATTTCTGATATGTATCTTAGGTTCAATGAAATTGTGAATACCATGATTTCTTTAGGAAGATAAGTTATATTCAAAGAGCATATTATGAGGATTCTGTGATGCTTACCAAAAAGATAGTGAGGGACATTTGTATATATTAGATAATTGTGTGACATTGATAAGATTCCACTGAAGGAATTTATTGGAAAATTAATGATGTATGAAGAGGAATTGAAGGTAAATCAAGAAGAGGATCAACCAAAATAAAATTCTGTAGCATTCAAGACTATTACCTCTAAAACTAAAGAAAAAGAAAAAGTTCAAGATGCTATTGAAAGCTTCAGTAGTGAAGAATCAAATTTAGATAGTGATGAATAAATGGACCAGCTATCCAGAAGATTTAGGAAATTTTATAAAGAAAAGAATCTTTTTATAAAGACAGATTACAAAGGAGAGTATGATAACAAGGGAAATTGAAAGAAGTATTGGAAGTGAAATGATAAATTAGAAGAGATAATTTGATAAGAATGTAAAAGGAAAGGAAATGTCAAGGTTGATTGTCCAAAGATGAAATAGAAGATGTATAAAAATAAGGATAGAAAGTATAAGAAAGCAATGAAGGACACTTAGAGTGACTATGAGGACAAATCTAGGGAATATTATTCTTCTCATAATGAGAATGACGATATGGTTATTATGAAAAAAAAAATAACTGAGGTAACCTTATAATCTCCTTCATATAATTCTTATTATTTTGAAAAAGAAAGCGAGTTTGAGAATATGACAAATGATGAATTATTTGAATATTGAAACATGCTAGAAGAAACATGCAATGAGTTAAAAGATACGTATAAATATTTGAAGAAACAACATGATCTTAATGTGACTGTTAAATCTAAACTTAAAACTAAAAAAGAGAAAAATGCTCAACTACTCAAGGAAAACAATGAGTTAAAAATGTCTAATGAGCAATTGAAGAAGGACTTAGAAAAGTTTACAAATGGAAAAAATACCCTTACTGAAATTCTTGGTAAAAAAATATATCCTAAGTATACTTATAGGATAAGATATCAAACAGGTCAACGAAATTTATGCAAATGAAATTTTGTAACCAAATCTGGAAAATCTTCTCCTTTCTTCAAAAACCAAAATTTTATTGCAAGTTCTAGTTCCAAGAATTCTCTTACTGCATCCAATTATTCAGGACCCAACAGAATTTATTTTTCAAACACTATATCTTATGCATATAGGAATCCCATAAGAAAATTATGGGTTCCTAAAGCTTATATTACTAATGTATGTGGACCTAGAAAAATATGGGTACCAAAATTGTTTCTTGGATGAATTGTTTTGTAGGTAAACTGCCTAAAGAGCTCCTATAGAAATCTGTGGTACTTGGATAGTGGGTGTTCAAAACATACGAAAAGGGACTATTAAAGCTTTAAAATTCTTATCAAGATTAATGGAGGAAATGTCACCTTTGGTGACAATGGTAAAGGAAAAATCATTAGCCTAGGACAGATTGGTAACCCTAACTCTATATCAATTTACAAAGTACTTTATGTTGATGGATTAAAGTATAACCTACTCAGTATATCTCAATTGTGTGATGATGAATTTAATGTAGAATTTAAAAATTATTCATGCCATATTTTTTATGCCAAGAATAACTTAGTATTTAATACTCATAGAAATGATAATGTATATTCTATAAATCTAGACACATAACCTCACAAAATGTTTCTTGTCTAAATTCCTTTCACAAAGAGTCTTGGATTTGGCATCAAAGACTAGGACATTGCAACATAAACACTCTTAAGAATTTAACTAGAAAATGTTTAGTTAAATACCTACCCAAATTAGAGTTTCCAGACAATAAGGTGTGAAATACTTGTCAAAAAGGAAAGAAACATAAAATCTCCTTCAAAATAGAGAATGAAGTAACTACTTCTCAACCTCTTAAGTTAGTTCACATAGAATTGTTTGAACCATCTATAGTTTCATGTCTAAATGGGAAGTACTATGTTTATGTTCTTGCAAATGATTTCTCTAGGTATACGTGGACCTTTTTCTTATCTCACAAGAGTGAAGCTTGTTCTCACTTTACCAAGTATGCTAGGATTGTAAAAAAGTTTAGTGGACTTAAGATTAAATCCTTAATAAGTGATCATGGCCGTGAGTTTGAGAGTCAAGATTTTGAATCTTTTTTCTCACAAAATGGATATAATCATAACTTATCTTCCCCAAGGACACCTCAAAAAATGGTTTGATAGAAGGAAGAAATAGAACCCTACAAGAAATTTCCCAAACTATTCTTAATGAATATGACCTACCAATTTATTTCTGGGCTGAGGCTGTTAATACAGCTTGTTGCATAATAAATAGAGTCTTAATTAGACTCATCCTTAATAAGACTCCTTATGAGTTATGGAATAATAGGAAACCCAAAGTAATTTATTTTAAAGTGTTTGGATGTAAAGTTTATATTCTAAACACTAAATACAATTTAGATAAATTTCCCCCCAAAAGTGATGAAGGAATATTTCTTGGATATTCTACATCAAGAAAAGCCTATAGAATATTTAAAAAGAAAACCAAATGTGTGGAGGAATCTGTACATATCAATTTTTAAGAAATGGATCCACATGATGCTAATACCTCACTAGAAAATATTTAAGAGGTTATGTCTAACCTAGATATTAATAATAAAACCTCAAATCATCATATAAAGGAATATGTGAAAACTCCCAATTCTGGAAATTCTTCAGATCCTAGCCATAATAAACCAGATCAAAATGATGAACCTAAAATAACTAGTCCTACCTTTACTAGACCGACTAGGACCATTAAAAATCATCCTTTATATGCTGTTGTTGGATATTTAGATATAAGAACACAAACTAGAGCCTCCTTGAGAAAATAGGTTGAACATCAATCATTCTTGTCACAACTTGAACCTAAACATATCAATGATGCAATCAATGATGAATTTTGGGTAATGGCCATGCAAGAAGAACTTAACCAGTTTGAAAGAAATAATGTTTGGAAACTTATAGATGGACCAAAGGATACTTTAACCATAGGAACTAAATATATATTTAGCAATAAAGTGGAAAAATATAGAAATATAGTTAGAAACAAAGCTAGGTTGGTTACACAAGGATATAATCAAGAATAAGGAATTGATTATGAAGAAACCTTTGCACTGGTAGCTAGGATTGAATCCATTAGAATCTTACATGCCTATGCAACATAATTGGATTTTAAACTTTACCAAATTGATGTCAAAAGTGAATTCTTAAATGGTTATATAATTGAGGATGTTTTTGTTGAGCAAACCCCAAGTTTTACAAATCTGCATTTTGAAAATCAAGTGTTTAAATTATCTAAAGCATTATCCGATTTGAAACAATATCCAAGAGCTTGGTACAAAAGATTAAGTAACTTTTTTTATTTATAAAGGCTTTAGAAAAGGACTTACATATCCTACTTTGTTTATAAAAAGAATTTCAAAATAAGTTTTAATAGTTCAAATATATGTAGATGATATTATTTTTGGATCTTCTAAAAATCCCTTATGTAATAATTTTTCAAAAATAATGCAAAGAGAGTTTGAAATGAGTTTTGTGGGTGAACATAA
This sequence comes from Viscum album, assembly GCA_963277665.1. Lineage (NCBI taxonomy): Eukaryota > Viridiplantae > Streptophyta > Magnoliopsida > Santalales > Viscaceae > Viscum > Viscum album. The sequence continues at coordinate 1,283,880,358 of OY728136.1, read as the reverse complement.
ATATTTTCTTGGATTTAAAATATTTCAAAATAAATAAGGTATTATTTTAAATCAATATAAGTACACTAATGATGTTCTGAAAAGATATGGCCTTGATAACATTAAGTGTAGTGAAACCCCTATGAGTTCTACATGTAAGTTAGATCTTGATGAAAATGGAAAATACTTTGATCAAAATTTATACAGAGGAATGATTGGGAGTTTCTGTACTTAACCACTAGTAGGCCAGATATTATGTTTAGTGTGTGAATGTGTGTAAGATTTCAAGCAAACCCAAAATAATCAAATTTAAATGTTGTTAAAAGAGTTTTCAAATATCTCAAGTATACAAGCAATTTAAGACAATTTTATCTTAAAGAACTACCTTTTGATTTAGTTAGTTATTCATATGCTGACTTTGATGGATGTAATTTAGATAGAAAGAGTACCTATAGATCATATCACTTTTTGGGAATGTATCTAATATCGTGGTGTAGTAAAAAGAAAAATTCAGTTGCATTATCAACTGCTAAAGCATAGTACATTGTTGCTGGTAGTTGCTGTGCACAAATTTTGTGGATGAAACACACCTTATTAAACTATGGACACTACTAGAAATTTAAGCTATAATCATGGATATATAAAAATAGTTTTATAGATATGTGGCTATATCATGTTTATATCCACAGTTTAATTAACAAACCGTGGAAACCCATTCCCCCAAAGTGTCGGGCTCCTCCTCCCTCAATATGCAACCCCTCCTCCCACGACCTTGGCTCTCCATGACCTCCTCCTCGCTCGGGCTCTCTACGACCGCCTCCCTGCCGAACACCACTGATCCTCCCCCGATCCACACCATCCTCCTCCCTCGACCTCTCCGTGCAATCCTCCTCCCTCGAACTCTCCGCGCTGTCCTCCTCCCTAGTCCTCTCTGCACCCTCCTCCCCGCCGAACGCCGCCGCTCCTCCCCTGATCCATGACCCTCCAAACCCTCACGGTGGCATGACTCATCTGCCACTTGGAAACCCTTCTCCCTCGCTGTAGAAGATGGTTATGGTTACTCCTTCACACCAACTACTCTCTCAAGAAATTCATACCTATCTCCAGTGATCGTTCAGCCATACCTATTCAATTGTGGGTGATTTTCAAGGTTCTCCCCTATACTATAAATGTGTCAATGGTATGACCAGTATGGTTCTAGTTCATCATTACTTATTAAGAGTCTTCCTTTAATCTCTATTTATTACCTTATATTGTTCTTCCCATGATTTTAGTGTTTTTTCTGGGTATTTGAATATGTAATTTCACAAGATCATTAATGCAATCACACTAATAATGTGTATTTTGCGTGAAATAGTCAAAGGACACTTATATAGGAATAATGCATATTGATACACACTCTTTTAATGGAGGTATGTCACCAGACTCATTTATTTATGGATTTTAGAATGATTTCATGAAATCAATGTTTTATTAGGATTTATAAATTTGGGATTCTACTTATAGTATGTGATGGTGTATGCCATTATTTTTATACACCACATTTCTCATGGTTTATATTTAGTTATTCCATATGGTGAGTATTCTATTATTTTTTCTAAGTGTAGGAATTTATGTTAAATATATAACATATATATTTATAGGGAATTTGAAGAGATAATAGATCGTGTTTCATAGAAACTGGTTGGTATGACCTTTGATTTATATTGGATGTATAATTAATATTGGTTGTATTTATTAATTGATTATTTTAATCCTTTTTCTTTTATGAAATTTCTAAAATTTATTTTATATTCATGTTATTATTGATATTATTTTAAAATAATTTTATGATATTCTATAACTCTATAATTGGGATGGGTATTATTATACCAATAGTCACCAAAGGATACATAGCTTCCTAAATAGTATATTTAGTTTCAACTTAGTAGAACAGTTATCAGTGGCCCATCATATGATTTTTTGTGCTATCTAAAAATAATTTTTTTAATTATAAAATGCAATTTTAAATGTGAAGCCATTTTGAAATAAAATTTCATTATAGAAATCATCTTAAAATGAGTTTTTTGAAATAATTTTTTAAAATTGAATTTTGTGATTTTCCATTGGCTATTTTAAATATATTTGTTTTTGGAACTCATGTGTGCATAATAGGCATGAGATGACACTTTAAATTTTCCATAAAAGTGTTTCTTAACTGATTTATTGATATAACATAATAGAAGTTTTTTTAGAAATTGATTGGTATTATTAACCTCATGTAGTAGATGCATTATTTATAATGGAAATATTCTCATGTATTATCACTTTTTTGTTGACTTCCCCATGATTTTTTATTATTATTTGATTATGTATGATCTACATGTCATGAATTTCTACTATAAGATGGGTTGGTTAGGCCAGGATGAGATTCCCACTGGGTTTCATAATGATCTCACAATTTGGGGGCCTTGGAAGTTTCCCATAAGGTTTTGAGATGGATTTTAGGACTCTTAGGTTTCCTGATGACAATGAGATTATTCATGGGATTCTAATAAGTATTTTTGAGCGATAAGTCACAGTTTTGATTAGTTAATGGTATGAACATCATATAGTGTGAGAAACATTTTGATGATTGACTGGTGGTTAAGTGTTTCACAATCGAACTTGAATTTAATGAGTTAATTATTGTAGGTTAGACATGGGTTGTTTTGATTTATGGATTAACCCAAAATTGGGAAGATAGTCCCTATATATAATAATCTACATAGGGTATGAAATCTTTGGAAAAGAGAAGAGTGAGTCTCCCCCCATTTTAGTTTTTTCATTTTCTAGAATGATATAAATTATCTAGGTATGAAGCCTTTGAGAAGGGTTTTGGTTTAGTGGTATACCATTGATATAGAGTTGACATTTATTAATACCTCACGTATCATAATTACACCTTTATGAGAGTTTGATATTATGGATGACTTTGGGGATCATGATAAAGATCATCAATAGTGAATCCTATTTTCCCTTTTAATCCTTCATGCAATGAATATAATATTCCATGTTAATTAATGTGAATCTACCAATAGTTCTATTCCTTATTAGAGAATAGATATATAATGATGAATTATTTAGATCAAGAATCAAAGGTTCATTCGACTAATAGACATGAGGTTATATTCTTGATAGATTCTTTTTCTCCCTTAATGATTAACTGCAGTAAAAAAATATTAGTGAAATAAAATATTAAATGTGAGTATTTTTTTATGTTTAATATGATAGATTAGTGTATAACCATAGTTATTGAAAATAATATAATGAGAGCATTCCCTTATGATGAAATTCTATATGTGGGATAATGCAGGAGATTCTCAATGGGTAGTATTTCAGATAGTTTGGGTGAAGACTTGTGAGGTGAGATGGATTATAACATGAGAGTAGGGTTTTGTAATTTAATATGATAGATTTCCTTTCTCACTAATCATGTTCCTCCTACTTCAATTTTTAGGTTCAATTAATGATGATTCATTAGATCACTAGCATTTTGTTGAAGTCTCCTGGGACTCGTTCGTGTGTGTTGCAGAAACCAGAGTCAAAAGGCAACTCACCGCATATTCATAGGTAAGCATATATATAATATGTTCTCCCGTTATATGTATATCTGCCCATAGAAGAGTGATAACATATAAGGGACTAGGTGTGCTTATGTATATATATGGAAAATGCATATGTGCATGGGTGATAACGGGCTTATGCATGTGAGCATATATATAAGGATCCTCTTGTGCGTGTTCAAGGACATGAAGACACGTACATAGGGGTTAGGGCGTCCTTATGTATATGCAAAGGTGAATATGCCTGGAGTATGGATGAAGCAGATTAGAGTTGTCACTGATAAAAGTGTCAAGCGCCGAGTGTGGCTTGGCTCATCTGAGGTAGGCTCCCTCTCCTAGCCTCTTTAATTCAATAATGTTTTAAATTTCATTTAGTTTCCTTCTTAATTATACTTGTTTATATTAAATTGAAATTCTTTAATAAGTGTTAGTTAAGATAATTGTTTTTTGATAAAAAAGTCATGGTTTTGTAATAAAACCTCTCCAACAAAGGTGCGCTGTCTACAAAAGCTCACAATGGTATACCTTGCTTGACATTATTGCATTGATGTTTTACTTATACTTGATGTCGCTGTTAGTTGTAAAGCACACATCGTACTTGAACCTTTTTATATCTCTGTAGGGGGTTGCCATCTTTTTATTAAAATGGTTGTTTGAACCAGAACACTTGTTAAGTGCAGTTAGACTTTTAAGATGGAATTGCCCAAGTAGGCAAGTGCTGTAATGACCAAGTCACCACTAAGATGTAATTTCCCAAGGGGATAAAATATTATAAATCCTAGTTATATTTAGATTCTAAGTCAATGAAATATAAATTTTATAAAAAGGTAAGTAAATGTATCACCATCATAGTGTTTATTGAATCTAAGGATACATTTCTATCACTTTTCAATGGAAAATTGTCAATAAATTAATAAGAATTAAAAAAGAGAGTTTTTAGGAGGTTGTTATTATAGAATTGGTATTTTCACTAGAAAAACTATATTGAACCTCTATGGATGTCAAATAATTATAGCTGGATGTTAAAGATAATAGTATTAAAGAACTAGATAGTTCTCTTATAAAGGCTAATAAAGTGTATGGAGATCTGATTCTGAAGTTACAAAAGGGATATGAAGAAATGTTAAAATCTCTTGAATATGATATGCATTATCTAAATCTATAATTATTGGAGTAAGAGGTGAAATTGACATATCAAGAAGTCACCCAAGTTGAATCATTACATGTTTTTAGGAAAATAAGAGTAGCTACCACACAAACTAATGATGATAATATTACCAACAAAAAGACTCATAATTGTGTCAAAATAACTTTAATTGATCCACTAATTTTTTCACTATAAGCTCATGGAGGAATGTGATAGAATATCCTGATAAATCTACTGTTACTCATGCATATTTATCTATTACCCATGGTTTAAAAACACATTATGTACAAATATGGATGTGATTAAATAATGAGAATCCATCCATATCATCCAATTTGACTATGAGCATGAATAAAATACTTGGATCTCTAAATAAAGCTCAAGATCATATTGTTGTTGTCCAAAAATAGAAAACAAGAAAAACTAGATATACTACATACAATAGAAAGATAATGTGATTTATTTGTCAATAATAGTGATACTAGACATTTGTACAGAAGTATAGTGAATGTTGGCATAATAACTTCATGACCGATGAAAGAGAAGAGGATGTTGAAATAGAGATAAACTACCTACACTATAGAAGAATAGTCCAGATCATGGACCATTGAAAATTATCCATTAACGTCATGACCGATGGAAGTGAGCTAAAGTAACAAATGTAATCAATTCAGGAAAGGAATCGTAGAATTAATTTAATTAAAGATATCATAGAAGAAGAAGAGTAATACTTACTTCTAAATAATGGTATTCTAAATAATACCAAAGATATCCTAGAAGAAGAGTAATACTGGTGCAGTAGGGGGGGGGGTGCTGGGGGGAGTGGTGCAGGGGGGGATAGTGTTGGGGAGGGCAGTGGGGGTACAAGTAGGGGGGCTGGGGGGGGGGGGAGGTGCAGGGGGGTGGGGGCGGTGTAGGGGGGTGGGGGGGTGGGGGGTGGGGGGGGGGGGGTGGGGGTGTTGGGGGATGGTGCAGGAGGGGTGGGGTGCTGGGGGGTTGGGGTGAGTGGTGCAGGGGGGCTGGTGTAGGGGGACTGGTGCTGGGGTGGGGGGCTGGTTCTGGGGGTAGTGGGGGTGCAGGTGTGGGGTGGGGTATGCTTCATGGATGTGTTATTTCTATTTGTTATGCATGTACTGATGCAATGATTATTGATATTATGATGAAAAATGTGTGTGTTTGTAGCTGTTTTGTGTTTAAATGACCACCATAAATTATCAGTCCAATGGGAGTGACTAAATGATGATATTGTTGTAATAATAGAAAGGAATTATAGAATCTATAATGGTAATGGATTAATGTATCATTTATCATCACTGATCATATATATAAGAAGTTGTTATATCTCATTTCTTTTCCCACTATTTCATTACAGGTGGTTTCTTATGATGAGGCCGGTTCTATCCACCACCATCGATGACAGTGAGTTCAACACTAGATTTGGGTAAGATTTATTTCATTTTTATTCTTTGGAAAAATTTTAATTGGGTTTTTTTTGATTTTTGGGTTCTTTATATTTTTTTAGTGCTTTCTTAGAGGAGGTGATAACGATGTTGGTGTTTCTATAGGATATGATGAGGGTCATGATGGTTCTGGTGATGCTGATATTTTGGTACATTTCAGATGTAAATTTTATTCATGGTTTATACATTTAATTTTATCAAATAGTTCTTTTTATTATGACGATATTGGTATTGAAATTTTATATTTTTTATATTGGAGATAGTTTGAATTTTTATGATATATATTGTATTATGTTTGAGTTCAGTTTTATTTGGAAGGTGGTGTTTTTTTCTCGTAGCTAGCGGATGTGAGTACTGCTATAAGGTGCAGCTATTATGGAACCATTTGGTGATTAAGTATAGCTGGGTAGGAATCAATTTACATGGTTATTAACTGTGGCTATAAGGTCTATTTTTCATGATTTTGAAAGTTTCATTAGGGACCAAGATATATGGTTTTGAAAGTGTTATTAGGGACCAAGATCCATGATTTTAAAAGTGTTATTAGGGACCAAGATCCATGGTTTAACCATGGGTGTAGTTAAAAATTACCATTGTTAAGATCATGGGTTTATCTTATAATTTCCATAGGATTAATCGTGGTATTATACTCTAATTTTCAAGGTTAAATCATGGCCATACATGTACTACTTCCATAGTTCAAACCATTTCTATACATAGAATAATTCCATGTATTAAAACGCAGAAGTTGAAAACCCCTACTACAACAGATTTGGTGCAGATCTGGTCATGGGGGGATGACAGGGGGTGGGGGGGGGGAGGCTGGTAGGGGAGGGGGGGATAGAAGTGGGGGACTAGAGGGGGGAATGGGCAGGGGGGCTGGTAGGGGGTGGGGGGATGGCAGTGGGGGACTAGAGGGGGGAATGGGCAGGGGGGTGCTGGCAGGGGGTGGGGTAGGGGATGGAAGTGGGGGACTGGAGGGGGGAATGGGCAAGGGGGGATGGAAGGGGGTTGGGGGGATTGGAGGGGGGAATGGGTAGGGGGGTGTTGGCAAGGGGTGGGGTGGGGGATGGTAGTGGGGTACTGGAGGGGGGAATGGGCAGGGGGGCTGGCAGGGGGTGGGAGGATGGCAGTGGGGGACTGGAGGGGGGAATGGGTAGGGGGTGCTAGCAGGGGGTGGGGTGGGGGATGACAATGGGGGACTGGAGGGGGGAATGGGCAGGGGGGGCTGGCAGGGGGTGGGGGGATGGCAGTGGGGGACTAGAGGGGGAAATGGTTTGGGGGGATGATAGGGGGGACTGTAAGGGGGAATGGGTAGGGGTGCTGGCAGGGGTGGGGTGGGGGATGGCAGTGGGGGACTGGAGGGGGGAAAGGGGGGGCTGGCAGGGGGGAAGGCAGGGGGGATGGGGAAGGCAGGGGGCAGGGGGGGGGGGGCTATCCAGGGTGTGTGTTACCATGGGTTTCACCTGTATATTTGTTAAGGAGAAAGATGGATCAATGTGACTTTGTTTTTATTATCATGAACATAACAAGATCATGATCAAGAATAAGTATATATTTTCCCATATTAATGTTTTTTGATCAATTATGAGGATCCTAATTTTTTTCCATGATTCTTATTTAATCTAGATATTTTTAGTTGATGGTTAAAATAGAATACATATGAAAAAACCATTCATTCCAGGAAAATGCACTATAAATTTATAGTGAATCTGTTTTTCCTTTCTAATTCCCTTGCTATTTTTGTCAATTTAATGAAAAAAGTGTTTATAAATTACCTTGATCAGTTTTTTGTAGTATTAATAGACGATATTTATATATATTCTATGATCAAGGAAGAGTGTGAACATAACTTTATGAATTTTTTAAAGACCCTAAGGAAGGATAATATTTATGAAAAAATTTCCAAATGTGATTTTTTTGTGCAAAATAATCATTTTTGTAACATAATCTCAAGAAATGGAATATCATTGGATCCACTAATGATGAATGTTATTAATCATCAGCCCATATCAACCATGGTGATTGATATATGTATTTTTATTGTATTGGATATATATTATTGCTTCTTTTGATATATTTATCATGATTATATATTTCACTCACCGACAAGAGTTATGTTCCTTTAGGATGATGAATGTGAGGAAAATTTTAGGGAATGGGCAGGGGGGACTGGAAGGGGGGTGCATGGGGTAGGGTGAGGGGGGAATGGGTAGGGGGACTGGAAGGGGGGGGGGGGTGCATGGGGAAGGCAGGGTGAGTGGGGGGGGGGGGGTGCATGGGGAAGGCATGGTGAGTGGGGGGGGGGGGGTTCTGTATAGGGTCTGGTGGGGGGTGATGGGCAGGGGGGACTGGAAGGGGGTGCATGGGGCAGGGTAAGGGGGGAATGGGCAGGGGGGACTGGCAGGGGGGTTCATGGGAGAAGGAAGGGTGAGTGGGGGGGGGGGGGGTGTCCAGGGTTTGGGGGGGGGGGTATGTCCTTGGGGGGGGGGGGGTCTGTCCCGGGTCTCGGGGGGGGGGGGGGGGTTCTGTCCAGGGTTTGGTGGGGGGGGTGATGGGAAGGGGGGCTGTCAGGGGGTCTGTCCTAGGTGGGGGGATGACAGTGGGGGGGGGGGGGGATGGCAGTGGGGTACTGGAGGGGGGAATGGACAGGGTGGGGGGTGTCTAGGGTTTGGAGGGGGGAGTGGGGGTGTCTAGGGTCTGGAGGGGGGAGTGGGTAGGGACAGGGGGTGGGGGGGACTAGTGGGGGGAATGGGCAGGGGCAGGAGGGGGGGGGGGTGCATGGGGAAGGCAAGGGGTAGGGTGTGTGGGGGAGGGGTGTCCCGGGTCTGGGGGGGGGGTCTGTCTTGGATAGAGGGGATGGAAGTGGAGGACTAGAGGGGGAATGGGCGGGGGGGGGGGGGTGCTGGCAGGGGGTAGGGGCTGGAAAGGGGTGCGGGGGGGGGGGGGTGGGGTGAAAGTAGTGCAGTGAAGTGAAGTGTAGTGCAGGGTACTGATAGTGAAGGGTGTATGGTGTAGGGTGCAGGCAGTGGAGGGTGCAGTGCAGGTAGTGGAGTGCTGATAGTGCAGTACAAGGTGTAGTGCAGATAGTGCAGTGCAGGGTACAATACAAGGTGTTGTGTAGGGTGCAGGAAGTGCAGGGTTTTGGAGGGGGGACTGGAGGGGGGAATGGGCAGGGGCATGGGGGGACTGGAAGGGGGTGGGGGGGGGGGGACTAGAGGGGGAATGGGTAGGGGCAGGGGGGGGGGGGGGGTGCATGGTGAAGGCAGAGGGAAGGGTGGGGGGGGTGTCCAGGGTCTTGAGGGGGTTTGTCCTAGGTGGGGGGATGGCAGTGGGGGACTGGAGGGGGGAATGGGAAGGGGGGCTGGAAGGGGGTGGGGGTGGGGGGGGGGGGTCTGGCAGGGGGTGGGGGTGGGGGGGGGGATGTTAGGGGGTGGGGGGAAGGCAGGGAAGGGGGGAATGGGCAGGGGGGACTGGCAGGGGGTGCAGGGTGCAGGGTGTAGACAATGCAGTATAGTGAAGTGCAGTGCAGATCAGGGCATTGCAGGGTGCCGACAGTGCATCGTGAAGGGTGTAGGGTGAAGGCAGTGGAGGGTGTATTGCAGGTAGTGGAGTGCAGTACAGGGTGTTGTGCAGGGTGCAGGCAGTGCATGGTGTTGTGCAGGGTGTTGGACATTGCATGATTTAGTTTTCATTCATGTAATTTTTTTATGTTCATGTTCTGACTATGAGGTACATAATATCATGTACTTTGGGAATGTTTAACTTATGTATGAGGTGTTGGTATCTTAACATATAGATGAGTTTTGTTATATTGTGGGCACTCATGTATGATTAACCAGGTGCAGGGTGTCGTGGAGTATAGGGTGCAAGCTGCGCAGTTCACTATCTGATTCAGGTAAGGTTTCTTCTATTTTTATTCTTTGGCTCAATTTTAATTAGGGTTGTTGTGGTTTTTTGGGTTCCCTATATTTTTGCAGTGCATTTTGGACCTCGTTGAGGACAGTGAAGTACCACATGACTGGGATATCCTCTCAACCTGCAGGCATAATGCCTTCTAAAAGTTCATCACAAGGACCGACTCCTTGGTTCAGTTTGGGTCAGGTTAGGTTTGCTAGGTTATTTTTTATTGGGTTCATTTTTTTTGGTTTATGTCAATTTTAACAGGTTAATTTTGATTTATTTGGGGATATTCATTTCAATTAAATTAATTTTAGATTCAACTAGGTATGTTTCATTAGTTTCGTTTTATTCTTACTCAGTTACACTTTATTGAAGTCAGTTTTGATTGGTTTGAGTCAGTTTGGTTACATTATTTTTATTTTAGTTCAGTTTCATATTTTTCAAAACCATTTGGTTTGGTTCCACTCTAATCAATTTGTCTTGATGATGTTTGATTTATTTCTAATAATATTAGCATGTTTTTGATTAGTGTAGTTCATTTTATTGGAAATTTTTGTATCATATCCATATTAGCATGTTTTTGGTTTTCACAATTCAATTGGCTGGTGTGTTGGGTAGGTTGGGGGGTGTAGGGGGGGTCTATTGAGAAGGGGGGTGTGTAGGAATGGGGGGGGGGGTCTGTCTAGGAAGGGATGAAGGTGGGGCTACAGGGGGAGTGGGGGGTGGTGCTATCCATGGAAAGGGAGGGTGGGGGCTGCAGGGGGAGTGGTAGTGGTGGTGGTGGTGGTGGTGGGGGGGGGGGGTGTCCAGGGAAAGGGAGGGGGTGCTGAAGGGGGAGTGGTGGTGGTGGGGGTGTCTAGGGGGAGTGGGGGGGGGGGGGCTGCAGGTGGCGTGGTGGCGGTGGCGGTGGGGGGGGGGGTCCAGGGGGAAGGAGGGGGGGCTTCAGGTGGAGTGGTGGTGGCGGTGGGGGGGGGGGGTGTCCATGGGGAAGGAGGGGGGGAGGGCTGTCTAGGGGGGGTGTCCAGGGGGAGGGAGGTGTATAGTGAGGAGGGGGCATGGGGTGTAAGGTGCAGGGGGAAGTGTGCAGGGGTGAGGTGGGGTAGGGGAGGTGTGCAGGAGGAGGGGGTAGGGGGTGCTGATGCAGGGTGGGGGGGTGTCTAGGGGGTCTGTCCAGGGGAAGGGGGTGTGTGTAGTGAGGTGGGGGGGGGGGTTCAAGGTGTAGGGGGTGGGGTTCAAGGTGCAGGGGGAAGTGTGCAGGGGGGTGGGGCAGGGGAGGTGTCCAGGAGCAGGGGGTGGGGGGGGGGGGTGCTAGTGCAGGGTGGGGGAGCTGTGGGTGGGGGGAAGGGGGGAGTTGGTAGTGTCCTCCCAACAGCCAGCAAAGTGAACCATGTTGGGTTTTTATGTAGTTTAAAGGTCTATATCCATGGTTTTATGAACCATGGACTTTATTGGCATGGTTATAGGGATGATCTTATAGACACAATTTCAAAACCGTGGCTATAGGGCTATAGCCACGGTTTCAAACCATGGCTATAGGATCCGACCTATAGCCATGCCAATACCAGCCATGGTTCATGAAACCGTGGCTATAATCTATAGCCATGGTTTTTGGGCCTATAGCCACGGTTTAGAACCATGGCTATAGCCTAAATTTCTAGTAGTGGGATTTCTGTTAAGACATATCCCGATAAACCGTGACAACACAAGTGATATTAACATTTCTAATAATCTAATTTCTCATTCTAGAACAACACATATTGATGTAAGACATCACTTTTTGAGAGATCATTATCAAAAAGGTGATATAAATCTTGAGTTCATCAGGACTAAGCATCAACTTACTGACATATTCACAAAACCCTTAAACTATGAGAGAATAAACTACATCAAACATGAAATTGAAATGATAAATCTCTAAAGTCTTTTCAAACCACTATTTCCTTTGAAAATATATGTTTATTATGTGAAACCAATCAGTGAAACTGATCTATGAAACCAATCACATAAAACTGATCTTGTAAAACTGATCCTATAAAACTGATACCTTTAAGGACCCTTTTGCAATTCTGTATATTTTAAATAAAACGACACAATTTTGTGTTATTTTTACAACTTTTAAATTTTTTGATTTATGATTTACAATCCCTAAATTATATAATAAATTCAATCTATCTCGACCTTTCGCCTTTCTCTCTGCCTTTGAACCTTCTGTTCTTCGACACTCTACTTCTCTACCCATGGCCTTTCGACTCCCCTCAAATTCGAACCCTCACAATGGCAAGGAAAAAGCATGTGATGGAAGAGCTGAGTGAATCTCTATCAGCTAAGCGTCATAAGGGTGAGTCTAGTGGTGCTGCAAAGCTAGGTTTGGGAAGCTGAGTTGTTACAGTTGAGAAAGAAGTATTTATAGAATGGCTTTTGTCAAGCAGATAACTTTTGTTGAGGGCGATAGAATCTCAAGGATGGCTAAGATGGTTCTCAAACAATGAAATACCATTTTATCCCTATCTTTTGCATAAGTTTTATCTCAACTTGAAGATATCCCTGGATAGAACTGAAGAAGTGTGGATGAAGTTTGTAGTAAAGGGAAAAGAGATAAATTTTTTATCTAAGGAATGGGTTGAATGCTTGGGAATGCTTCATGAAGGTGTCTATAATGATTAGCTAGGTAATATTACTCCTTCCTCTATTTTGTTTTAATATGAAGATGCTTTGAAGGAGATGAATGGAAGTGAAGAATCGAGGAGAGCTACTTCCAATGAATTTGATGGGGAGGCAATATTACTTTTTAAGTTTATTCAACATCAAATCTTCCCAGGGAAGGGATATTTATATACTGTGAATTATTAGGATGTATTCATGATTTACCTATTAAAAAATGGGATAAAGGTAAATCTTTATAGGTATCTAATGGTGCACATTTCTGATACGATAAAACCCTCCAAGAAATCCACATGTTTGTACTTTCCTAAGATGATCTCTGCAATGCTAAAGAAGTTGGGCTGTGTGGAAGATGGAGATGAATGATTAGTGCCTGTAGTGATTTCTGCTTTCAGAAAGAGATTTGTAAGAGAATGAAGATTTTCTGGAACCTGTGGAAGAAATGATAGGTAGGATATGAGGAAAGACTGTATGAGGAGTTTAATCCGATTAACCATCCTACCAGACCAAATGATCAAGTTGATCCAGTCCTAAAACTAGAAGAGGAAGCTATCTATTCAGATGAGGAAGCTGAGGCTGAGTTTCCAAGGGAAGAAGGATCTCTTATTGATGACAGGAGTGATCCTGATATTGATGAAATCCAAAAATACATGTCTTATGGACCTGTTAGTCCACCATTGGATTTACCCTCAAGGGAACCTTTTTTAGGTGATGAGAATGACGAAGAGACAGAGGTCACTGGTGTATAAGGATATGTATGTAAGTCAGATGAAGAGTCCAATGATGATGATGATGATGAAAAGGGAGATGATGAGCATGTCAGTGATTCTTTGAAAGTGTGTCAAAAAGTGATTGACAGATCCAGTGAGGAATCTGTACATGGAGCTGTTAATGGTGCTGATCCAATTTAATAGGAGGCTTTTGATTATGGAGATTCTGGTAATGAGGATAGACCTCACTATCCTGATGTTAAAAATCAAGAAATCATTTAGGAGTTGAAGGAAATTATGGCTGGTGTCCATGAGTTAGAGGCTGAGGATCAGATGCCTCTAATGGAGGAAGTTCTTGGAGAAGTCTAAGTGGTTGGAGTACAAGCATAACCTCAAGTTCAGTCGGTACCTATGCCCAGAAATGTTATTTTGGATGGAGGTCAGGAAGAAGAAGAAGAAGAAGATGAAATTGTACCTGATCTTCAGGGAAGAAGAGTCAGGATTGACACTGTTGAGCCAAGAGACTGGACCTGTACTCATGAGTGGAATAGAGATATATGATACATTCTATTTGGTATTGAATATAACTTTGATGAGGAGATAGGAGCACCACCTCCTGCTCCTCAAGTTCAAGCTGAAGTAGAACCTATTAAATCTGCTTCACCAGTTGCACCTCCTACAGTTGAGCCAGTACCAAAACTAGTTCCTAGTGACTATGTCACTAAGGATGATTTAGAGAAATTCAAAAATGATATCTGTGAGTTAGTGAGAGCCTCAGTTGGATCCATAAGTGAAGCCTCTACTTCCATGAGTATTTAAGATGTTGATTCTACACAAATTTCAAGGATAGTGATCCAGGCGATTCAACCTAATCTCATTACCACATCCAAAACCATAATTATACATAATAATTTACTAAGAGAAGAAGTAAAAAAATGAGCAATGAGTTAAATTCTCTAACCACTGATTTCAAGACCTCTTTTAGTGGTGTGATAGAAGTTCTTAGGAACTTAGTGACATATCTAATGAGTTTATATTTGAAGAAATTAAAAGAGGAGCTTAGAAAAATGATCGCTGGTCCATCCAGTTCTAGAGGTGGGAGAGGTTCTGTTGCCGATTTGGAATATCTCAAGGCTATGATAAGAGAAGAACTCAAGAATATTCAGAGTGATTCAGACAAATAAACTCTTGAAAAGGTATATATAAATACAGAACTTGTTTATAATATGGTATGGAAATGCACAAATTAAGCCTCTTTTACTCAAAAATAGATTAGAGAGAAAGTGGATAAGTATTTTACCAAGATCTATACCAAGTGTGATCTCATCAACAAATTCAAGTTTTTAGACGAAAATATGAGAATTCCTCCAGTAACAGAAGCCGTCAAGAAACAAGTGGCACAATTAAAGAAGTTTACCCCTCTACTGAATAAATTCTTGGAGAATAAGGATGATTTCGAGAAGGCCATGCAATATGATGGTGAGATCATTAATGATTTCATCAAGCTCTTCAATCCGTATCTGCATGTTCAAGCTGAAGCAATTGTGGTTCCTCCTATTTCTTCTATTGGTGCTACCTCTTGGCCTCCTACTCAGATGAGTGTATCTCAGGCTCTTTCCTAGATTTGACCAGTAATTACTGAGAAATCTCAGAGCCATGTGTTGTTAGAAAGGAGACCTATCCTTGCATCAAATATCCCTATAGGTGTTTCCTTGAATGGTGTTTTCATTAGACCACCTCTTCCCACTAAAAAACCAAAACCTTCTGATCCTACTCCTGATCCTTCGGATAAAGGCAAAGCACATCAAAATCCAAATCCTTAGTGGTGGATTATGTATTTGATAGGTCCTTGTATCTTTATTATTTCTGATTTTAATCTTTTAAACCCTAATGGAAATCCTTTTTTGTCTTTACTATGTTTCTCATTTTCTTTATGTTATTTCTCTTTCTTCTTTCTCATTCTCTTAACATTTTTTTCTAATCCCAAAAGGGGGAAAAAGGTATAGATATACATTATTTATTTCAGGGGGAGAAACATTGAAATAGTTTCATAGGCCACATGGCATGTACTCAACATAATATATATATACACACACATATATATATACATATATTTTCTCTGATCCAATACTTGAGGGGGAGCTTTCTTTTTAAAAACATAAACAAGGTAAAGTTTTATTTATATTGAACAATCACATTCAGTGAGGTATGCTGAGTCAAGTAATTATTATTCCTTAACATCACATGTATTCCATAATTTGTGATTATTAAAAAGGGGGATATTATTGGACTCTCTAGGATATAGTGGTTTCCATAATAAAAAATAATGTCAATATTCAGATTCTATTATCTATAAGTAAATAAATTATTCCATACTATACAATACATTTCAATAAGTCAATAAAATATATTTATGCTTCAATATGTTTACAAGTGTACATTTACATGTATTTATGGATGTCACTTAATCTAGTAGTGCTCTATGTTAGATAGACACTTCATAAGTTTCTCAGACTCCCTGGCACCGTTATTTCATGATTTACTCACTGATGGACGACACACCGATGATCAACTCACCGATGGACGACACACCGATGATCAACTCACCGATGGATGACACATCGATGGTGAACTCACCGATGGATGACACATCGATGATCAAATGACCGATGGACTACACACCAATGATCGACTCACCGATGGATGACACATCAATGATCAACTCACTAATAGATGATACACCGATGATCGACTCACCGATGGATGACACACTGATGATCAACTCACCGATGCTGACAAAACGATAACACAAATGATTCATTAATACACTGAGTCACTGATACTGATGGAAATGACTCATTGATACACTGATTCACTGATACCAATGGAAATGACTCACCGATACACTGAGTCATCGATACTTAGATTCACCGATGATGACAGATCGATGCAGACAGACCGATGATGAAAAACCGATGCATATGACTCACCGATACTTATGACTCACCGATATTCATAAATACTGTTTCAAATTTATTAATTCAAATTTATTTCTAATGATCATATTTAGATAAATTAATATTTCTGACATTATTTAATGTTGTATGTAGGACTATCTGTAGACAATACGAGGTATATGCACATGGGGAGATCTTCATGCCAGCTGGACCTTGAAGTATAAAAGTATTACAAGCTAAATCGTGCTATATAGAGATAGACTGGGAGAATATGATAAATAGTGAAAACATAATAACTTGAAAATCTATGTTCAAATATCCAAGAAATTAGAGCTATAGTACACAAGGAGTTCAATAAGACAAGCAATAACCTGCTAAATTTCAATGAACATCCTAACATCAAAGAGTTGAACTTTTCACCCCTAGAAGCTAGAGTACAAAGGATACAATACTCTGTTCTGAAGACATATTCTAGAAGAGGACTCAAATATCATTTTCTCTTCTTTAATCTTGTCCAGAGCTTCACTGCATAACACACATATATTTCTAAACTCTATTATTCCTTTATAACTCTGTTGTGGTCTTGTGTTTACTTTTTAAGCAGTGTGGGAATCAATTTGTTTCACACACATTGTCTTCTATGCATAACTGAAGTATACTCAATATCCTCACTCTCAATCTCTTTTTTACTCTCACATCCCACATAGAATAGTGGAAGAGATCAAGTGTGATCTATTTGTTGCTTTTCCCACGAATAATTGTGGTAGAGGTCAAGCGTGACCTGGAAAACCTTGTGTGCTGTTGTGAACCCCGATCTAGGGTGTGTATCAAAAAGTTTATTAAAATAAACTACTTGGTGACAGATGATCACCAAGTAGAGAGGACTAAGTCTCAGCTTGATATTGAACCTCTTGTTTTTCATTCACTGTGTATTTTTCTTTTACTTTAATATGATATGTGTTTATTTCATTTCAAATAAAACTAAATTGAACTTTGATAGTTAGTTTAGCAAGTGTTTATATCGATTTTGAATCGGTATATTAGTTTCAAAAGTTTGACTAATATTTAGATTGGTAAATCTGAGAACTAACCAATCATCTGAGAAATCAATTTAACATTCAAGACATTTATAAATTCACTGCAAACTAACTTTGATTATATTTTAATTGGGCGATATTTCTTTCAAGAACCAATTATAACATAAATTTTTATAGATACTCAATTCAACCCCTCTTGTGTAATCTACTCCAACTAACACCTACCCATGTCCTTGATGTTATAGTTTGATCATAATACTATTCTAATAATGTTTTAGGTATAAAACTAAGGAGGTTGTCTGACGAAGATGCATAGTTCTTAACTGAGTGTTTTCTTTTTATTTATTATTTTACCTCCTTAAAACCTATCCAAACCATTATGGTATAATAAAATAATAATATACACTAAAATTATATTATTTTTATTTTATAACCATTTTTTATATCCTTTTACATCTTATGGGAAATTGAAACATCGCTCGTGTGTACCTGTGGACCACAACCTCCACAAAGCGATGTGTTTCTTTTTCCATCACCACCTCTCATGGTTTTTTATAATGATGGATTTATTGTATATATATGATATTAATGAAATAATTATCATTATTTTAAGGTAATATATCATTTATTTCCTTACCCTTACATCATTTAGAAAATGATAATGTCATTCGTGTGTACGTGTGGAGTACCACCTCCATGAAGCGATGTGATTTATTTTTCATGAACACCTTTTATGGATGGTTATAAAATTTTATTTAATATATAAAAATGATAATTATATACTTAATAATATTTTGGATATGATGGAGTGATGAACCATTTGACCATGGTCAACCTACCAAATTCATTTTTCAATTCTGAATGGAATTCCCTCAGAACACCCGACATGGACTTAAATGATTAAGTAATTAAATATGTCATTGAAATAAATGGTCTAATTATAATTTAATAAACCTATAAAATTTTATTAAACATTTAAATAATTATTATAATTTTATTATATTATAGTTAAAGGATATATATAGAAAGTATGTACTTGAGTTAAGGGATTTCAAAACTCAATTTCTCTACATTAGGTTATATTACTTCTTTATTGTCTATGTTATGCCAATATTATGTGTGTAATTACATATTATTAGTTAATGTTGTATTTAATTTTTTTATATTGATTTAAATTTATTACACATAATCAATTCATTTATTAATTCTCTTTTCAATGTTATGATCTTTATAAGGGGTTTCTTAACTCAATTTCCTTTCATTAGGTTATAACACTTCTTCATTGAATTTATTATGAAATTATTATGTGTGAATTGATATATAATTTTTTTATGCTTTATTTCCAAATGTTTTATGTGTATTTATATATGTTCAAATAATCAATTCATGTATTAATTATCACTTCAAATGTTATGATATTTACAAGGGTTTTCTTTGTCTCAATCTCATTTTCTTGAGACTTGTTTCATGTCAGGCACCATAATTTCATTTTATGGTTTACTTAATTATGAATGAATTAATTTAAAAACATTTCTTCATTTAATTCATGATATTTATAGATCCATTTCATATTCTTTGTTTGAATAACTTTTGATTCAAAAGTTACCGAATAGGTAAATGCTCTATGTTAATATCTCATTTATTTTCAAGAATGCTTATGCTCAAGGTTCCTTTGGGGGAAATTTTATGGTATTAATTTCATTAACCACATATTAATTCTTATCTTATGTTTATTTATAATTCTTACATGATTTCATTTCATTTTCCTTAATTTGGTACTTAAAATTACCAATATTTTTTTTAAGAAAAACCGACCTTATTTCCTCTTTGGTTGATGAACCTTTTCTTCAATTTCCATAATTTCTTTAAAAAAATTCAACAATGTTTTTACTATTCTAAAATTATTTAATAAATTAATTTTACCTATTTTTAATTCCAATAAAAAATTTTAAAATGATTTTTCTTATCGTGTTATAAACGAGGTACTTTTTACCAAAGTTGTAAATAAAATCTTTGTTTTAACATATACTGCACAAATGGATTTTCTCACCATCGTAACTATTATATTATTTGAAATTTTCTTTACAAGTTTCCTTTTTTATATTACAATAAAATAATTTTCTTAATATTTTTTGATTTTTTAGTTTTTAATGGTATCGAAGGAAAAAATTATTTCCTCCTATTTTCAAAGAAATATTTTAAATATTATCTTAAATTTATTTTCATCTATGTTGAAAAATTTTAGAGATTCATTTTATTCACTAGGATTATGATATTATAATACCCTATTTCTTATTTTTTTAGATGACTTATTGTTATTTTTAAAAAAATATTATCATGAAACCATTTTATTTTATACTGGTAAATCAATCTATAAAGAAACATTTTTTTAAATGTTTGATAATTAAGAATAAAGCTTCAATATGTTATATTCAAGTATGGTACTTGGAAATTATAGATGATGATAGGTGAGACTGATACAACATATATGATGAGTGGTACTGATATAAATTATATGATAGGTGAGACTAATATATATCTCCAATGCATTATGAAATGTTTCTTATCTTTAAAAGAAAGAAGGTTGGAGTTAATCGGGGATATTTCTCTTATGTATTTAACTAGGATATAGTTATTTCTGACATGAGTGAACACATGTGATGAATATAATGTCCAAGATACCAACACATTTTATATATTCTTTATATGATTTTTTAATGGTTCATTGATTAGGATTGACATCACATGGACCATGATTATTGATTCTTATGAATCATACCTTTGTTAAATATTTATGACATGTAATAAGTTTAATGATCTAGGTTTTGATGTGTATTAAGTTTTATATGTATTTCTTGTGGACATTAAATATTTTCTCATACCATTATGATCATCTTGTGATCTATGATGATATTCAATTGTTAATTCCAATGTCTAAACTTACTAAGAATTTGATCTAACCCTTATTTTTTCTATTTTCAAAAGGTTATAAATAAATATTTTATATAAAGCATGTATATAAGGGTTTCATGTGGGTGATCATGAGTGCTTATTGTAAAATAAAAAAAGTTGGATATAGTGAAAAAATTCTCACTTAAATACATGGGTGTTGTTATGTAAGAGTTTATCCTAATTCTTTAAAAATATAAACCTAAAAGTTACTTGGGTATATAAGTGATCCAATATTTCTTGTTTGATACTGTTTATTTTGGATGTATAAAACTTGGTCCCATTTATCAGTGTCAAATAAAAAAAAAATATTATGTTTTTGGTACTGTAACCTGTAGTGAGGGTTTAGGGATATAATTTATTCAAATCCCAGAATATTAATTAATGTATTATCAAATATTGATTTTTCTTCTAGGTAAAATTAATATGATATTTTCCTAGAGTGTCTATCACATTGAAAAGGTCATAGAAGTTCCCTACTATGATGAGAACCTTGAAGTTATATGATGATATTCTTAAACTTATTTCCTATGGTTAGGATTACATTTTATGATGGTACACATAGTATGTATGACTATTATGTGTGAGTAATCATAAGTGGATGAGACTATCTCATGATTTTCACACTTTTTAATATCTAAGACTAGAGATTGTGAGGACATGCTTGCCAATAGTAATTCCAAATGTTTTCATGTTATTGGAATTCCTATATGTGAACATGTATAATGATCCATAGATTCAAGATTATTATTAATTCATATCCCGAGGTGTTCCATTTGATGTATTACGCAAAACCCCAATTCCATATATTCATGGTGAAATATAATTAATTGGGTGAATCATAAATGATATTGAATTAATGAACAAGTAAATATAGAATTTTCTTTTCCGATTATGAAATTTGATATCTCAACCCTTCAATTGGAATGGAACTATCAAACATAAATTCCATGTCCAAGGTGATTTAAAGATTCATTTTTAGAAGTCAATTTAAGACATATCAAGCTTATGAGCTAATGACATGAGTATAAAACCTATTTAATGGGATATCTATAGAAAGGGATTATATTACACAATAAGATTTCATATGAATTTACTATAATACAGTATTCACTTATTCATTTATATGTGGATTTATATATTTCTAAGAATTTTGAAACACCCACAATGTCATTTTTAGGTACATATTTTATTATTTAATAATTTTTATCATTTACCCTCTTTCCCATGTGTTTTTATTTTATAATTTTAATAAAATGGTGGGATAGAAACTTGAACATGGTTGGAACATAGTTATAAATAATCATGAAACAAACATGTGAACCCTATAAATCTTTATCAGTGGCGATTTTAACACTTGGAGCACATTTTTCCCAATATTATGGAAACACCATGGGAGTTCCTTGAAAAACTAGTGATACTTGCATGGATGGTTCTTGGTTTGAAAAAATGTGTGGTCTGCCCAGATTTTAAAAATGTGGAAATTATAACTTTTCCCTTACTTGAATTAAATCCCTAACTTCTCATTACCTCCTTTCACTCGACTCTAACCCCTATCCATGCATGAGATTCCTCCCCTTCATCTTTCTCAGATTTCTAGTGAATTCCTTCAAGTTTCTTAAAGGTTAATCCCAAGTATGCACCTCTTATCCTTTACTTTGAGTTTCTTATTCCCTTTTTCATGGTTTTATTTCTACCCTAAATCCATGGAGTCCAATAGGTCCTTCTACAAAAATTTAAATGATGTGGGTTCCTATGGTATGGATCCCTTTTAGTCTCAAAAGGAATTCATCCTCCTTTACATATGGATTTATATAATTTCTTGGTGGTCCTACTTGATTAAGGTAAGTGGTTCCATATTATACCTTTTATAGATTTAGCTTATGATTCTTAGTATTTAAATTAAAATTTTAAAATGCTATTTATGATGCTTATGATTATCTTAAATTCTGATGTGAATTAAACATAATATTTTTAATTTATTCCTTTAATGAAATTGTTGAAAATGATATTAAATTTTGTTTCATGTAGAAATTGGGACTTATTTATGATTTTTTATAAATTTTATTAATAAATGATGAATATTTGGTTTGATTAAAATTTTAGGAAACTTTGAGTACTTGGTTTGGTTAGCTTATATGGGATGAGGTCCCTACCACTAATTATATGTGTCATCCCAACTTGTGAAATAATATATGTGATGAACCCACTTGATAGTGAATTAATTACATATCCATTTAGTGAGTTGTATAGTGAATTTATTAAATATTTTCCCTATACATAGTGAATTATGGTGCACTCCCATGACACATGTTTCTAAAATCTAATTTTAGAATTTTATTCCATTAAATAAAACTGTTATATTGTTTGTATTCCTCAAAAAGTTTAAAATCCTTTTTCATATATTATATTCAAACTATCATGCTTTAGTTTCCCTAAAAAATGATTTTTTTGTGGTATCATACTTGTCTTTTTATTGTAACACCCCAATATTTTAAAATAAGAATACTATATTCGATAGTGTATATGACATGCAAGAGTGATATTAAACAAACCATGAAATATATTACTTAAATATAACCATTATAACTGAGCCATTATATTGGTGGTTATGAATAAGATTAAATTAATTTTTTAAAAAAAATATAGTTTCTAATCAACAAAAATTTATTGATAAAAATCACTCATTTTTTTTAGTAAAGTCATTTTAATCTTGAAAAAATATGTTTTCGTCAAAAATGATTTTTACTACTCTTTATGAGAAAATAATATCATTAATTTTTTCCAATTTTAGAAAATTTATTTTATAAAATGAAATCAATTTTTTAAATAATAATATAAAAATAATATTAGGGTTAAATTTTAGGATTTTTCTTAAAAGAGTGTTTTTTCAGTGAATAGTAAAAAATACCACTTTTTTGTAAAACTATCATTTATTTTCAATAAATTAAGTAATTTAAAAGTACCATTATGATTTTAATTTTATTTAAAATTAACATAATTATTATTTATTTATATTTAATCTAGTTAATTAAATTTTAATCATTTTTATACCAAAATTTTTTATAAGTTTAATTTTTAGAATAAAAATGCATTTTTCTAAAAAATGTTTTTAAGTACATAATGTTCTTCCATTTTAATTAATTAAAATAAAAAATTATAAGAAAATATTTAAATTAAAGTTATATATTATATATCTAAATATATTAATTAGAATATATATAATTATGATCACTAGTCATATAGTTATTGCAAGATCATCTTATGCTTGAAAAATATATTTCTTGAAAAATCGTTTTTCGACATGATTTACAGGTTATTTTTTAAATTAAAATTTTACATTAATGTGAATTGAATTTGAAATAAATGTATTCCATATTTATAATCATAATAATTAATATCATTTAATACTTTCAACTTATTTTTTTCATAATGAATAATAAAAATAGTAAAAATTTAATTACCATGGTTAAGGTTAAAACGATTTTACTGGGGGAGGGTTAAACAAAATGATAAAGGTAAGTTTTTCAATTAAACTTGTAAAAATAATATTTTATATCCATATTTAAGAATTATTGCATCCCAACATATAATATAAGGTCATTTAGAATCATTTGGCTTGGAAATGACTTTATTATTTTCTATTCTATTGGGAAATTTACAAGTGGTTTCCAAGAAGGTCCCCTCCCCCACTTATAAAATGGAACCTCCTCCCCTCACTTATTCACATATATCAATACATTTATCTTGAAAAAAAACTACCAAAATCTCTCTAAAAAATTGTTAGAGACATTCTAGAGGTGATGGTTGAAGGACCCTGAAACACCCTAAGAGGGGAGGGGTGAATCACAGTGTCAACTTTTTCTTTTTAATGTTATGGATCTTGTTCCCATGTTGATAGGAACTTTTTAAATCAGTTAGTAAAATGAAAGTAAGGATATGACACAAAAATTTTACTTGGTTCACTGAAAATGGATACATCCAAGGAGAATACACTGACAGTGTGTCGGTCGTACCTAAATCTACTAATCTTCACCAGTTGTAGAGTACAAGATTTTGGTCATAGTCACTTTGTTCTAGACACAATACCCTTACAAAAGTTCAGGTATGGATCACCACTTACCTTATAAAACTTCTATAAAATCTCCTCAGATCACTACTATGAGATAATTCTAACTCAATTTATCGAATTTAAAGTCGCTTTAATAGATAGGCATTGGAGTCTTTGTCTCTGTCCATCATGAGAAAATGCTTGCATCAAAGACCTGAGTAGATTCTCACTGAAAGAACTGACCACTCAACACTGATACTCAATAAAAACCTTCTCAAATCCCCTTAAAAAATCTCAAAGCTTCATAGAGAACACCACTTCACAAATATCACACCTTCGCAGAGCACACCACTTCACAGAGATCACACCTTCACAGAGCACAACCCTTCGTGGAGCTCGCTACCTCATAGAGCACAAACCTTTGTGAAGATCACTACCTCACAGAGAAACCTACTTCACGAAGCTCACTGAGCCAATTCGGAACACCCAATATTTATTAATCTCATATGACTTAGAAGTATAGGCATCATTCAAGACTTTAAAAGTCTCTTCGCAATTCTTAAGGTCGCATAGAACAACTTTCTTCGTGGATCACCCATTGCTTCATGATGGCAAAGAGATCCCAGATTTTCTGTAACACCCCGAAATTTTATGAAAAATATTCTTTTTAATTTCATTAATGTCTTTTGTTGTATGATACACCAAAAGAAGCTTTCACAACATGCATCCTTGACTTGCCTTCCATTAAACGCAATCACGACCTTCCTCGATAGCGTGTGTAGTACGCAATAACGAGTTTCACTAAACAACAATATGCTATTAAAATATTATTAAAACTAGCTGTTATGAATAGTAATAACCACTTTTTGAAATTTTTTATATTTTATTTTTCAAAATGGAATTCATTTTTGGATTCGTAATATCGAAATTAGCTTACGGTGAAATTTTGGTACTTTTCGGATAACTTTCATTTTCTGATGAATAGTGAAAAATACTAAATTTTAATTAAAAACAACTTTTTTTAATCGAAATAATTAATAGTGATAAATTATTAATTTGAGTGGTTTTAAAGTATATCTAGAATATATTTTTACAATTCAATACAATGTTGTTCATTGGATGTAATTTCACATTTACACCAGACATAAACAAATGTTAATCTTTTGATAGTTATTATCTCTTAAAAACACACTATTTGTTGTGACAGTGGAAATTAATTATAAAATTAATTAATGCAACTTATATGTTGGGAATTTTGTAAAATATAAATCATTTTTTAACTTGGAATATCAATTATAGCTTAGGGTGAAATTTTGGCATTTTTCTGAAAAACTTCAATTTTTGATGAATAGTGAAACTACTAAGTGGTAGTTAAAAAAATTAATTTTTTCATAAATCTTAATTTTACCGCTTCTGTGAATGGAATTCAAAAATTCGAGAGACACGGTTGATGTCAGTAAGTAAAATGTGGTTCAATGAGATGAAAATAATTTTTGGTGAATAGTAACTTTTTACTTTTATTTACCACGGTTAAAAGTAAATAGGGTAATTAAGGGTAAAAATGTTATTAATATTACCCTAACACATGTCCTAATCCTATTGGACAAGTGTATCTGGACCAAAAACAACCTTAAGTGTAAAATATTATCATTTAGGCCCACTTGGATTAGATTAAGACATTTATTATTATTTAATTCAAAGAAGAGTTAAAAGAGTTAAAATCAAAGTTTATTTACTAAAACATTTTTAATATGGGGTTATACATAAGATAAATTCAACTATAAATATTCATTAGAAAGATAAAAATATTTCCTACATAATGGTATTTTATTTGTAATTTTTAGACTTTAAATAATTTAATTTATTTATGACACAACAATGATGCAGTAATTACCTTTTTAAGAAAAATTAACATAATTGATGTTATAAATTCCCAAATAAATGTAATTTGAGACTTTTTATGACTTAAAATAATTTTCTAGGTTACTATGACATGTTATTGTTGCTTTAAGTAACTTGGTTCGAACTTATCATTCTGTTATAAATTTCATAAAAATCATGTACCAAATAGTGTCAAAATTGACATAAATTAGTTTTTAAAACAAATATTATATTATCAATTGTTATTTAATTCCTAAAAATCTAAGGTTCGGCCAAATGACTTAGATAAGAATATATATATTAATAATAAACAACTTTGGGTTCTTTTGGCTGGTTATGGTAAGTTTATTAACCATATAGTGTAAGAAAACAAAAAGACACGGTAAAAGTTAAATTATTTAACTTAGAGTTACATCTAATTGATAAGGTTAAAATAATAACCTAAACTTGTATAAATCCTATTGGATGAGAGTATTTCGACCCATACCCAATTTATCTTCGAAATAAGACCATTTGGAACCATTATAAACCGAATTTGACCTTAATATAAAATAATATTTTGAGATTTTCCTAAGATTCCCCTCTCCTCCCTTATAAAAGGGCACCTCCTCCGTCTCTTCCTCACACAAATTTGAGCCTTCAAGCTCGGCCAAACCCTGCCAAAATCTCTTCTCCACTTCCCTAGTATCATCCTAGAGGTCCTGGTCTTCTTCAAAGACCATCCTTAGTTCTTTAAGTGGAGGATAAGTGAAGGCGCGTCAAAAAGAGGTAATATCCATTACCGATCTTTTTCAATTTCTTTCTTCTTCAACTTCTTCTTCTTTAGTTGTTTCATGATAAAGTAATAACATCAGTATTTATTATATACTGATATGTTATTATAAATATGAAACAACTCTAATTAACCTTCTATCCATCCTACGGAGAAAGGAAATCACCGCGCGTGCGTACGTACGGAATACCGTCTCCACGCCGTGGTGTAATCTATTTTCCGTCACCACATTAATTGGATGGGTATAATGGTGTAATGAGTAACTATATATTATTATTATAAAGTGATATTGATACTGAAATAGTATACATACACTTCAACACAATTCCACGACCATGGGAATGATATCATCGCTTGTGCGTACGTACGGACTACCGTCTCCACGACGCGATGAGATTCATTCTCAATGATTAACCATTCATGAATGATTATAAAGTATATATAATAAGTACTAATGAAATATATTACATAATAATGATACTGGATTTATTTATATTTATATGTATGTCATCTACTTAATTCCATTCAATTCAATAAGGAAATGAAAACAGCATTCATGCGTACGTACGGACTACCGTCTCCATGAATGGTGTATTTCTTTCCATTTAATGATTTATTATATATATGTATATACTGAATATATATATATATATATATAAATAATGTTTTATGTTCTGGAATTAATTAATCATGATCTAAGTTATCATATGAATAATTACAAGTCAAAACACAGACGACAAATGAAACAATTTTACCCAAAACGCTCTTTAACATGGAATTTACAAAAGAACGGGTAATATAAAGTAATAAGTGAACCATATATGATATCATAACAATGAATACGATTCTGTAATAAGTAAATGAAATTATTTAAATCATTATACAGGAGGTTCGGACACTTACGAAGCAAATCGGACCTAAGGTAAGGGAAATATCACAATCTCATTTTTATCCGAGATTGTTTATACTTTTGTATTTACTGGGGTGTATTTTATCATCCACATCCATTTTTCCTCAATATGTAATATTATTTCCATCCACCTACAATTTTTTAAATCCTATTTTACCCTTCGGTGAGTTTTTAGTAAAAGATATGAAAGGAATCTTTTGTCGTTTTTCGTACGAGGTACTTTTTTGACTTTTCCGACAAAAGTACGAAGAATGTTTTTTTAACTTATACGGCATGAATGGATTTTTAAAACATTATTTCCAAGAATATTCCTTTACAAGTATTCAAGTTTATTTTTAATTAACTTCTTTTAGTTTATAATTTTACGACATGTTAAGAAAGGAAAAGTGTTTTTGAAGCAGAAAGGATATTTTCCTCAAGAATGGAGTTCAAGTGTTTTATCAAAATTATTTTCCATCTAAGACAATAAAGGGTTCTGTTTTTATCCCTATTATTACATTGATTTGATTATGTTGTGATGGAATTATTTTTATGAATTATTTTATCTTATATGAACTATTTCATTATGTCATGATGTTTAAGATTCCCATTTGTATTACATGGGTTATGCAATGATGTATGATTTATGATTTTGTGGCACACATAAGAATGGTATCATTATGAGATGGGTGGGACCTATATCTACCTCCAATGCATTGGGTAAAGATTTTATATCTCATGAGATAGACAGGGCTGGAATGGTAGGTTATACTGGTTCAGTGAAACAGGACTGGAACGAGGGTGACTCGTTTCAGAAAGGGACTTTGTCCACTAAGATAGTCTTGGAAATGAGTCTTGACTAACAAGAAATGATTCTCTATGATTATGTGTGTATGACACAAAGTTTCATGTTTTAAGTTATGATTATTGTGATTACATTTCACTGCCATGATTTATCCCATGTTATGAAATTATGCTCTCTTTTTCAGGTTAAGATTTCCAAAATTTATGTTCTTATGAATATGATGTGATTGATTTTTCTTTTGTTTACCCTTACTGAGCATTTGAGCTCACCCTTTTATGTTTTCTTTTCCCCCAGGATATAAAGAAAGGTTTTAGGTAAAAAAAAGGGAATATCTTTATGGGAGATATTGAAGATCTTTCACCACGATTAGAAGATTACGTTCCGAGTTTCCAAAGACACTAAACTATTACGATCCTTGTGTGTGTGTGTGTTTTTTTTGTTATGTACTAAGTATTCTGAAAAAGTAATGTAATGTTCATGTACGTTAAGCTTCGGGTCTCTACATTTTCTCTCTCAAAATCGTGAGTAATGAAGAGGGGTGGCCTCTTATTTGTAGGCATGGTCGAACGTAGAGCTCATTTTATTTAGGAAAAAAATCAGAATTATCCAAAAACATATTCATGATGCATCTCTCTCTTCTAAAAGCTCTATGGAAAATCCCTCTTTGCAATGCTCATTGTAACCGTAGATATCTCCATCAAAACCCTTCGCACCACTGAAAAGCATCACTCCCAAATCTGTTTTCCTTCACTGTTTGAGATAATCATTGTAACCGAAAATAAACACCGTCTCAAATCGCGAAGCTTTAGTTCTTCAAAAAACCTTAATCCAGACTTCGCAAAATCCACTCCTTTTCCATTTTTATGAAATATTGATTCTAGAAGTATACCTTTCTCAAATATCAGGGATAAAATTCTCTTAATCAAAGAGATCACCATCACAATATTCATTTCATTGTAAAATACACTCCACAAGACTTATCTCTATGAAAATTCATGCCATTTTCATATTTTCTTAAGGCCTTCAAGAAAAAATATATTTTACAATGCTTTTCATTATCCAAATTTTAGACCCTAAAAATTTGGAAAACACTAGGAAATGATGCCACCTTCCATAATGATTTCATCCTAAACTGTATAATCCCTTTCTTAGTAGTCTCTTGGATATTCCATGCAAGTATTGACAACAATGCACTCAAAACATGATCATCCCAATATGGATTTACAACAAACACAAACCAATCTCCATTTTCATCAATGAGTAGCCTTAGTTCCAACAATCTCCTACTTTGGGTTTGTTGAAAATCTCTAGATAAATTCAATGAAGCACCATCCACAATAAAAACTTGAAACTCAAGAGTCAACTCATCCAACACTCTAAGTCTATGTGAGAAAATATTGGTGTAAAAAACAAGAGAGAAGACACTAATTGAGTTCTCGACCATTATTTTCTTAGCAACTTATTTAATTTTCCTTTTTTACATTATCTTACAACCTAAAATCATAAAAACATTCATCCTTTACATTTACACAGTTCCACATTGAATTTATCCATTTATCTCCCATTGAAAATAAACCTAATGACCAATAGTTTAACATTATAGAGCTCTGAGAAATACCCCATGGATTGTATCTCCCCCATAAAATTTCATCACTTCTAAAAATAGATTAAAAATAGTAAAAACAACTAGGGATAGGGGGGAAAACTGTAGTATCATAATGCACTAGGAGGTGGATGAACACCGAGGGCCAACCAATGTTTATTAAACACAGCTGCAGATAGTGTCTTGGTCATAATGTTAGCCACTTGCTCATTAGTTACCATATAGTCCATTTTGATCATGCCTTGTTCAAATTTTCTTTGATGAAGTGATATCTGATTTCAATATGTTTTATATGAGAATGATGAATATAATTCTTCATAAGATCAATTGTGATTTTTTTATCATAGTAAATAACCATCAGTTGTTTCACCTCATCACCTATGTCAGTCATTTTCTACTTCATCCAATGAAACTGAGTGCATGATTTGGTAGTGGAGATATATTCATCTTCAGTAGTACTAAGAGATATACTCTCCTATTTCTTGCTCAACCATTCCATGCATTTCTTCCCAATATAGAATGATCCACCACTGGTGGAATTTCTTTCCCCTACATCTCCAACCCATTCAACATCATAAAATGATGATAGTTTTCTGTCTCTTCCTATAGAAAAGTATAACCCATAATTATGAGTACCTTGAATGTACCACATGATTATTTTCACTACTTCCATATGTTCCTCCTTTGGATTACTCTGAAAGTGTTCTACTAAGCATGTTGTAAAGAAAATATTTTTCCATATCGCTATCAGTTACAATAGGCTTCCTATGATTCTATTATACATAATGGGATCCAAAAACGTCCCATCCTCATGATTTCTGAGTTTTGTTCCAATAGAAATTAGAGTCTCCATTGGTTTGGAATATTTCATATTAAATTTATTCATCAGCTCTCTTACTTACTTTTCCTAATAAATGAAAGTGTAATCCTTATTTTGAATCACCTGTAACCTTAAAAAGTATGCGAGTTCACAAATCATGGATATTTCAAATTATGATTTCATGTGATTGGAAAATTCATCCACTGATCCCTATCCACTTCCACTTAAAATAATATCATCTATGTATACCAATACCATGAACTGATCCTTTTGATAATTATTCACATAGAGATTGTGATCCACTCATCCTCTTTTAAACTCAATATTTTTTAGTTAAGAGTCCAACCAAGTGTACCATGACCATGGTGCCTATTTCAAGTCATAGAGAGATTTCTTTAATTTTCAAACCTTTAGTTCATCATTTCCAAGAAAAACCCCATAGATTGTTCAATGTAAACTTCTTCTTCCAAAACTCCATTTAATAATGTTTTCTTGATGTCCATTTGATATACTTTATAACCTATTTGGATTTCCATGGAATGAAATAACCTGATTGAATCTAGTTTTTCTACTAGAGAAAATGTCTATTCAACATCAATGCCTTTGATTTGTGAGTATCCTTTACAAACCAAGCATGCCTTTTTTATGACCACATTTTCATGCTTGTCAAATTTTTTCTTGAAGATACACTTCATACCAATAACATTGTGACCTTAGGGTATCTTGACTAGATCCAATGTCTAATTCTTGTTAATATAATCTAACTCTTCATTCATGTATTTCCACCATGATTCATCCTTTGAAACTTCTTCAAAGGAGGATGGTTCCACAACTGATATAAATTCAGATTGTGTATTATTCCCAATTCTCCTCATTTGTGTGGGTGTAGTCCAATCCCCAATAATTTTGTATTGATCAATTTGTTCTCTTCGATTCCTCATTTTAGATTCAACTAAATTCTCTCTAGCCATAATTTCCTTTTAAGATTATTTTTCTTAGTTAACATCATGATGCGACTCTTAAGAGTTTTGTATACCTTCCTCTATTTCTGTATTTGCATTTTGTCCATGTTCAATTTCTTCCTCATATTCTATCACATCTGCATATGAATTCCTTGAAGCATTTGTTTTTTTATCTTCAATGATATTAACATCGACTATTTCCATAATCCTCCCCAAGAACTTGTTGAAACACTTATAGGCTTTGCTATTTATTGAGTATCCAAGGAAAATTCCTTCGTCTGCATTATCACCAGACTTACCTTTATTTTCTTCTTTATTTCTGATGAAGCATTTACTTCAAAAAACAAGAAATTATTTCAAAGAGAACTTCCTTCCATTCCACAATTAATATGGTGTCTTCATCTCACATATATAAATCCCTATTTTATTTTGAGTATACACTGCTTCTTGAATGACCTCTTTCTAGTAATGTCAAGGAATATGACTCTCAATCAGCATAATTCTTGACATGTTGTTCACTTATCAATTCCTATGCTCAATAACTCCATTTTTAGGGAGTTCTCACTGTAGCTACCTCTTGTTGTATCCCATGATTCTATAGGTAATTTTCAAATTCAATGGACATGTATTCCCCTCCATTGTTAGACCACAACAATTTTATTGTTCATACAAAATCATTCTCGACAATTCATCGATATGTTTTCATTCAATCAAGCACTTGTCATTTTCTATGTATAACTATCACAAATTCCATTCTACTATAATAATCTATAAAAAGGACAAAGTACATTTCTCCATGAGTTCCACAACATTTATTAGGCCACATACATTTGTATGAATGAGATCAAGAAGATGAGATGCAATTTTCTTCTTTGGATGATATGAATTGTAGACTAGCTTCCCCCAAATGTTAGCATCACAAGAATTTTCATGTTCATGATTAAGATTCGGAATATCTATGACAATATTCATTTTTGATATCTTCTACATATCTTCTTGATTGATGTGCCCCAATCTCTGATTCCACATATTATTTTCTTCTTAAATAGTCATTTAGAAATTTTTTTATTTACTATCAACTTGATATAGGTTGCCTTCTATTCTGCATCCTTTCATAAGTGGATTTCCAGTCTTTCCCTTAATAGTGCATCATTTCTAATTAAAAGTAACCATAAGTTCTGAGTCATAAAGTTGACTCATGCTAAGGAGATTATGAAGTAGTCCATCCATATAAAGGACTTTAGTTTTCTTTATCTCTCCATTATCTAGTTCATTACTTCCAATGCCTTTAATTTTTAGAGCTCCGTCATTAAGAAACCATACTATTCCATCAACCCTCCTCTTGAGATTTGTTAATAAGTCTGCATTACCTATCATATGATACAAACAACCACTATCAATAATCTATGTGTTTTTTTTGTAGATTTGAGGTCTACTTATACAAGGTTGGATTTCTAAATTTTATTCTTTCTTTTCATGATACATTCGATTGAGTGTAGGATACTGATGACCTTTCAATTCTCTCTTCCATGTACACAGGTTCTTCATAGTCAAAATCTTCTTCGAGAGGAGAAAAATTATTTGAAAGAGAAACACTGTCTTGCTGAAGAGATTTGACTTGTCTCAGATTTCTATATAAGGTGTCCATGTCACTCATCTTCTTGCAATAAATGGATTTATGGCCAAATTTAGAACAATGAAAACAATATCCATAGAAATTGTTTCTTTTGTAAGTAGTAGGATATGAATTTGTTCTCCTTTGTTGAACTCCCAGCTCTCCCCTATTCAGATAGATCCATGCCTCTTCACAATATGACATAGTATGACCCAAATATCCACAAATCTGACACTTTATGAGAGGAAATGTCTTCTCATTTCTATTTTTCTTCATGCCTTATTCCTTGGAAAAAAGGTTTGACTACCTATCATTACTAGAAGCTCGAGGATAGTCTTCTATTATCCTTTCAGTTTTATTTAAGGGTATCTTTTTAAGTGCTTCTGGTGATTTTACAACATGATCAACTTTCATCTTACCTTTATTCTGGTTCACTTTATTTACAGCATTTGAGGTTTCATCATCACAATCGATTCCACTATTTCCCCTACATACGGGAATTTGATCACTCAAAATATTTTCAACTCCATTAGACCAATGTTTTTATCTCTCTAGCAGCTCAGCATCCAAGAACCTACCAAATTTTATTTTCTTCTTTTATTCTTTTGAACTTTATTAACTTTTGAGCATACTCCTAAGAGTAAAAACTTCTTATCTGAGTCCCTAAATAGTTTTGGATTTCTCCTCTAGTCTCGAGGTTAGGTCATTGATGACCATTTCCTATTCTTTGATTCAAAGATTTAGTTCCACTACATCATAAATACTTTCAAGGATTGATGACTATACTTTCACCAGTTCTTCTATTCATTCAATTTTAGCTTCAAGCTAATCAACATATTCTAATGACTCTTATATTATTTATTTCCACTTATTTCATCTATTACACTTATTCTAAATCTTATAAAAATATTTATTAAGTTGTAACTTGGTATTGGAATTAGTTTTCAACTGGTTGTCTATAGATTTATCTTTTGATGGTTCTGAATTTTCAATGGTATCCATCATGGAAGTATGGTTTCCAATTTTAAATTCTTATTCTTCTTCTTCACAAAACTCATTATCATCATCTTCCTCTTCATAGATAAAACTCTTTTTTTGTAATTTTTTTATAGATTTGAAGTATCCATTTTTTAAAAGCCTATTATAAGGCTTATCAATGTTTTCATCTTTGCTTTATTCATCTTTGAATTTTCTTGAGCACTGTGAGGCAATATGCCCAACTTTTCCACAATGAAAGAAAGTCAGAGGTAACTTCCCTTTTAAATTTACCTTTTCACTTCTAGAACTTCTTGGAAATAAGAGAAAGGATTTATTTTTCCCCATTGTATTCACCACTACTATCTCCTAATTTTTTTAGTTTTTACAGGGATTTTAATGACATTTCCTTGATCACTCGAGTCGTAGCATCTTCTGGTTTGAGTCTAATTTCATATGCCATGTGGCTACTCAGAGAATCATCTAGATAAATTTTGTAAAGATATCTTTCCTCAAGGGCTGAATTTTTTC
The DNA here is from genome assembly GCA_963277665.1 of Viscum album. Taxonomy (NCBI): domain Eukaryota; kingdom Viridiplantae; phylum Streptophyta; class Magnoliopsida; order Santalales; family Viscaceae; genus Viscum; species Viscum album. The sequence continues at coordinate 1,283,845,067 of OY728136.1, read as the reverse complement.
ATTTTATAGGGGTGAAATTATTCTCAATATTTTCTTTACAATATCAATGTCTTTTATTTCTTCACTTAGACCTCAAATTTATCCAAACACTAGTAATTTGATTGAAGAAGGAGTCTGCATTCTCATCAAGACACATATTTAGATTATCAAACCTATTGTGAAAGACTTTTAGTTTTTCCTCCTTCACTTTTATATCTTCTAAATAAATATTTTAAAGTTTATTCCACGTGGAATTTTCTGAGGTGAAACTCATCATCTTTATATAGATCTGAATAGAAAGGGTTGCGATGAGAGTATTCTGTGATTTAGCATCTATATAAATAATTTTCCTATATGCATTAGTAATATCCATCCCTATTGGATCAGTAAATTGTATTCCTTACACAGTAGAAAATAATACTTCCATTCCAAGAGATCTTATATGAGATATCATTCTATTCTTCCAAATCTGAAAATTACTTCAATCAAAGAGGGGTAATCCCCTGACATTGGATGAATTATCCGTGATGGTATAAGATAGATCAAACACTAGTAACCTAGCTCGGATACCACCTGAAGGACCCTCGAACACCCTAATAGGGGAGGGGTGAATCAAGGTGTCAAATTTTTATTTTTAAAGTTGTGGATATTGTTTCCACATTGGTAGGAACTTGTTAAATCTTTCAGTGAAATGAAAGTAAGGAGATGACACAAAAATTTTAATTGGTTCATCGCAAAGGGATACGTCTAAGGAGTATATGCCAACAGTGTGTCAGTCATACCTAAATCCACGAATCTTCACTAGTTGTGGAGTATAGAAGTTTTTTCATAGTTACTCTGTACCAGGCACACTTCCCTTACAAAAGTTCAGGGATATCTCAACACTTACCTCAGAACACTTCTGTAAACTCTCCCTAGATCACTGTTGTGAGAGAAGTGTAACTCAGTTTATCGACTTGAAGGTAACTTCAATAGACATGAATTTGAGTCTTTGTCTCTTTCCAACATGAGACACTGCTTGCATCAAAGGCATAAGTAGATGCCCACTGAAAGCCCTGACAAATCAACAATGATACTCAATAAAACCCTTTGCAAAGCCCCTTCACAAAGCTCAACCCTTAATAGAGAACACCACTTCTCAAATATCACACCTTCATAGAGCACACCACTTCACAAAGCTCACACATTCATAGATAACAACCCTTCATGGAGCTCACTACCTCGTAGAATACAACCCTTTATGAATCTCACTACCTCTCATAGCAACCTACTTTGTGAATCTCACTGAGCCAACACGGAACACCCCATCTTCACTAATCTCATATAACTTAGAATCATATGCATCATTCAAGACTTTAAAATTCTCTTCATAAAGCTCAAGCTCGCATAGCACAACTTGCTTCATGGAGAACCCCTTTCTTCATGATGACAAAGCGATCCCAGATTTTCTCTCTCAAAATAGTGTGTAATGAATAGGGGTGGCATTTTATTTATAGGAATGATCAGACGTAGATCTCTACTTCTTTAGGAGCAAAATCCAAATTGGCCAAAAACATCTTCATGACGCATATATTTCTTTGCAAAGATCCACGGAAAATCCCAATTCTCAATGCTTGTCATAACCGCATAGCTCTCCATCAAAACCCTTCTCACCACCATAAAGTACCACCGTAAAGTACCACTCGCAGATCCCCTTTCCTTCGCTATTCTCGATGCTCTACGTAACCGCAAAGAAACACCATCTCAAATTGTGAAGATTTAGTTATTCTAAAAACCTCAAGATAGACTTTTCAAAATCCATGACTTTGCTATTTTTATGAAATGTTGATTCCAGAAGTATACCTTTCACAAAGATCGGGGCTTAAATTCTCATAATCACAGAGCTCACCATCACAATATTCATGTCTTTGAGAAACACACTCCACAAGACCTATCTCTGCAAAAATTTATGCCATTTTCATATTTTATTAAGGCCTTCATGAAAAAAATCACAATTCTTTCCATTCTCCAAATTTTAGAGCCTAAAAATTTGGAAAACACTAAGAAATGACACCACCATCCATACTGCTTTCGGCCTAAACTGTATAATCCATTTCCTATCATTCTCCTAGATCTTCCATGTAAGGATTGACAACAACAAACTCAAACATTGACCATCCCAATATGGATTGAAAAAAACACAAACTAGTCTATATTTTCATCACTGAGAAGCCTTAGTTCCAATAATGGTATTCCCAAAATACCAACCATAGATTCCTTAATAAGAGACCCAAAGGAGGTTCTTCTAAGCAAAGGTAACTATCTTAACTAAGTTCTTTATTTTTTTATTTTTTATTTTACCACATTAAATTTTGTATTAACACTTAAAATATAATAACAACAGTATATAACATATAATTATATTTTATTACGCTTATGAAAATATTTATCCATATCCTTCTCTATCACATGGAAGAAAAATCCATCACTCGTGTGTATGACACGCCACCTCCTCACGAACCAATATAATTTATTTTCCATCAAAAATTCACATGGATAGTTGTATTGAAGGAAATAATGAATATATATGATATATATGACATGATATTAAATATGTAAAATCAATATATCATCTAATTACTTACCCTTTCACACATTAAGTTAATGTTTCCATCACTTGTACGCACATACGACCTACCGTCTCGACGAAGAAATGTGATTAATTTTACATATATATTTCAAAAAATGGTTATAAAAAGGTATACAATGAATAGATTTTATATTTATAACATTAATATCATTATGTAAATGATTTATCTATATCCTATGCACAAGAATCAGAAATTTTTTGATAAATAATACCTGATAAAATGAAGTAGTTAATAGCAAAAACCATGATAATATTGAAATATTATTAATAGATGGGTGATATTATGTTATAATATGATAATATATAATATTATAAATATTAATATGGTTATTTAATAAATTAATAACATTATTAAAACCATTGTACATGAGGTTAAATAATGTTCAACTAAAGTAATGCATGTGGTAAGGATATTTATCTAAATTTCCCCTCATTGAGGCAGATTTTAGTGTTATGCACATAATTTATTTTATATGGCATATATAATACCCATTTTAAATGTTATATCATGAATATTTCATAATTAATGGTATTTTATGTTTTAATTCAAATTACTTCATCCAATGGGTTTTTACTTGAAAGTTACCAAGTGTTAAGGGGTTTCATTACTCAATTTCTTTTCATTGGGTTATATTACTTCTTTATTATAATTGATATTCGAATATTATGTGTATCATAACTTAAAATTATTTTTTATCGAATTTAATTTTTTTTGTGAGTTTAAATTTGATACTCATAATCAATTAATTAATTAACTCTCACTTCAATGGTATGATCTTTTTAAGGGATTTCATCTCAATTTACACTCCATTGATTTTTTTTATTATGAAACTATTCACTTTAATGTGGTGTATATACTACCCATTTGATGTACTTGACATGAATGCCTATTTATTCATGATGATTAATGTTTCAGTTCAATTTTATTATTTAAATGGGTTACAATTTAAAAGTTATCGAAGAGGTAAGAATATATTTTACAATATCACTTTGAATATTATCATTTATCCTTTATAAGCTCTAATAATTTTATTATACACTAGATATTTAATGAGTTTCCATATTTTCTTCCAACATTTCTTCAATTTGGTACTTCAATCAAGAAAATAAAATTTTAAATGAAAAAGCAATTTTATTTCTCTTTTAGTTGGATATATTTTCATCCATGACCATGTTTTTCAAAATTATTTTACAAAAAGTCCTTTTATTTGGTAAAATGATTTACTAAGGAAATTTTATGTTATAATTTTCTTTTAAAAAGGGTTTGAAATGAATATTTCTAATATTTTTCAAAAGGCACATTTTCAACATTCTTTACAAAAATTCAAAAGGAATGTTTTTAATGTATACAACAATAACAAACTTCCCCACCGCAATAACTACTTTATGAAATTTAAATTCATCTACATGTTTTCAATGATTTTAAAATGAAAAATATTTTATCAAATATTATATTAATATTTCACTTCCATTCTATTTATTATTCTAAAATAGATGAATTTATCTCAAAATTTATATTATCATTCATTAATTTTGTATATGTTAACTTTCTCTTGAAACATTAAATTTCATGAGATCATTTAAAATTACATTTATCTTAAATATCCACATTATTTATCATGGATATTCTTGTTTCTTAAAATATATAAAATTTCTATATATGGTGTTTTACTTTGAAAGCTATTTGATTGACTGGGGAAATATTTTTAAATATGTAATCTTTAATCAATATGGATATTTATTGATAAGGAATATTGTTCATGAATTAAATAAATCATTCAATATACGAGGAATGATTTGGACATATAATGATGGGTGGGGCATAGAATTATATAGCCCCTTGATGTATCAATAGGTATCATGAGACAAATTAGTAAGCTACCATTAAATGGGTTTCTGTTGTATGCCTACCTATAGATTAAACTATCTTGGTGAAAGGTCTTGATGGTATAGATATCATGATATCATGATATCTTAGATCATGATGTCTAAAATTAAGCATTCTGTTCATTGAGAATTTAGTTACTATTATCCATGAGATTACTGAATTGATATTATCCATGGATTAGCTTCAAAATCATGTGATTATTTATATGGAATTATTTGATCATAATTTATTCATTCCATATTATTCTTCATGATCAAGTTATTGATTAAATGAAATTCATTTTTAGGTATTTACCTTTCCATATTGATTATTTCTTATAAATTCATGATAAATTTCACTATATGTAACCCTTATTGAGTATCTGAGCTCAACCTTTATTTATTTTCATTTCACCAATATATGAAGAATAAATATTTAAATATAGACTCCCCAACCCGGAATCCACTAAATCAGTGCTCCAAGTTGAGTCACCACATGACCTCAAGCGTGCCTCTCTTAATGAAAGAGGTTGTCAACTAGAAGTGAGGGTTTAAAAGATCACATGGGGATACTATACCCTCTTTACCAGAGTAAGTCATAATAGAAAAATAAATTAAATAAAAATATCAATAAGAAATAACCAGAATCAGGAATAACAAAAAATTTCCCAAATAGGGTAAAAACCACAACCAATTAGTAGATATGTCATGCCATGCTAACTGTGCTAAAAATTAAGGAAAACCAAAAATAAAGGCCAACATCTGAATCCCCAAAATGGTTCCTGAATCCAATTTCAGATCCTCATCCATGCACTCTCCATACCTAACTCAACTCCATAGCATAGGGCATTTTCCCTTGTCCTGACATGAAATAATGAAATCTACATGGGCACCCAAAGGTGGCCTGAGTAGGATGTGAGTACAATTCAGTAGGCCACCACCAATGGTTTCTAAAAAATAACAAGTCTAACAGATAGTGCATGCAAGTAAATAATAAATGACAATGTAAAAGGAAGTTAACTAAGGTTCCATTAGTTATCGATATACTCCTAAAACATTTTCATAATTAAGGTCATTTAATCAATTAAAATATCTTCACTACTAATTTCATCTTCATCATGTGTTCCATGGGTTAGGAATCACAAAAATTACCTTACGACCTAATCCGTTCAATTACTATGCATAAGGAAACAAGCCAAGTTCCCTAATTATCTAGGGATAAAATTTCACAATAAATAAAATACGCTTACCTAGAAGCCTCGGTCTTGGTAGTGTCATCAAATTAATCCATTAGGGGAATAGATCCTTAGTCCCCTTAACTAACCCATGCATTATGGGGTGGTGTTAGAGCCTCAGTATTAACCCAACCTGTGGGCGTAGATCATCAAGTCCAATAACCAACAACAACTAAGCCATGCAAACATGCTTATTTATCCACGACTACATATACCATATAAAAAACCATACACAATCAATAAAATAACATTATAATTTTAAATCTATTCAACATGTAGGATTGGCATCATGCCTTAAACCATTACTACATTTACCATTTTATTTACATATCCCATTTAACCCCTTTCCTTTCCTTATGCCTTAAGAATTTATGCACATTCCACAATTCTCATGTATTAGCTCAATTTAAAATAATTACCAATTCTTACACATTATTCTATTTAAAAAACATCTCAACTCATAAACATTTAGCCAATTATCATATTTATCATTTCACATGATTTAGTTCACTTAAGCATTTCAAGTACAATTCATAAATCACTTAGAAGAATCACTTTATTACCTATAACCCATTATAAATTAGCTAAAAAATACCTTATGTCATTATCAAGGTCAAGAAACCACAATTAATATTCCCATTTTTATTCAATTTGACATACCAACATGTTCTCTATGGGCTCTACTATATCATATATCAATTTTGGGCTTAACATTACCATTTCCTATGGCTAGAATCATTAGAACACCCCATGGATAGACCTAAATTGGTTTATTCAACCACATCACATCTCACAAGGATCGTGAGAAGTTAAAATATCTATTTAGACAACCAATTTACCAAATATTACTAAATTAAACAAATGAACAACAAGAGGGAAGCAATATCACAAACACACATGCAAAAATATATAATAAAACAATGGGATATAACTTATAGACCACCTACCTAAAATATGAAGATGAACATACCCTTAACCTTATCCTTAGATCTAGATTCAAATACCCCTTGAAGCATCAACCTATAATCCACCAGAAAAAGAGGGTTTTAGGGCTTCAGAAGAATATAACTCAAGCTATAATCCATAATCCGAAAAAGAGAAGGAAGATGAATATTAGACTTAACTAGAGCTTCAATATGAAACCCCCAACACTCCAAATGGACTATAAATGAGTGAGATAGATCCTTGGGAGTTCTTGATGATTTTGGTTCATCACTAGGGCTGGAGGTAGGATAAAGGGGAGAAAAATCAGGTGGGAACTTAAAAAACCTGAGATGGAAAAACTGTAATTTTTTTAAATTTTAATGGGGAACACAGTTTTTCCACATAGTTTTCCAAACCATGAAAAAATAGTGTGAAATCTAATTTCTAAGGAGAGTGAGGTCACACAATTACCTAGGAATATCCCCATGGTTTGAAAATAATGCATAATGCCACTGTCCAAGGATGTATAGTTTGGCTCTCCCCCTTGCATGGTTTACCTAACCGTGCACCTCCTCCTCTTGGTTAGCATAGTTTGGGTGCACAATCTACACTAACCATGAACCATCTATGAAACATGCACTAAAAATCCATATTCATTTTTCTCTCATTCTGCAAATGTTCAGAACACCCTTGAGATTCCTCATACACATGGTGAATATTTAATTAATGAATCCTAAGGGATTCAAACTGAAATTTAAACAAGGAAATACCTCCATGAATTTTTCGGTCTTACAACCTCCCCACCTTATAATGGCTCATCCTTGATCCATACTCCCAAGCATCACTGAGCTTCAAAAGAAAATAGATCGGGCCACTTCTCCTGCACATCCAACTCCCTTTCCAAGGTATTTTCATGAATATTTCCATGCTTCTATAAAACTTGAACCAACAATACAGTCTTAACCCACAATACTTTCTTAGTATGATCCACAATACAAAACATATGCTCCTAAAAGGATGCACCAACCTCAAGCTCAAAATTTTCAATATAAATCACATGATATGGGTTAGGGTGATACTATTGAAGCTTCGACACATGAAAAGCATCATGCATACTAGTATATTGATGTGGAATAGCCAATCGGTATGCCACTGTTCTGATCCTTTCTACAATATCAAATGTCCCCATGTACCTGGGTGCCAAATTTCCTTCTTTCATAATTTTAAGGTGACATAACCTTGGTGAAACCCAAATAAATACACTATCACCCACCATAAACTTAGGAGGTCTACGTCGCTGATATTCATATGAATTACTCTGAGCCATTTCCATACGTTTCTAAACCAACTGAAAATTTTCTAATGCCTCCTTCATGAGAATCGGTCCCAATATCCCTGATTCCCCAAAATCTAGACAACACAATAGAGATCTACATATTCTCCCATAGAGTTCCTCAAATGTTTACATTTGAATCATAGACGAAAAACAATTATTGTTGGAAAACTCATCATGCGACAGGTTTTTTTCCCATGAACCACTAAAATCTAGGACACATGCCCTCAACATGTCCTCTAGTACCTTAATAGTATGCTTTGAATACCCATTAGTCTATGAGTGAAAAGACTAGAAGCATGATGTGAAATGAAAATCACAATTTGAAACTATAGTTATCAGTAATCCATGTAACCACACTATCTCTCAAACATATAACTCACCCAACTGATCAATAGTGTAAGTCTCTCGAATTGAAAATAAATGAGCCGCCTTATTCAACCAATCCATAACCACAAATATTGAATCATTTTTTGGGGTATCCTTAGAATAAACACTAAAAAATCCATTATTCAGTCATCCCAATTTCACTCCAAAATAGGAAATGGATGTAACAAACCACCTGGGCATTGTTGATTAGCCTTCACCTGTTGAAAGGTAAGGCATCACACCACAAAACCCACAACCAATTTCTTCATTCCTGACCACCAATAATTCCTATAAATATCATGATACATCTTGGTAAAACTAGGATGTACTTCCCACTTCGATGTATGAAACTCATGAATCAACTCTTCCCACATGTATATCAACACAACCACATGAACACAAAAACAAAAAATCCCATCATGACTAACCACCCAACTAGAAGGTGACTCCCCACCTTTAAGACTTTACTTCATAGAAAATCACTTTAGATCCTCAAGATGAATCTCCTTGACCTAGTTCAAAAGTGCAGACTCAACTGATATGGATGAAAGGGTCATCTTCCCTTGAACATCCAGTATCTCTATATGCATTTCATCAAATAATGCCATCATCTTTCACTCAGAACTAAACTCCTAAACCTCGTGACCTTGAGTTTTTTTTTGACTCAAATCATTTGCAATATTATTTCCATTTCCTAGTGTGTAAACTAGCTCAAAGTCAAAATATTGGATAAACTCAACCCATCTTCACTACCGAAGATTTAAATCATGATGAGATAATATTTACTTTAATCCATTATGATCAGTATACATCTTGAACTGCTCTACCAATAATTAGTGCCTCCAACACTTCAAATAATACACCACTACAGCCAACTAGAGATCATGAGTGGGGTAATTTTGTTCATGAGGCCTCAACTACCATGAACCATAAGCTACAACCCTATCACCCTGCATCAACACTACCCCATTCCCAACACAAGATGCATCACAAAACATGATATACTCTTTACCTAGCTCGAGAAAGATCAGAATTGGTGCAGTAGTCAATTACTTCTTTAACTCTTGGAAAGAATTCGCACATGCCTCATACCACTCAGACCTAATGCCTTTCATGGTCAAACATGAAATTAGAAATTACAAATGGGAAAAATATTTGATAAAACTTTGGTAATTACCAGCCAAACCAAGAAATATTTTGATATGAGAAACATTTTTGAGATATTCTCAGGATACCACTACTTGCGCTATCTATGGATCTACTGACACACCTTCTTCTGAGATAGTGTGACCTAAGAAATGGACCCTATCAATCTAGAAATAAAATTTGGATAGCTTGGAATATAGCCTATTCTCTCTTAGTGTACTCATGATGATGTTAAAATGTTTGGCATGATCATCATGATTTTTAGAGTACACCAAGATGCCGTCAATGATGAAAACTAAAAACTAGTACAGATAAGGGTAAAAAATCCAATTTATTAGATCCATAAACACTACTGGTGCATTGGTAAATCTGAATGGAATCACTACAAAATCATATAACCTATACGTACTCTTGAATGAAGTCTTTGGTATATCACAAGGTGTGACCCTCAGCTGATGATACCCTGATCTAAGATCAATTTTTGGAAACACTAAAGCACATATTAATTGGTAAAACAGATCATCAATATGAGAAAGAGGGTATCTATTCTAAACATTAATCTAATTCAACTTCCTATAATAAAAAAACCATAAAGAACCATCATTATTCTTGGAAAATTTCACCAGATATCCCCAAGGTGACGTGCTAGGATGAATAAACCCTTTATTCTACAACTCATCCAAATGAGTTTTAAGCTCCTAGAGTTCATCTAGTTTCATTATATATGGAAGAATGGAAACTGGTTATGTTATTGATGGTGACTCTATCATGAAATCCACATCCCACTTGGGTGGTAGCCTCAAGAAGTTCTCATGAAACATTTCCTAGAACTAATCCACCACAGGAGGAAATAAAAGATGCTCTTCTTCCCCATCATCAAGAATAATATAAGCCACTTAGAATTTGAGTTCGCTTAACTACTGAAAAACTATCCCTACACGACCTACTCAAACATCCCACTCACCACGATGGATATAAGTGTCTCCCTCAAGATACACGGACATTACCCGACAATGTTAATAGTAAATGTGGCCCTGGTAAATCACGAAACAATCCATACCCAAAATCAGATCAAAAATTGACATTTTAGGAATGAAAAAATCCCATAGAAAATGGTACCCACCAACCTCGAGATAACACACCATACACTGCCTGATATACTCTCCTTATACCCTTAACGATGTATCAATTGAGATTGTCCCAAATGTATGTTACACTAATAGAACCAAAACAACCACAAACTGAGTAGAAATAAAATAATGCAAAGCACCGATGTTGAATAAATCACTAGAAATCGTGGAATATAAAAGGATCATACATCGAACTATTGATAGACCAGCCTCTCCACCTCCACGTATAGATTGAAATACATGGAGATGACCCACCCCTCTACCCTGGGCCCTGGTATGAGTCCCTAATGCTGTATTACTCTACTGGTATGAATGATCTCAACCCAGAGTACCACCACCTCAACCGGTATGACTGATAAAACTCCAAATACCTTCCTGATAGGGGTGAATGATCCCTTTTCTACACTCTACATTGGTCTTGGTCTTCCACCCGTTCCCAGCTATCGAGGGTTCTTACAGAACCTCTACACATTCCCCATTCTACCACATGCTCAACACTCAATTGGTGGTCTGGGAAACTAACCACACATGTACCCCGACCATCCACATTGATAGAAAAACCCATAGTCACCACCTTGAGAGGATTATCCTCTCTTCTTACTACTTTGCACACTTCCACCCTGGTGGATATTCCCAAAACGATTCTTCCTACCCTCAAAAGTTTCTCCACTGTTTCATGAAACTTAAACCCCAAACCCACTACCTATAGCTTCTATTAAGTTCTCTTCTAAAATAAGGGTCTGATCCACCATCTCTACAAACCTCTTCTGACAAAATATGCGTACTTGAGACTTAATATCATTCCTAATTCTAGAAAGTCCATAAAATGGCCCACATAATCCATAAATGACATCATTCCCTGGGCCAACTTCATAAACTATGTATCCCACTCATGTATCAAGGTCTCTGGATAGAAATCCTCCAAAAAATTCTCCTGTAAATCTTTCCACAACATTTTTTCAGCCTATTGAGTCTGAACCAGAATATCCCACCAGCATTTTTCTAGTCCCTGCAACATATAGGCTGCCAAATTGACTCTTTTCTCTGCTGAAGTATCCAAGTGATATAAAATTATCTAGATAAACTCTATCCAAAACTCTAAAACCTCGATCCCAACCTCTTTGACAAATATTGGAAGGTTCTACAACTAAAATTCTCTAGTCAGATCGAACATACTCAACACGAACCGCCCTAGATACCATTCCATCATCTGTGTAAAACAAGAGAAGTTCTCCCAAAACTACTCTTCTAATTGATTATATTGGACCAATATATTTATTTTCTCTGCTATTAGTGGAGTATTTTTGGAGATATCCTCTTGTCACCTGATTGGTACATGTCTCCACAATGGAATTTCTCTACAATTCCAAACACAAGTCTCAGAATACATAACATAAAGCTTCCAAAATTTACATAAAGGAGGGATATCCAAAATTCATAAAACAAATCATTAATATACACTATCTAAATAGTCACAACCACATGTCTATAACTAACCTTAGCCATCCCTACTATGGGCATGATCAGCATGGGGTAGGATAACTCACATGACCAAAAGGATTTTCTTTTAACACTCACCTTTTATTCAACTATCACAACATAAAACCCTTTCTTTTAGACACCTTTCCCTTTCACACTTGTTATAACCAAAATCTTTAACTTATTTAAAAACATCCATTTAACACAATTACCTTAACCATTATTTAACATTCTTTTAATTTAACCATTTAAATCATCTTTATTAGACACCATTTTCTTTAAATGTTTTAGAATGTAAAATTCATCATAACCTTTATTTCCCACACACCCATTCCGTTTGTGCTTACCATGATGAAGTCCACCTATCTCCTTAGGTGCCTATAATGATACGTGAATGAACAACCCCATTCCATTTCATCTATGATAAAAATATCATAAAATAGTCACATCACACCACAAGAAAATCACCCAATAATGAAATATCATTCAATTATAACAACACACATCAAGAACAAAAATTCCCACTTTGGGAACTTTGGTTTTCCCCTCATACATGGGTTAACTTCTCCCATGCACGAGCTCATTTCCAAGGCCTAAAACATCATAATATCCCATCTAACATTCCCAAATAGTAATATAGAGAAAATAACTCCTTTGATACTACTTTGTAACATCCATGACCTGGAAGCCACTAAACTAGTGCTTTGAGTCGAGTGGAAACATAAACTCAAGTGTGCCTCACCAAATTATAGAGGTTTATGACTAGCAGTGATGGTATAAAAGATCATATGGGGATACTATACCCTCATTACTAGAGTAATCAACAAAAAAATAAAATACCAGAATGAATAAGAAATAACCAGAATCATGCATAACCAACAATATCCCAAAAAAGGCACAATACAAAAAAAAGTAGATATGTTATGTCATGTTAACTATGATAAAAGTGAATAAAACACAAAATAAATACCAACAATTGAATCCCAAAAATTATTCCTGACTCTAAGTCTAGATCCTCATCCATGCACTCCCCATACCCAACTCAACTCCCCAGTGAAGGGCAATTTACCTTTTCCTGACCTGTAGTAATGAAATCTGCACGAGTACCCATAGGTGGCTCAAGGAGGGTGTGAGTAAAACTAAATAGGCCACCACCAATGGTGTATACAAAATATATAGTCTAATTGATAGTGAATTCAAGTAAATAATAAATGAAAAGGTAAATGATAGTTAACTTAGGCGCCATTAGTTATCACTATACTCTTAAACCATTTTCATCATTAATTCCATTTTCTCAATTACACTATCTTCATTACCAAGTTCATCTTCATCATTTGTTCCATGGTTTAGGCATCACATAAATTACCTTGCGGAATAATACGGTCATTTACTACGCATAAGGAAATAAACCAAGTTCTCTAATTCTTTAGGGATTACATTTAAAAATAAATACAATACACTTACCTAGAATCCCTAGTCTAGGTAGTCTCATCAAATGAATCCATTAGGGGAATAGAGCCTTAGTCCCCTTCCCTAACCCATGCATTGTGGGGTGGTGTTAGAGGTGTTGAGATGGTATGTGGAGTATGATATACTCTATAATACCAAATGTAGGATCGAAATAATATAGATACTGAATGAAGTATCTAATAATTCTAAAAATACAAGAGGGGGATGAATTGTATAATTTAAAAAATTCCTTTGTAACTTTTAAAGATGATTTTGTTTAATAAGTTTAAACAAGGTAATTCATATAACCTATAGTTCTACACACTTGCTAAATTCCAGAAATATGATTCTGAGAAAGTGATTTCGGAAAAGATGGATCTAGAAAAATGAAACTTAATTAAAGTTTAAAAAGATAAAGATTATATCTTAAAGCATATATAATATTACTAAATCAGTGTATACAAGTATAAGGAAGTATAGTATAGTTATACTTTCCTCAAAAATCAAAATAAAGTGAAAAAATTGAAACAATTAAGTAACAAGTAGTAAGTCTTTTAACCCAAAGAGAAGGGTATCCAACAACCTTGGATAAAGGTCACTTAATTTATACTTTCAAGAAAGTCTATCTTACCCACACCAGGGTAAGCCCTATTTATGAAGATCAGAGTCTGTCATGCTATACCCACAAGACCTAAATTTCAAGGTAGCCAACACCTCTGTCTTCCTCAGCAAGGAAGTACTCTAACTTTAAGGTAGTCGGCACCTCTGTCTTCCTATCCCTGGAAATCCTCAAATGTAATCAGCAACATTCAGAGTCGCACGAAGAAAATCTGAACAAGATATTTAGTGTACACTAAGCAATAAAGTATCTCTCTCTAGAAATAACTTTAGCAGCATGTAATCTCTAGATTGATCTACTTGTAATCCAAATTTATGAGATATTTCAAATGAGCTTCTATTTATAGGCATAGCTCCAACAGTCGACTCCTTCCTCCAACGATCATATTTTTCCTTGAATTTCGGAGGGACCTATATGCGTGTCACTCAAACAACAGTTAGTAAGTAACTCAACGAATGAAATCATTTTATAACCAATATAAGTGTAATAAAAAATATGGTTACATAACCAAAATCAAATATTCGGAATGTAAGAAAAAAAAGTTCAGAGTCTAACCAAAAACATATTAGGTGTCTATAATGAAAGGATATTCAGATTCTGTTTTCTAAGGAATTCAGAACCTGAACTCTATAAAATTCTAGAGTTTGAATTTCAAGGAAATTTGGAATCTAGATTAACAAGAATTCAGAACCTGAACTTACAAAGTTCAGAGTCAGAGTTCATGAGAATTCGGAGTCAGAACTTACAAAGTTCAGAGTTAGAATTCATGATAATTCAGAGTCAGAACTTACAAAGTTTAGAGTCAGAGTTCATGAGAATTCAGAGTCATAACTTAAAAAGTTCGTAGTTTGAATTCAAAGAACTTATAGTCAGAACTCATAAGAGTTTGTAGTCTGAATTAAGAGAACTCGGAGTTAGAACTCATAAGAGTTCGGAGTCTGAATTTAGAGAACTCGGAGTCAGAACTCATAAGAGTTCGGAGTCTGAATTCAAAGAACTCGGAGTCTGAATTCGGTTCCTAAAAACAGAATGCTCTTTATTTAAGTATTATATGATTCCAAGGTTTTATATATGAAACCAAATTTTACACTTAGACAAGATAATGAACAATGAAAAACATGGTGAGGATAAATTTTATTGGGAAAGGAAAATTTTCCTTATAGAAGTAAAAACATAGAGTAAATAAAATTTTCCTTAAGATAAGGTGTTTGTGATTTTCAAAACAAGAAAGAATGGTAAAGTCATAAGGAAACCTTATTGACTTAACAATCTCCCCAAACATAAAGGAATGGAAAATTCATAAGGAAAACCTTATTGAATCAACAATCTCCCCCTTTTGGAAAGCACAAACATCCTTATAAAAAAGAATAAAAGGACTTAGAAAATATTTTTCTAGAATTTGAAAATAAAACTTATCTCCCTTATCATATGGGAAATGATGAATATGACTTACTCCCACTTAGGATTTGGAACACTAGGGATTGTATTCTAGATTTACAGAATTATATTTTTCATTATCTTGAGTACAAAAATCTCTATAATGAAAAATCCCCCTTAGATAAACTCCCCCTTTCTTAGGGATATCTCTTCTTTACTTAGTATTAATTTTTTCCTTTCTCCCCCTTTGTGATTTTCAAAAAGAGTTTGATGGAATGGAAAAGAAATTATGGTACCTGAAATATTAGTACAAAACATCCAAAAGACAAGAACCCAAAAATTCCATTATGATTAGAAATAATTTGTACAAGGAAGAAAAATACAACAAAAGATCAGATTGCAACAAAGTTATCCTTCCTTTTCCTTCAGAATCAACTTCTTGACTATAGTCTTCATATTTTTGAGCTCCTTATGATCTTCCTCTACTCTCTTAAGAATTTGTTTGTGATCCTTAGATTTCTTCTCTAAGGCTTTGATTTTATCTTCTTGATCTTTGAGAGTCTCTGCCTAAGCCTTCAAGACTTCTTCCTGCTTAACAAGCTTTTCTTAAATCTTAATCCGAATATCCCTTTATCTCTTCCATCTTTGAGAAACTAAATACAAATTTCCATTTAAATCCTTCACTTCTTGAATCTGATATTTTTTCTCAAGATTTATCTTTTCTTCAAAACTGTTTGTAAGATCCTTGATCCTACCATTTTCAGTGTCAAAATCATCCATGACACTTTCTTGAAATTCATCAAGAATATGAATATTTTATATGGTTTTCTTAGACTAAGTGGTCATGTTCTTGTAGGATCTCTTGTGGGATTCATTGTTAATGAAAAAAGTCTTGAAATCAGACTCAAGATTCACAAATTTATCCATCACCATGGATACTGAATCCGCTTTCTGATTTAAGGTGTGTTGAAGTATCTGACATCTCAAGTCTATACTTGGGAATATCAAAATGGTCCTAACAATCTTCTTCAAAGATTGCACAACAAAATCATGTCCAAGGGATGATTATTCAAATTCTGAAATTTTTCTTGGTGAGGCTTCTTTTTCTAACTCATCTTCCTTCTTCTTTGATGATCCACCAGTTTCCTTCTTCTTTACAACAACTTTGGTAGGTGTCTCAACTATCACTTGTTTTCCCTTATCATTTCTCAGAATGGATTCCTAATCTGAATATTTGTGTTCACTATTAGATATTTGAACAAATATATCTTGATCAATCTCTTATTTCTTAGCTATTGCCTTAGATTCCTAAGGATGAATGAAGTCATGATTAGAACTTTCTTCCTCGAAGAGCATATTGACTTTATATTCAGCCTTGGAATCTTCTGCTTTTTCTTTTTTCCCAGGGGTATCTAGCTTTGAAGATTCTACCTCAGAAGTTTGGATTGACAACTTCTTAGATGGAATTTCCTTCTCATTACAGGCTTCTACTTGATTAATCAGATCTTCAGTATCGCCACTACTTTCTTCTTATTCCACTTCTCCCACTACTTTTCCTTCTACGTTTTCTTTGACTTTTTCCGGAGTCACATACTTCTTTCCAGAGGTTTCAGGTAAAGCTTCTACTAGAAACAATTCTGGTACCAGAATTTGTTCAAAATCTTTTTCAGTATCCCTCAGATGGGATTGAACAATCTCAGTCTCATACATCTTTTTCTTTTGTTTCTTTTCCTTAGGTTGCTTCTCAAGCTCATCTGATATCTTTTCTTTCAAAGCCTTTGCTTCTACAGGATCGAAGCCAAACTGTGGCTCTCCTTCCTTCTGTTTTTTCTTATCTTCCCTCCATTTTTCTATAACCTCATCTGGGTATGATTTTTTCTTCTTAGGTTTAGGAGGTGCGGATTGGGCTTCCTTAGCCTTTTGGATTTTCACTTCCTCTTCTATTTCCTTCAACTTTCTCTTCTTTCATGCCTTTTTGGATGGTTCAACCACTTATTACTTCTTCGGAATAGATTCAGCTTCCTCCTCTGGTGGGTCATAAAATTATTTGGAGTCTTTAGAAAATACAATGTTCATCCTCTTCAAAGTATCATCACTGACTATCATGACTTTTCAATTTCTAGGTTTTGAACTGCAAGGGATTTTAAAAGATTATAGACACCGAACAATAAACTTAGATAGAATTGCTGGATACATAATAATCTGAGCATTCAGATTTCCATTCTTGATATTCTCGATCGTAATCAAAATATTCTTAATAAAATTGACCTTCCTTAGGTTCACCAGAAAATCTAGGATATACATATCACACTTCTTCAAAGTGTCCTTGTCACCTTTTCTCAGAATGATAAATCCTTGAACCCATAATTCAAGATTCTGTTTATTTGTAGAGAGGTGAGAAATTTTTGGAGTCTTGACATCTATAAGACCGAGGCACTCCATAAATTTTACATTTACAAAGATTCCTTTGACATCTGGAAACTTGTGGGAACAGAACTCAACTTCTACTTCATATGGAACACCAACTAAGCTGGATACCTTAGTGTATGAAAGAGCATAGGTCTTTCCATAGCTTTTGAAGGAAAACTTCTCTATGCCTTCTTCCTTAAAGAAACTGACTGATTCGTAAAACTCTATCAGCAGATTCTGATACACTAAGTCTTGATCCCTTGGATTTGATATCAAACACTCTCCCATCCATTCAACTTAATGTTCATTGAAATAATAGAATCATACTTGTTGAAGAAGTTTGGATGCACCAACCTTTATCTATACACATTCCACTCCGGAATTAGCCAGATATTAGACATATATTTCTGAGAGGATTCTTCTACAGACATTCAGAATTGAAAAAACTCTGAGAAGTTCAGAACAAGCTTAAGTATAGGGTCAGAACTTCAGCATGCGAGAGCTTGAGATCGATGTGGGACAACCCTTCTGGGGTCCTTTATATAAGTGTTGGAAGTGACGATTCATCTTACAAAATCAATCCAATGGATAAAAATATTTCTGATCAGATATGATGGTTTATATGATAGCTGTATGAAAATCTTGATAAAATCCAATCTTTTGAGGTTTTTAAGAAAAACATTCAGATTTAAGGAAAATATAATCCTAAATTTTTTAAAAACAAATGAAAATACCAGAAAATAAAGGATGATTATGAAAACTCAGAAAAGGAAACATACCATTTGGATTTCCAGGAAGATTATTCATATTGAGGAAAAAATTTTCTTGAATAAATTTAGATTCTGAAAAATTTTGATTACAAGAAATTTGAAAATGAAAAAATTCATTGCGAAAAATTTTGAGTACAAAAATTTTCATTAAGAAAATTTTGAAAAACTGACTACGAAAACTTTCATTACAATTTTTTTTGAAAAACTGACTACGAAAATTTTTATTACTAAATTTTTTGAAAAACAGACTATGAGAATTTTAGACTATGAAAAAAAATTTTAGAAAAGAGAAAAAAAATCTAACAAACAAATGTACTGCCCCTATGGAAAGGAGTTTATTACTATAAGAAGATTGATTTCAATAGGAAGTTAATACAAATGATTACATTATAATTATCATTCCTAAATTATATTTAATGTATTTAAATATATCAAAGGGTAAAGATTTTATGAAAATATCATAAAGTTGATCTTGCGTTCCGATAAATTGAATAATGATATCTCCTTTTTGTGTCTGATCCCTAAGAAAGTGATGCCTAATATCTATGTGTTTTGCATGAGAGTGATGTGCAAGGTTTTTACTTAGGGTAATGGAACTAGTATTATCACAAAAAATTTTTGTTTTGGTAAAACTCATACCTTAGTTTGTGAGTGTGTGTTTCATCCACAATACTTGAGCACAACAACTTCCAACTGCTACATATTCAGCTTCAGCAGTGGAAAGTGCTACTGAGTGTTGCTTCCTACATGACCAAGAAACTAATGAATCTCCTAAGAAATGACAAGTTCCATATGTACTCTTTCTATCCATTCTACATCCACCAAAGTCAACATCCGAAAAACTCTTTAAAATAAAATTATTTCCAGAAGTATACAAGAGTCCAAGATTCATGGTTCCCTTTAAGTTGCAAAAAAATCTTCTCACTGCCTTTAAATGAGATTCCTTAGGATTGGATTGATATCTTGCACATAAGCATACTGAAAACATTAAGTCTGGACGACTAGATGTTAAGTAAAGTAATCTTTTTATCATACCTCTAAAAGATGTTTGATCTACTAGTTTCCCAGCTTCATCAAGATATAGTGTGTTTGAGGTACCAATGAGAGTACTTATATTCTTAGTGTTGTCAAATCCATACTTTTTAAGAAGATCTTTAATATACTTATGTTGGGATATATAGATTCATTCTGGTTTTTGAGAAATTTTAAAATCAAGGAAAAATGTTAACTCACCCATCATACCCATTTCAAACTCATATTTCATTAGATCCGCAAAAGAATCAGTTAAATATTGTTGAGTTGAACCAAATATAATGTCATAAACATAAATTTGAACAATCAAAACATTTTTCTTATCTTTCTTTATAAAAAGGGTTGGATCTGCATTTCCCTTAACATAATTATTTTGAAGCAAAAATTTTGTAAGCCTATCATACCAAGCTCGAGGGGCTTGATTAAGTCCATAAAAAGATTTGGTAAGTTTAGAAACATGTTTAGGATGTTTTGTATCTTCAAAACCAAGAGGTTATTCAACAAAAAATTCCTCTTGTACAAAACCATTAAGGAAATCACATTTCACATCCATTTTAAAAAGTTTTAAATTGAAGAATGCTGCAAAGGGAATTAGGATATGAATAGATTCAAGTCTAGCTATTGGAGCATAGGTTTCTTCATAGTCTATTCCTTCTTGTTGATTATAGCCTTTAGCAAACAATATAGATTTATTTATAAATATGATTCCTTTTTCATCACACTTATTTCTGAAGACCCATTTTTCTCCAATGATAGAAGTTTCCTTAGGTCTTTCAACCAAGGTCTAGACTTTATTCCTTTAAAATTAATTTATCTAATCTTGCATAGATTTTATCCTATCATTATCACCTAAAGTTTCATCAGTGCTTTTTGGTTCTAATTGGGAAAGGAATTCTAGATGTTATACTTCATTCCTTAAGGAACTTCTAGTACTTACAATTTGATTCACATCACCAATGATACTATCACTAGGATGATTCTTTAGAAACAACTGATTTGGGTTTTGTAAAACCTTTTCATCAACATAGGTTAGGAAATATTCTTGGGTAAATGTTTCAGAATTATATTCTTGGACATTTTCCTTGTCAGAAGGATCTTCTATCATGGGTTGATAATCAATTTTTGAAAACACATCCGAAGATGTAGGTTGGGGTTGTTTAAAAAAAAAGGGATCTGTTTCATCAAATTTAACATGTACTATTTCTTCAATAGCACAAGTGTTTTTATTGAAAACTCTATAAGCCTTAGAAGTTTTGGAGTAACCTAATAAAATTCCTTCATCATATTTTGGTGAGAATTTGTGAAGATTATATTTAGTATTTAGAATGAATACTTTTCAACCAAAAACCTTAAAGTATGAAAGTCTAGGTTTTATACCATTCAATAAATCATAAAGAGTTTTATTAAGAAAAGGTCTAATCAAAACTCGATTTATAGTATAACAAGAAGTACTTACAGCTTCATCCCAAATTTTTTTTGCTATATAATACTCACTCAACATGGTTCTTGTTATCTCTTGAATAATTCTATTTCTTCTTTCAACAACACCATTTTGATGAGGTGTTCTAGGTGCTGAGAAGTTATGAGTAATTACTTTTCAACTACAAAACGTTTCTAAATCTGAATTTTGAAATTCTCCTCCATGATCACTATGAATAATTATCAAAGGAATGTTTTTCTCATTTTTAACTTGGGCTCTAAAACTTTTAAAATAAGAAAAATCTTTAGGTTTCTTTGCTAGAAAATAGACCCACGTAAATATAGTGTAATCATCAACTAAGAAAAATACATAATACTTGCCTCTAATGCTTCCAGTTTGTGTTGGTCCAAAAGGATCCATATGCACTAACTGTAATGCATCAATAGTTGAGACTTCACTGACTAATTTAAATCTTTATTTATGTTCTTTTCCATATTGACAAGGATCACAAACTTTTGAATAATCAAATCTAAGTTCTGGTAGATCCTTAACTAATATTTTCTTTGAGAGTTTGCAGAGGTTTCTAAGGTTACAGTGTCCTAACCTTCTATGGAACATCCTAGAATGATCTTCCATTGCACTAAGACAAGGTAATTATTGGCTCCTAAGGTCTTCTATGTTTAGTGTATATACATTCTCTTGCCTCTGGGCAGAAAGAATAAATTCTTCTGTGGAATTGTGTACTAAGCACTTGTCATTCCTAAAATTCACAAGGTAACCTTCATCACACAATTGAATTATGCTAATGAGATTGTGTATAAGACCCTTAATAAACAAAACATTTGAAATCAATGTTTTTACAAGAAGAACGATGTTACCTATACCAACAATTTATCCCTTAGAATTATCTCCAAAAGTTACTTTCCCTCCTTTCATCTTGATAATATTTTCAAAGTAGTTATTGTTACCAGTCATATGTTGGGAATATCCACTATCCATGTACCATGTATTATTGTTGGTACTTTTTTTACTTTCTTGAAAATAAGAGTGTTAGACTTTCGGAACCCAAACTTTCTTGGATCTGGAAATTTCAGAGAGCAAAATTTTAGGCACCCACACTTTCTTAGAAAAATAGGCTTTATGAAATCCTAAATACTGGGTTTTGTTTAAGGAACAACTTTTTGTCCAGTGCCAACCAAACTGACACTTAGTGCAGAATGGAGCATGTTGAGGAACAAAATAATTGTTACTAAAAATCATTTTAGAGCTAGTATAACCAAAACCAAAATTATTCCTTATAGGTCGGATTTTAGAATACATATTATCAAAATTTTCCTTATCTAAGGTAAAGTTTGACAAACACTTCCTCAAGTAAAAAATTTTAGACTTCACTCTAACAACCAAGTTCTTATCTTCCAAAACATTAGCTTTAGAACTAGAGTTAGTCTTGAAAACATTTTTCTTAGAAATTACATTTTCTATATCTTTAGAAAGTTTATCCTTCTCAAAATTTACTTCCTTAAATTTTTTTGAAATACATTCAAAATCAAGGGTTTTCTTATCAAGATCTTTAGAAATATTTGATATTTCTTTAGTAAGTATAGAAATATTATAATTTTCCTTATCAAGCTTTTTGTTGACTTTAGAATTTTCATTCTCAAGAATATTAGCAAACCTATAAACTTCTTCATAGGTAGGTAGAGTATCATCTTCATCATAAGATTCATAATATTTATCATTAATATAATTTTCATTTAGGGAAACATTGGTCATTGATTTAGGATTGTGTACCTTAGCCATTAAGAAATGATTGTCAACAGGTAGTCTGGATATTAAACTAAGATTATTCTATCCAGAAGATTCGTAATCTGATGATTCATCTGAAGAGTCTCCACCACTAGCACTCCAGGTTTCATTAGCTTTCAAAATTTTCTTAGCTTTATCTTTGTAGTATTTCTTTCTGTTTCGCTCAGAATGTGTTTTCTTTATTTCCTTTCTTTTAAGCATAGGACAATCAGGTCTTATATGTCCAACTCTCTTGCATTCATAACATGTAACTTTTGAATCTTTCTTATCTTTCCTTTATTTCTTCTTATATCTGGATTGAAAGTTCTTCTGTCCAACTATCTTGTTCATCCTTCGATCAATATTGGCTAGTTCATTTTCTGAAGATTCGCTTCCACTAGATTCAGATTGTATAACAACCTTCTTAGATTTTGACCTTATAACTCTCTCAGGAGTCTGTATTTCATATGATTTTGAGTTATATTAAAAGAAACACTACCATTCCCATTATTCTTCATTACATTATCAGTAACTCTCTTTATTATGGTCTCATGTTGAAGAAGAGTTCCAAATAGTTCATCAAGAGTAATATGAGTAACCTTTCTATTTTCATCAATAGAAGTTCTCTTAGATTCCCACTCATTAGGCATAGTGTCTATGATCTTGTCAACAAGAGCTTCATCATCTAATCCTTTCTCACCCATGGATTGTAAAATATTAACAATAGTTATGAATCTCTATTTCACCTTATATATGGGTTCTCCATAAGGAAATAAAAAACAATGATATTTAGCTCTAAGCATGGATCTTCTTGTTTCAATGACTTTTGAAGTTCCAAAGTGTTTAACTTCAAGTTTCTTCCATATAAAATTTGTTGCTTCACAAGATGAAATTTGCCTATATATATTTCTAGTCATGGAACAAAGTAATGTATTGCGTACCTTATAATTCAATTGATATTCATGCTTTTCTTGGTTGGTGAATGTACTAACTTCCTTGTCAGGAATTTTATATCCTCCAGTAATCATGACAAAATTTTCTACTCCAGTATTGATAATAAATGTCTTCATGCGATCTCTTCAATATTTGTAATCATTCCCATAAAAAATAGGTGGTCTTGTTGGATTTAGGTTGTCTATAGAACCAAAATTGATTCCTGCCATCTTAAAGAAAAACTTTCCACACAAACTTGTTAGTAATAAAAGTTTGTAAATAGGGAAAATATTCCTCAGCAAGAAAAATATATATAAAGTATCTCTAAGAAAAATATGAATATGAACATGTGAATCCAAAAATATGATTCCGAAAATAAGAAGAAGATGAATTCTCTTCTGAATCTAATCGTGAGATTAATTCAGATTGAACCAATCCTCTGATACCAATGGATGAATTGGTTCAGATTATGAGGTAGCCAACCTCTAATACCAATTGTTGAGATGGTATGTGGAGTATGATATACTCTATAATACCAAATGTAGGATCGAAATAATATAGATACTGAATGAAGTATCTAATAATGATCAAAATACAAGAGGGGGGGGGGGTGAATTGTATACTTTAAAAAATTACTTTGGAACTTTTAAAGTTGATTATGTTTAACAAGGTTAAACAAGGTAATTCATATAACCTCTAGTTATACACATTTTCTAGATTCTAGAAATACGATTCTAAGAAAGTGATTCTGGAAAATATGGTTCCGGAAAAATGAGACTTAATGAAAATTTACAAAGATAAAGATTATACCTTAAAGCATATAGAATATTACTAAATCAGAGTATACAAGTATAAGGAAGTATAAGATAGTTATACTTTCCTCAACAATCAAAATACAATAGAAAACTTGGAACAAACAAGTAAAAAGTAGTAAGTATTTTAACCCAAAGAGAAGGGTATCCAACAACCTTGGATAAAGGTACCTTGATTTATACTTTCAAGAAAGTCTGTCTTACCCACACTAGGGTAATCCCTTGATACAAAGAATGAAGTCTGTTTTACTATTCCCACAAGCTCTCAACTTCAAGGTAGTCGGCACCTCAGTCTTCTTATCCTCGGAAGTCCTCGAATGTAATCAGCAAAATTCAGAGTCGCACAAAGAAAATATGAACAAGACGTTCAATATGAACTAAGAAATAAAGTTTCTCTCTCTATAAATCACTTCAGCAGCATGTAATCTCTAGATTGATCAACTTGTCATCCAAAGTTATAAGCTCTTTCAAATGAGCTCTTATTTATAGGCACAACTCCAACGGTCAGATCCCTCCTCCAACAGTCATATTTTTCCTTGAATTTCAGAGGGACCTATACACGTGTCACTAAAACAATGGTTAGTAAGTAACTGAATGCACGACATAATTTTATAACCAATACAAGTTTAAGAAAAAATATGGTTACATAACCAAAATCAAATATTCAGAATGTAAGATAATAAAAGTTCAGAGTCTAACCAAAAACATATTCGGTGTCTATAATACAAGGATATTCAGATTCTGTTTTCTAAGAAATTCAGAACCTGAACTCTATAGAATTCTCGAGTATGAATTTCAAGGAAATTCTGAATCTGGATTTATGAGAATTTGGAACCTAAACTTACAAAGTTCGGAGTCAGAGTTCATGAGAATTCAGAGTCAGAACTTACAAAGTTCAGAGTTAGAATTCATTAGAATTCAGAGTCTAAACTTACAAATTTTGGGGTCAGAGTTTATGAGAATTCGAAGTCAGAACTTACAAAGTTTGGAGTCTAAATTCAAAGAACTCAGAGTCAAAACTCATAATAGTTCAGAGTCTGAATTCAGAGAACTCGGAGTCAGAACTCATAAGAGTTCAGAGTCTGAATTCAGAGAACTCAGAGTCAGAACTCATAAGAGTTCGGAGTCTGAATTCAGAGAACTCGGAGTCTGAATTCGGTTCCTAAAAATATAATTCTCTTTATATAAGTATTATATGATTCCAAGGTTTTAGATATGAAACCTAATTTTTCACTTAGACAAGATAATGAACAATGAAAAACATGGCGAGGATAAATTTCCTTAGGAAAGGAAAATTTTCCTTATAGAAGTAAAAACAAAGAGTAAATAAAATTTTCCTTAAGATAAGGTGTTTTTGATTTTCAAAACAATAAAGAATGGTAAATTCATAAGGAAACCTTATTGACATAACAATATCCCCAAACATGAAGGAATTTAAAATTCATAAGGAAAACCTTATTGTCTTAATATGAGCCTCAGTCTTAACCCAACCCATGGGTGTAGATCCTCAAGTTCAATAACCCACAACAACTAAGCCATGTGTACACGATTATTTATCCATTACCACATATAACATATCAAAAACCACACACAATAAATAACATAACATTCAAATTTCAAATCCATTCAACATGATGGATTGATGTCATGGCTTAACCTATTAGTACATTTACAATTTTCTTTGCATAACCCATTTAAACCATTTCCTTTCTTTATGCATTAACCATTTATGGATATTCCACAATTCTAATGTATTAGACCAATATAACATAATTATAAATCCATAAATATTATTCCATTTAACACACATCTCAACTCATGAACATTTACCCAATAATCATATTTATCATTTCATATTCTTTAGTTCACTTGATCATTTCAAGTACAATTCATAAATCACTTAACACAATCACATTATTACCTCTAACCCATTACATATTAGAAAAAAAATCACTTATGTCATTATCAAGGTCAATAAACCACAATAAATATTCCATTTTCAATTCAATTTGACATACCAACATGTTCTCCATGGGCTATACTATATCACATATCAATTTCAGGCATAACATTACCATTTCCTACGGCCGAAATCATTGGCTCACCCCACTGGTGGCCCTAAATTGGTTTAGTAAACCTTAAAACATCACAAGGGGATCATGAGGTGTTGAAATATATATTTATAAAACCAATTTACCAAATATTCATAAATTCAACAAATTCACAATAAGAGGGAATCAATATCACAACCACACATGAAAAAATCTATAATAAAACTACGAGATATAACTTGTAGACCACCTGCCTTGAATTCAAAGATGAACACACCCTTAACCTTAACCTTATATCTGGATTCAAACAAAACATGAAGCTTCAACCTAGAATCCACCAAAAACGGATGGTTTTAGGGTATTATAATAAGATAACCCAAGATATAAGCCCCAATACAGAATAGAAAAGGAATAAAAATATTGGAATTATGTAGAGCTTCGATCTGCAACCAATGACACTCAAAATATCCTAGAAATGAGGGAGATATATCCTTGGAAGTTCTTGAGGGTTTTGGTTTATCACTAGGTATGGAGGTAGGAGAAAGAAGAGAAAAATCAGGTGGGGTCTTAAAAATCCCAAGTTGGAAAAACTGTAAAATTTTCAACTTTTAATGGGGTGCACAAATTGTCCATATGATTTTCTAAACTATGTGAAAACCATGCACAAACCTCTATCAGAGTGGAGTGAGGTTGTATGGTTACCTGGGAAGATCTATATGGTTTGAAAACCATGCACCAACCATGTAGAATTCCAATGTCCAAGGATGCACAATTTACATAACTGTGCATCTTTTCCTCTTGGTTAGCACAGTTTGAGAGCACTATTTACACTAACCATACATTAACCATGAAACTTGCACAAAATAAAAATTTTACTTTTTATATCATTCCCAAAAACTCTAAAAAACCTTCGATCTTCCTCATACACCTGGTGAACATTTAATTAACAAATTCTAAGGGAGTCAAACTAAAATTTATATAGGGAAATACCTTCATGAAATTTAGAATATTACATTAAATGAGTCTATGGATGCATAATTGTTATTTTAACTATGTATTATATTTTATGTATTCAAATTTTATGTGAGATTAAATTATGTGTTTAGTTTACCAAAAATAATAAACTATTCGGTCCTTTGGGATGCAATATCTTGTATCTAATTTCAAAATAGTAAAGTAAGCACTAACTCTGGACTACCAGGGTTAAGGTTTTTATAGTTGGAATTAGAGGAAGTTTAGTAGATACCTTGAGAACTATATTTAAGAAAAAATAGATTAGGTAACATAACCATATGATATAATTTTAGGACATGTAAAATTGTAGAATAACATCCAAATTTTTTTATAAGGAATAGATTATATAGTTTTTTAAGAAATTAAATCCCTTTCTAGATACTACAACTGGATATGGAGCTGTAACAGTTGTTACTAGGGGTAATGACTCTAAAAAGGGTGCATTGGTATTTTACTTTTGCATCACCTGATTTATGAAAATATTCCTTACTGCATGCCTAGTTTGACACTCATGGGGGATATTATTTGGCTGATTTATATTTTATCTATGATTTTTTTGATGAATCAAATAATAGAACCTATGAGAACCTATGATATTCCATAGTGATATGGGATAAACCTAAAGTGTATTGAGATGGTATGTCTAAGTTTTATCATTTGTTTAAAGGAATAGATACCCCTTTTTATAATTTTTATGATGGTAATATAACATGATTAAGGATATTTGTTAGGAAACATTTATAAGAATACATACCTATATTTTAGGAAATAATTTTAATGTTATTAATAACCTTTAGGGTTAATATGATCATTGATGTTAAAGTAATAATAACCAATTAATATTATTTGATTTATTAAAAAAATAATCTATATAGAAAACCATAGTGGTTGAAAATTTATTTAATGATTAATTTTATTTCAAGGATGTTTATCATATTTTTGGGAAAGTTATAATAATTATATAAATATGGTTTTAGAAAAAAGGAAAACCTATATACTAGATGACAACCCATTGCATCTGTCAAGGCCACGAGAATTGAAACCACAACTGAGGGGTGACAAAGGTGCAGTGAATAACACTAGTTTATGCGATGTCCTAGTTAATATGACATTACTTAAATGATTTGATGTATAAATATTAATTTGATTTTGATAACATATTATAGGATCACTATTTTGAATTTTTAGGATTTTTAGGTGATTAATGATATTTTTGGAAAAGTTTCATTGGGTTTAGGTATATATAAAGCATAGGTCTAACATGTTATTTAATGTAAAAGATTATTTGGAAATAAAAAAAATTAATTTTTTGAATTTTGAGGTTATTTGGGATATAGGGTTATTTATTTATGGAAGGATTTAAGTTAAATATTTTCCATTTGAGATTAATATGAAGGTGCATTCATTTTGGGAATTATCTTACTTTGTGATAAACATTTTTGGTTTTAGTTAATGCCTAAAGGTATGGGGAATATCCTAATTTCATTTTGTGGAATAATGTGATCCATTAGAATTTTATTTTAGTGCTACAGGCATAAAAATTTCATATTGAATATTCATTTCGTAGAGTAAGAAATGAAATGGAAATTGATCAAAGCACAACTAAAGGATGAAATTGTGCCTATGAAATAGAAATATATCATGTAAGTATATTTCTTTATTTTCTTAGTCTATATGGTAAAGTAATTCATTAAATATAATGAAATGATATTGAAACAAAAATATTATCCTATTGCTTTCATATCAAATGAATCAATAGTCTTTTAACTAATCACAAATTTATGGTTTTGTAGTGGTTAACTTTATCTTGATCATGTTCTATATCACTATCTATTAGTTCATGGGAGTTATTTTTCTCCTACATTTCCATATTATAAATTCTAACTAATTTTGTCACACTTGGAAACCTAGTTATGTGTTATTTTAGATGACCTTTTTAATCCCCTTTCCCTATCTTTAAGAGGAAGTTTTATTAACCCGTTTACGATGTGGGTTTTCCAGAAAGGAATTTTTAAATATCAAATAATTGATTTCCAAGTGTATATTAAAATTTTGAGGATTAAATTTATTTAATATGGGGAGAATTTAACACCCAAAATTTCAAAATAGGAACATTATGTTTGATAGAGTATACGACGTGCAATACCAAGGTTAAACAACCCACAAAATATATTATTTTAATATAAATATTATAACCTAGACATTGAATTGGAGGGTATGAATAGAATTAAAAAATTATATTATATATATATATATGTCCTAATAAATAAAAATTTATTTATAAAATTACTCAATTTGTAGTAATGTTAATCTAATATTTAAAAAATGTGTTTTTTATAAAAAAATATTTTTATTTCTCTTTGTGAGAAAATAATATATATAGTTTTTTTACTTTTAGAAAATTTATTTGATAAATTGAACATAATTTTTGAAATCATAATATAAAAATTTGTTTAAGGTGAAATTTTTGGATTTTTTTAAAAATAATGATTTTTCCATGAATAGTAAAAAATACCTCCTTTTGTAAAACTGTCTTTTTTCAATAAATTATGTAATTTAAAAGTATCATTATTATTTGAATTTGATTTCAATGTAAAATAACTATAATTTAGTTAAATTTAATTTAATTAATTACATTTAAATCATGTTTATACTATATTTTGGTATAAGTTTATTTTTAGGCTTAAAAACTCATTTGTTTGAAAACTATTTTTAAGTGCATAATGTTCCTTCATTTTATTTATTTAAAGTAATAAATAATAAGGAAATATTTAAATGAAATTTATATACTATATATCTAAATATATTAATTTTAATCCATATAATGATGATAAATATTCATATAGTTAATGTAATATCATTTTATGCTTGAAAAATACATTTCTTGAAAAACTATATTTTGACCTGATTTACAGACTCATTTTTAAATTAAAAATTTTCACTTATGTGAAATGAATTTGATAAAATATATTACATAATTGGAATCAGAATAATTAATATCAGGTAATAAGGTCAACTTAATTTTTGGTTATAATGAATAGTGAAAATAAAAAAAATTAATTACCATGGTTATGGTTAAAATAGGTTTACCAGGGGTTAAACCAAAATATAAGGGTAATATTTCCAATTAAAATTATCAAAATAAAATTTTATGGACATATTTAAACCTTAAACTATTGAAAATTCTAATATAAGGTCATTTGAAAGAATTTTTCTTGGGAATGACTTTATCATTTTGTATTCTTTTAGGAAATTTCCATGTGGTTTCCAAGAAGGTTCCATTCCCCACTTATAAAAGGCCACCTACTACCCTCAATTATTTACATCTATAAAGAAATTTAACTCAAATAAACCTACCAAAATATCTTCCTAAAATCCTTAGAAACATCATATAGGTTTTGGTCTTCCCAAAATACCAACCCTAGGGTCCTTAATAAGAGATCCAAAGGAGCTTCTTCTAAGAGAAGGTAATTGTCTCCACTAAGCTCTTTATTTTTTTTAATTATTATTTCACTACCTACAATTATGTATTAACACTTAAAATATAATAAAAAATTATTATCCCATATACTTAGATGTTATTATTTTTATGGAATAATATTTAACCATATACTTATCTATCACATGGGAAATAATGACATCACTCGTGTGTACGACGAACTACCGCCTCGTGGACAGATGTAATTTTTTTTCCATCACTATATCATATGGATAGTCATAATTATATAAATAATTAATATATATGATGAATATTAAATTATATTAATTCTGGAAAATTAATATATCATCCAATTATTTACCCTTTCACCCATCAAGGTAATGATATCATCGTTCGTGCATACATACCACCTACCTTCTCGATGAAGCGATGCGATTAATTTTCCATGTACACATTTATATAATGGTTCCAAAAATGAATATAATGAATAAATTTTATATATATAACATTAATATAATTTTTTATATTTATTATCTATATCCTATGGATAAGAACCAAAACTTTCATGATAAAACATACGTGATAAAATAAAGAAGTTAACACCTGAAAAAATGGTAATAATGAAATATTATTAATAGAAAAGTGGTATTATATAATAAGATGATCATATATGATATTATAAATATAAATATGGTTATTTTAATTTTTTTAACATGATTAAAATCATTATACATGAAGTTAAATCACGTTCAACTAAAGGTAAGCCTAAGGTAAGAAACTTCATCTCAATTTCCCTTCATTAAGGAATATTTTATTTTTTTGCACAAAATTTATTTTATATGGTGTATATAATTATCATTTTATATGTTATATCATGAATAATTTATAATTAATGGTATTTTAAGCTATAATTCAAATTATTTCATCCAAGGGGGTTTTACATGAAAGTTACCAAGTGGAAAAGGGTTTTATAAATCAATTTCTTTTCATTGGGTTATATTGCTGCTTTATTATCTTTGATATTCCAAGATTATGTCTGTAATTATTTAAAATTATTTTATATGGTATTTAAAATTGTTTTGTGTGTATTGAAATTTGATACACATAATAAATTCATTGATTAATTATCACTTCATTGGTATGGTCTTTGTAAGGGATTTGGTCTCAATTTATACTCTATTTAGGCATGTTTGTTATTATTCACCTGTTCACTTTTATGTGGTATATATACTTCCCATTTGATGTATTTAACATGAATACCTATTTATTAATTATTATTAAAATTTAAATTCATCTCTATTCTTTCAATGGGTTATAATTTTAAAGTTATCAAATAGGTAAGAATATATTTCACAATCTCACTTTATTTTGGGCTTTCTTTTATTTTCATTGAAGGAATCTTATCATTTATCCTTCATAAGATCCAATAATTTTCTTATACACTATATATTTAAGTATATTAACTATTTTCTTCCAATTTTTCCTCTCTTTGGTACTTGAATCAAGAAAATAAATGTTTTAAAGAAAGACCAATTTAATTTATCTTTTAATCGAATAAAAGTTTCTTCCATCACCATGTTTTCCAAAATTATTTTACAATAGTAATTTTATTTAATAAAATGATTTACTATGGAAATTTTAATTTTTCCTTGTCTTTTAAAAATGGGTTGAAAGAAATATTTATAATGTTTTCTGAATGTGATGTTTTTAACTTTCTTTATAAAAAGTCAAAATTAATGTTTATTTAACATATAGAACAATAACTGAATTCCCCGGTGTTGTAATTGTTTTATGAAATTTATCTTCTTCCACACGTTTTCAATGGTTTTACAAAGATAACTCTTTTATGAAGTATTATTTTAATATTTCACTTCCATTACCTTTATTATTCCAAAAGTGATGAATTTATCTCAAAATCTATATTATCTCTAATTGATTTTGTGGTTATTAAGTTTCTCTTGAAACATTCACTTCCATGAGATATTTAGAAATTAAATTTACCATAAATATATATGTTCTTTATCATGGATATTCTTATTTGTTAAACTTTATATCATTTCTATATATTCTATTTTACTTTGAAATTTATTTTATAGACTAGGGAAATATTTTTAAATCTATATTATTTACTCAATATAGATACTTATTAATAAGGAATATTATTCATGAATTAAATTGATCATTCGATATATGGGGAGTGATTTGCAAATGCAGTGATGGGTGGGACCTAGAATTATATATTCCATCAATTCATCAACAAGTGTCATGTGATAAATTAGTAAACTATAATTAAATGATTTTCTTATGCATACCTATCCATTGATTAAACTATATTGGAATAAGGAATTTATGGTATAAATATCAGGATGATTGAGATCATGAAATAAAATATTAAGTATTTCCTTTATCGAGAATTTATTTATTACTATACATTTGATTACCACATGATATTATCCATATATTAGCTTCAAGGTCATGTGATTATTTATATGAAATTACTTGATCATCATTTATTGTTTATATATTATTATTTATGTCATGTTATTGATTAAATGGAATGTGTTTTCATTTAGTTACCTTGATATATTAATTATCCCTTATAGATTGATGATATATTCCACTGTACATATACCTTAATAGCATATGGGATCACCTTTTATTTATTCCCTTTTCTACAGGATATGAAAAAAGAATTTTTAAATGAGTTAAAGAATGTATAATGTTTACTTTCACTATGTATTGTATTTTATGTTTTCAAATGTAATGTGATATTCATGTATGTATCTAGTTAACCAAGACTTCTAAACTATTTAGTACTTATGGATGATAATACTTATATATGGTGATAATATTGTAATGTAACCACAAACTATGGGATACTAGGGCTGGTGTATTTACAGTTATCCTCATACCTTGAATACACTAATAAGTATATAAATAACTTGTTTTATCTAATGCAATAAAAGGAAAGGCGTCACTTGGAGGGAGTGGGTATTAATGCCAACCTCTTTTTTATATGTCGAGATGACATGGTGGTGAAATGATGCCATGTATCACATAGAGTCGGTCCTCTAGTTCTTTTGTTAATTTTTTTAGTTTTTTAGACTACTTATGTAGATATTTTATTGTAACAAAAAGAAATTTTATAAATAAAATCCCTCTTTGAATGAATAAATGCATTATTAAGTAATGTTGTTATAAAAAACACATGAAATACTTATTTTATTCTATAATGTTATATCCTATTGGATTTAAAAGACTTTTAATCATTATAACCATTTATAATATAGCCATCAATCAATGATCATATGAGTAGCATATATAAAGGGTTATGATAAAGTCCAATTGACACATACAAAGGAAGTAATGACCTCAAACATCAGGATTATACTCTATAAATCCCATTTATCGAAGCTTCTGAGGGAGGTAAAAAAACCAGAATTTTCCCTTAACTATAACCAAGCTGATATTCAACAACTAAAGCATGATTAAAACTATTTATGGAAGAAGTTTAAGATCATCGAGATCATGACCCAAACCATGTTCGCTGAACCACCCCATTAAAATATCATGATCACAAACCTTACCCTAAGAGAATTCACTAGTGTAATAAAGGGATATGTATCTCGACCCTAATAGTTTGACTTTTTTTATTTTAATTAAAGAATTATTATATTTATCCATTTTTAATATTAATTTTGAAATGATTAATCAAAAAGATTGATAAAAATTTGATTTTGATATAATGAAACACAAATTGTATATTTGGGAAATATATAGTTTCAATCAAGACAATTTTTTTGATGAATTAAATAATTTTTTATATTTTAATAAAATATTATTTTTAAATATTATTTATTATATATAAATTATATTGTAATTTTATGAAGTCCAATGTAATTTTTATAAGGGTTAGAATACTATTATTGTAAAAAAACTAGTATTTTTCAATAAATAGAGATTTTTGATTTACAAATAAAAATAATCATATTTATAGATTTATTTTTAAAACATAAATATTTTTTATATCATTGTATTGAAATTATCCATTGGTTATTTTTTCATAATTTTTGGGGATAATTGAATTTTTGGGTAAAAATTAAATATGGTACAAATATACGATGTGTATTATGTTATCATAATTACCTAAAAGTGATGTAGTATATACCAAAAAAGGTTTCAATGACCAAATATATATATTTACCACGTAAAATAATATTTTTTCAGGTTATTTTATTAATTTTATAAACCATTAATGAATCCTCCAAAACATAGATGATATTTTATTGTTTTAAAATTAATTCTTTATAAACATGACTCACTTCCGCATAACAAAGAGTAACATTTTAGTGAATTCAATTCTTATTATTATAAAATAATTAAAACCACTCTTATTTTGTAGAAACCATGGGAAAAAACCATGGGAAGGTTTTTGGTTTTGATTACTTTATCATACAGAGCCCAAAACCTATGTTTGAGAATTAATAAAGAATTTTTCTCTCTTGTGATATATAAAACCACCCAATCTCCCACCCCACTTCACTAAAAAAAATTGTATCATTAAATTACTCTAAAATTTCCACTCTATATCCCAAAAATGGTTCCCACAATCTCTCAATAATCTTCTCCCAATATTTTAGAAGCACCCTCTCAAGGTAAGAGATTCTCTCATTCTCCTCTTTATTCAAGAACATCCTTTATATTATGCATTTTCCACTTTTTCATGTTGGTTTATGTTTTTAAACCTAGATACTACTTTTCTTGTAATTTCCAAGTGACTAGAGACCCCTTTCACTCTCATTAATTCCTCCCATGAATCTTTAAATACCCTCATTTTGCTGCCAAAATGATCCTGTGATTTTCCATTCCAAACATTTGTGTTGTGAATAATCATCACCATTTCCACTTAGGGGAATTCAACTAGATTTATATATACTTAATTTATTTGGTAATTCCATGTATGTATCCCACACTCCTTAATAATGTTGTTAAATTTTATGAAATATGATCATACGTTGAATGATCTATGTGGCACACTTATGCATGAACATGATATGAATGTAACAGGTGGGACTAGAATTATATAACCCTCAAATGCATTGGGTAATGTTTTAATCTCATTATATTCCATGTATGGTGCATGGTAGGTGTAGGGTCCCAGAAAATCTTCAAAGGGAAATAAAATACTTCCATAAAATTTATAAAGGAAAGGGATGCATGTGGGGATGAAAATTGGAGGAAAAGATTGAAGGAATCCAATTTGGAAAAGAACCCAAACTAGTCCATGTACTAGTTACCAGGAAAGGTCTGCAGAAGGCATATACTGTGAACCGAGTGGTATGTGGGTGGCCTGCGAAATGCTGGCTTGCGAAGCATTGTCCAACGAAATAGGAATTTTAGGGAATGGATGAGGAAAGAAGTCAGTCAACTGTGAACCACATCGTTGGTGGAATAGAGGTGGAGAAATTCCACCCACAAACCACATTGTTGGAGAAAACATGACATAGAGGTATACCCATTCATACCATCTCCATGGAATGAGTAGTTCATAGATGAGGCAAGGATGACAGTGCCCCAAGAATCATGTCATTCACGGAATTGAGGTGGTTATTTACGTTGCCACGGACCGCAACATCATAAGCCCCAGTTGACCAAGTCGTCCATGGGTTGGATGATCCCTTTATGGGCTTCCGTAAAAGGTTTCATGTTCCCATAGATACAGACTCCTTGGAACTCTATAAAATTACCCCAAGGAGAACTGAGAAAAGGATCAGATTTTGGGGGAGCAGGGAGTCTACATATATAATACTTCAAAGGAAAAATGTTTGTGAAGTACTGAACTGCAAATGGTTTCCAGAAGGTATAAGCACACCACTAACCATAAAAAGAAGAAATCATAATAATATGGGAAAACCAAAAACCAAAAAGGGGAACCGTAAAACATACTCCCTTCATGGACGAACTTCCCACAAATTTCAAGAAAAATTCCCCTTCTTCAATCCAGAATATACTGTAGCACATCTCTATGTGGATGAAACCCTTCCCGACGCAACATTACACCACACAGAGGGACTCCAGAACCACATACCACCATGGTATGAGAACAGAGATCATGGCTGCATTCCACCATGGTACACAAACCACACCTAGATCTCCATACCACCACGGTACACATACCACATCCATATCTGTGTACCACCCTATTATGTGGATGACCCTTCCACTCACATATAAAAATGCTATGAAAAAGGTACCCCACCCCACATGAACAAATGGTATGAAGATCAGGGTACCTTCAAGATTTCCACCTCCTGGTACCGATCATTCCCTTTCATTTCCATCTTATCCTCTGAATCCCCACCGTGAACCAATCTATCAGCATCAGGCCAAAGCCTCTTCCAAAGCCACCAGACCCATATGAACAAACCATCGATTTCATCAACATGCCCTTCTAATTCTACATACCCATGGTAAGAGGATTCACGAAGGTAATCCCTACATTAGTATAGACCCTAGGAATGTTCTTAAGTCTAAATTCCCATGGTAACCTAGAGTACAACCTTAGGATACTAATGTAGAACTCCCCATTATAGGGATCAAGGGTAATCACTTGCTTTTCCATTCAATGAGGGGCAGTGATAAGTCAAAGGAATTACACTCATTTTTCCTTTTGATGAGAAGCAACATTCCACCCCTTTACTAGAACCCATTCTAGTTCATCCCTCTGGGAGTAATCCCCTTGCCTTTTAGGATAGACCTAATGAACTTCAATTTATTTTAACATTGAAGGGTTCATTGCTCTATACCTTTATCCACCATCACTCCAACATATTCCATCATGGGATCCTCTATTTCCCTCAATCGAGAAGATAAAGTGTGCCTTTGTTGAATCATTCACATCCTCTTATTTCTCACATTGATCACGACTCATGTGGTCTTAGAGGTTTGTGATAATACAAAATTGGCACAAACCAACAATGAACTAAAAGAATTATAATTCCCAACATAACCAGGATATGTAAGAATACTTTATCTAGGCTAGAGATCCATATCATCTCATCCATGAAATGAGAGATCATGTCCCCTTCAAGTGGAAAACTTCTACGCATAAGCCACTATGAACTACGAGAACTCTGATTCCCACTATAAATGGGATATGTAGGAAGCCTTAATCTAGGAATGATCTCTATATCATCTACTTCATGAAATGATATATCACCCCATTCAAATGGGAAGATCCCATGCATAATCCCCAATTAAGTCATAACTCGAATCAAACTATGAGGGATTTGATTTCTAATCAACTAGGATACTGTAACGCCCTGGTTCCGGAAGCCACCCAAAGGCCCCCCGTACCCAGTTCGTCACATGACCTCAAGAGCATTTCCCTAAACTCCAGAGGCAGCTGACTAAAAGTGAGGGCCTTGGGTGTGATGGTGGGTAAACTATGCCCTCATTGGAAGAGTAACACAGTGGAAGGAAAAAAATACACAATAGCGGAAGTAGTAAATATACCAACAATAGTAATAGTGGAAGACTGGAATAACGAACAGCTGAAGCACATATATAAATGATGCATGGTAACATTTTTCTATAAAAATAGCCAAAAAAATCACAATTCTGGATCAAAAATAGTAATAAACCAAATTACAAATGAAAAAATGATAACAAATCCTCAGCATCTCAATCCTTAGCTTGGTCCCATGATCTCCAGTTCCATAGTTAATCAAGAACCTGAAGTAGAAGGGTGCTTGAACTTATCTATACATGCAACAATATAATCTATTTGGGACCAAAATCATGGCCCAAACAGGGTGTGAGACTAAATCCCAGAGGCAACCACCCAAAGATATGTGCCTAACAGTCAGTGAATATATGGAAGGTAAAAGTACAGAAGCAGTAAACAAGAAAGTACTTAGAAAAAACAATTCCACATATAAAAAACAACTAATCAAGAATAGTAACCCTCTAGGAAGTGAAATTAGCATATTACCTCTAGTTCAGTTATAAGAATATAAATATACTCTCTGAGGAAGTTCTCACAGTCAATTCCACTTATAGTCAAAGGTAAAACAAGAATCTTTGAGGAAGCTCACACAGTCAATTCCCCTTATAGTCTAAGGTAGTCAAGGACTCTCTAAGGAAGCTCACACAGTCAATTACCCTTATATTCCCAAGGTTAAGGACTCTTTGAGGAATCTCACTCGGTAAATTCCCCTCATAGAACAAGTTGTTCAATTAAATCAAAGAATCTCCAAGGAAGATCACATGGTCAATTCCCCTTATAGTCTAACGTAGTCAAGGAATCTCTAAAAAATCTCACTCGGTCAATTACCCTTATAGCCCCAAGTGGTCCTAGGCTCTCTGAGGAAGTTCACTCGGTCAATACCCCTTATAGACTAAAGTGCTCAAAGACTCTCTGAGGAAGCTCACTCAGTCAATTCCCCTTATAGTATACTACACCAGGTTCTCACGAACCTGTGTAGGTCAATGAGCATAGTAGTGCAATATGGCCAAAGTAAACCTACAAAACTACTTGGATAACCAGTCTATAGAATATCAAGCATTTCAAAATACAAACTCTCCACCCTACAACAACAGGCATAGAAAACAGGCAAGGCGGCCAAATGGCTAAGCAGGACCAACAGTCGTAATCATAACATGCATGGGAAACACATCCAAAGCATAATAATCAACCCTATTCATATCCAATTTACCTATAAACAAGCATACAATCATGGAAGGAAATCAACAAGGGTAAAAAGGTAAATGCACAATACCTCGTTCAAGGGTATTGGACATAATTGCACATAATACTCAAAGACTTTCAATGGAAAGGCACAAACCACCTACCTCAACATTATGAGATCAATATACTCTGGCGTCAGCCCTTGGATTGACCTAGAACGCGGTAGATCTACAATAATATCTAAAACGTTCAACAAATAATAACTTGAGGAAGAAGAGGAATCATGTAACGAAGATCAAGCAGAAGAGAGAGCTTACCGAGGTGATCCCAATGCAATTTACGACGGTCGAATCGGAGATCGGATAGAGGCTCGGGGGCTCAGAGAAGGATCGTGACCGTACGAGTTCTCTCAGATGAAGAAAACCTAAAAGAAGATGGTTCTGGTGATTAGAAGTGACCCTAGTGCATTTAATGAAAAAAAAAATAAAGTACATGATGTGTACTTTTTAAGTACATAGTGTGTACTCACCATTTCTGTACCCCACTTTAGGCAGCCTCCAGGTCACCCCCACATGGCCGTGTGCATGTCCGGTACACAGACTGCACCCGACTACCTGCGGTAAATGAGTACACGACATGTACTCATAAAGTACACGATGTGTACATCTAAAATTTCTAGAATTTCCTCTTTTTATAAAAAATGACTAGAATAGGAAAAAATACCTGAAAAGAACATCCGGGTTCTTAAAAACTTATCCCCTTAAAGAAATTCATCCTCGAATTTCTCTAGGGCAGTGTAGAAGAAGAAACCTCGAATAGTTATGACCACTATGCTCGTACATCGGCTTCCCTCTCCAAAGTCTCATCCTGCACCCTCTCGTGCTGCCATAGCACTCATACCAGAGGAACAGACAGGCCACAAAGAACCTTTGTATCGCGATCAACAATCCGGATAGAATGCTACTTGAACGATGCATCCGCTTCAAGATCAACCTCCTCAGGTTGAAAACATGAGATGGGTCTGAGAAGTAACGTCAAAGTTGAGAAACGTGGAAGACATAATGCATAGATCGATACCTTTTGGGTAAATGAAACCGATAGGCAACCATCCCAACTCTATCCACAACCTCAAACGGCACGACATGCCTCGGTGAAAGCTTACCCTATCTCTTAATCCTCCTGTGTCCCAACCTCAGCGTGACACGCAGGAAAACCTGATCCCCGACCTCAAACTCCAGAGGTCGTCTCCGATGATCAGCATAAGACTTCTGTTGAGACTGTACAGTAGCCATCCTCTTTCGAATCAACTTTATCTGCTCTGTGGTCTCCTGAACAAGACAAGGTCCCAGAAAAGATGCCTCTCCTGCCTCCAGTCAACATAAAGGTGATCGGCCTGGCCTACCGTACAAAGCCTCAAAAGGTGCCATCTGAATAGTTTCTTGAAAACTATTATTGTAGGAAAACTCCACAAGAGGTATATGCTTCTCCCAAGAACCTCCAAAATCCAGGATGCATGCTCGGAGCATGTCTTCAAGCACCTGAATCATACGCTCAGACTGGCCATCTGTCTGGGGGTGGTAAGCTGTACTCAAAAGTACCTATGTACCCAAACCCTTCTAAATCCCCTGCTAGACTCGAGAAGTAAACCAATCATCCCTATCTAAAAAAATGGATTATGGAACTCCATGCAGACGTAAAATATCACAGATGTACAATCGTCCTAACTCATCAACAATGAAGGTCTCCTTGATTGGAAATAAGTGAGAAGCCTTCGTGAGTATGTTAATGAAAACCCAATCTACATCATTCCCTCGAGGCGACCTCAGTAACCCTGTTACAAAATCCATCGCGACATCATTCCAATCCCACTAGGGAATGGGTAACTGCTGTTAAAGCCTTGCTGGCCACTGATGCTCCGCCTTCACCTGCTGATAGGTGGAACACCTCATGATGAAACCATCAACATCCCTATTCATACCTGGCCACCAATACTGATGGTGTAGATCACGATACATCTTGGTGACACCAGGATGAACTACCCAAACTAAGGAATTAAAATCCCGCATCATCTCCTCATGTATATCTGCTGGCACCCATACATGCCCCTAGAAATGCAAGATCTCATCCTCACCTATGGTCTATCCAAGAATAGGGTCTCCTCCTGACATGATCTACCATAGGACTAGTACTTCAGAATCTGATAGCTACCTCATTTGCACTCGATCAGGAAGAGTAGAGGTAAGAGCCACAGAAGAAAGAATTGGCTGCCCTTGACCATAGTTGACTTCCAAATGCATATCAAAGAACAGGGCAATAAGCCACCACTCACTGCTAGCCTCCTGAACTGCCTGTATCTGAGTATTTCTGCTCAACGCATCATCCATTGTGTTGCCTTTCCCAAGTGTATAGGCAAGCTCAATGTCAAAGGACTGAAGGTACTCAAACCACCTTCACTGTCTCAAATTCAGATCACACTGAGTGAAAATGTACTTACAACTCTTGTGGTCGGGGAAAACCACAAAGTGCTCTCCCAGAAGATAATGTCTCCAATAGCGTAAGGCATGAACAACTGCAGCTAACTCGAGATCGTGTGTCAGGTAATTCCACTCATGTGGCCTCAACTGCTGAGACCTGTACGCAATGACTCCATCTCCCTGCATAAGCACAACTCCCAGCCCGATACCTAATGCATCACAGTAAAAAATATAACTCTTTCTCAGATCTGGAAAGACTAGTATCAATGTTAAAGTCAACCTCCCTTTCAGCTTCTGAAAGGCTGACTC
The DNA here is from genome assembly GCA_963277665.1 of Viscum album. Lineage (NCBI taxonomy): Eukaryota > Viridiplantae > Streptophyta > Magnoliopsida > Santalales > Viscaceae > Viscum > Viscum album. Next base: position 1,283,802,395 of record OY728136.1, on the reverse strand, counting down.
ACAAGAATCTAACTATAGGAACTTTTCACCCTTCTTAGTTAGACCCATCAGCGGTGCTGTTAAGCGTTAAAATTCATGTATGAAACATCTGTAGTTTCCAAACAACCCTAGAAAACTCCGTACCCCAAATACGTTCTTCGAATACTCCCAGGAAACTACTACCCTCACTTTCTCTGGGTCTACTGATACTCTTTTCTCTAAGATAACATGACCCAAAAAGTGAATCTGATCCATCCAAAAGTGGCATTTTGAGAGCTTATCATATAAATGATGCTCTATCAGTGTACTCAAAACAATCTCAATATGGGTGGCATGGTCGTGTCAAGTGTGGGAGTACACCAAGATATCATCCATGAAAACCACCACAAAGGAATACAAGTATGGATAGAACACTCGGTTCATTAGTGCCATGAAAACTTCCGGTGCGTTCGTAAGACCGAACGACATAACCTTATACTTATATAGACTATACCAGCTGCAGAAGTATGTGAGAGGTATATCAGATGATCTAATGCGCAACTGATGGTAACCAAATCTCAGGTCAATATTTGAGAACACCCAAGCTCATCGAAGCTGATCAAAGAGATCATCAATCCTAGGCAAGGGATATCGGTTCTTGACCGTCAACTGGTTCAGCTTTTGATAATCTACACAAAGCCTGAGGGTACCGTCTACCTTCTTCGCAAACAGAATAGGCGAACCCTATGGAGAAGTACTGGGTCAGATGAAACCCTTTGCCTATAACTCCTCCAACTGCTTCTTGAGCTCTAGAAACTCAGGTGTAGCCATCCTATAATGAGGAATGGACACCGGTGCTGCTCTTGGTGCCAGATCAATAGAAAAGTATACCTCATGCTCTGGAGGAAAAATTAAAAAATCCTCTAGAAAGACATCTCTGAAATGATCCCCCCACTGGAGGAAAGTCTAACTGTGACTTCCCTTGGTCATCCAGATATAGACTAGAAATCTGGGCTGTAACTCCTCCCAAACCATGATGCTCGGGACCCGCTCTGCTTTCCTGGAGATCCCATTCACCCTTATAAAGAAACGATTCACCTTTTGGTGACGTGAAACTCACCCTGCGGTGATAAAAGTTGACGACTACCTGAAATAAAACTAACCAGTCCATCCCGAGAATGACATCATAGCATGACATCTCTAGGACATAGAGGTACCATAATAAGTGACACCCACCAACCTATAGAGGGCACTCTCTACACTGACATACACTAGTCGTTCTAGTCCCCAATGGAGTGTCTAGTGTCAAGATATCTGTAAAAGAAAAGATGCAGAGACCAAGGATCTCCACGATAGCAATAGATATAAAACTATGGTAATCCCCAGTATCGAAGAGAGAAGAAGCTAAAACTAAGGCTACTAAGATCGTACCTCAAACATTAGAGGGTCCGGTATCCTACTCCTACTGGGTCTGCTCCACTGCAAAGGTCTGACCTGTACCATGGCCCTGTGACCCTGCCCGACCAATCTGAGCTGATCCACCCTAATGTTTTTGAAAACCAGGTGACTGGATACCACGACCACAACCACCACCTCGGCCTGAACAGAAGGAAGAACTCCAGTTCCTAGACTAGCGAGAAACTGGTGGTGCTTCTCCTAAATGTGGAGTCATAAAAGAACCCCTGTCACCCACTACTGGTGAGAAGATCTGACAGAAGTGCTGAAGGTGACCCATATTTCTGCAAGATCGGTACTCCATTGGGTCCCTCGGGCAATGTGGCCTCATATGCCAACTCTTCCTACACTGGTAGCACACAACCTGGCTACCAGAAGATGCATCCTTCCTAATCTGATCTCCTTGTGTAGTCTCCCTATGGCGCTTCCTACTATCAGTAGGAAGAATAAGAACTCTGGATGCCAAACCGCCTGGGATCACAGCTCCAGAATACCTTAGATTATGCTCTGTGATCAGTGCCTGGCTGATGATAGAGGATATCGAAGTCAACCTGAAGATGCTCACCTGAGATTAGATTTTGTGCCTCAGACCATTCTCAAACTTCCATGCAGGGAACAAATCATCACCTCCTAGAATAGGCATGAAATGGTGCAACTCTGTGAAGCGAGAAGAATACTCCATAACAGTAAGAGTACCCTACTTTAGACTCATGAACTCTCAGGCTCGATCGACCCTCAAAGTATGCAGATAGAAGTAATCGTAGAAGATGCACCAAAAATCATCCCAAGCCATATTCTGCTGGCGTCCCACCTATGAGATCACATCTCACCACCTCTTGGTAGAGTCCCAAAGAATGTAGGTATCAAGCTACACCCTATTCTTTGGAGGTATCTCTAGGTACTCTAAAATTGTCAGTGTGGCTTCTAGCCATGACTCTGTAGCCTGGGGTCCTCCATCCCCTGAGAAAGTGGGAGGATGCTGCTGCTGAAAGACCCTCATCAATTCTGCCATCAACGGGGTAGGAGGCAGTGCTCCCTGAAAGGTATGCATCATCCTCAAAAATATATCTCTAAACTATGCATCAGCACCTATGTCAGGTATAATGGCTGGTTCCAAGACTGTCAAGACAAGAGGATCTATAGGTAGTTCCTGATCAGCCATGTCCGGTGTCTGATCACCACCTGGAAACTGGCATACAACCGAAGGACGTCTCAGTGGCATGAATCTGCAAGTTCAAGCATACACCTTAGATCAAGATTATCAAGGAATGAAAAATTGAATTGTAAGAAAGGAACATGAGAAAGAAAGCACTCAAGTTTTACAAAACATGACAACACGACGTGTACATTTCCTACATGACATGTTCCCTTAATTCATTTACATGGGTGTGTACTCCTGCTTAGCTGGTCGAGTAACACCCCAAACACACAACATGTTGTCTTAACACAAAATGTGTACTTGAACCCTCTTCCCCTACGCAAGTCCTTCTACACTGTTAAGCCACATGACTCTCCTAAGACAAGACTACATGGCGTGTTCACGGTAGACACGATGTGTACTAGAAAAGTTCACTTGGCCCGTGCTGTTAATGACACAACTTTCCACACGGCTCACACTACATGAAATTTTCAAGTCAGAAATGGCATGTATGTGAAAGGATAACACCAAACCGTGTTGTTCATGACATGGCCGGGTACCTAGGTCAAACTACACGGCGTGTTCAATCCTAACACGACGTGTATAGCTTATGGTTTTATATGTCTGTGTTGTTAGTTACACGGGCGGACACTGGGTCAACACTACACGACGTATTCGACTGGTACACGACATGTTCCTGCCAGACTTCCCCCATCCCATGTCTCTGCCCACACAACCTATGACACGGTTAGAGACTACACGGCGTGTACATAAAATACATGGCATGTACTTAAGAAAAATAGTTTCTTCCCGAATAGAAGAACACATGGCATGTACTTAACATTACACAACGTGTATTCTGGGTTTTTACAAATAGTAAGCCTCAGAAACTACTCCAGAACCCAGAAAAACACTAAAACAAACATTTAAAGTGCCAAATTCCGATTCGTAGGGGCCCATACTCCCCACGAATCAAATTTTGGAATCTTATACACATTATAACATGTAAAACAAGGCAATGATCCACCAAAATCTGGTCCATGAGGGCCCATAACACCTCAAGAACCAAAGTTTGGCATTCATTCAAATAAAACTTTACCCAAAAATACCCTATCACATAGCAGTTATTTTTATCACAACAAATATCACAACAAACATGCATATATAGCACAACACCTATCACAACAACATGCAATCTCTAATGCACCCTAGATGGCATGGAAAGAATGAATGACATGTAATCCCTAACAAGTTCCTATATGATGAATGATATGGAATACCCTCATCTCATCGGTTTTCAATAGAAATAGAACCTCAATAACATCAATAATAACAACAAAAATCATGTGAATCACTCAAGGTGAAATCAAATCAACTGTAATAATTGCAAAACCAGAAAAATTGCAATTAAATGAGGTAGATTAGATTTTCCCTATACACGGGTTAGCTACTCCGAGGAACAACTTATTACCAAGTACCTATTCCATCCTATACCAAGATAAAGGCTCTAAATAGTAAGTCAAGAGAAAATAATTCCTCCGATACCACTTTGTAACATCTCGGTTCTGGAAGCCACCCAGGGGCGCCCCGTACCCGGTTGGTCACATGGCCTCAACCGCATTTCCCCAAACGCCAGAGGCTATCGACTAGTAGTGAGGGCCTTGGGTGAGATGGTGGGGAAACTATACCCTCATTGGCAGAGTAACACAGCAGAAGGAAAACAAATACACAATAGCGGAAGCAGAAAATATACCAACAAAAGTAATAGCGGAAGACTAGAATAACAAACAACTGAAGCACATATATAAATGATGCATGGTAACTTGTGTCTAGGTAATTAGCCAAAAAAATCACAATCCCGAAATACAAGCAATAATAAACCAAAGTACAAATGGAAAATAGATAACAGCTCTTCAGAATCACAAGCCTCAGCTTGGTCCCATGCTCTCCAGATCCACAGTCAATCAAGAACCTGAAGTAGAAGGGTTCTAACCCTTGTCTGTACCTACAATAATATAATCTGTTTAGGCCCAAAATCATGGTCCAAACCGGGTGTGAGACTAAATCTCAGTAGGCTTCCACCCAAAGATCTATGCCTAACAGCCAGTGAATATATGGAAGGTAAAAGTATAAAAGCAGTAAATAAGAAAGTACTCAGTTGAAACAATTCCACATATCAAAAACAACTAATCAAGCACAGTAACCCTCTAGGAAGTGCACACAGCCTATCCTCTATGGTTCAGTTATAAGAATATATAAAGACTATCTGAGGAAGTGATCACAGTCAATTCCACTTATAGTCAAAGGTAAAATAAGACTCTGTGAGGAAGCTCACACAGTCAATTCCCCTTATAGTCTAAGGTAGTCAAGGAATCTCTGAGGAAGCTCACACGGTCAATTCCCCTTATATCCCCAAGTTCAAGGACTCTCTAAGAAATCTCACTCAGTCAATTCCCCTCATAGTCCAAGTTGTTCAATTAAATCAAAGACTCTCTGAAGAAGCTCACACGGTCAATTCCCAATATATTCTAAAGTAGTTTAGGACTCTTTGAGGAAGCTCACTTGGCCAATTCCACTTATAACCCCAAGTGGTCCAAGGCTATCTGAGGAAGCTCACTCGGTCAATGCTCCTTATAGCCGAAAGTGCTCAAAGACTCTCTGAGGAAGCTCACACAGTCAATTCCCCTTATAGTCTACTACACCAGGTTCTCATGACCCTGTGTAGGTCAATGAGTATAGCAGTGCAATATGGCCAAAGTAAACCTATAGAACTACTTGGATAACTAGTCTACAGCATATCGATCATGTTAGAATACAAACTCTCCACCCTATAGCAACAGGCATGGAAAACATGCAAGGCGGCCAGAAGGCTAATCCGGACAAATGGTCGTAAACAAAACATGCATGGGAAACAAATACAAAGCATAGTAATAAACCCTATTCATATCTAATTTACCTCAACACAAGCATACAATCATGGTAGGCAATCAACAGGGGTAAATGGTAAATGAAAAATACCCCGTTCGAGGGTATTGGTCATACTTTCCCATAATAATCAAAGAATTTCAATGGAAAGGCGCAAACCACCTACCTTGGTGTTGTTAGATAGATATACTCCGGCTTAGGCCCTTGGATAGACCTAGAACACGATATATCAACAAAAATGTCTAAAAATTTCAACAAAGGATAACTTGAGGAAGAAGAAGAATCATGAAATGAAACTCAAGAAGAATAGAGAGCTTACCGAGGCGATCCCAATGCAATTGATGGTGGTCAAATCAGAGATCAGATGGAGGATCGGGGGCTTGGAGAAGGATCACAACCATACGGATTCTCTCAGATGAAGAAAACCAAAAAGAAGACGGTTCTGGTTATTAGACATGACCCCGGTGCATTTAATTAAAAAAATAAAGTATAAAGTGTGTACTTCTGAAGTACACGACATGTACTCACCATTTCTATACTCCGCTTTAGGTGACCTCCAGGTCACCCCCACATGGCTGTGTGTATGGACGGAACACGGCTAGCACCCGACTACCTGTGGTATCCAAGTACACGGCGTGTACTTAAAAAATTTATAGAATTTCCTCTTTTTCTTAAGAACGGCTAGAAAAGGAAAACATACCTGAAAAAAATATCCAGGTTTTATAGATACGTAGGAAGCCTACCTGAGGTCCAAACCTGATACCCAAAGCACCCTAGAATTCTATGGGCCATATTCCCAGTGGGGTCATATTAATCTAGGAGACCATATATTTCTTAGGAAACCCAGGACTCCTTGGCATATTCCCCACATTGGATCTTGACTAGGAACTTTTTACCTAGACATGCTTGCCACATGATGTTAAACTGCATAGATGGATCCCCCTCACATGACCTTAAAAGGTGATTTGTCTAGTTAAGTGACACCAAACTACACGAGTTATGATTCCTATCAAGAGGATACATAGGAAACCCATATCATGGGTTTGATCCCAATATCAAAGCAACTTTCTCCCCCCTAGATGAAGATAAACTCCAGAGCACCCCATCATAGGGATTAAACTAGTGTTGTCTCAGTAATTCCTAATCCATGCATATCCTTGATTGATATTGAAACCCAGGGGTAGTCTATGGAAACACTCTTTATGAAAGAAATAAGGATTAAAAAACATATGAACATTGATTAAATCTATAAGATAGCACCCAAGTAGAAAATAATTCCCCCAAAAAGGGTGTGATGAGCCCGACCTCTCATCCTATCAACCAGTAGAGTCCTAAAGTGTCGTTGGCCAAATTGTCATCCAATGAGCACCTTTATTTGGAAAGAAGATCCATGAATCATGGATACTAGGACTGTTGGGTGTTTCTGTCTCCATGAATAAACCCATTGGAGACCATCCGAGTACTTCATACCCAATATAGGCCGATTACACAAACACATAACCCCCTTTGCAATTTCCCGCTGAGATCATGAAAATGCAGCACCTCCTTAATTACATAAAAAAGATACTCTACCCAATCCTGGTGGGAACATCTCTCCCTATAAATATGTGGTGCGACATGAGTTGGGATGAAACAATAGGTTTTCCTAAGAACACTATGTTATGTTTTCTTAGCAGTTATCCTTGACTTATGTTTATGGTGTCATGTTTTATGTTGTTTCCACATTCCCTTGTTTTCTTTATGTTATCATGTTATATCATTCCCCATTGTTCAAGATTATGATTCCCAAACCTCTTATGTTACCTTGATATTCCTATTGGATCACATGTATTTATTTACCTTATTATATTCTTTGTTTATTCCCTTATTGGGATTTATAGATCACCCCTTTCTTATATACGTCCCTAGTTTATCCTTTACAGTTTTAGAAGAATGATGTAATTTTAGGAGAATGTTAAGAAAGTTTTCAAAACTATAGTTGTACTTATATTACAATTTGTTATGTTATATACCCAATTTTCCAAATAATTTGGGCTTCATTATCTTTTAGGATTTTATTATGTGTACCTTTATGTAATAAATCATGAAATAAAGTGCATTAAATTATGGATTTTTATAGTTGGTATCAGAGGAAAGTCTAGTTATTTTTGGGATTAGGATTAGATTACTCTAGTAAAATCCTTAGGAATAATACTAAACATAGGTAAAAATCCCTAAATTTTGTTAAAGTATAGTATAAGTGGTTTCCACGAAAATACAAACCAATTTAAACACTACAAGTGGATGTGGATCTAGAAAACTTGTACTTAGGGGTAATAACCTTGAAAAGGGTGCATTGAGATAGACTCAATCATCACCTGGTGCATGAAAATGGGCCTTGCTGTACACTTATTTTGAAACTCCTGAGGGATATGCTTTGGTAAATTCACAATGTCTTTTTGAACCATTATGAAGGGAAGAAAGTTCTCATAAGATTTTATATTAAGAACTAGATCATGGATAACTTAGACAGAATCCTATAAATTCATAGGTTAAGGAATATATGTCATTTATGAGTTAACCCATTAATTTTCATGGTTTACTGTTTATGTGTTTAATAGTTTAAAAACAATCATCCCTAATTTTACCTTTATTATAATAAATGGACCAAAATAGGAGGAACCAAGTCAATAACCAATGCGAGGGGAAATTTGATGACTTTCTAAATGAGATGCCCAACCTAATGGATGTCAGAGTCACAAACTTTGTGATGATAATTTTGAAATTAACTCAGGATTTTAATAGAAACCTGAATTATGAGGAACTCTTGAACCCCCCTAAGAAATATAAAGTTTCAATTGAGACTTTTATGCAACAATGTCCTTCAAATTTCAATGGATATACTAATTTTTTAATCATGGAGAAATGGATAAACTTCATTGAAAAGATATTCTATATCCTTATGATAAAGAGAAGTTCATGATGCCTTTTTATCATATGGAGGGATAAAATGATCAATTGTAGATGTTGGTAAAAAATATAAGACCTGCGGAGGATAGTGAAGATATCAAGTGGAAGGAATTCTATAATTTTTATTGAAAAATATTCTCCTCACACTCTTTGACTTAAAATAAAGATCTATTTTCTTAACATCAAGTAAAAGGATGAAAAATCCATCAGGGAGTATGAGAAAAATTTTAAAATACGTTCATGATATGCCTCCATCTTTTCACCACCCCCAACAGTAATTTTGACCACTTCTTTGTTGGGATAAATCCAATTATATGAAAATACTTACCCATTTAGGAATTCAAAATAAATAAATAATTTTTTTGATGTTACCTCAAAGTAAAAATGAATATTAGTGAATCTCAAGGTTTAATTGATATTAGAGACAAGAAGTAGAGAATGAATTTTAATTCTGGTGGTATGATGGGAAAATATAATGGGGGTAACAAATTCCATTATCCCACATGTTAAAAGTATATGAAGAATAATTTCAAAAATTTCTTGAAGGGGACAAGGAAATAATCTAGGCGTGGGAAGGAAGCTCACCTATATAGAGACTTTCGATAGGAGAAACCCACCAATTTAATGAAAGAAAGTAATGATTCAGTCATCCCTCAACCTATCATATAATGTTTCAACTATAAAGAATAGTGAAATTATGTGAATCAATTACCTAATCCAAGGGTTGTTGATGATAATCGTTGAAAATAACCTCCAAGGCCTAGAGAGAAAGTGTGGGATTATTCCATCACAACTATTAACGTGGATCATAAAAATGATGCGGTGAATAATATTATAGTTATTCATTCAAGGATAGTGAATATACTATTTTATTTTGGTTATACACATTATTTAATATCATGAAAGTTTAGTAGAACAATTCAAACACAACCTCAAAACATGGAAGTTGAGTTATCAGTGAAGAAAAAAATAGGGGAATTATTGCATTTCAAGTATAAAAATCCTCTACTATATATATATTTTTGGGATTAATTTCCCATAAAACCTTGTGATACTCCTCTTAGTAGAATTGTATGTTATTCTAGGTATGTACTAACTTTACTTATATAGAGTAAACCTAAATTTCCAAGAGAAGTTAATCACCCAATGATTCTATACAAGTGAAAATAGAAGGGTGCAACTCATTTTGTATCATCATATCAAGAATTTATATTATTTACTTATGAGAAAGAATGTCTATCTCAAATGATTGATACTAAAGAAAATATAATCCTTGATGGAATTCCCATTTTAAGGTAATTCATTGGTGTGTTTCCTAAAGAATTTATTGGTCTTTCTCTTAGCCTTGAGGTTGATTTATCAATTGAGATTAAACCCAGATCTTCTCTAATATCCAAAAATCCATATAGAATATCCATTTTCAAACTTGAGGAGCTAAATAAACAATTATAAGATAATATAGATAAAGGGTTTATACACCCAAGTACTTCACCATGGGGTGAACTAGTCCTCTTTTTGAAGAAGAAGGATGGATAAATGTGCATCTACATTGATTATTGTGATCTCAACAAGATCATGATAAAACAATATATCCTATACCAAAAATTGATGACTTTTTTGATCAGCTATGCGGATCCCATAATTTCTCTAAGGTGTATCTTCATTTAGGATATTACCAAGTAAAGGTGAAGAAGGAGGATATCACCAATACTACTTTTTATACAAGGTATGGGAATAAAGAGTTCATAGTGATTACATTGGGAATCACTAATTCTTAAGTAATATTAATGGATTTGATGAATAGAGCCTTTAGGGATTAACTCAAAATATTTATGTTAGTCTTTATATATGATATTTTTATCTACTCTAAAAGAAAGAAGGAACATGAGGAGAATTTGAATACCATAATAAAGACCTTGAAGAAGTAAAAGTTATATGAAAAGTATAGTAAAGTGAGTTTTTTTGGAGAAAGTAACATTCATGGGGCATGTTATCACCAATAAAGAAATATATATGGATTTATTAAAAACAGAGGCAATTCAATGATGGATGAGACCAACATCTATGATGGAAATTTGATGATTACTTAAATTAAGTGGGTACTATCATCAATTTATGAGAAACTTTTCATGATTTTCAAGCCCACTAACCAATATAAATTAAAAGGGAGAGAAGTTTGTATGGAATTATGAATGTGGATAGATCTTTAAAGAGTCGAAGAAGCAAAAAATCCTTACACCTATGTACACATTACCCACTAGTGGGGATGAATTTTGTGATCTACTGTGATGAACCCAAAAAAGGGATTGGGTTGTGTACTCATGAAATATGATAAAGTAATAAACTAAACCTGCAAATAATTAAGGATCCATGAGAAAAACTAACCAATGCATGATCTAGAATTGGAAGCAGTGATCTCCACATTGAAGATTTGATGAAATTATATCTACGAGGATAAGTGTGACATATATATGGACCATAAAAGACTCAAGTATATATTCACAAAAAGGAGATCTCTATTAATTAATGGAGGTGGTTAGATCTGATCAAATATTATGATTTTTCAATCCATTAAAATATTAGGAAAGCAAAAAAATTAGTAGATTCTCTAAGCAGAAAGGATTATACAACTCTATCTATGATGAGGATTTCAAGGGATCTAATCTTATTGGACATGAAAAGGATAGATATAGGAATAATAAAAGGATATTTATCTCAAATTTCTCAAATAATTTATTAATAATATATTTAGGATCAAGGATTCTTATAAATATGATGATTCACTACAAAATAAGGTAGTGAATATTCTAGAGTTCAACTTTACTGAAGATAGAGTTATAAGGTCAGGAACCCAAATATGTGTCCCATAAAAACAAGAATTGAAGAGGAAATTTTGGATGATGCACATAGCACATCCTTATCTATTCATCAAGGAAGCACTAATATGTAAAGATATTTTAATAAAAACTTATGGTGGGATAACATGAAGATGGAAATTTTAGAGTTTATATCCCAATGATTAGTATGCAAACAAGTTAAGGTGGAATGATAGAAGTATAAGGGTATGGGGAAATTATTACCCATAATAGTATGGAAAAGGTAAAAAATAATAATAATATATTTCATCATAGGACTCTTCAGGACACCTAAAAGAAATAACATCATATGGGTAGTGGTCGATCTCATTAAAAAGTGGGAACATTTCATTACTATCAAGGAAGATTTATCTCTCGACCAACTTGACAAGATATACATAAAGGAAGTGATAATACTACATGGGGTTCCACTCTCTATTGTATCTTATCAATATCTAAGGTTTACCTCCAGGTTTTGGAGAAGACTTCATCTATGGTTGGATACAGAACTGAGTTTTAGCACTGTTTATCACCCTCAGATGGATGGTAAGTCTGAAAGGACCATTCAAAATATACAGGATATATTGAGATCACGTTAAATGGATTTACAAGGATGTGGGGACCAACACCTTCCACTAGTGGAGTTCTCATATAATAATCGTTTCAATTATGGCATTAAAATGGAACCTTATGAGGCTTTTCATAGGAAGAGGTTTCAAAATCAGACATGTTGGGTTGAAGTTAGAGAGAGGAAGCAGATGAGACCTGATCTTATCTAAAAAATGACAAAGATGGTTCAAACCATTCAGCTTCATATAAAATTTTCACAAACTAGACATAAAATCTATGAAAAAAATTGTCGATGATACCTAAAGTTTGTGGTTAGAGGTAAAGTGTTACTTTATATATCACCATTAAAGAAATTCATGAGGTTTGGGAATAAGGGAAAGATTATTCCTAGATAAATTATCCCTTTGAGATCCTTGAGAGAATTGGAGTGGTGACCTATCGATTAGCACTCCCACATAACCTATATCAAGTACATTATGTGTTCTATGTATACCACTTGAGGAAGTACCTACCCATACTATAAAATGTACTAAATCTAGAGGTGGTACAATTGGAAAAATAGTTTTCATATGAGGAGTATTCAATAAAAACCATTGATCATAGAGACAAAGTTCCATGAAACAAGGAAACTCACCTGGTTAAAGTGCTATGGTGAAACCACAAGTTTGAGGAAGCGACATGGGAACCCGAGGAGGTGATGAAACAAAAATACACTCATCTATTTTAATGTATGAAATAAAATTTCAAGGGTGAAATTTATTAAGGGGGGAATAATGTAACTAAATGAAATTTTATGAATGAAATCCATTTTTTGAATGAATAAATTCATTATTAAGTAATGTAGTTATAGAAAACACATGCACTACTTTGGTTATTTTTGGAAAATTATATCCTATAAAATTTAAATACCCATAAAAATCAAAACCATTGACAATATATCCATTAAATAGTGATTATATGAGTATTATATATAAGGGGTTATGATAAAGTGCAATTGACCAAGACAAAAAAGTGACGACCTAGACCATTAGGATCATACCCTATGAATCCAATTTATAAGAGCTTTTGAGGGATATAACATTACCAAGATTTAACCTCGAACAATACCAAGCCGAGATTTAACTATTGAATCATTATTGAAATTGTTTATAAGATAATTTCAATCTAATTGAGATCATGACCCAAGCCATGTTCGCCGAACCACCCCTTGAGAATCTCACGATCACACACCTTACCCATAGAGAATTAACTAGTGTAATAAAGAACTATGTATCTAGACCCTAATAGTATAATTTTTTTATATTTTTCTTTTAATATAATAATTATTATATTTCTCCCTTTTTAATATTAATTTTTAAATGTTTAAATAATAATTTTTATAAAAATTAGATTTTGATACAATGAAACACAAACTGTACTTTTGGGAAATATATAATTTCAATCAAGACACTTTTTTTATGAATATAATAATTTTTATATATTTTAATAAAATATTATTATTAAATAATATTTATTAAATATAAATTATAATATAATTTTTTAAGTCAAATGTAATTTCTATAATAGCCAGAGAACTGTTATTGTAAAAAAATAAGTATTAGTCAATAAATGTGAATTTTTGATTTCAAAATATAAATTCTAATATTTATATATTTATATTGATAAAATAAATATTATTTTTAAAATTATCACATAAAAATAATACAATGGTAAATTTTTCATAATTTTTGGAGACATTCAAATTTTTGGGTAAAAATTAAAATAGGATATAAATATTTTGTGAATATTATGACATCAGAATGACCCAAAAAGCATATAATATATTCCATAAAATGAATCCATTACCATATATATATTTTACCCTTAAAATAATTTATTTTTTTGGTTATTTGAATAATTTTATGAACCATTAATGCATCCTCCAAAAACATATATTATATTTTATGGTTTTAAAATCAATTATTAATAAACATGACTCACTTCCACATCACAAAGGGTATTATTTTAATCATTTTAATTATTTGAATTATAAAATAATAAAAAAACTTCTATTTTGTAGAAACCATGGTAAAACACTTTGGGAAGGTTTTTGGTCTTGATCACTTTATCATATAGAGTCCAAAACCTATGTTTGGAAATTAATAAAGAATTTATCTCTTTTTCTATATAAACCCACCAAAAATCCCATTAAACTTCACTAAAAACCCTAGGATCATGAAATTACTCTGACCTTAATTCTTTATAAACCTCTCATGGTTCCCCTAATCTCTCAAGAAGCTCCTACCAATCTTTTAGAAGAACCATCTCAAGGAAAGGGCTCCTCCCATTCTTCTCTTTATTCAAGAACCTATTTTAAATTATGATTTTTTTCACTTTTTCATGTTGGGATATGTTTTAAAACAGAACTATTACAAAAATTATTATTTAAAAGTGATTATATTCCCATTTAATTCACTTTAATACCTCTCATGAATCTTTAAGTACCCCCGTTATGCTACTAAAATTATCCTACGATTTCCTTACCAAACATATTTGTTGTGAATAATGATCCCTATTTCCACTAAGGGGTATTAAACTAGATGTAACTATACTTAATTAATTTGGTACATCTATTTATATATCCAAAAATTCTTAATAGTGGTATTAAATGTGATGAAATATGATCTTATGTTGAATGATCTACGTGGCACACTCATGCGTATACATGATATAAATGTGACGGGTTGGCCAAGAATTATATAGCCCTCTAATGGAATATGTAATGTATTAATATTATGATATTACTTATTTGGTGCATGGGATATTATATTGAGAACACCATGTTATGTTGTTTTAGTGGTTATACTTGAATTATGTTTATGATGTCATGTTTTATGTTGCTTCCACATTCCCATGTTGCCTTTATGCTATAATGTTATACCATGCTTCATTGTTCAAGATTATGATTACCACCCCTCTTATATTACATTTATATACCTCTTGGATCACATGCACTAATTTAGCTTATTATATTCTTTGTTTATTCCCATACCATGCTTTATGGATCACCTCTTTCTTATGTATATCGCTAGGTTATCATGTATACTTTTAGAAGAATGATGAAATTTTATGATCATGTTAAGGAAGTTTTCAATAATGTCATTTTACTTTTGTTTTATATTGTTATAATATGTACCTAATTTAAAAAATAAACTAGGCCTCAAAATATTTTGGGACTGTATTATGTGTACCTTTATGTAATAAATAATGAAATTAAGTGTATTAAAGTATGGGTTTTCATATATATCACAATCCCAACATCCCATTTCATCACTTTTTTTGGATTGAAGGTTTTATTATTTCATTAGTAGTGGTATGTGATTATTTTTATTTATGGTTTTAATTTTTTTATGTCATGTATTCTATTACTAATATCCATCTATCTAGGGTGTGACTCACTAACATATAGAGTGATCATGTTGATTTATTGGTTTGAACCTCATGATTACATTTTTTATTAGGAGAAACCATTACTAAAGGAATATTCTTTGATCCATAAATTTTTTTTCCAACTCATGGGGATTGGGAATACCTTTTATACCTTTCCATGGGCTGACTTAGGTGTGAGTATTGAGGAGGGTCTAGGTTGGTTTGCGAAAAAATGGAATTAGTGCCTAGTTTTGATTATGATATTTGGAAATTTTGGTAGATTAGACATTGGATTATTGGGTCTCTAGTGTGGTGGGTATAATGGGGTGTCTAGAAAATACCCTCAATACTTCACCTTGAATTTACTTAGGATTTTGGGAATATATAAAATCATGTTTGTTAAGATTTATCTTCTTTCTTAGGGAGAGTGTGTGGTCTTTAGATGATTCACCTAGATCATGCATTGTGAACTAATCGATTTTTTACGTTACCTTTCTAAGATTTAATTAATTAATTGATTGATGGGTTCTTATGATTTAGAATTTGATTGATTATTTTATCCAATGATTTCACTTTATTTGATTTCATGTAGTTTTAAACCTCCATGTAGACCCTTAGGAAACCCTCCTAAAGGAGTGACAAATAATTTTACACAAGTAAACCCTCATATTGATCTGGGATTTATTAAGGTGGTTGTGAGAATGATTTCAACCATGGAACAAAGATAAGTTCTTGTATCAAATTAGTTTAAATAATCAGGATCATTTTTAAATCAAAAAAGATCTTCGAAGTTCCTTTCAGATAATCCTTATTCCTTATAAGGAAGTAATGATCCTCAAGAAGCTGAAGACTTACTGGAGAACATAAAAATAATTTTTTAATTTCTAGTTACTCTTAAATATATCAAGGTGAAATGTGTGGAATTTATAATTTTAGTACCTAGTAAAAGATATGGGGTGTTGGTTGTTCAATATAGGTAATTATAGAATTTAGAGTGGATGGATTCCAAGGTGATTTTTAATTTACACTTTTATCTTGATATGATGGTGTTATAAAAATCTAAGAAATATTCAATCCTACAATAGAGATATGAAATGGTTATGGAGTATATTATCGATTCTAAAAACTCATTAAATTATCCTTATAAATAGTTTAAAATGATAATATAAAAGTTTATAAGTTTGATATGGGTCCCTGAAAAGATATTCGATCTTAGGTTTTACTACCGATCCTCCCAACATACAATGAGGTTGTGGATAGAGACTTGATGGTAGAAATAGAACAATATGGGATGAAAACATTATAATGAGTGGGAGTGAATCCAAATTTCTAGAAAAAATGAAGTGAGAGGAATAGAGAAGAAGCTGTAGTAGAGGTTCAAAAACACCATCTCATCTGGTTGTGTCTACTCCCACGGGGGATAGATCCCCTATGTCTCACCAATGTTGCAAGGTGGGACATATTAATCCCATATAAAAATAGACTGTAAAGGCCTTCCATATATGTGGAAATGTGGGAATATCTAGATATTTTACATAATTGGTCTTTTAGATAAAAGTGGTGAAATATCCTATACTCATAATAAACTCCAAGCACAATTTGATTCGATGAATATAAATGGACCTTATTCTTAAGGGAACAGAATAAGAGGTGGATTTTCTTTTGGGTAGATACTGTTGAGGTATGAGTCTCATACCAATGGTAAGACTTATCCAAAAATGAATTCTTATAAAAATAAAAAAATGGATTGTGAAATATACCTCTTATTTTGTCTCTCTATCCAAAGTAGAGTTGTCATGAGATTTCCTTATCATTAAAATGGACCACTAGGATGTTATTTTTAGGATGTATTGGATAATGAATTTTAAGGACCATATACAATGTTATGATTAGAGGGTAACCTTCACTACCCCAGATTGGAGAATTAGTCTATTCTAAGGGGAATGGGATCCAAAATCTAGTTAGGATAGATCCCCTATTTCTGAAGTTGTAAATTTAATATAGAAGGTTTCCTCTATATTATTATAATATGATAAGGGATGTTCTAGTAATGTGTTACCTCTCATGGTTATAGATTTATTTGAGGTGTTTTTAGATGATTTATCTAGGTTTCCTCTAGATTAATATGTTGATCTCTCTATCAACCTCATTTTAAGGATAAAACTAATAACCTTGTCATCATATCACATGTCACCCATGTAACTAAAGGATTTGAATATCCAATCAGACAATTTGGATTCCAAAGTGTTTATAAAATTGAGTGTGTCTCTATGGATGAAACTGATGTTATTTTATAATAAGGAAGATGATTATATTTGGATATGTATCGATTACAAAAATTTTAGTTGGGTCATAATCAATAATAATTATACCTTACCCTACATTGATGACTTGTTCAACCAATTAAAGGGGGAAAATGGGTTTTTAAGGATGGAAATCATTCAGGGTATCACCATCTTAGGGTGAGATAGGTTGGCATTACAAGAATGGATTTATAAATAAGTTATCACCATTATGAGTACCTTTTCATGCTGCTTGGTTTGAATAATGGTACTGTAGTCCTTATAGTTTTAATAAACCAAATATTTCATCGATATATTTATTCTTTTGACTTGGTATTTATGATGATATACTTGTATATTCTAATAATAAATAGAATCATGAGAAATATCTAAGTATTTTCAATGAAATTATTTAATATCATATGTTTTATTCTAAGTTGTAAAAGTTTAGATACTAGATCTGAGAAGTAAAATTATTGGGATATATGGTGTTTGAATAGGGTATTTCAGTCGATCTTAATAAGGTAAGGGCTATTATGTCATGGGAGGATCCTAATAATTTATTCAAGATATAAATTTTATTAGAATTATTAGGTTATTAGCATAGATTCATCAAGTATTTATATAAAATTTCATCATATTTTACTCTACTCACCCTAAAAGGAGTGAAATTTATGTGGAATTAAAATTTAAAAGCCTCACTTGATGAGTTAAAGCATCGATTGACCTCATTCCTGATATTAATATTCCCCAAGGCTAGTCTTGGTTATGAAGTCTTTTTTTTGCCTCAGGTGTAGGTTTAGGCTATGTATTAATGTAGTGTTATCATGTGGTGACTTATGGATATTAATAACTCTAGTTTCATGGGAAAAACTATATTACCCATTTCCTAGGAAAGGATACTATCATGCATGGGCTTAAAGATTGGAAGCACTTCCTAACTTGTTTTAATTTTATAGTATTCACTGATAATAAAAGTTTGAGATATTTTTTCTCTCAAAAAGACCTATAACTTAAGAATAGGCGATAGGTATAATACTTTAAAACTTTTTATTTTGATCTAACTTATATTCCATGCAAGGGTAATGTCATTTACAATACATTAAGTAGGAAATTTCTATATTAGACCATAAGGGAATCCATTCAGGAGTGAAACCTCATGAATGTCATGGATGAGTTACACCTCATGGTAAGAGAGGAGAATGAGGTTTTATTTATTAGAAATATCTAGTTTAATCCTTATCTATTTGTTCTTATCACATGATAATAGTTATAAGATAGAAAGTTCCAGTATATCAGGGAGACTATATATGGTAGAGAGACCACCAGTGAGTGATATCTACATTTGGAAGGCCTTCTTTGTTTTAGAAGAAGGTATGTGGTACCTTTATTTGTGAGTAATGAATTATTATAATATTTAAATTTATATCAATGGGATTTACACCCTATTTTGACCAAGATTTACTATGATATGAAATGATGATATTGGTGGATGAACATATAATGATTTATAGCAGATCTTGTGCCTTGGTGTTACACCTATCATGAGGTAAAATCCAAACACTATAGACTATATAGTTTACTCCAGCCTCTCTTTTACTTACATGTAAGTAGGATTAGGTGTCCATGTATTTCATTATTGGATTAAATTTTACCCATTTGGAAAGAGATTCTATTTGAATAGTGATTGATCACTTGACTGAATATTCCCACTTTATACTAATCAATGAAAGAATGGCGATTGAGGATCTTAAAAGGTTGTATGTATATAAGGTTTTTTGAGATCACTATGTTCCCTATGACATAATATCTAATAAGGACCCCAATTTTACATGTCATTTATGAAAAAGTCTCTAGAAGTCCATGGGCTCACAGGTGAAGCTGAGTACAACTTACTATTGCTAGATGGATGAAAAAATAAAGTGTTATAACAAGATTTGGAAAGATATTATTTGAGTATGTGTTTTAGACTTTATTGGTTCATGGGATACTTATCTAGGATTGGTATAGTTTTACTAAAAAAATAATTACCAGTCTTCTATTTGGATGACCTTGTTCAAAGAACTTTATAGCCAAACATGTCATTATACACTATACTAGAAAGAAGTATGTGAGTCCTCCGTGGTGAGACCCAAAATTATCTAATATACGACTAGGAATATTAATATTGTTCAGTAGTACTTAAAGACAACTTGAAGTCTCTATAAATCATATATTTATTACCATATTCATCCCTTATAAATCATAGATTATGATTGATTTCTTTTCAATGTTTCACCCCTTTTAGGCCACTGGAGATTGAGGAAGAAGGGAAAGATCATACTAAGGTATGTAGGTTCCTTTTTGATCACTAAATGGATTGAGAGAGTTCCATATATATTGGATTTTACACCTAAAGTAATGGTAATTTATGACATGTTTAATGTATATTAATTGAATAAGTATCAACCCAAACCATACCATGTGATGAATTGGGAGAAACTTGAGTTGGAACTGAATGTATAGAATACTAAGTGACTAATTCAGATAACTGATTTATAAAATCAAGTGCTGATTTTTTTTAGTTATTTTATTATTATGGAAAAAAAGATAACTCACATGAGACTTGGGAGTGAGAAGCTCATATGTGAGAGCAATTTCCTCATTTATTTCTAAATAAAGCATCAAGTTGAATTTATAGGGGAATAAAGTGATATTATGGGGATAATTTTTACACCCATAATTTCATTTTTAGATATGAATTTTATTATTTATTCATTTTTATTATTTCAATTATTTACTAGGCATTTTAATTTTTTAATTTTAAGAAAATTAGTGGATGGACACTTTCAAACAGTTGGTCTATGATTTGGGATAACCATTTCGGAACCATGTGAAACTTGTAATTATTTATCAGTGGTGATATTAACAATTGTCTCATGTTTTTTTCTAACTAGGTGTCCAAGCCATGAAGGTGAATATGTGAAATCAGTGCAACCCACATAGTTGGTTCATGGTTTGGAAAACTGTATGGGGCCTGCCTAGAATTTAAAATATAGAAATTACTACTTTTCTCTCACTTTAATTAAATACCAAACTCATTATTATATCCTACCACTCGATTCCATCCCATATCCATGCATGATATGATTTCCAAACTTCATTTTTATTGAATTTATAGTGGTTTTTTTAAGGTTCTTCATGGATAACACCAAGTAAGCCCCCTTATTTGAGTTCCTTCTTCATAATTTAATGGTTTAATTTCTACCCTAAATCCATGGTAGCCTAGGGTTTATTATACCCAAATTTAAATGATGTGGGTTCCTATTATAGAGCTCCCTTTTGGTCTCCAAGGGTATTACTTTTTTCCTTTGATTATAGATTTACATAATTTCTAAGTGGTTTATCCTTATTAAGGCAGGTGATTACGTACAATCCCTTTACTAGAGTCAGTTTTTAACTCTTGAAATTTAAATTAAATTTATAAAATGATATGGATGATTTTTTTGATTATTTTAAAGGATTATGTCCTTGAAACACAATAATTTTCACTTTATTCCTTTGATGAAAGTGATGAAAATGACTTTAAAGATTGTTTCATGAGAAAATTAGAATTTTTTTATGATTTTTTATGAAATTAATTAATAAAGGATGACTATCTAGTTTGATTAAACTTTATAGGAACCTCATGTCTTAGGTAGGTTAGCCTAGACTGGATGAGGTCCCTACCACTAATTATTCATGATGTCCTGACTAGTGAAGTAATACATGTGGTGTCCCTATATAACAATGAAGTAATTTCATATCCATTATTATAGTTGTACATATAATTTATTTTCTATGTATCCATATCCTTCATGACTTAGGGTGAACTCCCATGACACATTTTTATGAAAGTTAATTTTTTAAGTTCATTAAATTAAATTAAACTTCCATGTTTTTTTTATTTAAAAAGTTTAAAATAATTTTTTCATATATTATGTTCAAACTAGCATGATTTAGTTTCTCTAATGGAGGATTTATATAGAAAAACTAGTGGGATATTTCTTGGAATTTTATGCTCACACCCAAAATACACCAATGGGTGTGTGAAAATCTTGTTTTATATAATGTAGTAAAAGGAAAGATTATGTTTGGAGGCAGTGGATATTCATGCTCACTTATTTTAGATATATGGAGGTGACATGGTTGAGGGATGATGAATCATGTCACAAAGAGATGGTTCACTGGTTATTTTATTTATTTTATCACTTTTTAGACTATTTATGTAAATCTTTTATCTCCATCTTAGCTTCCCATATCATCACTTTTATTTTTGGATTGATGGTTGTATTAATATTTATTTGGTATTGTCTTGTAATTATGTTTATTTATGGTTTTAATTTGTTTATTTCATGTGTTATATTAGTCATATCTACCCATTCATGGAGTGATTCACCAATATATAGATATTTAATGATGGGTTGTTGGTTTAAATCCCATGATTAAATTGTTCATTGGGTGAAACCATTTCCTAAGGAATATTAATTGATTCCCAATAACTTTTTACCAAACCATGGGGATTAAGAACACCCTCTAAGCCTTTACACATGCTGACTTGGGTGCCTAATTCAGGGACAGTTAGGTTTGCTTTGTGACATAGTAATATTGGATGTTAGGTAAGCCAATCTAACACTACTAAAGAAGAATACTAAAAGGTCACACACTTAATTTATCTATCTATATCAATTGAATATTATGTGTATTTAATAATTGGAATAAATAATATTCTAAAGACCTAGGAATAATATTTATTCAATATTTATTGATAACAAATATCCAGTAATAATATTTATACATGAGTTGAATATTAAACAAATATTATTCACATGATTGTTGAATATAATATTTATTTATTTCTTGTTTTATTCATAAAGTAGTAATTAATATTTATTATTAAATAAATATTTATTTAGTTATATGAATATTAAAATAAAAATTTATTCTCAAGATCTGGAATATAATATTTATTTATTTATCAAATGGATAATAATTTATTTGTTTTTCGAGGTTTTTTGGACGCCAAGGAAGAAATGTGGACTAAGTTAATGGGTACTGTTGGAATGTTATATTAAATATCATTTAATTAAATATTAATTATTATTTTAATAAATGATATTTATTTTATCTACGCATCATTATCATGTTAAAGAAATAATAATAATAAAAATATTATTATGTGATGTGGGGTTATTTAAGGATTAAGAGAATAATAAAGGGATTATGTGAAATTATTTATTATCTAACCGAGCTATATAAATACTTGATTATAAAATTTCTTAGGGTTAGGAAGAAGATATATCATTGGAAAAAATGAACTCCCTCTAGAGAGTTCAATCTCAATGAAGAATATATCTCATATTTCTCTCAAGATTGAGATAATTCTTCCACCTCCTTTCTATCTCTAAAAAAATGAGAGAACAAGAGAAATAAAATCCTAAAACCTAAGGAATTGTGCAGTGATAAAGATAAATAATGAAAAATGATCATATCATTTGTGATATAACCCAATGTTCCATCAACATCATCCAGAGATCAAGGAACACATATGGATCACTACTAGAGGTATTCTATTTTGGATCCACTTGATGTAATGATTCTAGAAACCAGATGAGGTTCAATTGATCAACATCTAAATCAAATAAAGAACTTGTGAACAAGTTATATTATAGTTATTTAATTAATTATAAATTTTACATAAAAGATCCTATATCTTGGTTTCGAGATTATTTGCCAATTTTTTTGAGTTTTTTAGACATGTTTATTATTTATCATGAGATTGTGGATTATTAATTAAATTTGAAAGAATCCATGTTCAGCAAGGGCCTGACTAGTGCTTCCATGGTTTCTAGAAACTTCAAGCTGTATCAAAGTGACCCAATTTAAATTTATAAATATTTATTAATTGTGGATCAAAATATTCATTTTTTGTTAGCATTTTTTATTTTCACCATTATTTTATTTTTACGATCACAATCACTATTAAAGTGTTTAATATATTTATTTAAGTGATGCATTGATAGATTGATGGAATATTTTATAAACCCTTTGAAGGATCCTTGAATGTATCTTAATAGATGTTTTGAACCCTTGGAACAAGTTTAGAAGAACTATGAAGATTCATTGAAGGTAGTGGAGAAGCCACTTAATGATGGAAAAGTCTAAAGGTAGCACCAGTTAGATGGTTTAGTTCCACTAACCATCCGATGGTTGCAAAAAAATCACAATTATCTATAGATTGACCACTAGCTACCTGCTGTAGGCTACTAGGTACCCTCTAGTGTCAGGCTAGCTATTCTGAGCTCAAAATTTATTGTGGTAAAAGATCAATGATTTTGGATTTCTTTGACATAAATACCCCTGAAGGATTATAGAATATTACCATATTAGAGCCTATAAATAGAGACCTTGGTGGCCTTGGAAACTCACATTCTCATCTGATCTTTAATTCCAACATTATCATTCACTCAATTTCTCTCAAAAGTGACCTCCTTTATAAATCTTCTTTCTACCTTCTAGAGTGTGAAAAAATTTTAATATACAATAACTATTTTATATTATTATAATTATATCCTATTGTTAATTATATTCTTTGAGTGAATTGAGATCAATCTAAAGAGTGATTAATTCCTAGAAATATTCTCTCCCCCTCTTTATTTTTTATTTGTTGGTCACTACTATTAAAGTGAGGTAACATTTTTCTCTTTCCATTCTTTTAAAGAGGAATGAGAATATATCTTTGAGGTTTCTAGTTTTCCCATTACAGATCTAGTGTCCATTATAATTCCATTTTCTTAATAAAACCTAAAAATCAATGAAAAGTTTTGGTATATTGGATACCATTAAATCCAAGAGAATAATACTTTAAATCCTTAAGATATTGAGGTGGTATACATAGGGGATGTTTTAGAGATATTTATAAAATTTAGTAACAAATTTCTTGTCTCATTTATTTTACATATATTCAATTATTTATTTATTTGTTTTATTAATTTATTCAATTTTTTTAATCCAAAAATCAACTCTTAATCACTTAATCATTTTTATATTGGAATCAATTAATATTTTTAAATCACTATTTATTTTTATTCTTTCATTTGTTATTTTATTTTTTTGATTTTAAATTTGATTCTTTTATTTATTTCTTAAATATTTTATAAAGAAGTTTTTAAACTTGGATTGATTTCATTTAAATTTTTAAATGTAAATTCACCTCGTCTTTCTATTTTACTCTACTCTGACCTTCATTTGGTATCAAATGGGTTTTTAATTACTTAATTTCTTTATTTTTAAATTCATTCAAAGACTTTTTTTTAAAAATATATAACCATTTTTTAATAAAATATCACTTTTTTAAAATGAATTTTCCAAACACCCATTATGGTCCAAAAGGATAATCCTCGAGATGCGCTCTATTTTTTTACAAGAATAATTAAGGTTATTAAAAGACTCACATGTCTAATTTTCTTAAATCTATTATCTATATTTTTTAAAATATTTATATACATGGATATACTCCTATAACTTAAAAATAATATAAATAGACCCCATATAATATTTTTGATTTTTAATTATAGATAAATCTATAAATTCCTTGAATTTTGGATTAGAAAAAAATGAATTTAATTAATTTATACATGAAATCAGATCATGAAATATATAAAATTTTATAATTAACTCACAAAGGAACTAAAAAAGTCAAAGTTACCCATTTAGATATGTTTATACAAGACTTTGAAAGTTTTTATTTGAATCTTAGTGAATTTATTATAGAAATGTTTACTTAATTTACAACTATTTTTAATGATAGAAAATCTCTTGGTTTTTATATTTATAAAAAAATATTATTCAATATTTACCTTTAGGTTTTTACCATGTAATTGGGCACCTAAAGTCACAATGATATGAGAATATAAAGATATAAAAAACCTGAAAATTGAGGAACTCATTGGTTCTCTCAGGACATATGAGTTTACTATGAGAAGGAAATATGAAAGGGAATATAAGGAGTTTAAAGATACCAAAAAGACCATATCTTTAAAATCTATCAAATTTTTTTTTACAAAAGTGATTCAAAAGCTTCTCAAATTTTGAAAAGGGTAATCGAGTACATAGACAAGAAAAGCGTTACCCAATTCTTAAAAAAGTAAAATCAATACATGGAATTCACATACTTTGGTTGAGAAAAGAAGGTCCACATCAAGTGGGATTATACCTTTAAATAAAAATTCTAAAAAAAGAATCATGATAATAAATATATAAAGGTATAAACTTGGTGTGTGAGAGAAAATTCAATTTCAACATATGAATCAAGTGAAAAAGTCCCAAGTGATTAATGCATAACATTGAGGGAAAAGTTATTGAGAGAAAAACCTTATAACCTACTTGGTATGTGGATAATAGGTGATCAAGAAACATGTGTAGTTATCCTTCAAAATTCAATAATCTTGAGGAATTTGACAGAGGACATGTCACATTTGGAGATGATTCAAAAGGTAAAGTTACTGGTATAGGTACGAATGGATTCTATAACTATTCATTATTTAGAGATGTTTTATTTGTTAAGACTTAAAACATAATGTACTAAGTATTTTTCAATTATCAGCTAACAGTTTCGAAATTACTTCTAATTTTTTTTATAAAGTTTTTCATTATAAAGGAAATATTTTATTTACCATAAATCATTTTTAAAATTTGTATATTATTGATTTGAAATATCTTTTAAGTAAAAATGTTAAATGTTTAACTGCACATGATAATTATTCTTGGCCTTGGAATCGGCACCTAGGGAATCTTAATATTTAATCTCTTTTCAAGATCAACCATAATATACTTTGTAGGAGATTTATCGAAACTGTATTTTAAAATAAACTAGTTTTCTAATATTTCCAGTATGGTAAGGAAAAACAAACTTTTTGATCTAAAACCCTTGTTTCCTCTCAAAAATACTTATAACTAGTCAAACTTGTACTTTTTAGACCAACTCAATTTTCTAGTATTAGAGGTAAAAATTATACCTTTGTAATTATTATTGACTATACTATATTAATATGGGTTTCATTCTTTGCTCGTAAGAATGAGGATTATAATGTCTTTATCAAATTGTTAAGGAAATTTGAAAATGAAAAAGGCTAAAAACGCTTTTCCCTTATAAGTGACCATGTTATAAAATTTTATAACCATTAACTTGATTAGTTTTGTGCATCCCAGGTTTATCATCACACATTATATACTCTTAAAACTCCTTAACAAAATGGGGTTGTTGAAATATAAAATAGGACTCTCTAAGAAATTTCTAAGACTCTACTAAATGAATTTTACCTTACTCAATTATTTTGGGAAGAGGTGTTCAATACCACATGATTAATCTTTAACTGTATTCTCATAAGACTTATCTTAGAAAAAACCACTTATAAAGTTTGGAAATGTAAAATTCCCAATGTTATTTTCTTTAAAATATCTATTTTAAATGATTTATCCTTAAACCAAGGATAAAAGAAATATGTTTTGACCCTAAATCTGATGAATGATTTTTTTGGGAACTATAACTCAAGTAAAGTCTTCCATTTATTTAATAAGAGGAAAAATACCCTATAAGAATAAATTCACTTAAATTTTTTGATAATATTTTTAAATAAAATCCAAAAAGTGATAATGATGTTGACTGACCAAGTTTGACCCTTCATAAACCTCAATATTCTAAAGTAGTTTAATATTCCCTAGAATTTCTATTTACTAATTCACCCAAGTCCGAAATTCAATCCAAAGTCCATACTATTAGGAATATTATATGATAATTACAATTTAAAACTCATAATATAAGGTTGATATTAAATTTGGTTGAACATAATTTTTCTTCTCGCACCTTGAACCTTATTCCCTTGATGATGCTATTAATAATTAGATTTAGATACATTATATGTAAGCGGATTTGAACCAATTTCAATGGAAATTTTTTTTAATCTATAATAATGGCTTTATAATCATCCTATTATTGGAACCAAGTGGTTTTTTAAAAAAAATTGAAAAAAAGGAAATTTTATCTATAACAAGGATCGACTTGTTACTGAAGGATATAATCAAGAATAAGGTATTAATTATAGAGAAACCTTTTCACCCATTTCTAAACTAGAACCTATTATAATATTGTTGGTATTAATCAAATATTTTAATTTCAAAATTTTTAAAAGGGATATAAATAGTAATTTTCTAAATGGTTATAGTTCTGAAAATGTTTTCATGGACGAACCACCTAGTTTTGAAAATCCTAAATTTCAAAATTTTGTTTTCTAG
Source organism: Viscum album (assembly GCA_963277665.1). Classification (NCBI taxonomy): domain Eukaryota; kingdom Viridiplantae; phylum Streptophyta; class Magnoliopsida; order Santalales; family Viscaceae; genus Viscum; species Viscum album. The sequence goes on along the minus strand of OY728136.1, from coordinate 1,283,774,544 downwards.
TTAACTGAATATATTTACAATTAAAAAAAGTCCCTTCATTCTTGGTATGCGAGGTTAATTAAATATCTTTTAACAAATGTTTTGAAAATTAGAAAATCCAATTCCATGATTTTTCTTAAAAGGTTTTCAAATTATTTATTATTCGTTCAAATTTATGTTGATGTTGTTATTTTTAGATCAAATAAAAAACAATTTTCGATATATTTTTTTTATTTAATGATTAAAGAGTTTAAAATAAAATTTATGGTAGAAATTAAATTTTTTCTTGGTTTTTAAATTTCCCAAAATTATGATGGAACCCTTTTAAACCAAAGTAAATAAACTATTAAACTTATAAAGAATAATGATAAGAATAATTAAAGAAAATTATAGTTTCCATGAGTATTACTTATAATATAATGTTAGATGAATCTAGTCAATCACTTGAAAATAATATTTATCAAAGTATGATTAGAATTATACTTTAAATTACCATGATTCATCCATAAATATATTAAGTGTATGTATTTGTTCTCATTTTCATTAAAAAAAGGAATCAACTTTAAAATACCTCTAAATAATTTTCTATTATTTGGATGGAATTAACAACCTTGTATAAATTTATCACAAGGAAACCTCTTTTAAACTTTATTGTTTTTTCAATACTGATTTTAGAGTATTTCAACTTGATAGGAAAATTAATAGTGGAACTTTTTATCTACTAAGAAAATACCTCATCTCTTTGATTAGTAATAAGGAAAAATATATTTATCTTTATATAGCTGAAGTGGAAATACAGAGCCATTGGGAGTTGTTTCACCCAGTTTATATGAATGAAACATACTCTATTATACTTTTTGGTAACATATTCTCTCATACCTATCAAGTGTGATAACACTAGTGAAATCAATACATCTAAAAATAATTTTCAAAACTCTCATACTAAACACATGAACTTGAGACACCATTTTCTATGATATCACTTTCAAAAAGGTGATTCCGTTCTTGAATTTTTTTTTCACCAACCTTCAACTTGACGATATCTTCCCTAAAACCCTTTCTCTTGATTGATTTTAATTAATCAATGATGATTTGGGTATGATTATATTTGATAATAATCACTTAACCATTTGGAAATATTTATAATTTTTTTTAATTTTTTAATTTTTTTCTAATATGGGTTTTAAGTAAAAATTTTTTTCCAAGAATTTCATAATTTTTTATAAGTAAAGTGAGTATGATATTATTAGAAAAATATTCCTATATATATACAAATAAGTAGATTTGATTCTTGAAAATATGCTCCAAGGGATTTATCCTGAAAAAGTTGATTTATTTTTTACACTTTTACCCATCCTAGAAATGGTAAGTGGGCCTTTATTACACACTTAGTTTGATAGACCCATGGAATTTACTATGTTTTACTTATAAAATCTTTTAGAAAATTTAGTGATGAAATTATTTTTCAAAATAATTATTTTTCCAATTCTTTTATTTATTTATTTTAGTCTTGCTTAAATGGATATGATCCCTTTAAATATCATGATTAATTATTTTGGGGGATGCTAATTTTTTAATACTGAAATTATTCTAAAAGAGATATTTTATTTTTCAAAATAAATTTTCAAGAATAAATTATATTTTTTTTTCAAAAATTTATAATTTTTTTCCAAAAATTAATAATGTTTTTAAAAGTTTTATTTAACATTTAAACTCTATTTTAAAAAATTATTATTTTCTATTTTATCTTGAGGTTTATTACAAATATCTCATTCAAATATTTTAAAAATATTTCAATCTATTTTTAAAAACTTTTTATCTCACTAAAAAGGTCATTAATGATGATAATTTTTTTTAATTTTTTTACTTAATTCTAGAATCCCATTTTAACTCATTTTTATAATCTCAAAGGGGTAGAAATTTTAGAGTTTATTGAGATTTTTTTGGGAGAAGTTTTAGAATTTATCCAAAATGGGGAGAAGTTTTTTTTATACCAAATAGGGAGAATTTTCAACCTTTCTATCAAATGGGTAGATAAGTTTATTGTTTTTTGGGTTAAGTGTTTATATGTTTTTGAAAAAATGTTTTTGCAGGAGATGTTTCCCTATTTTTCAAAGGATAAGAAAATATCAACATCATGGTTACTCTTTCTATTTATCTTATTATATTATTAATTTAATTTAATTTATTTCAAGTGTTTATGATCACCAAAAAGGGGTATATTTTTGTGCTTCTCATAATTATTTGATTTTTATAATAAAAAAACTCTTAATGAGTTTAATATTTTAATTTATATAATATAAAACTAGATTGATTTCATCTTGTTAAAATAATTTGAAGGATACTTTAATGAATCTTAATAGATTTTTTTAAGCATTAGAAGAAGTCTAGAAGAACCATGAAGGCTCATTGGAGGAATTGAGGAAGCTAATTCATTAAGGAAAAAACTACAGGTAGTACCATCTAGTCAGTACAGTTACACTAGGTAGTCAATAGTAGTAGACAATGCTCAGGTATTTACAGGAAGTCCACTGGCTAGCCGAAAAAGGCTACTAGGTATCTAGTGGTGTCAGACCATCTATTTCAAGCCCAATATTTATGGTGGTAAAAGTTCATTGAATATATAATTATTAAACTTAAATAAACCTATAGTATTAAGGATTATTACCAAAGGTATTAGATCCCATAAATAGAGACCTTGGTGGCCTTGGAAACTCACTGGATCATCCAATCTCCAGTGCCAATGTTCTCATTCACTTAATTTCTCTCAAAAGTTATCTCCTTTATAAATCTTATTTCTCCTTTATATAGTGTGAAAAAATTATAATATCCAATCACTCTCTTATATTATTCTCAATATCACCTTGAATTCATCATATTCTTTGAGAGAATCAAGACCAATATTCAAAGTAATTACTTCCTAGAAATCTTATCTTCCTCATTTTATTATATATTTAGTGCTCACTACCATTAAAGTGAGGGGCCCTAGTTTTCATTTCAATATATTAATAAGGCAAGGGAATATATATTTGAGGTTTCTATCTTTCCTATTAAATTTATAGTGTCTATTGTAATTTCAATTTCTTTCTACAACCTAAAAAGCTTGAGAATGTTTTGGTATCTTGGCTACCATTAAATACAAGAGACTAATACATTGAATACTCAATATATTGAGGTGGTGGATATAGGGGATATTTTAGATATATTTTTAAACTTCATTACCAAATATATTATCTCATTTGATTTATATAATTTTAATTATTTGTCACTTTATTCTATTCATTTATTCAAATTTTATAATACATCAATTAAAACTTAATTTCTTACTTGCTTTTATATTCAAATCACCTATTTTTTTAAATTAGTATTTATTTTTATTCTTATAATTTTATTTTATTTTTTTATTTCATATTTTTTTATTTATTCAATATTTAAAAAATAATTTTTTAAACTTGGATTTTTTTCCTTTAAATTTTTAAAGGGAAATTCACCCCCTCTTGAGATATTACTCCACTCCAACCTATAATTAGTTTTTTTATTTTCAGTTTATTTGATATTTATTCACAAAGAAAATATATCTTATTCATAAACATTTATATAAAAATGAATATTTTAATTTCACATGAACATACCATCTAGATATATCACATAGTCATTTGGGTTACATGGTGTGTAACTCAACCCCACACCATGTAACCCCACATGACACAGTGATCGTGTTGTCAACAAATGCAATATGTAATTAATAAAAAGGTGGTACAATTAATTAATACAAAAACATCATGTAACTAATATATATTTGAGGTCTAATTAATATACATGAGGTTTTTAATTAATAAACACATGGTGTTTTGTTAATACACACATGATGTGTAATTAATACAAACATAGTACATAATTAATACAAAAAAGGTTTGTAATTAATTAATACACATATGGTGTGTAATTAATTTATACACAAAAAATGTGTAATTAATTAACACACATGTGGTGCGTAATTAATACACATTTTGTGTATAATTAATACACACACAATCTCATACTTGTTTACATAGAGTTAACATAAAGTTAGGATATACCTAACATAATTAATATACGTTGAAAAAAAAATTAACGACACTATCAAACCTAATTAACATGAGTATATGTGAGATAAATTGATATAATATGATGTGTGATGAGTTTTAAATAATGTTAAATCCTTAATTAATTTCCATATTAAATTTGGAATTTCATGCTGTGTATTGTCGTTACACACAGTGAACTCCACATGCATTAAAAGCAGAACACACTACATAATTTAACATGTGTTCTTGTGTCATTAATTAATATAAAAAAACATGTAATTATGTGATATTCCATGTATGATATATGTTGTGTGAGTGCACAATACATGACAAGGACCATTTTGGGTGCTGGGTAGTTTTGATGAGTACACATTGTGTTGCCTCCAAGTATATATTGCGTACTTAATTAATCAATAAGATAATAAATAATTAAAATAATTTATCTTAATGAAGAATTATTGAAATTTATTTCTGAATTTTTTTAAATACATATATATTTCATGTATGTGAATGATCATGAGCTTTATCGACCCATGTATATATTGGAATTCTATTTAATTTATTATTATTGCATGGATTTTTATATGTGATAAAGTTTTATTAAATTAAAAATGATAGTTTGGGAGTCATCACTCAAACTTTTATTACATAGGACATGTGTGTCCATGGTATATTTTGTATATCTCACACCCTTGGTTCTCCTCACATGCATGTGATTAAAATATATAAAGGATATAGATCCAAGGAGAGGTGGTGGTTCATAACCCGAGTTGAGGTGAAACTATTTGAAAAGATACTAAGATTGACGGTGGAATATTGGAACTAAATATAATCCTAGATAATGGAGTCCCCCCTAGGTTCATATGTTGATTTATCAACTTCTTGATAAATTAACCATTAGAAATATCATGATCAAGTCAATTTGTTTCTTTTTTTTCAAATGCAAGGTTATTTTTTATTTATGTTGATGCATGTTTATATAATGATTAAAATAGATCACATAAATTAAATAAGATAAAAAGACACTTAAGATAAAGTAAAATAACATTATTATGCATAAATATCACAACATCCCTATCCCGGTCCACTATAAATAGTAACAAGACCATAGAGTTATTGGACCTCAGGTGTACCTTCCAGTAGTCTAGAGGCTACCAACTTGTAGCGTGGGTCTAAGGTGGTATAATGGGAAGACTATACACACATATTTGAGTGTAAAAACAATAAAAATAATTATGAAATAAAATAAAACATCTAGATAAATAAGTAGTGAAATAATATCCAAGTAAGTGCCAACCAATAATCAAAATAAACTATGCTACATAAAATGATCTATATACTACATGTCAGGAAGTCATACATAAAAAACAGAGCATAATTAAATCAAAAAACAAAATAAAAAAAATAAAAATTTGGAATGAACTCTAAAAAAGGGACCGATTCCAAGCCCTATCCTAGACTCCCATGCTCTATCCTGCCATCCAAAATCATAAATCATAGGGCCTTATCCAATACCATACCTAAAATAAAGTATCATATTCTTAGATACCCAAGATCCATGGAGGTCTAAGTAGGGTGCAAGTATAACTTAGTAGGACACCACTAACGACATCCCTAAATATAACAAGTTTGATAAAAAAAATTCCATGTGATGTGCTACAATTTAATATCATAATCAATTTAAAAAAATATTGTAAATATCCACTGATTCTTATTATCCACAGTGACACCCAAGATAGGACTATACCACCTTTGATCATCAGGTTCTTGACTCCAATCAACCACACCTACTTTGGCCAGTGTCGGGGTGTCTCTGAGCACATCATGGTGATCATGTAAACCCTATTATTATGTCCACCCTTACATGTGTTTTCTTCTACATGAGTTTCATGAACACCCTAGATGGTTTTTTCTATATGAGTATCATGACCACCCAAAGGGTTTTTTCCTAACCACCCCAAAGGGTGTTTTTTATATAGCATCACAAGCTCCCTAAATGGAGTTTTACAGAACACTCCATAGGGTGTTTTATTATAGTATCCTGATCACCCAAAGGGTGTTTTATTTATAGTATCATGACCTCCTCTAAGGTAGTTTTATGATCACCTAAAAGGGTGTTTTTTGATCACCCTGATGTGTATTTTCTGACCACATGGAGGGTGTTTTCCATATCATTTAAAAACTAAATATCTCAAAACACACACCACCATTTTACATAAGAAGGACCCTTTATCTCATCATGAACCATTTTTTACCAATTAATATTATAAATGAAATTACATAAAATCCATATCAATTTACCATCTCATTTTTTATTTACCAACTCATCAACATTTACCATTTATACATCAATTCCATTTCATATTTAACATTTTCCATTTCATTTTAAAATTTCACTTTAATTACCAATTCATAATTCCATAATATTATTTACCCATTTCCACAACCCATGGTTTACCAATTTACTATATTAATATAAAATTCTAATCCCCCTATTTTACTTTACCAAAGGACATTTCCATTTATAAATAAATTTGGTCACTTAATTTTTTGTTTTAAAAACTATAGAATCCCCTTGGGAAAGGCCCTTAAAATAATTTATCAACATAAGGAATAAGGCACATATCATAAATTTCCATTTCACAATACACAAAACAATATTAAAACACGTTCACCATTTATTATTACCATTATAAATAAGTACCAATTCCATGACCCTTTTTATGATTTCTAATTCCTCCATTCCACTTTTATTATGAACCATTCTGATTTCCTATTTATATAGATATTTTAGGGTCCATTTATTTATCAAGGAATCATATTGATATCAAATTCAAAAATAGAAATTAATGTTTCAATTTCAGTTCATAAATCATGGAAAGTTAGAATTATAAACTCTAATTAAAATTTAGAGTCAACACACTATACATTAGTGTGGATGAAAAAATCATGCACTTAAAATTTAGGGAAGATTATGGGAAATACTTAGAGTGAACCCAACATAGCCTCATAAATGTCCACTTGTTTGATAATAGCCTTTAGTTTGAGAAAAAATGGGATAAAATAAAGAAGTAGAAAAAACCCATGAAAATAGTTTGTATTAGACATAAATGGTGGGGGATCTATTGAAAGTGAGAGAAACAAATAAAGATAGGAATTAAAATTATAGCATTAACTTTAGCTTTGAATAATCACTAAAAACATTAAAAATGTCCAAGTATCAATAGAAACACTCCATGGAGAATAAAAGAGAGGGAGGGGTATGATGGTATGATACTGGGTGTTTAAGAAGCCAAAATACTGAGTTTATGGTTAAAGAGGAATCCATAATAAAATCATTGGGATGAAACTATTTTTAAAAAAATCATAGAGGCCACCAAAGAGATAGTGGGTCAAAAGTCTACTAATTCTAGGACCACTAACTTTATACTGAGATCAGGCCCTATACAGGCTTATTGGGTTTCCACTGACAAGTTAATGGAATTGTACCAGCTAGCTGGTGACACAATACTAGCCTTGCTACATGCCCTATCCTATTTCAGACCCCTAAATGCTTTTAAGATCACTATGTACCCCTAAAATAATTCTATATCTGAATAAAATATTACTTGATATGATTCAATAAGGCTAAAAAACATTTTAAATATAATTTGACCTCAGAAAGGAGTGGGGTCTTATAATATCTCCACCACACAACAACTCATCCTTGAGCTATAATCCTAAGCATCACTAAGGGACATCACTGATCCTCCTAAAAATTTAAACCAACCCTAAATTTGGGAATAATATTCCATTATTTCCAAACATGACAGTGTAGCAACCTTGGTGAAACCATCAAGAACACACGATACCAAAAAAATTGATTTACCAGCCTCTCAAAGGTACCGATCATGCCAAAATTATACTAACCCATCTCCACTACTCAAAAAGTATGTAATTCCCCATGGTTATTGATGGGTCTTGAAGTCAATTGGAACTTAGAATTTTCTAATAGTAGATGGTACAGTTTTTCAACCAAGTTTTCTAATGGAATTATAAAGTTTTAAATTCCTTGAGTGATGTATTTTGAATGAGGAATAAAGGCCAATTGGTTCCATCATGGTTTAACAAAAGTTATGGAGGAAGATTGGGGTGTTCAAGACTACAATAGGCTAGATACTCGAAATCACCATCTAGTTGGTGGGCATGCAAGTATCTTGCATGGATGCAGAAGGATACCAACTAGCTGATAGCCTAGGCTGGCAAGCCGATGCGAGTTTTTAATAGGGTAGAATAACCAATATCTCCCTCCTTTTTTAAAATGGGGGATCCCCTTCCCCATCTTATTTTGGCAACATGAACCAGGGGGGATAGACCCATCCTCCTCCTTGCATACCCCTCATTTTGGGATATTTTACTTGGTATTATTCAGTAGTTTTAGGTGAGTTCTACACTCCATTGAATATCATTCATCCCCGCTTCATCTCCTCTAATTTTTATCTTTTTTTGTTTAGGGTTCATGGACAATTCCATCGAATCTTGGTGTAATTATCTGGATATGATGGTTATTTCATAAAAACTAGCTATATGAAATCTTGATACAATGTCTATACACCATCAACCATAATTTTAATGGAGGTATGTCACCATGTGAGCTTTTCAAGGGTTTTGGGTTAAATTAAATGAAACTTATTATGGTATTGGTTTCGATTGTTGGGGATTTTTCTTGGGATATTTTTGGGAGTGTGTGGTGGACATCCCATGTTCTCTTGGTCATGGTTTCTGTGTGACATGGTCGATCAATAGGTTATCTGATGTTTATACCTTACTAAAATTAAATGGTTAATTCATTGTAAATGATTATAATTAATTAAATTAAGTTCCTTGTTTTGAGTTAGGGCCACAGATGATTTGGATGTTGTCCATTGGATTTGGACGAGTATGGTGAACCTAGGAAGAACTTCTATACCATGTGACTTAAAGTGAAATGGATTCAAGTGAGGTAGGTAGTCCCTTGTATGATCATTATCATTTGTGATTTAAAGTATATGCATGAGTTTTTTTCTTTCACAACCTTTGGGAAAAAAACCATAAAATAAATGGGTTATTCTATAAATTAAAAGAATTGATCTTGTATCTTAAATAAGATATTAATTAATTAGTTAATTAATTTAAAATTTAATACCCATAATGGGATTTCATAAAGATTCTAGGGACACTGTGGACCCTTGGAAACTGGAAGGATTCCCCACCACTAATGGTAGGAGATTTGAACTTTTTATGAATGAATTTCAATCCTCAAACACCCTTGAATGGTGTATCCAGACTATAGGAATATAGTGGCCCTTAACTTAGGATCCTTAGTGACCTCTAGGTAAAAGATCTTAATAAATAGGATTGGATGTCCTAGAATTTGACCATGTTAAACCTTTAAATAATATTATAGCCTTTGGGTGGGATGAGTTAGGTTGGTTGAGTGGATAACCATAGTACAACTTAAGTGATTAAGATGGGCCTTCATCTATCTTCAGTGTGTTGCATATAGGGTTTACCCTATTAGTCCCTTGAGGCCATAGGATGGTAGAGACTTGAGTGTGGGATGTTCTACCCTTAAGTTATAGGTTCAACCTTGTTTAGTAGTTACAAAGGGGGACCCAAAGTAGGTTTCCCCTTCCATGTGTTATCATAAAGGACCCAAGTGTGGTACCTTTCTTATGATATGACCTAGGGGACCCACATTAGGTGCCTTGATGACTGACCAACCTTTAGAGGGTGTAGGTAGTGGCTAGTAGTGATGACTATAGGAGTCACCTTAGAACCTGAGTCTTAGTGTAATCCATGGAGGCTATAGTGGAAGAGGTGGGTTAGATATATGATTAACCTTTGTTTATGTATTTTCTATATATTTTATGGCACTCTTAAAAGGTGGTTGTTTTATGATAAGTATGGAAAACACCCTTGGGGTGGTCTCTTATGTTATATATATAACACCCTTATAGGTAGTCATGAAAAATACCTATGGCGAGGTCATGAAAAATCCCCATGGGGAGGTCTTGAAAATTACCTATGGGGACATTGTGAAAACTCTCTATGGTGAGTTCATAAAGAATACTTATGGGGAGGTTGTGATACTAAATAAAAAAACCCTTATAAGGTGGTTATGATAATATTAGTGGGGATGTCATGTATTTGGATCCAGGATTTTGTTTCTAGGTAGATCCAAGAGTTTTTTCCATGTGCTAACTATCGGGGGATTGTGGGGTCTTTAGTGGGAGTGGTCGAATATTCTATACTACCGAGGATCTACTTTTGAGAACCATTTTATACTAGGATGGAGCATTACTTGGGTTTTTTATTTTAGTATAGAGTATTTTCCAGGCCATTATACTATATTCTTCGGTGGTTTAGGACTTCGGGGAATTACCTATATACCAGAGTGAATGACTCCTAGGTTATTATTAATGTTATCATGGTCATAACAACATGATCAAAGACACTCTAACACTAGTCAAAGTTGGTATTTTTGATTGGGGTCATAGACCTGAGGATTGAAAATGGTTTATTTATTTATTTACTTATGTTTTTTATTTCTTCAGATCATGTCACATGAACATATCACTACATTTTCGATACATTTGGGACTATGTTGGTGGTTACCTATATTGTTTTGTACTCAAAACTATCTCAGGATGACAATTCACTTGGGTACACAATAAGACTCTCGTTTGGTTACAAGTAAAGGTTGGGTATGATCCTTAGTATTGTATGATTGAGACAAATCAGCTCAAGTGGGACAAGAAACACAGATATGTTATGGACTAGTGATGCAGTAGGGACTCAATTTTTTATTTATTTATTTTTTGTTTATTCTGTATATTTGACAATCTTAGTGGGTGATCCTTCTGGTATATTATATGACCACTCAAGTATTTTATGATTCATTTCATTTGTTATATATTGTTCTATTTTATGTATTATATTTATACTATTCAGTATTGTGTATGATATTTGATTATTTTTGCTGCTATTGATGCTATGATATAGGGGGTATAGTCACCTCATAGTACCACCCTAGACCCCCATTGCTAGTTGATAGCTTCTTGTATATGATGAGTAATTACTGAGGTCCCATATCATTTCCGGCGTAGTTACTATTCATAGTGAACCTGGTCAAGATGTTACAAAGTGGTATCATAGGTGTTTTTTATTTTTTCTTTCTATTTAAGGAAATGGTAGATAAAACACATAGGAGTGTTTCAAAGCTTGTGATGGAACCCAAACTGGTGTATCATGAAAAAATTTTGGGTAGAATTTTTTGTTACCACGGGTATGATATTGATGTTCCTAGATTATATTATTATGGTTATTTGTGATTTTACCTCACATGAAACACATTTTTTTTGGATTTATGACTTGTGATTTATTATGGATTTTCCTCTTAGACCATCATGGAAATAATCATATATATGTACCATTCTCATCATGTATGATTCACATGAAATCTATTCCTACTTATGTACCATTTTACTAATGAATAGGTTTAAACTATTTAAAGTGTCAAAAAAATCCCATAATTTTTTTCTCATTTAATTTATTTTTGTCATTCTAATTAGTGGGACCATGATTTATAAAAATTTTTATTTTATGATAGGTCAGGTGGATTATCTAGAGAGATGATCAATGGTGAGGGTGATGATACAGTCCCTCTAGTAGGTCATGTGTGATGACCCTATTAGGTCGATATAGGTTTATGATGCCTTAGTGTTAAACCCCTTAGGGGTGGTTATTATTTATGTGTAGTTACTTAGAGTTTAGTAACAACCGGTATATAATTTTCCTATATATATATATATTAGAATTGAACTATACTTAATCAAAAAGTGTGACAATGATTCAAAGGATATAGATTATGGAAGAGTAATATTGTTATATATATATGTATGAACCAAGATGACGTTTTGGATTCTTGAGGGGGTTGTTCTGTATAAGGATTCTCGGTGAGAATCAACACACTAATAGGCTGAGAAGTTGTTCCATAATAGGCAAGTGATTTTGTAATGTGATGCTAGTATATATATATATGATAACCCTAGAGTGGGTGTTTTTGGAATGTAAGTTACAATGTGACATTTGAGATAGGATCAAAGTTGTTACTCATGATCTATGACCTTGTGATATATGACTAATGGGTTAGGAGGGAGAGCCTGGCGTTTGAAATATGACTCAGTATGTTAGTGAGTATGGTGTTTGGATGATTGAATGGTGATGTATATGGGGTAGCTTGAGTTAGGGGTTAGCTTGAGTTTTTTATTTCCTTAGAGATGGGAAGCATGGGTAGGTTCTTAGGGTATGAGATTAGTGTATGTGAGGTGTGGATGGGTATTAAAACTAGGAATGGTGACACCATAGAGGATCTTGAATGTGAAAGCACCTTGAGTTCTAGTTCTTGGTATCAAGATTAGAAATAGTGGGAGGTAATGGACAATTTCCTAAACCTATTGAGTTGGATACACTTCCAGTATCATGGTTACAGTGAGTATGGACAATTATGATTTAAAAATGGTGCCTGGGTTAGAAGTAAACTATGTGCTAGACCTTGTTATAAGTAAAGTCCTAGATTTTTAAGAGGAGTTCCGAGGGTACTCTTAGTTAAATGAGGTTGACATGATGAGTAACATGGTCAATGGTTTAGGTATATAGGCCTAGTTTTGATATATTGAAACACATGGGATCATGATTCAGGTTTTTATACTGGGTTGTATAAGAGTGTACACCCATTATTTTTTAATGGAATTAGGTAGCATGTGTTGGGTACACATACTACTATTGAATAGTGAGTTGGTAAGTGTCCACGCGTAAGAAGAGGACAGATTAGTGCGGTACAACACTTATAGGAATTGTGGACATATTTTTTGGTTTAGAATTTGAAATTCAAATATATGGTATAGGAGACATTGGAATTGGATTAGGTTGAGGTGACATGATTGATCTAGAAATTTTATCATGGTCAGATTTTGATAGGATAGTGAGCATAGATTGGGGGGAGCGATATGCATGTGATCTTAAAACCCATTGTGGTAGTGCTTAAGGAGTAGTGTAAGGTATTACATATGACGGGGGAGTGAACCATTGGAAATTTGAGGGTGTGACCCTCATTATAATTGGGAATTATGTGGGTGTCGGGAATGATGTTCTAGTGATTTCGGGACATGAATCAATCAAAGCTGTGATGGAACTTGGTGATGAGTTTATCCAGTCATTATGTGTGATGATGGATAGTGTATGGTCATTGGTTATCAAGTTTGTTTTTGTGGAGTAATGACATTGACACTTATATGGTGGGGTTGTGATGTCGATTGTGATGATATGACCCTCATGCAAAAAGGGTCACTAATATGTTGGAATAGTTGGTGGATGGTTATAAAAGAAATGAAAGGATGGTGCATGGTGAATATAACAAGAAATGGATTCCTTAGGGAAGGCTGAATGAAAAATATAAATGTGAGGATGGATAGAGACAAATAATTAGCTTTGGGATTAGGGTGTTTGTGTGGGTCTGAACCTAATTGAGTTGGAGGTATGTTGGTGCTCTTGGTGTGGAAGAGAATTAAAACTAGTTTTAGTTAGTTAAAGATTCAACTATAGAATTTCAACAAGATTTGGGAATGGGATTCAATAAGTGTATTTGGTTGATCACATAATTCCTTTGGGATATGAGTAATTGTGACCAGGTGTTCTAGGTGACACATTGGTGGTTGAGGCCGAGTAGACTTGAGACAGGTCATCCATAAGAGGGATGACTATCACTGTTTTATATAATTGTATGTGTATAGATAAAAGATATGTTTAAAACATCATTTTATAAATTGATGTGGTATTTTTATAATCATCATGGTATTTTAGATAAAAATTAGGCATGTTTGGGATTATTGAATGGATGAAAAGTATATATCCATTTTGATTTAGAATCAGAAAAAAAGAGTTGTACTAACATCTGACTGGTGTTTCATGGTTTATTGGGTGTGGTGTGTCACAAACCGTCCCCTGGGTCCCATGCTGTGACTACCCCAAGCCCACTTATTGAAGGTCAGGGGCTGGTGACTAGCACCGAAGGCGTCAACCTGCAAGTGAGATACATTTTCTTGAGTACCTGTACACGCACACACACTCAACCACATCCCAACACACCAAAAAAGAGAAACTAGTACCACTGAAACAAGCTGAGTGAAAGTAAAATTTAAAGTAAGTGGGAAAGAATACAAACCCAACAAGAACTAAAAATAAAAAGTACAAAAAGGAAACTCTAATGGCCATCTGTAGAAAACCCTACATGGTCAGGAGAGTAGTGAAGCTACTGGAAGCCAAAGCAATACTTCCTGTCTTACCAGTCCCATTGGGCCCCGCTTGGTCATAGGCCACCAAGTCCCACATCTTAGCATCCATCAGTACCGTCTCCCTAAGCTCCCTTGTTGTAATGTTGGCCATCTGCACTAGACACAACATGGGAGGGAGAATCCCATGCAGGGGTGAGTAACACAATACTCAGTAGGGACCCCAAAACAAAAAGGGAAATAACACACAAAAAATCCTCAAAGTAAAGCACGAGACACAAGAAAACTCACACCAAGTATATTATAGTGTAGTAACAGTAGAATCGTCAGTCACAAACATCAAACTCCTCGGCCACTGAAGAAATCATCCTCTATCGAGTGCAGTGGGCATGCCGGGTCACACATAGCCTCTTCCCAATAAACTTTAACTACTGTGGTACTCATCCCAAATGAGTATTGTGGGTATGCAGGGTCACACAGAGCCGCTCACCACCTTGGCCCTGCCAGATCACACGGAGTCGCTTCCCACCTTGGACGAACTGAGGTACTACTAATGTCAAGTACCGTGGGTCTTTCGGGTTGCACAAAGCCTCTCCCCACTGTGGGCCTGCTGGGTCACACAAATATGCTTCCCACTGGGACATCCTCGAGCAGTCTTTAGGTCTCAACCAACCGCAGGGTTCCATATGTAGCATGCTTGGGAGAATCGCTCATCAAGCCATTCGTTGCATATTAACTTCCATTAAAGTCACCATAGAGCATTCCAAAATATCCTCCTCATTGAGAGGGTCCCAAATCCACAAATGGCTTATAGATCGGATGCACGGTTTGCAAGATACAACCGTTTTAGTAACCAGGTGACCGGTTGCGACGAGACCGAGTCTGACCCCATCAGACCGACCCGACCAACCTAGCCTGAGGGACCCCACAAACCCTGATTCAGTAAGATGGACTTGACCCGACCTGGTGCAGGTTGAGGTTGGTCTAGTCCGACCTGACCAGTGGTCCAAGCCCAATAGGCCTCACTGGACCCGTCCTGGAGAGGGAGAGGGTCCGGGCCGCTAGGTGAGGGTCCGGCTCGCCGACGCGGTCTGGCCCACTAGGCTTGGGTCCGGCCCCCTGGGCAGTGAGACCGGCCCGACCCAGTGAGCCGCAGGTCTGGCCCGCTATAATTCCCCAACCCCAAAAGCCTGGAGTTAGTGCATTATTTTAATACATTATAATGATTATAAGGAATCAAGTCCCAAAGGACCAACCCATTTAGCAGTTTTGGAAAATATATTACATACATGAATGTTACATTTCACTTTATTAAATATGAAACAACATAAATAATCCTTTTATAATGCCATTATTCCATAATCTTAACCCTGCATATCAATCGTAATACACTTCTTAGAATCCTGATAAAATAAAACATAAGAAAGGGGTGAGCTCAGATGCTCAGTAAGGGTAAATAATTTAGCAGAATCTATAAAATTTTAATGAAAGATGTGTAATAAAAAACAACAACATTTTAAACATAAACATGAACATAATATAGAAAAAATAAATCAAACTTCACCATATAAACATGCACATGGATATTCTACTAGTCGAATAATCACATTTAATAACTAATTTCATATTGAGGGAATGCCTAAAAATGGAAATCATTACCACATAGTCTAGGACTCATGCCAAGACTACAAATAAAATTTTTGTAAAGGCCTTGTTCCAATACACTAATTTTTCTCATGATACCTACCGATGTATCGATGAGCTACAACACGCTCCACCCATCACTTACTAAGTCCACTTCATTCCTCATATGAAAATGTTGAAACCTAACATAAACATTCATATTAAAACTAGCATACGAAATGTCAATACATCAACCATAAACCATGAAGGGTATAAAAATAGCACATCCATAGTAAAAAATATCATAACTCATTCAATAAAATATGGAATATTGTATTATAATAAATCAACATTAATCAAGAATAATATCTAGTGAAAGATGTTGACATAGTTGAAAATGACCAGTAAAACTTTTTGAGAGAAATATACCTTTTTGTGAAATAATTTAAAAGTCACACATTTTTAAAGGAAGTCATTTAAAAGATATTTTTGAATGAAAGTGTCACATACCACTTTGAAACTTTTTAAAGGAATTAACATTTTAAAACAATCATGTCCATGTAAATAAATCCTTAAAACCATTTTGAAAACATGGAAATTAATGAGAAAGATTTAGATGAATAAATATTGTAAACATTTAAAATGATGTTTTAGTTTAAGAGTACCTTAAAAGAATAATTTTAAAATTTCTTTTATGAAACATGTAAATGGATAATAAATATGTCTCAGAAAATACTTACACATAAACAGTCTCGGATAATAATGAGATTGAGGAATTAACCCTTACCTTGCACTTTCCTTTGGTTGAGGGTACGTTTAACCTCCTATATAAGGACCATAGTACAATATTAAATTATAAAAGAACCATATTAATATTTAAAAATTATTTATTTATGACTTTATACTACCCATTTAATAATTATTTCCATGTTAAATTAACATTTCGGGTAATAATAGATTTCTTTATCATACATGTTTTAACTTGTTATTCTTGATCGAATCATTTAGATCATGATTTAAATAATTTCAAACTATAAAACATTGTTTATATATAATATATATTTAGAATATAAATATTTATAATAGATATATATATATTAAATGTAAAACACCGTTTATGGAGATGGTAGGCCGTATGTACGCATAAACGCTGTTTCCATTTTCATATCATATTAAACGGAAGTAAGTAAATAAGATATATGTAAGTAAACATACACACACACAAACACACAAACACACATATATATCTCTAGTAGCATTACTATTTCATATATTACATAAATATTAATAATATATATTTTTATAATCATCATTGAATGGTGAACCTGGAAATGAATCTCATCGTGTCGTGGATACGGTAAGCCGTATGTACACACGAGCAATTCAATAATGATTAAAAGGTGTGGAATTGGATGGTATATTAATTTTACAAAGAAATTATCATGTTATTTTCATTATTTATATATATATTACTCATCATTATATCTATCTAAATAACATAGTGTTGAATAACAAATGACACCACGACGTAGAGACGGTAAGATGTACGTACACACGCATGGTGACTTTATCATTCATAGGATGGATAGAATAATGAATATGGTTGTAAAATATTTATAATAACATCAAAGTATGTATAAGGTACTGGATTTATTATTTTGGTATGGAAATAACAAATTAATAGAAAGTGGAAGAAGAAAATAACTTTGAAAGAGGTGATAAAATAATTACCTCTTCTTTGGATGTTTCCTTTTGATTTGAACAAATGGGATCCTTAGGTTGGATTTATGCTCAATTAAAGGCCTTTAGTATTAATTGAGTTAAGTTGGTAGGATATTTGGGTAGAGTTTGGATGAGCCAAATGGCTTTGGAAGTGTAATTTTGAGAAAAGGGGAAGTACCATTTTATAAGAGAGGTGAGGGTCACTTTAGGAAAAGTTTGAAATACTATTTTATTATAAAATCATTTATGGTTTATAATGGCTCAAAATTGATTTAATTCAAATATAATGTGGTTATGGGTCTAAATAATCTCAACTAATAGGTTTTAGAAAAGTTTAGGTCACCATATTAACCCTATATTTTAGATTTAACTCTTAGTTAAATAGTTTTACTTTTACCATGTCCTCCTGTATTATTATAACAAATGGTTAATAAACTTACTATAAAAAGCCAAAAGAACCCTAATTGGTTAATTATTGACATATATAATCTTATCTAAGTCTTTTGGACAAATATTAGATTTTTAGAAATATTATATCAATTAATAATATAGTATTTGTTTTAAAAACTCATTTATGTCAATTTTGACACTATTTAGTATTTGGTTTTTGTGAAAGTAATAACAACTTGATCATTTCAAAAAAAAAATTTAATCAACCCTAACATGTCATATTAACCTATAAAATTCGTCTAATACATAAAAAGTCTCAATTTACAATTATTTTAATATTTATAATATCAATTATTTTAATCTTTCAATAATAAGGTAATTACTGCATCATCATTAGGTCATAAATAAATTTAATTATTTAATGACTAAAAATTATAAACAAAATAAAAATATGTAGGGAATATTTTTATATTTCTAATGAATATTTATAGTTGACTTTATCTTATGTATAATATTATATTAAAAATGTTTTAGTTATTAAAATTTGAATTTTACACATTTAACTCATCTTTAAATAAAATAATAATAAATGTCCTAATCTAAAACAAGTGGACCAAAATGATCATATTTTATTCCTAAGGTAGATTTTGGTAGAAATACACTTATCCAATATAATTGGTACATGTGTTAGTATAATTATAAAATCATTATTACCTTGAATTACCCTATTTACTTTTAACCGTAGTAAATAAAATTCAAGTTACTATTCACAAAAAATTATTTTCATCCAATTGAACCACATTTTACTTACTTATGAGAACCATTTCCCTTTAATTTTTGAAATTCAATTCACATAATTGGTAAAATTATATTTTATGCAAATTTGAAAATGTGCCAAGAACATGGGTAATAGACAGTAAAAAGTTCAATAAAATTATATATATATAATCTTATTATAAAATGATTCCAATTAATTAAATTGGAATTATATAGGTATTATGTATCTATTTTGACTTATAATAAATTTAAATAAAATAAACAATTATTTAAATAAAAAGTAGGTTTTAAATAATAACGTAGTGTTTTTCACTATTCATCAAAAATTGAAAGTTTACAGAAAAATACCAAAAGTTCACCCTAAGATAATTTTGATATTACAAATTGAAAAATGAAGTCTATTTTACCAAATTCAAAACATAAAAGTTGCATTAATTAGTTTAAAATTAATTTCTGTTGTGAGAACCAAAAAGCGGATTTTTAAAAAAGTAAAAACAATCAAAAGATTGACATGTATTTATGTTCAATTTAAATGTGAAATTACTTATAATGACCTAAATTATGTTAAATGATAAAAATATAATCTAATTATACTTTAAAACCACTCAAATTCATAATTTAATGCTATAAATTATTTTGATTAAAAAAGTTGTTTTCAATTAAAATTTAGTATTTTTTCACTATTCATCAAAATATGAAAGTTATCAGAAAGACACCAAAAATTTATAAAAAATAAATTTTTATGTCTTTATTATAAATAAGAATTTAATTTAATTAAATTTAATATATAAAAGTGTCAAATATTGTATTTAAAAAGGGTTTTTCATTAAAAGGTGGTAAAATTTCAATTTTTGAAAAATAATTCTTTTATCTGAAAAAAGTGAATTTGTTCTTATATTATGTCTAATAAACACATAATACGGATTATAAAATTATATGGAGTATATAAAATTCAAAATAAAGTAAATACTATTCATAAATGCTTTTTGAATGGCTAGTTTGGTAAGTCATGGTGTGCTCGAACTCAGTGTTATGTGTAGTACAAGCTATTGAATTACTTTAAAGAGATAAGGTACTATGAAATCTTAGGGTGTTACATTCTACCCTACATCAATAAATTGCATTCTAACAATTTGAAATTGTTCTTCTAAAATAAAATGTTAAAAATAGAAAATACCTTTGTGGAAAACCCACATCAAAAATAGGGTTAATAAAATTTATTCTTAATAAGAGGGAAAAGGAAATGAAAAAGTCACCACCAACTTAGGATTTCAAGTAGGATAACACTGGTGGTAATTTGAGACACATAATTGCAGGAAAAACATAAATATTTATAGGGAGTGATTGAGGACATTAATCACAAACAAGTGAACAATAAATGGAATATTGAGGGCCTTAAAGCCATTAATCTATGATGACTTAAATACCATCGGTTCAACAAAACATAAGGTATTAAGATAACACAATTTTAGTTTGAAGATACCTTCCCTAATGTTTAAGAATTAATTTATTCATAGAATAAAAGAAAAAAAATACTTGTCAAGTAGAGTTACATCCATCAACTAACTTCTACCACAAACTCATCTTTCACTCCAAAAGATAATAGAATTCAAAAATACTCTATTTATCCTAATTGTTTAGGGTTTCAAAAAAATGAATTTATAATTCTTTTGTCAGAACTTAAAAAAACTACATTATACAATCCAGGACATCATGTAGGCCAGTGGTAGGTGATGCACCCTTGTCGCCCTTCAGTTGCAGGTTCAAGTATCACGGCCTTACCAGATGCAACGGGTTTTCGCCCGACCTCCAGGTTTTCCTTTTTATAACAATATAAAAATAATCTTAAGAAATTATTTAACCTTAACAATAGTATCAAATGTCAAACTTAATCCATTCCAACCTTTAGACTTATCCATAATACTTTTGTCTGAACTCACAGTCCAAAATTTATAAGTAAGGTCACATAATATACATGTGAATACCTTCAGCATGTATTCTCTTAAAATGTGGTAATAAAATGAATTACCAGAAAACCATATTTAAATAGGTATGTAATTTCTTATTCCTTCTGTAAAACATATAATACTGGATATACTCCTTAAATCCAAAAATGTTGTAATCTCCAATAATGATGGAATAAATAAACCATTAATTAGTTCCAAGGTAGTTAATAATATTCAATATAATTTATCCAAATCAATCATCTCTTTTTCCAAAATCAATACCTCAGTATCAGGACCACATTAACGTTTGTCTTTCCTTTAGCCATGTATTTTTTTTAAAAATTTAACTTGTTATTGAATCACTTTTCTTGGTTCCACACAATCTCAAATCCTTAATGAAATAGTATTGGAGTTCAATCCTTATATACTCCATAATTCTTATAACCAGTAAATCATTGATACAAAAATCAAATTACATAATTCTTTAATATCAACATAAGAACACTAGTCATTCCTATTCATCTATGGTAGTATCACAACTTTATTATTATCCAACAACATCATTTGTGGTATACTCTAATGATTGGGACATTGATTCGTGTAGTGTACCAAATCCTTGTAGATGAAGCACTATACATTTGAAACCTTTTTCTTACCCTTTAAATCATGTACTTGGTGTCCTTTTTCTCCATACTTATAACAAAATCCCATTCCCTTCAAGCTTTTACCAAGCTGATTCT
This sequence comes from Viscum album, assembly GCA_963277665.1. NCBI lineage: Eukaryota > Viridiplantae > Streptophyta > Magnoliopsida > Santalales > Viscaceae > Viscum > Viscum album. The sequence continues at coordinate 1,283,752,990 of OY728136.1, read as the reverse complement.
TTCCATAATTATCACATATGAAAAAAATCCTTCTTTCCCTTATTCCCTTTATCCATCTTTCTATCTACCATCCTTTTCTTCTCTGGCTTCCCTTCAAATCCCTAGGACCCATAAAATTATTTACTTATTTTATTAACACATCATACTATTTATTTATATGATGAGAATATGTGGGAGACTATTTACCTTATAAATGTTGGCTTAAAACCATGCAAGATATGATCCTTATTACTCTTTGGATCATGCGTATTGCTGGAGTTATCATTCCTTCTACTAGGAACTATTTATTAACAATGTCATACAATAGGCTAGTTTATAAATCGGAATTCATAATTCCAAACTTGTAGAATACCTAACATAAATTAAAAAATTTATGAATATAATCCATAATTATAAAAAATGTTTTCCTTGAGGAGGTATTTACTCATAAATCCTTCATAATGGTTTGTAAAGAAAATGTGAATTATCCTAAGCATATCCCTCGAGAGTGTCGTAACGAAGAGTGCATCAAGGCCCATTGTCATGTACCAGGATACCCTGGGTCAAGCCCAAAACTCCTTTTCTGAGTTTTAACTCCTAGGTGCATCTGTGCCAGAGCCGCCTTTACCTGCTCTTATCGAAATAGGGATGTATTGCTCGGAAAATTCCCAAAATCTCTACATTACCAAAATTCAAGGAAGTTTTTCAATACTAATCCTCAAAGTCTATCTTAGGGTAATGATTCAAAATCAGAGTTTATCTAAATCAAGGTTGTTTCTAAAATTCCTCAGATACCAACTATAATGCTCCGACTCTAGAAGCTCAGAGCCAGTTTATTATTTTAATACATTGGCATGATTACAAGGAATCAAGTCCCGAAGGACTGATTGGTTTAGCAATCTTGGAAAATAGATTACATACATTAATTTTACATTACACTTTATAAAATAAAACACATCATAAATAATTCTTTTATAACTCCATTATTCCCTTATCTTAACCCTACATATCAATCATAATACACTTCTTGGAATCCTAGGAAAATAAAACATAAGGGGTGAGCTCAGATGATTAGTAAGGGTAAATAATTTATTGAAGTCTATAAAATTTTAATGAAATACGTGCAATAAAAAAAACATTTTAAACATAAACATGAACATAATATGGGAAAAATAAATAAAACATCTCCATATAAACATGAACATAGATATTCTACTAGTTGAATAATCACATGTGATAACTAATTTTAGCCTGAATGGCCCGAAGACCTTAATTTTTATTGATTTTTGAAAACACCCCTTTCAAGGGATGAGGGAGAACCCTTACAAGGCTTGTAGGCTCAGAGATTACATGGACCACAGTCTTAGAAGATTATGTGACCCAAAGGTCTTAGGGAATTTAACCAGACTATCTACAAGGAACTGCCCCTCCCTAGCATTTGCATCTTGATATTAGCTCTCCACCTTTGCATGGTCGTCTCGCTAGACTTTCTGTGCAAGTACATGCTGGTCCCGATGGCATAGCCATACCCTCTCATTCTGAAAAATTCATTTGGCTCTTCTCTGGTGAGTGCACTTGCTCTAAATCCTCTTCTGGGGATGCTCCTTTTTTGTAGTCTGTTTAGGGCAACTGAATGTGGCCTGAAGGCCTTGAGGTGGCCTGAAGGCCTTAAAGGTAGCCCGAAATCCCTACTGACCTGAAGGCATGGGTGGCCCGAAATCCTTAAGGACTCTAAGCCCAAACTGGTGGCCTAAATTGAATAGTTATAGCTACTACAGTACTGAACAATACCTTCTACAGTACCTGCTACAGTGTCTACTATAGTGCCACACAGTGTAAAGTTCTGCTACAGTACCTGTACAGTGTACAGTCTGCTGCAGTACCTGTATAGTGTACAATTCTACTACAGTACCCACACAGTGTACAGTCTGCTATAGTACTGCTATAGTGCCTGCTAAAAATGCATCGATGAGCTATAGTGGGCTCCACCCGTCACTTACTATATCCACTTCATTCCTGATATGAAAATGTTGAAACATAACATAAACATTCATATTAAAACTAGCATACAAAATGTCAATAATTAAACCATAAACCATAAAGGGTATAAAAATAACACATCCATAGTCAAACATATCATAAATCATTTAATACAATTTGGATGATTTTATTATAATAAATCAATCTTAATGAAGAATAATATCTAGTAAAGGATGTTAACATAGTTGAAAATGATCAGTAAAACTTTTTGAGATAAATATCATTTTTTGTGAAATCATTTAAAAGTCACACATTTATAAAGGTTTTCATTTAAAATATATTTTTGAATCAAAGTGTCCCATACCACTTTGAAACTTTTGAAAGTAATTAACATTTTTAAACAATCATGTCCATATAAATAAATCCTTAAAACCATTTTGAAAACATGGACATTGATGAGAAAGATATAGATGAATAAATATTTAAAACATTTAAAATGATGTTTCAGTTAAAGAGTCCCTTAAAAAAATCATTTTGAAATGTCTTTTATGAAACATGGACATGGATAATAAATATGACCCAGAAAATACTTACACATAAACAATCTCAGATAATAATGAGATTGAGGAATTAACCCTTACCTTGTACTTTCCTTTGGTCGAGGGTATATTTAACCTCCTATATAATGACCATAGTTTATTATTAAATTATACCAAGACCATATTCATATTTATAAATGATTCTTTTATGACTTTACACTACCCATTTAATAATGATTTCCATGTTAAATTAACATTTTTGGTAATAATCACTTTCTTTATCGTAAGTGTTTTAACTTGTTATTCTTGATTGTATTATTTAGACCATGATTTAAATACTTCCAGAATATAAAACATGATTTATATATAATATATATTTAGAATATAAATATGTATAATAGATAGATATATGAAATGGAAAACATAGTTTATGGAGACGGTAGGTCGTATGTACGTATAAACGTTGTTTCTGTTTTAATATTATATTGAATGGAAGTAAGTGAATAAGATATATATAAGCACACACACACACACACATATATCTACATTAGAATTATTATTTCATATATTACATACTTATTAATAATATATATTTTTATAATCATCGTTGAATGGTGAACCTGGAAATGAATCTCATCGCGTTGTGGAGACGGTACGTCGTACGCACACACGAGCGACGATATCATTTCCTTAATGAATAAAAGGTGTGGGATTTGATGGTATATTAATTTTACAGAGAAATTATCATGTTATTTTAATTATTTATATACAAATTAATCATTATTATATCTATCGAAATAACATAGTGTTGAATAAAAAATTACACCACGGTGTGGAGACGGTAAGCCATACGTATGTACACATGGTGACATTATCATTCATAGGATGGATAGAATAATGAATATGGTTGTACCATATTTATAATAACATCATAGTATGTATAAGGTACTAGGATGATTATTTTTGTTTGAAAATAGCAGAGAAAGAGAAAGTGGAAAAATAAAAGAACTTTGAAAGAGGTGATAAAATAATTACCTCTTCTTTGGGTGTTTTCTTTTGATTTGAACAAAAGGGCTCCTTAGGCTGGCTTTCTTCTCAAGGTAAGGCCTATAGGTTGTGAGGGAAGTTGGGAGGAGATTTGGGTAGGGGTTGGGCTATCCAAATAGCTTTGGAGGTGTGATTTTGAGAGAAGTAAAAGTACCCTTTCATAAGAGAGGTGAGGGTCACTTTAGGAAACGTCTGAAATATTATTTTATTAGAAAATCATTTTCGGTTTCTAATGGATCAAAATTGATTTATTTCGAAGATAAGGTGGGTATGGGTAGAAATAATCTCAACCAATAGGTTTTAGACAAGTTTAGGTCACCATATTAATCCTATATTTTAGATTTAACTTTTAGTTAAATAGTTTGACTTTTACCATGTCCTCTTGTATTATTATAATAAATTGTTAATAAACTTACAATAAAAAGCCAAGAGAACCCCAAGTGATTAATTATTTACATATATAATATTATATAAGTCCTTTTTCGGAACCTTATATCTTTAGTAATATTATATCAATTAATAATATAGTATTTGTTAAAAAAACTCATTTATGTAAATTTTGACACTATTTAGTATTTTGTTTTTGTGAAAGTCATAAAAGCTTTATCATTTCAAAAAAATTTATTTAATAAACCCTAGCATGTCATATTAACCTAGAAAATTCTTGGAATACATAAAAAGTCTCAATTTTTAATTATTTTAATATTTATAATATTAATTATTTTAATCAATCAATAAAATGGTAATTACTACATCATCATTGTGTCATAAATAAATTTAATTATTTAATATATAAAAATTATAAATAAAATACCAATATGTAGAAAATATTTTTATATTTCTAATTAATATTTATAGTTGAATTTATCTAATGTGTAACCCTATAGTAAAAATATTTTAGTTATTAAAATTTGAATTTAACATTTTTAACTCTTCTTTAAATAAAATAATAATAAATGTCTTAATCTAATCCATGTGGACCAAAAGAATAACATTTTATTCCTAAGGTTAATTCTGGTGTAAATAAACTTATCCAATAGAATTGGGACATGTTTTAGGGTAATTATAAAATCATTTTTACCTTTTATTACCCTATTTAATTTTAACTGTGGTAAATAAAATTCAAAAGTTATTATTCACCAAAATTATTTTCATTCTATTGAAACAAAGTTTACTCAGTAATGTCAACTGTGTCTCTTAGATTTTTTAAATTCAATTCACAGAAGTGGTAAAAATTTTTTAATACAAATTTGCAAATGTGCCTAGAAGGTGGGTAAAAGACGGTAAAAAGTTAAATAAAATTTTATATATCTAATATTATTATAAAATGAATTAAATGAATTAAATTGGAATTATATAGGTATTATGTATCTATTTTTACTTAAAATAAATTTAAATAAAATAAATAATTATTTAAATAAAAATTAGGTTTTAAATAACAACGTAGTGTTTTTCACTATTCATCAAAAATTGAAAATTTATAGAAAAATAAAAAAAATTTACCATAAGATAATTTTGATATCTTGAATTAAAAAATGAAGCATATTTTACCAAATTCAAAACATAGAAGTTGCATTAATTAATTTAAAATTAATTCTCATTTTCAAAACCAAAAAGTGGGTTTTTTAAAAAGTAAACACTATCAAAATGTTGACATTTGTTTATATCCAATTTAAATGTGAAATTAGTTATAATGACCTAAATTATATTAAATTATAAAAATATAATATAATTATACTTTAAAACCACTCAAATTAATAATATAACTATATAAATTATTTCGATTAAAAAAGTTGTTTTCAATTAAAATTTAGTATTCTTCACTATTCATCAAAATATGATAGTTATCAGATAGACACAAAAAATTCACCCAAAATAATTTTTTTGTATCTCTTATAAAGAAGAATTTAATTTCATTAAATTGAATATATAAAAGTTTCAAATATTAGATTTAAAAAGGGTTTTCCATTAAAAGGCGGTAAAATTTCATTTTTTGAAAAATACTTCTTTTATCTGAAAAAATGAATTTATTCTTATATTATGTCTAATAAACACATAATATAGATTCTAAAACTATATGGAGTATTTAAAATTCAAAATGTAGTAAATACTATTCATAACTGCTTTTTGAACAGCTGGTTTGGTAAGTCATGGTGCGCTCGAACTCGGTGTTACGTGTAGCGCAAGCTGTTGAATTACTTTAAAGAGACAAGGTACTATGAAATCCTAAGGTATTACACTCGCACTGTAGGTTCGGCCCACTGGGGGTCTGCACCCCGTCCGATTTACAAGAGGCGGACTTGTCTGCCTCAAGGGACGTGGCTGGGAGCCACATCCATCCTTTACCATCACCCCGCTGGTTGTCGCGAGGTGCCTCTTATGCTACAGTCAGGCAACTGTGAACCATCTCATGGGATGCAGATCGGTGCTGCATTCATGGGTCTCTAACGCTATCGAGCGACCGCGTCCACCACCTCCAATCGCTGGCTTGGGTGGTATATTCTCCTGCTATGCCACGACCCAGTCTGGCTGTGGCCTTCCGTCTGGCGCATTGTCTCCCACCCGTACCCACCTCCGAGGGCCACCACTGGAAGTCACCAGTTCCACCACTGGCACCAGCGTGCCATTAGATTATTCCGTAGACCACTAGGTCCACATTGGTGGTCCGTTCTTCGTGCTTCTTGCGCCTGCGCTTTCTGGGGATCACCCTCTCCACCGCGACGGTCTCAAAAACCACCTTGAAATCAATTCAAAAAGTTTTCCCATGAAGAAAACCCATGGCGGAGGGGCTCATGCCTTGTTCATGTCGGCCCAAGCCCTCCATGTTAGAAGTTTACAAAACAAGGGAGGTCTGATTATTTTAATTTGAACAACAAAAATAATTAAATCCCAGATAAAGAAACCCCAAAGAAGTCACCCTACCACAAGAACTCACGGTCCACGGATTAACCTGTTCATGGGTTAATCCACGTTCGTTGTTTAGAAAAAAGAACGGGGAAACATTAAAATCAAGTAACCCCTACCTCTTATGACGTTTGATTTCACAACATTCGTCCTTAAGGGGTTAAAACATTGACGTCACTTCCCGACTCTGGTCTTCAAAAGGCATCAAAGGTGGTAAAGATCTTCCAGCATTCATCGTTCTTCACTGGGGTGGAAGTCCGTCAGAGGTTTTCCAGAGAATCCTCCAAATTTCTAATCCATATTTTCCCAGCGCATCAAACTATAAATAAGAGCACATCACGGAGTTCCCATTATGATGTAATTCCGCGTCATTATGTTGTTTCATTTATGAAACATCGTTGCTATTACGCACCATTAAAGCGTCGTTATGCTGTGATTTTAATGATCCATTAATGAGCCTCATTGATTCTCATCATCTCCACCCTGCAACTACCCCGCAGTGTTTCCATCTGCCACTCAAAAGTGAGAATGAAAATAAAATAATTCTTTTAAATTACTTTAATATTTTTCTCAAAAATTCTGAAAAATAAATTTTATGCCCGACCCATTCCGACCAAAGTTAAGTAGTTTATAGGTGAATCACCGCATTCTAAATCCAACGGTTCCCTCATATTTTCGATCCAAGAAATGGTTCAAAAGATAGAAAATCATGCTCGCACGTTTACTAAACGCACCTTAAAAAAAGTTCAAAATTCCATTCTGGGCTCTCTGAACCTCAGAATCACGTACCTTCGAATTTCACAATCTTGAAATAATTTCATATAAATAAAAAAATTACACTAAAATTATGAGATGTTACATTCTCCCCACCTTAGGGATTTACATCCCCAAAATTCAATACAACAACTAAACAAAAAGATAGGGGTACTGAGCATGAATCTGAGCCTCCCGCTCCCATATGCTCTCCTGGAGATTCCTGTCCAGCCATCAAACACACACTATAGGAATCAAATGTCCTCATAGGACCCTATAATATCGATCCTCTATCTCCATTGGTAACTTCACAAATGTCACCCCATCGTCAATGTCCAACTCACCCTAGTCGATGACGTGCAATGGATCATGCAAGTACCTTCTCAGATGCAACACATGGAAAACATCAAACACTTGGTGTATTTGTGGGGGGGGGGAGATAGGTGGTACGCTACCTTTCCAACTCTGTTCAGGATCTGAAAAGGTCTGATGAACCTCGAAGATAGCTTGCTACCCCGATCAAATCTCTGTAATCCTTGTCAGGGTGAGACATGAAGGAACACATGATCTCCCTCATCGATCTCCAAGGTTCTCCATCTATTGTCAGTATAAGACTTTTGTCTACTCTATTCTATTCTCATCCATTCCTGGATGATCTGTACCTTCTCGGTGGTAGCCCATACCAACTCTGGACCCATGAGTCCAGAATCCCCTGGGTCTGTCCAGTATATGGGTGATCTGCAAGGCCGCCTGTAGAAAACCTCAAATGGTGCCATGCCAATGGTAGAGTGGTAGTTTTTGTTCTATAAAAACTCCACCAGTGGTAGGTGGTCCTCCCAACTATGACCAAAGTCTAGGACGCAAGCACGAAACATGTTCTCCAAGGTATGTATGGTCTATTCTGTCTGACCATCCGACTGGGGATGAAAAGCTATGCTCAAACGTAGCTGTGTCCCGAAATCCTACTGTAATCCCTTCCACAACTAGGATGTAAAGTGGGCATTGAGATCTGAGATTATCATAGAAGGCATCTTGTGAAGCTGAACTATCTCCTGAATGTAGAGGCCTCTCAAGACCTCTACCGATCCTCCTCTCAGATGGGTAGTAAGTGAGCCAACTTGTTGATTCGGTCAATGATCACCCAAATAGAGTTGTGACCTATAGATGTTTGTGGTAGCCCTGTTACAAAGTCCATCGAGATACCATCCCTTTTCCCCTCGAGTACCTCGAGTGGCTGAGTCAATCCGGCTGGAACCTGGTGCTCGGCCTTCACTTGCTAACAAGTGAGGCATCAAGAAATGAACTCATCCACTAATTTCTTCATCCCTGGCCTCCAGTACTAACATCAAAGGTCCTGGAACATCTTTTACACTCTAGGATGTATTTAAAAGGGATATGTATGAAACTACCTCAACACCTCCTCCCACAACACCACTGTTACTAAGGTGTGCCCTATAAAAATGATGATGTTATCCCCACCTATCGAAAATCCATCAAGAACCTATCTTGAGGATATCTGAGCACATCGAGCATCACATTCAACATCCCCCAGCTGTGCCACCCTGAATTGTTGTAAGATTGGTGGAGTAAAAACCATCAACTGGAGGTAAAGAGATTCACCATAATCCATGAAGGATATCTTCATCATGGATAATTTCTCTATCATCTCACTCAGCATTTGCAACCCGGTCCTCCTATTGAGCGTATCTGCCACAACGTTCCCCTTCCCAGGAGTATAGACTATCTCAAAATCATAGTCCTGGAGGAACTATATCCATCACCACTATCTCAGGTTCAGGACCTTCTAGGAGAAGATATACCTGATACTCTTCTGGTTTTTTGTAAAATGTAAACCACTCACCCATTAGGTAGTGCCACCACAACTTCAAGGCAAAGACTGTTGCTACTAACTCCATGTTGTGGGTCACGTAGTTCTACTCATACTGCCTCAACTATTGTGAGATGTAGGAAATAAATTCTTGCTTCTGCATATGGACACAACTGATCCTGGTCCCTAATGTGTTGTAGTAAACTACATACCCAATTCCCTCCTATAGCAGTCTCAAGATGGGGGAACTAGTCAATATCTGCCTCATCTCTTAGAAAATCTACTGGAATTTATCCATCCACACGAAGGGTTGTTCCTTCCATGTCAATGCTGATAATGGAGCTTCTACCCTGGAAAAGTCAGGTACGAACCTCCGATAGTAACTAGACAACCCCAAGAATCTCTGCACCTAAGTCATGCTCCTAGGTGGCTCCTAAGAAAGCATCACCTCTATCTTTTCTAGATATAATACAACTTTAGCCTCTGAGATGATGTGTCCTAGGAAATGGACGTCCCAAATCCAAAATGACACTTTGAGAGCTTACCATAAAGTTTGTGCTCTCAGAGTGTTTCCAGTACTAATCGCAGGTGTAAAACATGATCCTCCTTTGATACTGATTACACCAAGATTTCATCGATGAAGACCACAACGAACTGGTCAAGGAAGTTCTATAAGATCCTGTTCATGAGGACCATGAACATTTCTGGGGCGTTAGTTACGCCGAAAGACATCACCAAGAACTTATAGTGGCCATACCGGCACCTGAAGGTTGTCTTCGGTACATCCTCATCCCGTACCCGGAGTTGGTGATAGCCTGGTATGAGGCATATCTTTGAGAACCACTTCACTCCCTTTAGATGGTTGAAAAGGTCATGAATTATCAGTAGTGAGTACTTTTTCTTCATAGTCGCTTGGTTAAGGCACCAGAAGTCCACGCACAACCTCAAACGCCCTTATGCCTTCTTGGAAAAAATCATCAGGGATGCCCATAGTGAAACACTGGGCCTTATGAAGCCCTTCTCTTGTATGTCCTCCGGTTGCACCCTTATCTCACGAAGCTCTATGGGAGCCATTTGATATGACGATGTGGATATCAGTTCCATACCGAGGTACAAGTCAATACAGAAGTCTACCTCTATATGAGGAGGTATCCTCGAAACCTCCTCTAGAAAAACATCCTCGTACTCGTCCACCGCTATAGGGAAGCTTGGAATCCTCTCCTCCACTGCACTGAGGGTGAGTCTAGACAACTGGTGAGTGATTGGATGCACTCCTCTGAGAGAGTTTTTCCTGAGCTTCAAGGGTTTATCTCTCACCGGTGAAGGAAAACCTGGTCCCATCTCCATAGACACACCACACTGTACACCTAAAATAGTCGATCTAAGCATGAACCATGGATAACTAGTCCATACCCATGATGATGTTGTAAGGCCTCGACGCTGCTACTAGGAGATCCCAGTCCAAGCTCTTACCTTCTAGGGTAAGATCACACTCCCGAAAACAGTGTGTAATCATCAAATCCCCTCTCGTAGGAGTCTCTATCCATAATGATTGAGCCAAAAGATCCACCAAAATCTACGAGCTCTGAACGAGAGTCATGGAAATGAATGAGTGACTAGAACTTGTGTCTATAAGTACTGTAACTTGGGTGGAGAAGACACATATCGTACCTCATATCATCTCTGAAGTGCCGTGGTCATAAGCCTTTACTACTTGGAGCTAAGATTTCCCCTATCCGCCTGCTCCCTGAGGTCAGGGTAGACCACCTGAGGGTGGTGGCAGTAATAACTCGAACCGTCACCCACCTCCTACTACTCACCCAACTACCCTTCCACATCTTCCGCCTTGTGGACCTCCTCGCTCGAACTGCTGCCGCTACCTTGGCGGCCCCTCAACCGTCTTCTGGTCATCTGTATGGCAGGTCAGGAAATCTCATGCCATGTTCCCCAACCTACCACATGAGTAGAAAATCCTATACCATGTTTGACTCCCTCTGGACTCGGAGACTCATACTACTGACCCTGAGTCCTAGGGTCTCCCTCTGAAAGACTTGGCCCTCTTGGGCCCACACGTCAGCTGTCTGCCACCTAAAAAAGACTTTACTTTCTATGGTCTGATAGTACCTCTAGCTGTGGGTGCCTACTCTTTCAAGAAACTCTCCATCATAAGGTATCACTCAAGCACCCCGACCTGGGTAGGGATGCTTAGAGACACCACTGAATCCCTGATCTTCTGCCTAAGTCCCTACTCAAAGGATCAAGCCCTAAAGAAAGGGTCTCACACCATATCTGTGGAGTAGAGGGAAAGCTCTATAAACCTAAATGAGTGATCGGACATCATCATGCTGTCCTGCTCTAGGTGAAACAACTCCTGGATGCAGACAGAGCGCAAGGTCGTGGAAAAAAACTCATACTGGAAAAGCCTCACGAAGTCAACCCAAGTGAGGGTTTCCTCATCGTGAGTCTCTACGGTCAAAATCCTCCATATAACTAATGAACCCTAAATAAGTCTCACTGCTATGATCTCCATCTGGTTAGGTGGTGTCCTCACTAAGTGGAAGACCCGAACCACAACCTCCAACTAGTCCTCAGTGACCTGAAGATCTATGTCTCCCCTAAACCTGGGAGGTCTCTGTCTCTGGAACTCATGTAGAGAACTGACCCTAAGAAAATCCTCTAATAGAATCGATAGTATTATAATATGAATATTGGGTGGTGGTAGCACTGGTGCAGCACCTGGTGGGGATATCTCAAGCATTGGTCCCTGAATGAAAGACTCATCGCTGGGTAGGATATCCTCACGACCTCTTATCGGGATCCTAACTGATCTTCTACATGGAGGTATCTTGAGATGGATCAAGATGTACCATGATTAGAAGGATATACATATTGATCTGACTCTTATTCAAAATATGGAGACACTTATTCAACCAGTGTTTTCATGAATTGATCTGAAAGAAGAATTTAAGGTCCTGGTGTAGGGATACGTCGGCTGCCACACCAACACTGGACTCCCCAAATCTGAAAGTTGAACTCACAACACTTAACACAATTTACCAAAACAAAAAACAGACTCCCGATCTATAAAGGGGAACTTTCCACCCTTTGATACCATTTTTTCATGACCCTTCCCTCGGGGCCCATGCCGTGATTACCCAAGCCCACCTCCCGAAGGCTAGGGCCTGGCGACTAGTACTGAAGGCATCAACCTATAAGTGGGAGGCAATTTTATGAGTACCTATATATACACACACACACACTAAAAAAATCCCAACACGCTGAAAAGGGGAAACAAGTACCACTGAAATAAGCTGAGTACAAGTACAACTAAAAGTAAGTGGGACAGAAGACAAACCCAACAAGAACTAAAAAAAGAAAGTACAAAAGGGAAACTTTGATGTCCATCCGTAGAAAAACCCACATGGTCGGGTGAGTAGTGAAGATACTGGAAGACTAAGTAGTACGTCCTGTCCACCCAGTCCAACTAGGACCTACTTGGTCCTAGGCCACCAAGTCCCTCATCGTAGCGTCCATCAGTCCCATCTCCCAGAGGTCCCCATTCGTAACGTCATCCGTCTGCACCAGAAAAAACATGTGCGGGAGAAGCCCGTGCATGGGTTTGTAACACAGTACTCAGTAGGGACCCTAAAAAAAGGTAAATAACACACAAAAAATCCTCAAATTAAAGCACGATACACAAGGAAACTCACACCGGGTATATTCTAGGGTAGTAACAGTAGCATCGTCAATCAAAAATGTCGAACTCATCAGACGCTGAATAATTACTCTTCAATTGAGTATAGTGGGCCTGCTAAGTCACACAGAGCTACTTCCCACTAACCTTGAACTTCTTTGGTACTCATCCCTAATGAGTACCATGGGTATGCTGGGTTACTCAGAGCAGATCCCCTCTGTGGGCCTGCCGGGTCACATAGAGATGATTCCCACCTTGGTCGAATTGAGGTGCTCCTCCTATCGAGTACCATGGGTCTACTGGGTCACACAGAGCCACTCCACACAATGGGACTTCTAGGTCACACAGATCCACTTCCCACTGGGCCATCCTTGATCAGTCTTTAGGTCTCAGCCAACCATAGCGTTCCGTACATAGTGCACTTGGAAGAACCACTCCTCAAGCCATTATTCGCATCTCAACATCCAAAAAAGACATTATAGAGAATTAAAAAAGATCCTCTTCATCTACATGGTCCCAGCATCACAAAAAGATTGTAAATCAGTTGCACGGTTTGCAAGATACAGGCGTTTTAGTAACCAGGGGATTGGTTGTGATATGATCCGGTTGGACTGACCTGACCAACCCGTCCTGAGGGTCCCACATAACCCGGTTCAATAATATGGACTCAAACTGACCTGGTGCGGGTCAAGGTCAGTCTAGTCTGGCCTGTCCAGTGGTTCAGGCCCAATAAGCCTCACTGGACCCAGTATAGAGAGTGAGCAGGTCCATCCCACTAGGTACGGGTCTGACCCGCTGATGCGGTCCGACCTATTGGGATCAGGTCTGGTCTGATCCATTGAGATGTGAGTCCATCCCATAGTGCAGGTTCATCCCACTGGGGGTCCGTACCCCATACGGTCCACAATAGGCGGACCGGTTCGCTTTGTTGGACGCGGCCGGGAGCTGCGTTCGTTCACCGCCATCGCCCCGCAAGTCACTGCAGGGCGCCTCCTTTGTCGTGGTCATGCGACTGTAGCCCGTCACATGGGACACAGCTCAGTTCCACATTCATGGGTGTCTGACGTGGTCAAGAAAACATGCCTGCTACCTCCAACCGTCGGCTCAGCCGACAACTTCTCCTACTGTTCCGCGACCCGGTCTGGCCAAGGCCATCCATCCGGTGCGCCATTGTGGCGCGCCGCCTCCCACCCGCAGCCACTGTCGCGGGCCACCGCTAGTAGTCACCGGTTCCACCACCACCTCTAACACCATCTTACCAACAGATTCTTCTACGGACCATTGGGCCCACACCGGTAGTCCGTTCTTCATGCCGCTTGTGCCTGTGCTTTTTGGGGATCACCCTCTCCACCGCGACAGTCTCAAAACTGCCCTATTGTCAATTAGAAAGTTTGGCCATGAATAACACCTACAAAGAAGGGTCTCAGGCCTTGTTCATGTCGGCCCAAGACCTCCATGTTAAAAGTTTACAAAACTAAGGAGGTCTGAGGATTTTAATTTGAGCAACAAAGATAATTAAATCCCAAATAAAGAAACGCAAAAGAAGTCACCCTCCTGCAAGAACGCACAGTACTCAGATTAACCTGTTTGTGGATTAATCCATGTTATTCATTTAGAAAAAATAATGGTAAAACTTGAAAATAAAATAACCCCTACCTCTTACGATGTCTGATGTCGTGAAATTCATCCTTGAGGGGTTAAGACGTCAATGTTGCTTCCCAGATTTGGTCTTCTAAAGGCATCGAAGGTGGTGAGGATTCACGAGCGTTCATTGTTCTTCGCTGGGGTGGAATCTCATTAAATTTTCATTAGATAATCCTCCAAATTTCTAATTCATATTTCACCAGTGCTTCGAACTATAAATATGATCACATCGCAGTGTTCCCATTATGATGTGACACCGCATCGTTACACAGTTTTATAAATGAAACAACGTCTTTGTTACACACCATTAAAGCGTCGTTACACTACAAGTTTAACAAGACATTACTGGGCCTAATTGATGTGCATCATCACTGCCCTGTCACTATCCTACAGAGTCTCCATCCACCACTCAAAAGTGATAAAGAAAAGAAAATAATTCTTGTAAATTATTTTATTAATTTTCCCAAAATTTTCAAAAAATAACATTTTCGCTCGGCCCTTATCGGCCGAAGTTATTTCATTTATAGAAGAATCCTAAAATTATGAATCCAACAATAAACTTGGATTTTCAATCTGAACTATGGTTCAAAAGATAGAAAATCCCACTTTCATGTTTATTGAACGTACCTTAAAAAAAGTTGAAAATTCCATTCCAGGCTCTCCAGACCTCGGAATCATGTGCCATTGAATTTCACGATCCCAAAATAAATCCATATAAAGAAAATTACACAAACATTTTGAGATGTTACATGGTGAGTTGGAAACCTTATAGAAGTTTTCATTAGAATTCAAAAATTATGTTTTTGATATATAATTCTGATGATGGGAATGCCATGGCTCGGAAAAAGCCTTGGTGAGTGAAGTTATATTATGTGGAGTGCCATAGTCCATTAATTAGAAAACTAATTCATGTATTAGGGTAGATGGGCTTAGGTAAGAATCATCCTATATTTTTAGTGGTGGGTTATAAGTGTCAGATTGACTTAGGTTTCCTAAGAGCATCAAATTTAAAGTTACACTTTAGAAGTGTATCAAGAATTCAAGGATGGAACACAATATTTAATGGTAAATTGATAAATGAGGTAGATCAAAATGAATTTTTGGATAAACACTATGAATTCTTGAGGATAAGAAGTGTTATAGTGAGAAGTTTGTAATGCCCTGTGGATACAGACGAGTCAGGAAGTTCAGAGAAATTTTTATTTTTATTTAGTGGATGGTCTCATTTGATAACCATGTTTTGGAATGGAATTATGAATGTTTTAATTCCTTAAGTGATGTACTTTGGATGGATAATAATGGCCAATTAGTGCCAAAAAGGTTCAAGAAATAAATGAAGGTAAGCTGGGGTAGCTGGGGATGCAGTAGACAATATTCTATAGCCACCAGTTAGCTAATGGGATAGCTAGTATCCTGGTGTGATACAATAAGACACCGACTACCTGGTGGACAATCCAGCAAGCCAGTGAGAGTTTTTGTGGGGGTGTAATTACTATTACTCCCCTTAAAGTTTTTAGAATAAGGAATCCCCTTCCCCTATTATTTTAGCCTCACTAACTAGGTGGGATGAGACCATTACTCCTCTTTGATTCCCCCTTATTTTGGGGAATTTATATAGTGTTATTTAGTGATTTTAAGTGATTTCCACACTCAGTTGACTCTTGTTCTTCTCACCCTTAATCTCCCATAATTTATATCTTCTATGATTTAGGGTTCATGGATTATTCCAACACAGTATGGTGGAATCATCCTGATATAATGGGGATTTTATAAAACCTATTTAGAGAACATTATAAGAAAACTTCTACATTTTTTTTCTTATTTTATTGATGGAGGTATGTATTTGTTTTAATTATTCAAGGGGTTTTGGTTAAATTAAATGAAATTTATTATGGTATTGGTTTTTATTGTTAGGTATTTTTCTTGGGATGTAGTCAAGAGTACATAGTAGACCTCCATGTGTTCCTGGTCATGGTTTCAATGTGACAGGATAAACCAATGGGTTATCTTTTGTTTGTTTCATATTAAATTTAAATTTATAATTGATTGTAAATGATTATAATTAATTAAGTGATATTCCTTATTGTGAGTTAGGGCCTCAGGTAGTTTGGATGTTAGATGTTGGACTTGGAAGGGCTTGGTGAGCCTTGGTGGAGCTTCCAAACCATGAGATTTAAATAGAAATGGTTTCAAGTGAGGTAGGTGGTTCCTTTTATGATCCCTATGGTTTATTATTTAGACTTTGTATATGTGTTATGTTGTCTCTCCACATTTTTTGATCAATTATAAATAAAATGGGATCCTTTATAAATTAAATTAATTGATAAAGTTATTAAAATAAGATATTAAAGAATTTTTTAATCAATATAAAATAGATTAACCCTAATGGTATTGTGCAAAGGGTCTAGGGAAACCATGGACCCTTGGACTATAGTGGGATGCCCGACCACCATTGGCTAGGGATTTGAAAATTTGACTAATTCCTTGTAACCCTTGGAATTCATATAGAGGTGTGTTTATACTAATAGAATTTAGAAGCCCTTATATTAAGATCCTTAGTGACCTTTAGGTAAAGGCTTTTAATAACTATGATTGGTCGACCTAGAGTTTTTACATGCTAAATCTTGGGATAATATTAGATCCTTTGGGTAGGATGAGCTGGGTTGGGTGATTGGAATTCCCTAGTATGACCTAATTCATTAAGATAGGCCTCGAACCATCTCTAATTTTTTTCATATAGGGTTTCCCTATTAGGCCTAGGAGGCCATGGGATGGCAGGGACTTGGGTGTGGGATGTGCTACCCCTGAGTGATGGGTTGACCATAGTGTGGGTTATTCCAAAGGATAACTAGAAATGTTGTCATGACACGTAAAATTGATTATGTTTTTAAGGTTTATTTATAGTCTATGGAAGACCCTATGTCATATTTCAAGGAGTTTTGGTAGTTTATAGTGCATATTTTTAAAAAATATTACAAAAAGAAGGGGGTGATTTTGATAATGGTTTTAAGAAAATAACTTAACTTGAGTTTAATAGTTGAAAAACCAAGTGTATTTTAAAAAAAATTAGATAAAGGGTTCATTGTGATTTTACTAAACACATGTAAAGTTCATTGTTATTATAGATTTATTTTGGTTTTGAGTAATTCTTTGGTTGAAATTAATTGGAATACTGATTAATTCCTAAGCTTTTATTTCAATGCTTAAAGAACCAAACCTTGACGTAACAATCATACTGTCAAGGTCCAACACTTATGAATCCAATAAGAGATTCCAAATCAGATTGAAATATCATGAATCTGGGTATGAAAAGTATTCTTGTGATGTCCAATCGGAACAACACAAGCCACACTCTCAAAACCTCACACCGATCAACTAGAAATTAAAAGCATAACATTCACATGTATCAAAAAAAAGCATTCAAATATGAAATAATTTTAGGTACATGAAATGAAATGTTTAAACACAAAAATTAATCAAAATCATTAGCTAATATATGCATCATAACTCCCTTGATATGTGTGTAGCTCCCTCACAAAAAGCACCCACCGTTTAGATCGACATCAGGAGGAGGAGGAAGCTCGGGTGGAACTCCTTCTTCACTATTGACCCCCTATGAGGATAAGGGCCTCCAAAACTTCTAGGATGAGAAGAAGAATAATATAGGACTCCAAAATAGAATATCTTTTCTTCTAGTTCTAACTTACAAATGGGGAGCCCCAGGTGCCATTTTATAAGAAAATTGGAAGGTGGTTTTTAGCATCCTGATTTCAAGAAACCACTTGGTTCATGGTTTTAGATGTCTAGATAATCTTATATCACTTTTGAAAAAACTAAAAAGTTTTATCCCAAATACTAAATATCTCCACTAAAATTTTGGCACCATTTGGATATTCACAGCTCGAGATATTGACAGAATACCGCACACCACTTTTGACTTCATGTAGATTCAGTGTACTGGAAAGGTCAGTCCATATGAGATAAAAGATCATCGAATTAGCTATGATTTTCTTTGTATGAAATGTAGAACATTGAATTTTGGACCAGAAAAAAATATAAACTCATTTGGACGCATGGTTTAGTAGTAGTATGCGGTTGAGTCCACTCGTGTGCATGAATCCTGTGTTGTTTGGCCCATTTTTCTTGGACTTCATCATGCGCCCTCCAAATCACCTCCACCATCAATGGAATTATCAAAACATTTAACATTTCCCCTTTTAAATGTAATAAAAAAATGATTAAATGAAACATGAAGTGTAATTTTTTATCATTTTTATGATATTTAATACAAAACTAGTTTAGCATAGTGGTGTAAGGGTGAAAATGAAATAGAGAATCGCAGTGTGATCACACCCCCACACCTAAACATTTTCACTCCTGGGAAAAGTCACTTTTCTAGAAATTATTCATGTAGATAATTCCAACTTCATAAAGATTTAACATTTAATGAAAATTCAATTCCTGATAGAAATGTGATCAAAGAAAAAATCACACTAAGGAGTTATTTTTAGTGGGCATAGAAAAAGGAATCTCAAAAATTGTATCAGAATGAAATTACAAGAGATTCATGATACCAATTGAAGAAAATAATTCAAAAGTTAATCATGTCACCAATTCTCTATGTGTTTGTGTGAAAACCATTTCATGCTATTCTTTCTACTTTCTATCAAGTAAATATAAGTTATTTTAGAAATTGTATACTTATATGATCCTTTCCACTGAACCTACCCCACATCCTTTGCGATAAAATTTCAAGACCCACTAACTTAAGCATTACCAAAATTCAAACCATAAGCTCCGGAACAAGATATCCCCATGTGTTTTACATTTCATCACTCCCCTCATTTATTATTATTTTTCAAAATTTTCACTTGGAACAAATATCACACTCTTCTCTCAACCCATGTTTGATCTTCTCAAAAAACTAATTTTAACATTTATAACAAGATCAAAAAGTCAAGGAATGGTGGTTTTTGACCTGGCCAAGACACAACCTTTTTTTTGGTTTTTAGGGTGTAAAATAGTCTAATAATAAGTACACACGCATAGGTCAATCAGGTACAGTAATGAAATAGATCGGATAAGGAATGAATGCATTGAAAAATTATTTTGGAAAGTAGAGAAAAATAAACCTAACATATACTTACCTTCCATTAAGTAAGAAATTTTCACACTTCATGGTTGGGTGAAAATATGTGTGGAGAAATTAAGTGACACAATTTTACTTTAAACTATTCACAAAAAAGGGAACCATTCTTCTCAAAGGATTCAAAATTATACAATCATTTATATTATTGAAAAACAACAAAATTTTAAAATAAAGCCACACCATAGTGTTTAATTCTTGGTGAAATGCACATTTCATCTGAATTTTTTTGAATGTTAAAACAACATGAAATATAGGCATTTTACATGCATTTTCAATAACTTCCATGATTAAACGGGCATCATTTTACATAATCATGTGGAAAAAAATTAATATTCTAGCACAAAGGTGAGGGGAGGGGGGAGTGAAAATACCATAAAGAAGGTGGAAAAGAGAAGAAAGAAGAAAGATGATGAAAATCATAATAAACCTAGGAATGTATCTACACCCCACACCTAAAGTGCGCAGTGTCCTCACTGTAATAGAAGAGAATGTGGGAAAAAAGGATAAAACATGTTGAGTTTCATTCATAGATTGATTTTGGAACATGGAGTTCCTCCATCGGGGACTCCAAAATGGATTCATGGAAGTGCTTCAGTTTCTTCCCATTGACAGTGAAGGTTTTCTTGGTTTCTTCATTTTAAACATGGACAACACCAAATGGAGAGATGTTAGTAATATTGTATGGTCCAAAATAGTCAGAACAAAGCTTACCTAAATGCAACTTCAACCTTGTATTGTAGAGGAGGACCTTCTTCCCAGTGTAGAACTAAATATGAAGGATAAGGTAGTCATGGTAAGCCTTGGTTTTATCCTTATAAATCCTAGAGTTCTCATATGAATCTCTACGTATTTCCTCAAACTGTTAAATATGTAACTTTTTTTGAGTACCTGCACTAGAAAGATTATAGTTTCATTGTTTGATAGCCCAGTAAGCCCATTAATCTATCTAAATTTAATTCCTGAAGGAGGAGCATCTAGTGAATGAGACGTGGTCTGGCTTTCGATTTCTTAAAGAGATACCGTGAGGCTGGTTTTTTTAGAAACCAATTGAATAGGATTGACCCATTGAATATCAGAGATGGGGTAAATGATTCCAGCAACCAAAAATTTTGTTACCTCCTTTCTCACAACTTTTTGGAGGTTTGTGTTCAGTCTACGTTGTACCTGCCTCACCGGTTTAACATTATAATTTAAAAATATATGATGTGTATAAACTGATGGGATAATACTAGGAATGTCAGAAAGTTTCCATTCCAAATCTTGTTTATACTCCCTCAAAAGTTCATGCAGTCACAATTCATGCTCAGGAGGGAGTGAAATAGAAATGATGATTGGAAACTTGTTTCCATTCTCAAGATATGAATATTTTAAATCTGGAGGCAGTTGTTTCAGTTCCAATTCACATGGATTTTGGAATGATGGGAGTCGGTGTGAAAGTGAGAGGTCACTAATCTCATCTAACCGCTCAATGGTATCATCCTCAGACAAGGAATGAGATTTTACAAGCTTAGAAATACCATTGATGGTGAAGTGATCCTCAATGTTCAAGAGATCATCAATAAAAAAAATGCATTACATTTCACTGGACCACTACAAAAATCAATCAATGATTCGTTTCCTATAATTTATTCAAATGAAAAAAATCAAAAAGGGGATCAGGGGAATGAAATTAAGTTTTTTCAAGGGAAGGGAGTGCATATATAGAATTAAGAGAGAGAGAGGAATGTTCTTCTAAGGGTTTCTTCATGGAATCAAGGATGTTGAAGTGAACAGTGTCACCACTAAACTCGATAGATAATGTTATATTATAGAAATTAATTATGGTTTTGTCTATTTTCAAGAAAGGTCTCCCCAATATAATTGGGGAATGTCCATTCATCTTATCATCTTCCATTTTAAGCACATAAAAATCATCAGAAAAAAATTAAATTTTGAACCCTCACAATAACATCTTCTAACACACCAAAAGGGTGTGTTGTACTCTGATTTTCTAGCTGAAAGACTATCCAAGTTGAATTCAATTCTTAAACCTGCAATGAAGAGTAAATGGAGTAAGGCATCACATTTATAGAAGCACCTAAATCAATCATAGCATTGAAAAATGAATACTCCCATATGGTGCGTAGAATCGAGAAGGTTCCAGGATCACTGTATTTGTTAGGCAATGATGGTTCTATCAATGCTGAGACATTCCTCCCTAATCTTAACTTCTCCACACCAATAAGTATCCTTCGATGTGTACACATATCCTTTAAAAACTCTTCATATCTTAAAATTTGTTTCACAACATCAATCAAGGGGATGTTTACCTATACTTTTTTGAAAGTATCCAAAATTTCCTTATCGAGTTCAGTTTCATTTTATTTTCTAGATTGGGTGGACATTTGGGGAAATGGAAGAGGAAAGGGTTAGCTAGGAGAATCATCAACATACACACTCTTTCCTTTGGAATGGCTTCTCTCAAGACATGGTTTTTCATCATTTGGAACATTTTTAATTGTTGGGATGGAGGTTTCCTTAGGAGGGGATGACACTAACGAACGATTAATTTGACTTTCTAGTTGTTTTCCACTCCTAAGGGTGACAAAACTAACATTTACTTTATCTCTAGGGTTGATTAATGGTTGATATAGTAGTATACCCGACCTATGACTTTGAATTTCCCCCAAAAAGTTAGGTTGTTGGCCTAACAACTCTTAGAAATTTCTCTCAATTGAGGACATTAGTAAGAGTAATGGGTATCATAAGATAACATACCATAATTAATGGGAGGCGGAGATTGATATTTTCCTTGGGAAAGAGTGAGGTGTCTAAGAAGGGTACATACCTCTTCAAACTTCGTGTCCACCTTCTTCTAGAATTCCGTAATTTTCACCTCATAGACACCTCAAATGGGTACACTGGAACTTGTACAAAATTGTTGAGTGTTTTATTCCATGTTCTCAATTTGGATCCTTACAACGATTGGGGTTTTATCCACTACTGCACCACCTGCATCAACATCAATCATGTTATAATCAATTGGAATTAAACCTTCATAAAAATACTATATTAAAAGTTGATCGCTTATTTGGTGGTGTGGACAACTTGAACATAATATTTTTAATCTTTCTAAATATTCATTAAGAGTTTCCCCTTGATATTTTATTATACCACATATTTCTTTCCTTATTGTTGTAGTTCGAGAGGCTAGGAAATATTTTTCAAGAAAAATGCATTTCATGTCTGCCCAACCTCTTATTGGGGAATTAACATAATATAACCAATATTTTTCTATATCTTATAAAGAAAAGAGGAATTATCTAAGATATAATTATTCTTCATATACATTTTCAGGTTTTAATTTATAACACATAGTATGAAATTATTTTAAATGCTTGTGTGGATTCTCTATAGGAAGTCCATGGAATCTTGGTAATAGATTAATTAAACCAGTTTTTAGTTCAAAATTGGGTGCCTCACCTTGTAATTGAGTGTATGTGGGTTTGATATATAAATCATGTGAGGTTAGTTATTTTAGTGTTATATTGTTTTCAAACATGTTATATAATTTTATTTCAGTTTTGATGTCAGTTCCAGAAGAATAAGTAGAAGGATCAAGAAGAGTGTTGATATTTTTTGTGTCCTACTTCAAAGAGTTCTATTCTATGTCTCGGTGTCACTAGCATAGGATCCTCTATAGTTTGGGTTAAAAAGGATGTAAATCTCCTAGATTAGAATGTTATATTCACCAAACCTACAAAAAAAATAGATTCAAACACAAAAGGATTAAAATGGTAAATAAATATTTACAAAATTTATAAATATTTTATAAAAAACACGCACTAAAAACGAAAGCGCTCCTCGAAAACAATGCCAAAATTTGTCTGTGTTGTCATGACACGTCAAGTTGATTATGTTTTTAAGGTTTATTTATAGTCTAGGGAATACCCTAGGTCATATTTCAAGGATATTTGGTAGTTTATAGTCTGTATTTTTAATAAATATTACTAAAAGAGGGGGGTGATTTAGAAAATAGTTTTAAGAAAATAGATTAACTTAAAGAGTTTAATAGATGAAAATACAAGTGGATTTTGAAAAATATTATACAAAGGGTTCATTGTGATTTTACTACAAATATTTCATGTTCATAGTTCTTATATATTAATTTAAGTTTGGAGTAGTTATTTGGTTGAAATTAATTGGAATCCTGATTAATTCCTAAGCTTTAATTTCAATGCTTAAATAACCAAACCTTGACGTGACAATCATATTGTAAAGTTCCAGAAATTATGAATCAAATAATATCTTAAAAGGCATATTTAAATCTCAAGAATTTGGTTATGAAAAGGATTCTTGTTCTGTCCAATCGGAACAACACAAGTCACTCACTCAAAACCTCACACCGATCGGTTAGAAATTAAGTGCATAACATTCATATATATCAAAAAAAGAATTAAAATATGAAATAATGTAAGGTACATAGAATGAAATGTTTAAACACCCAAATTAATCAAAACCATTAGCTAATATATGCATATAAAATCCCTTGACTTGTGTGTATCTCCCTCACAACGAATGCCCACCATTTAGCTCAACATCGGGAAGTGGAGGAAGCCCGGGTGGAACTCCTTCTTCATTATTGATCCTCCTATGAGTATAGGGGCCTCCAGAAATTATAGGTTGAGGAAGAGACTTCTAATGTATACAAAATTACAAATATTTTCTTCTGTTTCGAACTTACAAATGGGAACCCAAGGTTCCATTTTATAGGAAAATTGGAAGGTGATTTTGATCATCCTAATTTCAAGAAACCACTTGGTTCATGGTTTTTGATGGAAAAAGTCTAATATAAATTTTGAAAAAACTAAAAAGTTGTATCCCCACCTCCTTAGTATCTCCACCAAATGTTTGGATCTATTTGGACAATCAAATCTTGAGATATTGATAGAACACCACACACAACTTTTGACATCATGCAGATTTGGAATACCTGAAGGATTAGTCCGGATGGGCCACCATATGGCCAAATTAGCTTTGGTGTTATTCATATTAAATGTATACCATTAAATTTAGGACCATACCACAAAATTTCAGCCCATTTGGATGCATTTTTTAGTAGCAATATGCGGTTGAGTCCACTAGTGTGCATGAATCCTACGTAGTTTGGCCCATTTTTTTGGACTTCATCATGGGCCCTCCAAATCACCTTCACATTTAATGAAATTATCAAAACAAGTAACATTTACCTTATTAAAAATGACAAAAAAAATTATTTAATGAAACATGAAGTGAAATTTTTATCATTTTTATAAATTTCATTACAAAACTATTTTAGCATAGTGGTGTAGGGGTGAAAATGAAACAGTGAGTCACAGTACGACCAAGACCCCAAATAGGGTCCCCCCTCAATTAGTTGACCCAAAATACCCCAATTGGTGTATATTTCTTATCAAGTGACCTAGGAGACCATGGTATAGTTCTTCAATAATTTATCGAACCTGAGAGGGTATGAGTAGTGGCTATTAGAGATGACTAAGGGTGTTACCTTAGAACCCGAGTCTTGGTGTGAGCCATGGAGGATGTAGTGGAAAAGGAATTTCGGGCATGAAACCAATCCTTGTTTATTAATTTTACATATATTATATGAAAAAATAAGAGGTTTATGTGTTATGATACATATGTAAAATTCCATTAGGGTGGTATTTTATGTTATACAAAAAACACACTTATGGGTGGTTGTGAAAACTCCCTATGAGGAGGTAGTGAAACCTCTATATAAGGATGTCATGATAACTCTATATGAGGAGTTCATGAAAACTTCCTATGGGGTGGTTTTGAACACTCCCTATAAATTGGGAGTAAAAAATTCCAATAGGGATGTCGTGATACTAATGAAAACACCTATTTCAAGGTGGTTGTGATACTATAGATGGAACTACTGTGGATTTAGATTCAAGATTTTGGTTCTGGAAAGAGGATACATTTACTGGAATATGATAGTTGTCTAAGGCTTGTGGGGTATTTAGTGGGTGTGGTTAAGTCTTCAATTTTTTTTGGGATTTGCTGGTGGGAACCATTCTATATTAGGATGGATCATTCCTTAGGTTTTTTATGGGGTATAGAATTTCCCAGATTGTTATACAATATTCCAAGGTGGATCAAGTCCCCAAGTCATTACCTATATACATTGAAAAAGGAACCCTAATTCATTTTTATGGTTTCCATAGTCATTTCTATGCTCTCAGAGACACTATAGTACTAGAAAAATTAGGTATAGTCAATCAGGGTCATGAACCCGAGGATCTTCGGTGGTTTGTTTATTTATTTATTTTTTCCCAATAGTTTGTTTTTTTCTTCAAATAAGGTCACATGCACATATCACTGCATTATCAGTATGTACATGAACATGTTGGTGGTTTTATAATGAGATCTATACTCACACCCTAATTGGTCCACCATTTGACTTAGGTACTTGAGAAAACTCTCACTTAGCTGTAGGTATAAGTTAGGCAGGGGCTTCAGTATTTCATGATCGATCCGAAGTAGATCAAGTATGACAAGAGACTGGGATACACTATAGATCAGTGATGTAGTAAGTCCTCAATTATTTTTTTATTTTTTTATTCTATATATGTGATTGGTTCAGTTTAAGATCCTTCCTGTATGTTTTATGACTTCTAAGGTATTTTATGATGCATTTCATTTCTTATAGTTTGATATCTTTTTTGGATTATATTCACACTATTTAGTATTTTTTTTGATATTTGGTTATTTACACTACTATTGATACTCTGATATAGAGGGTATAATATCATAACAATACCACCATAGACCCCCACTACTAGTTAGAATGCTCTAGTGTGTGAGAAGGTGATTCTGAGGTCATATAGTACCACCTTTCTAGTTAATGTTCATAGTGAACTGCACTCAGATGTTACAAACTTACTAGAAATTGCATCATGACTCCAACCATTTCAACTAACTCTACCCTGATGCCCCACCTACAAAGGAATTTCCAATTTCCCACACCATCAAAATTCATAGTCACATCCCTAAGAATATCTAAAATGTGATTCATCACATCATCATTTATGTTAACATGAAATTCTTGAGCACCGAAGTTTCTCATTTCTAGTCATTCCACATGACAATTAACCCAAATCAAGGAATTATCAAACACCAAATAGACAAGTCAACCCAAAACCACTAAAAAATTCATCAAAACTCAAACCACACATTAAAATGTCATTCCTAATAAAATTTACACCTCATCACATCTAGATACACATAACACCACCATTCATACCCCTTCTTCCCAACTATCCTCAAGAGTGCTCAGATACACCCACCGATGTGCTAAAATAACTCTTGATCATGACGTTTAGCTTCTGATGGTATCCTGAGACTATCCAATAATGCACACCATAGCTCAAAAGAAAATATTGGTGTCATTTAAAAACTAAATCGTTATCTCACCAAAAATTCCATCATTCTATACTATGATCACCAGTGTTCCCTCGATCAGACTCCCACTCGAACCATTGAATTTCGCCTAAATGCCATTATTAATGGTTAGACTCCCCCCAACACTGCATTTGAACTTGAAATCCAGTACACTCCAAAAAACTAGATATATGAAGATTCATATGTACACTAACATCCAATTTTAATTTCTACCATACACTGACTGGCCTCACTAAATCCATGGTGTTACCCACATAGAACCACACTTTTGCAACTGATTCAATACTCCCCACTATGGGAGTACCCTCATCATTGCTCTAATAAACCAACACTATAATCTTAATGGTATATCCTCTTTCCATTCCTATATGCTATACCCGGATGTGACCACCTTGATCATACTTGAGTGAGAGCATGAAGCACCAACCACCTCCATCTCTCAACTTATTAAGAATGTTATCCATGACATATGCTGACCTTCATTCACAAAGAGATCCATGCCCTTATACATCCAATGGTGCACTCCCCAACATATAACCTCACTGATATCACCCCTATAGTGAGATCTTGATAGGTCCCATTATTAGAATTCATGTTTCACTCTTCTCAAGCTACACCCATTCATCACATTAACCCATAACATGGGTCAAGATCAGATCGACCATGGTACCACACCACTGCCCTTAAAAATTCATGTTATAACAACTGTAACATTATGGTTATCAACCAAGGCCTTTGTTAACCATTTATAAAAGCCTCTCATTGAATCCAAATCAGTCCCCAACCTACAAAAACAAATTCATTCTTATTTAAGAATCATAGAAATATGCTTTCGTACCACCTAATCCATAACTCAAATGAAATAATGATTCTATAATACACACATTCCATAATGATATAATCAAATATCAATGGTTTCATAATCCTTAAAAACCAGATCACGAAGACCTGACTAAATTTCTAGTGAGTCGCATCCCATTAAAATTAGGCTCATGAATCCTAGCTACTAGACATGCCTCCACTGCATTCTAGTCTTCCCAAGTGAAAGAAACCTAGGTACTTTTCAAAACATAAACACCACACCATCTTGAAAACATTTACTCAATAACCCATCACCCAACCATTATTCAAAACCCAAATCGTCTAACCATGCTATATTCGCACCAAATTCAACCATCAAGGGACTCCATCAATTATCATTATAACTGCACCACTAATCAACAATCCTAGGCATCTAAATGATCTTGGACTCTAAAACTAGTCTAGATATAGAATATTCCCATAGAAATCCACATTCCTTTAATCAAAACCATCCAAGGGAATCTATATACACAAGGAAACACAGAACTAAGAATCCTCAATGAGTCTCTCTGACATTTACCACACACTAAAGGCACTTCTCATGTGTTGGTATCAAACACATGCATTTAACCATGCTCCTCATTCTAAAAGAACTTAATTTTTTGGTCCACCCCCTTTATCAAGTTACCCTCAATAATCAAAAATTTTCGACTCACCACTATCCTAAGACATATCTCAAAGTCTACTAAGATATTCCACATAATTTGATAAAATAGGTTTTATATAAGATAAAACTCATGAGCAGTTCTCCTGATCCTATATCAAGACACACAAAATATAATGTTCAAAAGATAATGACCCACTCTAGGGTCTCACACATAAATAAACCCAACTAGAATCATATTCCACAACATTATCCCACTCAGGTCACCAATCCTTATTGTACACCTCTATATAAGACTACCCCTAATGACCAATTTACCACACACATACATCAAACACCTCAAACTTTGACCAACTACCCACTCCAATAGAAAACATAACATTAGCCACTTAAATCAGATCATATAATGTAATTTTATCACACAAAGGTTAAATTCAAGTATACTTTATCCACTATCTCAAGTTAGGATCAACCCACAAGGTTCATAAACAATTATGTCACCCCCCAATCTCAAGGACACAACTCAAACCAAATGTAATAAGAGGCATAATATCCTAGTATTATATACACTCCATATCATTAATTTATCACAACCTAGGCTCCCTCTAATTACATTTAAAAATTCTCAAAACTAGGTCACACACACTATGAACTACATCAGGTCATGTCCCATTAAAATCAGGGTTCCCATCATTACATCTTACAAATACCAATAATAGGAATAACACCCTTCTTTTCTCTACATCTCATATCATATAAATTATATAGATCAAGAACTCTCAACAACCCCAACTACCCATACATAGGGTCAAAAACTAATTAACCATTAGGCCCACATCATATATATAAGATTAAATTTTTTAAATTTTTCCATTTTTTGCCCAAAATTCTCATTAGCATGGATTAGTTTAAAGAAATTTCTATTACAAGTTATAATAGAAAACATATTATTATTTTTAATAGGAATTTCATTTATATGATGCTACATAAATATCAAGGTGAGTGATCACATAATTTACTTTTAACCATTTACTTTAACCAAAGCTTTTAATATTTGAGTCTCATTTAAATTAAATATCAACTATAAGTTATAGATGAAAACACTCTATAAGTTGTAATTTGAATTTTATTCAGCCGAAGCCTTATAATAATTGAAAAAAAGATAACATAAAATATTTTATTCAATTATAATTTCATTTAAGTAAGATAAAACTATAAACGTATATAAGAAAAACACTATATAAATAGATAGATACACTTTAATTAACTGACCCACGTCATAGTCTAACTAATCATATAATTAATTATTAGAAATCACACATATGACATGTGAATTGTACATGACTTGTATGATGCATGTACGAATTCCATCTTGTTGTACCATCCATGATATAAAATCTCCTAAATCAATAACATCATAATCACATGTTCCAATCAAGGTGAAATTAGGTTAATAGTGAAAGCATACAACATGGAAAATAATCCTCTCATTAGAAACATAGTCTTCCCTCATATGTGGAGTGGAAAATCCCAGGCATAAGTTCCTTACCATGTTTTGAGAATATTATATCTAATTTTAACTTTTAAAAATAGTAAAATAAAAGATAAGGACCCTTTTATTTTACACTACAATTTCCCTACCCCAGTACACTATATGCCAAAGGCTTCTAAATAAAAACATAGGTATAAGGTTGTATGGTGGGGAGACTATTAACGCATATCAGAGTGTAACAATAGTATAAATAATAAAAAAATAATATAAAATATCTAGATAAATAATAATTAAAGATATATCTAGGGAATTACTGACCAATAATCAAAATAAACCATGATATATCAAATGAACTATATTCTACATGTCAGGAAATCATACATTAGTAAAAGATCATAAATGATTTAAACCCAAATACCAATAGATAAAACTAAAAATAACTATGAAAATAGTTTTGATTCCCATCCCAATCCTAGAGTCCCATAATCCATCCTAGAATCCCAAATCATCAATAATTGCTCATTACCTAAGCACATATATGAAATCAAGTAGCATATGCTCGGGTACCCAAGTGAAATGGAGGCCTGAGTAAGGTGTGAGTACAATATAGTAGGCCACCACCAATGATGTCCCTAAATATAATAAGTCTAAAAAAATTATTTCATTAGAGGTGCTACAAATTAAGGAATTTAAATAAAAAGTAATAAATAAACACTGATGATCTAGTTCTCTGGTAAAAACCAATATCTACGTATACCACCATTGATCCTTAGGTCCTTGACCTTGATCAACTACACCTACTTCGACTTGTGTTAGGGTATATATGAGAAAGGCATGGTGACTATGCCAACCATGGTATCAAAACTACCCTTATTAGTGCTTTCTTCCATATGAGTGTCATAAAAACCATAGAAAGTGTTTTCCATATGAGTATCATGACCACTGAAGGTTTTTTTCCTAAAAAACCTATAGGGTGTTGTCCATATAGTATCACAACCATACTGAAAGGATTTTTCCAGACCACCACATAGTGTTTTTTCTTATATTATCACAACCAACCCAAAGGGTTCTTCCTTTATAGTATCATGACCTCACCAAAGAGAGTTTTTTGAAAACCCCAAAGGTTGTTTTTTGACCACCTTGAAGGATATTTTTCAAAAACCTAAAAATTGTTTTCAAAATAATTTCAAAATTCAACATCTCAAAACACACATCAACATTTTACATCAAAAAGATATTTTATCACATAATGAATAATTATTGGATAATTAAAATTATCATTGGACTTATATATAATTCATATCAATTTACCACATATTTTTTTGTTTACCAACTCATCATCATTTATCATTTATAAATAAATCCCATTTCACATTGTAACATTTTCTATTTCACTTTACAATTTTACTTCAATTCCCAATTCATCACACCATAAAATCTATTACAAATTTCCAAAACCCATGGTTTACCAATTCACTTTATCAATATAAAATGATAATCTCACAATTTTCGTTTACAAAAGGCCATTTACATTTACCATGTGATTAGGTCACTTAATGTCATAATTTATTACTAGTTCATTCACCTTGGAAATACCCTCAAATAATATATTAACATAAGGGATAAGGCACGTGTCCTCAATTACCATTTCATAAGCCGTAAAAAAATATTTATAAACCTTCACCATTTTCCATTCCCATCATAAATAACTACTAATTACATGATCCCTTTTACTATTTATAATTATCCAATTTCACTTTTGTTACAAACTATTATAGTTTTCTATTTACATATTCATTTATAGGGTCCATTTTTGAAGAAAGGCATACCATTGAGACCACCTTCTATATGAACAATTAACATTTCAATTTCAGGGCCTAAATTATGGATAGTTAGAATTAGAAAAATCCAATTTGAATTTGGGGTGAATGGACTATATGTTTATGTGAACACATAAATCATACACTTAAAATTTAAGGAAGATTATGGGTAATACTTAGGGACCCCCTATATTTTCCTCATTGAAGTATACTTGTCTAATACCAGCCTTTAATTTGAGGTCAAATGGGAGAAAATGAAGAAGCAGTAGAAATCCCTAATAACAGTGTGTATTAGGAATAAAAGATGAAGGATCTATTGAAAGTGATAAAAATAAATAATGAGATGAAATGGAGTTGTAGAATTACCTTTATCCTTGAATCTCTACCAACAGTGTGTATTAGGAAGACCCTCTTAGGTTAGGGTTCAAATGGGAAGAATTTTTAAAATTATGGGGATGATGCTAATTTAAAAATCTTCCTGGAGGCCACAGGTATGCCGCTGGACTCTATCGATGAGCTAGTGGGATAGAGGTTGGCCGTTGAGCCCAAACCCTAAACCGGGCTATTGGATTTCCACTAGATAACTGGTGGCTTTGTACTGACTAGCCTATTCCACTAAAGTATATTTTTTATCGGAACTAGATTCTTCTATACCCCTAAATTATTTTGAGATCACTTTGAACCCCCAAAATTATTCTATCTATAAATAAAATATACCTTAACATGCTTTAGAAAGGCACATTTTTTAAAATAAAATCACACTTCAAAAATGAGTGGGGTCTTACTAATATTTATATCAAAGACATTTTTAATTAATTATTTTAAATCTATATAATATTAAAAATACATGTAAAGGATAAAATAATGTAATTTATACATAATAAATAAAATACCTCAAGTAAATATTGACTAAAAAACCTTCCATTACTTATGTTATAAATGGAAACATAGTTTAAAGTTCTTATCTGAAAAAAGTTAGGGCACCTTAAATTATTAAGGAATTATAACTATGGTTTTGAGTTGTGTTAAAAAATTTATCATCAAGGCTTGAATTCAAAATTAGGACTTGGTACAACTTAGAGGAATGTTTTGAGGAAATACGTGCCTAGATTTCAAATTGGAGAGTTCACTCAATGGATCAAGGTGTTATGAGTTAGTAGTTAGAAAAAACTTCTACCTAAATACCTTTTAATAAATTATCATTTAAGTTCTTAGTGGATCATACATGTACATTGAGAGGGGGGGGGGGTGAATTAGTGTACAAAAGTTTTTAATAATTTTCTTTTCTCTTATATTACATTTTAAATTCAAACCCATGCACTTGTTAGAGTGAATTGATCTTCCCTGTTTACAAACACAATTATACCAAATGAAATATAGAAAGTAAATTAATAAAAACACATGGTATTTTTAAAAGGTTCACCCCAACGTGGATTACTATGTCTTTACCGTGTTTGGGATGATCTGAGACACAAATTTTTCACTATGAAATCAATCAACAATTACAAGTGGGTTGGTCAGGTATCATCTTGAAACTATGGTGGGTAGGTATGAAACTTTTCCCAAATTATACTGGTATCCCACCAGTGTTATTTATACTAGAATCCCACCGGTTTTTTTTATATTATAATCCCACCACTGTTACACAAATACAAATCTTAACACAGTGATAAGGATCAAAATAACTTCAAGCATCTACTACAACAAAAAACTGATCTTCCTCTTCAAGCCACTGAAATAAATTAATTATACACTTGTTCACTTCAAATGAATCTCTTCGACTACCACTGAATATAATTAACAACATTGTAAAACCCGAATAATTTACATATAATTTAATATATTATGTAATGCACATAACACCGAGTCTCTGTGAAACAACACTTTGTTATTATAATTATTAAAACAAGATAGTTATAACCTAGCCATTAAACATAATCTTTCCGCTTCTGTGATTTGAATTTCAAAAAAAGGACATAAATAGTTTCTATCAGTAAGATATTTAGATTCTGATAGGATCAACTTAATTTTTTGGTTAATAGTAACTTGGCCCTTTAGAATAGTAATACACCCTTATGAATAGTAATATGAACCTTATGAATAGTAAATCATCCAAATGAATAGTAACCTTACCCATGAAAGTATAAATAAAATTTATGAATCTTATAAATGAAATTATGATATAATTATATCATTTATTAAGTAAATGAATATTTTAAAAATTAATATTTAAATGATGCTATTATTCAGAGTCATAGATATATAATTACAATTTTCTAATTAATAAAATAATTTAAAATAAAATTAATTTTTATGAAATTTATTCACAAATCAATATTTTATTATAATATGATTTTAGGATAATTTTATGAGACCTTTGTTAATTTTACAGGTTATTATAAAATCAGTTATAATTTTAAAAACTGTATTTTTTTGAGTAAATAGTGATTTTAATTAAAAATTAAATTTATTAAATTTATAAATTTATTTTCATGAAATGGAGTTCATTATTTTATTTTACACATTAAAAAATAGTTAGGGTGAATTTTTGGGATTTTTCCAAAATAGTTGAATTTTTGGTGAATAGTAAAATAAGGACATTTATGGTATTTATACATTATATGTTAAATACACTATTACTAACACCATGAATGATGTAAGAACCCTTGGTTGAAAATCACATACAAAATGTACTATATTTATTCACAAGAATCTACACTATTTCTTGTCTTCATAAAAATAATAAAATAACGAAATAAATAATAAGAAATCACCCTTATCCTATACTATAAAACCACCCCTCACCCCCTCTTCTCCTCACTCCTATAAGCCTTTAAGCATGTCAAAGTTCTTCCCAAATACTCTTCCCTATTCTCTCCCCACATCTATGATCTCTTGCTATTACCAAAAGATCAAAACCCCTTTCCTTAAAGAGGTTCTCAAGAAGGAGTGTTCAAGAGGTAAAATCCTCTACCTTTTCCTTTTATTTTCTTTTCAGGTTATTTCATTTATTATACTATACTCAACTCCTATATCCAAATTATCTTTATAAATACAGTATCATCTATATATAGAAATTATATCATGTTAATTGGATACCCATCATCAATCTCCTTACTCTCTCTCTTTTATTTTAAAAATGAAATCATTATCTGGGAGGTTCCAATTTACAACCTTCATGGGCGACAAAATTTCATTCTTCAATTTATTCTCCAAGTCTTGTCATGATAACATTTTTAGGATTAAACTAGACTATAATATTTTTATTATAATTTATTTAATTTAATGGAACCAGTATATATACCCAATACCAATTCCTATGACAAAACTAGTTTGTGATGATAAAAACCCATCAAAATAATCAAAATGCTTATCACTAATGTTTTATCTAATAAATCATCCCCATACCATATAAAAAATGTATTATATAAAAATTTAATACTATTTATGTTCATTATTATCATATAAAATAAATTATGGATAATTATATCCATTTCACATGAACTCTATTACTTATAAAGAAGCAAACTAATCATGAAAAACAAGAAAACGAATGCTCTGGAACAATGAAATTAAACTATTTAACTCATAAATAAGGCCATAAATGAACTTAATAAAACAATAATTATTATAATAAAATTATAAGGGTTTCTTAATTAATTAATTAATGTATTTAATTTGATTATCTAGGACATTAACATCAAGTGAATAACACATTTAGACATAAGGTAAGGGTTTTCCCATCTCACTTCCATTTTTGTGAGATATTTCTTATTCAGAAATATTTCTTCTGTATGGTGTATGTATAATTCCCATTATTGTATCATATAATGAATCTATTTATTTTCATGGTATTCAATGAATACTTTTATGATTATTAATTTTTTCACATATGATTCGATTGATTACAAAGTGGTAATAGATTCTACCCAAACCCCTCTTTTTCTATTAGGTTAATCTTTCTCTACATTTACTCAAATGTAATGCTTATTTATTTTTGTATATTTATTGTAAATTATTTTTATATATTAAAAAATCATATATATAGACATATCAACCTTATTGTATGGGGATATACATGTTTTAAAATGGTTCCCTTCTTAATTATTCCCGATAATAAAACCTGATTAAAGGAAACTTCTCGAATTATTACCCATTTTTATGTGCAATATATAATATGTTTTAATCCATAATTATTTTCTTAAAATAAAAAATTTTATCAAGAAAAACCATCTTGGTTAATTTTTGGTTTTATAAAAAAACATGGCTTTCCCCTTTAAAATTTCATTAATATTTTCCTTAAACCGCACTAAAATGTTATATTTTAATGTTTCTTAAAAAATATGTTTATGTGATTTTACTTAAATGGGACATAATTTATACCTCAAATATAATTTCAATTTCCTTACCATTTTTTATGGTATATAAATGTTTACAATATTATTTTAAGAAAAATACAAATTATTTTTCAAAAGAACTCTTCTTGAAAAAGTAAAATGAACTTTTCTCATCTCACTTTTACTTCTATGAGATAAATTCCTTATTCACAACTTATTCCTTGTGTGTGTGGTGTATCTAATGACCTTTGATATATCATATCAAGTGTATCCCTATTATCATGATATTATAATTTATTATTATTTAAATTATTCAAAGTGGTATGGGACACTTTGGAATGTTTAAGGATCATTTCATCATGATTTTTTCAATGGTCTCATTTAAAAGTATCTTCATCTATGTAAACATTCTTTGATGAATCTTGTACTTCATGGAGGATTATCTCTTATGATAACTTATACCATATGTTTTTAAAGGGTTGATGATCAGTTTGACCGTGGATGTGCTAATTTGATACCATTCATGGGTTATAGTTAAAGTATTCACATTTCATATGCTAGTTTTTCAATACAATGATTATATTGTTTATGTATCACTCTTTTACTATGAGTAATGTGTTGGACTTAGTATGTGATATGTGGGGAGAACTATAGCCCCTTGATGCACCGATTGGTCTCATGAGACAAAATAGATTTGGGTATTGGCCATGGACTTACCCTAGTATTTTCAGACATCTTGGCCGAGGACTTGACAGTATGTTTATGATGTCCTGTATTATGCATTACCTCATTATGATATTAGTAACTAATTAACCATGTGATTAATAAACTAGTAGAATATCCGTGGGTAAGTATCATTCTCTTATGATGATTTATATGGATTTATTTAATCAGCATTCATTCCTACCATATTATGCTCAAGTATATTTTTAAAAGGCATGTGTTTTTAGTTGTACACTATTCCTAGTGTTTATGTTTATGGTAAATTATACTATATTACTTACCCTTACTGAGCATCTGAGATCACCCATTTCATATGTCTCTTTTCCCCAGGATTACAAGTGGTGTATTATGAATGACTTTTAGGGTTAATCTAAGAGTTATTGGGGGTTATCTGTAACATCCCCAAATGATAAAGGGTTAAATGACTAAATGATATGACTCATGTCAACAAGGTGCACATTCCTTTTCAGGAGCCTATCTGATTAGAACTCCACAGTTAAACGTGCTTGGCCTAGAGTAGTGATCAGGATGGGTGACCTTCTGGGAAGTTACCCAGGATGTGTGTGAGTGAGGACAAAACACACTGGAAAGGACATGTGTTGGCCTGTGGGGACTGTCATTAGTCAGATGACCCGTTCAGGTACATGGGTGGACCCTAGGGTGGGCCCAACGTGTCTGCGGGGCAATTAGGGGTACCTGGTGGGCAAGGACCCGATGACCATGTTAAGGCTGGGTGTCTGTGCTGTCATTGGGACCCGGTTGTCACATTTGGTATCAGAGGAGGAACCCAGCCTTAAGTGCGGTGCACTGCCTGGGTAGAGATGTAGGGCCCACAACGAGGGCGTTGTGCTCTAAAGGGGGGGGGGGTGATTGTAACATCCCCAAATGATAGAGTTAAATGACTAAATGATATGACTCATGTCAACAAGGTGCACCTTCCTTTTCGGGAGCCTGTCTGATTAGAACTCCACAGTTAAGCGTGCTTGGCTTGGAGTAGTGATCAGGATGGGTGACCTTCTAGGAAGTTACCCAGGATGTGTGTGAGTGAGGAAAAAAAACACTAGAAAGGACATGTGTTGGCCTGTGAGGACTTTCATTAGTCAGATGACCCGTTCAGGTACGTGGGTGGACCCTAGGGTGGGCCCCACGTGTCTGCGGGGCAACTAGGGGTACCTGGTGGGCAAGGACCCGACAACCATGTTAAGGCGGGGTGTCTGTGCTGTCACTGGGACCCGGTTGCCACATTATCAATGTAGTTTCTATGTTGTTTTTCCTTTAAATTTGTAATTTAATGTTTATGTATGTAATATGGTTTCCAAAAATGATAATCTAATTGGTACTTTAGGATGTGATTCCTTATAATCATACTAATGAAATAAATTAAGGCACTGACTCTAGGCTACTAGGTTTGTGGTCCCTATAGTTGGTATCAGAGGAATTTTAATAGAATCCTTAGAAACTAGATTTAGAAAATGTAGATTAGAGAAAAAACCATAAGATAGAATTTGAGGATAATCATTCAAGAACATCCAAGAATTTTGGTAAGGTATATATTATGTAGATTTTACTAGAAATACATCTCTATCTGGATACTAAATGTTGATGTGGTTCTGGCACAAATGTACCTAGGGGTAACAACTCTGAAAAGGTGTCCGAGGCCTAACTTGGGGGAAACTTGTACATGAAAACAAGCCTTACCGTGCACATGGTTTGACACTCTTGG
Source organism: Viscum album (assembly GCA_963277665.1). Lineage (NCBI taxonomy): Eukaryota > Viridiplantae > Streptophyta > Magnoliopsida > Santalales > Viscaceae > Viscum > Viscum album. The sequence continues at coordinate 1,283,714,467 of OY728136.1, read as the reverse complement.
GGTATATGATTAGGATAATTTACATTTTATTTATAAACCATTATGTAGGATTAAAAGTAAATATATCCCGAAAGAAATAATTTCTATGATTATGAGTATATTTAATATTTTTTTTCAATTTATTTTAATTATTTCAGTAGTATTGGTATTATAAATTATGTTATGATCTAATCTATTGTATTAAATTGTTTATAAATATAGCCTACCTAAAGGAATGAGAACCAAATCAATGCACATAATACAAATAGTAAGAATGATCATTTCTTTTATGGGTTTAAGCTAGTATTTAGAAGGGAACTGGTCTCTCAAACATTCCCATCATATGTGGAGATAGTATCATGTCCTAAAAATAATTAGAAAGAGTTTTATAATTATTATTTCTTCAGAAGGAAGTAAGTGAATAAGAGGAAAAATAGGGAAACTATAGATAAAGGGAAGAAGGGAAAGAATTATTTTCCCACACATGATAATTATGGAAGGAAACACCTTGGTATATTCTTAAGAAGAAAAGGAGTTTTCTTCAAGTTTGGAGAAAAAGGCCATTATTCTCATAATTGCAAGATATGGAAAGGCTTTTCCAATATTAAATGATTCAACTATAAGGATATGGGGTACTATGGAAATGAATGTCCCAAGATTCACAGAAATATAGCTCTGAAAAAGTAAAGGGACCATGGTCAAGCTTATGATGTTACTATATTCTAAGTAGAATAATTAATGTACTTGAGTTTTTGGTTTCAAGAAATATGTTATGATATTCTTCTTATAATAATTATGAGATATATAAGAATTGAACTACAGTACTATTTCAGTAATGATTTGAGGTCATATGATGAATAATACTAAGGAAAAGTGGCTTAATATCAAGTTAAACATTTGAAAAAATATATGGTTGAGGGAAAGAAAACCCTTAATATATTCTTGATTATGAGATATCAATTTTGGAATAAAGAGATGATTGATTTGGATAACATAAATTGGATAGAATTTAATATCTTGGATCTAAATAATGGACTATCAATAAAGTGGAAGAGTTTAAAACATTTTAAACTTAAGGAATATATAAAAATTATTATGTTTTACATATGGAATAAGGAAGCATGAATGTATTCAATAAGGTTGTATGGTAATTCATGTTATTACCATGATTCAAGAGAATACAAGGAGAATGTACTCGCATGTTTTTATGTGATGATTAAGAGACACTTCATGTGGTTTAATAAGTGAATTATGCAAATTCATTGAACTTATTTCTAAAGTGTAGGATCATAATATTTTGGAAAATTTAACGATTTAGGAAATGGTTGAATTTGATCTTTGGAAAAGGTTTTAGAGATTATGTTACCCTATGATACAACTTGTTCCATAAAATGAAGTTGGAATAGTTAAAGGAATAACCAAAGGATATGAATGTGTTTATAGAAATGTATCAAGTACTCATATTTCCTTACATTATTATAGAGTGAAATAATTTCTCACCTTTAGGGAAATGATCTTGAAATAAAAAATGTTATCCTAGTACCTTATTTTCAGATGTGGGTTTTCCACAAAGGTATTTTCTAGTATTATCAATTTTTTTTCTTTTTTTAAGTGTAATTTCAAATTTTGAGGACACAATTTATTCAAGGAGGGGAGAATATAAGACCCAAATTATTTACAAATAAATTTAATATATAATGTAATGCACACAACAATGATTCTCTAAAAAATAAAACTTTATTATTATAATTTTTTAAACAAGATAGTTACAACCTAGCTATTAAACACAATTTTTATAGTTTTGTGATTTGAATTTAGAAAAATGGATATACATGGTTGCAATTGTTAAGATATTTAGAGTATGATAGGATAAATTTAATTTTTTTGTGAATAGTAACTTGACCATTTGGAATAGTAATGCACCCTTATGAATAGTAATATGACCCTTATGAATAGTAAACCATCCAAATGAATAGTAACCTCAACTATGAAAGTGTAAATAAAATTTGTGCATTTATAAATGAAAGTATGATACAATTATATCATTGTATTAGTAAATGAATATTTTAAAAATTAATATTTAAGTGTCAGTATTAGCTTGAGTCATAAATATTTAATTACAATTTTATAATTAATAAATTTATTTAAAATAAAATTAGTTTTCATAAAATTTATTCAAAAATAAATATTTTTTTTTCATATTGTTTAAGAATAATTTTATGAGACCTTAGTTAAATTTTTAGGGTATTATAAAATCAGTTATAATTTTAAAAACTGTATTTTTAGAGTAAATAGTGATTTTAATTAAAATTTTAAATTTTTATATTTATAAAATTATTTTCATGAAATGGATTTGATTTTTGGATTATACATGTTGAAAAATTGTTAGGGTGAATTTTTGGAATTTTTCTAAAATAGTTGAATTTTTGGGGACTAGTAAAATACAATAATTTACAGTATTTATAAAAAAAATTGGTTACAACCGCGAAAGCGGCACACACGCAAAGAAGAAAATTACATTAAATCTCAAGCCCGGGGAATTGACCCCGCGACCTGCCCCTCACCCCCCCAAACCCTTACCACCCCACCACCAACGGTGGGGCTTTATAGTATTTATACATTATAAGTTAAATACAATATTAATAACATCTTGAATTATGTAATAAACCTTAGTTAAAACTCAAATGAAAAATATACTATATTTAGTCACAATAATAAAAAATATTTATTTTCTTAAGAAAAATAATAATATAATGAATAAAATAATGATAAATCACCCCTCCCCTCCACTATAAAAACCACCCCTCACCCTTTATTTTTCTCACTCCTCTAAGACTTAAATCATGTCAAAGTTCTGCCCAAATCCTCTTCCCTAGATCCTCCTCACATCTAGGAGATCTTGGTCTTACCCAAATACCAAAAATCCTTTCCTTAAGGAGGTTCCCAAGGAGGAGTGTTCAAGAGGTAAAATCCTCTACCTTTTCCTTTTATTTTATTTTCAAGTTATTTATTTTATTATAATCTCCTCACTTGATCTATCCAAATGATCATGATAAATGAAGTATCATCTATATAATTTAATTATATCATGTTAACAGAATACCCACCATCAATCACCTTACTCTCTCTCTCTTTTATTTAAAAAATGAAATCATCGTCCGAGAGGTGCCGATTTACAACCTTTATGGGAAGAAAACTTTAGTTCTTCAATTTCTTATTCAAGGATGGTCATGATACCATTTTTACAGTTAATAAAGACTATAATATGTGTATTATAACCTATTTAATGTTCTAGAATCAGTATATATACACAATACTAATTCATACGAAGAAACTAGTTCGTGATGATAAAAACCGCCAAAATAATCTAAATGACTATCACTAATGTTTTATCTAATAAATCGTAATAATACCATACAAAAAAATAAATTATAAAAAATTTAATATTCTGTATGTTCATTATTATCATATGAAGTCAATTTTGGATAATTATATCCGTTTCACATGAGCTTAATTACTTATAAACAAGCGAACCGATCATGGGAACCAAGAAAATGAATGCTCCAGAACAGTGAAACTAAAATCTGAAACTCATCAATAAGGCCATAAATAAACTTAATAAAACTATAATTATCCAAATAAATGTATAAATGGTTATTAATTAATTAATTAATGGATTTAATTTTATTATCCAGGACATTAAGTTCAAGTACAGAACACATTCAGACACAAGGTAAGAGTTTTCTAATCTCACTTTCATTTTTGTGAGATATTACTTATTCACCACTATTTCTTGTGTATGGTGTATGTATATTGAACACTGATATATCATATAATTAATATATTTATTTTAATTTTATTCAATATATTCTTTTATTATTATTAATTTTGGGTCATATGATTTTATTGATTACGAAGTGGTAAGGGATTCTACCCAAACCCCCGTTTTTTTCTTCAGGTTACTCTTTCTCTTCCTTTACTAAAATGTAATGCTTATTTATATTGGTATATTTATTCTACATTAATTATATATGTTCTTAAATCATATATATAAATAAAATAATACTTTTTATGGGGATATACATGTTTTAAAATGGTTCCCTTCTTAATTCTTCCTGATAAACAAGCCTGATTAAAAAGAACTAGTCGAATTCTTACCCATTTTCAAGTGCATGATATAATAGGTTTTAAGAAATCATTAGTTTCATAAAATAAAAAAATTTATCATGAAAAATAATATAGGTTCATTCCTTTTTTTATGAAAACAAACACTCCTTTCCGCTTTAAAATCTCATTAATAGTTTCCTTAAACCACACTAAAATGTGTTATTTCTAATGTTTCTTAACAACTCTTTTTACAAGATTTTACTTCAATGGGACATCATTTATGCCTAAAATATAATTTAAATTTTTTCACCATTTCTTTTATGGGATATAAATGTTTAAAATGTTATTTTTTGAAAAATATAAATTATTTTCCAAAAGAACTATTCTTTATAAAGTAAAAAGGATTTTTCTCATCTCACTTTTACTTTTGTGAGACATATCCCTTGTTCACCACTTATTCCTTTCATGTGTGGTGTATGTACTTAAATTTGATATATCATATCAAGATTATACTTATTATCATGATATTATAATGTATTATTATTTGAATGTTTCAAAGTGGTATGAGAAACTTTGAAATGCTTAAGGATTATTTCCTCATGAATTTTTCAATGGTATCATTTAAAAGTATCTTCAACTATGTCAACATATTTTGTTGAATATTGTACTTAATTGAGGTTTATATATTATGATACCATATACCATATTGTTTTGAAGGGTTTATGATCCTTTTGAATGCAAATGTTCTAATTTGATACCATTCATGGGTTATAGTTAAAGTATTCACATTTTGTATGCTATTTTTTCAATACTAATGTTTAGGTTTCACTAGTTATATATGAGTAATGTATTGGACTTATTAAGTTATGGGAGAGACACACTATATCCCCTTGATGCATTGGCAGGTCTCATGAAACAAAACTAAATTGGGTATTAGCTAAGGCCTTACCCTAGTATTTTCCGTGGTCATGGTCGATGCCTTGACAGTATGTTTATGATGTCATGAATTATGAATTACCTCATTATGATATTAGTAATTGATAAAATATGTGATTATTTAACTATTAGAATATCCATGGTTAAGTTTCATTATCTTATGATCAATTAGATGGATTTATTTAATCATCTTTCATTACTGCCACATCATTTTCAAGTATATTTTTAAAAGGCATGTGTTTTTAGTTGTTCATCATTCCTAGTGTTTATGTTTATGATAAATTCCACTTTATTACTTACCCTTAATGAGAATCTGAGCTCACCCCTTTAATATTTTTCTTTCCCCCTGGATTCCAAGTGGTATATTTTAAATGACTTCTAGGGTTAAGATAAGAGTTCTTGGGTGTTATTAATGGAATTTCTATGTTGTTTTTTTACATTCAATTTGAAATGTAAAGTTCATGTATGTAATATGGTTTCCAAAAATGCTAAAATGATTGGTCTTTCAGGATGTGATTCCTTGTAATCATACCAATGAAATAAATTAAGGCACCAGCTCTGGGATACTGGGGTTGAGGTCCCAACAAAAATTTTCTGCTAGTTAGATCAATATACTCTCCTAAATTGTAGAAGATAATACTTAAAAATAAAATCGTTGTAGCAATAAAATTAACAATTAGTGATATATCAATAAACTACAAGTTGTATTCTTTGATTCATTGAAAAATATTTCTTCATATCAACTTAATCATTACACACATCAACATCATGCGTTCTTCATGCATGTTGTTCTCAACATCGCATGTAAATATTTAATGCATGTAATTATTCATACTATTTATGTGTCTTATTTATATAATAAAAATGAAAAAATTTGTATATTATTTTGATCTTATTTATGAAAAAACACAATGCTACACCTTCATTTAAATCAAATATATTGTGTGGACTTCTTCATAGGATCCTTTGGTCTAACTTACACAAAATCAAATGAGTATGAGTATAATTTTTACACAAATCTCACAAGGATAACACACACACATACTGTTATATTTTCCTTAAGACTATAATTTTTCTTGTTCACACATATCAACATGTGAATCATTAAAAATATATAAATCAGGCACACATATTATGTTTCATGCATTGAATTAATAGAATTTCCTCAATATATTTTTTATGCACACAAAAACAGTATGAGCATCCTCAGTTTAATATGCACAAATTAATCACAAAAAACCACTTTTTTGTTCATTCATACTATATGCATCATGCCACTCTATTCTTGAAATACATGTATCACATAACAAAGTTAACACTGTCAATGCCTTAAATACATGATATAATTCTTCAAAGGATTAAGAAATAAAGTATCCATGTACTCATTCACATATTCATGGACATATACACTATCCACTTCATTATATATACAAAAATATGTATTCACGGGATCTCACGAGTGCATGTTTTTGGTGATACAAAACAATTCCTTTTGTACACTACACCTTCATGTACAACAATGGAGTACCCAATATATTTATTTCCTCTTATGGACAAACCCAAATGGGTATAATATTTTTATGCACACAAGGAATTATTCACAAGACATAGTGTAATTATACACTATCTTATAGTTCATCTAAGACATTAGACAAACAACTGAAGATATAAATGTAAGAGAGTCATGATATATCAGTTTTTTCATAGAACATTGTTCTTAATAAAGCTCTAAAAGTGTGAAAATCACATATCATATGATTGTGATATCTCTTCAACTTCTCATAAAACATAGTCTATGTAGATCTTCTTTCTGTGAACCTGAGGGATTCCCGATTGATCTATTTCACTTGAAACCATATGCTTTCACACTAAATAATATCTCATAGGTGTAATCCTTGGTATTTATTGGATAAACTAAACTGAATCAACTCATACGAAACAACTAACTCAAGAATATCACCTCTATTTCATTACAACAAAAGAACACTAGAAATAATAAAAACTATTTTGCAACTCACTACATTGATTTGGTTTGATCTTTGTTATATGATATAAATGAAGTTTTATCTCATTTAAATCAATTTTTGATCATCATAAGAATCAAATGGTACTTAGAATCTATGGTGAGATCTTCTATAAATGTACCTATCAGAATATATCGATGTACATAACTCTTTTATGGCTCGAGGGAGAATATAATGCACAAAATAAAACAAATGGATTGAATAATCAGATTAGACAGATCACACGGTTGTGGTTCTTTCGTAGCTATAGTAACATACTAAAAAATAACCCGACATAAAAATATCCTCTAGTTATCAACTTTATTATAATACAAGAAGCTTATTTACACCTATTTAAATAGTTACTAAATATAAAAAGAAAGCACTGGCACCACATTGTTCCTACACCACCGTTCGCTGTCGTACCCACCCCCGCATGGTGGCCACTCATCACCCCTTCTATGTAATTTTGATTAGTTTCTCCAATTAATGTCCCATGGATCAGCCTTACTGGCCATATTGGGGTCTTGGCTGCCCACCTAAGCAGTGGATGTGGCTCTCCTTTGGCTAGATGGTTTGGTTAAAGCTTGTTTTTTGGAAGGATTCTCCTAAAAAATATACATCTTGGAAAATAAATATTTTCATGGTTATAATATTTCATATTTCTTTAAATTCCTCAATTCATAAATAATTAGATAAAAAAACATCCAAGATCATTAAGTCATGATCCATCTCCACTTTTCTACACTTCATAGACATACTGATTGATAATTAATATCATAAGGCCTTATTCAAATGTGATAAGCAATGTGTAATTTCCTAATGAAATTTACACATGTTTTGATCATTAAGAAAAACTCTGAAATCATCACAGTAATGTTGCTTCACATGAAGAAACTCTAACAATTAAAACACCTTTTATATTTTTTAAATAATCCTCATGAAAACTTCAATAGAAGCATCTCTATACTTCAATCATAGTAACTTTGAATTTTTATCAAGAAAGTATATTTACAATAATTATAAAAAATTATTACTTTAATCAATTTGCATTATTAAATCCACTCCTTTGTATTTATTTTCAATACCTATTTCACTTTTAAAGTTAATGTTTTCTTTCCCCCTTAATTGATAATAAAACCAAAGATATAAGTATGGGAAAGAACTCAAATCATCTTATTCTGTAACAACTAAACTTATTTTCTTCTCTCATTAAATCTAATCATTTCATAAGAGACTCCACTTAAGAGAAATTAAAATAAATATTATTTAGAGAAGGAAAGCATCATCTTTATTAAAGAAAAAATTCATTAATTAATCAACACTAAGTCTATGTGGGATAAACTTATTTAGAAAAAAGAGTGATCAATTTAGAAATCAAATCTATCAATAATCTTTTCAGAATATGATGCCAACACTGAAAACCACTTTTAGGGGTTGTTAAAAATATAATCAACTAATATCCTATATTAATATTGTTAAATAGATTAAAATAATTCAACTATAATATTGTACATCCTCTTTATCAATCCATTTTTTTCCATCAAATTATTTGTTTCTCTCCTTCTGATTCAGAATTTTCATTCATAAAGCGATAAGAAAACATACCATTTTAATGACATGCTTCAATTTGTAGAATTTGAAATCATCAATTAAATCCTTTATAAAAAATTAAATATTTATTTGATACCAGTTAATATATTTAACTTGGGTTATTGTTTACCTTTTGTCCCCCTAGAGGGATGGGATTCATCCATATTCTTCATCATGGTTATATTTTTTCAAGAATTAATTATAAGAACAATTTTAACACTAATATAAATAAATAGCTTCATGATAGATAACCTCTAGATGATTTATAATATTTTCACTTCACTCATATCTGTATGACTTCCCCCAAATATATACCACATCTTTAATTCCCTGCATAAAAGAAACAAAAAAAAAATATACATGGGAATAAGGTGGTTCTTTAATGATTTTTTAGTTATAGAAACATTGGTGGGATTTTATTCTAATCCCAGAAACTCATTTCGATTCTGTTCTAGATTTATGAACACTCATTATGATTACCCCTTCTTTGAATTTTCAAATTTTATCATTTAAGAACATCATGGACTTCTTGATTTCTTAATATTTCATCTTAGATGGAATAGTCTTCTTCACATTGGAAAGTAGTGAAATTTCATTATTGTTTTCCTACTCCAAATTTTTTAGCAAATCCCAACTTCTCAGGCCATACAACCAAGAATTATATTGGTACATGTTCAAACTTTTTCTTGTGTGTAGAATCATTCTTCATAGTATAATTCTTAACATAAGAATTCACTAATTCTTTTCTTTTGTTATTCACTAGTTCTATTTGTTTAGGAAACTATATCATGAATTTTTCATCAATATGCCTTGAAATTCTACACCTTCCACACAAATCTCTAGCAATCATAGGTTTATCCTTTTTAGAAAACCTCTCATCATCATATTTTTATTTATTTACCAAAAAGAGGGGGAATCCCTGTAACACCCCAAAATGATAAAGGGTTAAATGAATAAATGATATGAATCATTTCAATAAGTTTCGTCTTTCTTTTCAGGAGCCTACATGATTAGAACTAAATAGTTAAGTGTGCTTGGATTGGAGTAGTGATTAGGATGGGTGACCTTCTAGGATGTTTCCCAGGGTGTGTGCAAGTGAGGAAAAAGTGCACTGGAAAGAAAATGTGTTGGCCTATTGGGATAGTCATTAGTTAGATGACCCAGACGGGCATGTGGGTGGGCCCCAGATATGAGACCATGTGTCTGTGGGGAAATTGGTGGTACCTGGTGAGCCATGACCCGATGAACATGTTAAGGTGGGGTGTCTGTACTATCCGTAGGGCCCAGTTGTTACATTTGGTATCATATGAGAAACCTAACCTTAAGTGAAATGCACTGTCTGGGTTGATATGTAGGGCCCAAAATAAGGAATTTTTTCTCTATGGGGGGGGGTGAAAGTAACTACCCAGAATGATAAAGAGTTAAATGAATAATGATACGACTCATGTTAACAAGGTAAAACTTTCTTTTCATGATCCTACCTGATTAGATATCCATAGTTAAGTGTACTTGTCTTGGAGTAGTGATTAGGATGGGTGAACTTATGGAAAATTTTCCAGGGTGTGTGTCAGTGAGGAAAAAGTAAGCTAGAAAGAATATGTTTTGTCCTATTGGGATAGTCATTAGCCAGATGACCCATTCAGATTGGGTCGGTAGATAGAGGAACAGAGAAGATGGTGTGTACGGTGATCCTTTTTGTGGGGTGATGGTCTATTTGGAAATCCATAAATAATTTTAGACACGAGGGGGTCTATTCTGCTACCAAGTCTATCATCATTTAGACTAAGAACACCCTCCTTGATTTGGCCTGGTTCATTGGCAACTAGAGGGATGACCCCTCCTTACGGTGGATGAACTCTATTTCACACGACATCCAGGAAGTTGACAGCAGCTCCTGCAGCCTATGGGGGTGATGGAATCCTCCCTACAGGGTCCTAAAACTCAACACTGATGGTTCTTGTAGAACATGAGTCTTGCACGGGGGTGGGGGTATCTGAGACTCCAGGGGCTCAGTCTTCTTGAATTTCTACTCTTGCTTGGGATATGGTTTTTCTTTTTAGGACAAAGCCAAGGTTATGCTCATGGGTATCAATATTTTACACCAGTAGGTTTTAACCTTATCAGAAGTTGAAATAGACTAAAAGAATCTCCATGATGTCCTGAATGATATTTTCCTTTCTCCATGGTCTATCATCTATATTATCCAAAAGTGGAAAGTCATGATAAAAAAAACATCAAAGTTATGCATTACTGGTGTGGGGGTAACAATGTGGCAGATTACCTGGCGTCATTGGAAGTCCCTAGTAATGATCCGGTTTGTCTACATGATATCCTCTCTTTGAAACCTAAAGGTGTAAATATAATTAGAGGGGATTCCATTGGCCTTCACCATTTTAGACCTCCTTAGACTTATTGGATTCTGTTTCTTATATTGGATGTCTTGTTTTTTTTCTTAATAAAAAAGAAAATTTGATGATGATGATGACCTGTTCAGGCACATGGGTGGGCCCCAAGTAGGGGACAACATTTCTATAGGGAAACTGGTGGTACCTGGTGGGTCAAGACCTGCCGACCATGTTAAGGCAACGTGTCTATGATGTTAGTGGGGCTCAGTTGTTACAATCCCCATAGAAACAAGAGAAAATCAATGGGTTCTCAATAAGTGAATCTCAAGAGCATCACCGTGAACTAAATCCATGCCTTTTGGGGAAATGAGCCCAAATAGGAGAAACTAGTGACCGATATGTCATGTTTTTCCTTAGAGATAAGCAAGTCTATTACTTTGTTCCCCTCATGATATGTATTAAGGAATTACATCCCATTACTAATTAGGATTTTATAATTGTGAATGCGATAAGAGACCGAACAAGGAATAGAGGTGATCCTGCATAAGGAATTATAAAAAATTTTGGAGTCTGTTTCAACCATAGTGAGATTGATATTGTTTTCCTACATTGAATGATACTTTCCAACATTTCTATTTCCTTGGACTGAAGAGATTCACCACCACAAATAAAATTTGTGAAAGCAAGAATAATTGAGCCATTAGATTCTCGAACAATTACCCCTCCTCATATAATACCTTCACTGCATATGCCATCTATATTGAGTTTGAGCCCCAATATGTGAAAGTTCTAGGAGATACACTTCCCTTTATGGTCCCTAGTGGTGGTACAAATAGGATATTTGGTGTTCCTAAGGAACCTAAAATATGGGTATTTAGACCAATCCTTGTTCATCCAAGATAAATCAATGAGAAAACGTTTTGTTCTGAGGACTAGGCCAAGCTTCGAGCACCCTATCCCTCATGATGAGATTTTTTCCATGCATGTAATATGTACCAGTATCCCTCTACTAAGATTATGAATTTTTCTTTCTATTCATGGATGCTTTTATATTCCACCTAGAACAACAGATCAAAGAAATATCCTCATTAGGACCCCAAAGGTTGGAGATAAATGAACTCCCCAAAGTCATTCCATATTGCATGCTCTCCCTCCCCCTCAAAAAACATGTGATTAGAAGATTCTACCATGGGATTACCATAGAAACATAACCTAGAAGCTAGGTTGTTACCTAACCATTGCACCTGATCATCCGTGGAGACAGTGTTATTCTGAATTCTCCAGATGAGGAAATTGAGTTTTAGAGGAATTTAATTATAGTAGAGTAAATCCCCCAATATATCTTTCTTTGATATTTTAGCCACCATATGACAGTAATACCTACAAGAGAAAATTCCCAACATCGATCTTGTATTACTTCATTTGTTAGAATCTTATGATATCTTTATAGGATCAAATAAAGCTTGATGATCATCACTCAAGAATGCATTGGTGATGCTCAATAATTATTTGGATTGTATGAAGGTCATGGATGTCGTAGGATAGCTTGGAAAGCCCAGGGGGATTCAAGAATAGTTGTCATGCAAAAAAATAATCTCTATTTTCCAAAAAATCCACTAGGAGTGCCCTTGTAGAATCTGTAAATGTGGATGAATAATGCTCTAGAAGGAGGATGAGACCCTTCTCTATGAGCCCATTACCTTCCCATACTTTTTAACCATGAGTCACCCCTATAAAGAATGGCCATCAATAATATCCCAAGAAAACTTTTCATGAAATCCATTAATTTCACCAGAGATGCTACACATGTTGATGCCCCTTCCTTATCCATCAAAGCCCAATGCTGTCTCCCATCTAAATGAGCATCCTAGATAAAAGAGGTAATCAATTTATCAATATTGGTGATCACCACTTTCAGAATTGGGAGAGCAGATAAAATATACATTGGAATATAAGTGACAACATTATTAATGAGGGTGATTCTATTGATGAAGTATAAAAATTGGTTCTTCCAATTTATAGTGTGCCCAATGATCCTATTGACCACCTTGTTGAAATGGAGGATATGTGGATTGACCAGAGAAATTAGAGACCCAAGGTAGTCTATCAAGAATTAATGTGTCTATATTCCCATACTTATTTCTAGTAAGGAAGATATTTTGTATGGAAACCTCTTTGACATGGATAAGATACTTTTTTCATGATTCACCACTTTCCCACTCTAATGAGAGTACTCTTCCATAATTTTGTTGATACCACAGATGAATTTTTTTACTTCTATTCCAGAAAATAACCACATCATTGGAATACATAAGATAAGAAATGAGCTTTTGTTGATACCTATATTGTTAGGGAAGTATCCTTCTATCCAAAATAATTTTTTGATGATGTGAACGAGAGAATCATGTATGGGAATTAATAAGCTAAGGGAAAATGGATCACCTTGTCTAAGAACACACACTGTTTTAATGTAACTAAAATTTTTTCCCATGAAGGAGATTGATAATCAAGAAGAATTAAAGCACCTAAAATTAAGGTCAGTTTCCCATAGGGAGAATCCCATTCCACTAAGAACCTTTAGGAAAAATCCCCATTCAAGTATATCATAAGCCTTATCTATATCTATATTTCACTGATGAGAACCTATGCCAAAGCAATGCCCCCCTGGATCAATCCACCCATGAAAAATCCATGATGATTCTTTGAAACCCATATAGGTAAATAAGAATATAAATAACGATTGATGATACTAGATAGTACCTTGTAAGGGAAGTTTCACATTCTAATTGGCTGATAATTTTTTAGAGAAGACGATTATTTGATTGTTTGAATAAGAACCATGGAGGTTTCTATGGTCACCAGAGGGAGATGATCACCTTGAAAGTAGTCTTGAATTTCCCATACAATATATATCTTGATATGTGACCAAGAAGTGACATAGAAAGACCCTAGAAATATTTATGGCCCAAGGGAGATTTTTGGTTTAAAATATTGCATGACCTCATAAATTTTTTAATCATTTTAAAGGTATTCAAATCTCAAGTTAACATGGGAAGAAACCATGCTGGGTATAGAATCTAAGATCCTAACTTTGACCATTGGATACCCACTATGCATGTGAGGGTTTGGACTGAACATTAAATACTTGAAGTGTTATTCAGCTAAACCACCCACAACATCATGATCCTATGAGTTGGGTCCATCCTCAAGAATTATTCTAATCCTAGTAAAATTCCATTTCTCATTTACACACGCTGAAAAATATGCTGTATTCTTATTTCCCTCTTTTAACTATTTTATTCTAGATAGATCATGTAAATGGTGCTCTTATTCCAGGATCATTTTAGCCATTGTATTTTTCTTGTGATCAAGGGAATTGAATATATCCTCATCCCAACTATTTTCTAGAATCTACTTTGCCCTATCAATCTCCAAATTAAATTCATCTAAGGATTGTAAGTAGGAGGGAAGGGATGTACTGTACTAGTTAAGGTCACCTTTGAGCTGTCTGATCTTGTTATGAAGACCATGAGATAGGCTGCTATGCATTGGATTGACCCACAAGTCCCTCACCATCTAGTCGTAGCCTGGTATTGACATCCATTAATGAGAAAAATTAAAACAGGTTCCTTGATCCAACCTAGAAGAGTTCTCAACTAAAATGGTATAATGATGATACAAAACACAAGGAAACTGAGTTAAATTTATGTCTAAATAATGGGATATGGTATTGAGATTTTCTAAACATCGACCGAGCTAACTCCTCGAGTGATGGACCCCATTTTAGTTATGACACCAAGTGAAGAAGTTCCCAGTGTAACCCAAGTCTGAGAGACCACCTCAAGACATAAATGATGCAAAGTCCTAAGAAGACTTCCTCAAATTCCCCCTCACCCTTTATTCTCTGATCTATCCAAAACCACATTAAAATCCCCTCCCACCATCCATGGGAGATTACCTAGGTTGAAGCCTTCTAAGTCCCACTATAGAGACTGCCTAGAAAGAGAAACACATTTTTCATAAACAAAGGTGAAAAATAAACACTACTAAGCAGAAGATATCTTCATAGTAATATATTGATCTGAGGTAGCAACAAGATCCAATATAAAATTTGAATTCCAGAATAGCCAAATATTTTGGTTTTAAGGATCTTCATGCATACATGCTCTCAAACTCATATATTGATCGAATGTATCAATCTCAGAGGGGTGATTCTTTGGCTCCAAAATAGAAACTACTACTAGATGGTTTTTGACAACATTACTGGAGATAAAATCAGTTTTTACCCGGGATCCCAAGCCATGAGAATTATAGAGGATAAAAGAGATCATTAAAAGAGGTTATGGCTGGTTCTAGACCCGGGAATGACACTATTCTTGAATAAAGAGGGAGACCAAGACAAATCACTTTTACATTGGGAACATGTGTACATACCACTTCCTTGTGAAGTCACTGAGACTTTCTAATAAGAAGAGGAATACCGAGCTTGCTGTGGAATTGGTGAAGGTAACTATGAAGAAAAAACAAGTGGAGCATGTTATAACACACTGTTGGGGTTTCATTGCAAATCCTGTGGAACCCTATACTCCTACTCAGGAGAAAAGCATGTAACATCCAAAAGGGGGGCCTCATTGGCATCAGATAAGACCTTGAAAGGGTTGTTGGATAAAAAAAAATATCTGCTAGACGAAGCTATATCCCTTGCAACAAGAACCTACATAGAAGAAAGGTTTAATAAAATATCCTTACCATAATCAGGGAAGCCTCCTCTAATCTCAGGGAGTATTTGAGACCTAGAATATAAAGAATCGAAACCTTTTGTAACCTAAAATGAACCAAATCCAAATAGTGAAAAGATATGGCACTGGTACTATAAACAGATCTAGGAGGGGGATCCCATTGAGAAGCTTCAGGTTACAGTAGATGTTATAGAGGGATGAAAATGCCTCCTACCCCACGTTCCAATGTGACTCCTTGTGATGGTGTCAGAAGGACCTTATCAAGCGGCCATAAGGTAGGTCCTCAGTCCAAGGAGATAGGCTAGCGAGGATCGCTACCCCTATGATGATATCCATCCATCAAATGATGAAGCCTATTGCATTTCACTGATGAGTTACCTTAAAGGTGACAAGATGAACAAAAAAGTGATAGAGAAGTGAGTACAAGATCCTACCATTAATTGAAAGCAATCTCCACCCAAAGATTCATGGAATAAGGGAGCGGATGAGCCAATTATACTTACACACATATCCAATCCAGCGAATATTCCTCCAAGTTGAGAGATCTCTTCTCTGTACAAAATAAAAACCTAAAGGATTCACCTAATAATTTCAAAAAATGTTGTTTTTAAAGGTTATATGAAACCCAAAAATATTGATCCAAATTGCCGAGGTGGAGGTATCCCACCTGAAGTCCATTTTTGGTGAGATTTTAGTAAAAAAAAGAAATGATTTGATAGTTTATAAAAGAAAATAAATGGAATGAAATGATTGTGATTTATCTCGTTGTGTTTTGATCAATAACTTAGTAAAAGAAAAGAAATGTTTTAAATTTCTCTCCATCATGTTTGGTGACAATTTTCAAAAGAAAAGAAAAGAAATTGTTTTGATGAAAATGACACAAATAACCATTGTTAAAAAATAACACATGCAAAAATGATTAAAGGGCATGCTTACCCAAGATAAAAAATAACCATATATTAGATCCCCACATACACTGCATCTGCCACCACATCTACCCAACATGAACAATTTATATTAAATGATACAAATAACCTTGTTTTAATAAATTTATTTTTATTAACTTTTTTATAACAAATAAAAATAATAATTTTTATTTTATTCAATCATTAAATTTCATATCACAAAAATTAGGTAAAGATTAAACTACAAACATATGCTAATACAAATTTTAAAATTTTAAAAAATTAATTAAAGATAATCAAAATTATTTATATAATTTATTAATTCAAAATTATTAATTCAAGGTAATAAATATTATAAAATCAAAATCATAAATTCAAAATAACTGTTAATTCAAAATTATGAATTCAAAATAATTACTAATTCAAAACAGTTATTAATTCAATTTTATTAATTCAAAATATTTATTAATTTAAAATTATTTATAAATTATTTATATAAACTATTAATTCAAGATAAATTTAATTATTTATATTTAAGATTATCTATAATTAAAATTATTTATAAATCATTTAGCATTATTTATATACACATAACTAGTTATTTATGATTATTTATATATACATAACTAAGGGTAATTTTGGAAATTTGAAAAATAATTCAAAAGCCAAATTGTTTCGGTCAGAATCATTATGATTTTGGGACGATTGTAAAACTGAATAAATTGTTGATTGATGAGAAATCCATTTCTCCCCTTTCCACCCCTTTCATTTATCTCGATTGTTTTCACCTAGAGAAATGGAAGAAATCTATTTCAATCGCCCCATATATTCTCTTTTCATCCTAAAAGAGGGCTGCCAAACGTGCTTAAAGGGAATTTCCATCGACCAAAAAAACACATGAATGTACCATCAAACTAGTGATCTGGATCTTAGAGACCAGGATTTGATGAAGTATATGCTGGAAGAAAGTGAGATAAAAAATTTTTTGGTTCAGAACTGAGATGACTACAGGATCTGTTAGATCCCAAAAGAAAACAAAGATTTGAAACTGGGAAAGAGATGGTTTCTCAGCTCAAAATCTAGACACCAGGTCCTAATACAATCAATCCAAGTCTTCCTTGAAGGATGAGGGGTAAGAAATAAGAACCAAATGGACCTTCTCCAATAATGGGCAAAGATGATCCCCACACTGAAGAGAATCTTGGAAAGAGGTAATCCTTGTAGAAATCAGGGGGGTGAAATATGATCTCTTTGGTAGAAGGAACCTTGAGCGAAGGTATATCTAGCAGGTAACAAAGTGAAGATAGATAAAAACTCGGTAAAATGACCCCCAAAGTGAAGGAACCAGGGCCTAGATCCTCCAGATGTGACCTCTTCTTCCACAGTAGTAGAAAATTTTCATAGGCATGTCATTAATTTCATCATACTTCCTGGGTGTAGCATGATTATTATTTTTCCTAAATTTCTTCTCAATCTTATACGCTAAGGAATAATTTTTATCTTTTGTTGTTTTCCTTTACATTTGTTAGTCTTTTATTCATATTAACAAATTAATAGCGCATAGTTGGTATATACTAGCACTCATCATAATTGTGACCACTTCCATTGTGATAATCAATAAAGTATTAAAGACACTAAAATTATTATTGATAGAAAAATTCTTCTTTATATATGGATTATTCTTCAATTCTATAGGATTTATATTTATATTAAATATACCCCCTAATACCAGCCTTTTATAATTATCATGCACTAACAAATTATGCCAACTATAAATGTCCTAATGCCCAAATTTTTAACAACACCAACACTGACCAACAAATCTTGATTTTATTTTTGAAATAGTTTGTCTAGATTTCAAATATTATTATTTTTGGATAATACAATTCTTCATTTAAGATCTTTGTATGGAACAATAATTCACACTTTTCTTCATATCAACATTTGATGATGTAGTGAATTTTTCAGCAGTCTTCTTCACCCATGTTTGACCAGAATTCTTTTAGGAACATATACTTGCAGATGAAATAGTATTATTAAAAAAATAATTTTTTTGGATCAAGGGTTACTTGTTTCGGTGAGTTTTCAAGAGATTTATATTTAGATAATCTAAATCTCTTTTTTACACTTAAATGAATCTTGTTAGATGTAAGACTCTTCTCTGAATTACTCTTGGTAGACTTTTTGATCTAAACATTTTATGAAGATTCATCTTTAATATTATTATGATTTTTAAACTTGACCTCTAACTCAAGATATTTTATATTTAGATAGTTTTTCTAGTCTTTAAGTGATTTCACTATATCTTCACATTCTTTCTCGGAAGTCTTTAATTGTGCTTCTTTTATATTTTTCAAGTTAAATTTCAATTCAAGACACTTCATGTTGAATAAATTTTTCTCATCCTAAAATAATTTCAGTTTCCCTTCCCATTGACTCTATTATTTGAACTTGGTCATCATTCAATTGATTTGAATCTAGTAGAGAATTATTAAACTCTTTAACTCTATTTTTCATAACCTCTATTTGGGATTCTTTATTATTCATAGAGGTTTTGTATAGTTTCTCCAATGCACAAATCACCTCTGTATGAACTATATCAATCACATATTTCTAAAAAATAGTCCTCTCTAATTAATCTTCAATAGAAATAAGTCTTTCATTGCAATGAAATATAGAATGTTCTTTTTATTTTTCATCTTGGAAGAATATGTTGTCCTTGTATTTGATTTACAATTGAGAGTCTTTAATACTCATGGTAGTTTTATGAGATCCTTCTAGTGTATGAATCATCTCAGTATGGACCTTCTAAGTTACTTCTTTCTCAAAAACATTTCTTTTCAATTATTCTTCAACATAGGAGAAATTTTCATTTCAAAGTGATAAAGTTTCTTCTTTAGCTTCAATAATTTGTGTGAGGAGTTTACATATTTGAAACTTCTTTTCCAAGGTTTTATCCATATCCTCATATTCTTTTTCAAGATGTGAATTTTCATCATATATTTCCTTGATAAAAGAAAACATATAAATAATAACTTCAGTAAAAACATTCTTTAGATAATTTTTTATTTCTTAATAAAAATCACCAAGTTATTCAATAAATTATTCTTTATCTCACTTGAACCAAACTCATAAATAATATCTTTATCAACTGATTTAATAGATACTACTGATATACAACCATTATGACTACATCAATTTCTTTATGTATCCTATTTATTATTAAAATTATTTCTCAACTTTATTGACTCTTTCTTCTACATATTCTTCAAGTATTTTACAGAAGCCTCCTTATTAGAACTAACATAGATATGAACTAAACTTTTTATCTTAGAAAACACCATTACTTATTGAAATTCAAATATGTACTTCATATAATTCTGATAAAAACAATTGGTAAAATAACATAGATCTAATCAGAGGTGTAACCTTGATCTGATACCAATTGAAGTTCCCAATGGATCATGATGGTACACTGAGAGGGGAGGGGTGGGGGTGAATTAGTGTACACAAGTTTTTAATAATTTTCCTTTTTCTTTTCTTTTACTTTTAAATTCAAATCTCTACACTTGTTAGAGTGAATGGATCTTCCCTATTACCAAACAAAATTACACCACATGAAAGACATAAATTAAATGAAGCAAAATAAATAATAATTTTATAAGATTCTTATAACAACCCAGTCTTAACATACATAGAAATTACATTAATTTTTCAGAAAACTTAGAACATTAAACAAACAGACACCCAAAGACCATATTATTCTCGTTACTTTGGAAACATGAAAACATAAACAATGTTTTATAAGAGAGATACATTATCTCCCACTAGGTTCTTCATGACTAGAACCCGTCTTAGAAACATCAGAATTAATAAATATCTTCATATCTAGGGAAGGAAATATAAAAATGTTTGATCATATATTCTTGTTAAGGGTTAAAATAGAGACATGTAAGTATAAACATGAGAAGAGGGGTATAATAATGTGATCATAACATTATAAGATCATACCCTACATATCAAAGATCATAAACATTAATAGTTGCATAAATCTTGGTAGTTAATAAGACATGAATCATAAGTAAATAAAGAACATAAGCAATGACATCATATCATAGGAATAAGACATGGAAGTTTGGCATACATAGACATGTGCTATCATTCCCTATAATTTAAGCCTCATTTCTAGAACTTTTCAAGTCACTTTATGGGAACCACACCTAATGGGAGGGACACACCACTATCCCTAGTCATAGTTCTTTCCTTGTAAGGGATTGAGTTTACCCATATCCCTATAGTGGATTGAGTTTTCCCATATTCCAACTTTATGGTGACTACACATACTAGGTGGGACACACCACCATCCCTAGTTGTTATCCTTTCCTTGTAAGGGATTGAGTTTCCCTATCTTTCTATAGCGGATCAAGCTCATCTATTTGATTCACATCATTATATCATGAGATATAAATCTTTAACCAACACATTTTAGGGAGATATAGGTCCCACCCATCTCATAATAAAATTATTCATACATGTTCCACAAGACAATAAAACTTTCATCATAGCATGACCCATAAAAAGAGATGGGTTTTATAAAAACCCTATCATAATCCCATGAAATTAAATGGGTGTAATAAAAATGTAATTATATATTAAAATGTGAAAAATATTGGTTTCATAATCATTTCATCAAAGCCTAACCCCTGAAAAGAATCGGTTTTCACACGCATAAAACCTATGGAAAAGAAAAAAGTTTCATAAACATCAAGCCATTAAAACATAAACCATTTGGAGAAAGAATATGAATGGAACCTTTTAATTATTTACCAGAAGTGAATGAATAACATGAATTTATGTCATCTTATATAAAAAATATTTTTGGAATATGTTATAAAAACATTTCTTGAGGAAAATATACTTTCTTCTTTGAAAAAAGTTCTTTATAAGGTAAAAACCTTTGAAAACCATTTTCATGAAAATAAACATGTAAACTTATAAATAAATCTTTTAAAAAATTTTGTAAACCTTTTTATTTGAAAACAAATAAATAGATAATGAAAATTTTTGGAAACCATTTTCCTTGAAAACTTATAAAAGAATCTTGAAAAAGTTTTGAAAACCATATCTTTGAAAATACTTTGACAACTTATAGATAAAACATGAAAAAGTTTTGAAAACCATTTTACATGAAAACTTATGAAGAATATTGAAATGTTTTTTAAAACTATTTCCCTTGAAAACTTATGAAATAATATTGAAAAAAATTTAAAAACCCGTTTTCCGTTGAAAAATTAAAATAAGATTGAAAACATTTTGAAAAACTTTTTCCCTTGAAAACTTTTAAAATATGCTTGAAAATATCTTGAAAACATTTTTCTTGAAAAATAATTTAAAAAAATTAATTTAAATAATATTAGGAAAAAAATTTATTAAAAAAATAACTTTGTAATATTGTAAAGAAATCTTCAACGGAATGACGATCATGAAGGTTGGTTAATCCATAGATTCCAAACATTACTTTTGCACCGTAAAAAGTTTAGAAAAGTGCCTCAATCATAAAATGACAAGAAGATTAATTTTTAAAAATACCTTTTTTTAAAATGTAAAACATGGGTAAAAATTCGTTTTAAATATATTATGACAATATTATAATGTTTTTGGAATCCTTTTGGTAAACATGGTTTTGAAGGAATAAAGATTTCTGACCGAAGATATAGGTTAAGTCAGACATTCCTAAATTTTTTTATTAGTTATCTTAAATACCAAATAGTGTAAAAATAGTACCAACACATGAATATATATTTAATAAATAGAGAATAATAAATATCATTAATTTTCTTGAGAGATGGATCGTAAAATTTCATTAATGGAAGCATAATCATAAATATTTTTGATAAACAATTAGATTGTTTCAATAAAATCTTTCCACATGTTAACATATGATTAATCTATCCATTTAATAAAATTAAATCACATGAAGCTCAAAATATAATGAAAAGAATGAGATTACTGATATTACATTTCAAATACACCTTTAAAAAATAATGTCGGTGCATAACAAAACATATGTCTCAAAGAAGGAAAATTGAGACAAAAATATCTTACTGATTTGGTAACTTTTAAAACTTAAAACCCATGAAATAAAGATCATAAAATGGATATGTAGATACAAATAAATTTAATTATAATAGGCATATAATATATTCATAGGAAGTATATACACCAGACACACTATAAAAAACTGAAATTTAGTGATTCTTTTTAGCGATGTTTTTTAACGATGTCACTAATTTTAAATTTAGTGACATTTTCTGAGAACATTACTAATTTATAGATGTTTCCCCAAAAACTTCATTAATTTAGCATCATTTACCAAAAAACATCTCTAATTTAGCGACGCTTCCTAAAAAAATGCCGCTAAACAATATTTATATGGCCTATTTTTCTAAATTAATGTAAATATATATATATATATATTAATGTATATAAACATAGACACACACACATATATTTATATATAATCAAACACATACACATATATAAATAAATAAATATATATATTTATATAAAAACATATATATTTTAAATTTTGTCACGTTTTTATGAAAACATGTCTATTTTAGTGACATTTTTACCAAGATTTTAAAATGTATTAAATTATATATATATATATATATATGGATTTATAATGATAATTATATATATACACATAAAAATATATATTCACACACACATAAATATAAACAAATATATATTTATAATATAATATAACCATATAAATAAACATAAAACATAAACACACAGATATATATATATATATATAAACATAAAATATAAACATATATATATATATACATATACATATAATATAAAATATAAACATATATGTAAAATATAAACACACACATATATAATATAAACATAAAATAAAAAATACAAAATATAAACATATATATATATATATATTAATATATGTGTATTAATATATATATATATATATATAATATTAATTTTTAAATACTGAATTATATATATATATATAATATAATACAATTAAATATTTTAAATTTAGTCATGTTTTAAAAAAACGTGACTATTTTAGTGACATCTTTACCAGTGTTTTAAAAGGTGTATATATATATATATATTTATAATTATTATTATATATATGTGTATATACATATATATATTTACACACATACACAGATAAACACATATGTATATATATATTAATATAAAAATATAATATATATAAAATATATACGTATATATATATTAATATAAAAATATAATATATATAAAAACACACACACACACATATATATAATACAAACAAATATATATATATATATAAACTTATAAATAAACATAAATTATAAACATATATAAATATATATAATATAAAATATAAACAAATATGTAAAATATAAACATCGATATATATAATATAATATAATATAAACATATATATGTATATATGAACATAAAATGTAAAATGTAAAATATAAAAATAAATTATAAAATATAAGAATAAAATAAAAAATAAAAAATAAAAAATATAAACCTAAATATATTAATATATATATATATATAATATTGATTTTTTAAATATTGAAATATATATATATATATATATATATATATATATATATATAAGATAACCCATTTATTTATTAAAATTATAAATAGATTGGTTGGTTGTGTTCTTGGGTGGGAAGCATGAGATCCATGGATCCATTCATATGGAGTTTGAATTTCTCCTTTTACTTGTGAGGTGGCCATCAGGTGTGAAGGTGATTCATGGGGTGATGTAGAGGGAAGGTAGGTAATTGGGGGGGGGATATGTGGTGGGAAGGTAAGTGAAGGGGCGATGTGGGTGGGAAGACATAATGGGGAGATGTGAAGGGAAGGCAAGTGATTGTGCGTAATATACAGAGCGGTGGCTGGGAAAGAAGGTGATGGGGGTGGATATGCGGTAAGATGTTAGGTGATGGGGGTAGGCAGTAAGGCATGGGTGATTGGTGGGGGTGATGCCTTGGGAAGGTATGGTGATTGGGGGGATGTAGAGAAGGGGGGATGTGCATTATAGGGGGATGTATATGGGAGTACAAGAGGAGTACAAGAGATTGGGGGTGATGCAGGTGGTGGAAGGGGGGTCGTGCAGTTCAGGCAGGGTACGAGGGAGGAGGAGTGTTGGGGGTACTAGAGGGGGTGATGGGGAGAGATGAGGGAGGGTATGTAATAATAGAGAGGTGAGTACAGGATGGGGGGAGGCAAATGAGAGGATGAGTGTGGAGAGAGGCACTTATTTAAAAAAATATCAATTTAAAAAAATGGCTAAAATTTTAGAAAAAAATACCGCATCTTTTTACAAAGTGATTTACTAAAATTTCTAAAAAATATCGATAAATTAGGTGTATCTAATTATAAATGATTACCAACATTGCTAAAAAAATTAGCGCTTTTTTAGAAGTGTGGCTAAAATAGATTTGATTTACCAACATTTCTAAAAAACAGAGCTAATTTTATTTCAATGATGTTTGTAAACGTTGTTCAATTAGCGACACCACATTTAACGACACTTTATAAAAATGTTGGTAAGTGAATTAGTGATGTTTAAAAACATATATGAAAAAAACAAAAATCTCTAATTAATTTTTTTGGTAGTGACAAAATAAGTGAGTGGTGAATAAGGCATGTATCTCAGAGAAATAAAAAGTGTGATGAAATCCCCTTACCTTGTGTCTTGAATCTCACCGTACTCATTAAAACCTTATGTATAATAAATATAAGTTTATTATAAATCTATCACATAAAAATATTATTATATCTAATGCTATATATGGTTTTATTATGACTTTATATTACCCTCTTATAAACATTTCTATGTTAAGGTTTTACATCAGGTAATATTCGCTTTGTTTTTTTGCATGTGTCTTAATTTGTATTATATATGGTCCTTATACTTATATCATGATTTATATAATTTAAATTATGGTATAAATATCATTTATATTAATTATATATGTATTATAATAATCTATATAATATAGAAGTATGAAAATTGGATACACTTTTCATGAAGATGGTAGGACATACGTACGCATGAACAATATTTTCATTTTATTGTTGTATTGAAAGAAAGAAAAAAATTACATATATGTATATATGTATGTAATAAAATTAAAGTAGAATTATTATGTCCTATATATCATATATTTTCACTAAAAACATCCTTAATACATTCCATGTAGTGTCTGAATGAATCACATCGCTTTGAGGGGCGGTAGTCCACATTTCCTAAAAAAACATATCATATTTACACAAGATGGAAAACATAAAGGTATGTTATAAATAAAAAATAAATAAGAATAAATAAATTATAAATATCATATATATCATATCTAAATATAGTTTTTATCATAATTTCCACCATGATAAGTGGTAATGGAAAAATGAACATTCATCGTTTCGTGAGGCAATATTTTGATGTCCACGTAAATAGTAAGTTCATTACCCATTAGATAGAAGTGTGTATAAGTGTATTTCAAACCCTTATAATAATAAAGTAATAGTATATTGATTATACTGGTGTATTTATAAAATCATGGAATAATAATATTTTAGGGAGTGGATAATGGAAAATAAAAGAAAGGAGCTTGAGGAGGGATGTTACCTCTTCTTTGGGTAACTTCTTTTGGTTTTCACCTAAGGGATTCCTTGGATTTCTTTTTTAACAAAGGGAGGATTCATGGAGTTAGGGAGGAATGTTGGTAAGTGTATTTTTTAGATATTTTCTGAACATAAGTGGTTTTATAGGTGTGAATAATAGGGATACTTGGTGGCCTTTTACAGGGGAGGGAGGGGACACACTTGGAATATTTGAAAACAAGTTCAGTTTAACCACATTTTTACCAAAAAAATACAAAAAAACAATAAAACTGAATAATCTAAGGTTTATGGATGAAATATGTCCATAAAATGGGCTTTATAAAAGTTTCTAGGTCATTTAGACCCTTAAGTTTAAGGTTTAGTCCCTTGTTAAGATTAATTTTTCCTCAATTGATGTAATTAATTTTAATTACTTTCACTAATAGTTTTGGTCAAAAAATAATTTGAACTTATTATAATTTATAAATTATTCTTATTCCAAATATTGAATCCATTTTTCCAAATCCCAATCATATAAGTGGCATAAATTTATTTAAATTTAATCTCGTAGACGGGATGACAAAACAGGGTTTCCAAGTAAAAACCTCCAAAAGTTTGCTATGTTTTTATAGTAAATTTCAAAGTGAAATTGAGTATAATGATCAAAATTGGACTAATTAATAAAAATATTATCTAATTAAACATTAAAACAAATTTAAAATATAATTTAACCTTATAAATAAATTATATAAAAAAGTAGTTTTGAATTAAATTTCAGTATTTTTCACTATTCATAAAAAATGAAAATTCATAGAAAAATACAAAAAATTTACCTTAACCTATTTTTTTGTTTATATTTAAAATATGAAGTTTATTTTTGAATATATAATACATTAAAATTTCAAAAAAATTGGATTTAAAATAGTCTCTCCATTAAAAGGAGGTAAAAATGGATTAATAAAAAATAAAATTTTATGCATAAAATCGGGATTATTTTTATATTAAGCTTATATAATCTATTGGATGAATATAAAAAATATTATATTGAATATATAATATATATAACACATTAATATCACTCACAAATTGTTATTAATTTAATTTATAAGGGTAAAAAAACTTTGTGGTGCTAAAAATAACAATATTTTTTTTGATATTCAATATGTTTTCATATTCATTTCTAATTCATTTGTAATCAATGATTTTAATTTATATTTTTGTAAACTATATTTTCATATGTTAGTTAACCATTTTTATAACTATTAATTTAATGGCTAGGTTATATTAAATAATGCTTTAATAATATATCATTATCGTTATTCGGTCTTGCATGTTACACAAGCCATCAAGTAATGTCATTATTGCATGTAAAAAAATATATCCTCAGTGTTCCATATAGAGAAAGATAAAATTTATGTTGTGTGTAGTGAAATATTTACTTGGTTTTGTGTTTAAATCAAGATAAATAGAGTGATTTAATATAAAATAAACTATTTTCAGTGTTGTGTGAAATGTAAAATATCAAAAAGATTAAATCAATTTGAAAAAAATAATTCACAAAATCTCAGAGTGTTACATTCTACCCCCATTAAAATGAATTTCACCCTCAGAATTTGTCCAAGTTACCAATGGTTTAATACTTGAAAGTTTCATTCATAAAAACCCACATCGTAAAAATGAATACTAAAACTTCCCTTGGAAAGAGAAAGTTGGAACCTTAAAGGTTACCCAAAGTGGCATATAACTAGATTTACACATAAAAGAATATAGGTTGGGAGTGAAGATTGGAGATGGAGGAAAAGAGTAAATATTTACAGGGAGTGATTGAGATTATCAGTCACAAATAAGTGAATGATCAAAGAAAAGTTGAGGGCCTCAAGTCATAAATCTATGACGATTTAAAAATCCACCATTCCAATAAAAATCAAGGTATTAGAACAACACATTTTTTTATCATTATCCTATCTTTGGTAATTCAGTTATTGACCAATAATAAATGGAAATATACTTACTTGATATATTTTTATATTTTTTTATTATTTTAATGTGCTTTTATCTCTTTATAATTCATCTATTAATTCAAGAAATCAATGTCTAGAAATTAACTTTGATGCCCAAAGCACTAAAATATAACTTTAACAGATCTTAAGGCTCATAAAATAATGAAAAGTATAACTATTTGTCTCTAGTTATACATCAAAATCAATATGGTTAATACATTAATCTCTAAACATAACAAGTAACATCATTGTCTCATCATAAATAATTTTTCATAAAACATTATTATACATTAATCAGGACATCGCGTAGGCCAGTTGTAGGTGTGAAACCCTTAGTATCCTTCGATCATGAATTTAAGACCCACAAACTTACAGGACTTGATTGGATTTCATCTGACATACATGATGTCCTTTTCTAAAACTGAACTGATATAATATCCAAAATAAATATGATGTACATCATTGAAATAAGTTTCACTACTGGAAATATGATCTATACCAATGGTTTTGGAAAAACCGTTGGTATAATTCACTAATTTGGACCTATACCAACAGTTTGGCCAAAATCATTGGTATAGGTCCATTATAGAGACCCTATACCAATGATTTGTCCAAACCATTGGTATAGGTCCCCCCTATACCAACGGTTTGTCCAAAACCGTTGGTATAGGTCCCAAAATCAAAGAACCTATACCAACAGTTCTCAAAACCATTGGTATATGTCTATACCAACGGTTTTGAGAACCGTTGGTATAAGAACATGTATTTTTAATGGAATCTTCTTACAGACGACATTAAATAAATCAAAATTTAAAATACTAATGATAATACATATATATTTTTGAAATTATGTTCACAAAAGTAAGTTAGGTTAGTGGTTAGGTCATTCAATCCCAAAAGGGAGGTGCTGGGATCCAAACCAACCGAACGATTATTTTTTGAATTACATATACCAAAGGTTTTCCCGAAACCATTGGTATAGACCTATCCCCACATCTTACTTGGAAATGGTTCTCCAAACCATTGGTATAGACTATATCAATGTTTTGGAGGCCTATAACAATGGTTCCAAACCATTGGTATAAGGTACTTTTCCAGTAGTATTTAATCACTAAGTTGCCTTTTAACCAAGGTTTTCAATATAATATCAATACATAAATAATTCCTACAAAGTTTAACTTAATATTTTCATGAATTGTTAACCTTATAACCCTTATAAAATTTGAAAATCCAAAAATTTATAAATAATTCCAAGAAATCAACATAACATTTATTCCCAAAATATCACAAAGCACCACTTGGTTATCATATTCCAAACATGTGAATACCCTCATTAAATTTTACCTTGAAACATGGTAATAACCTGAATTACCATAAATCCTTTTGGAAAAAATACGTGCTTACTTATTCCAATGATTATTAGATACATTACTTAAATTCAAGAAGTTTTAAACTTTATCCTTGATTACATACACCACTTTTTCAATAATAAATTCTAGGGTAATCCACGCCTTCCAATTTACTAATTCATATCCAACATATCTTTATCCAAACATCATTATATCAAAATCAATCATTAATTTAGGGTTACCTTCCCCTAATAAAAATATCACTTTTCTATGTATTTATCACCATTCAACATGCCCATTTCAATCCTTAATGAAAACTTAAAATAAGTATACTTATATACTTCATGATTCATTTAACATAATATTTTAATTCCAAAATATAAAATTTTCATTCATCCAACTTTATTCTTAAACAATTACTCAGGCTTCATAAAATTATTCTTTAATACCTCTTTTTGAGAATATGATATATGAATAATGTTTTAAGGTTACTCAACCTTAATATATTTATGCTTATTATGATTAATGTAAAAAATACTAGAAGAACATCTCATACCTTTCACATGTCATTTGCGGTCTCTTTATCTTTAGAAGTATAACCAATAATCATACCAAATTTATAATTCCTTTTAGATTTTTCTTCTTGGGAAATTGATTTTCATAGTTCCCATACTTTTCAAATATGAAAAATTAAATTTTAACAATATTTATTATATTTATCTCTATTAACTAAAACCAGAATGCACCGGGTGAGAAACACATATCATAAAAGAAAACCACATAATCATGAAAAAGAATTACTCATTGGATGTCTAAATCACGACACCCACTTCTTTAATATATGATACCTTAGGTTTATACTAGGTTATTCATAGTCATAATATATTTAAATCCATCATGATGGTTAATAAAGAGTTTGTGAATTCCCAAATCACATCCCTCAGGATTCTCGAACGAAGTGTGCAACAAGGACCATTATCATTTACCAGGTTAAGTTGAGTCAAGAACGACATACCTTGTCAGATATTTTATCCCTAGGTGAATATATTCTAGAGCCATATCCACTTTTAGTATCCAAATAAGGATATATTTCTAGGAAAACACTCACTATATCCTTTACCAAAATTCTAGAACATTTTCCTAAACATTAACTTATCCTTATACTTATCCTTGGAGACATCCTTAAAGATATCCTTAGAAATATACCTAGGGATCTCACTAAATTTTTATCATCCTATTTTACAAAATGTTAAATAAACCTTTTCTATTATACTAAATATAACAAAACAGTCTTAACATACATATAAATTACATTACTTTTGTAGAATACTTAAACTATTAAACAAACAGATTCCCAAATAGAATATTAGTCTAGTGCCTTTGGAAACATGGAAACATAAAAACTGGTAAATAAGTGAGCTAAATTATCTCCCACTAGGTTATTCATGACTTAAACCCTTCTTAGACACATCATACATAATACATATCTTTATAACATGGGTAAGGAAACATAAGAATGGGTGAGCTCAGATGCTCAGTAAGGGTAAACAAGGGATACATAGAAGCATAAACATGAGCATAAGGGTATGAGATTATGAGCATAACATTATAAGATCATACCCATCATATAAAATATCATAAACATTAATAATGACATAAATTTTATTAGGTCATAAGACATAAATAATTACTAAATAAAGAACATAATCTATGAAATCATATCATAGTAATTATACATGGAATTGCGGAATACATAGACATGTGATATCATTCCCTATTAGTAAAAACTCATTGCAAGAACTTGTCAAGGTACTTCATGGGAACTGAATCTACTAGGTAGAAAACACCAAAATCCCCAATCAAAGTCCTTTACTTGTAAGGGATTAGGATTCCCCATCTTCTCATAGTGGTTCAGGTTTCCCTATATTCCAACTTCATGTCGACTACAGCTACTGGGTGGGACAAACTACCATACCTAGTCACAGTCCTTTTCTTATAAGGGATCAATGTTCCCCATATTCCCATAGTGGATCAAGCCCATCTAATTAATTCACATAATTATCTCATGAGATATAAATCTATACCCAATACATTGGAGGGAGATACAGATCCCACCCATCTTATAATAAAATAATCCATACATGTGACACAAGATTATAAAACATTAATCATTTCATGACCCATAAAAATATATGGGTTTTATAAAAACTGTATAATAATCCCATGAAATGAAATTGCATCATAAAGATGAAATTATATATTAACCTATGGGAAAAGAAAAGTTTCATAATCATTTCATCAAATCTTAACCCATGAAAAGAAGCATGTTTCATTAGCATAAAACTAGTGAAAGAGGAATGAGTTTCATAAACATCATGCCATCAAAACATAAACCATTCAAAGAAAAAATATGAATGGAACCTTTGAATTATTTCCCATAAGGTATTGAGTAACATCAACAGATTTCATCTTAGATGGAAAATAATTTTTAAATACCTTTTAAAGACATTTCTTGAGGAATATATCATTTCTTCTTTGAAAAAGGTTATTTAAAACATTAAAACATTTTAAAACCATTTTCCTGAAAATAAACTTGAAAACTTATAAATATATCTCCCAAAACATTTTGAAAAAATTTTATTTGAAAAAATATGAAGAGATATTAATTTTTTTTAGAACCATTTTGCTTGAAAACTTATAAAAGAAGCTTTAAATGTTTTGAAAACTATTTATTTGAAAATACTTTGAAAACATATAAATAAAGCTTGAAAATTTTTTTCCTTGAAAACTTATTAAAGAAGCATGAAAATGTTTTGAAAAAAATTATCCCTTGAAAACTTAAAAAAATATTGAAAACATTTTCAAAACCTTTTTCCCTTGAAAACTTATAAAATATGCTTGAAAAAATTTTAAAAACCTTTTTATAGAAGACCAATTAAAAAAATAAATTTCCAGAATATTAGGAAAAAATTTTCTTTAAAAAAATAACATTGTAATATTTTAAAGGAAGCTTTAATAGAATAACGATCATGATAGAAAGTAAATTCATACATGCCAAACATTCCTTTTGCACCGTAAAAAGTTTAAAAAAGTGCCTCGACCAGAAAATTACAATAATATTTCTTTTTAAAAACCCATTTGTTTAAAAGGGAAAACATGTGTAAAAATTTATTTTAAATAACATAGGATAATAATAGAATATTTTTGGAATTTTTTTAGAAAACATGGTGTTGAAGGAACACATATTTTAGCCTGAAGAGAGAGGTAAAGTCAGACTTTCATAAAAACATTGTATTAGTTATAATAAATATCAAAGAGTAGGAAAATGATACTAATACCTAAATATATATTAAATAAAAAATGATAATTAATATCATTAATTTTATTGAGTGATGGATCATAATATTTCATCAGTGGAAGCATAATCATAAACAATCTCGATAAATGATGAGTTTGTTTCAATATAATCTTACCACATGTAACTTGGGACCATAATCTCCATGTAACAAAATGAAATTAAATAAATCTTAAAATATCATGAAAATAAGGATATTAATGATATTTCATGTCAAATACACGATGAAAATATTATGTAGGTGCATAATAAAACATATGTCTCAAATAATGAAAATTGAGACAAAATTATATTATAGATTTGGTAAATTTTAAAACATAAAACCCATGAGAGAAATATCATAAAATAGATATTTAAATACCCATAAATTTATTTATAATATTCATATAATACATTCATGGGTAGCATATACACCACATAAAATAATTAAGTGGTGAATAAAGCATTTATCACACGGAAATAAAAAGTGAGATGAAATCTCCTTACCTTGTGTGTTGACTCTCATAGTACTCGTTAAAACCTCCTATATAATAAATATAATTTTATTATACATCTATATAAAAAACCATATTATTATATATAATACCATATATGGTTTTATTATGACTTTATATTATCCATTATTAACATTTCTATGTTAAGGTTTCACTTTGGGTAATATTCGCTTTATTTTTTTCATGTGTCTTAATTTGTTGTATCTTTGGTCTTTATACTTATATAACGATTTTAAGAATGTAAAACATGATATAAATATCATTTATTTAAATTATATTTATATTATAGTAATCTATAGAATATAAAATTATGAAAATTGAATACACTGTTCAGGAAGATTATAGACTGTACGTACGCATGAACAATGTTTCCATTTTATTTTCGTATTGAAAGAAAGAAAGAAAATGAAATATGTATGTATATATATATGTATGTATATAATAAAATTAATTTATAATTATAATTTCATATATATCATATAAGTTCACTAAATATATCCTTAATATATTTCATATAGTGTGTGAATGAATCGCATCGCTTTGAGGGGGTTGTAGTCCACACTTCCTCAAATGAAATTATCATATTTACAAAAAATTGAAATCATAAAGGTTTGTTCTAAATAAGAATTAAATAAGTATAAATACATTATAAATATAATATATATTATATATAAATAGAGTTTACATCATAATTTTCACCATGATATGTAATAAATTATCACATTTCAATCACCCTTGGTTGAACAAAATAATAAAAACCACTCTTATGTTCATGAAGTTTATTAATAAAATATAAAGGAAAATCCAAATCTAGAATTGGTGCTCATTAGTAATATAAAACCAACTCACCACTTCTATACGCATGCCATCGATCGCTAGAAACTCATCATTAAACAAAATTTTCTCAACTGAGATACACTGCACTTAGTAGAGGGAGTTTACAAAACTTCAAAAAAAAAATATAAACACATAATAACACCAAAACCCAAAATAAATTAACATTAATAGAATTTATCACCAATTTAAACAATAATTATTAAATATAAAATGAAAATTTTAAATTATAGCATGAGACTGAAGCATTATAAAAGGGATCTCTTCCATTCCTCGATCACTCAATAATTATCCCTTTATTCGATGGGTCATAAAGAAGAAGGGGGAAGTGGGATATATTGAAATAAAAAAGTAAAATGAATGTATAACTTCAGTATTTGAATTCTCTAGAATAGTCTTCCCCTTCCTTTTATTTTTATTCAGTGGATGTAGAGACAAATATTCACAATTAAGAGGTGAATAATATTTTCTTTTCACATTATATCCATAGAAATATTGATAATATTTGGACCTAGGACCCTAATATATTCTTCATTTATTAAATATTTTTAAATTCTTTTGCTTATTTTTTTCCACATTAAATAATTATTTGGGCCTCATAAATTTTTAATCATCTCTTAGTATATTTTAAGGAATTAAATAACACTAAACCTAACACCCTAAAAAAATAAATTTTCAATTTTAATTAGTATGGAAAGGTTTTTCTTGAATTACCAATATTATAAAAGTTTGTTAAAATTCAAAAATTAATTAATTTTCAAAATAATTTCCAAAATTCACAAAAAATAAAAAATTATATCATTAATCTCAAAATGAAAAATCTATGGGATGAATTATTTTAAAAACCCATAAAAAATAACTAAAATATTAGTTATATCAATTCACCCACACATAAAACTTGGAATCTTGGACAAGTAAACATCAAAATCAAATCAAAGAAAATTAAAAACACATATCCACAAGGCACTCAAATTTAACACCAAGAAACAAAAGATATAATTCCTCCTAAAAACCATTATTTTATGTTCTATATTCAGTTCATTAAATTAATTCCCACTTTATTTCTCCTCTCACTCACAGAAAACACTTACCACATGGAATTTTACCTTCATCACATAGATTTAAATTTTTAACCAAGATTTTATTATCAAAACATATGAAAGGGTCACCATAGGAATGATAAATTCCTAAATCTCTACCCAATTTGAGTAAAAGACTTATGTCTATTTTGAGGACTTATTAAGGTTGTTCAGTAGATTAGGGATGGTAGTTTTTTGATGTAAAACATATATGAGGTAGAATAAAGAGGGTTAATTATTTTAGAATAAAAAATGAATGAATCTAATTTATAATCAATAATGTGTATCCTCGTCACATACCCAAAAAAAACACCAAAATCATCATGAAAAATTCAAATAAATTACATAATATTAATCATTTCAGATGAAAAATAATATCCACTTAGCTTCCTTAAAATATTTTCTTTTTTTAATATTTTAAATCTATCCATAATTGATGTACGATAGAAGAGAGGTATTATTTTGAGTTTAAAATAGTAGGTGTGATTCCAAACCATAATTAAAATGTTAATATAATTTTTCATATTTA
Source organism: Viscum album (assembly GCA_963277665.1). NCBI lineage: Eukaryota > Viridiplantae > Streptophyta > Magnoliopsida > Santalales > Viscaceae > Viscum > Viscum album. The sequence continues at coordinate 1,283,678,569 of OY728136.1, read as the reverse complement.
TAAACTTGATTTTTACAGCACCTTTAACTCAGTATAATTTTCTTAATAGCTTTTTTCAAAAATATACTCACAAACCATAGGTTAAGATTTAATGTTAAGATTAAAAATTAATATTAATCCTTTTATTATTCACTTAAATAATCACTAAATGAATTATCACACCATAATAAAGAATACCCCCATGCTTAATTTCTACTTGATCATGAATTTTCACTTATAGAGTAGGTTAAATAGAGAAAACCAGCTTGTAATGTGTCTAAACTAATATGATGTTCATGGATTCTAATGGATACAAGGATTAAATATACATATAAGACTGAATAATTTATTTTATATTGAAATGGTATATTTTAAAACTAAATAATATTCTCAATCATTTAAAACAAAAGTACTTCCAACCCTAAAGTTTTGATAGAAATAAATAAATTTATGGTTCATCAAGCCTGGTTTGTTTCTATAAAGAAGTGAGGTGAATGTGAAAAATATTTTTAAAAGGTTAAAAATCACAAGAAGGTAATTTTAATGATAAATATAATGACATTTGACATGAAATTCATAAAATAGAGTATTTTTTATGAAACTCTCTATGTTTTGGACATGATAAAATTAATTTTCAAAATTTATTAAAGTTTTATTTCATGGGATAAATTGGTTTACTCATTAACATGGGTTTCAAAAATGAAAAATATTTAAATTTAATCTCATATGTTTCAAAAAATGATAAAATTCAAAAAGAACACCCAAAAAATTAAAAAAGACACAATTTTTTTGAAAATAGAAAATTTCAAATCCTAATATATAACCCTCCCAAGTAACTTAAATTATAAAATATACATAATTAATTAAAGTATATATAACTTTTAAGATTATTTTTAATTGAATCACAACAAAAAAGAAGTGCTAAAGTGTGGTATTACTTGATGGATTTTACTATTAAATAAGTTGGAGAAGTGAGATTTCCTCAACTTGTTTGTGTAGAAAATTTATATGGAATTTATTTAGGTCATTAACATTGAAAATGAATGAGTTTTATTATTTTTATTTTAGGATATTCATAACACCATAAGGATAGATATTATTTACTATAAGTGGACCTTACCATATAATAATACTTTACTGGGAATCATCTTGAGTCTTGAATTTTATAATAGAACTTGATCTCCAAGATGGATTTATTTGTGTTGGATAATATTATTATGAGCCATTATTATTTTCTCCTTGTAAATATTTGAATTTTCAAATTATTCTCTTATAATTTTATCCATCACCAACAGCTATAATCTCCTCTCTCTTCTATCTTTGTCTAGGTAAAAATCTATCTCTCTCATAGCCCAACATTCCTTGTTCTCTAATTTCAATCATATGTGACAACTTTTACCATAAATAAACCTATATGGTCTGATTTTGATGTGGTTTTTAAGGATATACTATAATAAAATCAGGTGTCTTATAACCTTTTTCTTTAATCCTTCCTACAATGTTTAATAGTCTTTATATAATTCCTTTAATTTCAATATTGGAAACTCTATCTTAGACATTGGTTTATGGATGATAGGGTGTTGATTTTTATGATACACACCATAATTACTCTGTAAAGTCTCATTTTTCTATGGAAAGGTGACTTTACTAATCATGGATGATGGCTTCAAAATATCAAAACCTACAAAAATGTCATCCCTAACAAAATCAAAAACACACATGAGAATCATCAGTTTTGGTTTCTTTAGCTTTCACCCATTTTGAAACATAATATACTAAAATAATGATATAAAAATTTTAAAATTAAATTAGTAATGGTCTCATAAAATCTATTACCCATACTTCAAAATTTTTAAAAAATATATTCATTATTTAAGGCATTTCGTGTTTTTTGAAATATTTCCAGGAAACTAACTTTTTAATATAGTTTAAAAAAGTCATGTGCATATTTAAATAGGACGAGATAATAAATTTTATATTATAAAACCTCCCTTATTTTACATTAAGTTATAGTGTGGAATTAAGAAGCTAAAGTGTGAAACAACTCAAGAACATATTGAATTTACCATTCAAGAAAGAATCTTCTTATCACTTAGTCATTGTAAATTTTCCAAATAAATAAATCCTACCAAATTTAAGATCTATATTCCGATTTAATTTTTTGAATTTGGTGGGAATTTAATTGAGATGATACCTAATAAGATTATAGATAATTTACCATGTCACTATACTATGAAACATATCCTTAAATCAAGTAAAAATACTCTCCTAAAATGTGACAATTTAGTGGTTTTTGGTCTAGAATTTTAACTTTAGCAGTATTAAGAAGCATAATTAGGTGATCAATGACTGGGTTCTAAGTTACATTAATTTATTTTATTTAAAAATTAACAACATATAAATTAATATACTAATTTTATATTCATCCTTTATCATTAAGTACCTATGAGCAACATGATCAGAAAAAACTTTGACTTTGGTTCTAAGAAGGTAAGATTTAAATTTTTCTAAAAAAAATAAAACATTTAGAAGCTCATTTTTAGCAGCTTTGTAATTTATTTGGGAGATATCTATGGTTTTGGAAGCAAAATAAATGGCTTTATATTTCCCATGAAACTTTTATAACAAAATTTCTCCCATACCTTGGTTAGAAACATCAAAACGTAGCTAAAAAGGGTTCTCATAATTGGTCGGGTGCATCACTGGTGGTGTGGTTAAGCTAATATTAATGTTATCAAAATCTTTCATTCACTACACATTGAAATAAAAATCGACTTTTTTATAAATTAATCTAGAAAGGGTGAGTGAAATTTAACTAAAATCCTTGATAAACCTTCCATATAAACCTTAATGTCCTTAGAAAGATCTAACATATTTCATAGAGGTTGGGTAAGGTAAAAAATTTATCACTTCAACTTTAGACTTATCTACCTCAATTAATTTTTTTGAAATATCATTCCCAAGGAAAATTACCTTTTCCACCATAAAATGAAACTTATTAAAATTAAATACAATATTCATTTTAATACAAGTTTTCAAAAATTTGTCAATATTTTTCAAGGAATGATCGAAAGAATCAATAAAAATACCTCAATAAAGTCTTCAATGTGGTTACAAAAATACTTACCATTCACCTATGAAACATACATTTGGAATTAAACAATCCAAACAACATCCTTTTATAAGAAAAAGTTCCAATGGGGAAAGTAATGGTAGTATAATCTTGATCCACATGGGTAATTTTTACCTAATAATAACATTAAAATCCATCCAAAAATTAATAATGAGTTCTCTCTTCCAATATATCTAATATTTGGTCAATGAAAGGCATATGGAAATGATATATCTAAGTGGACAAACATAATTTACTATATTATATATATACTATCAAATTTTTCTTAATTATCATGGATATTAATTCATTACTTTCATTTATCATAACGATTAAGACAATTTTCTTGGGAACTGTAGGGATGGGGCTGACCCACTATTAATTTGAAATTGGATAGATGAACCATTTTTCCAAGATAATATCTATATACCTTTTCACTTCTTCTATTTAAGTGGTATTCAATATTCTCTGGGTCTACATAACATTTTTAGAATCTCCCTCAAGAATAAATTTATATGAGAATATTTTTGGGTTTATTCTTATGATATCACTAAAGATCCACAATATTTATTTAAAATTGTTTCTAAAAATATTTTTTTTTGTTATTTAGTTATAGATATATTATTATAAATTATCACTATTAATTTTATCCTTCCATGAGGTACACATAATTCAAATCAGTGAGAAGTGGTTTTAATTCCATATTTAGTGTTTTTTAAGAGATAAAATTAAAATTTAGGTTCCCTACTCCCAAGGGTTGAATTTACTATACAAAAAAATATAAGATTCTTATTTATGAAATAATTTTTCAAATTAATCAGATAATTAATAGGTTACCTCTTATTTCAATTTTAATATTTAAATTTTAATTGTTTTGGGAATTTCTATAATTTCAAGTGACCACATATTCTATGGTATTTTTAATAAAACTACCTTTATAAGGATAAAAATTGATGAAAATTCATGGTTATTCAATAGGTCCATCCTCTTAAACATGATAAAGTATAAAACTTTAATGTTCTACCACTTTCACACAGACATCTTATGATAGCCCATATACATGACCATCTCAAGTTAGTGGTTAAACCAACCTAAACAAGAATATACCATAATTAATGGACGATTATGAATTGATTTAGTCGTAATATCATTATAACAGAAGCATAATGATATTATTTAGTATTTATTAGTATTTAATATCATAATTTTAATGAATTAGAATAATAATATAACCTATATGAGGTTATTTCCTAGTATGAATAAATTGTTATTTTTTTCTATTAGAATGCTCTTTTGGATATTTGAATTTACCACTTTTTTTATTTCTCATATTGTTAATAGAATTTACAATTTATATTTACATAACTTTAATAATTTAATAAACATAATATTTACCTTTTAAAACCATTATAATTCCCATACATGTATTTTGGATATGAAAATAAAAATGAAAATTGATCATTCCATGGAGACGATAGTCCACACGTACCCATGAATAATGATTTCATTTTTCATAATTTAGGTAAAAGGATTAATATGGTTGTTCATTTAAGAAAATAAAATATTTCATAAATATAATAAATATATATTAAATTCCACATTAGGACCATCCTTGTATGTTGGTAAAGGAAAACAAAACATGTTGCAACGTAGAGGCAGTAGTTTACATAATGCATGAATGATGGTTTCATTTTTCTTAATAGAAAAGGGAAAGGTGGTTAATGTTTATACCAGAATTATAATAAAATAATAGTATAATAATGATACTAAGTTTATCATTTTATGATGCCTTAATAGAATTTTAAAAATAACAAGTGCACATAAAGAAATTGAAATAGGAAAGGAATGGCTAGAAATTTTTACCACACTTCTTGAATTTTCTCCTTTACAAAGGGTGTTAATCTTTTGAAGAATGTTTTTTTAGAAAAAAATAATGATTTTATAGTTTCTAGGATTTTTTAAGAGTGTTTTTTATATATTTTGGTCTAAAATAACTGTTTTTTGTGTGAGGTGAAATGAGGAGAGGAGTTCCCATTGTATAAGTGAAAAGGGATGACATTTTTTCAAATACCCAAAACATTTTAATAATGGTACTTCACTCTCAAGGAAAGTAAATAAAAAATTAGGAAATAATTAAGAGGATAAAGGATATGGTTAATAATGTCCTAAAATAATAATTCCCACACATTTTTAAATATGTTTATGGTCTTTCCATCTTTTTAATCCCTTTTTACCCCTTTTGTTTTTTACTGAGGTAACTAGTTTTACCAAAGTAATTCATCCTTTATGTCTGAATATAAATTAGTAATCACTAAATAATTTTAAACTAATGATACCAAATTTTAGATATGTTTTATTATATTAATTTTCTATAATTGATAAAAAAATTATTTTTAAATACTAAATGTATAATTTATTAATTTTTTTGAAAAATATAACCACATTTCTAAAATATAAAATATGGGCTTGAAAATTAATTTTTTTATAATTATATATTCATATATAGAATAAATATTTATTCTTATAAATTTTTTTCATGAATTTCCATTTCATACTTATATACTAATAATGTCATTAAAGTCATGTTATTTGTAAAAATAGTATTTTTTTATATTCAACTAAAGAAATCTTTTTAGAAAAATAAAAAAAATTATCCTAGAATAATATTTTTATTATAAATCCATAAATTAAGTTTATTTTAACATTTATAATTCTAATATATATAAATTTAACTTTTAGATAAACTTATAAAGTATAATGAAAAACACTTTTTGTAGGAAAATAACTTTTAAAAATACTAGTTTTTTCTTATTCTTAATTTTTATAAAATAATAAAAATACTAGAATTAATCAATCAATATTATATTTTTTAACATTATAATTTAACAATGATATAGTTAGTTTTCTTTTATAAAAATAGATACACATAGAAAGATAGATTCCTAAACACAATAATGAAAGTAAATCTGTATAAAATAAACTTAATATATAAATATATTTCTTAATTCAGTCACCCCTATTCATAACTAGTAATTTAATGGCTATTTTTAATTTAAATATTTAATATTTATAATATATATATATTTACACTCCATAGTATTATTTTAGTTTGGTGTTTCGTGATAATAAAGCTATCGAACATATTTTACTTAATTAAAGGAAAACAAATATTAAAATCTTAGGTCATTGCATTCTAACCCTTAAATAAATTGTATCCTTGAAATTTTAATCATCCATAACTAATGAAATTTGGTGAGGATATTCTTAAGATATTTATCATTCATGATATAACTTCTAATATGACATATACCTTACTCTATTAGGTTATATAAAGTTTCTTATCTTTCCTCAAACAACATTATCCACTTATAAAATCATGTACCCAAGAATATATATAACCTAATAATATATTCTCCATAACATACCTCTTCCCAAACCACTTGAATTTCCATGACATTAAATCATTGTAAAATTATTTATTACTCCAAAAATTAACTCTATATTCAACCATTAAAAGTGTTAATCACTAGTTCATAAAGTAAAAATCTAATAAATATATATAATAATCCCAAAAAATAGATAAAATTCACAAAAAATATCATGGATCACTTTTTCATTAAATTAATAATCAATTAGAAGGATATCAATACTATAACATCACAACATTTTATTTTAGGTATAATCATAGGTTTATCTTGATTCTCTTTTTTTTATTTTGATCCTTGGTTATTCCTAATTATTTTCAGACTTTTAAGGTTTGGGGGTGTGTTTTGAGACATGTATAAGAGTTTAAGAGTTTTTTGGGTGTTTTAACATTCTGGTGGACATCACCCCGTAGTTAAGGAAACTACAAGGAGTCCATTGGATAGCTAGTGATACCCACCAACTAGTCGATAGAAGGCTAAAAGATGAGGATTCCTATAGAATTACCATCAGCTTTCTAGTGAGGTTTCCTATGGTTATGGAATTCTACCATGTGCCACCAGCTAACTGGTGGGTGCCAACCATCCCACTGATGGTGTTCCTAGAAGTCCAGTAAATTTTCTTAGAACCATCATCTAGCCAATGAAATCCAAAATAAAGACAGTAACGTCGATCTTGGTGAGTAACTCTAGGTTAGTATCATAAATTACTTTCCTAAAACACACATTTCAAATCCAATCACTTCTCCCTTGAACTCTATTCAACACATTCTACCCTAGAGGCTCTCTTGAGGTGCTTTTGTTCTTTCCAAACTTGAATCATCATGGATCAAAGTGATAATTTAAGAACAATATCTATTCCAATAAATATAGACTTGATCTAAATAATAATTACCTTTTCCTCATCTATCTTTTTATTTGAAGGATATGGATCCTTATGTATTTGATGAATATGAATCTTGATTTTTGAAGTGTATTTCTATAATCCGCTCTTAATTGATTTTAGCCTTTATACTATTTGATTGAGGATCCCATGATGGGTGTTTGACAATATCATGGATGAGGTAGGTGGTTACATTTTTTAGTCCCTATCAATCTAAATTGCTGTTTCTTTTTTATTTGAAATGAATTTTTTATTGATTTTTAGATAATTATTTGAGAAATTTTATCAATTCTTTTGAAGTAGAATTGTGTGTGTGATGCAACCAATTTTAAAATGTCTTTAAAATTAAAGTGTTAATTTATGGAAAATGATCATGAGTTGAATTTCAATGAAATTAATTGTTTTGAAAGGCATGAGTTTTCATGAAAACTATTTGATAACAGTTTTTGAAATAATATGGAATATTTGAAATTTTCATTTGGGGCTTATTAAATAATTATTGATGAAACTGATTTTAGATGATTAATTTTCTCCTTGAATTATTTACTTGAAGCACATGGGATCCTGGGTAGTTATGTTGGTATTCTAAGAAAAATATGATAGGCACCTATTAATACTAACTAGTAATAAATTAATGATGAAAATTATACTAAAATTTAATGAGGGTATGTGGTTAATTTATTGAGGTGGAATCTTAGTAGACTTAGGAATAGGATCTAGGGAATTATAGACACCTGTATCCATATTTCATTGATATATGTGAGTATCCTTGAGCCTTGAACAAAATACCCCATGCCTTAATACCATAGTGCTATTATTTAAAACTACTTTTACACATAAAGGTGAATTTAATGATTTTTTCATTCCTATATTGATTTATATTCTTATTCATGTATGTTTTGATATTAATAATTATTCTTTCATATCTTTATTATTTCAGTTGAAACAATTTGAAGAGCATATTTTGTTAAAAATTGTGAAATGATTATCATTACATGATTTATTTAAAATTAATCATACTTGGTTTATTTATTATGGAAAAATTATAAAATATCTAGGTGGGATTCTACAAGGATAGTGTTTTCACACCCTATATATTCCTTTGGTAATATATGGACTTTTTTTCTAGGAATAGGAAAAGGTAAAACAATACTTAGAGGTGGCGAGTATTCTTGATAGCGGGGCCTTGGGACTTAGTGGTGATGAGTGGATTATGTGATCCATATATTAAGAGTAGATATTGGAGATGATATTTTATTGATATTTTTCTGATGTTTTGGTATATTCCCCCATTTTGGGATTTTTTACTTGTCTACCTTGTGGTATTTTACTCTTGATGGCTGTTTTGGTATACTGACTTTTATGGTTTCTTTCTGATATATTATTTTTATTATTATGGTTAAATAATTCACCTTGACCATTTATTGATGGTTAGGAGCTATTCACCATACTGTTTGGATCATAAATTCCATTTGGTTTGGGTCATGTTTGATTTGATTACCTGTTTAGTATGTTATCTGGGTCGGTTCATGACAAATTGGTAACAAGGAGGTCACTTCTCACATCAGTTATCAGTATGTAGTTTGAGATTTATTATTAGATAGGAGGTGATATTCTTGGGAAATGAGAGGTATGTTATGAGAGAGTTCTTGTCTAGATATCCATGTAGCAAGAATAAATTTACCATAATCCATTGGTAAAAAGTGTCTTTGAGGATTTTTTTTTATTTTATTCCATACTTTTCCCAAACTTTGAAATAAGATTTATGTTTTTGAGATAATTTTTGACTAATAGATTTGATGTTATTATGTTTATTTACTGATATTTATGTATTATTCATTATTTTTGTGTATTACCATTCCCCCAAGAAGATTTCCAATCATTATTTAAGAGGGAACTACTAATTAACCACATTACGAAAACCCTTTATTGAGCAGAAAATCATAGAGTCATTTATGAGTGCAGTCAAAGCTTTGGGCCATAGGGATGAACCTATTCACATTTAGGTTTTGAGTGTGGAATCTCAAAGGGATTATAGAAGAGATCTATCCTAGGAGTTTCTTTATTAGAAAACACAATCTTTCAAGGGAACAAATGATCATTAAGAGGTAGTTGATTGGTTTCGGAAGATTGAATGGATCATCATGTTTTTGTAGACACTAGATTAAATTAAGGTGAAGTGTATAATATCCCTGATTTAGGGGCCTAAAAGGATACAATGGGTTTTATAGTTATGGTGAATCATAATGAGATATTGTAGTGGAAATAATTTTAGTCTCTTTTTATAATGAAACTCAATCATCAATCGATGGTGTTTGCTAAGTCTATAGAGTTTCTCAACCTTCACTAGGGTGATTAGTCAGTGACTCAGTACACCAAACATTTTTTTTGAACTTGATCAGTTCTCACTTGAGGGGGAATTTAATGATAAATAGAAGTCCTGAAGTTTTTAGATGTGTCTATAATTTGATATTTGATCTCATGTATTTATATTGAATCTCACCTCTTATGCTGATGTTCTGGATAGGTCTATGATGGAAGAAATTGGCCTTTATAGTAATTTAGGGTTGATAGGAGTATGTCATACTCCCATTAGAGGATTTAGTACCCCCTTTTAGGGAAATAGAAATAGAAATGATTCTCATAGTGGAAATAGTGGTGGTGGTCCTTAGTTGAATAATTCCTATAGATCTACTATAATGTCTTTCAAAGTCCCACCAAATTTTTTCCAATGTGGAATGGTTGGGAACATGAAGCGTTCTTTCATGAAGGCACCGAATATTTGCATCTCATGAAATTATGTAGGAAACTTATAGAGTTTTCCCCATATTTTTACTACCCTATGTAATAGTATAGGATCATCAGTGTTGAGAGTATCTACGGTGTAGTCATATGCTTCAAGAACAATGGGGTTATAGCCACATGAATTAAGAATCGATACACTTCCCATAGTGAATAAGTCTTCAATGGGAACTGATGTGGTCATATGATAGTGAGAGACACCATTACTTTTTCTTCATCGTTAGTGAATGATTTATTTGTTATTGGTTCCTCCTATTCTTTTGAATCAACCCACACTATGGACCTATGGAATCTTCTAACATATCACCTGCCTTATGTGATATGGATTACAAAACCTCCTGGGATTAAGATATAACATGGTCTATAATATCAATATTTCAATTTCTCTTTATTGGAGATCGAGCTCATTTGGTATTTTTTGATTCTTAACATGATTCCCCTAAATGTTATTCTCATAATGGTCTATCTATTTTCTCACAAATTATCTATTTTACACTATCATCAGGGAGTAAACTTTATGTTCATTGATGGGGAGTTCTATGTTTTATAGGGAGAATGTGATATGATGTCTAGTCATGCTTAAACTCATATTCTAGGGTTGGGTAGGATGATATCCTTGCATAATATTGAACTGTATTAATATTCCTCATGTATTTAACTTCAATTATTAGATTTTTAGTTTCCATAACTGTCTCCATTAGATATTCCAGTTCTACTATTAGAGAGGGAGGATGAGTTCTCTATAGACTTGATGTCGGGTACTCAAATAGTATCAATTACCTATTACCGTATGACACCAGCTGAACTAAAGGATATAATTTATCAATTTAATTACTTGAGTTCCAAAGGTTTCATTTGATCTAGTATATCACCTTGGAAAAAATAGTGATTTTTTTTAAAGAAGGGTGATGAAACCCTTTTCTTGGTTGTTGATTAATAAAAACATAATCGATTTAAGATCTAGAATAATTATTCATTTCCAAAAATTCAAGGATTTTGATATCACAAATACTTTGTGTAACACCCTGATATTTTAAAATAACATCATGTTCGATAACGTCAAAGATACACAACACCAACCTTAAACGAATTATGAAATATTATCATTATAACATAACCATTGAATTGGAAAGTATGAATATGATTAACTAAATCATGAAATATATATATATAAAGGTCATACTAAAAAAAATTTATTTATTAATTCTTAAAAATGAGCATTGATTTTTTAGTAAATTCATTTTATGCTTAAAAAATTTGTTTTCTTTAGAAAAAATTTACTTTTTTTGTGAGAAAATATTAAAATTAGTTTATGTAACATCTAATAATTATATTTCAGAAAAATTATATAATTCTGTAGTTTATAATATTAAAATAATATTATGATGATTTTTTAGAATTTTCCAAGAGGTTTGATTTTTCAATAAATAGTGAAAATACTGATTTTTATTGAAAAATGTATTTTCTTTTTATGTTTTTATATAGTATAATTATATTTTGAGTTATTTTTAAAATATAATAAGTTAATTTTTATTAAAAAAAATATAATTATAGTCTTTTAATGAATTTTATACTTAAATTTGATATAAAAACATTTTTTTATATTTTAAATGTTTTTTTTGAAAAAATTGTTTATCTTTGAATTTTGAGTTTTTATGTTAAATTAATTTCTATAACTTATTAAAATTTAATATTGAAAATTGGATTTTATATTTGGAATTAGAGTTTCAAAATTTGGTTAGTAGGACCCTTTTATTTTTAGACTCGATGAATAATAATTGTGGTAAAATTTATTACCCCAATAAAAGGAAAATCAAGTTAAACCTAATAAAAACTAAATGTTAAGGTCACAATTTTTCATATTAATTATTATTTTTTGAAGTTTATCTTAACCTTATCACATTAGGAATGAAATTTAATTTTTATGGGACACTTTTTCATAAAAATGACCTATATAATATTTAAAGTGAAGAAAAATACAAAACATCACTCTCTTACATTTAAATATAAATTATGTTCCCACATATATAAAAAAAAGTTATGAATGAATATAAATATATATTTTGATCTTAATGAAATTAATTTTATTATAGAAATTTATTTCTAATTTTTTAATTATATAATTTCTTTAAATGATTATGCAATACTGATGTAGTATTTTTTCAATTAATATAAAATCAAAATAAATGATTTTAAAAATTTTAAAAGTTGTATAATTCGAATGATTTATAGTGTTAAATGAATTTAATGGATTAATTTTAAATATTAGAGTTGTGTTAAAATATTATATTCAAATTAAATTTTTTTCTTTATTTATTTTAAGTCAAATTTTTTTATGATCTATTTTTCACATTATATGTAAAATTATAACCTTTAAAGAGTAAAAAAGCCATTGCTGCTATTAATGTTAAAATATGTTAACTAAGGGTTTAACCCAAAAAGATATAGTTTAAAAAAATTAAACCAATACATATTCTATTAGATTATGGGATTTCAACCCCATAATTTTATAGGCATTTTTTCTAAATAATGACTTTATTTTATTTTAATCTCTTACGAAATTCCAAGAGCACCCCTCCCCTCACTTATAAAAAGGAACATATCCTTTATCTTATTCAAAAAAAAATTTATCCTTCTATCTCCACCAAAACTTGAAAAATTATCTTAAAAATCACCATATACACATTATTTATGTTTTGGTCTTCCAAAAAGACCAACCCTAGGGTCCATAAGAGATGATCTAAAGGATTTTTTTCAAATAAGAAGTAATCACCTTAACAATCACTTTCTTTTTAATTATTCTTTTCACTCATCAAATCTATTATATTATTCATAAAATAATAACAGAAGTTTACTAAATATACATAAATGTTATTATGATTATGAATCCACCTTTATTTTCCCTCTTTCGATGAAATGTGAAGCTATTGTATCGCTCATGCATAAATACAACTTACCATATACACATAGCGAGACAATTCGTTTTACACCACCATATTTCACGAATTCTTATTATGATGGGTGTAAATTTTATATATGAAATTTATGATATAATTATGAGTCTATAATGATAATATCATTTCTAACTTCTTACCTTCCAAACCATTGGAAAATGATAACTTGTGCGTATGTGGGGAATACCACCTCCACAAAGAGATGTGATTTTTTTTCATTTCCATTTTACTTGGATGGTTATAAGGATGGGTTTAATGAATATATATGATATATATATGATATAATAATTATTCTATAAAAATTAATTATTATTTAAATTTCTTTATTTCCACCCGTTGAAAAGTGAAAACAACATTCATGTGTATGTACAACCTACCATGTCCATAAACGGTGTAATTCAATTTTCTATTTACAACTTTAATGAATACTTATGAATATGAATATAATTAACATGTATTATTTTTATATAATTATTAAAATTAGGGATTTCATGGAACCATGATCAAATTATAAGTAAAAAAACTACCAAAATGAAATTCTCATGAGAAACAAAATTGTTAACACCGAGAAAGGATGATTTTAATAAGAAGTTATAAATAAATTGATGTTAAAATGTTACAATAGGATCATATATGATAATATAAGTGTTTAAATTCTTATATTATATAATTATAATAAATTTAAATTTATTATACAAGATTATAGAGTGATTTTAAGAAATTGAAACTTGAGGGAAGGGTTTATTATCTCAAATTATCTTCTATGGGACATATGTCATGTTATGCACCTATAATATTTTAGGAGGTGTATATACTTATATTTGAAATGTTATATAATTATTATAATTTTTTAATGATATTTAAAATTTCATTTTATGTTTTATTTCATGGGTATTATGATTCAAATGTTAACAAAGTGGTAAGGGTTTTATGTTACAATCTCTTTATTTATTCGGATTTATTATTATTTTTTTGATGATGAAATATTATGATATTCCTCTCAATAAATTCATAAATTTTTTTATACTATGGTTAGTTATGAAAAATTACTATTTTATTTTCTTTCTCATCACTTTATATACTCAAGATAATGAAAGAACATTTTTTAGAAAAACTAATTTTATTTCTCCCTTCGGTCGAAAATACATTCCCTTCCACATCAATGTTTTTTAAAAATATTTTCTAGAATATTCTTAATAATATCCAATGATTTTTTTAATTCATTTTTACACATGAATGAATTTTTATAAATTTTTTTAAAAGAAATCTTAATTTTATTTTCCAAATGATGAATTTTCTTCTTTTTATCGAAAATGTGAAAGGAATCATTGCTTTAATGTATACGACATGAATGAAATTTTTGGAAACTGTGTCTATTAAATGCTTTGAATATTACTTTAAAATTTTCCATGTTTTTTTTCAAATAATTTTTTTTCACTAATATTTGGGAAATTTTTATATTTTAAATAAGTTATTTCAAAGTGAGAATTGTATTTTTCCTCGAAAAATATTTAAGTGTTATTTTAAAATAATTTTCCATCTAATATGAAATCCTTTGATGTTTTATAATATTTTATATGGATATGATCCAATGATACTATACTTATTATTTTTATATAAGGTTAATTATTATGATAATGGGATACTTATGAAATCTATTCATTTTATATGGGTTATGATAATATAAATTGAGGAAATGTTTATGAAACCTATTTCATCTACATGGGTTATTCTATGATGAAATATTTAGGAAATCCATTTATTTTTCATGGTTTATGATACAATGAACTATTTATGATAATCTGGAACACATCTGTATGATTTTCATTATGTGATGGGTTATTTAAGATTTATATATTCCCTTGATTATTTGAAAAAATATAGATATCTCAAGTGATAAATAGGACCAGAATATGGGGGGAACCTAGTTAAGTAAGGGACTCTATCAACTATGATGGTATTGGGAGTGAACCTCGACTACTATAATGGTTTTAGGAGTGAACCTAATCCACTATGATAGTCTTGGAAGCTATCCTTGAGTATTAAGGAAATGATTTTATATTCTTATATTTATATCACAAATTAATGTCTTATGACAATATTATTATCTTATAACTAAATTTCTTTAATTCCTATATGATTCATGTATTACGAACTACCAATATTTATGTCATTAATCAAGTTTATGATCTATGATATGAAGGGTATGATTTTCAAATATTATGCTAATATTCTCATACAATTATGCTCATGTTATTCTCAAGTGATCATTGATATATCCCTTAAATAAGATTTCTAAGAATATAAGATCACACTTTCTTATGTTTTATTTTCTTGATGTTATGAAGAAATGAACTAATTATGATATGTGTAAGAAGGGTAATAGTTATGATGATTTTGGTGGGAGATAATGTAGTACACTTATGAACTAGTTGTTTATGAATCCAAGTTTCCAAATATACTAGACCTATATGATTCTGGTATGGATCATTATTTATTGTATATAATATTCATCTAAAAATATAAAATATTTATGTATGAAAATTATGGGTTTATATAGTTGGTATCATATAAAAGTTCAATTAAGAGTGATTGATTATATTTGGAGATAAATGTTAAATTTATGAAGAATATGTGATCAAATCATTTTAATCATTGGGTTTCAATATTAGTCTGAAATATTTTAAGGTTAGTTATTTATCTAATGATCTAAGTTAACCTTTAGGTGATATTATTTAATCTTTAGTGGTTAATGTTTTATTTCATCATATAAAGGTTTATTAATTTTTGGAATTAACTTAACTTGTTCTAACCATTATGGTTTTGGTTGTTGTTTAAATATATTAGGAAAAGCTTGTGATCCTTTTGTGTAATTATTTTATCTATTATAAGTTGATTTTAGTGCTTAAATTATAAAAAAATCATCTTTAACACTCATAATTTAGATAAATAGATGATTTATAGTAAAAATTGACTAAAGGATTAAATTATACTTATCATGTAAGTATATTTTATTATGTTCCTCTTTAATATGGTAAAATAATTCCTCAACACTAGGAAAAGGACCTTGAAACAATTTTTTTCCCTACTAACTTTAATTCCAATCAATTTTTTTTTTCACACCTCGCCTATTTATAGAATTGTGGTTGTTAACTTTATCTTGATCATTCACTTTATTGTGATCAATGTTCTCTATCACTATCCATCATTATATGGACATTATGTTTTTATTCCATTTCTATATTTTCACTTCCCACTAATGTTCACATATATGGAAATGTTGATATGCGTTATTCGAGATAACATTTTTATTTCTCTTTCCCACAGTTCAAGTGGAATTTTTATTAGGAACTTTTGTGATGTGGGTTTTTAATAAAAATAATTTTTAAATATCAAATCCTTGATTACTGAGAATATTTTCAAACTATAAGGACACAATTTATTAAGGGGTGGGGTGAGAATGTAAGAAACCTATAGTTTAAAATAACATTATGTTCGATAGTGTACAATATATGAAACACCAAGCTTGAACGAACCATGAAATATTATCATTATAACCTAGCCATTGAATTGGTGGGTATGAATAATATTAAATAAATTATGATATATACATATATATATATATAAAAGATACTCAATAAAAATATTTTGATTGATTCTTAGTAAATAAACATATAATTTTTAGTAAAGTCATTTTTTACCTTCAAAATTATGTTTTCTTAAAATATGATTTATATTTCTTTTTGTTAAAAATAATAAAATTTATTTTTGTAACTTTTAGAAATTTTATTTGATAAGAAAAGTATATTTTTAATTTAATATATCTAAATAACTTATGATTAATTTTTGAGAATTTTTTGAAATGTATGATTATTCAATGAATAGTGAAAAATATTGATTCTTATTGAAAATTGTATTTTACTTTTATATATTTATAAATATATTTTTGAATTAGTTTTCAAATATAATTAGTTCTTTTATGTTATAAAAATATAATTATAGTATTTTTAATGAATTCTATACCTGAATTTAATATATAAACATTTTTATAGTTAAAATGCATTTTTATGAGAAAATTGTTTTTCATTGAATTTTTATTTTTTATGTTAAATTAATTTAAACCACTTAAATAAATTGAATATTGGAAAAACTAATTCCATATTTGGAATTAAGAGGTCTAAATTTGGTAAATAGATTCTTTTTTATTTTTAGGGAGTATACAAAGTAACTATGGTAAACTTTTTCAACTCTGTAAAGGGAGAATCAAGTTAAACTAGGTTAAAAATAAATGTTAAGGTCATAATTTTTTATATTAATTCTTATTCGATGAAGTTTATTTAACCCATATCAACTTAGGCTCTAAATTTAATTGTTTAAGGTACACTTGTCCATGAAAATGACCTATATAATATTTAAAGAAAAAAAACATATTCAAAATATCACTCTCTTACTTTTAAATATCAAATATGAGTCCATATAAGAGAAAAAGAAAGTTATGAATTAATATAAATATATATTTTTATATTAATGTTGTTTTTATCATTATTTAAATTTATTTATATTTTTAGTAATTTTATAATTATCTTAAGTGCTTATGAAACATTGACATAATATTTCTTCAATTAACAGAAAAATAAAATAAATGATTTTAAAAATATTAAAAGTAATATAATTTTAATGAGTTATAGTATTGATAAAATATTATAGATTAATATGACACATTAATTTTTTTTAACATATTATATTATAATTCAAACTTTTTATTTATGTCTTTTGAGACAAATTAAATGAATAATGTCAAAATTGACATTAATGATATTTTATCAAAATATTATTTTATTAAATTATTTAAAAATTATAAGAATTATGAAAGAGTACATTTCTTATAATATATGGTTAAAAGTTTAATCTAGTATCTATTTAGGATCCAATTTTCACCTTATATATAAAATTATAACCCTTTAAGAGTGAGAAAGACTTTACCACAGTTAATGTTAAAATAGGTCAACTAAGGGGTTAAACAAAACAATATGGTTCAAAATACCCCTTAAATCTATCCAAAATTTATTTTATTATGTCCTTTTAAACCTATACTATATTATATTTTAATAAATTTCTTTTTTGAGTTATTTTATCTAGATAATGACTTTATTAAATTTTAATCTTTTAATAAATTCCAAGAGTGTCCCTCCCCTCACTTATGAAAGGGAACCTATAATTTCTATTATTGAGACCACTATTAGCCATATATATCTAACAAACCAACAAAATTATATTCCCAGCCACTAGACATATTATATAGGTTCTGGTATTCCCAAAATACCAACCCTAAGGTCCTTAAGATAAGATCTAAAAGAGTTGTTTCAAAAGAGAGGTAATGGCCATAAACAATCACTTTCTTTTTAATTCATCTTTTACATCCTATAAATCTGTTATATTCTTTATAAAATATTAAATCTAGTATATTAAATATACTTAAATTTTATTATGATTACAAAACCACCTTTATTCTCTCTATTTCCATCAAATAGAAAGTGAAAGTTCCGCTTGTGTGTATATACAACTTACTGTCTCCACATAATGATACAATTCATTTTACACAACAATATTTCAAGGATGGTTATTATGATGGGTATAACTTTAATATATAATAATTATGATATTATTATTATTATTTAATTATAATATCATATATACATTCTTATCTTACAAACCATTGAAAAATGATAATATCGCTCGGGCGTACGTGGGGACTAGAACATCCACGAAGCGATGCGATTTTTTTCCATTTACATTTTAAGTAGATGGTAATGAAGATATATTTAATTAATATATGTGTTATAATAATTATTTTTTTAAATTTAATTATTATTTAATTTTCTTTTTTTCCACCCATCAGAAATTGAAAAAATCATTTATGCGTGTATACATCCTACCATCTCCTTGAAAGGTGTAATTTATTTTTCTATATCTACATTTTGTGAATAATTATAAATATATATAAAATTATTATATATTATTTTTGTATCATGGTTAATATTACGAATATTATGGAACCATTATCAAAGTAAAATGAATATAACCACCAAACTGAAATTCAAATCAGAAAGGAAATAGTTAACACGAGAAAATGATGATTTTAATAAAAAGTTATTAATAAATAGATGTTAAAATGTTATAATAAGATCATATAAAATATTATAAGTGTGTAAATTATTCTTTTATATAATTATAATAAATTTAAATATAATATATAGGATGATATAGATCATTCAAAGTAAGTGGAACTCGAGGCATGGGTTTATCATCTGAAATTATATTCTTTGGGACATATCTTATGTTATGAAAATATCTTCTTTTATGAGGTTTGTATAATAAAATTTAACATGTTATATCATTATTATAATTATTATAATTATATTTAAAGTTTCATTTGAAGTTTCATTTCATGGTTCTTATGATTCAAATGTTACCAAAGAGGTAATGGTTTTATGTTACAATCTCATTGTTGATAGGGATTATTTATAATTAAGTTTTTGATGATAAAATCTTATGATCTACCTATCAAGAAACAAATAATTTTATTTTCCTATGGGTAGTTCTTGAAAATATATATTTTCATTTCTTTCATCTCACTTTAGGTACTCAAGAGACGAAAATAACATTTTTTAAGAAAAATTGAAATTATTTCTCACTTCATTCAAAAATCCTTTCTCTTAAATATTCATGTTTTATATAAATGTTTTCAATAATTTTTTTAATATTATATAATGTTTTTACCATTATTTTAATTCATTTTTTAGTTTTTACAAAATGTATTAAAATTAATCTTATTATCATTTTTCAAACGAGTCACTTTTGACTTTTAACAAAAAATGTGAAAATAATATTAGTTTTAACATATACAACTTTAATGGAATTTAACACCATCATGAACACTCAATTATTTGAATATTACTTTAAAATTTTACATGGTTATTTTCAAATAATTTTCTTTCTATAATATTTGGGTGTTTTTTAGATTTTAAAAAGTTATTTCAAAGTAAAAAGTGTATTTTTCCTCATGAAATATTTCACATGATCTTTAAAAATAATTTTCTATATAATATGCCATACTTTGATGTTTCCTAATATTTATAAGGTTTATAATCCAATGATACCATCCTTATTATTTCTCTATATGGTTTATGATTATGATAAAAATATTTTTATAAAACATGTTCATTTTCCATGGGTTATTATATGAGGAATTGATGAAATGTTTATAAAACCTATTTATTTTACATGGTTTATTTCATAATTAAATTTGTGTGAAAATCATTTATTTTTCATTGGGTTTTATATGATTAATTATTTATGATCTTTTGAAATACATCTGTATGATTTTAATTATGTTATAGTGGGCTCATAATTATATAGCCCTCAAATTAATTGGGTAAAGATGGATATCTCATGAGATAAATATGACATGAATCAGGAGTAAACCCAATTCAATAAGGGAATCTATCCACTATGATAGTCTTGTGAGTGAACTGTGACTACTATAATCTTTTGGGGAGTGAACCCAATCCACTATGATAGTCTTGGTAGTGATCCTTGACTTCTACAAAAATTATTTTCTATAATCATGTGTGTGATAAAAACTAATGTCTTATGAAAATGTTATACTCTCATGAATCATGTTATTTGATTACTATATGATTCATGTCTTATGAACTTCTATGATTTTTTTCATGAATCATGATTATGATCTATGATATGTTGGTTATGATTTTCAAATGTTATGCTCATGTTATCATACCCTTATGATCAAGTTATTCTTAAGAAATCATTGATATGTCCCTTGTTTACCCTTACTGAGCATATGAGCTCACCCTTTCTTATGTTTAATTTTCCCCATGTTATGAAGAAAAGGTATTAATTATGATATATCTATGAAGGGAGCTATTTATAATGATTTTAGTGATATATAATATAGTAAACTTCTGAGAGAGTTGTTTATATATCCAAGATTCTAAAGATACGAGACCTATACAATTTTGGCATAGATGGTTATGTTATATATTGAATATTCATCTAAAAAGATTTAATATATATGTATGAATAGTATGGGTATCTATACTATGTTTAGGAGTATGTATGACCACATTGCGTATCTTCTTATTCCTTTTATCTTGACCAAGGCTCCTTATATGTTTATGGTATCAATGAACTGGATTTTCCCCAAGTATCTTGACTCTTTCATTGTGATATATATGGATTAAATCTTGGATTATTCAAAAATAGAAGAGGGTAAGGTTCTTTATTTGAGATTAGTTTTGGACTTCTTAAGGAATCACTAAATTTAAGACAAGCCATCAACATTCCAATTTTGGATTTAGGAGGTGAAATTAATAGGGCATGTACTCTCTGAACATGGTATCTTAGTTGATCTTGAAATGGTTAAATCTATCTTTTCTTGGGAGGAACCAAAAAATGTTTTTGATATTCATATATTTCTTTTGGTTTGGTAGGGTATTACCATTAGTTAATAAATGATTTCACTAATATTGATTCTTTATTGACTACATGCACTCATAAGGGAGTGAAATTAATTTGGGATTTTAAATTATAGTCTTCATTCAATCAGTTGATATACTCTTTGAATTTATCTATGGTACTGACTCTTCTAGAGGCTGAGTAGGACTATGTGGTATTTTGTGATGCTTCAGGTTTGGGCATGGGATGCATTCTCTTATATGGTGATCATGTTTTCAATTATTTTTCTTATAAGTTTAGTTCACATGATAATAAATGTCCCAAATATGATCTAGAACTCACATTTATGAAGAATACCCTTATGATTTGGAAACACTAACTTATTAGAGAAAGGTTTACCATTTACTCTGATCCTATGATTTTTTTGTTAATTATTTTCAAAAAATTATTTGAATATTAGTAATAGGTGATGGTTGGAGTACCTACAATACTTATAATTTGAAATTTCCTACACCCCTTGGAAGGGGAATGTTGTGGTTGATTCTCATAGCTAAAAGTTTACAACTGATGATGTGAAGGAATAATTAGAGGAATACATTCTCATGGATATCTTTTCTCTCTTGAATTTGTGAGTTTAAGAGGATGATAATGGGGTTTTTATAGAAAGTGTTTAGTTTACATTATCTTATCATGAGTTGATATTCTCTAAGAAATATCTTGAGGGTGATTTCTGAGGAATCGAGAATTATTTATATAGTAGGGGGACCATTGGAGAATGGTCACTATCACTAAATGATGTCCTTTTATTTAAGAAATATTCTGTCATTACATCACCTATGATAAAGTATATGATGGGGGATTTTCACCATTCCTAGTGGGTGGTTCACCAAGGTATGAATAATATTTTTTATGATTTTAGGTGTTGATTCTAGTGTTGAGGTTTGAAATGGGTCATCATTGATTTTGTTTCCCTTTTTTATACCTTTCAATAGATGAAGGATAAAAATTAGAAGGCTTCTGGTTTTCTTCAAACCCTCCCCATTCCGAATTGTAAATGAGATAATATATCAATGGGATTTATGGTTAGGTTGTCACATACTCCTTAAGTAAATAATTTCATTTGAGTTATTATCAACTGGTTGAAAAAATCATTCAACTTTATTCATATTTATGATACCACTAAAGATGAGGATTAATGAAAGAGATTTTCAGGTTACAGGGTTTTTCATCTTTTATATTTTTTGATAGGGATCCTTGGTTCACATCTTAGTTTTGGAGAAGACTTTAAGAGGTTATGGGATCCCTAGTTCGGATGAGCACAACACATCATAATCATATGAATGAAAAAAAGGTTTATAAAAATTCTTGAAGGCATGATTCATGCTTTAATTCTTGAATTTAAAGGAGCATATGATTTACATTTAATGATGTTTGAGTTTTACTATAATAAAAGTTTCCAATTTTCCATTTAAATGGATCCTTTTTAGGACATGTATGTTTGAACTTCTAAATAAAGTATTTTTTGGTTAGATTTTAGTTAAGCATCCCTAGTGGGACCAAGTTTATTCTAAGAGATGAAGATGGTGATCTAGATTATTATTTAGAGGTTAGTGATGGATTAGATCTAGTATAAATATTATGAGAATCATCATTGATATCCTTCATATTTCATGGTTGGTGACCGCGTGTTATTGAGAGTATTAACTCAACTGGTTCACCAACTTCTTTGAAAATAGGGGAAGTTGGCTATCACAACCCATCCCCCGGGGCCCATGCTCTGACTACCCCAAGCCTGCCTTCCATCGCCGAGGGGCTGGCGACTAGAACCAAAGGCGTAATTCCCTAAAACTGGGAAGGCATTGCGTTTATAACCTGTAAACACACACACACAAGCAAGCACACAGCTGGACAAAACACCAAGTAAACTGTATAAAAAAATAGTGTGGAATGTAAAAGTGGCCATAATACAAGCCCAACTGGAAAGTACAAGTACAACTGTGATACAATACAACTGAAGAAAAGGGAAAGTCAACTAATGGGTCATCCTCTGAGGTTCCTACCTAAAGCTTAGGTACATATCTCCTTCTAAGAACTCCATGTTCGTCCGTCTCCTCTGTGTACCGACTTGCCGTAAGGTCCACCTCCAGGTTCCATTCAGTCCTGGTACTCTCGGCCTCAGTCAGCATTATCTGCCATCTTCATCCAACACAACAAGGTGTGGGCATAACCAATGCACGGGTGAGTATTACGATACTCAGTAGGGAACCCGAAGCCCTCTAGGTCTCACAAATAGAACAAGGATAAAACAAAAAGATATGAAATAAACAGATAAACTTACTTAGTTATATGCCCATACATATACCTAAGTTACTAAGTAATCCATCTCAGTCATGAGGAAAACACAGAGGGTCTGACTTAGCTCAAACCAGGATTTATTCTAGGGGTAATATTAAGTAACATTCCAAACACAATGTCGAACACACCGGCTGCTGGATAACTCCTCCTCTATTGATTACAGTGGGCCTGCCATGTCACATAGAGGTGCTTCCCACTAACCTTTGACTACTGAGGTACTCCTCCTGTCGAGTACCAGGGGTCTGCCGCGTCATAGAAAGGCGCTCCCCCTTAAGGCCTGTAGTGGTAATCCTCCTATAAAGTACCTTGGGTCTGCCGCGTCACCAAGGCACTCCCCACCATGGGTCTGCCGCATCACCAAGGCGCTCCCAACTAGGCCTGTCGAGTCACTCCGAGACAAAACAGTCAGCAGTCGTCAAGTCTCAGCCAGACACTAGGTCTCCGCACAATGATCGATCGTCTCTGGGAGGATCCA
Source organism: Viscum album (assembly GCA_963277665.1). NCBI lineage: Eukaryota > Viridiplantae > Streptophyta > Magnoliopsida > Santalales > Viscaceae > Viscum > Viscum album. The sequence goes on along the minus strand of OY728136.1, from coordinate 1,283,654,109 downwards.
CTCCACAAGCTACTGGTATATACTCCAACATCCATGAAGTACCATGAATAAGTATCTCAAATTTCCACCTCGTCATAGGGATCTCAATGTAACAGACGACACGTCAATCTGATGCCCGGTCTGTGAGTTATTATCCTTTTAGTATTGGGGGCCCAGTTGGATTCGTGCTCGATCCAACCTGACTCTTCCCCATATTAATTCAAAACAAATTTGGGTATCACTCAAAGGGACTATCTCATTCCAAGATTTCCAGCACCACTGATGGTTCATCAAACAAACATCTGATGCCAAAGTTATGGCCAAAAGAATATAAATGATTCGTAGTGTCCTAGGTCTGGTTTGACCCGGTCGGACCGACCCGACCCGACCTAGCCTACGCCAACCTGGTTTGGGTCAACTCGGCCCGACCTATTGTGTCTGTCCTGGCCCGCAGTGCGGCCGAGCCCGGCCCGCGAGGACCGCGAGGGTGCTGCGATGGCGGCTCAGCCGAAGTGTACCGCGAGGGATTGAACTGGCCATGAGGGCATGAACTAGACATGAGGGGCATGAAACATCCATGGTTCAGCAGACCAGCCATGAGGGGCACAGACTGACCAAGAGGAGAGCGGACCGGCCGCGGGCTGGCGGACCGGCCGCAGGGGCGGAAATTCGGTCAGGATGGAAGAGCGGCTCGGCTCGGCGATGCAGCTCGACTCAGCGGCGGTGCGACTCTGTTCGGACGGTGGCGCGACTTGACAGAGGGCAACACAGCTCGGCTCAGACAGTGGTGCTGCTCGTCGGACGATGGCGCGGCTCGGTTCGGACGGTGGTGCGGCTCAGCTCTGACGATGGCGCGGCTTGGATCAGCAGTGCAACTCATCTTGGATAGCGGTGCAGCTCAGCAGACATCAGCATGACTCAGCTCAGATGGCGGTGCGACTTGGAGGATGGCGGCGTAGCTCGGTGAGGCCGTGGGACGATCGGGGCGGCGCGGTGAGGCCGCAGGTTGGCCGGAGTGGCGCGGTGAGGCCGCGGGTGGCGGCGCCGTTGCGTCCTTCGTCTTCGTTGCCTTTATCCATTTCAAAGAATACACCAAAGAAGAATAGCGGAGGGGTTGGGCTGTATTTTTTTTGCCCACACCCTACGTGTTTAGAATGGTAGAAAGTGGTTCACAAAGAACGAAGCATGAACGTGAAACCAAAATCTTTCGCAATGTTTGTTCCCAACCCACACAAGAAAATAATGGAGTATATGGAGAGTGATAAACATTTAGGAATAATTACCTACCTCATTCGCTTGTTGACATTGGCACAAGGAGGTAGTACAGTCATAGATTCATCTTAGATGAAGACGTCCCACATTAGAAGAAGTCCTAAGGAATAAGGTCAAATGAGGTCGGCGTTCTTCATTGGCAGAGCATTCTTCTTTGGAGATCTTTCTCCCAAGTACTCCCAATCCTCCTTTGCCAACAAAAGAATAGGTTGCCCAAAGTAATAGATTGTAATATCTATTAATTAGTTGGCATAATAAAGATTTGTGTGTTGGCACAATTAATGTGGAGGAAGTCAAGAGGCTCATCCACATTAATGAGGGTGGGGGTTGAGAGGTTTTCCTACATTTATGATTGAGTTAAGGTTTTTCTCCCAATTATTGGGGGGTTTAAAGGGGGTTTAATCCCGGCTGGCCCCCACCACTGTAACCTCTCATGAAAGGTTAGGCTCGGGTGGTCCCCACCACCATAACCTCTCATGGGAGGTTAAGGTCTGGTGGTGGTTACAAAAAAATAAAATAAAACGTGTGTTTATTTTATTTTATTATTTCCATGAAAAACCCAAAAATTAACTTTCACCCTCGACCAACTATCATCGAGGTAAATGTATTCTAAAATGAATACTGGCACTACGAGTTCAACGGTGCCCTCAGATTTCAATTCTGAGCACCGGTTCAAAAGTTAGAAAAAACCCACTCGTCCGTTTACTAAATATACCTGAAAAAAAGTTCAAAAATTAATTCTGGGCACTCCGGGACTCAGAATCATGCACCATCAATTTTTGTAGACTTGTAAAATTCCCATTTAATTTAAAAAAATTACATGGATATTCTGGGACTTTAAATTCTTCCCACCTCAGGCTTTATGTTCCTGTAATCCACTACTCAAACTAAGGGAACAATTGGGGGTACTGAGCACGCATCTAAACCTCCTGCTCTCATGTGCTCTCCTGGAGGTTCCCGTGCTACTAGAAAATGCACACTAGAGGTATCGACCATCCACAAAAGACCCAATCTTGTCGATCCTCAATATCTACTAGAACCTCTATAAAAGTTTCCCCATTGTTAACATCTAGCTCTCCATGGTCGATGATGTGAGAAGGTTCGTGCACGTATCTCCTCACCTGAGATACATGGAAGACGTCATGAACCCTATGAAATTGAGGTGGAATAGCTAAGCGGTAAGCCACCTCGCCAACACATTTGAGGACCTGAAAAGGTCCGATAAATCTCAGAGATAACTTTCCGCCTCGACCAAATCTCTACAAACCCCATCAAGGTGAGACCCATAGAAAGGTGTGGTCTCCATCCTCAAACTCCAGAGGTCTCCATCTCCTATTGGTATACGACTTCTGCCTGCTCTATGTATTCTTCACCCACTCCTGGATGATCTGCACCTTTTCTGTGGTAGCCTGTACCATCTATGGTCCCACTAGGGTTGACTCCCCTGGGTCAGTCCAGCACAAAGTTGATATAAAAAGTCGCCCGTACAATAACTAGAAAGGTATCATCCCAATGGTGGAGTGATAGTTGTTGTTTTATGCAAACTCCACCAAAGGAAAGTGGTCCTCCCAGCTGCGACTGAAGTTGAGGACGCATGCACGTAGCATGTCCTTGAGGGTCTAAATAGTCCACTCAGTCTGACCATCCGTCTGAGGATGGAAGGTGGTTCTCAAATGAAGCTGCTTCCCAAAAGCCTCCTGAAACCCCTTCCATATCAAGAAAGTAAAACATATATCATGATTAGAGAAAATCATCGAGGGTAATCCATGTATCCATACAATCTATTGCACATATAGGCGTCCCAATCTCTCTACTGAACCCTGCTCTATGATCGGTAGGATGTGGATCGACATAGTGAGTCAACTGACGATCACCCAAATCGAGTCATGACCTCTAGATGTACGTGGAGTTCCTGTCATGAAGTCCATGGATATTCCATCCAAATTCCACTATGGGAACTCTAAAGGCTGAACCAAGACTACTGGTACCTGATGCTCCACCTTTACTTGCTGACATGTGAGGCACCAAGAAACAAACTCTGCTACTACATTCTTCATTCCTGGCCACCAGTGCTGTCGCTAAAGATCCTAGTACATATTCTCCACTCCTGGATGTACCACTAGAGGGGATGTGTGGAACTCCCTCAACACTTCCTCCTAAAGTGTCACTGGTACCATGGTACATCCTCTAAAGAGGACGACGTGTTCCCCACCTTTAGAAAATCAATCAGGTTCCTGTCCTGTGGATATCTGAGCTTATCATGTCTCGCAGTCAGCATCCCCACGTTGCGCCTCCCTGACTCACTGAAGAAGTGGGGGAGTGACTGTAAGAGATTGAATAAAATCTTCTCCATCTCTATCCACAAAGAATATATGTAAAGCGGCCAGCTACTACATTGCCTCACCTAGCAGTTGTATACCAGACCTCCTGCTGAGTGAATCTGCTACAACGTTCCCCTTACCAAGAGTATATACTATCTCAAAGTCATAGTCCTGGAGTAACTCAAGATAATGTCGCTATCTCAGGTTCAGGTCCTTCTGAGAGAAGATATACCTGATACTATTATGATTAGAGTACACTGTAAAACGTTTTCCCATCAGATAGTGCTGCCATATCATCAAGGTGAAGACCAATACTACTAACTCTAGGTCATGGGTAACATAGTTCTTCTCATGTTTTCTCAGTTGCCGAGAACCATATGTGATCACTGCTCGCTCCTGCACTAGGACACATCCGAGTCTGGTCTCTATTGCATCATAGTAAACTACGTACCCTACGCCCTCATCTAGAAGCCTCAAGATGGGGGCACTAATCAGCCTTTGTCTAAACTCCTGAAAACTCCGCTGGAATTTCTATGACCAAACAAAGGGTTTCCCCTTCTTCTACAATGATGATAGTGGTGATGTAACTCTGGAGAAGTCTGGCCCAAACCTCTAGTAATATCCAGCCAAACCCAAGAAACTTTGTACCTCCGTCACACTCCTGGGTGGCTTCCAAGAAAGTACCGCCACAATCTTCATTGGATATACTACAACTCCATCCTCTGATATGACATGTCCCAAGAAGTGAACCTCTCAAATCCAGAACTAGCACTTAGAGAGCTTACCATAATACTGGTGCTCTTGGAGTGTGTCTAGTACTACATGCAAATGATAGGCATGCTCTTTCACAGTAGTCAAGTAGATCATAATGTCTTCGATGAAGACCACTACAAAGCGATCAAGGTATGGCTAAAAGATCATGTTCATGAGACCCATGAACACTTCTGGAGGGTTGGTCACACCGAATGGCATAAAAAAGAACTCGTAATGGCCATACTGACACTTGAAGGCCGTCTTTTACACATCCTCATCTTGAAATCTGAGCGGGTGATAGCTTGATCTGAGGTCTATCTTCGAGAACCACCGTGCTCCCTTCAGCTGATCAAAGAGTTCGTCATTCCTCGGGAGTGGGTAATTGTTCTTCACGGTCACCTGGTTCAGGCACCGATAGTCGACACAAAGCTTCAAGCTCCCATATGCCTTCTTAGAGAATAGAATCAGGGCTGCCCAAGGTGAAATGCTAGGCCAGATAAACCCCTTCCCCTGTAAGTCCTCTAGCTGTACCCGCAGCTTAGGAAGCTCTGCGGGAGCCATCCGATACACTGGTGTAGATATCGATGCCATCCCAGGGTAAAAGTCAATGTAAAAGTCCACTTATCTATTAGGAAGTAGACCTAGGACATCATCAAGGAAAACATCCGCGTACTGGTCCACCATTACAGGATAGATCAGACTCTCCACATCAACAGCTCCGAGGGTATGGCTAGCCAACTAATGAGTGATCAGCTGCACTCTCCTCTAGGTAAGTCCATCCTATGCTGCAAAGTCTCCCTTCTCGCTGGTGAAGGTAAACCTGGTCCCATCCCTGCAGACACACTGCAATTTGCACCTAATACAGTCAATATGAGCATGGACTGTAGATAACTAGTCCATACCCAAGATGACATTGTAAGGCCTTGACACCACTACTAGGAGATCCCAGCTGAAGCTCTCGCCTCCTAGAGTAATCTCACACTGCCAGAACCATTATGTAATCGTCGAATCTGCTCATGTAGGAGTCTCTAGCTATAAGGATCAAGCCAACGGATCCGTCAGAATCTCCGAGCTCCGAACGAGGTCGGTGGCAATAAAAGAATGACTGGAATCTGTGTCTATAAGTACTGTAGCTAAGTTAGAGTAGACTCAGATCATTCATTGTATCATATCTGGAGCACCATGATCGTAGGCCTCAGCTTCCTGGAGTTGAGCTCTCCCCTATCCACCTGCTCCTTACAGTCGGGGTGGACCTCCGGGTGGTGGTTGCAGTAATATCATGAATCATCTCCCACCACCAGCTGCACAACCAGCTCCTCTTCCACGTCTGCCTGTTCCCTATGGACCTCCTTGGTCGAACTTATGTCTCTTCCTCAGTTGTCCTTTGACCATCTACTGATCAACCAAATTATGGGTTGGATAGTCACAAGCCATGTGATCCTGCTTGCCACATGCATAACACTGCCCACTCTTGGCATGAATATCTCTGCTTCGGGTGCCCCGCATAACCGATCCTGAGTCATGCAGTAATCCACCTATAGTTCGGGTCCTCTTGGACCTCTACGACATCTATTTGCTGCCAACTAACAAAGACTCTGCTACATGATGACTGGTAGTGGGTCTCGCTGCTGGTGACTGATCCGCAAGGAAACTCTCCACCAAGAGGGATCTCTCTAACACCCCCGCCTACGTCGGGATGATGAGTGAGGTCATTGAAGCCTTGATCTCCTGTCTGAGTCCCTAGTTGAAGGTATGGGCTTTGAAGAATGGATCGCACACCATATCTATGGATTAGCATGAGAGTTCAGTGGAACTCGCTGAATACTGAGCCACTATCATGCTGCCCTACTACAGATGAAGTAGCTTATGAATGCGCACTACGCGAAGAGTCACTGGAACAAAATCTTCCTGAAATAGGCTGTCAAAGTCTGCCCAGAAAATCATTACCTTATCATGAACCTGAAGCATCAATATCCACTATCTGCTCGCTGTTTCTTGTAGAAGGCTGGCAGCAAGAATCACCATAAGATCGACTAGTGTCCCTACCAGTCGGAAAACTTTCACCATAGCCTCCAGTCAATCCTCAGACACCTGCAGGTCCATCTCTCCCCTAAACCTGGGTGGTCTCTGGTGCTGGAACTCATGCAACGTGCTCAAGCAGTGTGCACCATCTGCTTCTGGGGCTGGTGGCATCAGTGGCACAATGGGGAGTGGTAATGCTGGTGCCTCTGCTGATTCCTCTACTATAAAAGGGCCCTGCACCGAGGCCTAGTGACTCGGTGGGCTATCAGTGCGTACAACTCTTGGAACTCTAGCTGGCTGTCTGCGTGGAGTTATCCTGAAAAGAAATAGGTACGACATGATCAAAAGTTATCCCTGGTGAGTTGAAAGTTATACCTGGTGATCTGACTCAAAATATCACAAAAAAAACTTTTGAAAACCCACATGCTATTAGTGTTTTCATGCACTGAGTCGGAAATTAGAAGTTAGGGTCCTGGTGTATGGATATGTTGGCCGCCACACCAACACTAGGCTCCCTGAATTTCAAAATGCACACATTATCCTTAACACTATTGCTTCACAGAAAAGAAATATCAGAGTCCGAAGTTCTACGGTAGAACCTACCTCTGATACCAATTTGTCAGGACCCATCCCCCAGGGCCCGTGCCGTGACTACCCCAAGCCTGCCTTCCATAGGACAGGGGATGGAGACTAGCACCAAAGGCATAATTACCTAAAACTGGGAAGGCATTGACTTTATTACCTGTAAACACACAAAAAAAAAGCAAGCACATAGCTGGACAAAACACCAAGTAAAATGTATAACAAAAGAGTGCTGAAAGTAAAAGTGGCCAGAATACAATCCCAACTGGAAAGTACAAGTACAACTGTGATACAATAAAACTGAAGAAAAGGGAAAGTCAGCCACTAGGTCATCCTCCGAGGTTCCTACCTAAAGGTTAGGTATACATCACCTTCTCAGCACTCCACATTCGTCCATCTCCTCCATGTACCGGCTTGTCGTAAGTTCCACCTCCATGTACCGTCCAGTCCTGGTACTATCGGCCTTAGTTAGTGCTCTCCGCCGTCTGCATCCAACACAAAAAGGTGCAGGCATAGCCCATGCAGGGGTGAGTATAATGATACCCAGTAGGGACCCCATGACCCTCTAGGTCTCACAAATCCAACAAGGATAAAACACAAAGATATGAAATCAATAGATAACCTTACTTAGGTATATGCCCATACATATACCTAAGTTACTAAATAATCCAAATCAATCATGAGGAAAACATAGAGGTTCTGACTTAGCTCATACCAGGATTTATTCTAGGGGTAGTATTAAGTAACATTCCAAACACTACATCTAACACCTCAGCTGCTGGATAACTCCTCCTCTATTGAGTATAGTGGGCCTTTCTCATCACATAGAGGTGCTTCCCACTAACCTTGGACTGCTGAGGTACTCATCCTATTGAGTACTGTGGGTCTGCCGCATCACACAAAGGCGCTCCCCAACATGGGTCTGTCGTGTCACACATATGCACTCCCTATCAAGGCCAGATAAGGTACTCCTCCTATCGAGTACCGTGGGTCTGCCGCTTCACCAAGGCACTCCCCACTGTGGGTCTACCGCATCACCAAGGCACTCCACACTAGTCCTGTCGAGTCACTCAAAGTCAAAACGGTCTGTAGTCGTCACGTCCCAGCCAGCCCCTAGGTCTCCACACTATGCTCACTCGTCTCTGGGAGGATCCTCTCTAAAAGCTACTGGTCGATAATCTAACTGCCACGAAGTCCCATGAAGAAGTATCTCAAAAGTCCACCTCCTAATAGGGATCTCAATGTAATAGATGACATGTCAATTGGACGTCCGGTCTATGAGTTATTATCCATTTAGTCCCAGGGGCCCGGTTGGATTCGTAATCAATCCAACCTGACTGTTTCCCATCTTAATCCAAAACACAATGGGGTATCACTCAAAGGGCCCATCTCATTCCAAGATTTCTATCACCACTGAATATTCCTCAAATGGACATCTGATGCTGAAGTTATGACCAAAGGAAAGTAAATGGGTCGTAGTGTCCCAGGTCTGGTCTGACCTGGGCGGACCGACCCGGCCTGACGTAGTTCAGGTCAACCCGGCTTGGCCCGTGAGGACCACGAGGGTGCCACAAGGTCAGTTTGGCCGAGGGGCACCATGAGGGAACCGAATGGACACAAGGGGCATAGACCATCCGTGAGGGGCACGAACCGGCCACGAGGAGTGTGGACCGATCGTGAGGGGCAAGGACCGACTGTGGGTCAGTGGACCAACCGCAAGTGGCACGAACCAACCACAAGAAGCACAAAAAAGCTGTGGGTATGCGAACCGGACGCAACAGAAGAGGTTCGGTCAGGAGGGTGGAGCATCTTGGCTCGGCGGTGCAGCTCGGCTCAGCCGTAGTGCGACTCGGCTCAGACGATGACACGGCTTGGCAGACGGATGCGCGGCTCGGCTCGTACGGTGGCGTGACTCGGCGGATGGTTGTGCGGCTCGGATCAGATTGTGGTGCAGCTCGGCTCTGACTGTGGAATGACTCGACTTGGCGGTGCAACTTGGATCGAATGACAGCGTGACTCGGCGGACGATAGAGTGGCTTGGCGAGGCCATAGGTCTGCCGATGCTGTGCGGCAAGGCCGTGGGTGGCGGCGCCGTTGCCTCCGCCATCTTCGTCTCCTTCCTCCATTTCAAGGAATACCCCAAATAATAATGATAGAGGGGTCGTGCTGTGTTTTTTTGGCATGCACCCTCTGCATTTAGAGTGGAATAAAGTGGTTCACAAAGAACAAATCATGAACTTGAAACCATAATCTTCCGCAATGTTTTTTCTCAACCTACACACGAAAAGAAGGGATTACATGGAGAGTGATAAAAATTTAGGAATAAATACGTACCTCGTTCGCTTGTTGACATTGGCACAAGGAGGTAGTATGGTCATCAATTCGTCATAGATGAAGACGTCCCATGTCGGAAGAAGTCCTGAGGAATAAGGTCGAAGGAGGTTGGCGTTCATCAATGGCAGGGCGTTCTTTGTTGGAGAGCTTTCTCCCAAGTACCCCCAATCCTCCTTTTCAAAAAAAATAATAGGCATCCCAAAGTAATAGATTGTAATATCTATTAAGTTGTTGGCATAATAAAGATATGTGCATTGGCACAATTATTGTGGAGGAAGTCAAGAGGCTCCTCCACATTAATGTGGGGGGGGGGGGTTGAGAGGTTTTTCTACATTTATGAGGGAGTTGAAGTTTTTCTCCCAATTAATGGGGGGTTTCAAGGGGGTTTAATCCTGGGTTGTCCCCACCACCAAAACCTCTCATGGGAGGTTAGGTTCAGGTGGTCCCCACCACCATAACCTCTCAATAGAGGTTATGGTCTGGTGGTCCCCACCACCAACTTCTACTAGGAGGTTGGTTACAACAAAATAAAATAAAACATTTGTTTATTTTATTTTATTATTTCCATGAAAAACCCAAAAACTAACTTTCAACCTCGACCAAATGTCGTCGAGGTGAAAGTATTCATAAGTGAATACCAGTGTTGCGAGCTCAACAGTGCCCTTGGATTTCAATTCTGAGCACCTATTCAAAAGTTAGAAAAATCCGCTCACATGTTTACTGAACGTACCCCAAAAAAAGTTCATAAATTCATTTCAGGCACTCTTGGCCTCAGAATCACGCACCATCAATTTTCGCAGACTTGTAAAATTTACATTTAATTAAAAAAAATTACATGGAAATTCTGGGTCTTTATATTCTCCCCACATCAGGCTTTACGTCCTTATAAGCCATAACTCAAACTAAGGTAACAAGTGGGGGTACTGAGCACGCATCTGAGCCTCCCACTCCCATGTGCTCTCTTAGAGGTTCCCGTGCTACCAGATAACACATACCATAGGTATTGAACATCCATGAAGGACCCTCTCCTATCGATCCTCAATCTCTACTAGAGCCTCCGTAAAAGTCGCCCCATCGTCGACATCCAGGTCGCCATGGTCGATGATGTGAGAAGGGCCGCACACGTATCTCCTCAGATGAGATACGTGGAAGAAATCATGCACCTGGTGCAACTGAGGTGGAAGAGCTAAGTGGTAAGCCACCTCACCAACTCTACTGAGGACCTGAAAAGGTCTGATAAATCTCAGAGATAACTTGTCGCCTCCTCCAAATCTCCAAAAATCCAACCGAGGTTAGAACCATATAAATACGTGGTCGCCATCCTCAAAATACAGAGGTCTCCGTCTCCTATCAGCATACGACTTCTGCCTGCTCTGTGCAGTCTTAATCTTCTCCTGGATGATCTGCACTTTCTCTGTGGTAGCACGTACCATCTCTGGTCCCACTAGTGCTGACTCCCCTATGTCAGTCCAGCACAAAGGTGATCTGCAAGGTTGCCTGTACAACACCTCAAAAGGTTCCATCCCAATGGTGGAGTGATTTATATTTTTGTATGCAAAATGCACCAAAGGAAAGTGGTTCTCCCAGCTAGAACCAAAGTCGAGGAAGCATGCACATAACATTTCCTCGAGGGTCTGAATGGTCCACTCAGTCTGGCCATACGTATGAGGATGGAAGGCGGTGCTCAAACAAAGTTTCATCCCGAAAGCCTCCTGTAACCCCTTCCATAGACAAGAATTAAAACATATATAACGATCAGAGACAATCATCGAGGGTAATCCATGTAGCCGTACAATATCCTGCACATAAAGGCATCCCAATCTCTCTACTAAACCATTCTCTCTGATCTGTAGGAAGTGGGCCAACATGGTTAGTCGATCGACGATCACCCAAATCGAGTCATGACCTCTGAATGTATGTGGAAGTCCTATCACGAAGTCCATGGATATCCCATCCCACTTCCACTCTAGGACCTCTAAAGGATGAACCAAGCCTGTTGGTACCTGATGCTCCACCTTCACTTGCTGACAAGTGAGGCCCTGAGAAACAAACTCTACTACTACATTCTTCATTCCCAGCCACCAGTGCTATCATTGGAGATCCTGTTACGTCTTCACCATTCCTAGATGTACTGCTAGAGGGGATGTGTGGAACTCTCTCAACACTTCATTTTTAAGTGACACTAGTACCATGGTACATCCTCTGAAGAGGATGAAGTGCTCCTCACCTTCAAAAAATTCATCAGATGCCTGTCTTGTGGATATCTGATCCCGTCATGTCTCACAGTTAGCATCCCCACATTGCGAATCCCTGACCTGCTGAAGAAGTGGGGAAGTGACTATAAGAGATTAAAGAAAATCTTCTCCATATCTATCCACAATGGATTTCTGTAAAGCGGAGATCTGCTCTGTCACCTCACCTAGCAGCTGTATACCAGACCTCCTGCTGAGTGCATCTGCTACAAAATTCCCCTTCCCATGATTATAGACTATCTCAAAGTCATGGTCTTGGAGGAACTCAAGCCAACATCAATGTCTCAGGTTTAGGTCCTTATGAGAGAAGATATACCTGAGACTCTTGTGATCAGAGTACACTGTAAAACGTTCTCCCATCAGATAGTGCCACCACATCTTCAATGAGAACACAACTGATGCTAACTACAGATCATGGGTAGCATAGTTCTGATCAGGCTATCTCAACTGCCGAGAACCATATGCGATCATTGCTCACTCTTGTATCAGGACACATTCGAGTACAGTCCCCGATGCGTTGCTGTAAACTACACACCCTACACCCTCCTCTGGAAGCCTCAAGATGGGGGCACTAGTCAACCTCTGTCTCAGCTCTTGAAAACTCCACTGGAATTTCTCCAACCAAACAAAGGGTTGCCCCTTCTTCATCAAGGCAGATAGTGGGGCTACAAATCTGGATAATTTTGGCACAAACCTTCTGTAATATCCAGCCAAACCCACGAAACTCTATACCTCCGTCACACTATTGGGTGGCTCCCAAGAAAGTACCACCTCAATCTTTTCTAGATTTACTGCAACTCCAGCCTCTGATATGACACGTCCAAGGAAGTGAACCTCTCGGATCAAGAACTGGAACTTCCAGAGCTTACCATAAAGATGGTTCTATTGGAGTGTGTCCAGTACTACCTACAAATGATTGGCATGCTCCTCCTTAGTAGTAGAGTATATCAGAATGTTTTCGATAAAGACCACTAGAAAGAAATCAAGGTATGGCTAAAAGATCATGTTCATGAGTCCCATGAACACTTCTGGAGTGTTGGTCACGCCGAATGGCATAACCAAGAACTCAAAATGGCTATACCGACACCTTAAGGTCATCTTCTACACATCCTCATCTCAAACTCTAAGCTGGTGATAGCCTGATCTGAGGTCTATCTTCAAGAACCACCGTGAACCCTTTAGCTAATAAAAGAGGTCATCAATCCTCAAGAGTGGGTACTTGTTCTTCACAGTCACCTGGTTCAGGCACCAATATTCAACACAAAGCCTCAAGCTCTCATCCGCCTTCTTGGTGAACAAAATCGGGGCTGCCCAAGGTGAAAAACTGGGCTGGAAGAACCCCTTCCCCTGCAAGTCCTCTAGTTGTACTCGTATCTCGCAAAGCTCTGTAGGAGCCATCCGATATGCTGGTGAAGATATTGGTGTCTTCCTGGGGTATAAGTCAATGTAAAAGTCCACCTCTCTACGAGGAGGTAGACTTGGGACATCATTAGGGAAAACATCTGTATACTGGTTCACCACTATAGGATAGATCAGACTCTCCACATCAACATCTCCAAGGGTAAGGCAAGCCAACTGATGAGTGATCGGCTGCAATCTCCTCTGGGTAAGTCCATCCTACACTACAAAGGATCACTTCTCACTGGTGAAGGTAAACCTGATCCCATCCGTGCGGACACACCACACCTTGTGCCTAATATAGTCAATACGATAATGGACTGTAGATAACCAATCCATACCAAAGACGACGTTGTAAGGTCTCTACACCGCTACTAGGAGATCCCAGCTGAAACTCTTGCCTCCTAGAGTAAGCTCACATTGCCGAAACCAGTGAATAATCATTGAATATACTCCTATAAGAGTCTTTAGCCATAAGGATCGAGCCAACAGCTCTGTTGGAATCTCTGAGCTCTGAACAAGGGTAGTGGAAATAAAAGAATGACTGGAACCTGTGTCTATAAGTACTGCAGCTAAGGTGGAGTAGACACAGATCGTATCTCGTATCATCTCTGGAGCACCATGATCGGAGGCCTCAACTGCCTGGAGCTGAGATCTCCCCTATCCACCTACTCCCTGTGGTCGGGGTGGACCTTCTGGTGGTGGTGGTGGTAATATCCCGAATCGTCTCCCACCACCGGCTGCATGACCAGCTCCTCTGCCACGTCCACCTGCTCCCTACAGACCTCCTTAGTCGAACCTCTATATCTACCTAGGTGGTCCTTCGACCATCTTCTGATCATCCGAATAGCAGTTCAAACAGTCAAAATCCATGTGACCCTACCCGCCACATGCATAACACTTCCCACTCTTGGCATGACTAGCTCAGCTTCGGGTGCCCCGCACAACCAATCCTGAGTCATGCGGTCGTCCACCTATAGTTCTGGTCCTCTTGTACCTCTGTGAGATCTGTCTACTTCCAACTGTAGAAGACTCCACTACGTGATGACTGGTAGTGGGTCTTACTGCTGGTGACTGCTCAGCAAGGAAACTCTCCACCAAGAGGGCTCTCTCTAACAACCCAACCCATGTTAGGATACTGAGTGAGATCAACAAAGCTCTGATCTCCCGCCTGAGCCCCTAATCGAAGGTCTATGACTTGAAGAATGGTTCCCGAACCATATCTGTGGAGTAGCATGAGAGGTCAGTGAACCTCAGTGAATACTGAGCCATTGTGATGCTTCCCTACTACAAATGAAGTTTCTCCTGTATGCGCACTGCGCGGAGAGTCGTTGGAACAAACTATGCCTGAAATAGGATCTCAAAGTCTACCCAGAGAAGCGTCACCTCATCATGAACGTGGAGCATAAAGCTCCACCATCTACCCGCTACTGCTGGTAGAAGGCTGGTAGTAAGAATCACCAAGAGATCGGATAGTGTCTCTATAAGTCAGAAAAATCTCATCACATCCTCCAGCCAATCCTCAACTGCGAGCGGGTCCATCTCTCCCCTGAACCTGGGAGGTCTCTGGCACTGGAACTCATGTAACACGCTCAAGAGGCGTTCACCATTTGCTTCTGGGGTTGGTGGCATCGATGGCCCAACGGGGAGTGGTACCGATGGTGCCTCCGCTGATGCCTCTACTTGAAAAGGGCCCTGCACCAGGTCCTCATCGCTCAGTGGGATATTAGTGTGTACAACTCTCGGAACTCTAGCTGGTTCTTTGCATGGAGGCATCCTGAAAAAAAAAACAGGTGCGCCATGGTAAAAAGTTATAACTGGTGAGCTGAAAGTTATTCATGGTGAGCTGAGTCAAAAGATCACAAAGAAATATTTTGAAAACACACACACAATCAGTGTTTTCGTACACTGAGTCGGAAATCAGAAGTCAGGGTCCTAGTGTATGGATACGCCAACCACCACACCAACACTGGACTCCCTGAACTGAAAACCACACTCATTACTCTTAACAATATTGCTTCATAGAAAATAAAGATCAGAGTCCAATGTTCTGTTGTAGAACTTACCTCTGATACCAATTTGTCAGGACCTATCCCCCGGGACCCATGCCATGAATACCTGAAGCCTGCCTTCCATAGGCCAGGGGCTGGTGACTAGCACCAAAGGTGTAATTCCCTAAAACTGGGAAGGAATTGCCTTTATAACTTGTAAACACACACACACAATCAAGCACATAGCTGGAAGAAACACCAAGTAAACTGTATAACAAAAGAGTGCGGAAAGTAAAAGTGGACATAATACAAGACCAACTGGAAAGTATAAGTACAACTGTGATACAATAAAACTGAAGAAAAGGGAAAGTCAGCCATTAGGTCATCATTTGAGGTTCCTACATAAAGGGTTGGTACATATCACATACTTATCACTCCACGTCTGTTCTTCTACACTATGTAACAACTCGTCATAAGGTCCACCTCCAGGTATCGTCCAGTCCTCGTACTCTCGACCTCAGTCAGCGATGTCCGTCATTTGCATCCAACACAACAAGTTGTGGGAATAACCTGTGCAAGGGTAAGTATAACAATACTCAGTAGGGACCCCGAGACCCTCTAGGTCTCACAAATCGAACAAGGATAAAACACAAAGATGTGTAATAAAAAAATAACCTTACATAGGTATATTCCCATACATATACCTAAGTTACTATGTAATCCATCACAATCATGAGGAAAACCCAGAGGTTCTAACTTAGCTCAAAACATGATTTATTCTATGGGTAGTATTAAGTCACATTCCAAATACAACTTCGAGCACCTCGGTTGCTAGAGAACTTCTCCTCTATCAAGTACAGTTGGCCTACCACGTCACACTGAGGCGCTTCCCACTAACCTTGGATTGCTGAGGTACTCCTCCTATCAAGTACTATGAGTCTGGCAGGTCACACAGAGGCGCTCCACACCATGGGTTTGCCACGTCACATAGAGGCGTCCCCCCTCAAGGCCTGCTGAGGTACTCCTCCTATCGAGTACCATGGGTCTGTTGCATCACTAATGTGCTCCCCACTATAGGTCTTCCGCATCACCAAGATGCTCCCCACTGGGCTTGTTGAGTCACTCTGAGTCAAAACGGTCAGCAGTCATCAATTCTCAACCAACCACTAGGTCTCTGCACTATGATCACTCATCTCCAGGAGGATCTGCTCCACAAGCTACTGGTCGATACTCCAACTACCACGAAGTCCCACAAAGAAGTATCTCAAAATTGCGCCTCATTATAGGGATATCAACACAATAGATGGCGCGTTAATCAGATGCCTGGTCTATGAGTTATTATCCTTTTAGTCCCGGGGGCCCGTTGCATTCGTGATCTATCCAACCCGACTGTTCCCCATCATAATCCAATATACAGTGGGGTATCACTCAAAGGGACCATCTCGTTCCAAGATTTCCAATGCCACTAACAGTTCGCGAATGGACATCTAATGCGAAAGTTATGGCCAAAGAAAAGTAAATGGGTCTTAGTGGCCTGGGTCTGGTCTGACCTGGTCAGAATGACCGAGCCCGACCCGGTTAGGGTTGACCAGGCCCGGCCCATGAGGACCATGAGGGTTCCATGAGGGCAGCTCAACCGAGGGGTACCGTGAGGGTGCATACCGACCACGAGGGGCTCAGACCGGCCGTGAGTGCGCAGATCATCCGCGAGGAGTGCAGACTGGCTGCGGGTTGGTGGACCGGCCACGAGGGGCGCAAAACAACCGTGAGGAGCACGAACTGGACGTGGGTTGGCAGACCGGCCGCAGGGGTAGCAGTTTGGTTAGGAGGGCATAGTTTCTTGGCTCGGCAGTGTGGCTCGACTCAGCGGTGGTGCGACTCAGATTGGACTATGGTGTGACTTGGTGGATAGAGGAACAGATTGGATCAGATAGAGGTGCGGATCGGCGGAAGACAGTGCGAATCAGCTCGGACGACAGTGTGGCTCGACTATGACAGTGGTACGGCTCGGCTTGGTGGTGCGACTCGGCTCGGACGGTGGTGTGGCTCGGCAGATGGCGGCGCGACTCAGCTCGGATGGCGGTGTGGCTCGACGAATGACGGTGCGGCTCGGCGAGGCCACGGTTCAGCCGGGGCGGCGTGGTGAGGCCGCGGGTGGCAGAGCCGTTACCTCTGTCATCTTCTTCGACTTCCTCAATTTTGAAGAATACAACAAAGAAGAACCGTGGAGGGGTCAGGCCATGTTTTTTTGGCCCGCACCCTCCATGTTTAGAGTGGTAGTAAGTGGTTCACAAGTTTGAGAGCCTTCTCCCAAGTACTCCCAATCCTCCTTTTCCAACAAATGAATAGGCATCCCAAAGTAATAGATTGTAATATCTATTAAGTCGTTGGTATAATAAATATATGTGTGTTGGCATAATTAATATTGAGGAAGTCAAGAGGATCCTTCACATTAATTGGGGGGAGGGGTTGAGAGGTTTTCCAAAATTTATGAGGGAGTTGAGGTTTTTCTCCCAATTAATTGGGGGGTTTCAAGGGGGTTTAATCCTGGGTGGTCCCCACCACCATAACCTCTCATGGGAGGTTAGGCTCGGGTGGTCCCCACCACCATAACCTCTCATGGGAGGTTAAGGTCTGGTGGTCCCCACCACCAACTTCTACAAGGTGGTTGGTTACAACCAAAAAAATAAAACACATGTTTATTTTATTTTATTATTTCCATGAAAAACCCAAAAAATAACTTTCACCCTCATCCAACTGCCATCGAGCTGAAAGTCTTCTTAAGTGAATATCGGCACTGCGAGTTCAAATTTTCCCTCAAATTTTAATTTTGAGCACTGGTTCAAAATTTAGAAAAACCCGCTTGCACGTTTACTAAACGTACTGAAAAAAAATTCCAGAAATTCATTCTGGGCATTCTGGGCCTCGGAATCACGCACCGTCAATTTTCACGGACTCATAAAATTCACATTTAATTAAAAAAAATTACATATAAATTCTAGGTTTTTACATTGGCACTATAGTGTGTGGGACCTTTTGAGATTATTGAGTATATTGGGAATGTGGAATACTATTTTTTATTATAAGCTCAGATGACATAGATACATGATGCGTTTAATTTATCACAAATCAAGAAATGATTTTGGAACCATATGATGTTTTGAATTGGGAGGACCTTGACTTGGAACCAGATATGACCATGACTGAGCATCCAGTTTATATTGTTGATTCTCGGAATAAGGTTCTCCATGGGAATCATATAATTGAACTCTAGGTTTTATGGCAGTAGGGTTAAAATTCTCATGTGACTTGGGAGCATAAGATGATGATGATAAATTATTAACCTAATATTTTTTTAAAATAGGATTTTTGATGAGGATTTATTGAGGTAATAAATGTTTATAGTATGGATAATTATACCATCCTTACACATTCTTTTAGGTAATACCTTTGTTTTATCTTTTTTTTTCATTTTTATCCTTAGTTATTCCTACAAAATTATATCCTTTGAAGGTTTAGGGGTGTGTTTTGAGACTTTTTGGTGAGGTAATGAGGTTTTTGGGGGTTTTAACATTCAGTTTGACATCATACCATAGTTTATTAAAATACAAGGATCCCACCAGGTTTTTGATGAGACCAACTGACCAACCATTATATGGATTGCAGTAGGATATTCCTATAAGATTCCTATAAGATAGGTAGTGGAAGCCCACAGAATAGTTGGTGGGGTGTCCAATAGTACAATCATTCTGACTGGATCCAATGGCGAGTTTGTGGTGTTTCTAGAATCCCAAACAGTATTTATAGCACCACTAGCTAGCTGGTGGAAGCCAGTGGCTAGCCAATGACACAGAACTTGATGAGTAACTCCAAGGAAGTATCATATTGTTATTTCCCAAAACAACCATTTTAAATATAATATCCCCTCCCTTGAACTCCATTCAACCCATTCTACCTTCAAGGATCTATTTATGTTATTTTAATCTTTCAAACCTTGAATCTTTATGGATTTAAGTGTCAATTGAATCATGATATTTCTTCCAGTAAGTATAACCTTGATCTAGTCATGAATTCTAATATCCTCGTCTCTCCCCTTCTTTGAGGGATGTAGATCCTTATGTCATTTATGGATCTATATCTTGATTCATGAATTATGTATCTAGGATCCCCTCTGTATTTATTATATCCTTTCAACTCTTCGATGGTCCCGTATTGGGTGTTTGACGATACCACGATTGAGTTACGTGGTTTCATAATCTAGTCTCTATCAATTGAAACTATTTTTTCTAGTTGATTTGAAAATGATTACCAATTGATTTCCATATAATGATTGGATGATTTTGATAATTTTTTTTCAAAATGGCATGGTGTGTGTGATTCATCCTCTTTGAAAATGGAATTTGAAATAAATTATTATTTTTTATAAAATGATCTTGATTTGAAATGAATGAATTGAAGAATTATTTTGATGGTTATTTTGAGAAATGATGGCATGAAATGTTTTAAGGATTTATAATGAAATAAATTATTTTAAAATAAATCTGTTTTCATGAAATAAATTTTATTTTGGTTTTTGAAATGATATAGTCTATTTGAAAATATTATTTTTGAATTTATAAATTATGATTGATGAAACTGATTTGAGATGATTAATTCCCCCTATGAATGATTTAACTGAAGTACATGGGAGCCTATATAGTAAGGTGGTTATTCCATGATAAGAACACTAGGATTGTATTAATTCTACATAGTAATGTATTGATAATAAAAATGTTACTAAACCTTGATGAGGGAAGGGAGTTCACTTATTTGGGTGGACTTCTATTCCTCTTAGACCTAATATTTAAAGAAATGTGCACACTTGGAGATATATTTCATTGAGATGTGTAAGTATCCTTGACCCTTAAACTAAATAACCCCATGACATAATATCAATATTCTATTATTGAGAATTATTTATACATGATTATGTTTATATAATGATTTATTCATACATATCTTGATTGGGATGCTTATTTATGTATGTTTTTGATATATTTTTTTATTAATTCTTATCTTAATTCTTTTCATTGAAATGATTTGATTTTTTTTAAATTGAAAAAATATTACCATGACATGTTTTTTTAAAATCAATCATATTTGGTTTATAGACTGAATATGAAATCTCTAGGTGGGATCCTCATTAGAGAGTGTTTTTCAGACACTACATATGACTTTGGACATATATAAAATTTCTTTGTCCAGGGCCTGGAAAAGGGAAATAATCACTTAGAGGTGGTGGTTGTTTTTGAAAGTAGAAACTTGGGACTTGGTAGTAACTAATGAAGTATGTGATCTATAAATTATGAGGAGATCATGGTAAAGATACTGTCTTGAGTTTTGGTGACATTTTTATTTATTTATCCATTTTGGGCTTTATAATTTTCTAATTTGTGGTATTTTTTTCTTGATAATTTTTTTGGAATACTGACTATTTATGATTTCTTTACATTATTTTCATTTAATTACTATGGTAAAATCATTCCCCTTGACCATTTATTGATTCCAAATCTTTAGTAACCACCCGTCGAGATCATGAATTCCGTTCAATCTATGTATGTCTTGATTTGAGTACCAGTTTAGTAGGTTATCTAGGATGATTTGTGAAGAATACTATCTAACTTAATTTTATCAAGATAAATCAATCCTTTATTACATCAATATAAAATATATATAATACCTAATAATTTTCCATACTATAATCATGTGTTCTACAATAGTTATCCCAAAAATTTAACCATGTCATAAAATCAATTTTCAAGGTTATTGATACTATTTACTATATGTTTCCAATAATTTATTGAAAATATTATTTAAGAGAAATCCTTCAATATTTCATATAATTATCATAAATTTTAGAATATTACAAAATATTAACAATAAACACCACTCACTAGTGAAAATATCTAAGAGTATCAAGAATTAATTTCTATTATAATTTCAACCTCACTTATTTAGGTAAGATTAGGAAACTTACCTTTTCCATCATAATAAAAATATGAAAATATTATTAAACCTTTAAGGATGCTCCCTTATTCAGTTATAAAACATAGTGGTTTCTAGATATATAACTTTCTCAGCTTCATTTTTTTATACTATTTCAACCAAATACTAAAACCCAAAATGGTTATCAATAAAATTAGATTAAATGATCATATAAATATGAAATTTTTATCTTAACATGTATTATCTAATTAAAGCATCATTTCATCCTTTGATACGTCCAGTTCAACCAAATTTGATTTATATTAGGTTCTCTTGTATTTATTAACATAATCCCTTATAGTAATTTGGAAATAAATCCTTTATAATAGTTCCCGATTAGAATGTGATTGACTAAATAATATCCCCCAAAAGCGTCAAACTAGGTGAGTAGTTAGGCTACTTTTTTGTGAACCAAGATATGATTGAGTTAATAAATAATAAAACAATGTTAGGGTTATTAACTTTAGTTACATCTATTATAAATCCTACATTAACTTGTAATATTCAGAGAGGGATATTGTTTCCAGGAAAACCATACAGGCTATACTTCACCAAAATCTCAGGATTTTATCTAATACATAGACTTATCCCTTAGGATTATCTCTTGGGATTACCCCTAGCCTTTTTAATAAAGTTATATTATTCTAATATTTATAAAATTACCTCAACTAACCAAAATATTTATATATACATTTTTAATTATAATCAACCTTCTATGAGATTTATATATCCTTATTTATCTTCAAATGATATCATCCTAATCTCTAATGTATTTTAAACCCTTCTATATTACCAACTATAACGACCCACATAAGTGATCATCTAGTTCACATAACTTAAATAAAATATTACATTATAATAATTTTCGAAGAAAATTTTGGTTTATATTTTTATAGGAATAAGAAAAACATTAACCAACAAAACTAATGTCTTTTCAACTTATGGTCATTTTTACCACTATATAAGAAACTAATTAATCCACAATAATCCTTCAATATCTCCCACAAATAATCCAAACTAGATAATATTCAAGAAAAAATTTAATTATTAATTATCATTATCACCTGGGGAAATGGATATATAAGAAATGGGTGAGCTTAGATATTCAATAAGGGTAAACATAAGTGATAAAAATTAAAAATCATAAGAGAGTATAAGATGAGCATATAGGTATAATTAAGATATATAAGAAATCTATACCCAAAAAATAATAGATCTTAAATCATGGAATATGTCTTGGAATAACATAATACATGAATCAAAATAGCATGTAAATGTGAGTCAATAAACATAATCCAATAGAACATAACATAGTCATATGAATAAGCATTTAACTATGGCATAAACATAAGTATAAAAACCATATGTCAATGATACCAAATAATACATTCATCACAAAACAAGACTGGGATAAAAACCAAATTTACCTATTGGTATTGGGATAATTATAGCAACCCAATCATTTAACTTATATTTTTACATGATTCTAAACATAAATATCCAATAAATAAAAATTGAGGATTTAAAGGCCTAGTGTCATTGGAAGGCTAGATACATAAAATATCCAAGTGAATCTAAAATAAAACAACCTTATTTTAATCTCCATAATGAAATACTAACACCCTTTAAGATCTTAAAATTATATAGGATAACTTGGGTAATACATAAACAAAAGGGATGATCTAAAAAGATGAGTAAGTGAAAAAAATTATAACTAAATATAACATTTGATTCAAAAGGAAGAACATGATACCATAAAAGAAAAGTATCATGAATAATCACATGGGATCATAACATAGATAACATTGAATCAAAATATCATGGAAATATATGAATTTTATAATAACATAAAACATGGTATACGCATAAGTCAAGGCTAAATTCTAAGACAACATCACATGGTAGATATAATCCCATCAGGAATTAGGTTTAATCCATAATCATATACATATCATCTCATGGGGGAAAAAATACCCAATTCACTAGATAAATATCTAGAAACAACCATTATAAAATGTAAATTTTTATTTGTTCCACATAGGTAAAGTAATCATAAGGAATAAATATAATAATTACCCATGGAAAGAAATGGGTTACAAAATCATGTATTATAACATAGCCAAATGGATTGTCATAGTGAATTCAATGAAAGAAGGTATTAAATCATTCTTGGAAATTTGTAATAAAATAAAAAATTATAGGACATGATAATTAAGTAAATGTTAATTTATTACATAAAAATGAGTGGATAAATAATTTTGGAAATATTCTTTTTAAGTGGTGTTTTTAGAAAAAGGGTAGAGAATCATTAAAGATGTAAAGGTTATAATAATAACAATAACACCATAAATGAACTAAAAAGGTATTTACCTAATAAAATTGTAAATTTTAGAAACCATGGGTGTTATAAAACACATTATTAAGTGGTACTTGAAAAGGGGCAAGAAATAGAGAAGTTCCATTTTATTAGGTTTTCTTAACGAATGAAATTGAGAAGGAAACCTTTAAAACCTATACATCCCAGTCAAGAAAAGATTAATTAAGATAGTTATATATTTTTGGAAAATATATACATAATATAGAAGAATTATATTTTAATATTATAGTTATAAAACGAGGTAATGAAGAGAAATCACAACTTCAATAAAAATAGGATGGTTTAGAGACATCCCTCTCCGTAGGTTCTAGAATAATTATGTACTTACACTTAACATCTGAGATAATAAAATTATATTCATTAATTACTTAATTTATGACCTTTTAAATCTAAATTTTATTTCATATAATTTAATTATGTTAATTTATAACCATTTTAATGAGATATAATGTTTAATTTCGTTGTTACAGGGTTGTTTGTTTCATGGTTCCAAGGTCAGATCAATTGTAAATAATTATTAATGTTATTGTCAGATGAGACTATAACTAAAAATGTGAAATGAAATGGTATTAATGTACATTAATATATTTAAATATTCCCAAATATACTTTTTTGTTCTGATATAGGTAAGATTAATTTAGTAAAAATGTTAACATTATACAGTTAGTTCATTTAGGCAGTTTTATCGATCGTCACGAACTAGTTTTATTTATTTAATATTATGGGTATATATTAATTATATATCATTAAATAATATATAATATAATTATTATAATCATATTTAAGAATAATAATATTTTTATGACTAGTCTTGATGGCGGTGGAGAAAATTGAAGTACGTTGTTCGTAGAGGCAATGAACCAACCATATTGTAGGAAACATTTTAATTTCAAAATCTGAATATGGAAGGGTATAATATGAATATTACACCATAATAATAATATATTAGTATATTTAGGAAAGTTATGTTACTATTTTTAGGTGTATGGAGAATAAATGGGGTGGTAGAAGAAGAATAAAATTGAAATAGATTAGTCAAGAATTTTACCTCTTCCTTTGGTTGCCTCCTCTCAGGATACCCATTAAGGCTAATTAGAATTGTATTTTTATGAGAAAAACAGAACTATAAAATGGGGTAGAGTATTGGGAAGATATTTTTTATGAAATTTGACAAGCTACAAGGCTTAAAATTTGTGAGGAGAAGATGAGGTATTTATAAGGGTAGGAGAGGGGTGTTTTTGAATATAATATTCATTAGTTTATTATTTTGGATAAAGACTACCAATAATATTGATTATTATGACTATATATAGTAAATATTTCATGTGAGTTTGAAATAATGGGATCATACATCAGTCATGACTCAAAAAATCATATATTTAGCTCATAATGTTAAATATCTAATTTCATCGTATTCCACGTTTCACTAAAAATTCAACAATTTTAGAAAAATATCAAAAATTATCCTTAACCACTTTTAAATGTTTATATTTGAAAAATTAAATCTTTTTTATGAAAATAATTTTCTAAATATGATAAATTTAATTTTTAAATAAAGTCCTCATTTAGTTAAAAAATACCAATTTTAATATTATGATCAATTTTATGACTAATTGAAAAATTAATTAAGGTATTATAAAAATTTATTATCATTATAATAAATAATAATATTAATTTATAAATTTTTTTTAGGAAAATAAACTTTATTTTAAATCATTATATTTATTATAAAATATAAATGAAATATATATGTTTTAGAAAAACATAAAACTTATTTTTACCATTTTTAAAACATTTATTTACTTGTATCATGATATAATATAACATATTTTCATTTTATAGGATTTATTAATAAACTTTTACACTTAAATAAGTGATTATACTATTTTAATAGTCTCGTTACTATTCGTAATGACCATATTATTATTCCAACGGTCAGATTACTATTCCAATGACAAGATTTGAAATGGTAATATGAGTTAACAAATTTTTATAAATACCTTATATTTCATTCATTACCCAGTACATTTTATTGTCTCTTAAGGTTTTATATATTTTCATTTTCAAGATGAATATTGCATTACTAATATTCTACTTCATTTCTACAGTGTTGTTTTTATTACAGTTATTTTGGTGGACCGAGAAATTCCAAATTTTCATATTTTAGTTATCTTATATTCTATTTTTTATTCCGTTATAATATTTTCCATTATTAAGGATATTTATATTCTATAAATGTAACATATAAATTAATATAATAATTTTTTTGGTTTCATTGTGTGTTGCATGTGCCTTTTACTACATGTACCCTTGGGCTTGAGATAAATCCTCTAGTGTACCCCTTTGGATTGGGATAAATCCTATCATATACCATTTAACATGGGACACATCACACTATGTACCCTTTTTCTTGGGATAAATCATATCATTCACCCTTTGGATTGGGATAAATACTCTAGTTTAACCTTTGGCTTGGGATACATCATCCTAGGAACCCTTTAGCTTGGGATAAATCCTCTTGTCTATCCTTTTGATCACATGAGACATAAAATTAAACAAATTAATTAAAGGGAGATATAGGAACCTAACCATCATCTTATATACGTATGTGTGCCACATAAAATAAGTCATCATATCATAAAGATACCAAGGAAATAAAACGGTTTCATATCCATTTCAAATAGAACCACATAATGAAAAAATTTATAATTCCATCAATAATCATAACATAAAAAACCCATGGGTAATAAATGGATATCCAATGAAATAGTAACATTCTAGTTAAATACCATTAAAAAAGATAATAAGGCACATATTATTTAAATCATTTAGATAAAGGGTATACATTTAGGAAAATAATTTCTCTAATAAATTGATGCATAAAATCTAGGCAAACACCCTTCAATAAAAGGAACAAAAAATAGGGTATTTATATAGGGAAGACATTGGTAGAAAAATTAGGTTTATAATCCTTCAATGTTTAGTAAAGACAAAGGTTGACATTGATCATTTTAATAAAAAAATAACAATCAAAAGTCTCCTGTTGAGTGAAGGTGGAAGGTATCATTCAAATAATATAATTAATCAAGAATAATATGTATCAAAGGATAATAAATTATATGAAAAACACTTTTTAGAATATTTAGAAAAACCACTTTGGAAAAAAGAAATATTCTTGATCTATTGAAATCATTTTAAATTATTTTTTTTATAAAACTAGGATAAATGTATTCTATTTTATAAATCATTTAAATAATAATTTTTATATGTAACACAAATATTGTGTAATGATGTGTTCATATATAAGTAAACATAAAAATATATTTTAGAAAACATTTTTAAAATTATTATAAAAAGACAAAGATAAATGTCACTTTTAAAATTTATTTTCAAAAAGGGTGAATTGAAAATATTAAAAGAATTTAATTTTTAAAAAATAAAATTCAATAATAGATCCTTGAAAAGAACTAAATGTTATAGAAAATAAATTTAGAGTGTAAGATAAAATATTTGATTATGAATGGATATAAAACACTTTTAGATACTTTGAAATACCTTTGTTTGAAAACCCACAACATAAAAAAAGTGTTAGCTTTTAATTTTTGAATAGAATTATGAGAATTATAGAAAATAATCCATATAATATTTCTTATAAATATAGGAAAACATTTTAGGGAATGAAAATATAGGCATGGAATAAATATTCAATGGTGAGAATGAGAGTTATTCTTACAAATATTATGCTTTAATTACATAATTTCTTTTATCAAAGAAGTTGTTATTAACGATAACAAGGAATTTAACTAGAGAAAAAAGGAAATTCTATAGAAAATAGTGGGAATTAAATATCAAAAAAATATTAAAAGGTATACTAAATTTGGTAATATTATAATTGGATGTATAAAAAATTTAGTCAATGTAACCCTTATAAAATTATAAATTATTGAATAAAAATACCTTGAAGTATATGATTTCAAATGAAACATAAAATATCACGAATAACAAGATAATAATGATACAAAATATTAAAGGGGTATTAGATATAACATTACAAATAAAAAATGGTGTATAATAATAATTTTGTCCCAATGAGTGAAAATTTGAGATAAGAAATCGTTACCTTAATTCTTACTTAGTTTAAATGACTTATAACCTCCTGTATAAAAAAGTATCTATATTAATCATCCATTTTATAATATTTTTAATATTTATAAACTTTTATAAACTTGATTTTTAATAATTCTCTTCATGTATATTGGTCAGTTTTTATCAATTTTCAGTATTGGGTGTGAGTAATCTTGATCATTTTGAACTAGTTTCATAATAACTATATTGCTCTTCATTATTATACCAAATTTCATCATTACAAGATCATAAAATTTACTAGAACTGATGTTTCATAATTATTTATATTTTAATAATTTCATTCTATGACACTTTTTTTATGATCCTTAAATTTGAATTTGGTGATGAGTAGGTTTCAATGATTCTTACTGAACAAAGGGTGTTTTATTAAATGAGTTAAATTTATATATTACCATTAAAGAACAATAAAAAACCAATTTTTTAATTATTTTTATAATATATTACCATAAATTAAATTCATATAGTAATCCATTATATAAATTTATATCATTTTTCAAGTAGGTGTCTAAGCCAACCCAAACAAGAACATAACATAATTAATAGATGATTGTGAAGTGATTTAGTTGTAATATGATTATAAAGGAAACATAATGACATCATTTAGTGTTCATTAATGTGTTATGGTAGAATTTTATATAATAATAAGAATAATATAACCTATGCAATGTTATTTAATATTATGAAAAAATAATCTTTTTTCTCTTAGAACTCCCTTTTGAACGGTTGAATTTTCCAAAGTTGTTTACTTCTCATATTGTTAATAGGTTGTATAATTTATCTTTAAATAACCTTAATAATTTTATAAAAACATATTTATACATTACACCCATTATCATGACCATAAATATAAGGTGGTTATGAAAATAAAAATAAAAATCGATCATTCCACGGAGCGGGAAGTCCACACATAAACATGGGTGGTGATTTCATTTTCCATAGAATAGAGAAATGGAGTAATTTGGTTTATTATTTAAGAATATAAACTATGCAATGAATATAATACGTATATAATAAATTATCTATTAGAACAATACTTGAAAGGAATTTAAGGGAAATTATATATATATATATATATATTAATTCGAAGGTGGTAGTCCGTACAATGCACGAATGATAGTTTCATTTTTCATAATAGAAACTTGAAAACTGGTTAATGATTATACCATAATTATAATAACATAAGAATATAATAATTATATTTATTTTATAATTTTAAGATGTTTTAATGGAATTTTATGAAGAATAAGTGTACATAAAAAGATAAAAATGATAAAGGAGTAGTTAGACATTTATACCTCACTTCATGGATTATATCCATTGAAATGGGGGTTAATCCTTTAAGGGATGGTCTTCTGAGAAGAAAAAAATGATTAAAGGTGTATAATAATGTGGAGGACAGGTTTGGGAGGATTTTGTTCTAAACTAAGTGTATTTATTTTGAGGGAAAGTGATGAGAGTTGTTCTCCTTTTATAAGTGAAAAGGGATGCCATTTTTGTAAATACCCAAAAATTTTTAATAATAGGAAGTCACTCTCAAGTAAAGTAACAAAAAATCAAAAAATAATGAAGAAGGTAAGGTATAATATCCATAAAGTCCTAAAAAACCCATTCTACCACAAGTTTTAAACATGTTTTTGGTATTTAACTCTTGGTTAACCTTTTTATCCCCTTATTAATGTATTTAGTTTTTACCAAAGTAATTTAACCTTTATTCTTAAATATATATTGGTAAAAATTAAATAATTTAGACATAATGATTCCAAATTTGAAATACATTTTATTATAATAGTTTTCTAAAATGGATAAAAATTAATTTTAAAATACTAATTGTATATTGTATTAAAATTTAATTTTTATTAAAAAATATTACTTATATCCAAAAATGTAAAATATGAGTTTTTAAATTAAAACCAATTTTTTTAGAATTATAAATTATCTTATAAAATAAATATTTTTTATTATAAGAAGGTTTCATAAATATTAGTTTCATACTCATATACTAATAATTTTAAAAAATTTATGTAATTTTTAAAAACATTATTCTTCACTATTTACATAAAAACCAATCTTTTTATAAAAATACAAAAAATTTATCATAAGATAATATTTTTATTATAAATCCAAAAATTAAGTTTATTTAAAAATTTAAATTCCAAAATATATAAATTTAAATTATTAATATAATTATAAATTATAGCTAGAAATCATTTTTGTAACACCCTGAGACTTTATGTTATATTTATTTTTAAATAAATTTAATCTATTTGATAGTATGCAGTACACGCAACCATGAGTCTAAATAAACCATAATATAATATATGGTTATTACCTAGTTGTTAAATTGGTGTGTATAAATAGTAATAACTAAATTATAAAAAATATATATTTTACAAATTTAAAATAAATTTTTTGGTGATTAACTGATTATAAATAAAAATAAAAAACATCTAAAAAAAGAAATGTTTTTATTAAAAAACTGTATTTTTTCTAAAAAACGGTTTCATCATGTTTTGCACACTTATGTTAAAACTAATTTTTACCACTTTTAGAAATTATATTTTTAAAAAATAAATTATATTTTTAAATAATCATGTTAAAATTATATTAGAATGCATTTTTTTATTTTTCTAAAAAGATTAATCTTTTAATGAATAGTGAAAAATACATATTTTTATTGAAAAATTCATTTTCATATAAAGAATTTACAAAGGTATATTTAGTTTTAAAATTATTTTAAAATAAAAATTTGAAAAATATATTATAATTAATACAATTTAGTCCCTTGGAATATATTATATTTTCAATTTTCATATAAGAACATTTTATACTTGTGAAAGTTTTTATTTGGGAAAATGATTTTTCTATGTGTTTGTAGGTTTAATTTTAAAATAAATTGTTCGACTTATATGAATTTAATTTTGTAAAATTGATTAAATATTTTTAATCAGAAAAATTAATATTAGGATATATGGTAAACTTAATTTTTGATCATAATTAATATTAAAAATAATAAAAATTACTTACCATCGTTAAGGTTAAAACGAGTTTAATGAGGGGTTGAACTAAAATATAAGGGTGATATTGCCAACTAAACTTGTCTAAATCCTATTATATAGGAATATTTAGACCTAATTGAATACCAATATATAATATAAGGTTATTTGGAAGCATTTATCTTTGTAATTACTTTATTATTTTGTTTTGTTTTGGGAAATTTCCTAGTAGTTTCTAAGAGGGCCCCTCCCCCAGTTATAAAAGGCCACAAATATCCTATCATATCCACACTTTAAGAGACATTTTTTTTCAGAGATACTTACCCAAATACCTTAATTAAATAAATCTACATGACCTATAGTCCCTTTTTTATCATAAAACCATTATAGGAAGGATTTAGGTATAATTCTAAAGTGGTTCTCTAAAGAAGAGGTATAGCTCTTAACCATGAATCTTCTTTTTATTTCTTCCTTTTACTCACTAAAATATTATAAAACTATGATAAAATAAAAAAATATATCTTCCATATAATTATATTTTATTATTTAAATATAATAACCTATATCCATCCCATCTTCTATAAAATGGGAAATTAAAACTTAAAAAATGAGTACACTGGGCTACTGCCTCGAGAACCGATGTAAGTTGTTTTCCATCACCACCTACAAAAAATGGATATAATTATGGATTTAATATATATATATATATATATGATATTTATGACATAAAAAAACTTATAAAATTATAATATCACATCTACATTATTACATTATAATCCATTGGAAAACGATCATGTTGTTTGTGCATACATATAGACTAACAAATCCATAAAGTGATGTGATTTGTTTTTCATTTTATTTTTACACGGATATAAATAAGGATTTATTTGATGAATATATAGGATTTATATGATATAATAATTATTATATAAAGGTTAATTATAATTTACCTATATTTTGTTCCATCTATCAAAAAAATTAAAACAACATTCATGCGTACGTACGACCTACCATCTCCATGAACAATGTAACTCATTTTTCAATCACTAAATCTTATGGAATATTATAAATAATTATATAATTAATATATATTATATGTATATAATTGTTAATATTATATAGATGATGGAACCATGATCAAATTATAAGCATCGAAACTACCAAACAAAAACATACATGAAAAACCAAGCAGTCATTACCCAGAATAGTAATTTTAATAAAGAATTGTTTATAAATATGTGATAAAAGGTTAAAAGTAAATAATATATGGTATAATATATATATGGATATATTTTTTAAAACATTTATAATAAATCTATATTTATTATATTGGATTTTTGGACACGTATATAATAAATTGGACCTAAGGTAAGAATTTCACATCTCACTTTTACTTCCGTGAGATATACGCCATATTCACAAATTATTTATTTTTTGTGGTGTATATGATTCCCATTTTAATGTTATATCATTAATATATTTATATTTATGGTATTTAAATTTTCATTTTAAGTTTATTCTTTCATAGAGGTTATGATTCAAAATTTACCAAAGTTATAAGGTTTTGTTTCACAATCTCATCATTATTCGAGATTGTTTATGTTTAATTACCCATTGAAGTAATTGTTATATATATATATATATATATATATATATATCTTATAACTAATATATTATATTATCCTATAGCTATTAATTAAATTTTCAAGTAATCGTTCCATTTTCTTCTCTTTGATCATTAAAATGATAAAGAAAATATTTTTAAGAAACACAGATGTTATTTATCCCTTCAGTTGAAAATAATTTATCCCAATGTACATGATTTATAAGTTTTTTAAAATTTCTTAAATATTCCTCAATTATTTTTAAAATTCATTTTTCCCATGATATTATTTTTACAAAATGTTTTAATAGTAATCTTCCTTTCATTTTTGGAATGAGTTAGTTTCTATCATTTTGAAGTGTGAAAAGAATGATTTCTTTTTACTTATTCAACATGAATGATATTTTATACCATCATGAATGAAACTTGATTTGAAAATTATGTTATAATGTTTCATGTTAATTTTTGAAGAAATTTTTTTCCTAATATTTTTTATATTCTCTGTTTTAAAATTTAATTTCAAATCAAAAATGCTATTTTTATCAAGAATATTTTTAATGAAATTTTATGGTATTTATTTTCATAAACAACTAACACCCTTATATTAATAATTATCCACTTAGTATATGATGTAATGACACCATACTTGTTATTTCACTAGATGGGTTTTGATTAGTTTGGTTGGGGATGTACGATTTTGACACTTTTCACCATATTACTCTAAATGGATTATGATTATGTTTAATGATTAGAGAAAGAATTAACATTTAATATACTATTTTTTAAATATTAATGTCCATGTTTATTATGTTTAAACCCTTTAATATGAGAAATTCATCTGAAATATTAAATAATAGGTGGATCCCATTAATCTCCTCAATTAATTATTAGGTTCAATGAGACAAACTCGATTGAGAATTTGGTTGAGGCCTTGGCCATTTATTTGAGATGTCTTAGAATGAGAAATTAATGGTATTTTTATAATGTAACATATTATTAATTCCATTATTATGATATTATTTATTTATTTCCATGTGATTATTTGATTAGTTATGATTTCCAAAGATAATTTTCAAGTTAATGTGATTATTTACTTGAAATAATTTGATCATCATTTATTCCTTCCATATTATTCTTCATGTTCATGTTATTGATTAAATGTCATGTGTTATTAGATATTTAACTTGAAATATTTATGATTATTTATTTATTCATTATCGCTTAAAATGTATGCATTCTCTTACTAAGCATCTGATATCACCACTTACTTATGTTTTCTTTCTCAAGGATACTAGGAAGTGTATTATGATTGATATGTAGGGATATTTTGAAGGTAATAATGGGTTTATAAAATAAAATAATACAATATATTTAAAATTTTTAAATGTAATATGATGATCAAGTTTTTATATAGTTTTCTAATACTACTAAACAATTATATCATTTGGGATTCGATTATTTGTATCTAGTGCCAATATAATAAATCAACCAAACTCTAGAATACTTGGGTCAGGATCTTTATAGTTGGTATCAGAGGATTTTTAATATAAACCTTGGGAAATAGATTTAGAAAACATTGATTATGTAATATACCCCTATGTTTTACTTTAAAGATAATACTAAGCATAAGATAACATCCTAAAGATTTGATAAGGTATATATTATATATATTTCCTAAAATAAATCAATATCTATATACTACAGGTGGATGTGGCTCTATAAAATTTATACCTAGGAGAAAAAACTTATAAAAGTGAGCATTGGGATTTGACTCAATCATCACTTGGGACATAAAATGGGACATATTGTATACCTGGTTTTCCACTCCTAGGGGACATTCTTGGGAAAATTTACATTTTCTTTACAAACCATTATAAAGGATTTGAAAATGTTTTCATTTTTAAATTTTTCCAAAGAAACATAGTTTATGATTCTGAGATTATCTATTCATAAATTTTCTAATTTATGTCAAGTGTTTCGCTATTTTTTTTATTATAAAAATGGTACCTAGTGAAATGAATGGGAAATATATTAATGCATGATATCCATGTAGGAATTTACCTCCTGGTAATGATAATAAATCCAGATATAGATTTTTAGTTGGAGATAAACTATTTATAACCATATTGAGGAAGATAACATGTTATGACCAATAAAATTACTTGTATGCAATAGCCTACTAATTCAAAATGTGATGTAACAATGTTATACCACATCACACATAATAATCCTCAATAATTAAATGGTTTTAAAAATTCATTTGTAGATGATAAATGTATTAGTTCCTTATAAGAATATTTTTCTCACTTTGGGATGTAATGAAAGATTGAAGTTTGTTATGGAATTTTATTATATATCAATAGATGTGAATCAATGATGGTCATTGAATCAAAACACTAAGGATGGTGAGGAAATAGAGGGCACTGAATTGAAGGATTTTAAAGTATTTTTTTGGAAAATTATTTTACTCATGAGCAATGAGAAGATATAGAGATACAATTCATGAGTCTAAGAAAAATGAAAGATGAAAGTATTTCGAAGTATGAAGCCAAATTTACAAGGTTATAAATGCATGATGTGGACTATGTATGTAATACAAAAAAGAAATATTAACCATTTCTTTGATGGGATTATACCAATCATTTTAAGGTAACAATTCTACCAAATATTCTCATAATATAATAACATAGTATCATGTGCTATTATGACAAAGAAATAATTATCTGAGTCGTATGGATTTGAAGGAAATAAATATAAAAAAAGGGTTTCTAAAATTTTTGTAAAATTAAATATATAAAAATGGAAGAAGTGAATGGTTGAATTTTCAGATTGTAATAAATGTGAAAGGAAACACCATGGACCATTCTTTCTAGGTATGAGATTTTGATACATGTTTAGAGAGAAAGAACACTAGGATCTTGATTTCAAGGGCGAAAAGGAAGCATACAATGTTCAATAATTCAACTTTTGGAGTTGGGGCACTATGAAAATGATTTCTCCATGTGTCAATGGAATTTCTCACAGAAAAGGGAAAGGGATAAAAGATTAGCTAGGGTGATCACAAAAGATTAGGTTGAAGTTATTAATGATGTGGTAGAAGATACACTAATAATATCATCAAATTTAGTTAATGATTCATTTTATTTAGAATCTTTTAACTCTTTTATATCATCCAATATTTTCAAGAAAATTACTTATTTTCCTAGAACCTTAAGGTTGGAGTTATCGGTCAAGACTCTTAGTAGAAGTCTCACTTTAACAAGGATGTGTCAGTTAGTACCAATTATGGAACATAAAGGTTCTATATTTACCAACCTGGCTATTATAACTATGGTTGATTTTGATATAATCCAATGTATGTAATGAATTTGAAAATATGATTCCAAAATTTATTACAAAGAGAAAGAGTTTTTGATTCATAAAGAAGATATAGAATTATTTATCATTAGAGGGGAAACTTCCTTATCTCTTCTAAATGATATTATTAGGGAAGAAGAGTAGATACAATATATGGATGAAAAATGTAATCTATGAATTTAGAATGCACCTATCATATAAGAATAAATTGATGCATTTCCGAAGAATTTAATTGGAAATCCACCAGAGAGTGAAGTTTATTATTCCATTTATTTAATACCCGATGCATGACCTATATCAAAAATTCCTATAAAATGGACATTGTGGAATTATTGGATCTAAAGAAACAACTAGAGGATTTGTGTGATAAAAGATTTATACACCATAGTGTCTCACCTTGGGGATAACCTATTCGTTTCATTAAAAATAAAGATATATCTATGAGTTTGTGCATTGATTATAGGGAAACCCATACTATTAAAATAAAAAAAGTATTCTCTGCCTCACATTGATGATTTATTCAATAAACTTTATCAAGATCAATATTTTCTCAAGATTTAACTTTGTTCTGGGTATCATAAATTTTGTTTAAATAACAAAGATATTCTGGGGACAAAATTTCATATGAGTTATGAACATTATGAGTTTACAGTAATTCTATTTGGATAGAATAATTCACCCTTTCAATTAATGTATCTAATGAACATTTTATTCAAGGAATATATTGATAATTTTTTAGGTATTTATTTATGATATCTTGATGTGATATAAGATCTATGAAGACTATGAGAATCACTTATAGATCATTCTTGAGTCCCTTACAAGAAAAGAGATATATGGTAAATTTAGAATGTGTGAATTTTGTCTTTAGAAAGTTTCTTTTCATGTACATATCATCTCTAATGATGGAATCTAAGTTAATCCTATAAAGAAAAAGGTAGTACAAAAATGGATTATTCAAAATAATGTAAACAAGGTATATAGTTTTATTTGTTTGGTAGGTTACAATGAGTGATTTTTTAAATTTTTTTTTGATTGTATAACACATTAACCAAACTTTCTCTAAAAGGGCTTAAGTTTGTATGGATAATGGAATTTGAATAATATTTTGAAGAATTGATGGGGAGAATCATGAATGCTTTGATTTTGACTCTACCAATGAGAAATTATGGATTTGTAATGTATATTGATGTATTGATGAAGGGACATGGTTTTTTCCTTATGCAGAATGATAATGTTTTTTCCTATGCATAAAGGGATTTAATGATTCTTGAATAAAACTATACTATCCATGATCTTGATTGGGAAGCCATAACCTTTTCTTTGATTATATGGATACGTTATCTATATGGTAAAAAGTATGAGATATAAAAATATCATAAGAGTTTAGAATACATATTTTCATAGAACATTCTTAACATGAGGACAATGTGATGGCTTGAGCTATTCAAGGACCATGATTACTCAATGCACTACCACCCAAGGAAAGAGAATATGGTAAAAGATTCATTGATCAGAAAAGATATTGGATTTATGACCAAAATAAAGATTGATTGGGATAATATGTTCATGAATTTAGTAAATATAAATATGAAAATTATTAATGAATAGGGTAAATAACTCATTTTTAAATGATTTATAAACCATCTTTATTAGAAAAGATAAAAATCTCTCAACCCGATGATGTGAATTTAAAAAAAACAAATCTATGAATGATAGAAAATTTGTAGATTTAATTTTTAAATATTATGTTCTAAAATTTGTGAAGTAACTATATGTTCCATCTATACCAGATATAAAGAGGGAATTATTGGATAATGCTCATAGCTCAAATTTTTGTATACACCCTAGTAACACCAAGATGAATTGAGATTTGATGGAACATTTTTTATGGGATAATATAAAGTGGGAAATTGATAATAATGTATCAATATGATTGGTTTTATAGAATGATATAAATGAATGAGAATATCCTAGAGGATTCATGAAACTTATTTCTATTCCTTTGTGGAAATGGGATGAAATTACTATTTACTTTTTCATTAGATTACCAAATAATCCTAGAAATAAGGATGCAATATGGGTTATTATTGAATACCTCAGAAAATATGCACATTTTCTCACTATAAGAGAATATCTACCTCTTTATCACCTTGTGAAAATATATATTAATGAATTTTTAATATTTCATGGTGCACCTCTTGTAATTGTGACTCATCTTGATCCATGATTTTCATTAAAATTATGGAAAAATATTCAGAAGGATTTTGATACTGAGATTTTTTTGAGCACTTATTATCACCCTAAAACTAAAATATAGTATAAAAAGACTATTTAAACATTATAATTCATTTTTAGGTCATTATATCTTGACATTAAAAGTATTTGGGATCAATATATACCTTTTTAGAGTTCTATTTTAATAAAATATTCCATTCAAGTATTCAAATGATTCTATATGAAGCATTATATGGAAAGAGATTTCATACTTCATTTTTTTTGGATGAAGTTGGTGAAAGGAAGATTATAGGTCAAAAAATTATAGAGGAGATAATTATAAAGGTAAATAGAATTCAAAGTTGTACCAAATGTTCTCAAAGAAGGAAAAAAATCTATGCTGATAACCAAAGAAAATATTTTGAATTTCAAGTAAGAGATCATGTTTTTTTGAAAGTATCTCTATGGAAGGGTGTTATAAGGTTTGGTAAGAAAGGGAAATTGAGCCCCAAGTATATCATAACTTTTGAAATCCTAGAAATAATTGAAGTTGTGGATTACTATATAGCAATTACACCTAGTCTCTCTAAAGTATATAATGTGTTCCATATATCATTATTAAGGAAGTACATACTAGACCCAAGAAATGTGCTCACCTATGAAGAAATAGAATTGAAACCAGATATATCTTAATTTTATTAGACTATATAGGTCTAAACATTAGAGAACAAGATTTGAGGAATCATACAACTCAACTAGTAAAGGTACTTTATAGAAATCCTAAGATAGAAAATGAGATGTGGGAACCTGAAGAAGTTACAATGAAGAAATACCTTGAACCTTTCATGGGGTGGCATTATGAAAATTTTGATAGTGGAATGTTTTGGAAGGATGTAATAATGTAACAACCCAAGAATTTATGAAATTATTTTTAAATAAATTTAATCTATTTGATAGTTTACGGTACCCACAACCCTGAGTCTAAAGGAACCGTAATATAGTATACTGTTATAAACTAGTCATTAAATCGGGGGGTATGAATAAGGATAAATAAATTATGAAAATTATTTGGATTATATATGTAAAAATAAATTTATTGTTTATAAATTTAATATAAATAAAAATAAAAACAATTTTAAAGAAAAATAATTTTTTTATGAAAAACAATACTTTTTATGAAAAATAGTTTCCTTATGTATTGTGAAATTATTTTAAAATTATATTATACCACTTTTATAAATTTTATTTGAAAAAATTAAATTCATTTTTAATATCATCATTTTAAATTTTACTTATAATTTATTTATATATTTTTCAAAAAATATTAATCTTTCGATGAACTGTTAAAAATAATGATTTTTATAAAAAAATACCATTTCGTTTAAAGAACTTATAGAGGTCTTATATTTTAAGTTAAAATTAGTTCTATTATATTATATTTAAAAAAATTTAGGCCATTTTAATTAATTATATTTTAAATTGTTATATAATTACTTCTTATACTTATGCAAACTTTTATTTTGAAACCGTTTTTTCTATGCGTTATTGGGTTTCATTTTAAATTATATTAAACAAATTTTATTAAATTAATTTGATAAAATAGATTCCATATTTGGAATCAGAATAATTAATATTTTTTAATAAGGTCAATTTAATTTTTGGTTATAATTAATAGTGAAAATAATAAAAATTAGTTATCGTGGTTAACGTTAAAACAGGTTTACCGAGGGGTTAAACAAAAAATATAAGGGTAATTTTTACAACTAAACTTGTCAAAACACTTTGTTATGGTCATATTTTGACTATATAATATCTAAAATTATAATATAAGGTCACTTTGAAACATTTTATTTGGAAGTAATATCATTTTTTATTCTTTTGGGAAGTTTCCAAGTGGTTTCCAAGTGGGTCCCCTCCCCCATTTATGAATGGGAACCCCCACTCCTCTCCTATGCTCACATAAAGTGCCCTATGCTTAATAAAACAATTTCCCTAAATACCGTCCCTAAATCTATCCCCATAACCAAGATTTCTTTTTTATAAGATATCCATTCTAGGAAGTATTTAGTTATAAACCTAAAGAGGTTCTTCGAAGATGAGGTATAATTATTAACAATCCATCTTCATTTTATTTCTTCCTCTTTAAAATATTATCCACATAAGATAAAATAGAAAAAAAATTATCTTAAATATAATTTTATGTTATTAGGTTAAAGAGATAACCTATATCCATCTAATATTTCATCAAATCAGAAATGAAACCGTCAATCATGTGTATGGAAAACTATCGCCTCGTGAACTGATGTAATTCCATTTCCATAACCACCTATCACATATTAATGTAATGACTGATTTAATATATATATATATATATAATATTTATTAAATAATTAAAATTAATAAATTATTAAATCACATCTACCTTCTTACCTTCCAATCCGTTTGAAAACAATAATGTCCCTCTTGTGTACGTGTGGAATACAACCTACATGAAGCGATGTGATTTGTTTTTAATTTTATATTGAAAAGTAGGGTAGTAATGATTTATTTTGTGAAAATATTTTTTTTACGATATAATAATAATTATTTTAATTTGAATTATCATTTACCTTTCTTTTGTTCGATTCGTAAAAAAATGAAAACAATGTTCAAGTGTACTTACGACATATTGTCTCCATGAATGGTGTAACTCATTTCTATATCTCTAAATTTTATGGAATATTATAAATAATTATATATTGAATATATATTATATTTATATAACTTTTAAAATTCTATATATTATGTAACCATGATCAAAATACAAGGATCAAAACTACAAAACCAAAACATACATGAAAAACAAACCAATTATCACCTGATATAAAAGTTTTAATAAAGAATTGTTAATAAACCGGAGATAAAAAGTAAAAAGTAAATAATATATGGTATTATATATATATAAGGGTTATTTAATATATTTATAATAAAACTATATTTATTAAACATGATTTTTGGACACATATGAATGAAATCAGACTTGAGGTGAGGGTTTCTCATCTAAATTTTACTTTAGTGAGATATTTTCCATATTAACCATTTATTTATTTTCTGTTCTTTATATAATGAAAATTTGATTTTTATATCATGAATATATTAAAATTCATGGTATTTAAAGTTTCAGTTGAAGTTACTTCTTTCATGGAGTTTATGATAAAAATTTACCAAAGTGGTAAGGGTTTATTTCACAATCT
The DNA here is from genome assembly GCA_963277665.1 of Viscum album. Classification (NCBI taxonomy): domain Eukaryota; kingdom Viridiplantae; phylum Streptophyta; class Magnoliopsida; order Santalales; family Viscaceae; genus Viscum; species Viscum album. The sequence continues at coordinate 1,283,613,255 of OY728136.1, read as the reverse complement.
CATCATTATTCAGAAATTTTTATGTTTAAGTTTTACATGGGTAATTGTTTGATATTTATATGTTAAACCCAATATATTTTGTTTTACAATGTTTATTCATTAAATTTTATAGTAATAGTTTAATTTTCCACCCTTTTTTACTTAAAACGATTTAGAAAATGTATTTATGAAAAGATGGATTTATTTCTCCCTTCTGTTGAAAATCCTTTTTATTCCTTGTCCATGTTTTATAAAATTATTTTAAATAATGTTTCTAATATTCATAAATTATTTATAAAGTCGTTTTTACCCTCGATATATCTTTTAAAAAAATTTAAAAGGAATATCCTCGTCATTTTCCAAATGAGGCACTTTTTTGACTTTTTGTAAAAGTGTTAAACGAATTTTTTCTTATAACTTATTCAACATGAAAATTATTTCCCACCACTATGACCTTTAAATTATTTTTATATTGATTTATATGTTTCCATTTTAATTTTAAAATATTTTTTCCTAATATTATATAAATAATTAGTTTTAAAAGTAAATTTTAATGTGAAAAGGGTATTTTACTTTATAATGTTTTAATGAAATTTTATGGTATTTATATTCATCAACACAAATTGATCTTATCTTACTTATACTACATTGGGGATAAAATTTAATGATAATATAATTATTATTTTTCTGGATAGATTATGCTCACTTTGACTTGGGATATACTATTTTGATACCTTTCTCTATATTACTCTAAATGGTTTCTGATTATGTTTAATGATTAGGGAAAGTATTAATATTTTTTATACTAGTTTTTTAATATAAATGGTTATGTTAATTATGTTTCACTTATTTAATATGAGAAATGAATTGGAATTAGTAAGTGATGTACAAGGCCCACTATATCCTCTTGATGCATCAACAGGTCTCATGAGACAAACTAGATTGGGTATTTGGTTGAGGCCTTACCCATTTATGTAATACATATTGTCATAAATATTTGATGGTATGTTTATTATGTACATAATTATGAATTCCCTCATTATGAGATTAGTTATTGAATCCATGTGATTATTTGATTAGTTATGATATCCATGGATAAGTTTCGATCTCATGTGATTATTTATATGGAATTACTTGATTATAATTTATTCTTGACATATCTTTCTTCATGATAAAGTTATTGATTAAATGAAAAGTTATTTATATATTTAACTTTACATATTGATCATTTCTTATTTATTATTTATAGCTTCCACTATATTCATACACTTACTGAGGATATGAGATAACCCCTTTCTTATGTTTCCATTTTCCAAGATTCTATAAAGTGTATTATTATTGATATGTGTGGATATAATAAATGAAATAATAGTGTTCTCAAAGACAATAATTTTTTGTATTTAAAGTTTTAAAATGTAATATGATGATCAACTATGTACATAGTTTTCCAATACTACTAAACTATTCATTCCTTCAGGATGTGATTCCTTGTATCTAGTGCCAATTTAAGAAAGTAACCACCGACTCTGGACTACTAATGTTGTGGTCTTTACAACTTTTATAGGAATAAAAAATTTTAGAATACCCTTTTATCTTATTAATAATTTATAAAAAGCAATAATAAAGTTATAATTAATAACTCATTATTATATTTAATTAACTTCATAATTTAAAAGTAATATACTCAATTTTATTTTATTAAAAGTGAAACACATAAAAAACATTCTTAAAAATAATAATTAATTAAGTTTTTTTAAATAACCTTTATATATAAATATATATTACTAGATCTCATAATTCAGTTACTCATATTCATACCTAGAAATTAAATGAATAATTTAAGTTGAAATATTTAATATTTAATACAAACACACACATTATGATCTCATTTTATTTTGGGGTATCATTTTCAGTAAGTTATCAAACATATTTGGATTAATTTGAGGAAATCATGCATTTAAATATCTGATTATTACACATCTTCCTACACCGTTTCTAGGAAAATAGTGGTCCTATTTGTGAGACATACCATAAATCTTATGGGATTCAATTATACCATCTAACAATAAGTAAAAATTGAGTGGAGAAATGAATTAATACAAGAACATATATTAGATAAATAATTATATAATGTTAAATAACCAATTATGAAAGGAAATAAAAAGTGACCCTAGATATTGACATTTAGTTAGAAACTATGGTGTGAAAAGGGCTATAAGACTTCTTCCAAATATTATATTATTATTCCCTGGAATCCTCCTCATATTAGTTGAAATTTAATTAAAAAATTAGCATAATTATGGATTTTTTGAGTGCTTCCAGTAGGGGATATTAATTTCTACTTTCTGGAAAGTGTCCAAAATTTCTTTTTAAGTGCTTCATCTTATATTTTCATTGATTGTATCATATTTTATGGAAATATAAGAAAAAATTATTTATTATAAATTTTTTGTCTTTGAAATGGTGTTTATTTTCTCTTTATACATTTTACTTCCTTCTAATATTCTTATTTATTTATTTATTTTTCTTAAATAATATTCCCGTAATTTTAAGGATTATTATCTTTATTCTAGTTCAGTTTGGGTGGAATTGGTCCTGATTCAGAGGTGTTTGGTGGTGGGAGTTATTTTTCACTTATTTTATTTATCATAATGAAATTATCCATGGGGTTTATTACTATTTGTTCTGGTAGTTTACTTAGTTTTTTGATAGAATGTCTAAACGGATTTCTACAGTGTTTGTAAACTTATCTACTCTTTTCTTTATCTCAAAAACCTTATATCCTTGATATTTCTACACAATAGTTTGTGAACTAGTGGATGTATGTTTATAGACACTCTTTATATGTAAATTGTGTGGTTATTTTTAGTAAATATATTGATTATAATATTTAATTATTTTTTAAAATAGCGGTGGTCTTTATAATTGATGTTGGTATGGGTGTTCATTTGGGTAGTGATTTTGGTAGGGTGCCTACTAGATTATGATAATTAAAAAAAATCCATATTGGACATGTTTATGATTTCTAAATACTTGTTTTTTGTTAAATTTAATTGGTTGAAAGGATAATTCATAACTTTCCATCCTCTACACTTCATCACATTGGTAAATTAAATTCTTAAGTAATGAGAATAAACAACATACCTTAATTGGTGATTTTGTTTCAAAAACATGTTTCAAGGCTATATATCTCACCAAATTGGTTAACACTTCAAGATTAATTTTTATTAATGGTGATGGATGAGAAGTTATTACCTCATAGATACCTATTATTCTAGTACCACTTATACCAAATTATTATGAGTTTTTAGAAATATTTTGAATAAAGACCTTATATTCTTCTAGTGAATTTTCAATCAAAACTCCCCTAGATGACATGTCTAGTAGTTTTATATCATTATATAGTAGTAATTGGTAAAAAATTAAGTGATTATATTCAATTTTTTAATGTGTTAAGTTGTCACATAACTTCTTAAACCTCTCCCAGTTCTTGTAAAGCGTATCTACAGATGCCTGTTTGATGGTATATATCTATTTTCTGATGGATACACATCTAGAAGTGGGGAAGAATATTTTCATGAAGAATATCTATAAGTCATCAAAATCATCCAATTTACCTGGTTTTAGGTTATAAAACCATTCATTGGAAGTCTATTTAAGTGAAAAGGTGAATTACCTCTACTTTACCCAGTCCTTATATACTTACCATGGTCTAAAATTAGAGAAAACATGGGTAGAATCTTTAATATGTTTGTTTAGTTCTTATCCTTCCAAGACAATGAATTTAGGTAGTAATTATGTAATTTTTAAATTAATTTTTAATACATTAATTAAAATATTATTTTTTTTGATTAAGGAATTACAGTGTACAATGGTTCCTAAGGGCCTAGTTAGGATTTCTAGTTGTGATAGAAGGCCCAAAGTGAATTCTTGAGGTTTCACTTGAGTATACAAGATACGTTTCCTAAAATTCAGATTGTAAATTATTGATTCTTAGTATATTCAATGAGGTTCCTTCAATTTTAGGATCTAGGGGGTATAGATTATTGTTATTAGTTATATTTATTAAATATAAGAATTATATTATTGGAAGCACCTCCCTAAAAATAGTTCCATGTTTTGAACACACCTATCATGGGGTGTTGAAAAAGAAATTATATTCTAAGTTGAAATGTAATATAGTGTTTAACCTATGTAATTATAATAATTGGTCCCCAATACAACATAAAAACGCCACCATAACATGGAAATTGAGTCTTGTCCTATCAAGAACAACCAATTTCCCCTAAGAGACATAGTCCACTACTTGGGGACCACCCATGTACATGGACAGATTAGGAAACTAATGAATATCCCCACAGGCCAACCAATGTCCTTTTTTGCTCACTCACACACACCTAGAGAAACTTCCCAAGAGGTCACCCATCATAATCACTTCTCTAAGCCAAGAATTTTTAATTGTGGAGTTCTAATTAGGTAGTCTCCTAAAATGAAAGGTATACCTTGGTGAAATGGTTAATAAAATTTAATATTTTAACCATTTAACTTTTTGGTGTGTTACATCCTCCCCCTTGGAGATAAATGTACTCATTTTGGACTATATATCTCAACCCAATAAATGAAACAACATTTCCAGTTGGGCTCCTCATATGATACAAATGTAACAATTAGGCCCAAATATATCACATGCACTCGACCTTAATATGGTTGTCAGGTCCTGTCCCACTAGGAAAACTAGTTTCCCCACAGACACATGGTCCCCTACCTAGGAACCACCCACATTCCCAAAAAGATCATCTTATCCTCACTTACAAACACCTAGAGAAACTTACCCTAAGGTCACACATCCTGATCACTACTTTGGTCCAAACAAGCTTAATTGTGGAGTTCTAATTAGGCATGATCCTAAAAAAATGTGCACTTTGTTGACATGGGTAATAACCTTTAGTTTTTTAACCCTTTAACTTTATGGGGTGTTAAAATTGTCTACAAATAGAAGTAAACATTAGTCAAGTTTGTTACATTAAATTATATGGAAAACAAGGTGTTTTTGGTTATGATTATTTGAAAACTAAATTGAATTAGTAAGTAAGTGTTGAAAAAATATTGATGAAGCAAGTGATAGGGTTAGGGTTGGATTTAATTGTTCAATTCCATCATATTCTCAAAATTCATTTTATATTTTTCATTGAATTATAAATAAAAGAATCCTCAATTGAGTTTTTGATAACCCTTGGTTGAAAGAAACAGTGGTAATCACTCTCATGTGCATCAATGTTAGTAAACTATTCTTAAACCAACAATGAAAATAAAAATTAATAATTGCTGATCCTTATTAGTATGGAATGAAAAATCTACTTCTACACATGTTACAACAATATCTAGGAACTCACAACCCAAAATAGTTATCTCAATTGAGACAAGATGCACTAGGTTGATGTAGATTAAATTTTTTTAACCGAAGCTATAAATAATGACTAAAACCAAAAAACTAATTAAAATCAAATTAATATAATTTATCATCACTCTAAATTGAAATCATTCATCATAAAAAGAGAATTTTTAATTATACCATAAGACTCAAGCATTATAAAAAGTGTTCTCCCCCCTTATCTGGTCACTCAAAATTACGCCTATTTAGGGGGTCACAATAAATAAGGGGGAAGTTGGGTATATTGAAAATAGAAAATAAAATGAAAGTAACACTTTAGAATTGAAATATCTATCATTGCTTCCTATATTCTTTAAAATCACTTAAATAGGGGAGGATAGACATATTTATAATGAATAAGTGATGAAAATATTCACTCAAGTTTCCTTCCACCAAAATTCAGAGCATATTTGGCCCCCAAACCACTGAATATAGAAATGGTGTATTATTTAAAATTGTTTTAAAATGTATTGTATTTTTATATTAATTTTTTTAGATCCATTTGACAAATTTACAAAACAATATCCTCTAGTTACTAAAGAATATTTTTGGATGAATAGATTGTTAAGCTGCATATAATTTCACACACACATCCACTACATTAATAATCAATTTTTCCTTTAAATTTAATTTACATGTGCATAGAAGATTCATATTTAATTAAAAATTTAAATATTTTGAATTAGAATTGTGAATCCTTATATATTATTCATTTACTGTAGTTTTCATAATTTTTAGAGAATTTTTTTCAACTTTAGATGATTTTTTGGGCCTCATAAATTTCAAATCATCTAATTTTATAGATGAATGGATTGAATCATACTTAACATTAAATCCCAAATAAAAGTAATTTTTAAAATTGGAATACTATAGAAATAGTTTTGATCAAAATACTAATTTGATAAAAAATAGTTAAAATTACTGAATTAAGTAATTTTTAAAATAATTTAAAAAAATCACCAAAAATCCAAAAATGCAAAAATTAAGCTCAAAATAATGATTTTTAGGTATAAATTATTTAAAAATGTATAAAAAATAATGAAAATATTAATTCTATTAGTATCCCCACTAGTTTAGTATTATTCCTTGGCCAGTGTCTTATGTGAAGATTGATATGGATTGATTATGAACTTGATTAGTATGTGGTCCATAGGTTCCTATACCCTAGTCCTAATAGTATTTTCACCATGATTCCTTTTCATGAATTATAGAACATGGTTTCTTTCAATTATGATTTATTTATTTAAATTTAATTACTTTATAAGAATTTATAAAATAGGTATTGTTTCAAAGAAATGTCTAAATATGTTCTACACTTGTTATTTTTTTAATAAAAATTAAAATGGGACTATATTATATTAATTTCAAACTAGCATGTTATGGAATTTATATAAATTCCTTATAGAAAATTCCTACTAGGTATGTGTTTACTTAGCCCCTACATATACATCCTAGTAAAAATATAGATATATCTTCTTATTTTGATTTCAAATTAATATGATGGGTTCCTTTACAATTTGGTTCATTTGTGGGAAAGTATTCCTATTTGGAGCTTGGAGATGGTTCAATGATGATCCATAGAGGGTCCCAACAATTTATTCCATGAGTATATTTTAATTAATTATAAAATTACACTGGATTGTGTTAGATTTATATGTTTTCTTTGTTGTATGACATTTGACACTCATGCATTCATGTTTTATTAATGATTTATTTAATTTTCCTATTGAAGTAAAAATTATGTATTTGTTATGTTTGAGGGAAAATGTCCCCCCATATTATAATTTCATCCATCATTACTTATCAATAACCACTGGTGATAAGGTAGTGCATGCCTTAGCTTAGTGTCGAGCTGCCTCGAGTTTGTAGTAAATCTGGGGTGATTTGTTACAAGAATAATGTCTTGTTTTTTATTAATGCTACAAACAAAAATATTATCTTATAAGATATAGATATTAATAGTTTATTTTTTAAATATTCCTATGATAATTAATTAAAAGTTTTTTATAACATAAATTAGTTTTTATATTTTAACATTATATTATGTAAATAATGTAGTGTCTAAGGACTAGTGAGAGTATGTTTGGACTCTGAAGAGTTCAATGTTAACAAGTAAAGTATTATTCTAGTAAAAATTCAATATGAATGTCACTTTATATACTAAAGGAGTTTAGGATATGTTAGTAAAGAAAAATGTATAAATGTATATATTTTATCCAAAATATTTCAAGTAAAACGTTTGATGAATTATTTCCTAGAATGATGATGATATAAATTGAATGACTTATATGTAGACAACATAACTTATTAACATCATCACATATGATTTGGTAAATTTCAGGATTTTGAACATCATGTTTAAAGTGTTTGACATTAAGAATATGATTCCTAATTCTTATCATTATTTTAACTGGTTTACTTCAAATATGTTATTCACTAAAGTGATCATTAAGATAGATTTATTAGATTATTACATGGAGACATGGTAAGAATTAAATAGATATGTAATACGTTTAGTAAAACACTAAATGTGTATAAAATATTTTGATGACACGATAGTCCATCTTATGTTATATGATTAGATATGTTATTTTGTATGGTTTTATTAGTATTATTAAAATAGTTTAAGAATATAATGTGTCATGTTATACAAAAGGCGATATCCAAATATTTTCATTGGTTATATATATTATGTGAATTAACCTATCAATGTAAAACATTGAATTATCCTGAATTTATTCTCATCAAGAATTATTATTGATTTAGATGAAATGTTATGGTTAACAAGAGTAGTATTTTTTATAGAGATAATAAATCTGATCCTAAGGAATAAAAGGAGTTTTGTGTATGGGATGACACCCCAAATTATACCACATGGAGTGTAATTGATAATGTATTTGGTATAGTAGGAGAAAATGTTTCATATTTATATTTTCCCATAATTTTTCTTGGTGTGATACTAAGAATAATAACATTCATAATTTTATAACTTTCTTATGAAATCCTTGAGGCTTATTTACTCAGGGGTGGTTGGGTATGTTACTAATCATGTCATTAGTTGGAGTTTAACCAAGATGGTATTTTCTCACTCATATAATGAGTGTTTCATCTGATAAATCTGTTAAGATATACTAAGTATGTCTATAAACATACCTAGATAAGTCATGTGACGCTATTGTCTATCATATGAGGGGCATGTGATGTGCTCATTTATAAGGGTGAATAACATGTGATGTATTTATTAACCTAACCAGTCTATACATAGATAATTGAGAACATTTGAGTAGGATATACGGGATTGAAATTATTTTTGTCCCATGTTTACTCAATCTATTAGAAAAAGGGATCATATGAAAATTCATGCTTGTAAATAATACAGTTTGTAGACACAAGTATAAAGATATATATGTTTGATAGAGATCATACTATATCCATTTATATCTTGATTAGTACTAATGATTTTCTAAAGGATGAACTTTTCTTAAATTTATGTATTCTAGAATTCATATTTTCTATCAATGATATTAAGGGCAGTGGGATCCAACTTTGTGATTGATTAGATGGGGATTTTGTTTTATGCAGAGACCCACTGTAAAAGTATTTTAGATTTTATCCAAAAGGAGTTTTGGATTGTTACACAAAAGGCATTATACATGATATGATATAAGTTTAAGTTGATAAAAGTGTTCAAGATGTGTTTTGGAAGATATAAAAAATGAGTTTAGGATATGGTTTTATAATTTATTGTATATGATATGATATAAGGTGAAAAACATGAAGTCTATGAGTCTTTAGTTTATGTGTGATATTTTTTGAGAGATACCTTAAATCCATTATACATACGATATATATTATGGATATATCAAATGGTAATATATATGTGTATCATATGGTATAAAATCCATGTTGAAAATGGTTTATGATAATCTATTGGATATATCATTACTTATGATATATAGATATCAAAAGATTTTTTCCTTGACCAGTCATAGAGTTCGACTTGGAAAAACTACAATGTTATCATTTATGTTAATTATAATTTATGATTCACATTTAATTTATGATTGATAATGGATTTATAATATTAAGTACTTTTATTCAAATATATCTCCCATATTTGACATCATTAAATATAAATGTTCTATAATTTGAAATTTATAAGATATGTAACTTTACTGAAGGGTTACAAGTGTATTGGCCATTTATATTTATTCTTATTCTTTTAAATGTATGAGTAAATGGCCTGAACACCCTACGAATTTCCCAAAGGGATATAAAATGAGTACAAACAAAAGATATGTGTGTCTGATTTAATTTGAACAATCCTTTTAATTATCCCAACAATAATCTCTCTTTCTCCTCCACCCTATACTATGATAGGTACTAGTATACCATGAGTGAATGAGATTCCTGCCCATGTATTGGGTTATTCATGTTATTTCATTGATACAATACAAAGGAAAGAGTCCTTAGGCTACCTATTAGTGATTTTATTTAAGAATATGGAGGATTAAATAATAAGAGACCATCTATAGTGTAATGTATACACAATTTTCGTCAATTTTTTATTCATGGTTTCAATTTAATTTATGATTCATCTCAGTTATTGGATTTCTAGATGTTTAAACTACAATTTTCAAGTGTTAGAAAATGCACAAAAACCTATAAATGATGAAATTATTGTTTAAAAAGACAATCATTCTAATATTGAAGTTTATATTTAGTATAGGTGAACTTTTAAAGTGCCTCTTATAATGTGACCTCCTAATGAGATTTATTCTCATCTTATACTATATAATTTTTTGGACACATGAAGATGAGTAATGTTAGTGTGTACAAAGTAATTAGTGTTTGTATTATTTTTATTATAACACCATATGTTTATGGTATGTGAAACAATTTCGTTTTTTGAGCTTTGGTTTGTTGGAATTAGTCTTAGAAAGTTTCTAGGTGGTTTTATAATTTTCTGAAAGTGTTATAGAGTTTGTGTGGTTGGTTCATGGTATGGATAAACCATGAAAATTATGTGGTAGTCATGTGAAATATTGAGAGAGTATAAGAGGAAGTGCATAGTTAGAACATAGTTAGGGAAACCCATGTGGATTCCCCTAGGAATTGTGGGAAATGGGATAAAGGAATATCACACTGTTGATACATGTTTTTGTAAACCATGAAGTTAAACCTTGTGATTTGGGAGTTTTAAGATAGTTGAACCAAAATGGTTGGCACATGGTTTGGTAAACTATGTGGATTAACCACGCGATGTGATTAGTTAAATTTGAAAATTTTATTTTAAACACAAAAAATATCCCAAAACCCCCAATCTTCTAATGATGTCCTAGTCTCTCAAAACAGAGGGTTCCTCTAGGAATTTTTGTTGATTCTATTTGAGCTAGATATCGATTGCAATGAATCTTTTTGTGTTTAGTCTAGATAATCATGGTATATGACCCATTCATCCCTATATCTCTACATCTCTCTATTTCAACTTGGGAAGAACCCTAAATAAAACTTTTTATACCCATGTCTATGGGTTAAGACATGTTTTGATGTGGTTTTTTGGGAATTTTAAAAAGAATGGAAGGAGGAACTCAGATCCACCTTGATCCTTCCATGGTTCTTTGAGAACAATATCTATTGTTAGGTATGTTGCATCTATTTATATACTCTTTTTTTAGAAATTAAAGGATTTTTATTTTTAAAACTATTTTTTTTATTTTTTAGAAAATCCCTTAATGAAAGAATCACTAAAATCCCTTTTATTATATGGGTTTAAAATGATGATTTTATAAATATGCACACAAGATGTTTTATTAAATGTATAAAATAAGAATAATTAAAAATAAAGAATATTTTAAAGATATTTTGGCATACATAGGTTCGCATGAGTTCATGATTGTATTATGGAAGGACTTGTTGGATTCGTACATGGTTATCTATTCCAATCAGAGTATATAGGTGAAAAACAATGTGATGAATTAGTATTAAAGATGAGTTGATGTTAAATAGTATTGTGAATATCATATTAGATGCTGGAATGTTTGTTTGAGTATGTGAAATGGTCATGACAAGAATAATTAATGGATATGTTAGTTGTAAAATAATTATTTCTTTAGAAAACACTTTGTTTACGGAAATCTTGTTAAATTATTCTTTTAATATAAACTGTTTTGCTATGCCTTCTTCCTTCTTCTATGTGAAACACTATTTCTAACTTTTTTCAAACTTATGGTAAATTATATATATTTTGATAAATCATTTTGGTTTTAGTGGTGTATGTGTGGGTGGACCTGCGTCTATTGATTATAGGTATATATATAATCAAACCATTTAAAAGAACTTTTGTGTGTAAGCGGATGATGCTTGTTAAGACACAGGTAAGTGGAATATTTCTTATATCTATATCTTATCATCATGATGTCTCAGTCTAGGATAATAGGATATCAATCTTGGGATTTTTTCATGTACTAATATTTGGAGTGGGGCCACCTTGGTTCCCTGAGTCTTGAATACCTTTGGATTAATTATTTCCTAGGGTTTATTGTTTCTTATTGATACTTGGATTTATCTTTTTGTCTCAGAATTTGAGTTTTCATTTTTACTTAAATACTCATATAATATTTTTTTTATATTTTTGTATTTTATAAGTTATGTATATTAAAGTGTAAGTAATCCTGTAATGATCTTTTAATCCTATGAAATTTATTTCCAGCCTTTGGTGTCCTAGGGATTTCATCTAAGGTCAGCATCACATCCGCCTCTTCCCAATCCAAAAGTTTTAGATAATGATATTATAAATGGTATTAGTTTGGTAAGGTCAGTTTGTTGGGATGGTAGTTTTGGAGATAGGATGTGTTTAAACTTGAAATATATAGCATTAAAAGGCATAAATAACATCTTTATAATGAAATTCAAATTTTCAGGGTTGTTTGGGTACAAAAGGTGTTCAAACACACCTTTATGTGTGTTTTTATAGTGACCCTAATTTTTCCTACATTACCATTACATAATTTTAAAGATAAACAACAAAATATTATTACACATAGAGTATCCAAAGGTTTAGTGTATTTGGAAAACTAGGACAATACATAACAATTACTACATCAAGCATAAACATTTATTTAATTTCTTCTTCTCTAGATTCTTATCAGAACTTGATGTATACTTAGTACATATAGTCACCTATAGATATACATAAAAAAGGGTGATCTATAATCCTAGTAGGAAGATATATAATAACAATTTAGCATTGTGTGATAATAATCATAACATAGAAAAAATATCATGAACATGAGAGAAATCATTAATAAAAACTTGAAACGTGGAAATGCATAAAAATGAAAAATCATGTCTTAGTGGTTAACTACAACACATAGTTTTGAAAAAATATGGAATCTTGTTCACACATCATTCCACATTAACTAATGAGATTAATCACTTTACTCAATGCATTAGAGTGCTGTATAATTCTAGGCACACCCATCACATTGAAACATTCATATTACACAATATAATTCCGGGCGTTCACGTCACATCATAACATTATCATTTATCATGCATGAAACAAGGAACATATATAAAAAATTAACATAACTAACCCATGGAAAATAATGGGTTTTATCCCATAAGGAAACATTCATAAACATTGGGTTCCTAAAATTAAGTGGGAATAGCATACTTGATACGATAGCCATCCACCCTGAGTGAGAAATTAAAGGTGTGTTTTTGAAAGAAGAGTTATTTTGGAAAACATTTGTTTTTCATAAACATCAGTAGAAAATATTTATATCCCAGAAAAGGAAATATAATGATGAAAAAATGATTTTTAAGGAGTTAACATACCAAAAATGGAGTGAAAGTGGGAGAATCCAAAGAAAGAAAGTTGGGTTTGAGATTTTCCCCTTACCTTGTATCCGAACACTTTATTCACTTTAATATCCTATATAACCACATTATATTAATTAATTTAAAATTAAATATCATTTTTTACATGAATATGGTACATTATTGTTTCATTAAGTTATTTTATGGGGCTTGGATGAGTTATAGAGTATAAAAACATTGCTCATAAATGTTCATTTTTATGGTTTTCTAGAGCGGTTCACATGTATTCATAAATTGAAGTTTTTGTAGAACATGGATAAACATAAAAAACTGATATTTCATGTTATTTATGAAATTAAATAATTTTAAATGACATTATAATTTATTATATTATATACTATGTGGATGAATCATTATACAAGAATTTAATGATGGTTGTTTGGGTTAAATTGGGTGGTTTGTTTGACCACAACAAACTTGTTTTGTTTAATAATTTTTTAATATGTAACTAAGTTAGTTACAGAACATGAAATAGGATATAATACATAAAATATAATACAGTTAAACCACAAATATGGTTTCATTACCAGATCTGAAATCTTTTAATGAAATTGAAAACATCTCATTCTTGAAGGTGATAGATTAACACCTCACGAACAACGTTTTCTTTTATAAAATAAATGGAATAGGAGAAAGGGGGTTGGATGGTATAATATACCATTATTATCATAAAATTACAGTATATGTAAGATACTGGTGTTACCACACCATTTAGACAAATATAGGTGGGGATAGAATAAGAAAATAACTTGAAATTGAAAAGAAATTAAAGGAAAAGAGGGAGAGAAATTACCTCTTGAATCCTCCTCTTGAGATCCTCCTTAAAGAAGATAGGATTGGTCTTTTTATGAGACCAGAAGCTCCTGGAAGTGGGGTAGGGGATAGGGAATATTATTGGGTAGTTTCTAGACAAGGATTGAATCTTTAGAGGTGTAAGGAAATGAGGGCGTGAAGGGTGATATTTATAGTGGAGGTGAGAGGGGATTTCTCAATATAAAATCCATTAATTTATTATTTCACCACAAGACAAGGAATAGTGAGTCTTCCATGAACAAGAATAGTAAATAGGGTATGTGAGTTTGATATTTGGGTTCTTACATCATTTGTGATGTTAGGAATAGTGGGTTTAAATTATAATGTATTTATATAGTAAATTAATGTATTTTACTATTCACAAAAAAATCGACTATTTTAGAAAAATCGAAAAAATTCACCCCAACCATTTTTTGAATTGTATAATCCAACAATGAAGTTAATTTTTCAAAAATAACTTTTATATATATTATTAATTTAATTTTTAATTAAAATCATAATTTACATGAAAAATACAGTTTTTAAAATTAAAACTGATTTTATAATGCTTTCAAAAATTACGTAAGGTCTTATAAAATTATCTTAAAACTAGAAGAAATGGATTTTTTAATTTATGAACACATTATAAGAAAATAGATTTTATTTAAAATTAATTAAATAATTATACTTAATTATGACTTACAAAAATACCAATACTTTTACTATGTATGAATTGTCACTTATAAGGTGCCTAAATTTTATTTAATTATTCATGGGTAAGGTTACTATTATTTTAGACAATTTAATATTCATAAGGTTCATATTAATATTCATAAGGGTATGTTATTATTCATAAGTGTCGGTTACTATTCCCAAAAAATTATGTTTTTCCTATCAGACTCCAAAAGTCTTGCTGATCACAACCCTATATGTTAGATTTTCGAACTTCAAAACATAGAAGTGGAAAAATTATGTTTAATGATCACATAGTATTTAGTATCATTATATTTCATTGTGATTATTAATGGGATTATACTATAAGGAATAAATATAAGAAGGTAATTCCATTGATAAAACTTTTGGTCGTTGCATTCTTCCCCCCTTATGAAATTTCACCCTTGAAATTTCGTTTTACATAAACAGGTGAGGGTACCACTCCTTCATAGCCTCTTTTGGTTCCCAAGTAACTACTTCAAACTTATAGTTCCTTCAAAACAATTTGAGAAGGTGGGTTGTATGGTTGCGTATAACCTATCTATTCGCTCCATAATCTTCATTGGATGCTCCTCATAAAAGAGATCATCTTCCAACTGCACCACTTATAAGATCAGTACATGTGAGGGATCAGGTATGTACTTCCTCAGGAGTGATACATGAAACATATAATGAACTCGATCCATATTCGATGTAAGTGAAAGCCAATAGGCCATGGATTCTATATGGCCAAGGATCTAAAAGGGGACAATGTACCTTGGGCTTAGCTTCGCTTTCTTTCCAAACTGCATGACTCTCTTACACAGTGATATTCAAAATAAGACTTTATCTACAATGTCGAACTCAACGTCCCTTTGACAGTTGTCAGCATATCTCTTTTGTCAACTCTGAGTAGTTTTGATCTGTTTGGGTATGTCTTGAACCTTCTCTATCATCTCTTGCACAAGATTAGGTCCAATTATACTTCTTTCTCTAACCTCATCCCAACAGGTTGGAGTTCTACATCACTTTCAATATAGAGCTTCATACAAAACCATCTAAATACTCGAGTGGAAGCTATTTTTATATGAAAACTCAACCAATGGGAGATGTTGATACCATCCAACTTTGAGTTCTAGAGGGAATGCTCTTAGCATATCTTCAAGCATCTGAATAGTCCTTTCATATTGTGCATTAGTTTGGGGGGGATAGGAAGTGATGAAATTTAATTCAGTACTCAAAGAATGTTGAAGTATCCTCTAGAATTTATATGTGAACTTTGGATTATGGTCAGAGACAATCAAGTGTCAAACTCTATGCAGTCTCACCACTTCCTTCACATATATCTTTGCACTTTGTTTAAGTGAGAGGTATTCCTAAATAGCGATAAAATGGAAAGTCTTGGTGAGTCGTTCAACAACAACCCATATCACATTATTTACCTTCGAAATCTTTATGAGACCTATGACAAAGTCCATAGTTACATTCTCCCATTTCCAAAAGGTTATAGACAATGACGACATCATCACTTTGGACTTTTTTCAATATGATTTAACTTACTGACATACCAAGAACCTTGATATATATTCTGAAATATCCTTATTCATGTTATCCCACCAAAAGTGTTCTTGGAGATCACAATACATCTTGGTACTACCAGGATGGATTGATAATGTTGAGCTACGTGCATTTTCCAATAACTCCTTATTTATCCCAGGTGATGAAGGCACACAGAGTCGCATTCCATACTTAATCACACCATCATCATCAATATGGAACTCTTGCAACTTCCCTTCTTATACTGGATTCACCCTATTTTGTATCTCCACATCATCCCTTTGTGTTTCCTTGATATTCTATTGGATTGATTGCTGCACAATAATTTGGGCAAGGTAGGATGTATCCCCTACCCTTATGATTTCAAAATTCATCCTTTTCATATCTAAAAGATATGGTCTTTTTCAATTCGTAACATGGATAGAGTAGATGGTTCTTTTCTTCTTAGAGCATCAACTACCTTGTTCACCTTTCCAAGATGATAGTGAATAGAGAAATCATAATCCTTGATTACCTATAACCATCTCCTTTGATGCATATTGAGCTCCTTTTTTGTGAATATATACTTTACGCTTTTGTGGTCGGTGTATATGTCACAATTCTTGCCCTAAAGATAGCGTCACTAGATTTTGAAGGCAAAAATCATGGCTGTCGGCTATAGATCATGCATTGGGTAGTTCTACTCATGGATCTTCAACTACCGTAAGGCGTAGGCTATCACATTTTCATTTTACATGAGTACACAACCAAATACCTTCTTTGAAACATCACTGTATATCAAAAAACATTCTCCACTTTTTGGTAGTGAGAGTATAGGTGAAGTGATCATGCTTCTTTTTAGCTCCTTAAAGCTTCCCTCACATTATTCTATCAAGACATACTTTACCCCTTTCCTTGTTAACTTAGTTAGCAGGATTGAAAATCGTGAGAAATTTATCACAAAATGTCGGTATTACCTAGCTAATCTAAGAAAACTATGGATTTCTTTGACACTAGAGGGTATAAGCCATTCCTAAATCACCATTGTTTTTGAAGGGTCCATTGAAATTCCCTCACTTTTGATCACATGTCCCAAGAACGTGACTTTCTTTATCTGAAAGTCACACCTGCTGAACTTGGCATACGACTTATCCTTTCTCAATGTCACCAATAGAAGTCTTAGATGTTCTTCATGTAACTCCTTTCTCTTTTAGTAGATGTGAATATCATCAATAAACACTAAAAAAAATTCAAGGTAATTCCTAAAGATTCCATTAATCAAATCCATGAATATTTTAGGGGAATTAGTAAATCCGAAGGGCATCACTAGAAACTCATAGTGCCCATACCTTGTACGGAAGGAAGTCTTTGGAATATCTTCTTTCTTCACCTTTAGCTGATGATATCCGGAACAAATATCCACCTTTGAGAAGTATTGATCTTCTCTTAACTAATCAAACAAGTCACCAATCCATGGAAGGGGACACTTGTTCTTTATGGTGATCTTATTGAGTTCCCAATAATTGATGCATAACTACATTGTTCCATCCTTCTTCTTCACAAATATCACTAGTGCACCTCATGGTGATGCACTAGGGAATATAAAAACTTTGTCCATATGCTCTTGCAGCTGCTTCTTTAACTCAACTAGTTCAATAGGAACCATCCTATAGGGACAATTTGAGAAAGAAGCAGCTCCAGGTATGAGTTCTATTGAGAACTCTACCTCATGATCTGGGGGAATTCTGGGTAACTCTTAAAAAATAAACCACTGTATTCACTCATAATGGGAATCCCCACAATCTTGGAACTATCCTCTGACTCAACCATTTGGGTGAGGTATGCTTCTTCATAAAAAATCAACACCCACACCATTGATGGATTTTTCAAAGGAGATTAATAATCTTCCTTGAATTTTTAGAGGAGCATGGGATGGTTCAGAATATGAAAAGATATTTCATTTTCCTGATATTTGATATGTTCTCTATATAACAAGGGCCAATCCATTCCCATTATATCATAAAATTCCACCAAGGTAAGTATTATGAGATTCGCTGGAAGAATATTCCCACATATGCCAATAGTAGAACATTCAAACACTTGGGTTGAAATGATTTCACCACTTGGTGTTTTTACAAATATCTCTACTTTAAGGTTTTTGGGCTTTGATTCTATAGTTCTAGAAAACTAGTAAGATATAAAGGAATGTGTAGAACGAGAGTCAAATAATACTTTTTCCATTATGGAGTGAATAGGAAGTGTACCTTGTACGACTTCATTATCTGGATCCACTTCCTCAATAGTGATGGAATATGCCTTCCCTTGTTACTTTGTCTCTGGTGGCTACTGACACAAATTACCCTCGATAACTCAAGGTTTAGTGCACTGTCTTACAGAGTGCCCTAACTCCCTATAGTTTTATCATTGAACAATGGGTGGTTCTCTCCTTTCTTCCACCACATTATCCTTCATTTTCATGTCTTCTTGAAACTCTTGAGCATAGTTTCCTTCTTTCCCACACTTGAAGCACTTCCCCATCCCTTTGAAAAAGTTCCCATGGTGAAAATTCCAACATTTTTGTCATGAGGGTCATTGAGTTTTCTTCAAATATTTGTCATTAGATCCACCGACTTGAAAATCCATCTTTCATTTCTTATCACCATAGTCATGGGACCATTATCCAAACTCCATCTCCACTTTGAAAGAATATCAAACAACTTCCTCATAACTCCCAAAGTCTCGAATTGCAAGAGCCATTTGAAGGTGTGATTTTAATTCACTAAAGAATATATCAATTTTGCTATCATTGTTGATAACAAAACCTGAAGTGTAACTTTAAAGACTTGTGAAATTCTATTTGTAGGTTGTGATAGATTCTACTTATTTTTTCATGAGATCTATGAATTTTCTCTCCATCTTCATGCGAAGATTTCTTGGGAAATACTTGTTAAGAAACATTATCTTAATGTTTTCCCATTCCATTTATTCAAATTCTCCCTTGACTTGGTGTTATTAATCAAATCCCACCATTGATCAGCCTCTCCATCTAGATGGTAAATGACTAGTGTCACCTTCTCCATCTTAGAATAGTGAAGAAAAGAAAAGATCTTCTCCATGGAGTTGACCCACTGCTTCGCAACTAGTGGATCATAAGATCCACTAAATGTCAGTGGTTTTTTCCGCATAAAACATATGACAACAAGTTTCTCCATATTTAGTGAAGGAAGACATTCCCTATTATTAGTGTTATTGTTCATAACCTGAGATAGTTGGGTAATAATCTCCATGATGTTTTGAGCTCCACCTCCTAAATAATTGGGGATGTCATTTGGGAAATCGTTGCATTGGCCCTCGCACGAGTTGTTGGCCTGGTTTCTCCTAGTTCCCACCATTTTCTAGAATAGAAAATTTTAAAACAAAAAATAAGTCAAAAAGTCATGAATAACTTATTCATTTGTATGATTTATACTAAAAGGATAATATATGGGATCTATATGTAAATATTCTTGTGTTCATATTTGTACTTAGTCTCATGCTATAGGTTTTCTCTTAGGTTCACTAATTCTAATTTCCAAATTAACTAAACCTTGCCTCTGATACAAACTATAGAGACCCTTTATTTTCTTAAATTACCATTACATAATTTTAAAGATAAAAAAATAATAGTATTACACACAGAGGTTACAAAGGTTTAGTGTCTTGGGAAAACTGGGACCATACATAACAATTAAAACATCAAGCATATACATTTATTTAATTTCTTCTTCTCTAGCTTGTTATTGGAACTTGACATCTTCTTAGTACATGTAGTAACCTGAGGATATACATCAAAATGGGTGAGATAGAAGCCCAGTAAGAGGATATATAAGAACAATTTAGCATGGGGTGATCATAATCAAAACATAGGCAAAAGATCATCAACAAGAGAGGAATCATTAATAAAAAACTTAAAATGTGGGAATGTATAAAAAATGAAACATCATGTATTAATGGTTAACTACCACACATACATGTGAAAAAATATGGAATCTTGTTCACACATAATTTCACATTAACTCATGAGATTGATCACTTTACCCAATGCATTGGATCACTGTATAATTCAGGGTGCACCCTTCACATTGAAACATTCATATCGTGCTATATAATTTCGGGCGCACCCATCACATCATAACATTATCCTTTATCCTGCATGCCATGATGAACATATTTAAAAATTAACATAACTAAACCATGTAAAGGAATAGTTTTCATCTCATAAGAAGACATTCATAAACATTGGGTTCCCTAAATTTAGTTGGAATAACATACTTGATATGATATCCATCCACCTTGAGTGAGAAATTAAAGGTGTGTTTTTGAAAGAAGAGTTCTTTTGGAAAACATTTTTTTGCCATAAAATTTAGTAGAAAAGATTTATATCATAGAAAAGGTAAAATAATGATTAAAAAAATCATTTTTAAGGATTGGACATACCCAAAATGGATTGAAATAGGGAGAACCCAAAGAAAGAATTGTGGGTTCAAGATTTTCCCCTTACCTTGTATCCCAACACTTTATTCACTTTAATGTCCTATATAACCACATTAGATTTATTAATTTAAAATTAAAGAACCATTTATACATTAATAAGGTTAATTATGGTTTCATTAAGTTTTTGATGATCATTTTATGAGTTATGGAGTGTAAAAACATTGTTTGGGAATGTTCATTTTTAAGGTTTTCTTGAGCAGTTCACATGTATTCTTAAATGGAAGTTTGTGTAGAACATGGATAAAAATACTAAACTAATATTTCATGTTATTAATGATATTACAGAATTTTAAATGATCTTATAATGAATTATATTACATACCATGTGGATGAATCATTAGACAAGAATTAAATGATGATTGTTTGGGTTAAATTGGATGTTGTTTTACCACAAAAAACTTGTTTTGTTTAATTATTTGGTAATATGTTCCTAAGTTAGTTCCAGAACATGAAATAGGATATAATACATAAAATATAATATAGTTAAACCATAAAAATGGTTTCATGACCATATCTGAAATCTTTTAATGAAATTGAAAACATGTCATTCTTGAAGGTGATAGATTAACACCTCACAAACAACGTTTTCTTTTATAAAATAAATGGAAGAGGAGAAGGGGGTTGGATGGTATAATATACCAATATTATAATAAAATTACAGTATATGTAAGATACTGGTTTTACCACACCATTTAGACAAATATAAGTGGGGATAGAATAAGAAAATAACTTGAAATTGAAAAGAAATTAAAGGAAAAGAGGGAGAGAAATTACCTCTTGAATCCTCCTCTTGAGATCGTCTTTAAAGAAGATAGGATTGGTCTTTTTATGAGACCAGAAGCTCCTGGAAGTGGGGTAGGGGATAGGGAATATTATTGGGATGTTTCCAGACAAGGATTGAATCTTTAGAGGTGTAAGGAAATGATGGCGTGAAGGGTGGTATTTATAGTGGAGGGGAGAGTGGATTTCTCAATATAAAATCCATTAATTTATTATTTCACCACAAGAAAAGGAACAATGAGTTTTCCATGATAAAGAATAGTAAATAGGGTATGTGAGTTTGATATTTTGGTGCTTACATCACTTGTGATGTTAGGAATAGTGGTTTTAAATTATAATGTATTTATACGGTAAATTAATGTATTTTACTATTCATAAAATTTTTGAGTATTTTAGAAAAATCCCAAAAATTTACCCCCACCATTTTTCGACTTGTAGAATAAAAAAATGAAGTCCATTTTTTCAAAAATAATTTTCAAGATAATATAATATAATTTTTAATTAAAACCATAATTTACTTGAAAAATAAAGTTTTTAAAATTAAAACTGATTTTATAATGCTGTCAAAAATTACGTAAGGTCTTATAAAATTATCTTAAAACTAGAAGACATATATTTGTTAATTTATGAACACATTTTAAGAAAATTGATTTTATTTGAAATTAATTAATTAATTATAATTAATTACGACTTACAAAAATATTAATACTTTTACTATGGATGAATTGTCACTTATAAGATGCCTAAATTATGTTTAATTATTCATGGTTAAGGTTACTATTATTTTGTATGATTTACTACTCATAAGGGTCATATTACTATTCATAAGGGTAGTTTAATATTCATAAGGGTGGGTTAGTATTCCCCAAAAATTATGTTTTTCCTATCAGACTCCAAACATCCTACTAATCACAACCGTGTGTGTCAGATTTTTGAAATTCAAAACACAGAAGTGGAAAAATTATGTTTAATGATCAAATAGTATTTAGTATCATGATATTTTATTTTTCTTCCTAATGGGATTATTCTATAAGGAATAAATATAAGAAGGGAATTCCATTGATAAAACATTGGGTCATTGTAGTTTTCACCTCATCATCACGAGTTTAGTCAATGGTTTTAGAGTATCATACATTGGTAGAGAGTATTCCCAAAAGTACTACATCATATATGTTATATTTGATTATTATTAATATTCTATTGTAAAAATTTGGTTTTTTATGACTTAAATATCCTAATCCTTCAGTTTAGTTACAATTTAGTGACTATATGGAATTGTGATATGCTTATATAAGATGATATGAGTTTGAATATTGGGAAATCAATAGGAGGACATTGTAATGTCCTGAATTTTATTCCATTAATTTGGTTCCTTGAGCCAGTTCTCCATATGGCCTCAAGCACGCATCCCCTTATTCCAGTGGATGTCGGCTAGTGGAGAGGGTCTAAAGGTGGTAGAATGGGGATAATATACCCTCATATTAGAGTAACAACAACGTAAATATCTTTATATCATCCATAATGGTAAAAAATAGAGGGTGGAATAAATAGATAAATTGAAACAGGTGCATACTATAATAGTAAATGGAATGCAGTAATAGTCGGAACAACCATGTTACAAAAACAACACTGATCACCTATTGGGTTGATCACAGTTATAGGAATAAAATAAATAATATTTTGGTTAGAGTGAGTAACTGAATAATATAGGTGGTGGTAAATTGAGTTGTAAATAAAAAATTCTATTAAAAATAAGTATAAATAAAATACCCCAATTAAAATAAATTTTCCTAGTTAATCAAAAGAGTAGATTAATATAAATTTTATATTTTAAAATATTCCTCAAATCTTCATTAGTTCATTGTTAAACAAATATGAAAATTAATTTATTATTTGAAATCAATTTACTCAATCAAATACTTATATAAACACTAGTAACAATTATCTATCAAAGTATCTATTTTATTTACAACATAAAAACAAATGTAGTTTAATGATTTGTAAAGAATGAAGAAAAAAAAGACAAAATAGAATAAAAATAGGGGTTTTAGTCTCAATTCTTGACATAAGGACCTTTAATTAGAAATCAATCACTTCTAAGAAGATTATATAAATACAATCTGATCCATGACCTAGATCAGGTATTCACACAACAACGTAAAAGATATCTAGGACACACATGGAACTATTCCACAAAAATGATGGGTAGAACATGTCTCAAGATACAATAGGAACTCTTCCACAAAAACCATGAGTATACATATAGAGATAGATATAGAGAGATATAATATTAAGTATTCTTTGGTTCTAGTGTAGGAGACAGTGCATGTTGATAAGAAAAACAAATAACACACTACTATTTTTTTTCAATGAATAGAAAGAGAATGAAATAAGACATAAATAAGAATGTGCTGATTATTCTAAAGTGATTCAGATTCTTGAGACTCCTCATATATATCATGAAGTAGAGACCGAACTGTTTCTCTAAAATTAGTAGAAAAATAGATTGGTTCAAGTCTCTCTTTGTTCTCTCTATAGGAAAAGATATAGACGTTCTATATACTCCACTACTTCATAGTTGAAAATAAAGGTAAGTATGATGTGAGTAAGATATTGTGGAATTATCCTTATAGAATTCGATAGGTATATATTTTCTCTTACATAAAACTCCCACTTATGCATGAGGGAAGATTCTTTGAATATAAAGCACTATCTGATAAAGAGTCCATTAGAAGAATAATCATCACGATCCTCTATATCCTCATATCAAGCTCTAGAATATAATTTAATGTTACCAAAAATAGTTAAAAATATAATTTTAAGACAACTCTTGGTATTAATTGCATTAATATAGTCATTGAGAGCATTTAATTCAAATGTATCAGGATAGTGATAGTGGCTCATACTCATGGTGAGTCAATCTTATAGTGAGTCAATCTGGTGGAAATTTATTTGGACACATGTAATCTAGCGGAGAACCATGTTCAGTAGTGACTCATTATCATTAATGACTCATACTATATGGTGACTCTTCTGATGGTAGGTCATCTTCATCGGCAACTTAGGTCTGACAGTCGGTCATATTCAGTTGTAAGTAAAGTCTAGTGTTAACTCTTGTTGCATGGTGACTCATCCCCACTGGTTACTCATCCCTAGAAGTGACTCAACCCTAGTGGTTACTCAACATTGGTAGTGACTCGACTCTAGAAGTGAGCCATTTTTAGCAGTAGGTCTTTTTCAGTGGTGACTCTTTCCTAGTTGTAGGTAAATTTTGGTGGTAGGTCTTTTAAACACTTAACCAAAATTTCACCAAAAAATGTTATATTATAAAATGATATCATAAAAAATTAAATCCATTAAAAATATAATAATCATTATTTTTTGATCATTAAAAAAATGATTCAAACAATCTCCCCATTTTCAATGATAAAAAATCATAGAATTTTAGAAATGATGTATAAAATAAAATTTTTCATAAAAATAGATCCATTCAAACCTTTAAAAAGATAATATAAGGGTTTGAATATAAATTTTAAAACATTAAAATAGAAAATAAACAAATAAATATGGTATCATATATATGGTATCAAATAATAACATAAATATAAAATAAATGGCTCATAATTAGCCTTCTCAATTAATTCCATATTTTTTATCCCCCATTTGGGATTACCAAATTGTGATAAAAAGAAATAGTAAATTCAAGGAAGAAAAAGATGAATAATATGAGAAATTTCATTAAGGAAAAAAGTCAATGCATGGAATCCAAAAAGAGAATAAAAATACAATAAAGTACAATGAATTCCCTATAAAAGACAAAATCTAAGGTCAACCACTATCATCCCAGGTACCAGGAATCAACATATTCTTTTCCTTTATCAGATACATGGGGCACAGAGGTAGAGGGTGAAGAAAATAAAGTAGTGGATATATGGATAAAGGTGGTGGCTGTAGGATTTGAGGTAGAAGTAGATAACTCTTAGATAATCACTGGCCAAATATGTTGTACTTATTCACTAGGAGATGAACTGAGAGGCTAAAACTGAGGAGGTAAATAATAATCCAGATCCTTAGAAACAACTTGTCTGAAAAACTTAGAAGAATTGGAGGTAGCATATAGATGAGTAGTCACTGTAATGAAATAATGAGTGACAACTACAATACCAAATACATGCAATAAAGGTATCATAAGTTTGATAAAATCTATAATTTTGTTTCCTCCATGCTCTATAGAACTAAATAAGTACTTATTTTATTCCATAAAAAACACAAGAACATGTGCCATCACCTTAAAGTAATTAACTTCCTCCTTGGGGGATTATGTAACTAGTGGAATTTGAATATTCTCAAAATGAAACTTGAAGTGTTATTTTGATTAATGATTGGTATAAATACTAGAAAGGTAATACTTAATAGCCTTGGTAATTATTTCCCAATCATTTCTAACATCATTAAAATGTTACCTTACCATCTTATAAACATTATCACTATTTTTTCTAATCTACCTCTTGTCTTATTGAGGAGTAACATGAACATATCCCAGAACAACATGAAGTTTTACCCTTAGAACTAACTGAATCAAATCAATATCAAGATAATATGGGGGAGTGGAGCACTAGAATTAGAATCAACTGAAGAAATATTACTGACCCTCTAAAAAAACAAATAAACTAGTAGAAAAATATGTCCTAAACTCCTCTATAATAGACATCAAGGTCTCTAATTCACTAGATAAACTATCATTTCTTATATGAACCTATTGAATGTGATAACTAATTTTTGGTTTGATATGGAATATCACAATCTCAAAAAGGTTTCAAGCATCCCTCTCACCATGCTGTGTGACTAAAGGTACATGACTTCTCAACATATTACCAAAATTAGAGAGAAGAATCTCTCTAAAAGACTTTATATTAGACATGGAAACAATATCTATAGGAATAGAAGGAGAAACAATAGGAAAATGTAAAAAAAAAACTCTCTCAACATGAGGCTCAACAACCTTTGAGGTCTCAGATCTACCATGAATATCTAAAGATAATCTCTGAACGTCCTTTCATGCATCTATATACGCAACCATAGATCCCTTAGGATCTATCTCAACTTGAATTAGGAAAGTGGGTCCACCATGATTTGGTGTAATTCTCACATCATCATAATCAATATTTTAATACTCTAAACCAAGTCTCACACATCCGAGTAATCTTTCCCACTCATCAAAATTTGATACATCCATCTTGAATAAAGACACAACTGTAGGATTAAACTATTCACTATCCATAGGATCATCATAATGACTAAAAAAACTAGAAGTTTCCTCCCCCTAAACTGATTCCCTCAATCATCTCTAACTAAAAACATATTTATCAATATCTTTAACAAATCTTGGTCATTCTTTAGACATAGAAGTAATATACAAATTTGGAGAAGAAACATGAGTCTCAGTCTTCTCAGGATCATTTGGACCATCATGGTATGATGCACCATTACTAACATCTTCATCACTATCCCATTCATCTTTTTCATATCTATCTATTTTATCCTCCCCGTAACTATTTCTTTCACCATTTTAATTACCTTTATCACTTATATTATCTTAAGAAGATAGATATAGAAATTCCTCCTAATATTTAGAAGAATAACTTTTGAATCGTTCTTCTCCTAAAACCTCAGTTTCCTCATCATAAAATCCTTCTCACTCAAAAGAGTTTCTATAGAAGGTAGATATCTAAGAGTAATAGCTGGACCAAAATAATTCAAATGGATCTTAGGTATGTTAGGTCCACTTCCCACCTCAACTAAAAACTCTTCCTCATTACCAGCTACATCAACCTTTAATGCTTCCTGCTCATCATTAGAGTACTCCTCTACCTCATTTGGAACCAATCCAGAAACGATAAGGTTCTTAGGTCTAATAGGGTGATCAATAGGATTAAAATACTCATATAACTTATCAAAATAATTAAAAAATTTTCTCAACCATGAGTTCCAGTTTATCTTCATTAACTTACAAATAACATTGGCAAGGAAGAATCCACCACAAATCACCTTGTCTACCTCATCTTCATCCACTAATCCCTTAGCCTCAATCATGGATGAAATAAAATTAGGATAGATAAGAGAGTACGAAATGGATGATGTATTTCAAATATTCATAATATGAAACATAATATACCTACAAAAAATTTATTATGTCTCCTCTTTCAATAATGTATAGTAGATATATATCCTAGTTTCTCATCATTCTGAAGTATCCTTTTCTCAGGTGTAACTTGTGATGTACAAACTTGAAAAAAATCAACACTCACCATATAATTTCACTGAAGTAGGTTTTTTAGGTCCCCATATTATGTAAGCTCTAAAAAATAATTATCATTAAAAAAAGAATCAACATTGCTTAAAATCATCCCATTATAGTAATTGGATACTCTTTTATGAGGTACTTTAAAGAACTTAACCCACTACTTTGAAGAAAATATTACCTCCTTCCCATCTATCATGCTTCAAATCCAATCCTTATTCTCCAAAAATATAAACTCGACATATTGATAAAAATGTTTTTTTAACCTAGGATAAAATTTTATCTCATTAATCAACAACTAATCCATCCATCCTTGGTTTTGTATCACTTTTATCACCATCGATCTTCTAGGTAACAACCATTTGACATTTACTTCTTCCTCAGGCACCAATGTACAATTCATGATTTGTGGGTTTCATGGACCAACTACTCATCAAATTTAATATTCTCTATTATTATTCAAATTTTGTGACTCCTCGGGGGTTAAATCAGTATGTACTTTCACTTTTAACATTTCAATAGAGTGAAGTCTCATGTGAGGATGATATAAGGATAAAGTTCGAGAGAGAAATGGTCGTGAAGAAGTTTGAAGGGAAACATGTGTGAGATAGAGTGAATAAAAATAGGAACAAAACCCCAAATTATATCATTTAGGGATTCGATATAAAAAATTTAAGTTAAAGTGAATAAAATAATTAAAAAAATAGAGAAATAAAATAAAAAACTGTAACTTAAATACAATAATGGGTAATTTCTAATGGCGGGAAATTTACAATGGTGTGTAATTTCTAATTGTGGGAAATTTCCAATGGTGGGTAATTTCCAATGGTGGGTAATTTCTAATGGTGGGTAATTTCCAAAGGTGGTTAATTTTTAATGGTGGGTATTTTTCAATAGTGGGTAATTTGAAATAGTGGTTAATTTCTAATTATGATTTCCCAAAATTAAAGTTTATTAAAAATTTATCATTCCTAATTCATGTTTCATGTAGTCTAATCTCTCTAAATTCATTGGATTAATAAAAATATCAGATATTTGATATTCAGTTCCTATGAATTCAAGATTTATATCATCCTTTTGAAAATTATCTCTCAAAAAGTGATGCCTTACATCAATGTTTTTAGTTCATGAGTGTGGAAAATGATTCTTAGAGATATTAATCATACTTGTGTTGTCACAATTTATAGGGACATGTCTGAATTGATATCCATAATCTAGTAATGTGTGTTTCATCCCCAAAATTTTAAATGAAAAACTACTTGGAACTATGTATTCATGTTTAGTAGTAGACAATGAAAAAAATATTGTTTCTTACTATTCCATGAAACTAGAGACATTCCCAAAAGATGAGATGTATCAGAGGTTATTTTTCTATATAACTTGTAACCACTAAAATTAGCATCTAAATAACTCACTAAGTCAAGTTATTATCCTCTAGGATAGAACAATCCTAAATTAGTTATATGATTTATGTTTTTGAAAAACCATATAACAACAAGTAAGTGTGACTCTTTTGGGTTTTCTTAAAAATGGGCACACAGACACACACTAAACCTAAAGTCATACCAGCTAACTATTAAGTATAAAACATTTCCAATCACACCTCTGTAGTTGGATTGACCCACTAGCTTTCTAGATCCATCAAGATCTAACTTACAAGTGTTACTCATGGGAGTATTAATACTTTAACTGATATTAAAACCAAAATGTTTTAAAATATATTTGGTGTACATAATTTTATTTAAGATAATTTATTATTTATTTTGAAATATATGAAAACTGAGAATGAATTTCAGTTCAACCATTAAACTCATTTAAAATTCATTTTTCATAATTTTTAAAAAATTAGTACATAATGAATTTATAGAGGATCCAAAAATAATATCATCTATACAGATTTGAACAACTAAAACATCTTTTGAAATTATTTTTATAAAAATAGTTGGATTAGATATACCGTTTGAGAAATAGTTAGTAATTTGAAAATAAATGATCTTAACATACCAAGATCTAGGAGAATATTTTAAACTATATAAATTTTTTTAGTTTGAAAACATGATTTATAAAATGAGGATTTAGAAAACTGGGGGGTTGTTCAAAAAAATGTCCTCAACTATATATCCATTCAAGAATGCACTTTTGGCATCCATTTGATATAGTTTGTAATAAAAATTTACTACATAGATAGGAAGTATTCTTATATATTCAAGTCTATCTACAAGTGAAAATGTTTCTTCAAAGTTTATACACTCTTCCTGACTATAGCCTTGTGAAACTAGTCTATCCTTATTTCTTACTTTAATGCCAGATTTATCAACCTTATTTGTAAATAACCATTTAGTGACAATATTCATGGTGACTTTAGGTCTATATAAAGGTTCCAAAACTTTATTTCTATCAAATTGGTTAAGTTCTTCTTTCTTATCCATTACCCATAATTCATCATTAATTGCTTCATTGATGTTCTAAGGTTTAAGATGTGACGAGAATGCTTGATGTTGAACCTAATTCATAAGATAATATTTAATTAGTGTTCCTCTCTCTGGGTCTCCAACTATAACATCTAGAGTATGGAATCTATGAGTCCTAGAAACTCTTTGAAAACAAGGTCCAATCATATCATGATAATCTATAGGCTCAGGTTTGGGTTGTAAAAGTTCCTCCAAACTGGATGAATTTTATATAGTTTTCACAAAAGTGTCATAAGGTTTAGTATTGAAGTATAGATTTGAAAAATCATCCTCAAGGTTTTATAAAGGAGTTTTAGACTCATATGGATCTTTCCCATAAAAATTGACATGAGAATACTGTTCCACAGTCTTGGTTCTTTTGTTAAATACTCTATACGACTTACTATAGGTTGAATAAAAAAGGAAAATTCCTTCCTCACTCCTGGAATAAAATTTTTCAAGATTACCTTTAGTATTATGAATTAATAATTTGAAACTAAAGATGCTAGACTAATTAAACATAAGATTTCAATTGTTCCAAAGTTTATATGTGGGTTTCTTTAAGAGATGTATAATTAGAACTCCAGAAAGATTTATTAAAAACCTCTACCCAAATGTAAATAGGAAGGTCATATTAATTAAGCATTTTCCTAAAAATGTCTTAAAGTGTTATATTTTTTCTTTCTACAACACCATTCTATTGGGGGTTCCTAGAAGTATAAAATTTGTGATTATATCTATTTTGTAATAAAAAGGATTCAAACTTTTATTTTAAAACTCATATCTTTGATCACTTCTTAAGGTTTTAATACTAAGTCTACTAAGATTTTCTATATATCTAGCATACTTGGTAAAGTAATAGTAGGATTTACCTATGTGAGATAAAAATAATTTTCAAGTATATATAAAAAATTCATCTATAAAGACATAAAAATAGTGCTTCCCATTCAAAATAGATACTCTATATGGTCCAAAAAATTCCTTGTGAACTAATTTTAGGGTTTGAGAAGTTGAAACTTATTTATTTGATTTGAAATATATTTTTTGATGTTTCCATTTTTGACATTGGTTATAGACTTTAACATTTTGGAATTCCTGTTTAGGTACATATTTGACTAACCATTTTCAATCTAGCTTTCTAAGTGAGTGAATATTGTTGTAGCCTAGTCTCTTATTACAAATCCAAGATTACAAAATAAAGGAACATAGACAATATTTTTTTGAGAAAATAAATATTCTAAACTAAAAACATAAACATTTTCATTTATCAAAGTTGTAAAAACTAAAAAAAATTATAATAAAAAAATTACAAGAATTGTTTTCAAATTTCACATGAAAGCAATCATCATATAGGTGTGATATGATAAGTAGATTGTAATTTAAATAATAAAAAAATGTACTTTATAAATTAAAACTGATTTAGAATTACTGATATGGCTAAAGAAAATTATTTTCCCTCTAGAATTATTACAAAGCATGAAATGTACACCATAAACCATTATCAAATTATTAAATCTTAGGTAATCTTTAGTCAGGTTTTTAGAATAACCACTTTCTAGTTACCATAGAATTTTACTAGATCTCTTCATGCAGGTTCCCTTAGATGTGTTTCCCATGAAACACATTTTGTAACTAGCATGATTTTACTCATGATTCTAGTCTGAGTCAATGGATCTATCTTCAGAAGCACTCCATGATACTTTCATTTCTTTATATTATTTATTATTATTATCATCATATTTATTTTCATACTTCATCATGGGATAGTTTTCATTGACATAACCTTCCCCTTTATATTCATAGTAGATGATATCATTTGAAGTGACACCCCTCATTCAATATTTCTTAAAATTTAATCTATTGTCATATTTTCCTATGTAGCTTGGTTTCCTAAAGAATTTATTTTTCCTATAGAACATTTTAAACCTTCTAGAGATATGGTCCATTCCTTCATCGCTACCAGCTGGTGATTCTTCATTACTGGAACATTCATATTGTACTTTTTTCTTCCATTTTGAAGTAGTAGATTAGAATTCTATAGAATTCATTTTAATTTCATCATCATATTATTGATTAATATTAAGTTATTCTTAATACATAATCAAATTTACTATTATCTATTTTACATGTATCCTACCAATATCACAAAATTATCTAATTGGGACTTAGGTTCCTATCTATCTTTTCAATAAGAATCTTATCAATAACATGACTTGGTATTTACTGGAAACTAGATCTCCTAATGTATGCATTTTATTCCATATCTCATTGAACCTAAGATGCATGTCAAAAAGAATCTCATCTGGTTTCATATTAAATGTATAATATTTAATTGTAAAAGTATTTAATATCATTTCTTTCACATTAGTTATTCCTTCATGAGAAATAGATAAAGTGTCTTAAATTTATTTGTAGTTTTACAAGTAGATATTCTGTTGAATTATTAATCTCCTAATTCTCAATAAAGAGAATTCATGGATTTAGAGTAATTATTATAAGCAGTTTTAGTAGCACCATCCCATATAGATATAATAGTCTTAGGTAACTCATACTTGTATTCAATAGTAGTCCATATTTTAAATCCCATGCTTTCAATGTAAATTTTAATCTTGATTTTCCATTGAGAATAATTAGTAGAATTAAATAAGGGTGTTCTTTTGGTATCATATACTTCTTTTCTATTATCCATTTAAAGATAAACATTTAGAACAAATAAAAATTTAGGATCTTTAAAACAAAGCTAAAATCATAGTTGAAAATATTTTGAATTCCTATGATACCAACTATTGGTAGGAGTGGGAAACTCAAGAGGGGGGGGGGGGTTAATTTAGTTCCCCATAAAACATTATGTTAAAAAAATTTAAAATAAAATCCCACAATTAAAATAAATTCTCAAATTTAATCAAAAGAGTAGTTTAATATAACTTTGATCTTTTAAATGATCCCTAAAATATTTATTAGTGCTCAGTTAAAAAAGTAGAAAAATTACTTTCACTTTTGAAATAAATTTAATTAATAAAATTATTATATAAACAGTAGTTAATATTAACTATAAAAGTACCATTTTTGTTTTCAACATAAAAAAATATGGTTTAAATCTTTGTAAAGAATAAAAAACAAAAACAAACAATAGAATAAAAACAAGGGGTTCAGTCTCATACCAAGACCTAATTCACTCCACTTGGAAATCACAAAATACCATGCATATTATATAAATATAATCTGATCCAAAACTACAATCAGGTATTTACACAATAATGAATGAGGTATCTAGGCCATTCATGAACTTATTCAACAAAAATCATGGGTAGAAAATAACTCAGGTCACACAGGGACACCTTCTAAAAACACTATGGGTATATAGATGAAAATAGAGATAGATATATATAAAGAGATAGAGAGAGGGATAGAGAGAGATTATCAAGTATTATTCATTTCTTGTATAGGAGACAATGTGTGGTAATAAGAAAAACAACAACAACACATTACTTAAAAATAAATGAAAAAAATAAAAAGAGAAAACAATAAGATATAAAGAATATTGTGCCGCTTAGTTTGATGTGTTTTAGAAGTTTCAGTTTCCACTAATGTATCATGGATATGAGATCAATCCATTTCTCTAAAATTAGTTGTGAAATATAGAATCATAAGGCTCTCATTATTTTGACTGTAGGAAAGGACCTAGATGTTTTGGGTACTCCACCCTCTCATAGTAAAAAATGGAAGTAATCATGTTGCATTTAAAATTTTGTTGAATGATCCTTCTAGTATTTAGTAGGTACATGTTTTCTCTCAAGAAACACCTAACACTTACACAAGAGGGAGACTTCTTTGAATATAAATTTCTACATGGTGTAGATTTTGTTTAAAGAAAAATCATCATGATCCTCATCATCCTCGTACTGAGATCAAACATAGACATTAATGTTCCATAAAATAGGTAGGAATATAATTATAATATAACTCTTGAAATTAATTGTATTAATAAATAAATTGAGATAATTTAATTAAAAAGTCTCAAAATTGTAACAGTGACTCATGAGGATGTTGAGTCAATCCAGTGGTGAGTCAGGCTAGTGGTAGGTCATTTGGCAGTAGGTCATTTGTCAGTGACTCAAGTTCAGTGGTGATTCATACTCAATGGTGACTCATACTTGATGATGAATCATTTAATGATAGGTCTTCTTTAGTGGTGACTTAGTTCTAATGGTGGGCCTTATTTAGCGGTAGGTAATGTTTGGTGGTGACTCATCCCTAGTGGTGACTCATCCTTGGTGGTGGCTCAACCATGGTAGTGACTCAACTTTGGCGGTGATTATTTTTATGTGGTAGATATTTTTCATTGGTGATTCATTCATAACGGTGACTCATTTTTAGAAGCACATAATTTTTTGTGGTAGATTTTTTTCAACACTTATCCAAAATTTTATCAAACTTCTTTATATTATAAAATGCTATCATAAAGTAGTAAATACATTAAAAAAATAATAATCATTATTTTTTGATTATTAAAACAAAGGTTCAAACATAAATTAAAGTACAAGTCTCTACTTATATCTCCAAGATGATCCATATACCCGATATCCATATACAAATCTGAGACATCCTACTCAATAAGTCCTAGGCCTCATCCCAACCTGTGCCTGTAATAAATTAAACATCTTCTCGGGTACCGCAATTCAATGGAGGCTTGAGTAGGTTGTGAGTAAAAAATCAGTAGGGTACCACCAAAGAGGTATCATATATATCCAATATAATTAAGTGTAAGTATATATGATATACTCAATAGGATAACAACAATAATAAAAAATAACTAACTTCTAAAAATAAAAAAACCTGTCCACAAATGATCCTTGGGTCTGTAATCCTTATCGTCTAAATTATATTACATCTTATAAAAGTATATATATTCATGTATATTTATATATCTCCCCATATATATATGTACATTTTCTCACATGTACATTTATATAAGAAAGTTAGTAAAAAATATATAACTCAAACATAAAAGATCCCTGGATCCATGATCTGGTCAAATGAACATCCGGTAAAAAGGGCATTGAGTTGGATGTTCTACCACTTAATCCATGTATAATTTAGTTAATACTCAGGTCTATAATCCTAATAAAAAATACCTGCTTCAAATAGCTCCAAAAACATCTCTAACCAAGCTGCATCACCATAGGGGGATACATGTCCTAGCCATGGGTTCTCCCATACTCACCTCAAATCACTACAATGAAGGATTTCATGCACCGATGGTCATACTGTAAAATGTGGCCCTGAACTAGATTCCATAACACTCAATCCATGTGTCAACTAGTATGATCTTGGTTTCATATGTCATTATCCCTAGGAAAGTCTGAAATTACTTCTTAGATGATCAATAAACAAATAGATTTGACATACGTTGGATAATCATGTATCAGAACTATTTGAGGAAATTGAGTTCATTAAAAGAAAACTCAGTATAATATAGACCAACTAGGGCCATGACTAAAGTATATTTTACAAAGCGTCCTCCTTGTGTCCACAGAGAACATACATAGAAAACTTAGTATATTAAACACCCCCATGGGTCAGGACCTAAGGCCATTGAACAAGGAGTACTCATTAAGTCAAAAAATAAAAACCACATAAAACTCAATAAACAATGTCATACCATTAGGCACTATAAATTCTATTCTACAATGCCCCTCATTGATTCCATACCGTGAAATATATATACATAAAGAAGTCTCAGAATCCAGATCCCAAGAAGCACCTCTAGGTATCTCTAAAAATTACCACATCACATTAGGCTCATCGATCAAAATCTAGGACACAAATTTAGAAATATTGACTAGATCGATAATAACTGAGTGAAATTATAAGGAAAAGAGTGAGGGTGGAAAAATTTGTAAACCACTACTACTACCCGAGCCTCACAGGCTAACAAGTTCTATATGGGTTATAGGTAACACTAGATACTATCTCTACAAAAAAATGATTTACAAGCTTAGTATTGATCAAACATTGGGTTGACCACTGAGTTCCCTTGTTCAGTACTCAATAGAGGGATCCTAACAAAGATCCTCAGGGCTTTCATGTAAAGGGAGGAATCCATCTCAAGATCCTCTTAGTCAAAACATAAGTAAGGGAATACCTCTTAGAGTCCTTATAAAGAGTAAGAAGGGGGAATCTTGCATGGTATCTTCTAGGTCATATCATATATAGATGAATCCCACAGGGGACCCCCATCCTCAGTGATAATTTTACGCATGAAGATAAAGAACAATGGTTTTTAGTTATGGTAAATCTAAATAGGGGTAGTCACCCTCAAGGGAAATTACAAGCATAAAAATGCTACATAAACATTCAAAAATACTATAGGAAAGGTAAAATGACCCACTAACCTTTAGGAAACTTTAAACTTTTAACTCTCGAAGGCTAAAAAAATTTTCTAGGGATTTCCTAGGCTCATCCAAGTCATACTGGATTAGTATGAAAAATAGACCACCATAATTAATTAAATAATAAAACCAAAAAATCATTATAAAAATAAAACCACTTTATTCAAATGGATATAAAGCTCAAAAGATCACCAGCCAATCTCATTGCACCAGAACGATGACTTAATTATCAAAAAAATAAGTGGAATAAAAAAACGTGAATTAGGGAAAATACCTAATAAATGGTGTCAATAAAACCACCCCAAAAATGTAATTAAAATCATTTATTATTTATAAATTCACTATGGAAACATAACTTGACAAATCATCTAGTGGAGAAGTGTAGATAACATCTTAGGTTATCCTCTTCCCAGGCATAGTGAAAACTCCAACATCCACATCCGATTCTACCATGCTATGCTGAAATAGAGAATTAAAAACTATAATCGGGAAATCCAAGTTTATAGTAATAATAAAAAGAACCCAAAAGAGGCTAATGGAGTTGGAGGATTTCCTCAAGTGTTCCAACACACTTGACAACATATTATTTTTAAAAAAATAGAGGAGAACCACCCATGGTAAGAGGAGGAGCATATGTGCATGGTTGGGGGGGGGATAAGGGAGAAAAATAGGGGCTTACCTCTTAAATCCCACAAGGGGAAAGGGTGATTTTTTACCTTTTAAAGGGACCAAAATTTGTCCAAACCATGTAATAACTCTATGGATGGAACTGTCCTAGAACCAACCCCACACAAAGGCATGGAACACAATATACCAGATAATTCTCATATCACACTAGATGTATAAAATAAATTTTATACACCCATATGGGTTTCCTTGTCCTTCCACATAGTTTTCATGTCCTGTGCACATGTAAAAACTATCCTCCATGGTTTTGTCAAATTTTTAACACTAACCAAGCTCCAACCATGCTCCCATTGTTTCATTAATACTAAAACAATGTTTTTTTGGTACTAAACCCCCTGAGATGATCCTGAAACCTCCAAGATATAAACCAATAATCAATCAAGATCTTAAAAAAATCATATAGAGTTATTATTTCCTTCATAATTCCATTATAAATATCTGGTCAATATTTTAACCATCCAGGAAACTAAAAATTCAATTTTGTTCTGAAATTTACAACTTGAAAAACACAGGATCTTACAGTATCCCCACTTCAAAACTTCTCATTCTTGAGAAAACACTATGGGAAATGAAAACATCATCAGAAAAACTTGGTTTGGAGACTATTTTCTTAAACAGTTGTGTTTCATTTCTAAATTTCCAATGTACCACTAAGATTCATTTAAAAAAACAACAAATAACCATTAAAACTCAATCCAACACCCAAAACCACTATCGAAACTCTAATACTATGATTATGTGACCCTACCTAATCTGAGACATGATCACATTTTCATCTCCTCCATAAACCACCCTATGGAGCTACCTTCCATGCGTACTAAACTATTACTTCCACAACCAATCCATGATACTTCCACAATTATATTTTCTTAATGGACTAGGTCATAAATGTCCCAGTGAAACATCTGACGTATTTATCAAATTAAACATGAGTGGAGTACCCTTAGTACTTTATATCATCATAACGGTCAAACACCCATCAACCAAGCTCATCCTGGTTGCACCATCATTTCCTTGAAAAGTCTCGGATGACCCTCAAACTACCTCATATCATCCTTAAGGAGAAAAAAATGCAGTAACCTTTAACTATATCAAAACATTGTATGAGAATATGTCAAACCTCCTCTAGAAGACTAATCCCAAGAATTATAATCTCCCAATGCTGATGCATCTTCAAAATTAGATTTCAGCAGCCTTATCTCATGGAATAATGAGGTTATTCCAAGAATGATCATGAATCCTATACCAATATTCTATTGATGTATCCCAACAGAACCTTCTCTAGATCAAAACTGTAGTCATTATATAGCAATATCACCGATGAAAACCCAATCCAGCATCCATGGATCATTAAAAGATACACTGAGCCTAACAACCATATCCAAATTTCACCCAAATCCATAATTGAACCTATAATTAAAATTTATTTATATTTCCATCTATATATGTTTCATTTATCAAATATAATATAAGTGCCAAAACCACCATCATTGGATTGATATCATGGCCCCACAACCATCCTCACTTGAGGGTCTCTCTCCTGTGATTGACGTCCCACTCCCCACCTTAGGAGCATCTTTATCATCGCATCAATGAAACAAAATCTCTATCACCATAGACCATTACACATCCAATTTTTGAAATAACAATTGGCATGGATAGAAACCCTCCCATCCTTTGGGAGTCAATTCAAAACATCCAATAATCACTCATTCCAACTTCTTGAGAATGGTTTCTAAGGAAAAACAGAATTTCAACTCCTCAGGAGGGTCATCACCCTCAAATGACCAATTTTGTGCTCCCAACCAAAAGGATTACCTTATAACGCTTCTCGGATGAAACTTCAAGAGGTTCCATTACCAAAAAAGAAAGATATTTTAATTGGACAGAATAACGATATATAACCAACACACATTTAGTGTAATCAGGATGATATCAAGATATAACATGATCATCACTAACTAGGAGTACACTAAGATTCTATAAAAATTCATGTATAGCTCTATCCAAGGCACACATAAAAATAGGCTATACATGCCTTTAACCAATCATGACACCACATCTCTCGATAATGTGTGTCCAAGTCAAAACATCGGTCAACCATATTGTGGTACCTGATTCATTTATGATGTATCCTTTACCATAGAAGAAAATTTTTCATTTTTACCACAACTCCTAGGAAACCAAACCCACAGAAGGTCTTTATAACCATCATTCCCTAGATCAAAAATGTTTACTCATCGATTAATGATTTAGATAGCCCCATAGAAAACTAGAGTGTACATTCATCACTCAAATCATAATACAATGAGTCATCTACTACTAAAACCAATTTTACCATGATATTTGGTAGGTCAATACAAACAATCTAGAAGCTCCCTTAGAACGCCTCTTTAAAATCATGCACCTCACAAATTCCATGATTTATTCCATGACTTACCATTTCACAGTGTCATTCCAGTTACAAGAATCTACACACACTATGAGCACATTATAAATATTAGAAACAAACCATCATTCCTATGCAAGCCGATCTTGATACCAAAGCACCCTAGGTGCTTCAAAAAAATACAATGGCATCAACATGTCTATATCAAAAAAAACCCAAGAACCTATCATACATCAATCTCAACAAGATAATACAACCGAGATCACATCCTCAAAAGAAAACCTTGAACTTGAGTTAACCTTACTCATGGGTTTCCCTCGATCAAAATGAAACGTTGACCCATAAGGGACAGAGTAAAAACTAAGGGCCTCTAGGTCTCCATAAATCTATATCAATCAAGTCTCATAACTAGGTCACAAGGTCTAACCACCTCGCATAAAGGTCGAACCTCTCCAAGGGAACATATCACAAGGAATCACCCACACACCTATATCAAATCAAGGAAACTAACACACATGTCAACCCTATATAAGGGAGGTAATAATAACATTATCCTATGAGGGTCAAAAAATGCCATGAATCTACCTACTAGGGCATTGATCCTCAACAAATATCATCATAATTTATTTCCCCATGGAGAATTATTATATAAAATAGAATATAATGATGAACTAACACCCACAAAGATTATATATATGGTAATACCCCCCTCGAGGCCCAGTTCAATATAAAATTTTAGGTGTCTATTAGCATCATTAAAAGAGACACAACTAGATCACCATAAAAAATGGAATCAACTAACAAGGATGACCTATGTGGGACAAAATTATGTGCAAAACATCATCTCAATGATCAGTGTTACAGACCACTTTCATGGTTTGATTAGGTAGAATGCCATTCCAAGATATGCAGGAAAACACTATATAGTTTTCCATTGAAACTTTAAATAATGAAACATATGAAACAACACCCTATTATGGGTTCGAAACATAGGAACTGTATTCCCTATCAACCTACTAGGATAACTACACCTCTCATGAATGAGGTCTGAGTCATAATACTTACAATCAAACGTATTAACATAGATCCACATCCCATCCCATCATAATGAAATATATATGAAAGACATCTCAATTGAGTATAATTAATCGAAAAATATATATGTGAAAATACCATTTTGGTTTTTTTGATACTTTAAATGATTTGAATCTATTTTTAATAAAATAACACATTATAAGGACTATAAAATAAATCTTACATGCCAAATATAATTCATGAGACACCTCTTTCCTTTTATGTCTAAGAGTTATAATCAATCACTGGCCTCTTTCCTATAGAAAAAGAGATAGATATCCATAATAAACCATAAAATCCAAAAAACATGTCAATCACTTAAAGAATAAATAATACACCATTATAACATCATATATCTAAACAATAATCCCATATCCATGGAGCCCAGAAATTCTTACTGAAACAAGTGTTCTCGACACACCTATTTGATGTCCATCACAAGATCCAAAAAATTCCTAATACTTATATCTACCATATACAATATAGTAATAAAATAAGAAAATAAACACATTAGATAAAAATTTGTAAGGTCTAAACCTGGATGCCACTAATTTGGTGCCCTGAGGCGATTTGACACAAGGCCTCAGGCATGCCTACCCATACGCGAGAGGATGCTGACTAGAAGCAAGGGTATAAATGTGGTCAAGTGTAGAAACTATACCCTTATATCAGAGTAAAAAAATGTAAATAAAAAGATATAATCTTTAATTTTTATAAATAGAGGGTGTAAGAAAAAGATAAATTGAAATAAAAGCATACTGTAATAGTAAATATAATGTAGTAACAGCCTGAACGACCATGTCAAACAAACAAAACTGATCACCCATTGGTCCAATCACATATACAAGAATGAAAATAATAATTAAAAGTAAAAGGATACAATATTATCTCTAAGATGAACCACATACCCAATGTCCACGTACAAATTGAAGCTACCTGTCTTGATCATTCTCGGGCCTCTCCTAACTGGTGTCTGCAATCAAGTAAATTTCTACTCAAGTACCCCATTGAAATGGAATCCTGAGAAGGGTGTGACTAAAGAACTCAGTTTGGAACCACCAAATCAATCATGTAAATTTCTATTAAAATGAAGTGTATGTATATGTGAGCAACTCAAAATTATAACAATAATAATAAAAGAATAATTATCTACATAAAATAAAAGAAAGAAGTCCACAATCTATACTTGGTCCCATGGTCCTGATTGCTTGGACATTGTTACATCTTATAAAAGTATATATATGCATCTAAATTTATATATCCCAAAAAATATATATATATATACATGTTCAAAAATATAAATTTATATATGGAAGGTAGTAAAACATAAATAAATTAAACACATTAGATCCTTAGATCTATGATCCAGTAAAATAGACATCCTATAAAAAGGGAATTGAGATGGATGTCGTACCACTCAATCAGTGTATAATTAAGTCAATCCTTAGGTCCGTAATCCCAATCAACAACACCTTCTTTTTCTAGAATCTAAAAAGTATCTGAGAAAACTATTTCACTATAGGGGGATAGATGTCCTAACTATGGGTTCACCAATACTCTCCTCCAACAACTATAGTGAATGATGTAGTGTACCAACGATCATCCTAAAAAATATATAACTGAGCTAGATTCCATACCACCCAAGCCATGTGTGATCTAGTCCAATGTTAGTTTCCTAGGTTCTGATTTATAGGAAATTCTAAAATTACAACTTGAATGATGAAGAAACAAATAGCTACGACAAACACCGAATAATTATACATCTAAACTATAAAGTCCAAGAACTAGGGTTTTTGACCAAGGCTTCCAATTCAATTACATGGATTTCATCTATAGAAAACTCTATATAATATAGAACTACTAGGGATAGGACCAAAGGCTACTGACCAAGGTGTCTACCTCGATTCTATGGAGCACATCCCTAGCACACTTGGAATAATGTAGACCTATATAGACTAGGAATCAAGGCCATTTACCAAGGAATCATCTTTGATTACAAAAAGTGAAACCATAGAAAACATAGAAATTTGTGTGATACATTCAAGAATCTTCAGTTCCATACCACAATGCCCCTCATTAGTGCCATACCGTGATATCCAAATACATAAATAAGTTTCAGAAGCCAGATCCCCAGAAGCACCTCTGTGAATACTCAAAAAGTACTGCATCACTTTAGGATTATCACCCAAAAGCTAGAAAACACCTTTGGAAATCATGATTTCATCAATAAAACTGAGTGAAATAATAAGGAAAATAGTGGGGGTTACCGAATGCCTAACCCACTACAATTACCACTGCCTCATAAGATTACAAGTTCGATATAGGTTCTAGGTGACACCCGATACAATATTTATCAAAAACCATGGGGTAAAAGCTCAGGGTAGTTCAAACATTGGGGAACCCACTGGGTCCCCTAGGTCAATACTCAAGAGAGGCATCCTACTCAAGATCCTCAGGGTTCTAATGTAAATGGAGGCATCCCTCTTGGGATCCTCTAATTCAAAGAATAAGTAAGGGAATCCCTCTTGGGGTCCCCACAAAGAGTAACAAGGAGGCGTCCTACATGGGACCCTCTAGGTCATATCATACACAAAGACATCCCATAGGGGACTCTCATCCTCAATGATAATTTGAAGCATGAAGTTAATGAACATGGGTTGTTAGTGACCTCTAGCATTCATCCATTCAATTACCAAACTAGAAAAGTTAATTTAACATATCATTAGGGTAAATATACATAGAGGGAATTACCCTTAGGGTAAATCCCATGAATACTCATACTGCATAAACATGAAAAAATACTCTATGGAAGGTACGATGGACCATCAACCTTTTTTAAGCTTCAAACCTTTAATTTCCAAATCCCAAAAGTAGCTACCAAAGACTGCCCAATCTCATCCAAGTCATACTGAACATGTCTATAAAATAGTCCATAAAAATTAATTAATTATTACAACATTATAATTAGTTAATAAAATTAGTAATCTATAAATAAAGAAAAAAACTTTATTCAAAAGGGTATACAACTCAAAAGCTTAGTAGTCGATCTCGTCACTATGGAAGGACGACATAATAATCACCCACAAAAATAAGTACAAAAAACTTGAATTAGGGAAAATAAAGAAATAATGATGTCAAAAAAATAATCCAAAAAATTTATTGAAAATAATTTAATCTTTATAAATTCACAGTGGTGACATACCTCGATGGATTGAAATGCAAAGAAGTGAAGAAAACATCTTAGATGATTATCCTATTCCTAGGAGGAAAAAAAACCCAATATCAACATCTGATTCCACCTTGATCTGGTGAAATTAGGAATTAATATCCCTAAATGGGAAATACAAGTTTATATAAAGAAAAAAAAACTCAAAATATGTTAAAAAAGTTGGAGGATTATCTCAAGGGTGTTGACGCACCTAACAACATCTGGTTATAGCCATAAACAGAGGAGAACCACCCAAGGTAAGAGAAGGAGGAGAGGTTCACATGTGGGGGATGATAAAAGAGAACAATATTGACCACCCTCTTAAAAAATCATAGGTAAAAGGGAAATTTTACACTTTTTAAATGTCTACCTGGTTTGGATGCATGGATAGGAAGAACATGTGCTAACTATTTGGTTGGCACTGTCCAAGAACCAACCCCATGCATGGGTATGTAAGAAAGTTTAACAGACCTTTCACTATCCATGAGACATGTTTTTAATAAATTATAGACACACATTGTTTTTTCTAGCCTTATAAATTGTTTTCCATCCTTTTAAACTGTAAAAATTGGGACACATGGTTTGGTTGCATGGTTAACACTAACCGTGCACCAACTGTGCACCCTCTACTACAGTTTTCCAAAAACTCTAGTTTTAGGTCTTGAACACTTGAGACACTCTTGAAACCTCAAATATACTAACCAAGAACAATTAAACATCTAAAATCATAATTTCGATGCATTCTAACCTCTATAATTACACTTCAAATCTCCGATCAAGGTTTTCCCCATCTAGTAATCCAAAAATTAAAATTCC
Organism: Viscum album; assembly: GCA_963277665.1. Taxonomy (NCBI): domain Eukaryota; kingdom Viridiplantae; phylum Streptophyta; class Magnoliopsida; order Santalales; family Viscaceae; genus Viscum; species Viscum album. The sequence continues at coordinate 1,283,568,310 of OY728136.1, read as the reverse complement.
CTATAAAATATATAACCTGAAAAACCATGAGATCTTATAGACACCCACATTTAATATTCTCATCATTGATAAGCCCTATTGGAAAAAAAACCTCACCTGAACTACTTTGTTCAAATATTATTTTCTTAAATGAATGATTTGTGTTTGAAACGCCGAATGCACCTCCAAGAGTAATTACAAACATATGTTACTTATGCCATCAAAACTTGATCCAACACCCAAAAGTACTATATAAACTCTAAGAAGGATCTTAAAAGAGCCTTCCAAATCTGTGACATGATCATGTCATCATCTCTTATATCAACCAGGCTATGGAGATTCCCACCATGGGTACTAAACCACGAAAACCAAAATCGATACACAGTACTTTCGCCATCATATTATATTACATGAACATGTTATTAGTGTCATAGTGAAAATTTAAACACATTTATTGAATTACACATGAGGGGACTACCCTTGGTCCTTGATTTGATAATAATAGTTGAACTCTCATCAACCACGTTGGACCTAGTCAGGCCAAATTATACTTGAAAAATCCCGAACGACCCTTGAACTACACCCATATTATCCTGACAGAGTAGTACCATATCGACCATATCAAACCATTAGGTGAAATACAATTTGAAACACCTCCAGTCGACTATTGCCAAGAATGATCGACTCCCACGACTGATGCATATTCAAAATAAGATTTCCAATGCCTTATCTCAAGGCATATCGATATTGTTCCAAGCATGCTCACCAATGCCCATACCTAACTTCTGGTGACGTCTCTTGATAGAAACATTTATCAATCAAAATTGTAGGTGTACTATAGTACCAAAATTGATAGAAACCCGGTCCATCATCTATAGATAACAAAAAAGATAAACCAGGCCTAACACCAACATCTACATTTCAACCGAAACCATATTTGAACCTATACTTAGAATTTACCACGATTTTAAGCCATACATGTTTCATTTATCAAATGAAATAAAAGATCCAAAAATAACATCATACGATATAAATCACTATCCAATAACCCTTTTGACATAAGGATCTCCCTCTGATAACCGACAAATCAATCCACACCTTAGAAGAATCCATTTCATCACATCAATGAAATGAAATCCCAATCACTACCGACCATGATCCATCCACTTTTGGACATTAGAACTAGTATGGATAGAAACCCACTCATCCTTGAGCTTCAACTCACAACATGCAAGCATCTCCCATTCTAGCTTCTCGAGAATAGTTTCCATGGAAACAGCCAAATTTCAAATCATCATGAGGGTTACCACCATTAAATGGAAAATGTTTCACTCTCCACTATAAGTATTACTGTATATAGATATTTTAGTGAAACCTCTATAGGTTTCATCGCCGACCAAGAACGAAATTTCTAATTAGATGAATCTTAGTATATAATTTATGCTCTATTAGTGTTATTAGGATAATGTAAAGATATAACATGATCATCACTAACTAGGTGTACACGAAGATTCCATAAATATTTGCATGAAACTATCTCTAAGCCACGTTCACATCAAAATAGGATATATTTACCTTTATCCAAATTATGAAACCACATCTCACGATAATGTGTGTCCATGTCCAAACACATGTCAAATTTTTCACGGTACCTAATTCTTTTCTAATATCTCTTATACCAAATAGATAAATTCATAATTTTAGCCACAAATCACAAGATACTATTCCAGAATCTAGTCTTTGAAACCATTGGTCCCCAACTCATAGATGGCCACTCAACAATTTATGATTTAGATGACACCAAACAAAACCAACATGTACCTTTATCAACCGACTCATACTCCAGTGAGCCATCTACTACTAAAACAATTATCACCATGTTATATGACATGTTATTCAAAAAAGGTATAATATTCATTAAATCTCCTCTTAGAAATAACACAACTCACACATTCCATGATTTACTCCACAACCACTCATCAAATGTTGTCGCTTTAGTCATGAGATTCTACTCGTGCTATGACTACATTAGAAACAGTGGAAACATTGGTCAATATGGTTAAGTACACAATCCATCCTACCCATAGAAGCCAATATTGATACAAAATAACCCTAGGTGCTTCATCCAAAACTAATGGCATAAACATGCATATATCACAAAACTTGATCACACGCCATACATAAGTCTCAAAAAGAGTGTACAACTATGTTCACATCCAAAAAAGAAATCTATAAACCCAGTTTAGCCTTGCTCATGGGTTTCCCGTGATTAAAATGAAACATCGACATATAAGGGTCTAACTCAGAAACTAAGGGGCTCTAGGTACCCCACCTAGCTCGACTGATTATGTCTTATGATCGGGTCACAAGGTCTAGCCACATATCCTAGAAGTCAAACCTCTACAAGGTAACATATCATGGGGTGTCCCCCACACACCCATCTCAACTCAAGACATCTAATGAGTCTATCAACCCCCTCTAAGGGAGGTAATGGTAACATTGACCTATGAGGATAAAAAACTACCAAGCATCATCCTACTAGGGCCCTGATTATCACCAAACATTCTCACAAGGACTTTCCCCTAGAGTATCATGATATAAATCTAAAATAAATGATGAAATGATACTCATCTAGCATCTGTATATGGAAATACTACCGCTAGGTTAAGTTCACCACAAAATTTTAGGTATCTGTTTGCATCATACAAAGAGACATGACTATATCACTGTAATGGAGGCATCAACAACCAAGGTTGACCTACGAGGTCCGATAGTATATGAAAAACATCATTGCAAAGGTCTAAATATTATACCACTATAGTGGTTTAGATAAGTAGAATTTCAATTCAATATATGCAGTAAAATACTCTATAGGTTTTTATTGACACTTTCAATAACTAAAACTATAAAACAATACACTATGAGGGGTTGAAAATATGGGAATCATGTTCCCTATCATCCTACTAGGGTCACTTCACCTCTCTCACACGAGGTTTGAGTCATCATCATCATCATCATCAAATGTCTCAATGTATATCCACATCACCTGCCATCATAATGAAATATATATGAATGTCGGACCAATTAAGTATAATTCGACCAAAAAAATATATGGTAAAACAAAATTTTTGGTTTTTTTAGACACATTAAATTATTGGACTCTATAATCAGAAATATCACACATTAGAAGTCCTATAACATGTTATTCCAACATTCCAAATATAATTATTGAGATTCCTCTTTCCTTTTTTATCCATGAGTCAAAATAAATAACTAGCCTATTGAAAATAGTCCAATATACATAAATATATAATAAATCATAACATCCAAACAACATTTTCATCTCTAAAATCATAAATCAAATACAACTATAACATCACAGATCAGAGCACCAATACTATATCCCTAGAAATAAAGAATTATTACCATAACAAGTGTTCTTATTGCACCAGTAACATATATATCATAGGATCTGACATATTTTTAATATGACTATCTACCATATCCCAAATAGTATTACAATAGTAAAATAAACACCTATTATACCAATTTTGTAATGTATCATCCCAGATTCTACTAATTTGGTTCCCCGAGCTAATTTGCTACAAGGCATAAAGCGTGCCTCCTTGTACTCTAGTAGCTTCAAACTAGTAGTGAGAGTATAAAGGTTGTACATTTTGGAGACTATACCCTCATACTAGAGTAAAAATGGTGGAAATTACTAAATATTGTATATAGAATCAATAAAAATATGGTGGATGCAATAGATAAACTAATACATGAGAATTCTGTAATAGTAAATGGAATGAAATAATAACCCAAATGACAATGTAATATAGAAAACACTGATATACCACTGGTCTAATCACATATAAAGGAATTATATAAATAAGGAAAATTACAAGTCTCTAATACTATCTATTAGAAGAACCACATACCTGATATCCACATACAAATCTGAGCCATCCTGCTTGATCAATCCCATGCTTCATCCCAACATGATCCTATAATAAAGTAAATGTCTTATTGGGTACCCCAGTACAATGGTTTCCCGACTATAGTGTGATTACAAAAATTAGGGAACCACCAACATGGTTCGGTACATAGCCAGTAAAATAAAATGTAAGTATATGTAAGCTAATCAGTAGAATAACAATAATAATAAACGAATAACTAACTTCTAAAAATTATTAAAACAAGTCCATAACTGATCCTTGGGTTCGTGATCCCAATTGTGTGGATGCTATGCCATCTTATACAAGTATTTATATAAGCATGTATATTTATATAAACCTATATATATTTATATATAAATCTTCTAATATATAAATTTATACATGCAAGGAAGTAAAAAAAAAATAAGTCAAACATAGCAGATCCCTGGATCCTTGATCTGATCAACTGGATATCCTATAAAAAGGGCATTGAGATGGACGTCGTACCACTCAATCCATGTATAATTAAGTCAATCCTTAGGTATGTAATATTGATTGACAATACCTACTTCTTCTAGTGCATTAAATTTCTCTGGGTAAGCTACATCACCACATGGGATACATTCCCTAACACTGGGTTCACCCATACATGCCTCTAATCACTAAAATGAAGGATGTCATGTACTGATGGTCATCTTGTAAAATGAGACACTAAGATGGATACCATAACACTCAAACCATGTTTGATCCAGTCTAATGTTAGTTTAATAGGTCCCTATCCATAGGAAAGACCAAAATTACAACCCAGTTGATGAAGAAATAAATTGTTATGGTATACATCAGATAATCATGTTTCAGACCTATAGGGTCTAGGACCCAGTTCCGTTTACCAAGGAGTCCTATTAAACTCCATGGAGCTTATCCATAGATAAATAAGTATAATATAGACCTACTAGGGCCATGACTTAAGTCCATTGACCAAGGTTTCCTCCTAGAGTCCATGTAGTGAATCCCTAGAAAACTCAATATAATATAGACCTATATGGGCTAGGAACAAAGGCCATTGACCAAGGAATCCTCCTCGAGTCCATAGAGATAATCAATAGAAAACTATGTAAGTGGTGTCATACTGTTATGAATTTTCAGTTCCATACTAAAATTCCCCTCATCAGTGTCATACCGTGATATACATATATATGAATATGGATTAGAAGTTTAATCTCAGGAAGCACCGCTAGAAATTTCTAAAAAGTACCACATAACATTTAGCTAATAAAGAAAAATCTAGGAATCTCATTTGGAAATCATGAATACATCAATAATATATGAGGGAACGAATAAATAAATGAATAAGGGTGGTCGAATGCCTAACCCACCACTACTACCACAGCCTCATGAGATTACAAGTTCGGTATGGGTTCTTGGTGACATCTGCTACCATATCTACCCCAACTCATGATGTACAAGCTCAGGGTTGGTAAAACATTTGGTAATCCAAAGGGTCCCTTAGGTCAATACTCAAGGGACACATCCTTTTTGGGATCCTTGAGGTTTTCATGTAAATAGAGGCATCCCACTTGGGATCCTCTAAGTCAAAACATAAGGAAATACCTTTTGGGGTCTTCATAAAGAGTAAGAAGAAGGTATCCTATATGGGATTCTCTAGGTCATATCATATGTAGAGGAATCCCACATGGGAACTTTGACTGAAATGATAAATTTGAATCACAAAGCTAAAGCACATGGGTTGTTAGTGACCCCTGGTGTTCATCAATTCAATTACCAAATTAAATAATTTAATTTAATAGGTCATTTGGGTAAATATAATTTGGGGTATTCACGCTTTGTGGAAAGAACAAGTGTACACATACTACAAAAAACATTTATAAATACTATTGGATAGCTAATAAGGACCACCTGCCTTTTTTAATCTTTAACTATTTAGTTTCCAAAGGCTGGAAGTAACTTACAAGGCCTACCCAAGCACATCTAAGTCATACTAGACAGATCACAAAAAAAAACCTCATAATTAATTAATTATAACAAAATAATTAATAATTAATAAAACAAAAAAATATATAAAATAATAAAAAAATCAATTTATTCAAAAAAGGAATAATGCTCAAAAGCTTGTCAGCCGATATCATCCCACCGGAACAAAGACCTAACACTCACCAACAATAAGAGGTAAAAAAACTCATATTGGGGAAAATACCTATGTAATAGTGTAAAAAAACTACCCCAATAATTTAATTAAAATAATTTAATCATTATAAATTCACTATAATGGAAAACCAGGATGAATTGGCATGTGATGAAGTGCAGGAAACATCTCTTGTTATCCTCTTCTTAGGAAGAGTGAAAACCCCAACAATAGCATATGATTACACTATGCTCTAATGTAATTGGGAATTAAAATCCCTAACCATGATAGAAAAATTTATAGAATGGTGAAAAAGTACCCAACAAAGGCTAATAGTGTTGGAGGCTTTTCACAAGGGTTTCAATGCACCTGATGGTATCCGATTCCACCCACAAACTAATGAAAACCTCCCAATGGAAGAGAATGATGATATGTGTGCACATAGAGGAGGATAAGGGATAAAAATAATGTATTACCTCTTAAATACCATAATATAAAAGTATATTTCTACAATTTTTAAAGGTCCACATAGTTTGGATGCACAATTGGACAAACTATGTGCTAACTGTATGCTTGGCACTATCCAAGTACCAACCCCTTACATGAGTATGGAACATGGTTAACAGACCATGAAATAGCCATACGATATGTCCAAAATAAATTATAGACACCCAAAAATATTTTTATTTCCTTCCATATGATTTACCAAACCCTTATTTCTATATAAACTAGGCATCATGGTTTAGTTTCATGGCTTACACTAACCATGCCCCAACTATTTGCCCTCTATTGCACTTTTCCCAAAACTCTGGTTTTAGGTCTTGAATACTTGGGACACTAATGAAACCTACAATATAAAAATAACCTAATTCTAAAACTAAAAACATAATTTATAGGAATTCTAACCTTCAAAATTCCATTTAGAATATCTGATCAATATTTGACCTGGCCAGTAAAACAAAAATTTAAATTCTTTCTAAAAATTTAAGCATAGAAAAAACACAAGATATTATAGACACGACCAAAAATATGACTTAACCTAAACCATAGGTGAATCAAAAACTCATTAAGATTATATTTAAATTCTTCCAATCTATTTATAATGGAAATAAGATTCAATAACCATGCTATGAGAACCCATCATTAGAATTTTAGAACCATAATCCACTAGTGTTTCATGGGGATTCAAGACCGAGGAACACCAAGAAATATATTAGTCAAAACAATAAAATCTTCAATTCCTTAGAAAAACTGAACAATATAAATGTAATTCTAGTGGTTTACATGCTCGAAGACTAATGATGGGAGATAGTGGATCAAACTGAACAAGATCAATACCTTACTTGGAAATCACTAAAGGAATTTTTTAACAGAAAATTCTACCGACATACCTCTAGGATCATGAAGATGAGAAACTTATTTACTCTCAATAAAGAATTTTTTTTATCAAAGAGTATGAAATTATGTTCATAAATCGTGATCTCTTTTATACATATTTCAACACTAGTGAGTACTTGGAAGAATATATCATTGAGGTAGGTCTTTGATCCAACATTTTCTCTAAAGTATTTATCTTTTTCACTAAAAATTATACCAATTTGGCCAACATATAGACTACAGTGTAAAAATATATCATTGGAACATATAGTGGGAGAAACTGTTTTACCTATATGGATACAATTAAGAACTCTATTACTAGAAAGAAGTGGAAAAGGGAAACCAATCCCCAGGGTATCATGAAAATAAAGAAACAATAAATCAAATTGGTTTTTTACTCTACATTGTATCACAATACTAGGTTATTTTCAATGTGGATCATTATAGAACAATAAAAGGGGTATACAAACCTATATCGGAAGTGTTACAATTATGGTCAAATGGGGAACCTCAGACATTATTGTACTTGCACCCCATGGAAAATTGGTAGATATAGACCTAAAATGTTGTAAGACTTTTATATAAAGATAGATTGGCCCCTTAATAATAGTTCTAGGTCCCATAAATTATTGATTCATGGTAATTTTAGGAACACATATGCACCACAAACAATTCCCCAAAAATAAATAATTAAATATAATCCTTGATAACTTGGTAAGAAGTTGTATGGTGGAGAGTAAATAGTTATGGAAGATCAATTGGATCCTTCAATAGTGCAAGGTACCATCTTTATAAACTAAAATATTATGCAAGTTTTTATTGATTTAGGAACATCCAATTATTTTATTGGTTCTTAAGTCATAAATCATATGGTTTTTTATGTGGAAATAAAGACTCATGTTACGATCATCCAAACACCTCTTGGAGATCAGGATTATATAAGATTTAAATGTGCACCATGTTAGATAACTATTTATGAGGCTCAGTTTGTTTGGTATTTTCTCATTCTTGGGATGTAAATCATTGATTTAATCCAATAAATGGATTGGTTGATATAATTCCAATAGAAAATTGTTTTTATGCATGGAAAGTGTGTTTTAAACTCCCAAATGGAGTGGTACATATCTTTAAAGAATATTTGGATCTAAATTCTAGTATGGTAGGACATTTAGTATCAACTGTTGGTAGTATATTTTATCAATTGGTAGAAATAATTTAGTATCTATATTTTTAATCTAGAAAATATATCTTCTAGATATTATATTCCAATTACTAATATTTTCCCTGAATATTTCTTTATATTTCCAAATGAAATGGAAGAAAGATTGATTGACCAAATACAAATGTCAAATAAAATTTCACTTTCATCTTATATGATGACACTGAAATAATTGAGGAAGTTAAAGGTCTAGCTATAGGAGTTAGAAAGTAAAGGCTTCATAAGTCTTAGTATGTCAAATTGGGATACTTTAGTTCTCTTTGTGAAAAAGGAGGATGGTTCTATTTGTATTTTCATTGACTATCATAAGATAAATTAGGTTATGATAAAAAAATAAATATGTTATTCCATGAATTGATGATTTTTTTGATCAATTAATTGGAGATAAATGGTTCTATAATATTGAATTATAGAAAGGGCATCACTGTTTTATGGTTTAGATGTAGGATAATCTAAAGATAGATTTTATGAAAAATTATTTTCATTATGAATACCTTGTTTTTCTCTTTGGTCTCATTAATGTACCTATAATTTTCATGTAATTGATAAAATATATCTTTCAAAGGTACATTAACTCATTTTTGTGGTATTTATTGATGATATACTGATGTATTATTACAATAAAAGTGACCATGAAGAACACTTAGAGATAATATTGAGAACCCTATGGGAACAACAACTTTATGCTAAATTCTCTAAGTGTAACTTATTAATACAATAAGTACACTTCCTTGTCCATGTAATTTCTGAAAATGGTGTATCAATAGATCCTAAAAAATAGAATATGTTATATATTGGAAACTATATAATAATTTATTTGAGATACATATCTTTCTTAGCTAATAAGATTTTTATCATTACCTTTTTCATGATATTTCACATATTTAATCTTTGATGAAAACTTTGATGAAAAAGGTATTCTATTTCAATGGAGTGACGATTGTCAAAAATAATTTCAATAGATTAAGTTATGGCTCAATTTGGAACCTATCCAATCCTTTCCAAAACTAGGGAAAGCTTGCATGATATATTTTGATATGTTTAGATCTATTTGTATTTTCATGCAAGGAGATCATTCCATCGCTTATGGTTCATGATAGTTATGCATGCATGAAATGATTTATCCAACATAGGAACTTGAACTTGATATGGGGGTCTAGGATTTGAGAACTGGGCATCAATATTTATTTAGTGAAGATATCACCATGTTTAAAAATAATAAAAAGTTAAAACACATATTTTCATAAAGATATTTGAACCTTTGGAAACAATGATAGATGAAATATCATAGGATGTTTGACATTGACAAAGTTTATACAAAAGGTAAAGAGAATTCAGTGGATAATGATTTATATAAAAATTCAAATAAATACATGGATAAAAAAGATTATGATGAGTAAAAATTGATCAAATGAATCACTGGCATGTATTTGGATTTCATTGACTTGGATAGTGTTCTTGGATTCTTTTTAGTGTTTATTATTCTTGATATAGTTCACCAGGTCAATGATGCTCAGATATATGAACCTGATTGTCTATATATTTAGTCAAATATCAATGGTGGGGAGACCATTTATGGGTGGATAGAAAATGGAAACTCAGTGTTTCATTTTTGAAATAAGATAGTAGTTCAACCATCCTATCAGAAACAATTTTTTTAAAATTATCACCTTTTAAAATGATCTATTCATCCAGAAATCCAAAATATGTATAAGGTAAAGATAATCTATTTTTGGTGACTGGGTATGAAATGATGAGTTGATGAATATTTTCTAAATTTCCTCACCTAATAGAAAGTTAAATCTGAACATCAGAGAGTAGTTGGTTTGTCTTAATCACTACCTTTACCGATATGGAAGTGGGATAAAATCACTATGAAAATTGTCATGGGTTTGCTGAGAATGATATAGAAGTATGATTATATTGGGGTGATGTTGGAAAGACTCACAAAGTATATTCACTTCATTTAGATATGTAAATACAATATGGTATACAACTTGGTAAAAAAATTATATACAAAAATTGGTAAATATCCATGGTGTACCTATTTTGACCTTCTTGGACTAAAACACAAGGTTTAACTCTCAGTTTTAGTGATCTTTTCAGTAACCCCTTGGAACCCAATTAACCACGAGTATGACATATCATCCTCAAATATATGGGTAGTAAGAATGTATGATCCCTATATTAGAATACAATCTTGGAGCTTAGATTTGAGTGGATCATGGGAAGATAATTTACCTTTAGTGGATTCCTCTTATAAAAATAGTTATCAGTCCATGATATATATGGCTCTATTTGAATCATTTTTTTCATAACTTCAAATCTCTACCTTTTTGGTGGTGAAAAGAGAAACTTAGTTGATTAAACCCAAAATTGTTCTTTAGAAGATGGAAAATATTCAGATGATTTAAAAAATAATGGAAATGGACCAGATTTATCAAAAATATTATACAGATCAATTTCATCATCCATTATCTTTTTCCATGGTTGACCATGTTTTCATGAAGGTCACTCCATAGATGGAGCACTATAATTTTGGTAAAAAGGGAAAGTAGTCTCTCTTGTAAGTTCGACCATATGAGATACTTGAATAGATTGGTGATATAGATTATCAGTTGGATTTACCATCAAATTTTAGTTCGGTTTATAATGTGTTTCATGTATCTCAACTAATGAAGTACTCACCTAACAAAAACCATGTGATTTGATGTGATCGTATAGATCATAAGTGGGATTCTATAATTATCCATTCACTGATATGTATTCTAGACAGATGAGATAATATATTTCATGGGAAATATATTCATCTAGTATTAGTATTATGGAAACATGATCAAATTTAGGTGGTGACATGGGAGCATGAGGACGTATTTCTGGAGCAATGGCCAAAACTCTTCCAAATCACGATTGAGAATATAATTCCTAATAGTGGAGAGAATGTAACTCTCCAATTTAAGGTATTTAATACTCTTTTTAGGGTTTTTAACATTCATTTTGTTAGGCTTAGTCTCAAGAAGTTTATGGTTAGTTTTATAAAGTTTTTTAATTATTTTATTGGTTACATGATTAGAACATGGTTAGGGAAAACCTTTTGGATCCCCCAAGTAACTGTGTGATATCTTGAGATAGTCCATGATTAGGTGAATGGTTGGTACATGGTTAAGGTAAACCATGCAAATTCCACTTGGAAACATGGGAAATGGGATATTTTAATTTTACATGGATAGAGCATGATTTTACAAACCATGTTGTTAAATCATATGACCAAGGAGTTTTGAGATAGTGGTGCCCACAGGTTGGTGCATAATTTGGTAAACCATGCCACCCAACCATGCAATGTATTTAATTAAATCTAAAAATTTCATTTTAAACATAAAATGTCTCCTAAAATCCTCATTATTCCTCCATTTTCCTGTTTTCTTGAACCAGAGGACTATTCTATGAATTTTTGGCTATTCTCTTTGAATTGGAGATTGATTTTAATTAATCATGGTGTGTTAGGTCTAAAGAATCAAGGCATGTCACCCATTTCTTCTTCCCTTTTTATATATCTCCATTTAATTTTGGGAAGAACCCCATATCAAAATTTTTATGACTAGATCTATGGGTTATGACATGTTTTGATGTGTTTTTTTGGGAATCATTGAAGGAAATGAAGGAGTAACATATATCTAACAAGATCATTATATGTTTATTATAGAACGTTTCCTAAACCAACCCAGGTCGACCCCGAATCGTTCACCCAAGCCAGCCCACAACAAAGCCAGAGAGGCATTCCCAAGCCTCCTGGGATAACAACTAGTTTTAGTCATCAAAGATAAACCAAATGGGAATGATTTATCCCAATATAAAATTAGGTAAACTAAACACCTCACCCAACAAGAAACCCTAACCATAAGACCAAATTGATACACAATCCAATCAAATTCAATGAAATATGAACAAACTGAAAACTAAAAAACTAAACTAAAACTAAAACAAAACCCAACCCAACCAGATCTTCATCTGACCTCTTATTCACCACCATCCACAAAACCATCCCTCTCTATAAGAAAACATGAATAAAACCTAGACTTGAAAAACACCTAATGTCTACCGATGGTAAGGGGAACAAGTAGTATGTGAGCATAAAATAGCTCAATAGGTAAAGAACTATAGAATATATACATGTTATTTTCCAAAACAGTCCAAAAATACTAGTTTTAAATACATTTATGAAAATTGAGTTTTCATCATTTAATATCTAAAGATATATTTTCGAGTAAATTCTATTTTAAAATGAATAATGTGTTTTCATTTTAAAGAAAATCCATTATTTTTAAAACCCTATTTGAAAAACGAATGTGAACTAAGAACATGAATCAAAAATTCATTAAGGGAGAAAAATAAAAACTAATAATGAGAATCAAGGCATAAAAAATAAAAACCATAAATAAGGGGGATAGTGTAAGTCAAAGCATGAAGATTCTAAGTAAATAAGAAATCAAAGTGCTGTAGAAATGGAATAGGGAAATAGAGATAGTAGTAATGGGAAATTCCTAAATATACCTAAAGGTAATACCTAGACATAATCGGTTCAGACTCACCTTCCAGTGTGTGGTGAATATCCATAGTCAATAACCAACCAATCTTCTCTAAACAAGTCTAACCAGTGGAAAAGATCACCTGATCTATCCTCTATCCATGGGGTACTATTCCATATAATTGGGACCAGAAAGTAACCTTCACTTGAACCTCTAGATGACGCTAATGAACTCTGTGATGATAGTATAATGGAGAATGACGAGATCATCACATGATTGGAATTAATCAAAACCCAAATATTTCAACATATATCACATTCCAAAACACCAAAACCAACTATACGATGGCCCTCTCGTCGTAAGGACGAACATAGGGGTTCCCATCACACATATAATCTATTAAATTTCCAACATGGACAACATGTCACATGAGTTTTAAAACAACTTTATGAAATATCACTAAATACCAACTAGACCTTCACATTTTCGAATACAACTTTCTTTCTAAAATAGTTTCAAATCTAATGTGGGAGCACTACTCACGCTTAGAAGATACCGAATAGGTCTTTTGAGTCAAGTTTATTATTAAAATCATATATTCAAGGTTCCAAATGGTATAAGCATATTTAAAACACATTTAAAAACCACAATCATGTTTGTTAGGTACCAAGAAACTATTTAGGAAGAGCTTGGGTCTTACAAGAACCATTTGACAGAAGGAGAATGAAAATAAAAAGTCAGAGGAAGAAGTGTTTGAAAATATGGTGTTCAAAGTGGAAACATTAATGAAAGACCATTATCATTTATGTCCTATCTATATATGAACCTTGTACACATATAGATATTCCAATTTCCAATGGCATATATATTATAAAATATAAAAATACATGAAAAACAACTTAAAAAGTCACAAAAAAGAATTACCACCAATCACAATAAATTACACATGAACAATAAACCACAACGAGGAATCACAACGACACAAAAAACTCAATTCATAAAGAGTCCCAGATTTCCAATGTCTAACCAAATCCAAACAAAATATGAAAAAATAAAATTTAATTTGACAAGATCAATTTACATTTTATCAAACACTTTGCATACATATATATATGAATAATTAAATAAACTATTTGCAAACCCATTTTCACCAACTTTTAAAAATAAAAAAAAATCATCAAATAAAAACATAAAAATCATGAGATACAAATTTAAAAATTAATTATAAAAAATCAATCATCAAATAAAATGTTCCAAAAATGATATGGATGAAAACACCTATCTCAATGGTGTGTGAACATAAATGAAGCTTTTGAGGAGGAAGGAAAAAGTACAAGGAACAAACCACACACCATAAAAATAAGAAATTAACCTAAAATTATAGAAAACTAACTCTAAGGTTTCAACAAGAGGTAACCAAGCCCAAAAAAACTAAGAGAAATGAGGAATATGGAAAAAGAGGGAGAAGAAGAGTTTTCCAAGGATAAATCCACCCAAAACTTTAAAGAGAAAATCCTAAAATCCAAGGAGGAGGAGGGAGAGGAAGCCAAAAAAGGATCAAAAGGGGCCAAATGAATGATAGGTAGAGTAGAGGGGTGGTTTTGGGGTAAAAAAGATGGTAAAAAAGGAATTTAAACTTTTTAATAAACTTAGTATGTCGCATGGTTTGGCTACGCGGTTTTCTAAACTGTTTACCAACCATGTGCACCCTACTAGAAGAGGAGGACACTCTCATGGGCTTGAAATAGGTTTTTGGAAACTATGTTCCAACCATTAAAATGGAATATATAAAAATTACAGTGGCTCCCTTAGGCTTTCCATACAGTTTCTCCTAATAAGGCATAATTTGTGTGCCTTATCCCAGACAGAACCCAAGAGTTTCACCATTACTCTTTTTTTCCTTGCATGGTTTTTCCATAACCATGAACATGACATGAAAATAAATCCATGAAAGAAAAAAATGAACTGAAAACATCCACTACCTAAACCAGCCACACAATTTCTCCCCAAACCATACAGAAGGACAAAACAAACATGAAACCTCTAAAACACAAAAATTCACACCAATAACTAAATGCAAACCTGAACCAAATGAATCAACATCAATAAAATAATAAAATAAGGGAAAAAATGGCATTGGGATTTGAAAATTCTCCTCACTATAAAACCTTTAGGCCCCCAGAAATTCACCAAACCAAAGGAGAATCAACACTTGAACATGGAAAAAAACAAAGCGGAATTAAACCACAAACCCTATTGTGACATTTTAAATCCATAAGTCTCTCCCATACAATTCTATATAATAACACAATAAGGAGAAAAATGAGGAGGGAAAATAAAAGGGGTTCTTCCACCACATGAAATTTCCATCATGATGAAACCAACACCATTACTCCCAATATAATGGAATCCCAACAAAAATAACACAAATCAATAATTAAACAGAATTATGATTAACTATTTCCAAAAGAAAAAATCATCTCCAAAATAATCACACCCCAAAACTAAGATGGATCCATAGAAAATGAAACCTCCCAAAGGTTCACATCCATAAAGAACCACTATATAATTTATAAGAATATAAAGATACCAAGATCCTTAGGACAATAAGGATTATAAAAAAAGAAAAACTGAAATAGGGAACTTAAACTGTTCCCAATACACTATTGTAAACCATGCTAGTCCCATGGTTCCCCACACCCAAAAAATTATTAACAATGTAATAAGATTCACTCTAGGGAATATGGATGGACTACTAGTGCCTTGAAGAATCTACTGCCTTGAATTCATGAGATGAAATCCTTAAAGTAAAAATTCTTACTCTGGGAACACTGCTTGGAGAACTTATCCAAGTTACCTAGATGGAAACACTGGAAACAATTATTTATGGTATCATGTCAAGACAAATTCGAATTCCTAAACCGGCCAAACTGGATGTACAAAATGAATGGTCTACTGAATGAGAAATAGAAGCAGAAAAGACTCTTCAAGAACATATTCCCATGGTTTACACTTATCACCAGATGGGGAGCCTTGAAGAGTTCCAAGATCAAATAGATTTCAATATTCTACAAACTATGCATTTAGAACCAACTCTCCTAGAAATTCATCATCCACATGCTTCCTCAATAGAAATTCTATAGATTAGAGGACTTGTTATTTAATCTCTGGATGAAGACCCCAGAAAAATAGATGATATTTTAAATGATCCTTAGATTCTACCTTTGGGGAAAAGGAAACCAAATCCTTGAAATGGTCAACATAGGAATTTATCATCTACTAAACTTAGTAAACATCTAAGATCTTGACCAATTTTATTGTGTTCACCTCCCTTGGTATGAACCATCAGATAAAAGTATTCTTAAACACTTCCCATAATATGACAACTTTCAACAATGTCCATATAATCACCTTACACTGATCTAAACCTGTTCCTTCTAATAAGTTCAAAACATCTTTCACCCTTATGGATTAAGGAGTTCCCAAATATCTGAAAACACATTCAACTCTCTCAATCCATTTTCATCTTACAATGAATCTCAATTACCTCAGAAAACTTGAAATAAAGAAGGGATATTGATCCCTCCATCCCACTAGGAGTCTGGGCAAGGACAAAGAATGGAAGAGATGTTGGGTCGGAAGAAACATGGGAATGATGGCAAGAGGGGGGGTGAATTGCCTTTTAAAAAATTGATAGACAAATTAAAAATCAAAGTATAAATGCAGCGGAAAATAAAGAGGCAAGACACACAAAATTGATAACGGAGTTCGGCCAAAACCCGGCCTACGTCTCCTCTCCCAACTCAACTGTTGAGAGATTCCTACCGCTTGCTTTTCAATGGTTTTAGCAAGAAACCCACTAGGCTTTGAGGTAGCACTAGGACCTATTACAGCTTGCTTTTTGTGGTTTAGCAAGAACCCACTTGCTTTTGATGGTTTAGCAAGAACCCACTAGCCTTTTTATCGGGTGAAGGCTAGCTCACCGAAAACTCAAGCCTTTTAAAAGGAAAGGCTTGAAGAAACCTCTTCACACCTTAATGGTGGTGTGAGAACCCAAAAGAAAGGGGGATGAGAAAGAGTTTGGGGTTTGTAGGCACAAACCCAAATTTAAAGCTCAAAATAAAATATACAAGAAAAACAGTAATGGGAGAAGCCTTGGGCGCCTTTGATTGATTGGAGATGTTGAAGGCCGCTTCCAAGCTTCTTTGAAGGTGCTCTTGGATGTAGAATTGGATTGGAGCATGTTGGGTTCCTTGAGGAAATCCGCCGGAGGTTTGCCAAAATGATCAACAATGTGTCCGGTGGCTTGGTATATGATCCGGTTGGTGTCCGGGGCTTCCTTGGCCTTTATTTATAGGCATGGAACCCTTGGGGAGGCTTCGGAGCCGTTGGAGAGGTCCTCGGAGCCGTTGGAGGCCAAAAGGGGGTTGACTGGTCAAAGCCAACGGCTAGTTTGACTGGAACCACCGGCTGGCCGGTACAGTCCCACCGGCTGGCCGGTGTGTGCAAAAAGGCATAGGATTCTTGTCCAGGGGCCACCGGCTGACCGGTGCCAGAGCCACCGGCTGGCCGGTGGCAAGACAGTAGCTTGCCACTCTGTGCAGGTGCCACCGGCTGACCGGTGGAGGAGCCACCGGCTGGCCGGTGGCAAGACAGTAGCAAACACTATTTGGGCTGGATGCCACAGGTCGACCGGTGACAGAGCCACCGGTCGACCGGTGGAACCTGGCAGTGGGCAATTCCTCTGCCAGTTCCACCGGCCGGCCGGTGCTATCACACCGGTTGGCCGGTAGACTGAATTTCAGTCCATTTGATGTCCATTCTTGGGCCAACTTCTTGGCAACCTTGTGCCTTTCAATCAAAAACACTTCAAACAATGTTAGATAAACATGAAAGTGATTGTGATCATGAAAATTAAACCACGAGGGGATACGAGAGGTACAACAATCTCCCCCTATTTTGATGATCACAATCACCAAAACAATCAAAGTAAAATACTGAAATTAAAGACATTCTTAAAGGATAATTTGAAAATAAATCAAAGCATGATAGAGAAGACTCTCCCCCAATCAATCAAGGAATTTCTCCCCCTTTGTGATTATCAAAATAGAATGGGGCATAAAACTTGATTGAGGGAAATTAGAGATTTTAAAACAATTGAAATTTGAAATTTGAATTGAAAGTTTTGAAATCAAAAATTTGAATAACAGTTTGAATTGAAAGTTTGAGAAAAAAAATTGAAATGAAAAATTTTGAATTGAATACTTTGAAATGAAAATTTTGATACCAAGTGTTGAAATTGAAAGTTGGAATTGAAAATTTTGAAATTCAAATTAAAAGGGCTTAAACGATCCTAACTCCCCCTAAATAAAAACAACAAATCACCGGGGAGAGGGATTTTGAAAAGAGACAATTTTAGGCCCGGAGAGACTCGCTAAGAGGGATTTTTCAATCCATACTTGTCTCATGGCGGGTCTTCTCCTATAAAATTCATCCGAATAAAAAATCGATTTGGGCCTACCATACCGGGCGTTTTTACAATTACATTCATATATCATGTTCCCGGGCTTCTTACAATAATTGCAAAATTTATATTGGGAGCTCCCCCTTACAAAAATAGTAGGCGCATGGGAGGAGGAAGCTTGCTTGGAATAGCCAAGCCCTTGGGTGGTTCTAGATATTCGTTGGGAACCTAGGAGATTGTTCAAATTTTGTTCCCCTTGGGTGAATTTGGCTAGGGATTCTCTAAGGTCTTTGATGGTTGATTCCAAAGAATCAACATTTGGGAAATTTTGGATTTTGAGGGACATCTCCTCCTTCTCTTTGAGAAGTTGTTCTTTTACGGAGGAGAGTTTTTTGAAAGACTTTTTCAAAGCGACAAATTTTGAAGAAAGTTTATGAAAACCATTTTCAAGTTGGTCTCTAACATGTTGGAGTTCTTCATAAGAAAGATGATTAAATGAATTTGAATTTGAAGAACAAGAGGATGATGAGGAAGAAGAGGAGGAAGATACCTCATGTTTTGCCATTAGGCAATTATTACCATTGTCGCTCGAGGTGAAAGAAGAGAAGGAGGAGCTATCACTCCAAGTTTTCTTTAAAGCCTTCTTCTTCTTCTTCTTGGCTCTTTTCTTGTGAAGTGGGCAAGCGGGTACGGATTTTTCATCGGGTTCTTGCTTTTGAGCGGGTTCTTGCTTTGGAGCCTCGCTAGTACCTTCATAGTTTAGTTCTAAAAACTTCCAAATATCATGAGAAGATGTGCAAGAAGAAATACAATCAAAAACATTACGATCTAACCCACAATGTAGAGCATTCATGGCTTTGCCATCAAGCTCAAAATTTGCAATGTCTACAGGGGTCCATTGAGATTCATCTTGACAAGAGAGAGTAAAACCATGCATAACAATTCTGAAAATAGGGTAGCCAATACTTTTAAGAAAAGTTGACATGTGGGTTTTCCAAAAAGTATAATCGGCTCCATCAAAGAATGGAGCACGATCCAAAGAAAATCCTTCGGGGGATTGAGAGGAAGAAGCGGTAGAAGCCATCAAAAAAATAGGATCTTTAATTTGAAACAGGTTAGGGAATTATTCAAATACTCCCTCTGATACCAATTGTTGTGTCGGAAGAAACACGGGAATGATGGCAAGAGGGGGGGTGAATTGCCTTTTAAAAAATTGATAGACAAATTAGAAATCAAAGTATAAATGCAGCGGAAAATAAAGAGGCAAGACACACAAAATTGATAACGGAGTTCGGCCAAAACCCGGCCTACGTCTCCGCTCCCAACTCAACCGTTGAGAGATTCCTACCGCTTGCTTTTCAATGGTTTTAGCAAGAAACCCACTAGGCTTTGAGGTAGCACTAGGACCTATTACAGCTTGCTTTTTGTGGTTTAGCAAGAACCCACTTGCTTTTGATGGTTTAGCAAGAACCCACTAGCCTTTTTATCGGGTGAAGGCTAGCTCACCGAAAACTCAAGCCTTTTAAAAGGAAAGGCTTGAAGAAACCTCTTCACACCTTAATGGTGGTGTGAGAACCCAAAAGAAAGGGGGATGAGAAAGAGTTTGGGGTTTGTAGGCACAAACCCAAATTTAAAGCTCAAAATAAAATATACAAGAAAAACCGTAATGGGAGAAGCCTTGGGCGCCTTTGATTGATTGGAGATGTTGAAGGCCGCTTCCAAGCTTCTTTGAAGGTGCTCTTGGATGTAGAATTGGATTGGAGCACGTTGGGTTCCTTGAGGAAATCCGCCGGAGGTTCGCCAAAATGATCAACAATGTGTCCGGTGGCTTGGTATATGATCCGGTTGGTGTCCGGAGCTTCCTTGGCCTTTATTTATAGGCATGGAACCCTTGGGGAGGCTTCGGAGCCGTTGGAGAGGTCCTCGGAGCCGTTGGAGGCCAAAAGGGGGTTGACTGGTCAAAGCCAACGGCTAGTTTGACTGGAACCACCGGCTGGCCGGTACAGTCCCACCGGCTGGCCGGTGTGTGCAAAAAGGCATAGGATTCTTGTCCAGGGGCCACCGGCTGACCGGTGCCAGAGCCACCGGCTGGCCGGTGGCAAGACAGTAGCTTGCCACTCTGTGCAGGTGCCACCGGCTGACCGGTGGAGGAGCCACCGGCTGGCCGGTGGCAAGACAGTAGCAAACACTATTTGGGCTGGATGCCACAGGTCGACCGGTGACAGAGCCACCGGTCGACCGGTGGAACCTGGCAGTGGGCAATTCCTCTGCCAGTTCCACCGGCCGGCCGGTGCTATCACACCGGTTGGCCGGTGGACTGAATTTCAGTCCATTTGATGTCCATTCTTGGGCCAACTTCTTGGCAACCTTGTGCCTTTCAATCAAAAACACTTCAAACAATGTTAGATAAACATGAAAGTGATTGTGATCATGAAAATTAAACCACGAGGGGATACGAGAGGTACAACAATCTCCCCCTATTTTGATGATCACAATCACCAAAACAATCAAAGTAAAATACTGAAATTAAAGACATTCTTAAAGGATAATTTGAAAATAAATCAAAGCATGATAGAGAAGACTCTCCCCCAATCAATCAAGGAATTTCTCCCCCTTTGTGATTATCAAAATAGAATGGGGCATAAAACTTGATTGAGGGAAATTAGAGATTTTAAAACAATTGAAATTTGAAATTTGAATTGAAAGTTTTGAAATCAAAAATTTGAATAACAGTTTGAATTGAAAGTTTGAGAAAAAAAAATTGAAATGAAAAATTTTGAATTGAATACTTTGAAATGAAAATTTTGATACCAAGTGTTGAAATTGAAAGTTGGAATTGAAAATTTTGAAATTCAAATTAAAAGGGCTTAAACGATCCTAACTCCCCCTAAATAAAAACAACAAATCACCGGGGAGAGGGATTTTGAAAAGAGACAATTTTAGGCCCGGAGAGACTCGCTAAGAGGGATTTTTCAATCCATACTTGTCTCATGGCGGGTCTTCTCCTATAAAATTCATCCGAATAAAAAATCGATTTGGGCCTACCATACCGGGCGTTTTTACAATTACATTCATATATCATGTGCCCGGGCTTCTTACAATAATTGCAAAATTTATATTGGGAGCTCCCCCTTACAAAAATAGTAGGCGCATGGGAGGAGGAAGCTTGCTTGGAATAGCCAAGCCCTTGGGTGGTTCTAGATATTCGTTGGGAACCTAGGAGATTGTTCAAATTTTGTTCCCCTTGGGTGAATTTGGCTAGGGATTCTCTAAGGTCTTTGATGGTTGATTCCAAAGAATCAACATTTGGGAAATTTTGGATTTTGAGGGACATCTCCTCCTTCTCTTTGAGAAGTTGTTCTTTTACGGAGGAGAGTTTTCTGAAAGACTTTTTCAAAGCGACAAATTTTGAAGAAAGTTTATGAAAACCATTTTCAAGTTGGTCTCTAACATGTTGGAGTTCTTCATAAGAAAGATGATTAAATGAATTTGAATTTGAAGAACAAGAGGATGATGAGGAAGAAGAGGAGGAAGATACCTCATGTTTTTCCATTAGGCAATTATTACCATTGTCGCTCGAGGTGAAAGAAGAGAAGGAGGAGCTATCACTCCAAGTTTTCTTTAAAGCCTTCTTCTTCTTCTTCTTGGTTCTTTTCTTGTGAAGTGGGCAAGCGGGTACGGATTTTTCATCGGGTTCTTGCTTTTGAGCGGGTTCTTGCTTTGGAGCCTCGCTAGTACCTTCATAGTTTAGTTCTAAAAACTTCCAAATATCATGAGAAGATGTGCAAGAAGAAATACAATCAAAAACATTACGATCTAACCCACAATGTAGAGCATTCATGGCTTTGCCATCAAGCTCAAAATTTGCAATGTCTACAGGGGTCCATTGAGATTCATCTTGACAAGAGAGAGTAAAACCATGCATAACAATTCTGAAAATAGGGTAGCCAATACTTTTAAGAAAAGTTGACATGCGGGTTTTCCAAAAAGTATAATCGGCTCCATCAAAGAATGGAGCACGATCCAAAGAAAATCCTTCGGGGGATTGAGAGGAAGAAGCGGTAGAAGCCATCAAAAAAATAGGATCTTTAATTTGAAACCGGTTAGGGAATTATTCAAATACTCCCTCTGATACCAATTGTTGTGTCGGAAGAAACACGGGAATGATGGCAAGAGGGGGGGTGAATTGCCTTTTAAAAAATTGATAGACAAATTAAAAATCAAAGTATAAATGCAGCGGAAAATAAAGAGGCAAGACACACAAAATTGATAACGGAGTTCGGCCAAAACCCGGCCTACGTCTCCGCTCCCAACTCAACCGTTGAGAGATTCCTACCGCTTGCTTTTCAATGGTTTTAGCAAGAAACCCACTAGGCTTTGAGGTAGCACTAGGACCTATTACAGCTTGCTTTTTGTGGTTTAGCAAGAACCCACTTGCTTTTGATGGTTTAGCAAGAACCCACTAGCCTTTTTATCGGGTGAAGGCTAGCTCACCGAAAACTCAAGCCTTTTAAAAGGAAAGGCTTGAAGAAACCTCTTCACACCTTAATGGTGGTGTGAGAACCCAAAAGAAAGGGGGATGAGAAAGAGTTTGGGGTTTGTAGGCACAAACCCAAATTTAAAGCTCAAAATAAAATATACAAGAAAAACCGTAATGGGAGAAGCCTTGGGCGCCTTTGATTGATTGGAGATGTTGAAGGCCGCTTCCAAGCTTCTTTGAAGGTGCTCTTGGATGTAGAATTGGATTGGAGCACGTTGGGTTCCTTGAGGAAATCCGCCGGAGGTTCGCCAAAATGATCAACAATGTGTCCGGTGGCTTGGTATATGATCCGGTTGGTGTCCGGGGCTTCCTTGGCCTTTATTTATAGGCATGGAACCCTTGGGGAGGCTTCGGAGCCGTTGGAGAGGTCCTCGGAGCCGTTGGAGGCCAAAAGGGGGTTGACTGGTCAAAGCCAACGGCTAGTTTGACTGGAACCACCGGCTGGCCGGTACAGTCCCACCGGCTGGCCGGTGTGTGCAAAAAGGCATAGGATTCTTGTCCAGGGGCCACCGGCTGACCGGTGCCAGAGCCACCGGCTGGCCGGTGGCAAGACAGTAGCTTGCCACTCTGTGCAGGTGCCACCGGCTGACCGGTGGAGGAGCCACCGGCTGGCCGGTGGCAAGACAGTAGCAAACACTATTTGGGCTGGATGCCACAGGTCGACCGGTGACAGAGCCACCGGTCGACCGGTGGAACCTGGCAGTGGGCAATTCCTCTGCGAGTTCCACCGGCCGGCCGGTGCTATCACACCGGTTGGCCGGTGGACTGAATTTCAGTCCATTTGATGTCCATTCTTGGGCCAACTTCTTGGCAACCTTGTGCCTTTCAATAAAAAACACTTCAAACAATGTTAGATAAACATGAAAGTGATTGTGATCATGAAAATTAAACCACGAGGGGATACAAGAGGTACAACAAGAGACTCACTAGAGACCTTTGGTATCTTTCTGGATAACATACTCTTATACAAAAAAAATAAACAAAACTGTATCAACATCCAATCAAACGGGAAATTTAAAACCAAAACACCAAGCTCATAAACAAAACATCACAAACCACAAACCAAATCCTCCTTCCAAATATAAACTTCCATTCCATATTCAATACTATTTTACTCCAAGGACACCTTTAAAAATGTCCAACCCACTATCAAATCCAATTTAAACACAAAAGGACAATTTTTAAAGAAAACCAAATGCCAAAATCATTTTACTTTTGAAACCCCTTTTCTATTAAAAACAGTTTTCATTTAAAAATACTCCCATTCTGACTAAAACCAAACCAAAACACCACTCATACCAAAACACCTGTAATAGAGAACTAGTGGCTATACATAACCCAATCACATGGTTTAAGAGAACATATCCCAAGAAAGAACCAACCATTGGAAGAATCATGATCCATAAAATCCAGTTCTACATGCATTTTTACTCCATGAAAGCTCACCATGTATCATTGCCTCACATTTGTTTTCATCCCCCAAACCACAAACCAAAAGAACAAAAGAAAAGGATCAAATCTTAAACTACCCCTAGTAACTCAAGGATCAAAATGATCAAGTGTTTATGATGATATTATCATACCCACCTCTTGAGTCCTGATAGTTCTATCTCCAAAATATCTAACACCCCAAATAAAAAAAAGGCTACCTTTGATACCATTTTTTCATGAACCAATTATGGTCAACCCAAACCAGTCAGATGATCTGGCCCAAGAGAAGGCCTGAGAGGCATTCCCGATCATCCTAGGCTGAAAACTAGTTTTAGGAATCAAAGATCATACCAAATGGGAATTTTTTATCTCAATAACAACTGATATAAATAAAACAAATAGATAATAAAACAATAAAACATAATCACAAGAATAAATAAATAAATAAGATAAACAAACAGAATGAAAATTTGAAACAATAGAAAAATATAAAACTAAACTAGAACCGAAATGGAACTCAAACAGATCTACTTGTGACCTCTTGGTCAACACCATCCACAAAACTAGACTAATATATAGGAAAAAAACAAATATAAATAGAATATAAAAACATCTTTGGACTACTGATGTCAAGTGTCATAAGTAGGGTGTGAGCATAAAACAACTCAACAGGCAAGAACCC
This sequence comes from Viscum album, assembly GCA_963277665.1. Taxonomy (NCBI): domain Eukaryota; kingdom Viridiplantae; phylum Streptophyta; class Magnoliopsida; order Santalales; family Viscaceae; genus Viscum; species Viscum album. The sequence goes on along the minus strand of OY728136.1, from coordinate 1,283,543,014 downwards.
CTGAATCCATACATGTACTTTACAAAGACATTCCATTAAAGATATTTTGAAATACATTTACTAAAATAGGGTTTTTCACCTTTTAAGAACCAAACATAGCTCTTCTAGGAAACTCTCTTTCAAAATAAAGCATGAATTTTCCTTTTCAAAACAATCTATTATTTTTAAAACATGGTTTCAAAACTGAATTCCAGGTAATAACACAAGCCCAAAATTCTTAAAGGGAGAAAAATCCAAACTAATAATTATAATCTAGGAATAAAAAGTAAAAACCCAAAATAAAGGGGATAATGAATGTACAATTAAGAATATACTAAGTAAAATATAAATCAATGTGTTACAGAAATGGAACAGGACCAAATAGATGGTAATCATGAGAATTCCCTAAACATCTAGTGAGGAAATACCTAGATCTACTCAGTTCGGAAACTCCTTATAGTGTATGGTGTATCTCCATATTCAATAACCAACAATAATACTATAAAATATCCTCAATAATGTAAAATACAACCTATCCTATCCTATATCTAGGGGTTACTAGTCCATCAAATAGGGACTAGAAAGAAACCATCAATTGACCCTCTAGATGATTCCCAAGAACCCCATGATGGTAGTATAATGGAGAATGAGACGGTCATCACATGATTAACATTAATCATAACCCATATATGCCGCCTTTAATTCCATTTCCAAACCTCAACATCAACTATCCAATGTCCCTCTCATTGGAAAGATGACTATAGGGGTGCCCATCACACATATAATCGCTTAAAGTTTCAATTGGGGTGACATGTCACATGATTTTAAAACCACATTCTAAAACATCAAAAAATACCAACCTCGCCTTAACATTTCAAAATCCAACTTTCTTTCTAAAACCATTTAAAAAACGAAGCTGAGAGCACTACTCAATCTTAAAAGATTCCAAATGTGCCTTTTGAGTCACATTTCTTATTAAAACCATACATCCAAGGGGAAAAATGGGCTAAGAATTTTGAAAACACATTTGAAAACAACACTCGATTTTTTTAGTAATTAAGGAACAATTTAGGAAAAAATAGGGGCTTGGAAGAACCAATTGAAATAATGAAAAGGAAAAGAAAAAGGGTGGGGAAAAAGTAATTGAAAAGTTTGTGTTCAAAGTGAATTTTTTTATGAAAAACCATATAATTTGTGTCCTATCCATATATGAACCCTATTAACAAATATATATTCCCACATCTAATGTAATATCTATTCTAAACCATAAAAATACCCTAAACCAACTTAAGAAGTCACCATTACCATTACCACCAATCACAAAAACTCACACATAAGAATTGAACCACATTGAGGCATCATATCCACACAAAATATTCAATTCACAATGAAACCCAAATTACAAAAGTCCAACCAAATCTAAACACTATCCAAAAATACCAAATTTCATTTTAAAAGATCAATTAATATTTTATCAAACACTTTGCATGCATATATATAGGCATAATTAATTAAACTATCTGAAAACCCATTTTCACCAACATTACAACATGGACACACTAAAATTCATAAACTGAAAACATTATTATGATGAGAAACACATTTATAAATTAATTTGAAAAACTCAAACATCACATAGAATGTTTTGGAAATGAGATGGATGGAAACTCCTACCTCAAACATGTATAAATACAATGAAACCCCCATAGGATGAAGAACAAAGTCCAAGGAACAAACCACACACCCTAACATCAAGTAAATAGTTTAAAATTAATCAAACATATATATATATATATATGTATTATAAAAGATGTAACAAATCCAAGATAAACCAAGAAAATGGAAGAATAAGGAAGAATAGGAAGAAGAAGACTTACCCAAGGAGAAATCCACCCAAAAAATGAAGGAGAGGCACCCAAAATCCAAGAAGGATGAGAGTTAGGAATCCACCCATGTCTCCAAAGGGGATACATGAATGAGAGTTATAGTGTTAGGGATTTTGTGTTAAAAAGAGGATAAAAATAGGAATTTTAACTTTTTAATAAACTTGGTAAGTTGTATGGTTTGGTCACAAAATTTTCCAATCCATGCATTAACCATTCATGCCATACTTGAAGAGGAGGAAAACCATACAAGATGGATGCATGGTTTTGAAAATCATGTTCCAAACATGAAAATCACCTTTTTCAAAATTACTGAGGCTCACACATACCTTTTTCACTGTTTCTCCAAACCATGTTTAATACATGAGACTTGTCCTAGACACCACTAAAGAGCTTCATAGTTACTACTTTGACTTGCATGGTTTGGTCAAAACTATGTGTAGGATGTGAAAATAAAACCATGCAAGAAATAAATGAACTAAAAAAACACTTTTCCTTCACCGGCCATATGGTTTCTCCCCAAACTTTTCACATGCCCAAAACACACCTAAAACCTCTAAAACTAAAAAAAATCATCGGGAACTCTAGCTAAACCTTAACCAAATGAATCAACATCATGAAAAGAATAAAAAAAGTAAAAAATGTGGTTTAGGTGTAACATAATGGTTTCCATTATTAGGTATATGGATTCTATCTCCACTATTGTTTTTGAACATAAAGGATCTATATTTCAAAATCTATTTATTTTTATTTATAGAAAAACCCTTTATGGAAGAATCATTCAAATACCTTTTATTATATTTTTTTAAAATTTCAGTTTTAAATATATGCACACAACATCTATGTTTAAATGTCTAAAATAAAAATTGTTTAAAAGAAATAAATTTTAAAGAGACTTTGGCTTATATAGGTTGGAATGAGTTTATGATTTCAATATGAGGGGACTTATTAGATATATACTTGGTTACCTGTTCCAATCAGGTTACGTAGGTGCACAACCAAGAGAAAAATTGGTAAAAAAGTCATGTTACGACTTTTGAGTATTGAGACTATCATCTTAGATGCATTCATGTGTGTATGGGTATGTGTAATTGATATGATAATAATAATTAATAACTACATTGGTTCTTAAATAATTCTTGGTTTACAAAACTCATTGTTTATAGAAATATTATTAAATTATACTTTTGTTATAAACTATTTTTTATGCCTTTTTTCAATTTTTATATGAAAAACTCTTGATAACTATTTTCATACACCTACTTGTTTACATAAATAATGTTAACTTGTCTTGTAACTATTGTTGTGTGTGGGAAGATTCTAGTGGATTTCTTAATTAATCGATATACTCACCCATTTCATATGCACCTTGGTTAAAATAAATACATAGTTTATCAGGAATAATTAAGGGGATGATTTCTTATTTATCTAGGAGATAATAATGATATCTTGGTCATGGGTGATGGGAGATGAAGCTTATGAGTTAGTCTAGTCCCAGCATCTGGAGTGGTGCCACCTTGGTGTCTAGATTCCTCCATGTCCTTGTATTCATGGTTTCATATTGTGTATTATTTCCTAATGATACTTTTATTTACCCATTTGACTTAGAGTTTGAGTTATCATTTTTAATTACCAATAACATATAGTATTATAGTTTCACTTCGTAATGTTGTATCTTACAAGTTGCATTGATTTTGTATGCCCTTGGAATTTATTTCCCATCTTTGGTGTCCTGGGGACATCACCTAAGGTTAGTAGCACCTCTACCTCTTCCCAAACCAATGGGTGAGTGTTGAGATGTTACATTTATGTAGAATAATGTTGGGAATATGTTATTGTATATATACATGAGGTGAATTCATGATATATTCCTAAATAAAATATCCAACAAAATAATCTAGGATGACTATAACATCAGTTAATTTAGTGATTTAAAATGGAAAATTACTAAAGATAACTTGATGATTGTAAAATGCAATGAAAATTCATCTCTATCACTCATAAAATCCAAACCATATAGAGGACAAATCAATGTATTGAGAAGGAAATTTCCAATATAAATTTGGTAGAGATTACTTAAACCCTAAGAAATTAATTACTCAAAATACATTTTAATACGGATATATTTCTAGGAATTATGGGTTCAACTTAAGATAATTAAATTTATTTCACCACAAAATAAAATATAGTGTATCATTTCAAGATTATATTACATCTTCAAAAGAGAATATTTTAGATTTGATATATAAAGATTCTTTCATTATGAGAACCAAGTCATTGATAGATTATATTTATTTTTTAAATATTATTGATATTCACTTAATAAAAGTGTGGGTATTTTCTTTGAAAAATAATGATGAGGTTCAAGTTGTTTTTAAGTATTTTTAAGAGAAGGTTGATAGGTAAATTGGAATATAATTGAAGTGTGCATGTACTGATAATAAATGAGAGTACTATTCTCTATTTGAACATTATTATAAACATTTGAGTATCATTCTTGGAAAATCAGAATCAAACAAAACTTAGTCTAATAATTTTATATAAAGGATAAACATAACCATCATCTCAGGTGGTTTCCATATATTATAGTATTTTGATAAATTTGGGTTGAACCAGAAGGAATAGTTTTAAAAAAAGTTAATGTATACATGGAATCCATTCACAAATGATATAATATTGAAATTTTAAAAGTTATTTTAATGAAATCAAGAAATTAAATAATTGAAGAAATTTGGTGATGTGATATATCATGGATTTATAATCTATCCAATTTCATAATTATTATGGTTTTCATAACAATATTTTATTTTATTATAAAATTCCCAATTATCAAAATAAATAAACACTAAGGGGTTTAAATCCCACATTATTGAATATTTCTAATCATCCAAACTTATTTTAATTGTATTTCATAGGCACTAACATTTAATATTATTGAACAAATAACTTAATTAAGGAAAAACCCTTTTAATCCTCAAATTGTTCCCAATTTCATAATATTTATCAAATAGTGGAGAAACATGAACTCATTAAATATTTATTTTTTATGAAAATATCAATATAATATATCATTTATTTACATTTTATAAAATCATTTAAATAATAAAATTATATTATTAATTAAACAAAAAGAAACTATTCCATTATTTTTATCAAAATATTGACATCAAATTGATTTTCCACCATTGATAGGAATATGAAATATATATTATTAAATTAATAAATAAACATTTCCTTTATCATTTAATTATCATCCTCTCTCATTATTCTCTATCTTCTTCTTGGTTTTCTTCTTCATCTCTGGGTGAATTCTTTTTTTTTCAAATAAATACCTCATTATTTATGGTCATTTTCCTTGTAATGATCATATGAATGTGTTTTAATGATTTTATTATAGTGGTGTGCCAACATGGAATGTCCAAATTCGAAGTTTCGTAACTCCAATATAAATGTTACATCTCATTAAAAATCAATCATTTATTAGTTAATAAAAATGTTATATAAGCATAAATAATTTATAATCCCCTATATAACATTCCATTAATTTATCATAAACTCCTTTAACTGGGTGGGGTTTTAAAATTATACACTATCCCAATAAAATTATTCATTTTTTAATGGTTTTCTCTTATACCACTTGAGAGGCTTATCAAGCCAAATCCAAATAAAATAAAATAAAATAAATATCTCCAAAAAAATATAAAAAAAATATTAAAATACGCTAATGTCTTGAAAAAAAAATCATATCAAATTTTCCCACACTTAAAACTTTCACCTCCTGAGTAATGATAATAAAAATCAAAACAAAAACACTTAGATAAAAAAATTTAAAAAAAATAATTATTTTAGCCCATAAATATAATGTTTCATTTAATACATTATATTTCAAAAAATTGAATCTATTACATTTATATTCTTTAAAAAAAACTATCCACACTCATGCATCACTGTGATCTACCTTACTATCACTCATCTCTAATTTTTTTAAAGTTATTATCAATTATAAAATATGTGGATTATTAAAATATAATTGAAATAAATTTCACATTTCATCTATTAAAAATTAAATACTACCTTAATTATGAAAACTAATCCAAGGATACAAAATTTCTGAGCTTGTGGAGTGGTTTGTATTTTTTTTTATAAAATTTAGATAAAAGGAGGGAAAAATTTTCATGTAAAATCATGAAAAATCATTCTTATTTGATTCAATAAAAACATATCCCGTACTAAAATAATTACTTATCCTCAAGAAAAAATGTATCCATTTATTAGAGAAAAAAATAACTTAAAATGGGAAATAGACAAGTAAAATACATTTTTAAAAATTCATAAAGAACATCTTATTTACCTATATTATGAACTTTTTACTTTTATAGGTATTCATAAATGTGAGGGTTACCATAAAAATAACCACACAATGTATTTATTTTTTAATTACAAAATATTTTATATTTATAAAATAAATATAATAATTTTAATTTGATATACTGTGAAATAGAATCATAGAATTCAATCATAAAATAAACAATCCACCTTTTCTAGAATAAAACTTTCAAATAATTTTTACTCCCCCCACATTTAGAATGAAATTTGATTATTCTAATATCTTATAAATGTATTCAAAATGAAATATTCATATTAAAAATGAAAATCTTAGGTCTCAGTGGTTAAAAAAAGGTGTTATATAAATTACTTATCCATTTTAATTCAATTCTTCAAATTCTACTAGTTTTGATAGAAAATAATGAAATTTATCAATGTTATACATTTTACAAAAATTATCTCTATAAGGAGAAAACAAAGTTATGAAAAATGAGTTATTTTACCTTTATTTATGAAGATACATGTTGTAAAACTCTGATAAGCATGAATGCTAACATGAGTTTGAAAAATATATAAATTTAAGAAAAATATTTTTAAAAGATATGGAACAATATCAGTAGTCATGTAAACATGGATGTCATAGATAAAACAATTTAATCAAGTCAAATAGTATTAAATAATTATCTTGGATTATATTTTTATGTCCTAATTATTTTTATATGAAAATATTACAAATTTTTATATGAGTTTATTTGATAATCTAAGAGAGAGTTGGGGGGATCACACGTGTGTCTATATATATTGGCATAAAGATAGAATAAAAATATGATAATTTAATAATTAATAAAACTAAAATATAGAACATCATGGTTTTTAATCTCATTTTAGTTTATGGATTAATCAAACCACTAATGGAGGGGGCAAGGTGGTATAGAAAATTCTTCCATAAATTTTCTTTTTTTATTCTTAGCATGGTGAACTATAAAGATAAACACACCTTCTTATATTTGATCCTATGTAGTATTTGATCATTGTGGTGAACATATTTTCTCAATACATGGATCTCATAGTGAATACCATCTCTCATTGACTGTATTATATCATCAGTTGGTGTATGTCGTGGAAGAGGTTCCATAAGCTATATACTGTTCTTTATCTCATAAACATTTGGTGAGTGTTGGAAGGACTCTAGGGAAAATCAAAGTTACTATTGTGAATCCTATAGTTGTTTCTATCCTCAAGATAAATAATATCCTTTATATGAAAATAATCCTCCTATTTACTCTCATACAATTTCATGGAAAATATTTGTATCTATATTAGAAGGTTTCATATCAACCCCTCATCCCTTATCTTGATCTAATATACATGATTGAATGGATCCATCTCATCCTTATTGACCAATATCATTACTATATGAGTGGAAAAACATCCAACCAAGATATTTACACAATATAAAAACTCCATGATACTATATGTTATAAAATAAAATATGATGTGTTTTAAATGATCAAAACATTTCAATATGAAAAATTTATTTCATAAAATATATATATATATATGTGCCATATTTAGGTATAAATTTTAATATAAATCACATACAATGAAAATAAAAACAAACATTTTTTTATTAAAATATAACAATATAGTCAAAGAATAAATTTATTTTATGAAATTAAAATAGTAAAATAATAAAATAATATAAATATATAACAAAATTAGAATTTGAAAATCTATATGATTTTGGTCTCCTAGAAATAACACATTTATGAAAAAAATTGTAAAAATAAAACAAATAATTCAGAATATTATTGTATTTTTTTAAATTATGCATAGAACCATGAAAAATAAAAATTGAATGATGAATGTAGGAGATAATAGATATATATAGTAAGTATAAAGGAAATATGACTGTTATATTAATAACATAACCATTTGAACAATAACCCAACCATTTAAATAGTAACCTGATCGTTAAAAGATTAAAATGACTAGAAATAAATAATTATCATACAAAATAATTAAATATAATTTTTTGAATTCTATAAAATCAATAATCAAATTATCTAACTCAAATAATGTATAAGTGTATTTTTAATAAGGTATGGTTTAACTTATATTGTAAAACACCTTAATTTTTATATTAATAATTAATATAAAAATTAACTGATCTTGGGAATTATTTTGACATAATGATTTTCATTTTTGAAATTAGTTTATTAATATTATATAAGATAAATAGTTTTTTATTTTTCAAAAAAAATTTAATTTTTATGTGAAGAGTAAAAATACATTTTTCAAGTTTGTTATATTTTTATAACATAATATTGATGTCACAACAACTGAATTAATTCAATAATGGTTTTCTAAACCCATATTAAGTATAATAATATAAGTAATATATTTCGAAACAATAAATTTAATTTAAAAATATAAAAATTAGATATTAAATTCTAAAATGATAATGTATTTAATTTAAAAAATAATTTTCATTATTTTATTTTTGTCCTTTTTAAAATTTAGTATAAAAAAAAATTTTTGTGGTAAAAGAGCTTTAAATACCTCATAACATATTTTTTAATTAAATATTATTCATAGTATTAAATAATATTACTATTGTGTGTTTGAGTCTAAAAATAATATATTACTCCATATTTTAACCCAAAATACCCCTCCACTTAAAGTATCAATACCCTTATCATGCCTATGGAAAATCACATTCATAATTCTTCCCATTGAATAATATTTTTATAAATATCATCTCTTAAGCATCCATAGAGCCTCATATATATATTTTTTTCACCCCACTTCATTCCTTCAAGGCATTAGGCCCTTAACAAAGGAGTGAAATTCAAGGATTAGGTGAGATTCCTTCCACTTATTTTTATTTTTTAGTTTATTCTAATATTCTAATTTAATTTTTAAAATTTATAAACTAATAATTTTATATGATATAATTTTTATTATTCTACTATATAATTTTTTTTATAAACTATTTATTATTATTATTATTATTATAATAATAATATATATATATATATATATTATACCTCCCTCATTAGACACGCCCCATTAATGGTCGGTTTTTCCGCCTTCCAAGATGTTGTAAATTAATTAATTATAAATTAATTAATGACTAGTTAGTAAAAATTATATATTATATTTGAATATATATATATATTTTAATTTATATTCATACATATATAATTTAACTAATATATTAATAAAAATGATCAAAACCATGAAATTGAAATGAAAGGTGAAAAATTTGAACCAACAAGTAGTCATGAATCTGTATATTTAACACAAATATAATGAAATATTTCTATTGATAATTATAAATAAAAAAACTTAAATGAAGTTAATTTAACTTTTTAATATTTTTTAATAAATATTAGTTTTTATATAAGAGGTATAAGTGTGTCGAAAACAAGACTTAAGGTAAGGGGACTCTCAAACTCTTTCTTTTTCTTCTATTTTTATACACCCTCTTCCACTATATGTTTTCCCTATGATTCTTCTATATTTCCATTACGTCCCTTATAAATATATTTTATTTAATTTTATTTTTCATTTATTAAAGTATATTTATGTTTTTTTTTCCTCAGGATAGATTCTTAGTCACCTCCAATGATACCGATAAAGTGTTTATCTTTAAAAACACTCATTGATTCTTCATATGTTTTATTCTTATATTTATTAACTATATTATTTTAGTCTATTTATGATACCCTTTAAAATACTAAATAATTTATAAAATTATTCTTTAGGTTAAATTAAAATATATTCATTAATATATGCTCTATAATATTATTATCAAACAGTTTTAGGAGTTTTTTAATATTTATATATAATATATGTTTCTTTTCTATGTGGAACACTTGATTTTGAACATATTATGAGTCAATGTTTAGGCCTAAAATTATATATCCCACTAATGAATTTGGTAAATCATTATATGTAATTCAATAATTATGCCTATAAATTATGTAATTATCTTTTTATACTATGTTATGCATGGACATGATGCAATTATCCTTTTCCACTATGTTATGATGTCTTGGTAGAGTGTCTTGGATTATATTTATGATATTTAATTATTATAAATATCCCACATCCCATTTATCATTAAAATAATTTATATTGCTTTTTATTACAATCCTATGCTTATGATGTGATAATGATTATTTTGACCACCCATGTACTCATATTGATTTATGTATCCTTTTTATTCATATTAATAATCTACATAATTTGTTTTTATATCCTAATTTTTTTTATGTTTTTCCCTAGGTGAATGAAAAATATTATTAAAGCCTATAGTATTACTATGTATAAGGATATAACTAATGTTTAATATTTTATGTGTTGTAATGTTGTATGAACCTCATTTTCCAAGAAACTAAACCTATCAATTTTAGGATTTGTTTTATTATTTATGTTAAACTTAAAAATAATTTATTAATTATATAATTGATGTATGGGTTTCTATGGATGGTATCAAATAAAGGTTTAGTTAGGTTATGAATATGGTTTGATAATTAAATACAACCATGATCAAACTTAGATATTTCATATGTTTAGACCATAAAATTGATTAATACATAAGAATAAGTTGTTTATCCTTTATTTATTAAAATATTTATTTTATAACCTTTCATATTTTATAAAATGGTTAGAACTAGTAAAAACTATGCTAACAACCCTTTTGATGGAAAATGTAATAATTATCCAAATTAAATCCATAATACAATGGGAGATAGAGTTTAAAACCTTATGGTGGTACGCAAAAACTTGTGTTAGTTTATGAAAAATAATGTGAAACATGGGGAATGACAAAATTCTCCCAAGATGGTTCAATTAACCATTGATTAATTCAAGTTATAATTTCTACCTTCATTTAATTTATCTTATAATTCATTTATTATAAAAAATTGATTAATTACATGGGAAATATATATACCATGCTCCATTAGTTTAAGTTTAAGAGAGTGTATATTCAAAATATATTCTTCCATAAAAGATATAAACACTATGAGTTTACAGTGATGGTATTTGGACTTATAAATTCCCTATAAATATTAATGGATGTGATGAATATAATATTTAGATACCACTTTAACAAATTTTTGGTGGTCTTTGATAAAGATATTATCATGTACTCTAAGATTAAATATGAATATTAGGAACATCTAAGGAATTTTTTGAAGAGTTTAAATAATGATAATTTGTATGTTATGTTTAGAAAGTATATATTTTTTATGTAATAATTCACATTCATGGGGTATGTGATTATAAGTGAGTGATTTTCCATATATCCTTTAAAGATAAAAGTGATGGATGAATGAACTATCCTTGTGAGTGTTACAAATTTATATAGTTATGTTATATTTATTGGGTAATACTACTTATTTATATGAATGTTTACATGATTTTCCATCCCACTGACTATGCTAACATGGAAGGGAGTAAAATATGTCCCAATATAATAATATATAGATAATGTTAAGTAACTAAAGAATATTCAAGTCACTAGACCTATACTCATACAACACTTAAGTGGTGAAGGGTTTGTGATATATAATAATGATTAAAAATAAGGGATTTTGTTTCAACATCATATGAAATGATAACGTAATAGCCTGTACCATATGAAAATTGAGGAGTCATGAATATTATTAATTAATGAATAATCAATAGTCATAAAGTGTGAAATTTATATATATTATTTGGATTAATTTACTAAATTAATTTAAGTGTATAATATATTTTGATTATAAGAGTTTAAACCATATATTATCACCAAATGAGATGAACATGAATCAATGAAGTTGGTTATAGGTAATAAATGAAAATTAGTAATCAATATATTACCATCCTCAAAAGATGAATATGGTAGTAGATGGTCTTATAATAAAAGAACCTACTACTCCATCCCTGATGATGATTTAGAAAGAACAAATTTTCATAAACATGTAAATAATTAATTTAGAAATCATAAAGTCAAGGATACTATCCTACCTTTCCAAAAGGATTACTCAAACATCTATCTAAGAGAAAATAAACAAGGTATAATGGAATGATTCATATTTATAAAAAAAGGTGTTTACAAAAAAGGGAATTAAGATTTATGAATTCCAAATTTTACAGATATGGATCCATTTAATTTTTAACAAGACTATGTGTGATATCAACATCAAAGATAGAGAATGATGTATTAAATGATTCACATGGCTTATCTTTCTACAAACATTCAAGAAGTACCCACATGTAGTTAGATCTTATGGGGTAATTATAGAGGGAGAAAATAAATAAGGATATTATAAAGTACAACTCAAAGTTCTTTTTAAATAAATAAGATAATAAATAGTGTCAAAAGTTTAATGGGATGATTCAACATTAATCATACTAACCTGGAAATGGGATAACATGTTGGAGTCATTTCCCTAGAACTAAAAATCTTTAAATTTCAATTAAATTTTTATTCAAAGACTTAAATATAATAAATATCTTATCACATGATGATTTTACTTATGTGTAACATTTGATATGATAATATCCATAGAATAATTTTCACATTAAAAGGACATGGAACATTCCCACTATGATAAAATCCATGAAGTAATATGAAAATATTATTAAATATTTATTCTACAGTTGGATTAAATAATAATACATAGATCATATAGAATATCAAGTGTTTTGGGATAATAATAAATTTATACTAATTATTAAATTCATACCTGGTAATCTTCAAGAGATGAGGTTATGATAAAAAACTCACTTTTAAGAATTCCAAATTATATATGTGTTATTAGATACTACTATTTGAAAATGTGTGTAATGATCCTTAGAATTGAGATTATTATTAATTTATATCATGAGTTTTGTTCATTAATATAATGAAAAAAACTTTGATGACATATCTTCACAACAAAGTAGGATACGTTGGTTTAATCAAGAGTGATATAGTATTAATGATATGTCAATAAAGGAATTTTCCATTCCGAGTTAATGGAAATAATATCTCAGGCCTTTTGATTTAAATAAAACTATTCAATTAATTCCATATAAATTGGGTTTTATAGACGAGTTCATTTCATGTGTTCAAAAAATGATATATTAAGCATATAGGTTGATGACATGGTCATGCAAACTATTTGATGAGATATAATGTTTCCAGGTTGATGAGATCGCCAGGGGTGAATCAATGATCATGTTTTATTTTTACAAATTTGTTCGTCTAAATTCATCCTTCATAGAATATTAATTTCTGATAGAATATTAATATATATCTCTATGTGTTTACTAACTAAAATAATAAATAAAAGGCATAAGATGAATTAATTTTCACTTGGATTAACCTTTGTAGAAACCTACTCCTTGGTATGATTGGTTAGATTGCCTAATCAAGAATTTCCCACTCTATGAACTAGAGGTTACAATGTGAATCCCTATGATCCCAATATTATAGAGTAACACTATGATACTCCTAAAGTATCAAATGAAGAATAGGTTCACACATCCAATACAACAAAAATATTTAAAACCTGAATAAAAAATATCCCCTTCAATGTCAACTTTCTTCTGCAACAATGATATAAATCTTCATCTCAAGCATTTGAGATTAGTAGATAAGGATATTATACCTTCTTCAATCACTTCAACATCTACTTTACCAAAGTATCAACTTTGATCACTTCATGTTGTATCTATATTTAATATCATTATAAATATTCAAACACTAAAATCTCAAATCAAATGGATGTTCTACATATATTTAGATATCTAATGTTATTCTTAGTTCTCATCTTCAGGTGTGTCAACCTTCATTACTCAAACAAACCATTATTTCTTAAACTATATGAAATTTATTCTTCCCACAACATCATATATATTTTCTATATAAGAAGACATATTTAATTCCTATTCACACTCAACATTCCTTAAATATATTTCTTTCTATAATTATCATGCTTCAATACAATTGTGAAAAAGGATGTTACCTTATTTAGAAGTCACAATCACTATCAATATTTTATTTCTAACCCTTTATAAGGACAATTTTCCCACACTAATTTAAGTCAATTTCCAAAAATTACATTATATTCAAAAATTTCTATACCAATTCTTCTACCATAATCAATGAACTCAATAAAGTGAAAACACTTTTAATCTCACCACAAAGACCCAATGAAAATTATTATTCATAACTTCATGAATAATATCTAGTAAATCAACTATCATGGAATGAGATTCTTCTTAATGATGTAGCTCATCCCATATCAGTTTCAAAGATGACTTTAGAACCCATAGAACAAAAATAATTTAAAAAAACTAAACTTGAACCATATAAATTGTTTAGTGCATATTATGTTTTAATCATCAAAGTGAGACTCAAGTATCTAATCATTTAATATTAAAATTATTCTTAAAAATAAAATATTTTTCAACTTTATATCTCACTCATATATAATTTAATTTCATTATGAATTTCCATTAAACAATATTATTGAATAAAAAATAAATTTATGACGTCTAATCCATTAATGAATGGATCTAGTAATTAATGATTTTATTTTATTATTTAGGATATTCAATTATATAAAATATATATTTATTTTCACATTTACTCTAATATTTATTCTATATTTCCATATTAAAATTATTATAGATTTATCTTTCTACAAGTTTCCTCTTTACCATATACTTGAAGTCCCTTATGAAACCTTAAAAAGACATCAATGTCAGATTACACTACTTTTATAAGGTAGATTTCATTCATAAGCTCTTTGTAAGATTAAGTTATACCTTACAATGATTTTTACCCAACAACGATTGTACTCTATGATTGTTTTACCGTACAATGTGCCTACTAGTTTATAGAAATATTTTATTCTAAATGGATTTTTTCCATATGATTCTCTTGTGCACCTTAAAAAGTCATGGGTTCTTATAATATCACAAATGTATGCACCCTATAAAGTCCTATGAACCCTATAAAGGCACCGTAATAAGATTTTTACCTTATGATGGTACTGTATTTTACGTTATGAAGATCTATTCTATACCATTTCGAGACCATCATAGGGTTCATGACTTTACCAAATATCAAATATATTTCTCATCATGTACCTTACAAAGTATTATTAGTTCTATAATAAGATTAAAGTGTAAACTATGAACTGTATAGGTTTCCACCAATTATAGTAAAATAACACTTTAAAACACCCACAAACCATCTCATAATGCATTACACTAATCTATAGGCCTTCTTAACCATTTATATTCAATAAAAAAATCATCCAACAATTCTAGATAATTATACAAATAATTTAGTTACTTTTATAGTATTTAAAATTTATTTTAATAGTGTCATTACGAAGCATTCCATCCAATTTCAAATCCATCAATATATGAAAAATTCCAACTTCCATCAAATATTATATAAAAAATCTCACCAGTATCCCTTACCTTAAACATGAAGTTAAACTCATCAATCATTACATGTAATTACTGATACATCGAATCTGCCTTAAGTATCCAAGAATCATCCTTCTCATTCCATTTCCATTTAAGATGGAAAAACCTTAATCAACATCACATGTCACATGTCACCAACAAATATTTACAGTATTCTTATTAAAACTATATAATTTATTAAAAATAATAAATAAAACCAATCACATAGGCTCTTCTATATCCACATTTATGTTTGTTGTTAATACCTCCAAGACATTTCTTGTCAATATGGGTTCCTTGGATTCTTCTTATTCTACCCCTTATTAAAAATAAATACAAAGGGGACATATGGGAATTATAATCTCAATATTTTAAAATTACTTCCTAAAATTCTTTTTTTCACTATTACATCATGTATCAATACTTGATAGTTGATTGATATCACAAATATTTCTTAGAAATATTTCATAAGTAAATTATTCTAAGTCTATGTGGGCTAACCCAGTGTAGAAAACAAGATTTCATAACTTAGACATCACGGATGTCTACAAAATTTTAATATGTTCTACCAAAACATATCAATTTAAATTTATAAACTAAATGGATTCGATATGAAGTTTTATTTATAAATATATATCCTTTACTGATTCGAACAAACCCATCAAAAATTTCAAGTGTAAGGAAAAATAACTCAGCATTTTTTTAAACTTTTTTTGAATTTTCCAAAAATAATAGATTTAAATGATATAGACAATTTTTACTGTCTCTTCCCCAAGTATTCTCCCACTCAAGGGATTAACCCATTTTCACTTCATTATAATAGTTATAATACTCCATGAAGGGAAAATTATTTTATTTATATACGAAACTCATCTTATTCAACCTTAATTTTTTCTATTTCAATTCCCTGCATATTAGTTCACATTATGAAATATATAATGAAATAAAGTAAGAACTCATAGTTCCTTAATAATAATAGTAAGACTGTGAGTTTTATACCAACCAATATATTTTATTTCTTATAAAATCATTATGGGAAACCTTAATTATACAGGTTTTGGGTGTATCAGTAGCATCATATGGGTTGTGCCCAAATTTTATTTTTATCAAAATTGTTGATTAATCTGGTATTTACATGATGATTAATTCTATGATCAACGAAATTGAATTAGTGAATATATAAAATGAATAAAATCAAAAACCAAAGCATATGATCATTACATATTATTTTTAATTAATTTAAGAAATAAAATAATTAACTTGTGAGAAATTATTTCTTTATTGATGGATCTCAAAATGGATCTATGTTGTATCATCACTACATTTTATGAATCAAGAATAGATTTCCTCTCATGGCTATCCACACATGTTTCATGAATCTCTTAATGTCACTGTTGGAATATCTGGGTTATATAATAGTAGATCCAATTAGGTGCATTGTTCGCCTTTGATCGCCCTGATAATAACTTACAAAGGATTTTAATTGATCTCTCTAGAATCAAGAGTTGAAAGTGGAGGAATATTCCTCTCCATTTTTGGATGTTTTCTAGGAGAGGTAGCTAACTTGTCCTTGAGTGGATTCTCTCTTGATATCATTGTGCACAAGAAAAAATTAATTAAGTATCATAAGAAAATAATATAATTGGGTTTATATATGACTAGGGTTAGAATAAATAGTTATAAAAATTACCTTTATTATTTATTTAATCCCCATGAAACCCCATGTGTATAATAATAATAATATTATTATTTTTATTTCATGACATGTGATAAACTCATGAATTAAATTAAATATTATTTTTTCAGGTAATATTAAATATATATTTATTCCCACAAGACCATTAAACTTGGATCACCATTCCCCCAAAATATTTATCAGGGCTTTAATAATGACATTTGTTTAAAAAATAAAAACCACTACATTATTCAATAATTAATAAATAAATATTTTATCCACTAAATTGAAAATAAATATTCAATAAATATTCTTCTCACATAATATTCTCTCGAATAATTGGGGATGAAATATCTATGATCAAGAAAACACGAATAATTATTAAACCTTGTGGGGGAATAATATTTATTAATCTTCATAAATAATAAATAATAGTTATTATTTAATTGAGATTTTGGATACACTTAGTGTGTGATTGTCTATTCTGCTTTCTCAGTGGCATTTTCAGAAGTAGCCAAAAGTCTAATGTTAGCATATAGAAACATGCCAAGACACCCATAAAAAAATAAGTTAATGATAAAAGGACATAATACCTCATATAGATTCTTACTGTGTATTATAATCCCTTTATTATAGTATATCTAATCAAGAATGTTGCATTATGGTTCCATCAACCTATGTGCTCGATGTCTCTTTATTTGAATTTCTTAAAGTCAAAAATTCCTATAGAACACCATGGATTTTTATTTATTTAGGTTATATCATTTCCATCAAAGGTAATGATATATGAAATTCTGTTAAAGAAAATAAGGGTAAAATACTTCCTCACATTATTTATTAATGAAATATTTCCCATGTCACACCCAATGTATCTATCATCACCGTGAATGTATGTCATCATAGTATTCATCAATATAAAAAATTACATGAATTATAAAAATAATTACTAATAATATTAAATTATTAGGATGAATACACACATCCATAGATAGGAACATCAAATGAAACATATAAATATAGATTTTTTACCGATAGGTCTCGTTATTATAATATATTATACTTGATATTACCAAGGTCGTACACCATGAGATGGTGCCTCAAACTCCTATGAGTCTACACCATTTATATCCAATATCATTTGTGTTCCTCAAATTATTTCATCTAGATATAGAACATATATTTAAGAATACTTTCTTAAAACTTATGGGTTCTCATCATAGCAGGGAATAACTTTGATCAGTCAATGCGAAAACTACTATTAAGACATTATCACATACTATGTTACATAGAAGAACAATAATGTTGTGATAAATAGTTTATTAATATTCAGAAAAATGGATACATTTAATCATAAAGTACATAGAATTTTGTTCTAGGGAACTAAATCCAAAAGACTCCTACTTTTACTAGAGCCAACTTATAATAACCTTCAGTTCTCTAGAACTCACATTATACTCAAACTTCTACTAAGGTAGGATTTTAGTCAAGGGTCCTAATACATTTTCTAATGTAGAAAATATAATTACTAAAACTTCACCCATTCGAGAAGAAACCCTCAAGGGGTGATACTTTTGTAGTATGTTCTTTATCTGTTGGATTGACCTTGTATCTTTCTCAAGATCCACCACTATAATATTATCACAATACACTGGGATAGGGTCTATACTGCTAGGTACCACTTAAAGATCCTACAAAAATTTTCAAGTCCAATTATATTTTTTGGATACATCAAAAGCTTTTGTATACTCATTCTCCACTTTAGAATCAATTACAATCGGATAATTTAAACTATTTAAGATCATAAATCATCCATTGAGATATTAATGATATCTTGAATGTGACTTCAAATCATTCTAATATGTTTTAAAAATAGAATCAGTATAAAACCTTATGACCACATCCTTTTTTCCTCCATACACCAAGAACATATCCTTAGTTCTTCATAGATACTTGAGGATATCCTGAACTACAAACCAATGCAATTTTCTTGAATCTACATGATATCTTCTTGCCATGATCAATTCATAGGAAACAAAAAGTCTATTACATAACATTAAATATATGATTGATCCCATATCTAAAGTTTATGGGATATTATTCATTATATCTTTATCTTATCACACATGAGGAAACATTTCCATTGAAATATGTATACTATGCGAAATTAGAATAAATCCCCTCTTGGATTTTTATAAACTAAATATATTTAGTATCTAGTCAATATATATACTTTGACTTAGTCTAAGAAGCCTTGTGGATCTATCATGAATGATCTTGATCCCTATAAATAGGATTTTTCACCTATTTATTTCATGGGGAAACACTTGTTTAACAAGTTCTTAATAGACTTTAATATTGGTTTGTCATTCCCAATAAGTAATATGACATGAGAATATACTACTAGGATAAAAAATACATTTCCACTAAACCTCTTGTAAATATATGTATCAACTTAAATTCTTATTGAAACCAAATTCTTTTCTATATTCATTAAATTGTATGACCTGTGAACTAGATTCTTTAATCAATCCATAAATGGAACTCTACAACTTAAAAATATTTTTCGCATCACTTGAGGTCACAAACCATTTTTATTGCGTCATGTGAACATCTTCCTAAAGGTTTACATTAAATAAATCAATTTTTTACATCCATATTACAACATTCATAGACATGGTAAGATACTATATTAGGTAGAATTATGATGGATTTAAACATGGAAACTAGTTAAAAGGTTTTATCACAATTAATTACTCAAATCTTTTAAAACCCTTTAGACTTTAGCCTTTCTTTATAAGTATTTACCTTACCTTCCATGTTTATATTTCTCTTGAATACCCATTTTCACCATATGGGTTTTACATAAACTAAAACATAGACTATAAACCAATCATGGTTGAAATACATGGAATCTGTCATATAATTCATGAATTCTTTCCATCTTGAAAATTTTGATCTCTATACCATCTCTTTGTAGGATAGTGGTTCATCATTGTCAACCAATTAATGAGTCGCCGAATTCAGTGATATAGAAATTGTGTTCTTGGTAATATTTGTTATATAATCTAAATACCTTAAAACCAAAATAATTTTTTCTAGTAATGAAATGTGGTAGTCACCAATGGCTAGAGCATCCAAACTCTGACCATTGGAACCTCTAAAACCCATATTTTCTATAGAAATACTTTAGAATCTACTTCGTTCTAACATTTGGATATAGATGTGAGAACCACAAACACTATCAAATACCTGATTTTTATATTTTAAAATATTACACTAAATAACAAACATACATTTAGCTTCCCCTTACATATGTGTATACTTCTTCTTCCAGTGTCCTTTCCTTCCATATGCGAAACATACTGCGTACTTTTCCTTTTCCTATATCTGGATCTTCCTCTTCATTAAAAATGGTGCCTGGGAGATTTAGATTTGTTATGTGTCTTGGGATGCTTCACCTCATTACTCCTTTTATTATTCACCCTACGGACCATAGGTTTATCATTCCCCGTATCCTTATCAACTTGTAAAATCAGGGTAAGAAGTTATGAAAGACTCTTGCCATTAATTCTCATGTTATAATTAACAATAAAACTAGAGAAGGTCTTGGGTAGTGTGAAAAGTATGAGATCTATGTGAAACTCATCAGGGAATTTAACTCCTAAGATGTATAAGTGTTCAATGAAGAAAATAATCTTAACTACATGAGGCCCTGCTAGCCCAGACTCTCTAATATTAGTAGTAAATAGAGCATTACAGATCTCTTATCTCTATTATCTTTTCTTATCTAGATAGAGATTCTGAAGGTGAGACATCATGCTCTATGAATCCATGTCCTCATGTTTCATAAAAATCTCATTGGTCATTGATGATAGCATGAAACACAAAAAATCTATAGCATCATTCAAATGTTTCTATTAGAGAGTCAACTCTTCCTCACTAGCCTCATTACATGGTGTATTAGAAATAGGTTCTTCTAGAATATAAAATTTCCTTTCATGGAATAAGATAACGTGTAAGTGCCTTTTCCATTATTAGAAATTTTTTAAGGTGAAAAGATTATCCTTATAAAGTATAGGATGCAATGATAAGTTTGAAGTTGTTTTTATTATTATTTATACAAATAATAAGAGTATAGTTTTAGTACTTTATTTGACAAAATTTAGAAAAATAAATTAATATTATATTTACTAATCTCCATATATTTTATTGAAACCCAATATCCATCACCATTTGATTTGGAATATCCAACTTCTTAGAAATTATGTTGGTAAGGACCCATAGTCCCCTTATCACCTCCTGAACTATGTCCAATCAAGAAATTGAAGGGTTTTAGGCAGACATTCCAAATTCCAACTACAATGACTTAGAGTTCCCGTATATGTTGAGTGGCAACCCCAATCTTGAAATACTTAAATTTTATTTCCTCATCATTTTTCTCTTCGCTACACTTGGTCTTGATTTGGTAGTCAACCCTTGAGGTACACTAAGTTAAGTCAACCCAAAAATTCAAGTTAGAATTTTCAAATAATTAAAATCACCCCAACTTTGGATGGTCAAGAACATTGAACTATAGTTCAATTTTAACTAATGTAGTTGAATTTTATACTCACTTAATATATTTAATTGAGGAATTTTATATTTTATTCCTAAATTTTCAATTATTATCTTTTTAATATGCCTGTTTATATTAAGTGGATTTACTTAATTGATTAACCTTGTCTTAGATAATATTTATGTATAAAAAAATTTATTTTAGTTCTATCCTACTTTCCAGTTAATTCCATAATTCATGTGATTGAGATAGAACATCCATAATGAAATAACCATTAAATTTTATATAAATGAAATAATAAAGTGGTATGATCATGATCCATTTACTAATAGTTAGTTTATCAAGAAGATGATAAACTAACCTTTGACCTAGGATAAATACATCTTGAACCATTTATGGTTTGTGGTGTATCTTTACACCTATCCACCTATGTCATCCACTAACATTGGAGATCTATCCATTACATATGCTTTTACTCACACAAAGATATAGGGAACCAAAGTATTAGTTAAGGGGTTTACATAAAAGAAACCATGGTCATGAATGCCATTACATAATGAGAGGAGAGATGAAAAGAATAAAAACTATTTTATTTATTTAGAAATTAAATAAACCAATCA
Organism: Viscum album; assembly: GCA_963277665.1. Lineage (NCBI taxonomy): Eukaryota > Viridiplantae > Streptophyta > Magnoliopsida > Santalales > Viscaceae > Viscum > Viscum album. Next base: position 1,283,520,514 of record OY728136.1, on the reverse strand, counting down.
CATATAATGATCTAGTCTAGAATCATGACTATACATCTACATGCAAAAAATTATTCGTTTAATAAAATTAGCATTCAATTCTAATCATTATTATTTAAGATAAATCGTGCTAGAATTAATTGATTATCATCTTGAATTAACAAATATTTTATCTTAATTCTCAGAAAAATTTCCCTAATATTATCATCCATTATAATTTTAAAAATATTAGATAAATTTATTAAAAATTAACCATGTACTAAAATTTACCTTGGAGACAACATGATGAGTACCTATCTGAACTACCATAAATGTATTAAAATCGTATAGTATCTAATCTTGAAACATGTGGCATGAATGAATTATCTTGTAATTTTATAGTGTGTACTATTAACTTAGAGACCACATGGAACACATGGTATTTTAATCGTGTGTTATTATTCAATGCATGTAGAGTAATAACTATAATATGACTTATACATAAATTGCAGATCCAAAAATTACATAGAAATTAATTACACATTTATTTATGTAAAACCCATAAAATGGAATGTAATATCAACTTAATGACCCCACATAAAATATGTTGATATAGTTTTAATAGTTTAATAAATTAGTTTTAATTCTATATAATTCGGTAAAAGTACATGGTGTGTACATTGGAGCTACAGAACATGTATTCTTATCACCATATATCTATATCACACAAACTAAGACTCAAAGTATAACCATGAAAAAAAATATATTGGAATACACTATGTGTACATGGTATACTCAATGTGTGGTCTCTGAGTTACAGAGTCACCAGTCATTTAGGTCATGGAAGAGGATACACAGACCATCTGTGACTATGGGACTCCACGTCATGTATTAATGTTACACAATTTGTACTCAAACTGACCATGTTCCAGGATGGATTAATTAACATGTGGTGAAAAATGAAATTCTCCATGTACAATAAATAAGCATGAATTGAATTAAGTCTGAATTAATTTAGGGTTAATTAAATACTAGTACACGGTGTGTACCTATAGGTTACATAGCATTTACTATTTTGTTGTCCATATGGACCCCTTAAAACCTATGTATATTTTTTTTTCATAAACTTAATCAATTTGATTATATTTATAAGAAATGAAAAAGTAAGAAATAAGATATAAAAATTCATATTAATGAATGATTAAACTAGAATTTAAAACCAACAACAGATTCATAAATCAACCAAAAATCTTTAAAAAATTATAAATTATTATGTGACTACTATGATACCACTAGTAGGTTCTGAGTGAAGGGAAAGTGGCTGAAGGGTCATTCCCAACTTTTATTTTTTTTTCATGATTGGTGATTAATCTAAGATTTACATGACAATGAACACATTGATAAACATAATTGAATAAAATAATATAGAAAATAGATAAATGATGGAACCAAATAACATGATTTTTACATATTATTTATAATTAATTTTTGTAATTAAAGAATTAACTTATGATAAATTAATTTTTCATTAATTGATTTCAAAACATATCTACATCATACCATCATTTACTTGTGGGAACCAAGAATATATTCCCTCCAGTGGTGATCTACACATGTTCCACAAATCTATGAACATCACCATAGGATTTTCCAACTGCTATAACGGTAGATCCTATCACTTGTGTTGTTCACCTTTGATCACCTGGAGAATTGATTCCAAAGGATTCAACTTGATTACTCTATAATCGATAGTGGTAGGTGGAGGAATATAACTCTCCATTATTGGGAGAGGAATCTATCTATGGCTTGATAGGATTCTCTCCGGATCTCATTGTGAAGAACACCAAATGAATTGGCTCTCTTAAAAAAAATAATATAATTGGGTTTATATACTACTAAGGTTAAAATAAATAATTACACAAGTTCCCTTTATTATTTATTTAATCCCAATGGAACCCCATGTTTATAATAATAATAATAATAATAATATTCCTTGACATGCACTGAACCCACAAATTAAATTAAATATTATTTATTAAAATAATATTCTATATATATTATTTATCACTCGACCATTAAGATCAGTCCACTATTCCCCCACAATATTTATCAGGACATGAATAATGACTATTTATTCAGTAAATAAATATATTTATATTAATCATCAATAAATAAATAAATATTATATTCACTTAATAGAAAATAAAAATATATTAAATATTCTGCTCACATAATATTCTATTGAATAAATGGTAATAAAATATATGAAATCAAGAAAAATGAATAATTATTAAATCAAAGGTAAGAATATTATTTATCCATCATGTTAAATAATAAATAATAATAGATTATTTAACTTATATTCTGGATACACTTAGTGTGTGGCCCTCTAAGTCTCTTTCTCAGTGGAATTAGGCAATGAATCCTAAAGTATAAGGCTAGAATCTAGAAACATTCCATGAAACCCATAAAAAAATAATTTAATGACACAAAACATAATACATAATATATATTCTTATTATGTAATATTATCCTATTATTGTAATATCTCTTATCAAGAAGCTTGCATGCTGGTGCCATCAAACTATGTGCTCGATGTCTATTTATTTAACTTTTTGAAAGTTAAACTTGCCTATAGAACATAATGGCCATAGATTTATTTAATCTATATCATTTAAATCATATGTAATGAGATATCCACTTAGATTAAAGAAAATAAGGGAAAATCCTCTCTCCCATTATTCACTAAGGAAATATTATTTACGATGCACCCAACGTATCATACCTCGCTACGAATATATGCCATCATGATTTTCATCCATACATAAATGTATATGAAATATAAATTTAATATGACAAGATTTTATGGTATGTATGTTCTTAAACAAATAAAATTTATTTGATATTTTACATTGTATAAATGAACTATGATATACTATTAAACATTAACATGACCATTGGAAAAGTAATATGATCATTAAGAATAGTAATCTGGCTATGATAATAATAAACTCACCTATAAAATTATAAATAAAATTTAGGTATCTCAAAAATGAACATATGATATATTTATATTATAGAATAAGTAAATAAATGTTTTAAAAATGATAATTTAAGTGTTGGTATATTTGTGAAATGGGAATGTTCATTTAAAATTTTATAATTAATAAATAAATTAAAAATACAAATAATTTTCATAAAATAGATTCATAAATTATTATTTTTTCATTATAATTATAATGTAATTTTATGAGACATTAATTAATTTTTCAATGTACTGTAAAATTGGTTATAATATTAAAATCAGTTTTTTTTAAATAAATGAAGATTTTATTTAAAAAATAAATTTATCATATTTAGAAAATTAATTTCATAATATGGAGTCGATTTTTTAAATCTACATTTTGAAAAATTATTATGCCGAGTTTTTTGGTTTTTTCAAAAATAGTTGCATTTTTTTTGAATGGTGAAAAATAATAATTTATGGTATTTAACATAATAAGTAAATAAATGAATTATTGAGTCATAGACGATGTTTGAATGAGGTAAGAACCAACTGGTTTGAAATCAAATTCTTGAATTGTTTTATTTAGTCACAACAATCAATACTATTGATAGTATGAATCCAAAATAACAAACTAATGAATTAAATAATAAAAAACACCCCTCTCATCCACTATAAATACCACCCCTAACCTCCCCCTGTCCTCACACCTTCTAAGACATAGAGAATGATTATATTCTGACCAATTCCTCTCCCAAAAACTCTTCCTCATGTTATTTTAATTCTGGTCACACCAAAAGACCATTTCCAAGTTCCTTAAAGACGCTCCCAAGGAGTTGACACTCAGGAGGTAAAACCCTCCCACTTTCTCTTTTAATTTATTTCATTTTCTTATATTTACCTTACCTTCCCTATACAAAGTGGAATGGTAACTTCATTATCATAAATATAATTTAATTGAAATATGTTAATAGAATATCCATCATCAAGTCTCTTATCTTCTTCTTTTATTTTAAAAATTGAAACATTGTCCGTGATGTGTCGATTCTCCACCTTCATGGATGATGGGTTTTCATTTTCAATTAACGCCATAAAGGATTGTTATGAAACTATTACTATGGCTAAACAAGATTATAATATGTTTATTACACCTTATTTAATGTCATTTAACTTTTATATAATCATATTATTAAATAAAACAATAGTAGTTCATGATGGTCATAAAAACTGCCAAAATAAATTAAGACATTTTTGTCAACATTTTATCTAATGAATAATCCTCATTCCATATAAAATAATGGTATAAGATATCACCTTAACTTCTATAAGTTCATTAATACTAAATAATTTCACTTATTTAGAAGTTATTCCCATTTAAAAAGATATCCCATAATTATACACAAGGGAACCATCCATAAAATCACAAAATAAATGCACCCATAACAAGAAAAGTGAACATTAAAACTAATTAGAATGGACATAAATTAACATAATAAAATTATAATAAATAAAATATATGTTTAGGTTATTAATTAATTAATTAATTTATTTTTATTATCTAGGACCTTGAGTATAAGTGCATAATACTTTCAGACATAAGGTAAGAGTTTTCTCATCTCACTTTTATTTATGTGAGATATTCTTTATTCACCAATTATTTTTTATGTGTGATTTATGTATAATATAATTTGATATAAAATATCATTAATATATTTATCTTCATATGAATTTATGTTTCATTTTATGATCATTAATTTTATGGGGCATATGGTTCAGCTGTTTTCATAGTGGTAAGGGAATTCTTAACTCAATTTCCATTCTTTGGGTTCAATATATACTGCAATTATTATGTCATGATATGATTACATTTAAAATGATTTTGTATTATATTAAGCTGTATTTACACTTTTTTATGTGTATTTATTTCTAATACACTTAATTTATTTTGTTGGTTAACACTTACACATTCTTTTAAAAATAATCTTTTAAATGTTTCCTTTTTTCAAAATTTAAAAGAAATGTTTTTTGAAACTTATTCAACATGAATATCCTTTTCAATTTTAAGAAAAAATAATGCTTTTAATAATAATTTACATGTTTTCAAGGTTATTTCCAAATAAAATGTTTTCTTTTATAATTCCATAGTTTTTAAATAAATTATTTGTAATTTAATGTTGTACTTTTCTCAGGTATTTTTCAATGATTTTATTAGATTACTTTTATCTATGTAGAAAATATTTATTGTACATTTTTATTAAATGATATTGATATATTATGATACCATATACTATATTTTATTTAATTTTTTATAATCAGTTTTACTATGGATGTACTATTTTGACACCATTCATCATATTATACTGGATAGTTTATGATTATGTTTACTGATTAGGAAAATTATTTACATTTAATATGCTAGCTTAAATATAATTATATATGTCTATTAATTTTCACCCCTTTCATATGAGGAATTAATTTTACATATTAATTGTTGTAAGGGGCCAACTATATCCCCTCGATGCATCGATAGGTCACATGAGACAAACTAGTCTTGGTTTTGGTCGATGACTTACCCATTTTTATAGATTTCTTGACTGATACCTTGATGGTATGTTTATGGTTTCCCAAATTATGAATTACCTCATTATGAGTTTAGTTATTGAAAATCCATGTGATTAATAGACTAGTATAATAACAATGGGTAAGTATCATTTTTCATGAGATTATATATATGGAGTTATTTAATAAGCTTATATTCATACCATATTATGCTCTAGATTATGTTTTAATGGAATCAATTTTTAGTTATTTAACATGCCTTATTTTTTATGTTTATTTTTTATATATTTCACTATATTATTAACCTTACCGAGCATCTAAGATGACCCATTAATTATGTGTTATTTCTCATCAGGATTCCAATATGTATATTATAATTGACATGAAAGGATAATATTTGATAATTAGGGTATTTTAAATGGAGTAATTATGTTATATTTAATTTCATGTGGTAATGTAAAAATTATGTTTTTGAATATTTTCCATAAATAATAAACTATTTGGTACTTTGGGATGCAACTTCCTTATTTATTATACCAATTTATAAAAGTAAGGCACTGCCTCTGGGCAACTAGTGTTGGGATCTTTATAGTTGGTATTAGAGGAAGCTTATTATGAACTTTGGAAACTATATTTAGGGAAAAACATATTAGGGAAATATAAACCTATAACTGAATTTTAGAATATTCTCAAGGTAACCACGCTTATGATTTTTATATTACTTATACATTAATTGTTTCAATAGTTTTGAAATTTCATAATCTAATCAAGTGTATGCCATTTTTTAGAAATGATGCTTAGTGGAAGGAATGTAAACCCTATAAATGCCCATATTATTTATTGAGAATTCCCTCTTATGAAAGATAATGATGTTGGAACTAGTGTTACAATAGGAACTAAAAAACATATAATTATACTGGAAAAATAGACTTAGGTTATAAGAAACAAACTTACTTTCATAGAGATTCCAAATTGAAAATACGGTGAATAATGTTAGACCGCTTCATTCGACAACAACATCCATTATTAAATAGTAATAGAAACCCATTTTAAATCGAGAAATAGATAAGTTCCTTAGAGAAGATATGTCACACTTTGAGAAGTAATAATAGGGATAAGGTTATGATGAAAGTTTATCATCTCTTCGGAGATGCGGAACAATAGTAGTCATTAATTCAAAACACAGTGAAGAAGGATATAAATGAAAATATGGATTGGATGGATTGTAAGGAATGTTTCTTGGATAAATATTTCCATTATGAAAAATTAGTGGATATGGAGATACAATTCTTAAGCCTAATATAGAAAGAGGATGAAAATATTTCTATGTATAAATCAAACATTACAAGGTTATAAAGGCATGCTGAATACTACAAAAAAAATCCAAGGAGAAAGATTGAACATTTCATTAATGGTATTAAACAAATTATATGATAGTAACTAGTCTCCCAAACATTCTCATCACACGAGGATATTGTATCATGTTTCATCAATATGGAAAAATAATTTTCCAAACTATATGGATTTGAAGGGAAGCGAGATAAGAAGAGGGATGTTGAGTACTATGGCAAAGGAAATAAGGAAAAAGGGAATAAGGGAAGAATATAATTTAAAACATGAAATAAATGCAGAAAGAAAAATCATAGAACATTCCTTTTAGGAATAATAGTTTTTTAAAAATGTGGAGAAAAGGGAAAAAAGGCTAATTATTGAAATGGAAAGAAATAATTCAACAATGTGAAATGATTAATCTATAAGGGGATGGGACACTATGCACATGAATGTACTATACATTAAGGGAACCTTCCTCAGAAAAAGAAAATGAAACACGACCATGTTTACATAGTCACAATAGTTGAGGGTGAATTTCCAAGTTATGTGGTGGGAGATACTTTAATTATCTCTACAAATTTAGTGAAATCTTTCTTTGATTATGTATCATCACATTCATTTATATTTTTTTATTTTTTGATAAAAATTAGATATTTAAAATTCACCTTAACAAGGGAGTTCCCAGTTAAAAATCTTTATGGAAACCTTATAACAACAAAGATGTGTCAAGCAATTACTAATATGATATATAACCATGATTTAATTGATGATTTTATTATCATGCCTATGTTTTATTTTTATATAATCCTTGGTATGGAATATCTTTCAAAATATATGGAAAAAAATTATTGAAATGAGAAGGAAATTATGATTCATGATGAAAATATGGAATTTATTATCTTTGGAGGGGAGACTTCATCAACTATATCATATCTATATCCACCTCTAGTAGCTCTTATAAATGATAATTGTGGAGAAGAAGAGTAGATAAAACCGACTGATGAAAAAGGTAATCTTCAAATTGAGGATGTTCTTATTGTACAAGAATACATTGATATATTTTGAGAAGAATTAACTAGAAATACTCTAGAGTAGTATATTGAGTTTTCTATTTGTTTAATACCCAATGAAAGACTAATACCAAAAACTCCATATAGAATGACCATGGTGAATTTAATTGAGTTAAAGAAACAACTAGATAAATTAAGTGATAAAGGATTCATATTCCATAGTGTTTATACTTGGGGAGCTCGTATTCTTTTCATTTAGAAGAAATATGGATCTATGAGGCTATTCATTCACTATAGGAAGATCAATTCTATTATGTAAAATAAAAAGTATCCACAACCTCACATTTATGAATTGTTTGACTAACTTCAGAGAGATGAATATTTTTCAAAGATTGATCTTGATTCTATAAATGATTAGTTGCATTTGAATAAGCATGATATTCAAAAGACAACGTTTAATATAAGTTATGGACTTTATGAGTTTACAATAATTCCATTTGGACAGAATAACACACCCTATGTTTTTATAAATATAATGAATAGAGTATTCAAGGAAAATATTGATAAATTTTTATGGTATTAATTAATGATATTTTGGTGCACTCCAAAAGTTATTAGGACCATGAGAACCATTTGTAGATTATTATAAAGACACTAAGAAGAAAAGAGTCATATGGGAAGTTCATAAAGTGTGAAATATAGATTCAAATAGTTTCTTTTCTTGGCCATATTGCCTCAAAGGATAGAGTCTGATTTGATCATGTGAAGACAAAGGCATTCTAGGAATGGCCTACACAAATAAACATAATCTAGGTACGTAATTTCATTGGTTTAGTGGGTTAATATTATTGTTCCATTCATATATTTTCTCAATTATCTAACCTATTAACCAAGTTTACTTGTGAAGGGGTTAAGTTTATTTGGACAAAGGAATGTGAATAATTCTTTGAAGAATTTAAGAAGAGATTACTGAATGCTATGATCTTGAATCTACCAATGAGAAATAGTGTATTTGTGATTTTGAGTGACGCATCTAAGAAAAGAAATGGTTGTGTCCTTATACAAAATGATATATTTATTGCCTATGCATTAAGGTAGTTAAAAAAAGAATAGAACTATCCAACTCATGATGTTGAGTTAACAATTATAATCTTTCCTCCAAATATATGGAGACACCATCTCTGTGGTGAAATATATAAGATATATATGGATCAAAAGAGTTTCAAATATATATTCTCACAAAAATAACTTAACATGAGGTAATGGAAATGGCTTGAGCTACTCAAGGATTAGGATTATTCAATACACTACCACCCAGGGAAGGAAAATAAGGTATTAGATGCATTAAGTAGTAAGAATCATGGAGTTCTTTACAAAATGACGACTGAACAAGATCCTACGTACATGGATATATTAAATATGGATTTGGGAATTATCAAGGAAGGTGAAACATCACTAATTTTTCAAATTGTTTACCAACAATATTTATTAGAATGGACAACAAGTTATTAGTCTAATATTTAGAATATTAAAAATAAATTTAATGTTATGAATTATATGAAATTGGTAGACTACATATATGAAGACGGAATTTTGAAATTTTAGAAGGGGATTTGTGTTCCCTCTATACCTGAGATAAAAATGGAATCATTGGTTGATGCTCATAGGTTAAATTTATTAATATACCATGGTAGCACAAATATGTATAGATATTTTTATGAACATTTTTATTGGGAAAATATGAAGAAATAAATTGATGATTATTTATCAAGATATTTAGTTTTTCAATAGGTTAATGCAGAAAGACAACATCATATAATAATCATGAAACCTCTACCTATTACTATATAGAAATAGGATGACATTACTATGGATTTTTTCACTGGATTACCAAAGACTCTAAGAAATAAGGATGCAATATGGGTGATTATTGATCAAATTACCATATATAAACATTTCCTATATATAAGGGAACATTTTCCACTAAATATACGTTAAAGACTCTATATTAATGTTGTTGTAATACTTCATGGTTCACCTCTATCAATTGTGTTTGATTAAGATCTCAATTTTATATTAAAATTTCAGAAGAGTCTTTAGAAGGATTTGGACACGTACCTTCATCTTCATAATTCTTATCACCATCAAACTAATGAATATTCTGAAAGGACTATTCAAACATTATAATTCATGTTGAGATCATTATCACTTGACTTTAAAGGTATGTGGGATCAATGTTTGCCTTTGGTATAATTTTACTGTAATAATAGTTTCCATTAAAGTATTAAAATGGAACTGTATGAAGCATTATATGGGAAGATATTTCATAAACCAATTTTTTTGGATGATGTTGGTGAATGGGATATTTTAGACCCATAACCTATTGAAGAGATAATGAAAATGGTAAAGACTATTCAGGCTCAAATGAAATTAGCTCAGAGTAGAAAAAATTGTTATGCTGATAACCGAAGGAAATATTTAGAGTTTCAAGTGGTATATCATGTATTTTTGAAGGTATATATATGGAATAATGTTATAATATTACAAAATAAAGGGAAAATAAGTCCCATGTACATTGGTTCTTTTTAAATTCTAGAAATAATTGGAGTTTTATCTTACTGATTGGTAAAGCCACCAAGTCTCTCTAAAGTTCATGATGTATTCGACATCTCTTTGTTAAGTAAGTTCATGCCTGACCCAAATTTATCTTACTGTGAAGAGACTATTTTGATTATATACTCTAGAGAATAGATGTTCAGGAATATTATGACTCAGCTGGTAAAGGTATCTGGAAAAATTATAAAATTGAAGAGGAAATATAGGAACTAGAGGAAATTATAATGAAGAACTACACAAAAATTTTTATGAGGTGACATTATATAAATTTAAAGGATGAAAATTTTTATGTATGGGAGTATGTGAAACCCTTATATTTTATGGTATATATCTTCTTAAATAAATTCAATTTATTCAACAGTTTACATTGCACAAATGAACCATTCTATATAAATATTAATATTACTGTTGGAATAATAACGTGAGCATTTAGAATTGTAATCTAGACATCAGAATAATAAAATCACCTAAGAATTATAAATAAAATTTAGGTATATCATCAATGAAAATATGATATATTTATGTCATAGAATAAGTAAATAAATTTTATAAAAATGATAAATTAAGTGTTGATATTATTTTAAAATGTGAATGTTTATTTAAAATTTTAAAATTAATATAATAATTTAAAAGTAACATAATTTTAATAAAATAGAATCATAAATTAATATTTTTATTCATTATAATTATAATATAATTTTATGATACCACAAATAATTTTTCAAACTGTTGTAAAATCAGTTATAATATTAAAATCTGTATTTTTTTGAATGAAGGATGAATTTATTTAAAAATTAAATTTCTCATATTTTAAAAATTATTTTCATAAAATGGAGTCCATTTTTGAAATCTAAATGTCAAAAAATGGTAAGGGTTATTTTTTTCTAAAATAGTTGAATTTTTGGTAAATAGTGAAATACGATAATTTACAATATTTAACATTATAAGTAAATAAAGGAATTATTGAGTAATGGATGATGTATGGGTGAGGTAGAAACCAATAGGTTCAAAATAAAATGATATAATTACTATATTTAGTCATAGGAATCAATACTATTGATAGTCTTGAGCCCAAATAATAAAATAATGAATAAAATAATAAAAAACTCTCTTCTCCTTCACTATAAATATCACCTCTCACCACCCCTTATCCTAAAACATTTTAAGATGTAGAGAATGATTATATTATTCATAATTAATCTCGAAAAACTTATTCCCCATAGTATGTTCTTTCTGGTCTCACCATAAGACCATTTTCATGTTCCTTAATGAGGTTTTCAAAGAGATGACACCCAAGAGGCAAAACCCTCCCTATTTATCTTTTAATTTCATTCATTTTATTATCTTTACCACACCTACTCAATCCAAAGTAGAATAGTAAATCTAATATCATAAATATAATATATATTTTTATTTTAATGTAATATCCATCTTATATTATGTTTTCTTCTTTTATTTTAAAAATGAATACATCGTTTGTGATGTGTCGATTCACCGTCTTCAAGGATGAAAAGTTTTCATTTCCATTACCGCCTTAAAGGTTGGTCATAAAAACATTTTTATTATTAAAATATATTATAATATGTATACTAAAAATTATTTAATGTTATGTTACTAGTATATAAAAATAATATTAAATAAAATGATACTAGTTCATGATGGTCATAAAAATAGCCAAAACAAATTAAGATATTTTCGTCAACATTTTATCTAATGAATCATCCTCATACCATATAAAAATTATATATGTGATCACCTTAAATTTTTTATGATAATTAATACTAAATAATTTCACTTCTAGATAAGCTATTCCCATTTTACAAAAAATCTCATAATTGTACACAAGTGAACCGTCCATAAAACCATGAAATGAATGCTCCTGGAACAATGAAATTAAATAGTATAACTCATCAGAATGGAAAAAATAACTTAATAAAATTATAATAAATAAAATATATGTTGAATAGGTTATGAATTTTTTAATTAATTAATCTAATTTAATTATTCAGGACATTAAATACAAGTGAATAATGGTTTCAGACATAAGGTAAGGGTTTTGTCAACTCACTTTTATTTATATGAGATATTACTTATTCACCAATTATTTCTTATGTGTGGTTTATCTATAATATTCCTTTATATATCATATCATGAATAATTTTATCTCCATTTTATTCAATGTTTCAATTGATGATCATTAACTTTTGGGGTATACAGTTCGACTGTTTTCCTAGTGGTCATGGAATTCTTTACCTAATTTCTATTATTTGGGTTAAACATCTACTCCAATGATTATTTCATGGTGTCATTATGTGTTAAATGAATTTTGATTATATTATGTTTTATTTACACTTGTTTTATTTGGATTTATATATAATACATAAAATTTATTCATTTAGTTAACATTGACACTTTATTTTAAAAATAGACTTTTAAATGCTTCATTTTCTTCACAATTTAACAGAAAATAATTATTAATAATTAAAGGGCATGAGAGGAATTTCCAATTTGATGATACCTTATTGTTTTTGGGAATCATTTAAAAGTTTACAAGGTTATTTCCAAATTTTTTTTTTCTTTTATAATTATGTTCCTTTTTAAATAAATGATTTAAATGTAAAAGTGGTACTTCTTCTAGAATTTTTTCAATGATTTTATTAGAGTAATTTAATCTATGTCAACACTCTTTGTTGAATATTTTTCTTAATTCGGGCTGATCTCTCATGACACCATCTACCAGATTTTATTTAATTTTTAGAATTAGTTTGACTATGGACATAAGGACCTGGCTTTAAACATTATATAATCTTGAATTATGTTAAGAATTAACATTGAGGATATTTTTAGGTTTAGAGTTTTATAGAATTATGCCATAACTATTACAAAAAAACTTGAATATTACATGTAGACACTACTACCCAAAATCCATTTTTTATAAAATATAAACTCTTAAAAAGAAACATTCCAGTTCCATGTTTTAGACATCATGACTTTTCCTTGATCACATCCTTGTCCTTATTCCACTTCATGTCTTTTGAATAACATTTCAAAAACTTTAGATAAGAAAAAATATCAATAAGGGATACACAAAGAAGGAAAAGTATTAGTTTTTGAAAACAACAAGTAAACTATGGATACTTAGTCATAAGTATTAGTTTTCATCTTTATGAAGTAGTAAATATTCATCACTGAATAAAATATCATTTCTTACCCTTTTTTAAACAAAATATTACCATAAAACCCATATAAAGAACACATCACATATAAAGGTAACTTGGGACATAAACATACATAAATGGAATAACCATACGGTTGACTTCTACACATATCACTAAATGGAATAGCCATATGGGTGACTTCCACACCCAATGCATTGGAGGTTAAAACGTAACCACCCATCCTAGTTTATCATGGTACCACCCATCATTTGGCTTATCACGTAACAACCCATCAAATGTCCAAGTGCCATTATATATTCATAACACATAAAATATTTCAAATATAAACATTTCACTAAAAATATTTAATTTTCAATCCCGAGAAATAATTTCAATATATTGAAATAATAAATCCATTTCAAAAACCATTTTTAATACCAAAACACCCAAAAACATAATAAGGGATTTTATTTCATTTTAGAAAACATTAAAGCTTATAGAGGAAGCCAAATAACGATTACGGCGGCGGAGAGGTCATTGTCGACACAAACATTCTATTTTTCATTTAGTAAGATGTTTCGTAGAAAAATTATTCCCTTTAAATGAAAGTAAAAGTCAAAGGGTTTTATTATACACCATGTAAAAGAAGAAGGTATATATTATCTATATATGCCTCAATGAAAGGAGATTGAGACGAAGTCCCTTACAAATATCATTTTGTAAGTAAAATAGATCGATTATGTGTATTCAATATAATCACACAAAAAAAATTATAAATACATCATAATATATAAAAATTAATTTTTCATGTAATAAAATAATGACATAAACAAGAAAGAGGAGATCAACCCAAAGAACGAAAATTGGGTTAAGAAGTCCCCTTACAGAAATTTGACAGCCTAATAGCATCACATTAAAATTCATAGAATGAGTTGATGAGATAGAAATGAGTATCTCATCACATGGAAATAAAACTTAGAGCAATAATGATATAGGATAACATATCCCGACATATGAATATGTAAATTAAAAGACATAAAAAAAGAAGTCTTTTAAAAAGAGGATGGTGAAAGGTTGCTTTACCGATTTCATAACTTACGAAACATACCCCCCATGAAAGAAGGATTATACAATTAAGATGTAAATACCCATAAATTAAATTAAATTATATAATGAATACAATCATGGGCAGTACATACAACACACATGTAGACACCCATACTTGACGTCCATGTACATTAAATTACTTTTTCAGAATACTTAATACATAACAAAAACAAACACCCAAGGACCGTAATAGTTTAGTGTCTTTGGAAATTCAGAATATAATATCCTTATCAAGGTGAAAGATCTTCAATATCTCCCATAAAGAACTTCCCCTTTTTTTCTTACCTAAAACCTTTCTTTATATCCTGGGGAAAAGAAAACATAAAAAGGGTGATCTCAAATGCTCAGTAAGGGTAAAAATATAGAACAACATTTGATTGAAAAAACTTGAACATAAAATCTTAACATAAACATTTTGAGCAATTAATAAATCTT
Organism: Viscum album; assembly: GCA_963277665.1. NCBI lineage: Eukaryota > Viridiplantae > Streptophyta > Magnoliopsida > Santalales > Viscaceae > Viscum > Viscum album. Next base: position 1,283,505,335 of record OY728136.1, on the reverse strand, counting down.
GGAAGTACATAAGGCATATATCATAAAAAAAATTAATCATGGTAAAATAACATGGTAATAAAACATTTAATTGTGAAAAAACATTAAGAACATGTTATGATTTCCATAGTAGACAAGGCATTGCTGCTAAGACCATTATTGTAGACAATTTCCATTACTGAACTGGGTTTACTTTCCGTTCTAGCCCTGTATTAATGAACTAGATTCAATTTTCGTTCCAAACATGTATATATCATGAGATATAAATCTTTACCCAATGCATTGGAGGGAGATATAGGTCACACCAATATCATAATGAAATCATTCTTACTTGTGCCACAAAATAAACATAAATCAATCATCACAACCCAAAGAATAAAATGAGTTTCATATACATCATTACATCATAACATAATCCATATAAAAAAATGGATATCATTTCATCATAATAATAATTAAACCATGGAAATAATAGATACATCATACTTGAAACATAACCATACTAAATAATGTCATCTTAGATGGAAAATATTTTTGAAAAAACACTTGAAAGGAATTCCTGAGGAAAATATCCTTTCTTCTTCAAAATATTTTTGTTTTCACAAAATTTCGTTCAATTTTTGTTAAAAAGGGATTGTTTTAAAAATAATCATGAAATATTATAGATGAATATTAATGAAAATTAGGCATTATGAAACCATAAATCTGTTCATGCGGTATAAGTTAAGAAAACATTATCCTCGTACTTTTAACAGAAAAGTCAAAAAGCACCACGTATGGTAAACAAAAGAAAGATTCCTTCCATAACACAAAGTAAAAGTCAAAAGGGGTAAACATGACTTTAAACATACATGGAATAATATTAAAAATTTTATGAAAACATTTTTATGGACAAGGATGAAAAATATAACCCTAGTAAATACTTACGTATAAGCAATCTCGGATAAAATGAGATTTGAAAAATTATCCCTTACCTTATGTCCAATTTCTTCTATATGTGTCCGAGAATCCTATATAGTGGTTTTAAAAATATTATTATCTTGTAAAAGAATCATAATAATATTTATTATATCATATATGATTCACTTATGTCTTTATATTAACCATTCATTTGTCAATTCCATGTTAAAGCAGTGTTTTGGGTAAAATCATTTCATTTATCTTACGTGTTTGGACATGCTGTTCTTGATATTATTACTTATATCCTGATTTAATTAATTCCAGAATGTAAAACATTATTTAGATATAATATATATTAATCATATAAATATATATGATATATCGATAAATGGAATGAAATACACCGTTCATGGAGACGGTATGTCGTACGTATGCATGAACGTTGTTTTCGTTTCCTTATTTAATTGAATGAAATCAAGTAAATGAAACATATATGTACATAAATCCAGTATAATTTTTATTTAATATATTTTATTATTATTTATTATATATACTTTATAATCATACTTGAATGGTTAATCTTGGAGAATGAATCTCATCACGTTCGTGGAGACGGTAGTCCGTATGTACACACGAGCGAAAATACAATTGTTTTGATATTAAAATCGTATATAATTGGATGGTATATAATATATACAGAATCATAATAATGTCATATTTATTATTTATATCATTTATACTCATTATTATACCCATCCAAATGATGAAATTTTTTTAATAACAAACATCACCACGATGTGGAGACGGTAAGTCGTACGTACACATGTGTGGTAACTTTTTCATTAATAGGATGGATAGAATAACAAACATGGTTGTAAAATTTTTATAATAACATCAAATTATATAGAAGATACTGGAGTTATTATTTTAGAATGGAAACAACAAAGAAGGAAGAAGTGGAAGAAGAAAGGAACTTGAAATAGGTGGTGAGATATTTACCTCTTATTCGGGTTCTTCCTTTTGATTTGATCAAAAGGGATCCTTAGGATGGCTTTATGACTAAATGAAGGCCTCTAGGATGAAGGGATGATAGTTGAAATGGTATTTTGTCAGGGTTTTTCCAAGCCAAATGGCTTGGGAGGAGTGAATGTGGGAGAAGAGGGAGTGCCCTTTTATAAGAGAGGTGAGGGGCACCATAAGAAAAACATAATATATTATTTTATAATAAATTCATATTCAGTTTATAATGGATCCAAAGTGACTTATTTATAATCTAGTGTGGGGATGGGTCTAAACCTTCTTGATCAATTGTTTTTAGACAAGTTCAGGTTACCATTTTAACCGTATCATTTATATTTAACTCTAAGATAAATAATTTAACTTTTACCGTGTCTTCTGGTATTCTTACACTATATGGTTAATGAACTTACTATAAACTGACAATAGAACCCCAATTGGTTAATTAATGTCATATATATTATTATATAAGTTTTTTTTTAGAACATTATATTTTTAGGACCATTATATCAATTAATAATATAATATTTGTTTTAAAAAATATTTTATGTCAATTTTCACACTATTTGGTATTTTGTTTTTTCTAAATTCATAAAAACATTATTAATTCGAAAAATATTACTCTAACCAACCCTAATATGTTATATTAACCTCGAAAATTAGTTTAATTCATAAAAACTCTCAAATTACATTTATTTGTGTAATTATAATATCAATTATGTTAATATTTTATTAATAAGGTAATTACTACATCATCATTGTGTCATAAATAAATTATATTATTTAATGTCTAAAAATATATAAATAAAATATCATTATGTAGGAAATATTTTTATCTCTCTAGTGAATATTTATAGTCGAATTTATCTTATGTATAACCCTATATTAAAAATGTTATAGTTATTAAACATTGATTTTAACTATTTTAACTCTTCTTTAAATAAAATAATAATAAATGTCCTAATCTAATCTAAGTGGACCTAAAGGGTAATATTTTATTCATAAGGATATTTTTTGTCGAATTACACTTATCCGATAGAATTAGGACATGTGTTAGGGTAATAATAATATCATTTTTACCCTTAATTACCCTATTTACTTTTAACCGTGGAAAATAAAAGTAAAAAGTTATTATTCAACAAAAATTCTTTTAATCTCATTGGACCACATTTTACTTAATGATATGAACCGTGTCTCTCTTATTTTTGAAATTCAACTCACAGAAGTGGTAAAATTAAGTTTTATGTAAATTTTCAAATGCTCCTAGGATGTGGGTAGAAGACAGTAAACCGTTCAATAAAATTTTTATATATATAAAATTATTATAAAATGACTCAAATGAATTACATTGAACATATATAGGTATTATATATCTATTTTGACCTAAAATAAATTTAAATAAAATAAATAATTATTTAAATAAAAATTTGGTTTTAAACTATAACTTAGTGTTTTTCACTATTCTTCAAAAATTGAAAGTTTTCAGAAATATACCAAAAAATTCACCCTAAGATAATTTCGATATTCTGAATCCAAAAATGAAGTCCATTTTGAAAGTTAAAATTTATAAAATTTAAAAAAGTGGGTATTACTATTCATAACAGCTAGTTCATAATAATATTATAATAATATCTCATTTTATGAAACTCGGTATTGCGTACAACACACGCTATCGAGGAAGGTTGCTCTGGCGTGCAACACAAGACGAGAATAGTGTTGAATATACTATAAGATAATACAGTTTTTCATATAGTTAAATATGATCATGGTGAAGAGTACAACATAAGACATCAAAGAAATTAAAAAGAATAATTCTCATAAAATCTCAGGGTGTTACATTCTACCCCCCTTAAAATAAATTTCGCTTTTGAAATTCGTCGGGTTTATAAATGGTTTTCTACTTGAAAATTTCTTTCATAGAAACCCACATCGTATAAAGGAATACTAAATCATAATTTTAAAAAGGAATGTTAGAAACATAACGAATACCCAAAGTAACTCATCACTGGGTTTCCACATATGAGAATATAGGTGAAAATATGGATATTAAAGAGAAATATAACCATCATATTCTGATAGAGAGTGGTAGAGAACATGGATACAAAAAATACAGCAATCACAAAGCCATAAATTTGTGATGATCTAAGGTACTATCTGACTCATCGGATATGAGGGTACTATGACAACTTTTTTGGTTTACAATATCATTTCCCTAAAGTTGAAAATTTTGAATTAGGCGAAATAATTACTTGATTTTGGTACAATCTTGCCGTTGGTCATTCCATGAACAATTTCCACTTAATATCTTAAAGAAATGAAGTTGAATTTGTCAGTCGTGAAGTGTTAGCAGATCATGTGATAGAATGATGGGTCATTCCATCTGTCTCAAACAAAAGGTTAGTAAAAGTTATCAAATATACATAAGTCCATCTATGGCGAGGTTAAACGTACATGATTCAAAAATGGGATTATACTTTATCTACCATACCTCTTAATAAAATAAAACTGTTTTCTACTAACCACGAACTTCATGTAGGACAGAGGTCAGTGATAAAGGCCTTTCGCACTTCGGTTGTGGGTTTGATTCCCACAACCTTGTCCGACGTGACAGGTTGTCGCCCATTCTGCAGGTTGTCCCTTTTCTTAAAATATACTATTATAATATTCCAAAAATAAAATCAAAAAAAGGTTCTAGCCTTAAATAATACTATCTGATGTTCAACTTAATCCATTCTAACCTTAAGACTTATCCAAAATACTTCTTTCTAATCTTATAGTATAAATAGAATGATTACTAAAAAGTTCATATAAGAAGCACGTGAATACCATCATTTATCCCTCAAATATCATAAGATATATCTTGTTGGTCACATTCCAAACATGTGATTACCTTAATCATGTATTCTTTTGAAACATGTATTACCATATAACCTTAGTGAAAACATGAATGCTATCAAAATTTAACTCTTTCCACATACCAAAATCCCAGAAATTCTATATACTCAAACCATGATATCACTTTGTCCTTATACCAATCATGAACATATTATTTTCTCCTTATCCATTCATTATGCGCATATCATCTACTTTCCAAAAATATTTCAACCACTTTTCATGGTTAATTATACCATATAATTATCTCAAACAACAAAAAACCATTACATAGATATTCTAATATTCCACGATACTAAAAATGAAATTCCACAACATTATTTTGGAATCCCATTACATAAACACTAAATCATTACACCACTTCATTTTCATACTCAACATCACCAATAGTGATCTCATGTGACTTCCCTTTTTTTCCATTTCCATAATATTTTGTTGATGTTGATCATCATTAACCCTTGGATTAGGGCATTAGTTAGCATAATTCCCTATTTCTCTACACTTGTAGCATTGAAGTGTTGGTGGTGCATTCTCTGTAGTATTTTCTCCATTCATGTCATTATATACCTTTTTCCCATTTATTCAGCACTCAACTACTCTATGACCTTCTTTTCCACACTTAAAGAATTTTCTAGTCTCTTTAAGACAATCTCCACCATGCTTTTTTCCACACTTTGAGCATAACAAAACATTTGTCTTCTTTTCACCATAGTTTTGAGATTTTTCCTTGAACTCCATATTTATTTTCTTATCAAAACCATGAGATGTATATGTGACAAAAAATTCTAGTTTTACCTTGATATCACAACGCACAATTTCTTCATAGCTACTGAAGTCTCTTATAGTAATGCCCTTCGAAGACATGGTTTTAAGCCTCTAAAGAATCGATCATATTTACTTTCTAGTTGGATGATAAAGCCAGATTCATACCTTGTAAGGCTTGTAAAATTCCCGTCGTATATACCAACATATTCATCATCCTTTTTCTTAATCTCAAGTAACTTATTTTTTATATTCGTTCAAAAAATACAAGTAAAGTACTTATTGAAAAATAAGTTCTTGAACTCATCCCATTCCATGGATTCAATTTCATCTTGGGGCCTCATATTCTTAATTAGAGTCCACCATTGGTCTATTTCACCTTCTAACTGATAAATAGCTAAAATTAATTTTTCAGGATCTGAACAATGAATTATGGAAAATATCTTTTCAATGGTACTGATCCATTGTTCAGCAACTTGTAGATCAGAAGACCCATTAAAAGAAGGTGGACGTTGCCTTATGAAAAACTCAATAGAATATTGTTCCTTTCTATACTCATTTGGAAGTCCAGAATGATTCATAGCTTGTGTAAGTATAACAATAATATTTTTCACTCCATCTCCCATAACATTAGTTTGTTCAGGAGGAAAATCATTGCATTTTCCATTACATTGATCAACACAGTTCCTTCTGGTTCCAACAATCATCTAAAACCCAAAAAGAATAGTGTGAGGAAAAAATCATGATAGAAAAAGAAACATAATAAAAGGGTAGTAACTTCTATATATAACATCTTAAGTTTAATTCTAATATCTTTACCATAATTCTAGGACTATTACCTATACGTATACTTAACCTTACGGACATCCATAGACATACCTTAGAAATATCTCTAGGGATCTCACTAAAGTTTTCACATCCTAGTTTCAAAAGGTTAACTAAACCATTCCTCTGATACCAACTATAGAGACCCATACTTGATGTACATGGACATTAAATAACTTTTTCAGAATACTTAATACATAACAAAAACAAACACCCAAGGACATTAATAGTTTAGTGTCTTTGGAAACTCGGAATATAATCTTCTAATCATGGTGAAGGATCTTCAAAATATCCCATAAAGATCTTCCCATTTTTTTCTTACCTAAAACCCTTATTTATATCCTGGGGAAAAGAAAACATAAAAAGTGTGAGCTCAAATGCTCAATAAGGGTAAACATAGAGAACAACATTTGAATGAAAAAACTTGAACATAAAATCTAAACATCAAAATCTTGAGCAATGACATAAATCTTGGAAGTACGTAAGGCGTATATCATAAAGGAACATTATTCATGGTAAAATAACATGGGAATAAAACATTTAATTATGGAAAACCATTAATCACATGTTATTATTTACATAGTATCCAAGGCATTACTACTAAAACCATTATAGTGGACAATATCTGTTACTGAACCGGGTTTACTTTCCGTTCCAGCCCTATATTACTGAACCAGATTCACTTTCCATTCCAGCCATGTCTATCTCATGAGATATAAATCTCTACCCAATGCATTGGAGGAATATATAGGTCCCACTAATCTCATAATGAAATCATTCTTACTTTTTCCACAAAATAAACATAAATCATTCATCACAACCCAAAGAATAAAATGGGTTTCCTAAACATCATCACATCATAAAATAATACATATAAAACAAATTGATATCATTTCATCATAACAAGAATTAAAAAATAGAAATAATAGAGTCATCATAATTGAAACATAATCATACTAAATAATGTCATCTTCTATGGAAAATAGTTTTGACAAAACGCTTGAAATGAATTTTTGAGGAAAATATCCTTTCTTCTTCAAAATCATTTTCTTTTCACAAAATTCCCTTCAATTTTTTTTAAAAATTATTTTGTTAAAAATAATCACAAAATATTGTAGAGAAATCTTCATGAAAATTAGGCATTATGAAACCGTAAAAATCCAGTCATGCTGTATAAGTTAAAAAAACATTCTCCTCGTACTTTTAACGGAAAAGTCAAAAAGTACCACATATGGTAAAAAAAAAAGATTCCTTCCATAACACAAAGTTGAAGTACAAGAGGGGTAAAGATGACTTTAAACATACATGGAAGAATATTAAACATTTTATAAAAACATTTTTATGGACATGGATGAAAAATATAACCCCAGTAAATACTTACGTATAAGCAATCTCAGATAAAATGATATTTGAAAAATTAACCCTCACCTTATGTCCAATTTCTTCTGTATGTGTCCGAGACTCCTGTATAGTGGGTTTTAAAATATTATTATCTTGTAACAGAATCATAATAATATTTATGATATCATATATGATTCACTTATTACATTATATTAACTGTTCATTTGTTAATTCCATGTTAAAGCAGTGTTTTGGGTAAAATTGTTTCATTTATCGTATGTGTTTGGACTTGATGTTCTTGATATTATTACTTATATCCTGATATACTTAATTACAGAATGTAAAACATTATTTAGATATAATATATATTCATCATATAAATATATACGATAGATTGATAAATGGAATGAAATAACTCATTCATGGAGACGGTAGGCCGTACCTACTCATTAACACTGTTTTTGTTTCCTTATTGAATTGAATGGAATTAAGTAAATGAAACATATATGTACATAAATCCAGTATAATTATTATGTAATATCTTTTATGATTATTTATTAAATATACTTTATAATCATACTTGAATGGTTAATCATGGAGAATGAATCTCATCACGTTCGTGGAGACGGTAGTCCGTACGTACACACAAGGGACAATATCATTTTTTTGATATTAAAATCATATATAATTGGATGGTATATCATATATAAATAATCATAATAATGTTGAATTTATTATTTATATCATTTATATTCATTATGATACCCATCCAAATGATGAAATTATTTGAATAACAAACTATACCACGACGTGGAGACGGTAAGTCGTACGTACGCACGTGCGGTGACTTTTTCATTCATAGGATGGATAAAATAAATAATATGGTTGTAACATTTTTATAATAAAAACACCGTATATATAAGATATTGGAGTTATTATTTTATAATGGAAAAAATAAGTAGGAAGTGGAAGAAGAAAGGAACTTGAAATAGGTGGTGAGATATTTACCTCTTCTTCGGATTCTTCCTTTTGATTAGATCAAAAGGGCTCCTTAGGTTGAGTTTTTGACTAAAGGAAGGCCTCTAAGATGAAGGTAGGATAGTTTAGAGGGTATTTGGGCAAGGTTTTTTGAAGAAAAATGGCTTGGGAGGAGTGAATGTGAGAGAATAGGGAGTTCTATTTTATAAGAGAGGTAAGGGGAACCTTAAGAAAAACTTAAAATATTATTTTATAATAAAGTCATATTCCATTTATAATGGCTCCAAAGTAACTTATTTCGAGGATAGGGTGGGTATGGGTCGAATTCCTCTCAACCAATATGTTTTATAGAAGTTTATGTTACCATTTTAACCTTATAATTTAGATTTAACTCTAAGATAAATAATTTAACTTTTACCATGTCTTCTTGTATTCTTACACTATATGGTTAATAAACTTACTATAAACTGAAAATAAAATTACAATTGGTTAATTAGTGTCATATATATTATTATATAAGTATTTTGGACGAACCATATATTTTTAATACCTTTATATCAATTAATAATATAATATTTTATTTAAAAACTCTTTTATGTCAATTTTGACACTATTTGGTAGTTTGTTTTTTCTAAATTCATAACAACATTATTACTTCGAATAAAATTACTCTAACAAACCCTAATATGTTATATTAACCTATAAAATTAGTTTAATTCATAAAAAGTCTCAAATTACATTTATTTGGGTATTTATAATTTCACTTATGTTAATATTTCATTAATATGGTAGTTACTACATCATCATTGTGTCATAAATAAATTAAATTATTTAATGTCTAAAAAAATATAAATAAAATAACATTATGTAGGAAATATTTTTATATTTATAATGAATATTTATAGTCTAATTTTTCTTATGTGTAACCCTATATTAAAAATGTTTTAGTTACTAAACATTGATTTTAACTATTTTAACTCTTATTTAAATAAAATAATAATAAATGTTCTAATCTAATCCAAGTGGACATAAAGGGTAATATTTTATTACTAAGGTTGTTTTTGGTATAATTACACTTATCCAATTGAATTAGGACATGTTTTAGGGTAATAATAATATCATTTTTACCCTTAATTACCCTATTTACTTTTAACCGTGGTAAATAAAATAAAAAAGTTACTATTTACCAAAAATTATTTTCATCTCATTGAACCACATTTTACTTACTGATATCAGCCGTTTCTCTGGGATTTTTGAAATTCAACTCACAGAAGTGGTAAAATTAAGTTTTATATAATGTTTCAAATGCTCCTAGGAGGTGGGTAAAATACGGTAAAATGGTCAATAAAATTTTTATATATCTAAACTTATTATAAAATAACTCTAATTAATTAAATTGAACTTATATACATATTATGTATCTATTTTGACCTAAAATAAATTTAAATAAAATAAATAATTATTTAAATAAAAATTCGGTTTTAAATTATAACTCAGTGTTTTCACTATTCATCAAAAATTGAAAGTTTTCAGAAAAATACCAAAAATTCACCCTAAGCTAATTTCGATATTCCAAATCCAAAAATGAGGTCCATTTGAAAGATAAAATTTATAAAATTTCAAAAAGTGGGTATTAATATTCATAATGGCTTGTTCATAATAATATTATAATAATATCTCATTTAGTGAAACTCGGTATTGTGTACAACACACACTATCAAGGAAGGTTGCTCTGGCATGCAACAAAAGCCTAGAATAGTGTTGCATATACTACAAGCTAATATAGTGTTGTGTATAAAACAAGATAATCTTGGGGAAACGTACAACAAAAGACATCAAAGAAATTAAAAAGAATAATTCTTATAAAATCTCAGGGTGTTACAACACAAAAGGAAATAGTGGCAAATAAAGAAATAATATCATGGGAATAAAAAGTGAGATAAAAAACTCATACCACGTAGAAATCAATCGAGTCGTGTGATGAAAAATTTATAACCACCAAATGATTCATAGAATACCATAAATATAAAGAGAATCATGATAATATATATCAAATGACAATACAAAATACACCACATACAATAAATAAGTGGCGAACAATGGAAATCTCACAGAATTAAAAGTGAGATAAGAATCCCCTTACCTAGTGTCTGACTTGACTTGTTTATTCCTTGTTCTTCCTTTAATTTGGGTAACTCCATTGGGTTTGAACCAAAAGGGATTATTGAAGTGACTTCTTCCTAAGGTAAGTCATCTAGGTGAAATAAAGGGATCTTGAGAGTTTATTTGGGTAGGGGTTGGATGAGCCAAGGGGCTTGAGAGGTGTGAGGAATGGGTTAGAAGTGAGGGATTTTTATAAGGGGGTGGAGGGGTTCTTTAGAAAGTGTGAAAATATTATTTTAGTATATAAATATTTTTTGGTTTCTCAAGGCCTAAAACTCATTAATGTATAAGATTAGATGACTCATGGTAGAAATAAATTCATCCAATAAAAATTGGATAGGTCTTGGATGTTATTATAATATTTATAATCATATTTATTTAAATCATTTATTAATGAGGTAAATACGACATCATTATTGTGTCATAAATAATTTAATTTATTTGATGTCTAAATTTTTAAAAAAAATACCATGATGTTGAAAATACTTTTTATATTTACAAATAATATTTATTGTCAAAAATATAACTAAAATAACCCCATGTAAATATTAATTTTCTAAAAGATATTTGTTTGTGTCATTTTTGTCTTTATTTTAAATTAATTAATCTAATGTGTCATTATCACTCCCATGTCGCTCCATGGTGTCCCAAAATCTACCAAATGATTCCTATGGTCGTCCATGACTCATAAAATAAGTTTAGGAGAAGTGTTATGGTAATTTTGTATAATTATGATATTCTTTTTTACATTGAATTACCCTATTTACCTTTAACCGTGGTAAATAAAAGTCAAAAGTTACTATTCACCAAAAGTTATTTTCATCTTATTGAAACAAATTTTACTTAATTATAACAACCATGTATGTTATATTTTTAAAATTCAATTCATAGAAGTGATAAAATTTCAATTAAATGAAAAAGTCAGTTTTTTTAACTACAACTAAGTGGTTTTACTATTCATCAAAAATTGAAGTTTTTCAGAAAAATACCGAAAAGTAAGCCTAAGATATATTTGATAGTCTGAATTAAAAAATGATGTATATTTAAAAAAAACATAGAAGTTTCATTATTTAATTTAAAATTAATTCTCGTTGTCGAAACAAATAGCGTGTTTTTAAGAAACAATATATATCAAAAGATTGACACTTGTTTATGTCCAATTTCAAAGTGAAATTAATTCCGATGACCACCATTGGATCAAATGGTAAAAATATAAATTAATTATACTTTAAAACCAATTTAAAAGATAATATAACCATATAAATAAATTATATTGAAAAACAGATTTGAATTAAAATATAGTATTTTTCACCATTCACCAAAAAAATGAATTTTATCAGAAAAATATTAAAATTTTTCCCAAAGTGAATTTTGATGTCCCGATTCAAAATAAGAATCTTTTTTTCTCAAATAGAACATATAAAAGTGACCAAAACGTGATTTAAAGATGGTTTTCCATCAAAAGGTGGTAAATCAACCTTTTAATGTAAATTATGCTTAAAATTAGACATATTCACATTTTAAGCCTCTAACTTTTTTGGATAAATGTAAAAACATTTAAAAAACATGTATAATCATATTGTAGTTAGTTTTGTTCATTCCCACCAATACAATGTCTAGGCGCAAACTACCATTTAAAATAATAATTTTATATTATTATTTTTCAGTATGACCCAACGTTGTGTGCAACGTAAGATTTTAAAGAAACTTGTTGTTGTGTATTAGGTACACCATAGAACATAGAATCCCATTCAAAGTAAAATTAATAATTAATTTAAAAATATTAATAAATATGAAAGTGTCATATTCTTTATTTACCTGGGATGTTACATCCTTCCCCCCTTTTGGTAATTACGTCTTCACAATTTTAAAATTGGGCTTGGAAACATCATTGAAAGTTCCACATCGGAAAAAGAGTAAATAAAAATATCACTTTAAAGGAAATAATTATATATAAAAAGATCTCATGAGACAATGGATACTAGTATTCCATGAAAACATGGATATGGAAGAGAAACTAACTCTCATATATTAATAGAGAGTGATAGAGAACTTGATCATGGAAAGTTAACAGCTACAATACTATAAATTTGTGGTTGGGTAAAAGTATGATGATAAAAGAGAGATTATAATTTTTTTAATTCAAGATCATTTTCATAGAGTTTATGTATTTTATTAATAACTGGACTAAGATTGTAAGGAAATATACTTACTTGTCATGTAGAGGGTCATCCTTTAATAAAATTCTACCACAAAGTCATCTTTTATCCAAACGGTAAGTATTTACGATGACTTTATCACACCAGAAGTGCTAAAATAAAATTTTATAGTATCAAATAATCTACAAAAGATGAACTATATATTTCCCCTATCTTTAGAAATTATCCAAAAACAACATTGGTTAGTATAAGATCAGATCATTCCCAAAAGGATAATCTTTAACAAAAATAAAAACTACTCTTAATCTCCAAGTTTTTTCAAGCAATACCCAAAGTTCAACGAAGACCATTGAATATACAATTTTCCTTAAAATTATTCAAAACTAAAATTGAAACCCAAAATTATAAGGATTTAAATAACATAGTCTTCTACAGTAAATCTTAATATTTATCTCCAAAAACATCAACTACTCTTAAAGTCTCATACTTAAGTGTAATTAACCTAATAACATATTCTCTATGATTGGTTAATCATTTACATAAAATACCCAAATCACCTAATATACACAATAAAAACATATATTATTTCAAAATAATATTTCAACCATTAATCCACAAATTAAATACCATGGTATTCAATTTTCCTTAATCATATAGTGTTCCAAAAAGAGTGAATTTCTTCCAAAATAACCTTTATCACATAATCCCCAAATCATTTTTCTATACTAAGTATATCCATTTGATAAAACATATAATCTCAAATAAACTTATTCTTTTTCAATAAAATCATTTAACTAAAAATAATTAGTCATACTAACCAGGGACTTCACGTAGTCCAGTGGTAGGCGATAAATCTCAATCACACTTTGGTTATGGGTTCGATTCCCGCAACTTTGTCCAACGAGTTGGGTTGTCACACAGTCTGCATGTTGTCCTTTTTCAAAAGGAATATAATTTTATAAAATTCTCAAAAAATAGATAAATTCATTAAAAATAATCATAACATATTTTAACTATAAAGTTTATCTAATAACTTTTATTTTTCATCCCAAAATGTATTAACCTGTAATTGCCTCAAATTTTAGGATTATATAAATCCAAATGGTTCTTTATAAATATATCCACAAAATAAATGATAATTATTCCTTGAATAAAATTTTCATATATCAAACATCAGGGTTACACATACAATGAAGGGTATTCTAATGTAATCCCATCATCAAAAGAGCCTTAATACTTTTAAGCATTTCACCATCCTAAAATCTACCATAACATTTGAATCCATTATATGCTGACTTCTTAATCATTAAATGTTTTTCATGATCCATTAACAATTTCTTTCCAACTTATTCTGAACTACCTATTTCCTAAATAAAAAATCACGAGTCATATCCTAAGATTAAATAATATCAAAACATATGTTAAGAAATAATCCATACCTTTCATTGGACATTTTTAGTTTCATAATCCTCAATCAGAATGGCATTAGGTATTGGAAAAAATATATTTGTACAATCCTAGTTATCCTATTCCTGAAACTTATTTGTAGGATATCTGTTTTTATAATTACGATGCACACCACATTTAAAACATTCAATTGATCCCTCAGAAAGAACTTCTTTCCATTTCCAAGAGTCAACCAGATGCTTCCTTTTTCAATGGGAGGTTCTTTCTTTATGACCTTCATTTCCACATCTATAGCATCTTCCCATCCCTTTTAAACATTTTCCTATGTGTTTCTTTCCACATCCTTGACACATAGGTTTTTAAACATACTTAGCATTATGATTATTACCAGAACATCCGTAGGGATTTGTTTCTTGCATATGTGATGCCTTATAAAAATAACCATGGTTTAGGTGGTCAATCATGACTCTAGATAGTTAGTTGAGTATAACAACAAGAGTTCTCATTGTAGCTCCCTTTTCATTTAGTTTCTCATTCATAAAACCGTCATAGTTTTCTTCACATCCATTATTACTTTGGTGCCTTCTAGATCCCGCCATTTACTAAAACCAAAATGTTCATTGTGAGTATATCAGTAAAATCATCATATAATATCTTATGATGAGGATAAATACTAAGATAGACTTATTCATGTTATCTTAAACTCATTCACTTTATCTAAACAAATATGATACTTTTTAATATGCTAACCATTATGGTTATGTCACTTATGATTAAATGAAACTATAACCTCTTAAGTTATCTAAACCAACCTCATATACCAACTATAAGGACTCAGCCTTAAACAATACATAATCTTGAATTATGTTAAGAATTCAAATTTAGGATATGTTTAGGTTTATAGTTTTAGAGAATTAGGCCATAACTATTACAAAACAACTTGAATATTACAAGTAGACACCACTACCCACTATCCATTTTTCATAAAATATAAACACTTAAAAAGAAACATGTCCAGTTCCATGTTTTAGAGATCATGAAATTTCCTTGATCACATCCTTGTATCTATTCCACTTCATGTCCTCTGAAAAACATTTCAAAAACTTGGGATGAGTAAAAAGCTCAGTAAGGTATACACAAAGAAGGAAAACTGTATGTTTCTCAAAACAACAAGTAAACCATATACACTTTATCATAAGTAATAATATTCACCTTTATAAAGTAATAAATACTCTTCACTAAATAAAATATCATTTATTACCCTATTGTAACTAAAATATTACCATAAAACCCATATAAAGAACACATAACATATAAAGGTAACTTGGGACATAAACATACTTAAATGGAAGAACCATACGGTACACTTCCACACATACCACTAAATGTAATAGCCATACAGAAAACTTCCATACCCAATTCATTGGAGGTTATAATGTTTCCACCCGTCCTGGTTTATCAAGGTACCACCCGTCATTTGGTTTATCACGTAACCACCCGTCAAATGTCCAAGTACCATTATAAATTTATAACACATAAAATATTGAAAATATAAAAATTTCACTAATAAAATTTAATTTGAAATCAGAAGAAAAAATTTCATGATATTGAAATAATAAATCAATTTCAAAAACCATTTTCAATACCAAAACACTCAAAAATAGAATAAGGGATTTCCTTTTCATTTTAGAAAACATTAAGGCTTATAGAGGAAGCCAAATAATGATTATGGTGGCGGAGAGGTCATTGTAGATGCAATCATTCCATTTTTCGTCTAGTAAGATGCTTTGTAGAAAAAAGATTCCATTTTAATGAAAGTAAAGGTCAAAGGGTTTTATTATACACCGTGTAAAAGAAGAAGGTATATATTATCGAAATATTCCTCAATGAAAGGAGATTGAGATGAAGTCTCGTACAAAGAACATTTTATAAATAAAATAGATTGATTAGGTGTATTAAATATAATCACACATAAATAAAGTATAAATACATGATAAGATATAAAAAATGAATTTCTCATGTAATCAAAGAATGGCATAAACAAGAATGAGGAGATCAACCCAATGAACGGAAATTGGGTTAAGAAGTTCCCTTAGAGAAATTCGACAGCCTAATGGCATCATATTAAAATTCATAGAATGATTTGATGAGATATAAAAGAGTATCTCATAACTTGGAAATAAGACATACAACAATAAATATATAGAATAACATATCCCGACATAAGAAGATGTAAATTAAAATACATAACAAAAAGAAGTCTTTTAAAAAGAGGACAGTGAAAGGTTGCTTTACCAATTTCGTAACTTACGAAACATACCCCCATGAAAGAATGATCATACAATTATGATTTAAATACCCATAAATTAAATTATATTACACAATGAATACAATAATGGGCAGAACATACACCACACAAAAGGAAATAGTGGCAAATAAAGCATGAATCTCATGGGAATAAAAAGTGAGATTAAAAAACCCTTACCACGTAGCAATCAATTGAGTCGTATGATGAAAAATTAATAACCACCAAATGATTCACAAAATACCATGAATACAAAGAAAATCATGATAATATATATCAAATGATAGTAAAAAATACACCACATGCAATAAATAAGTGTGGAACAATGGAAATATGACAGAATTAAAAGTGAGTTAAGAATCCCCTTACCTAGTGTCTAACTTGACTTGTTTGTTCTTTGTTCTTCCTTTAATTCGGGTAAATCCCTTTGGGTTGAAACAAAAGGGATTATTGAAGTGACTTATGCCTATGGTTGGTCTTCTAGGTGGAATATAGGGATCTTTAGAGCTTATTTGGGTAGGGGTTGGACGAGCCATGGGACTTGAGAGGTGTGAGGAATGGGTTAGAAGTGGGGGCTTTTTATAAGGGGGCGGAGGGGTTATTTTGGAAAGTGTGAAAATATTATTTTATTATATAATTATTTTTGGTTTATAAAGGTCCAAAACTCATTAATTTATAAGATAAGATGACTCATGGTCGAAATAAATTCATCCAATAAAAATTGGATAGGTTTTGGATGTTATTTTAATATTTATAATCTTATTTATCTAAATCATTTATTAATGAGGTAAATACTGCATCATTATTTTGTCATAAATCATTTAATTTATTTTATGTCTAAAAATTATAAAAATATAACATAATGTAGGAAATACTTTTTTAATTTACAAAAACATTTATAGTCAAAAATATAACTAATATAACCCCATGCAAAAAATAATTTACTAAAAGATATTTGTTTGTGTTATTTTTGTCTTTATTTTAAATAAATTAATCTAATGTGTTATTATCACTCCCAAGTGGCTTCATGGGGTCCCAAAATCGACCCAAGGATTCCCATGGTCGGCCATGACTCATACAATAAGGTTAGGACAATTATTAAGGTAATTTTGTATTATTATGGAATTCTTTTTACCTTGAATTACCCTATTAACCTTTAACCGTGGTAAATAGAAGTCAAAAGTTACTATTCCCCAAAAATTATTTTCTTATTATTGAACCAAATTTTACTTACTAATAAAAAATATGTATGAAATATTTTATAAATTCAATTCATAGAAGTGGTACAATTTTATTTAAATGAAAAAGTCAGTTTTTTTAACTACTACTAAGTGGTTTCACTATTCATAAAAAATTAAAGTTTTTTAGAAATATACATAAAATTCATCCTAATATATATTTGATATTATGAATTCAAAAATTATGTCAATTTTACAAAATTAAAAACATAGAAGTTTCATAAATTAATTTAAAATTAATTCTCGTTGTCAAAACCAAAAGTGTGTTTTTAAGAAACAATATCTATCAAAAAATTGACACTTGTTTATGTCCAATTTTAAAGTGAAATTAATTAAAATGACCACCATTGGATGAAATAGTAAAAATATAATCTAATTAAAATTTAAAACCAATTTAAAAGATAATCTAACCATATAAATAAATTATATTGAAAAGAAGATTTGAAATAAAATACAGTATTTTTCACTATTCACCAAAAAAATGAATTTTATCAAAAAAATGCCAAAATTTTACCCAAAGTGAATTTTTATGTCCCAATTATAAAGAAGAATTTTATTTTGTCAAATAGAACATATAAAAGTGACCAAAACAAGATTTAATGATGGTTCTCCATCAAAAGGCAGTAAATCAACCTTTTAAAGTAAATTATGCTTAAAATTAGATTTATTCACATTTTAAGCCTATAACTTTATTTAAAAATGTAAAAACATTTTACAAAAATGTATAATCATATTTTAGTTAGTTCTATTCATTCCCACTAATACAATGGATAGGCATTAACTACCATTTAAAATAATAATATTATATTATTATTTTTTAGTATGACCCAACGTTGTGTGAAACATAAGATTTTAAAGAAACTCATTGTTGTGTATCGGGTTTGCCATCAAACATAGCATCCCATTTAAAGTAAAATTAATAATTAATTTACAAATATTAATAAATATGAAAATTTCATATTCTTTATTTACTTGGGATGTTACATCCTTCCCCCCTTTTGGTAATTGCGTCCTCACAATTTTAAAATTGGGCTTGGAAACATCATTGAAAGCCCCAAAATGGAAAAATAGTAAACAAAACTATCACTTTAATGGAATGAAAGATATATACAATGGTCTCTCGAGACAATAGACACTAGGATTACATGAAAACATGGATATGGAAGAGAAACTATGTAACACCCTGAAATGATAAAGGGTTAAATGACTAAATGATATGACTCATGTCAACAAGGTGCAACTTCCTTTTCATGAGCCTATCTGATTAGAACTCCATAGTTAAGCGTTCTTGGCTTAGAGTAGTGATCAAGATGGGTGAACTTCTTGGAAGTTTCTCAGGGTGTGTGTCAGAGAGGACAAAGCACACTAGAAAGGACATGTGTTGGACTGTGGGGCAATCATTATTTAGATGACCCGTTCAGGCACATGGGTGGGCCCTAGGGTGGGGACCATGTGTCTGCGGGGAAACTGGTGGGCGGGGCCCAATTGTTACATTTGGTATAAGAGGAGTCGGTTCTACTGCAGAACTTAGGACTCTGATCTGTCTTATTGTGAAGTAATAGTGTTAATAGTATTGAGTGTGGTTTTCAGTCCAGGGAGCCTAGTGTTGGTGTGGCGGCAGACGTATCCATACACCAGGACCCTGACTTTGGATTTCCAACTCAGTGCATGAAAACATTGATTGAAAGTGTGTTTTCAAGATTCTTCTTTGTGAACTCTTTGAGTCAGCTCACCAGGTATAACTTATTGAATATGGCTCATCTGTTCCTTATCAGGATTCCGCTGCGTAGACAACAAGGTAGGGTTTCTGAGAGAGTACATGATGATGACCCACCAAGAAATGAGGCTCCAGTTTAGGGCCCTCTTACTATGTTGGAACCATCAGGTGGTGTACCAGAAGCACCACCACCCATTGGGCAGTAGATGCCACCAGCCTCATTAGAGGATGGTGCATGCCGACTGAGTGTGTTGCACAATTTCCAGCGGCAGAGGCCTCCAAGGTTTCAAGGCGAGAAAGATTCCCATGTAGCAGAGGATTGGATGAAGGTGATTAATGGAGTTTTCTGCCTAGTTGAGACACTAGTAGAGGAGATGTTGATCTTAGATACTAATCTTTTTCTGTGAGTGACCATGAGGATGGTCCGTATAGTGATGAGGTTTCGGTACTTGGATGGTTTTCCGAGATGGTACCTTCGGGATGTGTGCCAACTATATCACCGCCTGTTGGTCAACAGACACTACCGGTGGTACCGGTAGAGGACACTTGTAGGCTTAGTGCAGGATTTCCAGCGGTAGAGGCCTCCAAGGTTTCGAGGCGAGACAGATTCCCTGGTAGTAGTGGATTGGATGAAGGTGATTACTGGTGTTTTCCACCTAGTTGAGACACTAGTGGAGAAGATGTTGATCTTAGCTACTAATCTTTTTCTGTGAGTGACCATGAGGATGGTCCTCATAGTGATGAGGTTTCGGTACTTGGACCATTTTCCGAGATGGTACCTTCGGGCAGTGTGCCAACTATATCACCGCCTGTTGGTCAACAGACACTATCGATGGTACCGGTAGAGGACACTTGTAGGATTAGTGCCTTACATGTGTTTCAGCACCAGATATCCCTCATGTTTCGAGGTGAGATTTACCCACAGGTGGCTAAGGACTGTCTTGAGGAGGTAGTTGAGAGTTTTCTAGAGCTTATATAACTTCGGTAGGACGACGTGTCGGTAGCTGAGTATTCATCGAGACATACTGATCTTTCCTGGTACTCGATGAATATGATATAATCATTGCTTTAGAGCTCGGACCTATGAGCGAGGTGTGTTTAAGGATATCCAATCCATCACTTTTTCCTCCATGCATTCCTACCTATGTTAGGGTGATAGAGAGAACCCTTGTGGTTGAATGTTCATTGCCTGAGCGGATACAGCTAGTGAATGTTAGCAGTTGGAAAGCACGAAACTGGCACCAATCTTAGAGACTTGAGCGAGTAAAATGTTTCAATAAGAATAATTTTTAAGGACAAATGAATCTGAAGGGGAGTAGACATGGAAGCAAAGCTAGGAGAGAAGCATGAGGTGGTGAACATTTCAACATGTTACAAAAACCACCTTGTAGTCCCTGTCAGGATTAGGGAGCTAGAGGGTAGAGAAAAAGAGTAGCTGAATGCAGCCAATGAGTGTGACCCAAGTTCTCTAGGAATGATTCGAGGTATGATCTGTGTCTAATACAATCTGCCGTATCAATAGACATAGATACAAATCATTCCTTCCTTCCAAGAATCTTGTCCCAGACCTAGTGTTTCCGGTTAAGCCTTTGACTTGACCCTCATGTCTAGAGAAACATTTCGGAGGAGACTCGATAATCACACTTACACCGATGGTCTGATCTGACCCTTGAGGTGAGAGTTTCTGTTGGAAACTCTTGGTGGAAGCATCGAGACCTTATGAAATTATTTTGGGTATGGACTGGGCAACCACAGTTCATACACATATTGACTGTATTTGGAAAAAATGTTGTAGTTTATCTACAACGTTGGGATAAGGATTTCCTTAGTCGGTGAAAAAGGAAACCCAGGGAGCACTTGTTAAACTCATGCATAGGAGGTTGCAACTAAGAGATGTCTTGAGACAGCGGTGTTGTCTTGAGTTCCTCCAAGACTATGACTTCAAGATAGTCTATACTCCTGTGAAGGGGAACATTGTAGCAGATGCTCTCAGCAAGAGATCAGACATTCAACTACTCGGAGAGGTGACAGAACAGATGGCCACATTACAGATATCTTTAGTGGATCGGGATGGAGAATCCTTTCTTTATTCTCTCACAGTCACCCCATCAACTTCTTTAGCGAGTCAAGGAGGCACAGCGTGGGGACATTGACTGTGAGACACGACGTGCACAGATATCCACAGGGCAGGTACCTGATAAATTTTATGAAGGTGGGAAGCATGTCATTAATATCTTGAGGACGTTCCATGGTACCAGTTGCACTTCAGAAGGAAGTGTTGAGGGAGTTCCACACATCTCCTCCAAAAGTACATCCAGAAGTGGCGAAAGATGTACCAGGACCTCCGACGACAGCAATGGTGGTCAGAAATGAGGAAATCACTGGAACAGTTTCTCTCACGATGCCTCACTTGACAGAAATTGAAGGCGGAACAACAGGTACCAGCAGGCTTGGTTCAACCTTTGGAGGTCTCAGAGTGGAAGTAGGATCAGAAATCCATGGAATTCGTGACAGGTCTTCCATGTACATACAAAATACGGAGACCTCTAGAGTTCAAGGATGGTTTCTAAATCTTTCTACGAGTCTCACATCGATGTGGTATACGAAGTTTTAACTGAGGCAGAAAGTTATCTCTAAGGTTCATCGGACCTTTCCAGGTCCACAGCAGAGTTGGCGAGGTGGCTTACGACTTAGCTCTTCCACCTCAGTTGCACCGTGTGCATGGCGTCTTCCACGTATCCCAGCTATGGAGATACGTGCACGACCCTTCCCACATCATCACCCATAGAAAGTTGGATGTTGATGGCGAGGTGACGTTCATGGAGGTTCCAGTAGAGATTGATGATCGACAGTAGTAGGTCCTATGTGGATAGTTGATACCTATGGTGCGTGTTCGATGAAAGCACCAGAACCTCCAGGAGATCTCATGGGAGCGGGAGGCTCAGATGCATGCTCAATATCCCCTTTTGTTCCCTTGGATCGAGTTGTAGCTTATGAGGATGTAAACCCCTGAGGTGGGGAAAAAGTAAAGACCCAAAATTTCTGTGGAATTTTTTTCGTAAATACTTAGGAATTTTACGAGTCCGCAGTTTCTAACAGTGCGTGATTCCGAGGCCTAGAGTGCCTGAAATGATCCGTAGAAGATTTGTTAAACTTAAATTAACGTGAGTATGCAGTTTTCCTAAAAAAGTGGAATAACTCTTAAAAAGTTACTTGGATTAGAAATCTGAGGCCACCATTGCACTCATGATAGCAGGTTTACCCTAGGTGTTTCATAAGTTTAGTCGGTGTGAGCCTCCTGTGAGAAAACCCGAAAATGGCATAACTGTAAATAAAATAATTGAATATAGTTATTTTATTGTTTGAATGCTTATAACTCAAAAACAGTAACTCAGATTAGAAATTCATGACCAATACTGAACTCATGAGGGTATGATTTCTTTAAGAAGATACTAACATGGGTCGGTGAGGGCCACCAGAGAATGTTAGTTTGTGGCCGCGAATAAAATAATTAAGTGACATTATTTTATTTTAAAATTCATAACTTTTAAATGGTAAATTGGATTGGAAATCCTAGGGTACCATTGGGTTCTTTGGGGCGTGTTTCACCTAGGCAGATCCCAACCTCATCCTCAGTGGGTCGAGGGTGATTGATAATAAATTTCTGAAGTTTTGTTCGGGTATGCTCAGTAAACGTACGTGTGGGATTTTATATCATTTGAACCGGTGCTCGAATTTGAAATCTGAGGATACCATTGAACTCACAACACCAGTATTCTCTTAAGGAGAACTTTACCGCAGTTGCGTTACAGTAAGAGCAGAAGTTAATTTAGGGGGTTTTCTAAATAAAAAATATCTGCAACATATTTTTATTTTTGTGGCGGTTTAATCCTCCAAGGGGTGGTGGGAGGTGGGGCCCACCTGCGCATAACCTCACATGAGAGGATATTATGTGGTGGGGCCCACACAAGCTCAAACCCCCCTTAAACCCCTTAAACCCCTTGAGTTTCCCATTAATGGGGAAAACTTTTGGTCTGCCCTCATAATGGTGCCAAACTCCTCTACATTAATTGAAACTCTCCACCTCCCTTATTTTAAATTTTGAATCCATTCCTCCACATTAAATTAAATGTGTTGTCACATTTAATTAATGAAAACTCTTGTGTCATTGTGCCATAAAAATAATAGAGAACTTCCTCTATTATTTTGGATTAGTTTTCTTTGGTGGAAACTTGGGAGAATCCTTGGAGAATTATCCTCTCCAATGAAGAATATTCACCCACGAAGAACGCCTCCTCCTTCCAAAAAAGAACGTGAAGAATGCTGACGATGTCCTCCATTCTTCGACAACTTCCTTGGACGTATTCTTCCCCTCCAACTGGGGCGATAAAGGGAAGACGCCGCCTGCAAAGAACGTCGCCAACAATGACATCATCTCCTCCCGACGTTATCGGAAAGACACCGCCTTCCCATGACTCTGCCAAGTGAACACCGATTACAAGGAAGGGGGATCATATTATTTTAATGTATGAATTATACCCTCATTCTTCGATGTTTACTTGGGTTAGACTGTGGCCAATTGTTATCATCTAATGCAGAGGGTGTGGGCCGAACAAACACAGCCTGGCGTCCTTCCATTGAATCTTGTTTGGTAGACGTCGGAGGAGGAGCCAGAAGGACGCGGTTCCATCGCAACGCACCGGAGAATACCCACGGTGAACGAAATAGGCGTGGCGCCGTCATGTCATGCCGTGCTGGAGGTGCGGAACTACAGACAGGTTGGGCCACAGAAAAGGGCTGCAGCGCTATCATGTCGCACCAGAGAGGAACTACGGCCAGGAGGTCCGCGATGGATAGCGAAGCATGGTGCTGTCATGCCGTGCGGTGGATCCGAAGGCCACGCCCAGGTTGGGTCGCAATGGTGATGGCATGGCGTCGTCATTCCACACGGAGAACAAGAGGACCGCGACACCATCGCGCCACGGTGGATGTGCGGTGGTGGCCGGCTGGGCCGACCGCCGTGGAGCTGGACATGCGGGAACCCTCAGGTCCCGCATCCCCTAAACCAGTGCATGGTGACGGTTCTGTTCGACGAACAGGGAAGGGGCACGACACCCCCTCCTTCACGGGGCCGGCTGGGCTACCACGGTCTGGGCCACCATGGGCCGAGCCGCCCAGCGGCCGGGCCGCACCTTTGGGTCGGGTCGTGCCTTCGGGCCGGGCCACGCCTTCGGGTCGGGCCACCCCTTTGGGTCAGGCCACTCCCTGGGTTCGGGCTGCCCACTCGGGCTAGGCTGACCACTCAGGTTGGGCCGCACCCACAGACCAGGTCAGACCCCAGTTCGAACCGGGTTGGGCCGGGTTTGTCCGACTGGGTCGGACCGGAACCGGACTCGCTATGGCCGTTTACACCTGTTAGCCCGCATCTAGGGCTATGGGTGTCTGATTGATGTACCTCCTTTGGAGATGGAATTCTTGTAGTGAGAAAATTCTTTTGGCATACCCCTCTTGAGGATTGGACACAGTTGGGGTTTGGTCGGGTTGGTTTGAGCCTAAAAACAAACCAGGCCCCTCGAACAAAAATGCCAATAACTCACAAACCGGGTGTCCAATTGATGAACCGTCTATTGCGTTGAGTTCCTTATGATGATACCGAACTACATGATACATCAACTTATGAATTTATGACAATTGATGTATTGACACTTGGCTTGAGGAGTGGACCCTCCCGGAATCGAGCGTGCTGTGTGCGGGAACCCTAGGGCTGGCTGTGACTGTGATGACTTCTGTACTTGAATCCTATGTGGGTTTGATAGGGAGGAATTTTGTATCGGAATACCCGTGGGTTCAACAGTGATGAATACTGTACCAGAATCCTCCACGGGTTTGACGGTGATGACTACTATACTGGGATCCTCCATGGGTCTAACAGTTCTGAATTCTGTTCATAGATCCTATGTGGGTCTGACAAAATAGATGGTCCTATATCCTATTTGGGTTCGACAGATTAGCTGGTCCTATATCTTATGTGGGTTTGACAACTTAGTGGAATTAATAGCTGGTTCTGTATCCAGTGTGGGTCTGACAGCTTAGCTGGTCCTGTATCCTATGTGGGTTGGATAATTTAGATAATTCGGTGACTACATCTGATCATCTCTATCACTCTACAAAAGATGTATACCTATGTGAGCTGAGTCTTGAATTTAAGTCGATATTATCGAGATGATTGACTTTACTTCCTTTATGGAATGGGTTGTGCTTGGGCTTAAGAGTTGGAGCTGGATTGTGTAACATACGTATATGTATGTTAATATACCTAAGTTTGATTAGTTGATACTTAATGATTGTATATTTCTTCCGTGGTTATCCTTAGTCAATTCTGGGAGACCTTCGGGGGTCTCGGGGTCCCCTACTAAGTATTGTTATACTCACCCTTGCACGGGGTTTGCCCGCACCTTGTTGTGTTCTGTGCAGACGACATACAATTGTGATCACGGCTGAGGGTGATGGACGAGAGGCTTCTCGGAGCTGGAATAGATGGATGTAACGCATGGATGAGTTGTTCAAGTTCTATACCAACCCTTTAGGTAGGATTCCCCCGTGGACGAACCAGGAGTTGTTTTTACCTTTTTTACTTGTACTTTTACTTGTTGTTCAGTTGGGTTTGTATAATATCCCACTTAATTTCAGCACAACTTTCTTTTTCTATATTAGTACTTGATGCTTCTACTACTTGTGTTTCAAACTGTGTGTGTTACAAGTTTAAAGGCAATTCCTTCCCTTTTATCAGGATTACGCCTTTGGTGCTAGTCTCCAGCCCCTGGCCTTTGAAAGGCGGGCTTGGCGTAGTCACCACATGAGCCCCGAGGACGGGTCGTGGTGATAAATAACTTGATCACAAAATGTTTACCGCCACAATACCATAAATTTGTGGTTGGGTAAAAGTCTGATGATAAATGAGAGCTTATAAAATTTTTTACTCCAAGATCATTTTCATAGAGTTGATTAATTTTATTAATAACTTGACTAAGATCATAAGGAAATATACTTGCCACGTAGAGTGTCATCCTTTAATAAAATTCTACCACAAACTCATCTTTTCTCTAAACGGAAAGTATTCATGATGACTTGATAACACCTGAAGTGCTATAATGAACTTCTAGAGTATCACATAATCTAATGTTTAATTAACCTAATCACATATTCTCTATGATCGTTTAATGATTTCCATAAATAACACAAATCACTTTATTTCCACAATGAAAACACATATTCTTCTAAAATAATATTTCAATCGTTACTCCGCAAAATAAATCTCAAGGTATTCTATTTTCCTTAAGCATATAGTGTCCCCAAAAGAGAGAATGTATTCCAAAATAACATTTATCACATAATCACCAATTCATTTTCCTATACTAAATATGTCTATTTGATAAAACATATAGTCCCAAATAAACATATTCTTGATAAATAAAGCCATTTAACTAAAAATAATAAGTCATACTTACTAGGGAATTCATGTAGTCCAATGGTGGGCAATAAATCCCAATCGCACTTTGGTTCTGGGTTCGATTCCCACAGCTTTTTCCAACGCGACGGGTTGTCACACAATCTGTGTGTTGTTCTTTTTCAAAAACTATATAATTTTATAACATTCCCTAAAAAGAGACAAATTCATCAAAAATAATCATTAGATATTTTAACCATAAATTTTATCTAATAAATTTCATTTTGCATCCCAATATGTATTAACATGTAATTGCCTCAAATTTTAGGATCATATAAACCCAAATGGTTCTTTATAACTATATCCACAAAATAAAAGTTAATTATTCCTTGAATAAAATTTTCATATATCAAACATCATGGTTACACATACATTAAAAAGTCTTCTAATGTAATCCCATAATCAAAAGAGCCTTAATACTTTTAAGCATTTCACCATCCTAAAATCTACCATAACACTTGAATCCCTTATATGTTGACTTCTTACTCATTCAATGTTTTTCATGATCCTTAACCATTCCTTTCAAACTTATTCTGAAATACTTATTTCCTACATACAAAATCATGAGTCATAACCCATGAATAAATAATATCAAAACATATGATAAGAAATAATCCATACCTTTCATTGGTCATTGTCAGTTACTTCATCCTCAATAAGAATGACATTAGGTATTGGAAAAAATATATTTGTACAATCTTGGTGATCCCATTACCGAAACTTCTTCGTAGGACATCTGTTTGGATAATGACCATGCACACCACATTTAAAACATTTAATTGATCCCTCAGAAAGAACTTCTTTCCCTTTCCAAGAGTAAAACATATGCTTCCTTTCTCCATGGAAGGTTCTTGATTTTTGACCTTTATTTCCACATCTATAGAATCTTACCGTCTATTTAAAACATTTTCCTATGTGTTTCTTTCCACATCCTTGACACATAGGCATTTGAACATACATACCTTTATGATTATTACCTGAACATCCATAGGGGTTTGATTCTCACATATATGATTCCTTATAAAAATCACAATGATTTAGGTGGTCGATCATGGATCTAGATAGTTGGTTGAGAATAACCACAATAGTTTTCATTGTAGCTCCCATTTTATTTAGTTGCTCATTCAGAAAACCATCATAGTTTTCTTCACATGAATTATTACATTGGTGCCTGCTAGATCCAGCCACTTACTAAAACCAAAAAGGTCATTGTGAGTATATCAGTAAAATCATCATATAATATATTATGAGGAGGGTAAATATAAAAATATTCTTATTCAAGTTATTTTAAACTCATTCACTTTATCTAAAAAACTATGACTCTTTCTAATATGCTAACCATTATGGTTATGTCACTTATGATTAAATAACACCATAACCTCTAAAGTTATAGAATCTGACTTCATATACCAACTATAAGGTCCCAGCCTTAAACATTACATAATATTGAATTATGTTAAGAATTCACATTGAGGATCTTTCCAAGTTTTGAGTTTTAGAGAATTAGGCCATAACTATTACATAACAACTTGAATATTACAAGTAAACACTAATACCTTCTGAATGGACCGAAGGCCTTCATTTTTTATTGATTCTTGATAACCCCCTATCAAGGGATGAGGGGGAACCCTTACAAGGCCCGTAGGCTCAGAGATTACATGGCCCATAGGCTTAGAAGACTACATGACCTGAAGGTCTTATGGAATTAAACTAGACTATCTACAAGGAACTGCCCCTCCCCAGCATTTGCATATTGATAGTAGCTCTCCACCTTTGCATGATTGTCTATCTAGGATTCCCATGCAAGCATAGGATAGTACCGATGACATAGCTATACCCTCTCATTCTAACAATCCATTTGGCTCTGCTCTGGTGAGGGCACCTGCTCTAAATCCTCATCTGGGGCTGCTCATTTTTTGTAGTGTGTCTGGGGCCTGCATTCATGTGGCCCGATGGCCTTGGGGTGGCCCTAAGGCCTTAAGGTGGCTCGAAGGCCTTGAGAATAAACTGGCCTGAAGTCCTTGGGTGGCCTGAAAGCCTTGCAGGACCCGTGGTCCAAACCAGTGTCTTGAAGGCTTAGATTGATGAATAGTTCCAGCTGCTACAGTACCGAACAATGCATGCTACAGTGCTGCTACAGTACTGCTACAGTATCCTGAAAATATGCCTCCACCTGGATTTGATATCGGGTCTCTTGGATGAACCTAGAGAGTCCTCACCATAAAAAGAAACATGCAAGTTCCTTGTTTTAGATATAATTACTTTTCCTTTATCACATCCTTGTCCCTATTCCACTCCATGTCCTGTGAAAAACATTTCAAAATCATGGGATGAGAAAAATGCCCAGTAATGGATACACAAAGAATGAAAACTCTTAGTTTTTCAACACAACAAGTAAACCATGGATAGTTTATCATAAGTAATATTTTTTTACCTTTATGAAGTAGTAAATACTCTTCATTGAATAAAAGATCATTTATTACCCTTTTTTAATCAAAAGATTACCATAAAACCCATATATAGAACACATAACATATAAAGGTAACTTGGGACATAAACTTACTTAAATGGAATAACCATACGGTCGACTGTCACACATATCACTAAATGGAATAGCCATATGGACAACATATATACCCAATGCATTGGAGGTTATAACGTAACCACCCGTCCTAGTTTATCGCGGCACCACCCTTCATTTGGTTTATCAGGTAACCACCCATCAGATGTCCAAGCACCATTATAAATTCATAACACATAAAATATGGAAAATATAAAAATTTCACTAATAACATTTAATTTGAAATCACAAGAAATAATTTCAAGATATTGAAATAATAATTTCATTTCAAAAACCATTTTCAACACCAAAACACCCAAAAACACAATAAGGGATTTACTTTTCATTTTAGAAAACATTAATGCTTATAGAAGAATCCAAATAACGATTACGACAGTGGAGCAGTCATTTTCGCCACAAACATTCAATTTTTCGTTTAGTAAGATGCTTCGTAGAAAAAATATTCCCTTTGAATGAAAGTAAAAGTGAAAGATTTTTATTATACATAGTGTAAAAGAAGAAGGTATATATTATCAAAATACACCTCAATGAAAGGAGATTAATACAAATTCCTTTACAAAGATCATTTTGTAAATAAAAAAGATAGATTATGTGTATTTAATATAATCACACATAAATAAAGTATAAATACATGATCAGATATAAAAATTCATTTCTCACGTAATCAAATAATGACATAAACAAGAAAGAGGAGATCAACCTAAAGAACGTAAACTGGGTTAAGAAGTTCTCTTAGAGAAATTCGATAGTCCAACGACGTCACTTTAAAATTCATAGAATGAGTTGATGAGATAGAAAAGAGTATCTCATCACTTGGAAATAAAACTTACAACAATATGAATATAGAAGAATATATCCCTACATAAGAAGATGTAAATTAAAAGACATAACAAAAAGAAGTCTTTTAAAAAGAGGAGGGTGAAAGGTTGTTTTACTGATTTTGTAACTTATGAAACATACCCTCCATGAAATAAGGATCATAAAATTAGGATTTAAATACCCATAAAATAAATTATATTATACAATGAATACAATCATGGATTTTACATAAACCCCAAAGAAGGAAATAGTGGAAAATAAAGCATGAATCTCATGGGAATAAAAAGTGAGATAAAAAACCCTTACTGTGTAGCGATCAATAGGGTCGTATGAAGAAAAATCCATAACCACCAAATGATTCATAGAATACCATGAATATAAATATAATCATGATAATATATATAAAATGATAGTACACAATACACCACATGCAATAAATAATTAGAGAACAATGAAAATATCATGGAATTAAAAGTGAGATAAAAATCAACTTACCTGTGTCCAACTGGAATTTTTTGTTCGTTGTTCTTCCTTTAATTTGGGTAACTCCCTTTGGTTTGAACCAAAAGGGATTATTGAAGTTCCTTCTGCCTAAGGTAAATCTTCTAGGTGGAATAGAGAGATCTTGAGAGCTTATTTGGGTAGGGGTTGGATGAGAAAGGGTCTTGAGAGGTATGAGGAATGGGTTAGAAGTGATGGATTTTTATAAGGGGTAGGAGGGGTTATTTAGGAAAGTGTGAAAATATTATTTTATTATATTTCAATTTCTAAAGGTCCAAAACTCATTAATGTCTAAGATAAGAGGACTCATGGACGAAATAAATTAATCCAATAAGAATTGGATAGGTTTTGGATGTTATTTTAATATTTATAATCTTATTTATTTAAATCATTTATTAATGAGGTAAATACTACATCATATTTGTGTCATAAATAATTTAATTTATTTGATGTTTAAAAATTATAATCTTATTTATTTATAATCCTATTTATTTAATCTAATGTGTCATTATCACTCCCAAGTGGCTCCATGGGGTCCCAAAATCGACCCAAGGATGCCCATCATCATCCATGACTCATCCAATGAGGTTAATAAAAGTGTTAAAGTAATTTTTTATTATTATGATATTCTTTTTACCTTCAATTACCCTATTTACCTTTAACCGCATTAAATAAAAGTCCAAAGTTACTATTCCACAAAAATTATTTTCAACTTATTAAGCCAAATTTTAATTACTAACAACAACCATGTATTTATTATTTTTGAAATTAAATTCACAGAAGCATTAAAATTTCATTTAAATGAAAAAGTCATATTTTTAACTACAATTAAGTGGTTTCACTATTCATCAAAAATTGAAGTTTTTCAGAAAAATACCAAAAATTCAGCCTAAGCTATATTTGATATTCCAAATTCAAAAATGATGTCTATTTTACAAAATTCAAAACATTTAAGTTGCATTAATTAATTTAAAATTTATTCTTGTTGTCAAAACAAATAGTGTGTTTTTAAGAAACTATATCTATCAAAAGATTGACAACTATTTATATATAATTTCAAAGTGAAATTAATTAAAATGACCACCATTGGATGAAATCGTAAAAATATAATCTAATTACATTTTGAAACCAATTTAAAAAATAATATAACAATATAAATAAATTTTATTGAAAAAAATATTTGAAATAAAATACAATATTTTTCACTATTCACCAAAAAATGAATTTTATCAAAGAAATATCAAAATTTTACCCAAAGTGATTTTTTATGTCCCGATTCTAAAGAAGAATTTTATTTTGTCAAATAAAATATATAAAAGTGAAAAAAATTGATTTAAATATGGTTCACCATCAAAAGGCAGTAAATCAACATTTTAAAGTAAATTATGCTTAAAATTAGATTTATTCACATTTTAAGCTTCTAACTTTATCGGATAAATGTAAAAACATTTAACAAACATGTATAATCATATTTTAGTTAGTTATATTCATTCCCACTAATATAATGGCTAGGCATCAACTACCATTTAAAATAATAATATTATATCGTTATTTTTCAGTATAACCCAATGTTGTGTGCAACGTAATATTTCAAAGAAACTCGTTGCTGTGCGGGTACTATAGCAAAACTGCACACTATGCGGGTACTGTTGCAGGAACTGTAGCAGGTACTGTAGTAGGTACTGTTTGGTACTGTAACTGTTGGAACTATTCACCTTAGGCCACTAGTTTGGGATTAGAGTCCTTAAGGCTTTCGGGCCACCTAGGCCTTCAGGTCAGTAGGGCTTCCAGGCCACCTTTAAGGCATTAGGGCCACTTCAAGGCCTTTGGGCCACATGCAGTTGTCCCAGAATAACTCTACAAAAAAGAAACAGCCCTAGAAGAGGATTCAGAGCAGGTGAACTCACTAGATTAGAGCCAAATGGATTTGTCAGAATGAGAGGGTATGACTGTGCCATCGGGACCAACCTGTGCTTACATGGGAAGGCTAGCCGGACGACCCTACAAAGGTGGAGAGTTACTATCACAATGCAGATGATGGGGATATTCAGTTCCTTGTCGATAGTCTTGTTGAATTTTCTGAGTCCTTTAAGTCATGTAATCTCCTAAGCCTACGAGACATGTAATATCTGAGCCTACGAGCCTTGTAAGGATTCCCCCTTATTCCTTAAAAGGGGGATTATCAAAAATCAATAAAAATGAAGGCCTTCGGGTGATTCGGGTATGCCATCGAACATATCATCCACTATAAAGTAAAATTAATAATTAATTTACAAATATTAATAAATATGAAAATGTCATATTATTTATTTACCTAGGATGTTAGAATGAATATGCTATATTGACATTATTCATCAGGTTATACTGGATGGTTTATGATTATGTTTATTGATTGAGGAAATTATTTACATTCCATATAATTTCTTAAATATGAATGTATATATTGATTATGCTTCACCCCTATCATATGAGAAATGAATTGGACTTTGTATGTTTCAAGAGTGACCCACTATATCCCCTTGATGCATCGGTAGGTCTTCTGAGATAAACTACACTGGGTTTTGGCTAAGGCCTTGCCCATTTATGTAGAATTATTGGATAAGGAATTGATGGTATGTTTATGATGTCCCACACTATGAATTCCCTCATTATGAGATTATTTCATGATAATACATGTGATTATTGGACTAGTAGAATTACCATGGGTAATTATCATTTTAATGTGATTATTTATATGGTGTTATTTGATCATCTTTTATTCCTGCAATATTATTCTCAAGATTATGTTTTAATGGAATTCAATTTTAGTTATTCACCTTTACTTATTATTTATGTTTATTTATGATAGATTATGCTGTATGATTACCCTTAATGAGTATCTGATCTCACCACTTTCTTATATTTTATTTTCGCACTAGTACAAAAAATATTTTTTACATCAGTTATTTATAACCGACTTGAAAATCCGTATAATTGATTTATAATGTCAGTTATAATATTACTGATGTTAAAAATGCATTATGTTGATTTATCACATCGGTTATTTTATAACCGATGTGATAAATAAAATATATCACTTTCTCACGTCGGTTATTTTATATCCGACGTGATAAATCCATTATCTTGATTTATCAGGTTTGTTATAAAATAACCGATGTGATAAAGACAATTTTTTACGTCGGTTATATAATAACCGACCTAATAAATGAGTTTATCACATAGGTTTTAAAAAAACCGATGTGAAAGTTAAAATTTGGAATCGTGCCAATAATGAGATCAATTTTTTTACAATGCAGCTTTGAAATTTTCAATTGCCTCCTAATATTTTGTATACTGTGAATTCATTTTGAAGTGATTTTCGCTGATTTTTTACATCGGTTATTATATAACAATATGAAAAACAAATTTTTATGACCTTTTCACGTCATTTATATAAGAACCGAAGTGAAAATACATTTTTATGACTTTTTTCACGTTGGTTATTAAATAACCGAAGTGAAAAATTGATAAAAAAACATGTAGTTAATTTATTTATCTTCTATTTGATAGGTCTCGAAGATCAAATGGAGTTATGGATCAAAAGTTATAGCCATCAAAATTTGATCACCTCTAAACAAATTCTTAAAAAATATAATGGCCATAACTTCTGATTCATAACTCTGTTTGAGATCCGAGGCCGGTCAAAACGAATCTTGGAAAATTATCTACATGTTTGTAAACATTTTTCACGTCGAGTATTAAATAAATGACGTGAAAAATGACTTTTAACTTTGGTTATTTAATAACTGACGTGAAAAATCGAATGAAAGTTGATTTTTCACGTCGGTTATTAAATAAAGGACGTTAAAAGTCATTTTTCAGGTAGTTTACTTAATTACCGAAGTGAAAAATGTTTACAAACATGTAGATAATTTTCCAAGATTCATTTTGAGTGGTCACGGAGCTCAAACGAAGTTACGGATCACAATTTATGGCCATCTGAAGTTGACATTCTTTAAGACTTTGTTTAGAGGTGATCAAATTTTGATGGCTATAACTTATGATCAGTTACTCAATTTGAGCTCCAGGACTAGTGAACTAAAAGATTATGAAATTTACTACATTTTTGTTATTTATTTTTCACATCGGTTATTTAATAACCAACGTAAAAAAGTCATAAAAATGTATTTTTTACGTCAGTTCTTATATAACCGACGTGAAAAAGTCATAAGAATTAATTTTTTTAGGTCAGTTATATAATAACCGACGTGAAAAATCAGCAAAAATCGCTTGAAAATAAATTCTCAATATACGATATATTAGGCGGCAATTGAAAATTTCCATGCCGCATTGTAAAAAAAATACAAAATATTAGGTGGTAATTGAAAATTTCAATTCCACGTTGTAAAATAATTCATCTCATTATTGGCATGATTCTAAATTTTAACTTTCATATTAGTTTTTTAATAACCAATGTGAATGATAAGTTTTTTATCCCGCCAATGCAGAATTTCAATTTTTTACAGTGCGAAATCGAAATTTTTGATTCTACCTAAAACATTTAATATCACATTTTCTTTTACCGTATCATTTATATGGTTTCATTATGCACATATGGTTAACATTTTTTATGATCATTTCTTTCAACCATCACCATCCAACCGAGCCGACTCGTTTGATCTTCATCATGAATTTATTTTTTCTTCTTTTTGCGATCTTATCAAGGTAGTGTTTATTATTTTTCCATGATTTAGGTTTTTTATGATTAGTTTTCTTAATTATTATACCATTTAATGATTTTTATTTTATTATAATGAATAATAATTTTCCATATCATTGTAAAACTAAAATTTATCCTTCGGATTCAAATTTTTTTAAGATGAAGTTCTTCACTCTGCGATCTCATCAAGGCATTCAATATTATTTTCCCATGATTAATGTTTTTTATGATTAGTTTTCTTAATTATTATAAAATTAAATGATTAATATTTTATTATAAAGAATAAAAATGTTTCTTATTAGGGTAAAACTACAAATCCTCCTTCAGATTCAAAAAATCCTTTTAAGACGAAGCTTTCCTTGGCTCATTCAATGTTTCCTCGGAAAATAAATTTGAATCTTCTGATAGTCATAACTTTCAAATTGTAACTCTGTTTTAGTTCTACGACCAAAAAAAATCAAAGATCGCAAAATTATCTATAATATGGTTAACATTTTTCACATCGGTTATTAAATAACCGATGTAAAAAATGCCTTTGAACGACGGTTATTTAAAAACTGACGTGAAAAATAGAGTTCAGTCATTATTTTTTTAAACCGAATGGTCTTTCACATCAGATTTTAAATAACCGATGTGAAAAATAAAAAAATAAAAGATTTTTCACATTAGTTATTAAATAACCGATGTGAAAATGTTATTTTTTTATGATTTTCAAGTAAGTTATTTAAAAACCCACGTGAAATATAGAGTTTCAACGTCATTTCTTTTGAAAAATAGACAGTCTTTCACATCAGTTTTTAAATAACCGACGTGAAAAATCATGAAAAAAATATTTATAACGTCGGTTAATAAATAACTGACATTAAAAAAAATATTTTTAACGTCGCTCGCAAACATGTCGGTTAAAAACTGATGTGAAAAAGAAAAAACAACCGATGTAAAAAACTGTTTTTGTACTAGTGTCCCCCAGGATTCCAAGATGTAAATTATGATTGTCATGAAAGGGTAACATAAGAGGATATGGGTGTTTTATATGGAGTCACTCTGTTGTATTTCATTTCACGTTGTAATGTAACAATTATATCTACATCTAGTTTTTCAAATATACTAAACATGTAGAGACTCAGGTTTTGGCCCTGTCAGACTTTGGAATATTCCTATGTATAATTCCCAAGCTAGATGTGAAGACATCATGCGATTCCGAGGCCCGGTGTGCCCGGAATAAATTGTAGAAAAATATTAAGTTTTTTTATACAATGAACGTTGTGTGGTTGTGTTTTCTCTTAAATGGTAGCTTAGATCAGAAATACGAGGGCACAGTTGTTTCTGGAGCATGCTGTTTACCCTAGGCGGGGTGTCAAAGTTTCTGGTGTGGGCCTACTGTGAGAGATGTCACCCAAGGACAAAATCATCATTTTGAAATAATGACTTAGAGATTTTTATCACTGGAGTTCTTTTCGAATAACTTTCAAACGAAGTCTCAGAATTGATATCTGAGACTTCTGTTGAGTTCAAAATGGTGTGTTTTTCCAGGGTGTGATATAAAATAGGCAGGCACGGAGGTTTCGAAATCCGTGACTGTTAGTGAAATTTCAGTGGGTTTTTATAAATTCTCTTAAGTGTTGGAATTAAGGGAAATCCCTAATTTACCTTCTCTCTCTATCTCTTTTTCTTCGGTGTTATTTGCTGTTCTTCGTCGGATTGAGGAGCGAACTCTGACGGATCGAAGTGGGAACGCAGTGGGCGCGTCGCCAACAACGAATGGCCAAATCAAGTTAGGCTTTCGGTTGATTTTCCACTCCATAATTAATTTTTTATGTTTTGTCAAATCCATTGTTTAAATTATATAGTTTTAGAATTGCGATGATGGCCGAATGAACACAACCACCATCTGAGTCCCATTCTAAATCCTGTGTTCGACATGTTCTTCGTCCAAAATTTTGATGCGCAAAACCCCATTGGATCGTCGGTCAGGGGAAAGCATTGTAAAGTTCTCATCCTGAGGATTTCAAATCCACCTACGGATTTGAAATCGGGCCGCTGAAGTGGTTGTGGCGGCCGATGGAAGTCCCGGCTCTGGTAAGGGGCAGTGGCCGGAGGTCGGGGTGGCGTAGCGTTGGAACCAGCCGGAGTTGCACTGGCAGTGCGAGGCCTCGGCATGGTGGCAC
Source organism: Viscum album (assembly GCA_963277665.1). NCBI lineage: Eukaryota > Viridiplantae > Streptophyta > Magnoliopsida > Santalales > Viscaceae > Viscum > Viscum album. The sequence continues at coordinate 1,283,467,377 of OY728136.1, read as the reverse complement.
TCAGTTGGTGTACGGTGACTAGCGGACGAGAGGAGTCTGGAGGGATTCGAGCGTTAGGTGGAGTGGATGGAGCACGACGCTCAGGTGAGGAACGGTCGGGGCTTCGGAGGTGGTCGGCATTTTTGGGTGGGGCCGACACGGACGGGGTGCGGCCGGGAGGAGTAATGAGGGCCGGTGGCGTTGGGTGGTGCAGCGCTAATGAGTTTAGGTGGCGACGACGGCATGGGGACCGGGAGGAGCTGGGCAGGTCGGGGCATCCAGGTGGCTGCAGCGGAGCGGGGAGCGGGCGACCAGGTGGCCGCGGTGCCGGAGGCCGGTGCCGGGCGGTGCGCTCGGCCGGCAGAGGGGTCGCCCTCAGCCTGTCGTGCTCGGGAGGATCCCTGAGGCGCTGACCTTGGGAGGGCACCGCAGACAAGGACCCACAAAACACAGGTCCTGCTGGTGCGGCGCGCGGACAAGACCCTCCATGTGGCCGGTCTGCTTGGAAGAACTGGACCTGAGGGGTCCAGTGGTTTTTGGTTGGGCCGCGGACAGTGGGCCACTGTGATCTGGACTGGACTCGTGGCTGGGTCACGGGCCGATGGTCTGGACCGGGCTGACCGGGGTGGACCGGGCCAATTTGGGCCCCCTTGTGTTCAAGGGGGCGTTGCTTTTAAACAGTCCATCTGATTGATGCGCCGTCGATTTCCACATGTTCATGTCAATGAGACATACTTTTTAAATGGGTTTTAGAGTTTTTGTGTTCTGCGCCCAAAGGCAGGTGACCTGAAACGCTTTAATTTATTAATAATAAATTATTATTAAAGTTTTCAATGGACATTCCTTGCGAACCGAACGTCCGATTGATGAGCTGTCAACAGCAGCGTGACCCTAGTCCTTGTGCAGACTTTTTGAGATGATCCTTTTAGTGTTCAGGCTAAAGTTATGGTACAGGCCCCACATGGCCTAATTTGTACGTTTTACGATGAAATGTCTCTTTTTCACTCGGCATCCGGTTGAAGTGTACGAGCACTCGTTCCTATGTGTTTTTCTGAGGGGATCGCAATGGTACGACCATCCTGATGAGTTTCGGGAATGTGGTGTGGGCCCCACCTAGGCTTCCTTTAGTGAATAGTGCATTTTTCACTAGTTGTCTGTTTCGAGCAAGTAAATATCCTATCCCACGTGTTTCTCTGTGTAGATCGTGATGGTGGCCTCGGTATCAGCCTTGGAGGTGTGCGGTGTGGCATTGTGGTGGGTCGCTCAGGTTAGTAATGTTTGGACCAGCAGTGGTTGAGGGTACTCCCATGGTTCATTGCTATGAGGGTTCACGCGACATCACAACCTTAGTATAAGTTTGTGATCCTCTCGGTAGGATGTTTAATCTGTTAGAGTTGTGGAATCCCTCTGGTGAGCCGGAGCAGGATCCACTAGAATCGTTTCCCTAGATCGGGTTCTTGGTATCACTGTGACTGCTTATCCACGGGCGGCGATCCTCTATCAAGTAGGTTAACACTTTATGTTTTGTGTCATCATCGGGAATATTATCCCCTACGTAGTGGGCCGTGCTCAGTAGGGTTGTGGAATCATCAGGTATACGATCCCCTACTCAGCATGAGGATTATAGTGGGGTTGCAGAATCTTGGGTTATACAATCCCCTACATAGGGCGTGGTTTCGGTAGGGTTGGTGCATCGTCAGTTCAATCCGCTACATCGTGAGTTATACTATATAGAGTTCTGGTATCGTCGTGACCACCTTTACATGGGCGGTGATCCTCTATCTGAGTGATGTGTTTCTGACGAATTCCAGATCAGGTTGTGGTATCCCTGAGCGGACCCTGGGAGTGATCCCTTATCTATGAGATCTTTATGTACTAGTGTGGGTTCTGGTATCCCCTATCTGACCCTAGTAGCGATCCCCTATCTGAGGAGTTTGGTGTTTTTGTTGTTTCAACGAGGTTACCTTAGTGACGATATCCGACGAGCATGATCTCTCGGGTGAGCATCTGAGATGTTTGTGTGAGACCCAATGAATTGTATCTCTCAGACGAGTGTCATCTGGGATGACAATGATCATGGAGCGTGCTCTCCTAGTTGTGAACCGTTACTGGTGATGAGTTTGGTACCTCATGAGGCTTGGTGTGTGGTTTGAGTATATCTGGTTGTTTATGGTGTATGTATGGGCATACACATAAGCTGAGCTGACAAGTCGTGTTTAACTGAGGATGGTCTCAAGATGGAGTTTCTCTCTCATTTGGGTTCCCTCTAGCTGGGATGAGCTGATTGTTGCCTTTCAGTTGCTCCCTTTATTTTTGGGGCGCCTACTGGGTATTTTATATACTCACCCCTGCACGGGATTTTTCTGCACATGTTTGTATATTGTGCAGACCACAAGTCTTTCGATGAAGTTTCAGGAGGACCGGGAGTAGGCATAGCTTAGTTTTCATGACCGAATGGGGGGTTTACTAGAGCTGTGCTGAGGAGCTTAATAGTGGGTGCTTTTGGTAGCATTTCCCTCCTTCTGAGCAGGTTGGACGCCTTTGTAGTTTTCTTTTGGTGGGACCTATTTTTCCCTTTTATAATTTTTCTATACTCTGGTTTGGGTTAAATGTATTCATGCATTTTTTTCCAGTTTTTATATACCTCTTCACTATGGCTTGGAGGTGTATGTGGGTGCGTGTGCACAGGTACCTTAGGCTAATGCCTCCCATGTGTGTGATAGCCTACTAGGCGCAGGTCGCCAGCCCCTAGCCTATTGGAGGTGGGCTTGGGGAGTCATGACTCGAGCCCCATTGGGTCAGGTTCTGACATAGTGGTATCAGAGGAGGTTCAAACTTTTGGATCTTAGAGCGCGGCTAGTCTAGCTGTGAGTTTGGTTTGGGTTTCGTAGTGGTAGTGTCAAGATGTTTCGAGTTCGGATTTCAGGCCAGGGACTCCAGTGTTGGTCCAACGGCTGACGTATCCATTCACTAGAACTATGATAACTTTCCTTTCAACTCGGAATGTTTGGACACATGTCGTAGGGACATAATGGTACATGCATAATATAGTACTGGGTTTTGGGTGTTTCTTGTCCTTCTTAAGTCATCTCTCCAGATATACTATTTAAACATGGTGAGTCTTGATTGTATTTCAGGATGCCTCCACAATGACAGCCAGCGAGAGTTCTGCATCAGGATTGTGGTGAAGATCAACCCCATGTAGAGGCTGTGGACTAGGGAATAGGTTCTAAGGATAGACCTCCAGGTGGACCTCCAGTTGAGCCACCACCTATCAAGAAACTGGTTGTGCCGACAGTGTATGATGAGGTTGCGCGCAGGCTGAGAGCGCTGCACGGGTTCCAGAGGTAGCAACCTCTGAGGTTCTGGGGTGATCCAGACCCTCAGGTAGCTAATGACTGGCTCAAAGTAGTCACTCAAGTTTTCCGCCTGGTGTGGACACCCCCAAATCAGATGGTGGACCTAGCAACGAGCCATCTGCATGGTTAGGCCGAGCGATGGTGGAGTTTGGTGACACAGTCCCACGATGAGGAGATACCCACGTGGAAAAATTTTGAGTGGCTCTTCAGGGAAGAGTTTTATCTGTTGACATAGAGGTCAGTGTGGATTCAGGAGCGTCTGCAGCTTTGACAGGAGGGCATGACTATGTCGGAGTACTCAGCGAGGTTTACAGACCTGTCGCGCTACTCCCAAGATATGGTTCGAGACCTATTCTTTAGGGATCGAACCTTCATGCAAGGCCTACACAGAGACATTCGGGCAGGTGTGGTTTCCTTTTGTCTACTCACCTTTGCTGGAGTGATGGAATGAGCCTTGGTGGTGGAGAGATTTTTGGATGAGCATATTCAGCCCGTCAGTGCTGTCCATGTGGCAGGTGGGACGTCGACAGCTGGTAGTAAGCAGAAGATGCAAGGGTTTGGATGTGGCCGACGTTTCAGGAGGAAACCCCATGATGGAGGATTTGAGGCTCAGGGTGCATAGGGATCGTATGCCAGTTTTGGTCAACCATAGGAGAGGCGGTGTTACGCTTACGACAGTCGGGGACATCTTGCTACAGATTGTCCGACCTGTCGAGCTGTTGAGAGGTAGCAGGTTGACTGGCCGCCTTGGCAGTGGGAACATCTCAAGCAAGGAGTTCCGTAGGGAAGCATACATAGCGACGGAGTTAGTGAAATAGTAGGGGTGGTAGGAAGTATCAGATTTGACCACCACCACCCCCATGTGGTCCACGCTGAGCTTAGGGAGCTGGAGGGTGAGGACAACTACATGCCCTAAAGGCTATTGACCTAGAGGCTCCATGAATGGATAGAGGTACGCCCTATGTCCTTTCTATTTTCTACAGTAGTTTTGATAGAAACTGTTTAGAGGTACTCTTCCCTTTCCATTACTTTCTTGAGTTTTGTTCAGGGAATTGGTAAGACCCTATGTGGGTGTTGTTCAGCATGCTTTGAATGTGTGAGGAAGAGTAATCCTTCCCCCACCAAGATGCATTTTTTTGATGTCATCAAAACCGTGTGGGCGAGTCAGTACCACCCAAAGCAGATAGTGTTGAGGTGTGGTGGATGAGTCCCTCTGACTTATGTGTTCGGGCAGGGGTGTTTATTGGAAAACTCGCTGGCATGGGAGATCCAGTTGAGGGTCCAGTTTCCTTCCTTGTGCTTATGGAATTTCGGAGATGAAAAGTTCTAATATGGGGAGGATGTAGCGACTCGGGTTTTGGCCATTTCATACTTCGGAATATTTCTATGTATAATTCCAGATCTAGGCACGAAGACAGCTTGTGATTCCGAGGCCAGGTGTGCCCAGAATAAATTTTATAAAAATATTAAGTATTTTTATACTATGCACGTGGTGGGGTTGTGTTTTCTCTTAAACGGTAGCTTAGATAAGAAATATGAGGGCACAGTTGTGTCCGTAGCATGCCGTTTACCATAAGAGGGGTGTAAAAGTTGCTGGTGCGGCCTGATGTGAAAGATCTCACCCAGTGGCAAAATCACCATTTTGAAATAATGAATTATTGATTTTTATCACTGGAGTTCTTTTCGAATAACTTTCTAACGATGTCTCGGAATGGAAATACGAGTCCTCAGTTGAGTTTTAAATGGTGTTTTTTTCCTAGGCGTGATATAAAATAGGTGGGCGCGGAGGTTTCAGAATCCGCGACTGTCAGTGGTGTTTCAGTGAGTTTTTATAAATTTTCTTAAGTGTTGGAATTAAGGGAAAGCCCTAATTTCCCTTCTCTCTCTCTCTCTTTCTTTCTCTTGTTCTTCAGCATTCTTCACTATTCTTCGTCAGATTGAGGAGAGAACTCCGGCGGATCGAAGTGGGATCGCATTGGGCGTGTCGCCAATGACGAACGACCAGATCGAGGTTGGATTTCAGTTGATTTTCCTCTCCTTCGTCAATTTATTGAGTTTTTTCAAATTCGTTGTTTTAATTCTATAATTTTAGAATTGGGATGATGGCCGAACAAACACGACCATCATCTGAGTCACGTTTTAAATCCTGTGTTCGATGCGTTCTTTGTCCAAATTTTCAGATGCGCCAAAACTCCTTTGGATCATTGATCGGGGGATGACGCTGTAAAGGCATCATCCCGAGGATTCCAAATCTACCTATGAATTTGAAATCGGGCTGCCAGAGTGGTCATGGCGGCTGATTGAAGTCCCGGCTCTTAAAAGGGGCGGTGGTCGGAGGCCGGGGTGGCGTAGCGGTGGAACTGGCCGAAGTTGCATCGACAGCGTGAGGCCTTGGCGAGGCGGCAGTCGGCCGATGTGCGGTGGCCAGCGGACAAGCGGAGTCCGGAGGGATTCAGACGTTAGGTGGAGTGGCCGAAGCACGACGCTCAGGCGAGGAACGACCGAGGCTTCGTAGCGGTCATCAGTGTCGGGTGTGGCGGGCGTGAATGGGGTACGGCCGGGAGGAGTCGTGAGGGCCGGTGGTGTCGGGCGGTGCAACACCGGCGAGTCTAGGTAGCGGCTGCGGCATGGGGACTGGGAGCAGCCGAGAAGGTCAGGGAATCCAGGTGGCCACAACGGAGCGGGGAGTGGGCGACCAGGCGGCCGCGGTGCAGGCGACCAATGTCCAGCAATGCGCTCAGCCAGAGGAGGGGTCGCCCTCAGCCTGTAGTTCTTGGGAGGAGCTTCGAGGCACTGACCTCAAGGGTGCGCCGTGGACAAGGACCCGTAAAACGCGGGTCCTACTGGTGCGGCGAATGGACAAGACTGGCCTTGTGGCCGGTCTTCATGGAAGAACTAGACCCAACTGGTCCGGTGGTTTTTGAACAGGTCGTGGCCAGTGGGCAGCGGTGATCTAGACCAGACTCGTGGCTGGGCCACAGGCCGGTGGTCTGGACCAGGATGACCAGGGTGCACCGGCCCAATTTGGGCCCCCTTGTATTCAAGGGGGCGTAACTTTTAAATGGCACGTCCGATTGATGCACCATTAGTGGCCACGAGTTCATGTCAGTGAGATGGAATTTTCGATGTGGTTTTCAGGATTTTTGAGTTCTTCTCACGAAGGCAGGTGACCCGAAACACTTTAATTTAATAATAATAAATTATTATTAAAGTTTGTAACAGACGTACCTTAGGAACCGGATGCCCGATTGACGCGCCATCAGCATCAACATGACCTTAGTCCTTGTGCAAACTTTTTGAGATGATCCTTTCAGTGTTCGGGCTAAATTCAAGGTGCGGTCCGCATAGGGCCCGGTTTGCACATTTTACGATGAAATGTCTCTTTTTCACCCGGCATCCCATTGAAGTGCTTGATCACTCATTCCCGTGTGTTTTTGTTGAGGGGATCACAATGGTGCGATCTACTTGACATTTTCGGGAATGTTGTGTGGGCCCCACCTAGGCTGGCTTTAGTGAATAGTTCCTTTTTCACCAGTTTTCCATTTCGGGCGAGTAAATAGCATATCCCGCGTGTTTTTCTATGTAGATCGTGATGGTGGCCTCGATATCAGTCTTAGAGGTGCACCGTGTGTCATTGTGGTAGGTCGCTTAGTTTAGCGACGTTTGGACCAGTAGTGGTTGAGGGTACTCCCTTGGTTCATTCCTACGAGGGTTTGCGTGACATCGTAACCTTAGTATAGGTTTTTGATCCTATCGATGGGATGTTTAATCTTTTAGAGTTGTGGAATCCATCTGGTGAATCAGAGCGGGATCCTGTAGCATCGTTTCCCGAGATCAGGTTCTTGGTATCGCTATGATCGCTTATCCATAGCTGGCGATCCCCTATCTAGTAGGTTAACCCCATAGGGATTGTGGAATCATTAGGAATATGACCCCCTATGCAGTGGGTCGTGCTCAGTATGGTTGTGGAATCTTCAGGTATATGATCCCCTACTCAGCATGAGGATTATAGTGGGGTTGCAGTATCGTTGGTTATATGATCCCCTACTCAAAGCGTGGTTTCAGTAGTGTTGTTGCATCGTTGATTCGATCAACTACATCGCGAGTTATATCAGATAGGGTTAAAATATCGTCGTGACCACCTTTACATGGGCAAAAATACTCTATTTGAGTGATGTGTTTCCGAAGAATGCCAGATCAGATTGTGGTTTCCCCTAGCGGACCCTCGGAGTGACCCCCTATTTGTGAGATCTTCATATACTAGTGTGGGTTATGGTGTCCCCTAGAAGACCCTAGGAGCGATCCCCAATCATAGGAGTTTACTGTTTACGTTGTTTCGGGGAGGTTTCCTCAATGACGATATCCGATGAGCATGATCTCTTGGGTGAGCATCTGAGATGTTTGTGTGGGACCTGATGAAGTGTATCTATCAGATGAGTGTCATCAGGAATGATTGTGATCATGGAATGTGCTCTCCTGGTTGTGAACCATTCCTGGTGATGAGGTTGTTACCTCATGACGCTTGGTGCATGGTTTGAGTATATCTGGTTGTTCATGTTGTATGTATGGGCATACACCTGAGATGAGCTGACTAGTCATGTTTATCCAAGGATGGTCTTGAGATGGAGTTTCTCTCTCATTTGGGTTCCCTCTGGCTGGGATGAGCTGACTGTTTCCTTTCAGTTTATCCCTTTCTTTTTCGGGTTTTTGGGGTACCTACTAGGTATTTTATATACTCACCCCTACACGGGCTTTTCCTGCACATGTTTTTGTCTTGTGCAGACTATAGGCCTTTCGACAGAGTTCCAGGAGGACCCAGAGCAGGCAGAGCTTAGTTTGCATGACTGACCGAGGGGTTTACTAGAGCTGTGCTAAGGAGATTACTAGCAGGTGCTTTTGGCAGCGTTTCCCTCCTTGTGAGCAGGTAGGACTCCTTTTTAGTTTTCTTTTGGTGGGCCATGTTTTTTCCATTTTTACTTTTTCTGTACGCTGGTTTGGGTTAGATGTATGCATACATTTCTTTCCAGTTTTCATATATCTTTGCACTGTGGCTTGGAGGTTTATGTGGGTGCGTGTGTACATGTACCTTAGGCTAATGCCTTCCATGTGTGTGATAGCCTACTCGGTGCTGGTCTCTAGCCCCTGGCCTATTAAAGGAGATCTTGGGGAGTCACAGATCGAGCCCCGTTGGGTCGGGTCGTGACAAAACTATTCGGTCCTTCGGGATGTGGATTAATTTTTTATTATACCAATGTAATAAATCAAGGCACCATCTCTAGGATACTTAGGTTAGGGTCTTTATAATTAAAATCATTAATAGTAATATTAAAGTATAGGGATCAATACATACATATGAATATAAGAAAATACAAGGACATATATAAATTTGGATTTCCTACTAGATGGTCTCATTCTTATAATATCCTACACTAGATATTACGAAGGGAGTACACCATAAGAAGGTTCCTCAAAGTATTATGAGTCTCCACCCCTAATATCATATATCATTTTTGTACCTAAAATGATTACATCTGGTTATAGAAAATATATTTATGAATACTATCATGGCACTTCTATGTTCTTATCATGGTGTGGAATTTCTATGACCTTTCAGTGTAAAAACTATTATTAAGACATTATTATATACTATGTTATGTAGAAGAAAAATCACGATATGATAAATATTTTATTACTATTCAAAAAAAAACGAACAAAGTTATCATAAAGTACACAAAATATGTTTCTAAGGAACCAAATCCAGTAACTCATGTCTCTTTTCCTATTATGAGTCCTACCTGGTTACAAAATCATCTTCTCATCATGAATAGTTTCCATTTACAGTGAAGCCTTTTTCACCTTATCTAAAAAATAAAATTCATTTCTTGGTTCTTTTAATATAATTTTTCTTAAGTACCTATTGGTCAAGAATAACTTTCATAAAGTATTTCATTCCATTAATAACTTGTTCTTATCTTCAACAATGTTTTTTTGTGTATTCATTTCACTCAATGTGGATAATTTCTCACATGATTCAATTTACTTATTTGAACACACTTATTTCCATTGGTACTAGTATATATTTTTCTATTCTAATTTTGTTTATCTATTAAAAATTTATTTTTCCAAACAATTAATAACTCATTCATAATATTCTCAATCTTTTTGTATTTTTCATATGATTTTAATCAGTCTTATAAATTCATGACTTATCTTCACATTTCAACTGAAATTTCTTCCCTCTCACACCAAAGGGAACCTATCTAGAAAATCTAATCAGGCATTCCTCATCTTTATTACTTTTTATCACATATATAATATATATCTTCTAAACATGAAAACTTATTTTGTGGGGTAAAACTTTCTTATATTTCCTATCAAAACTCTATTTCTTTTTAAAATTTTATTTTTTCTCCTTGGAATGACTTCCCATAGATTCATAAATCTTCCTAGGTAATGAAATATAATACCAACAATGGTAGGTCTTGTTTCCAAAAATTCCAAAAACCCAAAAATAACTTTGAAATATAATTCTTATAGAATAATTAAAATTTTGTAAAATGAACCGTTGTATAACTTTCTATTGTTTTTTTACTTATTGGGTCTAAAATTGCTTCTATTTAGGGTTGAATAGACTTATTTAGTTAATTATTTATTCTTATAACATGGGAGAATGTTACTCCCCATTCTTACCATATTTTTAGTTTGAATCTATACTATTTGTTAAAATAGAATTGTGAGATGATTTTCTTAGTAAACATTAACCTAATTTCTTTTGAATGTTCTATAATCCACTTTAGAGGAATTATATCTTACCTAAAAATAATCTTTGAATTCCCATTTTAACTTTATAAAATCAATATCTACAATAAGAAAATTTCATTTTGACGGTGGATATTTTTGTATATTGTGGCAGTTTAAACCACCACCATATGCTTCTATGGTGGTTTTTGAAAACCGCCTCTAAATTGCATGTTAGGAAACTATTTTTTGCTGTTAAAGCGGTTTAAAGGCGGTTTATGGGAACCGTCGTAGTTAGTGAATTTCCATGGAGGTTTTTTGGGGCAGGGGATTACTTATTTTAGCGGTGGTTAAAAATACCGCTAAAAAGAAGTAATGGCCTATCGGGACAAACCGCCATGACAAACAATACAACTGCTGCGAAAATAGCGTGGAAGATGGGCCACTGTAGCGGTAGTTAAAACCGCGGCTAAATTGAAGACAATAGCGGTGGTTAAAACTACCGCTAATAGAAAAATATTGACAATTAGTGGCAGTTTAACCGCCGATAAAGAGAAGATTTAAAAAAAAGAACCAGTTTTTGGAGCCCCTATACCAGTTTCCTGAAAGAAAAACCCACCCAAGAATACCAAAACACCAACAGAATACATACTACAATCAATATGAAAAGAGATTCTTAAATAATCACAACCAAATGAATCATTCAGGGAGTAAAGGAATGCAGATAAACATATCACATTGCATAATCCTTGTATCCAATAAAATGTAGTGGTGAATTTACAAGGTTACCCCTCTCCAATTCTTATACCACTTTCTCTTTTCTATTTCATCTTCTAGTTATTTTGAATTCTTTAACCTCTTGTATAACTCAAAATTTTTTAACATAGGCTTATCCATACCTCTATCATTAGACACCCAATTCAAGATCCAAAGGAAGCATTAGATAGCTCAATGTAAGGCCAACCCCACTCATACATCCAATTTTAATTTCCCATTGGATCCTTTGTGCTCTATAGGAATAGGAACATTTTCCACACTATCATGGAATTGAACCATTTATCATATTTGACCCAAAAATCTTGAAATTTAAAGCTGATATCAGGAGAGTCATCAACTATGACCTTTAGGTTGGTAGTCACATTGTTTTCTCTTTGGGGTTCAATGTTTCGTAATTAAGACACTTTTTCGCACAACATATTTGGTCAAGTATCTATATTTAAGTAATTTATGTATTTAAAATTAACCATTGTAGACTCATATGTACTAGTTGATACTTTATTGGACGTTCACATGGGTGAAACTTATATGGTCACCCATTGGGTGATCTAGGTGAAATTGGATAATATGATTTATTTTCAAATGTTGTTACTCTCCCATATCATATGGAATTGTTCAAGAATGTAATATCTCTTTATATATGATTATTTGATAGATACAAAGGCACCCCTTAGGTGTTTGGACCACTTATAGTTGTAATTTATAAAGTAGGAAATTTCCCAGATTAACATGTGACCATCTAAGTGACTCCGTTGAGATTATATATGGGTTTCCCATGTTTTAATGGATTGAATGAGTTAAATGTAACTGATAATGTGAAATGGATAATTAATGATGGGTTTCCTTTCTTAAAATAAATCAATTGGTTTTAAATGTAATGACCCCAAGTAATTGTAATGTCATGCTCTTGATTTATGATTTAAACAATTCTTCATATGAATTGTAATATTTTAAATGGGAATTGAACATGGATAATGACATGAATTAGAAGTTATTCCTTATCTATTATGACACAAATGATTATGCCATTGTTATGTATATGGTGTAGATAGAAGAGATGGATGTTAGGTAATTCCCCTTGCATGTTATATTTAATATATGCCTTTATAGAGGTTGTGGATGATGGTATAAGATTGTTGAGAAAGAAGATATCATAATTCCTTACATTAGGTGTTGAGCATGGTGTATCACAAAAATGTTACTATATAAGTATTGTGGTTTACTCACCACATTCCATGACTAGAATTTTGACATTATGGGGTACTAAATGTAACATCCCAGGTAAATAAAGAATAAATAATTTTCATATTAATTAATATTTACGAATTAAATATGAATTTTAATTAAAACGGGTTTCTACATTCCATAGTATACTCGATACGCAACGATGAGTTTCTTTGAAAACTTACGATGCACACTAGTAATAAAATAATATTATTTTAAATGTTAGTTTACACGTAGCCGTTGTACTGGCAGGAATGGATAGAAAAAACTAAAATATGATTATATATGATTTTAAATGTTTTTACATTTATCCAATAAAGTATAAAGGCTTAAAATACGAAAAGAATTCAATTTTAGGCATATATACTCTAATTTTCACTAAAGGTTCACTTATCACCTTTTGATGGAGAACCGTCATTAAATATAGTTTTGATCACTCTTATACATTATTTTGGACCAAATATAACTCTTCTTTAGAATCAGGACATCAAAATTTACTTTGTGTAAATTTTTGGTATCTTTCCAATAAAGTTCATTTTTTTAATGAATAGTGTAAAATGTTGTATTTTAATTCAAAACCTCTTTTTAATCTAATTTATCTATATGATTAGATTATAATTTGAATTGGTTTTAAAGTGAAATTAGAAAATATTTTTACCATTTAATCCAGTGGTGGATATTGGAATTAATTTCAATTTGAAATCGGACTTAATCTAGTGTCAATCTTTTGATACTTATTGTTTCACAAAAACACGCTATTTGTCAGGACAGTGGAAATTAATTATTAAATTAATTAATTTGACTTATATGTTTTGAATTTTTTAAAATAGACTTCATTTTTGAATTCGGAATATCAAATATAGCTTAGGATAAATTTTTGGTATTTTTCTGAAAAACTTCAATTTTTGATGAATAGTGAAATCACTAAGTGGTACTTATAAAAAACCGATTTTCCATTTAAATGAAAATTTTCCACCTTTGTGTTTTAGATTTCAAAAAATACGAGATACATGGTTGTCATTAAGAAGTAAAATGTGGTTCAATGAGATTAAAATAATTTTTTGGTGAATAGTAACTTATTAAGTTTTAATCGCGATTAGTGGTAATTAGTGTAGTTTAAGGTAAAAATAATTCTTTAATAATATGAGATGACCTAGAAACATGTCCTCCCCTCATTGGATATGTCATGGCCGACCAAGACAAGACATGGGTCAACTTGCAGAACCCATGGAGCCACATTGGTTCGAAAATGACATAAATACCTTTTATTTAATGTTAATGAAAAAATGGCACAAACATGATATGTTTTACTAAAAGAATTTTTAAATGGGGTTATACAAGTCATATTTTTTATTATAAATATTAATTGGAAAGATAACAAGATTTAATACATCATAGTATTTTTTTATAATTTTTAGACATTAAATAAATTAAATTATTTATGACATAATAATGATGCTACGATGACATCATTATTTGACGATTTAAATAAAATGGAAAGATAATGTAAAATCTATGAACTACACATGTCAAAAACTTATTGGATGGGTGAATTTCGAACCCGTATCACCTTAGACACTAATTATATCAATGTGGGACCTTTTAAAACCGAAAAACATTTTCAAATAAAGTAATATTTCTTTACTTTCCAAAAGTGCCTCTCCTCTCCTCTTATAAAAGGCCCCCACCTCTACCTCCTTACCCACACTCCCAAAGCCTTTGGATCGGCCAACCCCGGCCCATTTTGTCTCTCCACTTCCTTCTATTAGTCCTTGAAGCCTCACTTTGTGTAGAAGTCTTCCCAAGGAAGCCTTTGAGCTCAAACCAAAGGGAGTTACCCGATTTTGAGGTAATGTCTTCACTTGAGTCCTTTTGCTTTACTTTGATTCTCCAACCCCCTAAACTCTTTTTATTTATTTCTTTTGTAACAAATCCAGTATCTTCAATATACTAGGATGTTGTTATAAGAAGTATTCGAGCTACACTTACACACACCTTTATCTAATGGTTAAAGAACATACTGTTTCCGTGGATGGTGAATTTATGCCTCCCGAAACGATGATTGTTCAAAATTTCTTTAACACATTAAAAGGTGGCCATTAAGATGTCACTATATTTATATATGATATATAATATGTTTATATTTTACTTAAGCTTCTGTATTTTTCATTTTGGGGATACCTTTATGGTTTCCATTATGGGTAAACACGATATCTTCATTTAAGGAAGTGCGGACTACCGCCCCCTCAAAGTGATGTGATTCATTAATGCCATATGTGGGACGTGTAAAGGATGGATTTAAAGTTATAATATATGATGTTATACTGTAATTATAATATACCTCTATATAATTATTATTTATTTCCATTAAAGTATGAGATAGAAATGAAAGTAGCGTTCATGCGTACGTACGGCTTACCGTCTCCATGAACGGTGCATTTCATTTCTTATCCCCAAATGTAATGTACTATTAAAAGTACATGTATATAATGGATATATATAATTAATGATATATCTAAATGATGAATATAATTCTGGAATTAAAATATACATACCTCTCATTTAGTTTTAATTCCATTAATATGACAAAGAAATGAAAGTAGCGTTCATGCGTACGTACGGCTTACCGTCTCCATGAACGGTGCATTTCATTTCTTACCTGTAAATGATTATGTAATATTATAAATACTTGTATATGATGGATATATATGATATATATGATATCCAAATCAGGAATGTCATTCTGGATATAAAGAACCTTTGACCACACAAACAACATGTAATTGTAAGAAGTCCACTTTCGACTTAAGAACCAAATATCGACAAAACAAACATTATTAACTTAAATGGTTACATAATGTTTATAACATGGAAATAAGTGATATAAAAGGAATAATGAACTTTAAAAAGGTTCTTAATCAAGTAGAAATTAACTCAAGTTTATTATTCAGGAGATTAAAGAACGATCGAGTCAAGTCGGACCCAAGGTAAGGGACTTCGTCTCAATCTCCTTTCATTGAGGCATATTTTGTTTTATACACAACTTTCTTTTATATGGTGTATAAAACCCTTTGACTTTAACTTTTATACAAAAGGAATATTTTTCTATGAAGCGTTTTACTAAACGAAAAAAAGGAAAGTTTTTTTTACGTACGTGGTGACAACGACCTTTTCTGCCGCCACGAGTATTATTTGGTCTTTGGCTTCCTCAACAAGTTGTAATGTTTTTAAAATAAAATAAATACCATATACTCTTTTATGTATTTTGGTATTGAAAATCGTTTTGATAAAGGATTCTATTATGATATATTTTGATCGAAATGTGGAAATGTTATCATTCCTTTATATTGGTTTTATGTTTTATGATTTTATATTGGTACTTGGACATTTGACGGGTGGTTACGTGATAAACCATATGATGGGTGGTGCCGTGAATACCAGGACGGGTGGTTACGTTATAACCTCCAATGCATTGGGTATGGAAGTCGGCCGTATGGCTATTCCATTAAGTATGTATGGAAATTGGCCATATGGCTATTCCATTAAGTGATATGTGTGGAAGTCGACCGTATGGTTATTCCACTTAAGTATGTTTACGTCCCAAGTTACCTTTATATATGCTATGTGTTCTTTATATGGGTTTTATGGTAACCCTTTGGTTACAAAAAGGCAAGTAATGATACTTTATTCAGTGAATAGTTTTTACTACTTCATGAAGGTGAAGGTATTACTTTGATAGAGTATACATGTTTTAATTGATGTTTGAAAAAGTAATAGTTTTCATTCTTTGTGTATCCCTTACTGAGCTTTTTATGCTCACCCCAAGTTTTTCGAAATGTTTTTCACAGGACTTAAAGTGGAATAAGGTCAAGGATGGGATCAAGGGAATGCCATGCTATATAAAACATGGAACTATACATGTTTCTTTTTAAGAGTTTTTTTTATTATGGAAACTTAGTAGAAGTGTCTACTTTGTAATCTTTTGAGATGTAATAGTTATGTCCTAATTCTATAAAACTCTAAACCTGAAAAGATCCTCAATGTGAATTATTCATTTAATTCAATATTAAGTAAGGTTTAAGGCTGGGGCCTTATAGTTGGTATCAGAGGTCGGTTTAGACAACTTTAGGAGTTAGAAAATTGTTAAATTATAAGTTAATTTATGATATGATTGAAATGATATAGCATTTACAGATTACCATGTTGCTTGGCCTAAGAGATTTATGTGTTCAGAATGGTTTTCCGCAGAGGAAACAAAGTAGCTATGTTGGGATGACATCAGGAGGAAGACAACCTTCCAAATCAGCAACCTGATATGGTCGGAATCGGAACTGAACAGTTTGTTGCAATGATGGCACAATTGACTCAGGCTATAAATGGTGGTGGTATCCATGCACGAGATCAGCCAGATCAACCACAGAAGAACATGTCAGTAGTGGAACATTTCATGAGGCAACATCCCCCATCATTCAGAGGATCATCTGACCCTGTGCAAGATGAAGGGTGGATTAAAGCACTGGAGAAGATTTTTTATGTCATGGGGTGTTCAGAACATCAAAAGGTTAGTCTTGCTGTTTACCGTTTTGAAGGTGAAGCTGATCAGTGGTGGTCGATGGTGAAAAATATCAGGGATAGTGATGAGATCGAGGATCTTCACTGGGACGAATTCAAAGGTATGTTTCTTGAGAAATATTTTCCTAAGGTGGTTCGTCTTAGGATGGAAAAACATTTCCTAGAAGGAGGATGATTCAGTGGCTGCTTATGAAGCAAAGTTTACTCGATTGTCAAGGTATGCTCCGAACTTCATACGAGATCTTGATAGTAAAATCAATCGTTTTTACTCAGGATTAAAGCCAAAATATCTAGGGGCATTAGCTTCCCGTGAGTTTAAAAGTAATGAAAATATTTTTCGATGTGCTGAGAAGGTGGAAATGGAGTTTGCTGATGACCAAGTGTTCTATAACAACCAATAGAAGAAGAGAACAAGGTGGTAGGAGAAAGGTAAGAATTCTTCAAAAAAGTCTGATGGTAAGAAATATAAGTTTCTAGTTTGTGATAAATGTGGAAAAAGGCATGCTGGGGAATGTCTTCTGAATTTTCGAAAGTGCTACCGATGTGGTAAGATGGGACATAAGGCTCGTGATTGCACTGAAAAAGATCAGGGTGATGGTAAGACCAAATTTGATTTACAGTTAGTGAAATGTTATAAGTGCAATGAGATGGGTCACTATGAAAACGAGTGTCCGACAAAGAGATTGAGTGATGGGAAGCAGTTAGACTACAAGCAGAAAGGGGTGGTGAAATCCTTTGCAACTACTTCAGCAGATGTCGGTCCATCAAATAGAGATTCGTATCTTCCTTGGTTTGGCAGGCTATTACCGAAGGAATTGAAAAGAAGATTGGGGAATGCTCTAGTTTCGGAACTACCTTCCATGAATGGTGAGTTTGTTATATACAGTGATGCTTCATTGAAAGGACTTGGTTTCTTCCTAATGCATAATGATCAGGTAATTGATTATGCTTCACGACAGTTGAAAACTCATGAGGTAAATTACCCTACACATGATTTGGAACTAGCTGCTGTTGTTTTTGCTTTAAAAATTTGGAGGCATCATTTGTATGGAGTAAAGTGTAAAATATATACCGATCACAAAAGTTTAAAGTATATATTCACTCAGAAAGAGATGAACATGAGACAGAGGAGATGGATGGAATTAATCAAGGATTATGATTGTACAATCCACTACTATCCGGGAAAAGCAAATAAAGTGGTCGATGCTTTGAGTTGAAAAAGTAATGCTTCATTAACCATGCTACATTTGGAACGAGATCCTTTGATTTTTGATTTGATGAACTTTGGCATAGAAGTTGTTGGTGCAGGAAGTCCTTCTGTTTTGTTTCAGGTATCAGTGAAATCTTCTCTATCAGACAGAATCAAGCAAGCACAGAAGCAAGACAGCGAGTTGCAGAAAAAGGTAGAGCTGGTTCAGAAAGGTAAGTTGCCTGAATTCAACATTGATAATGATTGTGTTTTGAGGTTTGGGAAGAGATTATGTGTGCCTTGTGATTCACAGTTGAAGAATGAGTTGTTATGTGAGGCTCATAGTTCCCCATTTTCAGTTCATCCTGGCAGTACTAAGATGTACAGAGATCTGCGGGAGTATTACTGGTGGGATGGAATAGAAATAGATATTGCTAATTTTACTGTGAAGTGTTTGACTTGTCAGTAGGTTAAAGCAGAGCGGTAGTTACCTAAAGGGATGCTTCAGCCTTTACTAGTGCCAGAGTGGAAATGGGAAAACATATCCATGGACTTTGTTGTGGGATTACCGAGGACATCTCGAGGTAATAATGCAATCTGGGTTATTGTTGATCGCTTGACCAAATCTGATCATTTCCTTGCTATACGAGATACTTTCTCTCTAGATCAACTTTCCCATTTGTATCTTAAAGAGATAGTCAGGTTACATGGAGTTCCTCTCTCCATTGTATCTGACCGTGATCCCAGGTTCACTTCTAACTTTTGGAAAGGCCTTCAGAAGTCATTGGGTACTGAATTAAATTTTAGTACAGCTTTTCATCCTCAATCAGATGGGAAGTCAGAACGAACAATTCAGACCTTGGAGGATATGCTACGAGCTTGTTTGATGGATTATCAGGGAAGTTGGGACCAACATCTTTCTTTGGTTGAGTTTTCTTATAATAATAGTTTTCATTCTAGTATACAGATGGCACCATTTGAGGCATTATATGGGAAGCAGTGTCGAACTCCAGCATTTTGGGATGAAGTGGGTGAAAGGAAGCTGGTGGGACAAGAATTGGTAGAAGAGATGGCAGAAAAGGCTCAGTGGATTCAGAAACACATGAGAACAGCTCAGAGCAGGCAGAAGAGTTATGATGATAACCAGAGGAAGGATCTAGCTTTCGAGGTAGGTGATCATGTTTTTCTCAAGGTTTCTCCATGGAAAAGTGTGATGAGATTTGGTAAGAAAGGAAAGATGAGTCCAAGGTTCATTGGACCATATGAAATTCTAGAGAAAGTTGGATCAGTTGCTTACCGAGTGGCTTTACCTCCGAGTTTATCTTAGGTACACAAAGTTTTTCATGTTTCAATGTTGAGGAAGTATATGCCAGATCCATCTCATGTTTTGAGTCCAGAGGTAGTTCAGTTGGAAGAGAACCTATTTTATGAAAAACAACCAGTCCAGATTCTTGACCACAGGGAGCAAGTGCTACAGAATAAGGTGATTCATCAGGTAAAGGTCTTGTGGAAAAACCATGTGATTGAAGAGGCAACGTGGGAATCTGAAAATGCTATGAGGGATAAATACCCCCACTTATTTTGATAAGTTAATAAAATTGAGAGGATGCAATTCCCAAAAGGGGGGAAGGATGTAACATCCCAGGTAAATAAAGAATAAAGAATTTTCATATTAATTAATATTTACGAATTAAATATTAATTTTAATTAAAAGTGGTTTCTACATTCGATAGCATACTCGATATGCAACGATGAGTTTCTTTGAAAACTTACGTTGCACACTAGTAATAAAATAATATTATATTAAATGTTAGTTTACACGTAGCCGTTGTACTGGCAGGAATGGATAGAAAAAACTAAAATATTATCATATATGTTTTTAAATGTTTTTACATTTATCCAATAAAGGATAAAGGCTTAAAATACGAAAAGAAATCAATTTTAGGCATATATACTCTAATTTTCACTAAAGGTTCACTTATCACCTTTTGATGGAGAACCATCATTAAATATAGTTTTGATCACTCTTATACATTATTTTGGATCAAATATAACTCTTCTTTAGAATCGGTACATCAAAATTTACTTTGTGTAAATTTTTGGTATCTTTCCGATAAAGTTCATTTTTTTAATGAATAGTGTAAAATGTTGTATTTTAATTCAAAACCTCTTTTTAATCTAATTTATTTATATGATTAGATTATCATTTTAATTGGTTTTAAAGTGAAATTAGAAAATATTTTTACCATTTAATCCAATGGTGGACATTGGAATTAATTTCAATTTGAAATCGGATTTAAACTAGTGTCAATCTTTTGATACTTATTGTTTAAAAAAAACACGCTATTTGTCATGACAACGAGAATTAATTATTAAATTAATTAATTTGAATTATATGTTTTGAATTTTGTAAAACAGACTTCATTTTTGAATTCGGAATATCAAATATATCTTAGGGTGAATTTTTGGTATTTTTTTGAAAAACTTCAATTTTTGATGGATAGTGAAATCACTAAGTGGTACTTATAAAAAACTGATTTTCCATTTAAATGAATTTTTTCCACCTTTGTGTTTTGAATTTAAAAAAATCATACATAAATGGTTGTCATTAAGAAGTAAAATGTGGTTCAATGAGATTAAAATAATTTTTTGGTGAATAGTAACTTATTAAGTTTTAATCACGATTAGTGGTAATTAGTGTAGTTTAAGGTAAAAATAATGTTTTAATATTATGAGATGACCTAGACACATATCCTACCCTCATTGGATATGTCATGGCCGACCAAGAAAAGCCATGGGTCAACTTGGGGACCCCATGGAGCCACTTTTATTGGAAAATGACATAAATACCTTTTATTTAATGTTAATGTAAAAAATGGCACAAACATGATATGTTTTACTAAAACAATTTTTAAATTGGGTTATACAAGTCATATTTTTTATTATAAATATTAATTGGAACGATAAAGGTATTTCCTACATCATAGTATTTTTTTTATAATTTTAGACATTAAAGAAATTAAATTATTTATGACATAATAATGATGCAGCGATGACATCATTATTTGACGATTTAAATAAAATGGAAAGATAATGTAACATATATGAACTACACATGTACAAAAATTATTGGATGGGTGGATTTCGAGCCCTTATCACCTTATACACGAATTATATCAATGTGGGACCTTTTAAAATCGAAACACATTTTCAAATAAAGTAATATTTCTTTACTTTCCAAAAGTGCCCCTCCTCTCCTCTTATAAAAGGCTCCCACCTCTACCTCCTTACCCACACTCCCAAAGCCTTTGGCTCGGCCAAACCCTGCCCATTTTGTCTCTCCACTTCCTTATCTTACTCATTGAAGCCTCACTTTTGGCAGAAGTCTTCTCAAGGAAGCTTTTGAGCTCAAACCAAAGGGAGTTACCCGATTTTGAGTTAATGTCTTCACTTGAGTCCTTTTGTTTTACTTTGCTTCTCCAACCCCCTAAACTCTTTTTATTTATTTCTTTTGTAACAAATCCAGTATCTTCAATATACTAGGATGTTTTTATAAGAAGGATTCTAGCTACACTTACACACACCTTCATCTAATGGTTAAAGAACATACTATTTCCGTGGATGGTGAATTTATGCCTCCCGAAACGATGATTGTTCAACATTTCTTTAACACCTTCAAAGGTGGCCATTAAGATGTCACTATATTTATATATGATATATAATATGTTTATGTATTCCTTAAGCTTCTGTATTTTTCATTTTGTTCATACCATTATGGTTTCCATTATGGGTAAACACGATATCTTCATTTAAGGAAGTGCGGACTACCGCCCCCTCAAAGTGATGTGATTCGTTAATGCCATATGTGGGACGTGTAAAGGATGGATTTAAAGTTATTATATATGATGTTATACTGGAATTATAATATACCTCTATTTCACTATTATTTCTTTCCATTAAAGTATGAGATAGAAATGAAAGTAGCGTTCATGCGTACGTACGACTTACCGTCTCCATGAACGGTGCATTTCATTTCTTATCCCCAAATGTAATGTACTATTAAAAGTACATGTATATAATGGATATATATAATTAATGATATATCTAAATGATGAATATAATTCTGGAATTAAAATATACATACCTCTCATTTAGTTTTAATTCCATTAATATGACAAAGAAATGAAAGTAGCGTTCATGCGTACGTACGGCTTACCGTCTCCATGAACGGTGCATTTCATTTCTTATCTATAAATGATTATGTAATATTATAAATACTTGAATATTCTGGATATATATGATATATATGATATCCAAATCCGGAATTTCATTCTGGATATAAAGAACCTTTGACCACACGAACAACATGTAATTGTAAGAAGTCCACATTCGACTTAAGAACCAAATATCGACAAAACAGACATTATTAACTTAAATGGTTTCATAATGTTTATAACATGGAAATAAGTGATATAAAAGGAATAATGAACTTTAATAATGTTCTCAATGAAGTAGAAATTAACTCAAGTTTATTATTCAAGAGATTAAAGAACGATCGAGTCAAGTCGGACCCAAGGTAAGGGATTTCGTCTCAATCTCCTTTCATTGAGGCATATTTTGTTTTACACACAACTTTTTTTTATACGGTGTATAAACCCCTTTGACTTTAAATTTTATACAAAAGGAATCTTTTTCTATGAAGAATTTTACTAAACGACAAAAAGGAATGTTTTTTTACTTACGCGGTGACAACGACCTTTTCTGTCGCCGCGTGTATTATTTGGTCTTTGGCTTCCTCAACAAGCCGTAATGTTTTTAAAATAAAATAAATACCATATAATCTTTTATGTATTTTGGTATTGAAAATGGTTTTGATAAAGGATTCTATTATGATATATTTTTATTGAAATGTGGAAATGTTATCATTCCTTTATATTGGTTTTATGTTTTATGATTTTATATTGGTACTTGGACATTTGACGGGTGGTTACGTGATAAACCATATGACAGGTGGTGCCGTGAATACCAGGACGGGTGGTTACGTTATAACCTCTAATGCATTGGGTATGGAAGTCGGCCGTATGGCTATTCCATTAAGTATGTATAGAAATTGGCCGTATGGCTATTCCATTAAGTGATATGTGTGGAAGTCGACCGTATGGTTATTCCACTTAAGTATGTTTATGTCCCAAGTTACCTTTATATATGCTATGTGTTCTTTATATGGGTTTTATGGTAACCCTTTGGTTACAAAAAGGTAAGTAATGATACTTTATTCAGTGAAGAGTTTTTACTACTTCATGAAGGTGAAGGAATTACTTTGATAGAGTATACATGTTTTACTTGATGTTTGAAAAAGTAACAGTTTTCATTCTTTGTGTATCCCTTACTGAGCTTTTTATGCTCACCCCAAGTTTTTTGAAATGTTTTTCAAAGGAATTAAAGTGGAATAAGGTCAAGGATGGGATCAAGGTAATGCCACGCTATATAAAACATGGAACTAGACATGTTTCTTTTTAAGAGTTTTTTTTTGATTATGGAAACTTAGTAGAAGTGTCTACTTTGTAATATTTTGAGATGTAATAGTTATGTCCTAATTCTCGAAAACTCTAAACCTGAAAATATCCTCAATGTGAATTATTCATTTAATTCAATATTAAGTAAGGTTTATGGCTGGGTCCTTATACTAAACATCCCAGGTGTTGTTTAATGGCGTCTCTCACTCTATTGATATATAGGGCATCTACCCAATTACATGAGTACATAGGCTCATTAGACTGGTTAGGGATGTCTGAGTTAGGACATGGTCTATTCATTAGTATTATTATAAGTATATGGATACATATATCTTCACATACCTTGGAAATAAAGGTGGATGAAATATATATAAACTATATATATTACTATCATATATATAGTAACTATTTAGATTTCTATTCCATCTATGTGTCGATAAATTTAAACCCTCCTACAGTATTTTAGGAACATGATTGGGTGGTTATTTATTTATTCCTTAGTTACTCAAAATATGTGGGGTGTAGTATGTTGGTGGTAGACCCTTTATCATGGGAATAATGAGGTGGTAATATTTTATTTAGATTAATTTATGTTGGTGTTTTCTGTGGAATTATTATAGATGAAACATAACATAAGAATTATGTTTAATCTTCTCTCGCTTGGGTTATTACAGGTGAATTGTTACACTTGACACTAAATATAGAAAAAAGGTAAAATCATATCTCCCATGGATAAGGGTTCCTAATTTTTTAAGAGTGATGGATTAGGTTCAAGTATCATATTTGTTTCACTCATGCGATTTCTTTGGAAAAGGAGTCTTTAGTGTGGTTTCCTTAGAAGGAATGGATTCTGGATCCTAATATATTTTCACTCCCATTATAAATCCTAGTTATTTTTATGTGAGAAATATAATAGAAGTTATTAGGAACATTAATTCAAAGGGAAGAGTGTCTCGTGAAGGGGGTTGATATATTCTATCAAAAAATATGGATGCTTATAATAAATTATTTGTAATAGGGTTGTTGATGTTATGAATGGTATGTAACTGATCATGTAGTATATTTAACATTTTTATAGGGTAGGTGGTTCTGGAAAATCTACTTAGAGTTTCCCATCGGAATTTCATGCCTAATGAGATAATGGACTCTGTCATTTACACTACCTGAATGTTCTTGGAGGCCACTTTGGAAATGGTGGGAAAACCCCATTTTAGAAAGTGTAGAAAAATTTCCACTAATCTCATATCAATATCTATGGATTCCAACCATTTTTGGAAATTTTTGATACTTGGATTATAACACAATAAAATGTGATATTTCTTAAACATGTTAGCGAGACACACATTCTTATCCCTAGGGATTGATATATGATCATAACTAAGAAGTACTTCTTAGAAATGGAAATGTCATGGTAAATTCATTGGGATAGAAAATGTAGGATACGTTATTATAATGAAAAAATTAATTTAGTAAAAATTAATCATCCAAATAAAGATTCGATATATATGGTTCATACCACACTTGAGAAATAAATACATAAAAGGAAACATCAGAAATCAATAAAATACATAAAAGGAAACATGAGAAATCAAGAAAATGTTAGGTCATGAAAACGATTGGAGGAAACTATATGACACACATGAAACATATAAAAACTGACTATTACAATATTTTTCTGAATATCAATAATACTACTAATCACTATTCGATGATGAACAGATATTGTCACCCTCTCCACCTCCATCTCCACTCCCTGCTACCACCTATAAGAACATTATATTGAAAATTAAATAGTGTTTCATTTTTATATTTAATCTTAAAACCAATAAAAGTTTGAAAACTAAATGATTTTGAATTTTTTTAATTTACCTACTCCCCACTAGTCGATTCAATACCACCAGGGGATATCTGCTCATCTGCTGACGTATATTAGTCAACGCTTTCTGCAAAGCGGATATCTGAGCCCCCTGTTCTTGAACTGTGTTTCATAGTGAAACAATCTCTCTCTGAGCATATATGGGAATGGGATGACTACAACAATGAGTATATACAGCTACATATCCAATGGCCTTCCAAATAACTCAGATGGAACAGGTCCCAAACCCACCCCGCACACTCTACCAGGTTGCTCCTTCCCAAGGACTTTAGCAACCGGGTCATCCTGGGAGACTAAGTAGGACTTCCTAGGATTGGAATCCCATATTTCATTGATTTTTACCTATAAATAAAATATCAATATATATTAAAATAGTTAAAACTAATAATAAGTTATTATAATGAAGAAATGAGTTCATACCCTAACATCTTTGGCAGGCTCATTAACAAAACATCCATCAGTTTTTTTGTGAACATCCAACCACACTTCAGTTAAGGATGTTTCATGCCCTAAACTCTATGACTACTTTAAAAAAAGATAAATCAATAATTTAATATATTAAAAATATAATATTGTCTTATAAATATTTAAACTAATGAAAATATTACCAGAGTCGACCAGCTTCTAGAAAATCATTTTGACCCCGCAGTGTGAGGGATGACTTACTTATCCTGGCTTGATGCATTCTTTTATGAGATATCCTAAAATAAATAAAATGTAATTTAATAGTAATGTATTCAATTTCATATCCTCTTCATATAAAATTATACATGTAAAATAAGGTTAATATAATAATATATATTTAAATATCGTCTACTTCTCATCACGATGTCTGTAAAAAAATGTTCCACTGTTCTTTGGGTACCTTATTAGGTAGCTTGTCATACATTTGTTGGATGGTCAAAAAAGTATCATGGAAATCGCTACACAATCTCCATTTGAAGTCTTTCCATTTCTTACCAAGATTTTTCAATTTCCACTTCCGTTCTATCACATCAGCAACTGTAAAGTGGAAAAAAATATGTATACAGAAATTCATTTTGAACATATTAATAACATGACATTCAATTACACCATGATGTATTAAAATTACCTTTATTTGGGAATCAAAAACTTCATTTTTCTAACTTGGTGTCATATTTCTCCAATCATCATAAGAAATCGGAAGGGAAATGGGCTCCACTGCCAGCTATCCTAGAATTTGGCCAAGTAATCCCACGACGTCATCCGTTGAGACCCCATATAAATCAAATGTGTGATTCCCCAAGCCCAATTACCAAAATTTTGTGCATTATTTTAATACATTGACATGATTAAAAGTAATCAAGTCCCAATAGACCGATCAGTTTAGTAGTCTTGGAAAATAGATTACATACATGAACATTACCTTACACATTAGAAAATAAATCACAACATAAATTATCCTTTGAGAACGCCATTAATCCCCTTTCTTAACCCTTATTATCAATCATAAAACAATTCTTGGAATCCTGGGAAAATAAAACAAAGAAAAGGGTGATCTCAGATTATTAGTAAGGATAACAGTATAACGGAAAAATTCATAAATAAGCATAAACATTTAAGGCAATGTATAAGACTAAAAAAAATCTTTTTAAACTTAAACATAAGCATAATATGGAAAAGATAAAATAAAATAATTCTATTTACATATTCACATGGATATTCTACTAGTGGAATAATCACATGCAATATCAATGTTCACTCTCATAATGACGAAATGCATAATGCCCGACATCATAACCACATAGTCAAGGCCTTGTGCCAAGACTAAAAATAAGATTTTGTCAAGGCCTTGTGCCAAGACACTAGTTTCTCTCATGAGACCTACCGATGCATTGAGGAGATATAGAGGGCTCCACCCATCACTTACTAAGTCCAATGCAGTCTTCATATAAAAAGGTTTAAGCATAACATAAACACTCATATTAAAACTAGCATACGAAATTTGAATACTTTATCCATAAACCATGAATGGTATAAAAATAACACATCCACAATCAAACATATCACAAAACCTTCAATACAATATGGAATATTTTTATCATAATAAATCAACCTAGATCAAGAATAATATCTAGTTAACGATGTTGAAGTAGTTGAAAATGATCATCAAAACTCTTTAAGAGAAATATCCCTTTTCCATGAAAACTTTTAAAAGTCACACAATTTATAAAGGAATTAATTTAAAAGATGTTTTTGAATCAAAGTTACCCATACAACATTGAAACTTTTTAAAGGAATTCACATTTTAAATCCTTCATGTCCATATAAAGAAATCTTTAAAATCATTTTGAAAACATTGACATTAATGAGAAAGGTTTAGAAGAATAAATCTTTAAAACAATTAAAATTATTTTTTAGTTAAATAGTCCCTTAAAAAGAATCTTTTTAAAAAATATTTTATGAAACATGTACATGGATAATAAATA
Organism: Viscum album; assembly: GCA_963277665.1. Classification (NCBI taxonomy): domain Eukaryota; kingdom Viridiplantae; phylum Streptophyta; class Magnoliopsida; order Santalales; family Viscaceae; genus Viscum; species Viscum album. Next base: position 1,283,439,697 of record OY728136.1, on the reverse strand, counting down.
TTTCCTAGTAAAAACTTACACATAAACAATCTCAAATAATAATGAGATTGAGAAATTAACCCTTAGCTTGCACTTTACTTTGGTCGAGGGTACATTTATCCTCTTGTATAATGAAAATAGTATGTTATTAAATTATAACAGAACCATATTCATATTTATTATATAATACATTATTCATTTATGACTTTAAACTACCCATTTAATAATGATTTTCTTGCTAAATTAACATTTTGGGTAATAATTTCGTTTTTTATCGTACGCATTTTAACTTTTTATTCTTGATCGTATCATTTAGATCATGATTTAAATACATCCAGAATATAAAAATTTATTTATATATTATATATATTTATAATATAAATATTTATAATTGATAGATATATGATATTGAAGGCACCGTTTATTGAGAAGGTAGGCTATACGTACGCATAAACGCAGTTTCCGTTTTCATATCGTTTTGAACAGAAGTAAGTGAATATGTTATATGAAAGTACATACATAAATAAATAAATAAATATATATATATCCAGTATAATTACTATTTCATATATTACTTACTTATTAATAATATATATTTCTATAATCATTAGCTGAGTGGTACCCACTGGTTTTACCCCTCGCTCTCTGTGGTAACTGACCTAGGGACGAGTTCCGCCTGACTCAGACACTATGCGTATTATGCACAAGGAGATTCAAAGCCATTTGCCTAGTCGGGGAACGTACGAAGTGCTTTGGCATGGCGGGGCCCCCAGTGGGAGATGAGTGTTACCCTTACACACATTTTTCCCATGGGGTGTTAGCCAAGTGGTACCCGCTGGTTGTACCCCTCGCTCTCCATGGGAACTGACCCAGGCTCGAGTCCCGCCAGACTCGGACACTGTGCATATTATGCACAGGGCGATTCAAATCCATTTGCCTAGTCGGGGAACGTGTGGCGTGATCTGGCATGGCTGGGCCCCCAGTGAGAGACGAGCGTTACCCTTACACACGTTTTGTAGTTGGGGTTTTGGCTTAGTGGTAAGCACCCCTTAAATCTACATGAAAAATGGGGGTTCAAAACCCATTGGGCGCAGGGGACTGTAGCAGTACTGTAGTGTACTGTAGCAGTGGCGGCACTGTAGCAACTGCGGGCACTATAGCGGCGGTAGGTCACTGTAGCGGCGAAAGAGCACTGTAGCAGCGGTGGGTACTATGCAGTACTGTAGCAACGCGGGTACTGTAGTAGTACTATTCACAGAATGGGCTTTGGGCCAACAAAATGGGCCTATGGGTCATGTAATGGGCTAAATGCCCACTAGGCCTTCGGGCTATGTAATGGGTCTCCCTCTACCCAGTTAAAGAGGTCTTTGCATTTATTTAATAATAAAATGAGGCTTCGGCCCCAACCTTTAAAAAAAATTATTATACCCATCCAAATAATTAAGTGTTTGAATAACAAATTACACCACGACGTGGATACGTTAATCCGTACGCATGCACATATGAAGACTTTTTTATTTATTGGATGGATAGATTAATGAAAATGGTTGTAACAATTTTATAATAACATCAAATTATATATAATATACTGGAGTTGTTATCTTAGAATGGAAACAACAAGGAAAGAGGAATTAGAAGAAGATAAGAACTTAAAAGAGGTGATGAAATATTTACCTCTTCTTCAGGTTATTTTTTTTTGATTTGATCAAAAGGTCTCCCTAGGTTGGCTTTATGAAAAAAAGAAGGCCTATAAGATGAAGGGAGGAAAGTTGGGAGGATATTTGGGTAGGTTTTGGCTGAGCCATAAGGCTTTGGAGGTGTGAAATTAAGAGAAGTGTAAGTACCCATTTATAAGAGAGGTGAGGGTCACTTTAGGAAAAGCTTGAAATATTATTTTATAATAAAATCCTTTTAGGTTTGTAATGGCTCAAAAATAAATTATTTAAAGGATAAGGTGTCTATGAGTCGAAAACCTCTCCAAAAATAGGTTTTAGATAGGTTTAGTTCATCATATTAAACTTATCTATTATATTTAACTCTTAGTTTAATAGTTTGACATTTACCATATCTCTTTGAATTTTTATATTATATGGTTTATAAACTTGCTATAAAAAGACAAGAGAACCCCATGTGGTTCTTTATTAATATATATAACTTTATCTAAGTATTTTGGCAGAACCTTAGATTTTTAGGAATATTATATCAATTAATAATATAATATTTGTTTTAAAAACTCAATTATGTCAAATTTGACACTATTTAGTATTTGATTTTTTTGAAAGTCATAAAAACTTTATCACTTAGAATAAAATATATTTACCCAACCCTAACATTTCATATTAACTTATAAAATTAGTGGAATTAATGATAAGTCTCAATTTACATTTATTTGGATATTTATAATATCAAATATTTTAATATTTCTTTAATAAGGTAATTATTGCATCATCATTGTTTTATAAATAAATTAAATTATATAATGTCTAAAAGTTATAAATAAAAAACCATTATGTAGTAAATATCTTTATCTTGATAATGAATATTTATAGTCGAATTTATCTTTTGTATAACCTCATATTAAAAATGGATTACTTATTAAACATTGAATTTAACTCTTTTAACTCTTCTTTAAATAAAATAATATTAAATGTCATAATCTGATCCAAGTGGACAAAGAGAATCATATTTTATTCTTATGTTTGTTTTTGGTTGAAATATAATTATCCAATAGAATTAGGACATATTTTGGGATAATTATGATATCATTTTCACCCTTAATTACACTATTTACTTTTAACTGTGGTAAATAAAAGTCAAAAGTTACTATTCACCAAAAATTATTTTCATCTTATTGAAGAACATTTTAATTACTGATATTAAACATTTCTCTCAGATTTTTGAAATTAAACTCATAGAAGTGGTAAAATTATGTTTTATGCAAATTTGCTAACGTGCCAAGAAGGTGGGTAAAAGAGGTTAAAAAGTTCAATAGAATTTTATACATCTAATTTTTAATATAAAATGACTCCATTGAATTGAAATGAACTTATATAGGTATTAAATATCTATTTTTAATTAAAATAAATTTAAATAAAATAAATAATTATTTAAATAAAAATTTAGTTTTAGATAAAAAGATAGTGTTTTTCACTATTCATCAAAAATTGAATGTTTTGAGAAAAATAAAAAAAATTCACCCTAAGCTAATTTTGATATTATGAATTCAAAAATGAAGTATATTTTACCAAATTAAAAACATATAAGTTTCATTTAATAATTTTAAATTAATTTCTTTTGTCAAAACTAAAAAATGAGGTTTTAAAAAGTAAAAATTATCAAAAGATTAACAAGTGTTTATGTCAAATTTAAATGTGAAATTACTTATAATGAACTATATTGTATTAAATGTTAAAAATATAATCTAATTATAATTTCAAACACATTCAAATTCATAATTTATCATTATAAATTATTTCGACTAAAAAAGTTTTTTTCAATTAAAATATAGTATTTTTCACTATTCATCAAAATATGAATGTTATTAGAAAAGTACCAAAAATTTATACAAACTAAATTTTTATGTCCTTATTCTAAATAATAATTTACTTTCATTAAATTGAATATATAAAAGTCTCAAATATGGGTTTTAAAAAGGGTTCACCATTAAAATACTATAAAATTGCATTTTTTAAAAAATAATTATTTATCCAAAAAATGAATTTGTTCTTATATCTTGTATAAGAAACACATAATATGGATTTTAAAATTATATTGAATATATAATATTTAAAATGAAGTTAATACTATTCATAACCGCCTTTTGAACAATTAGTTTAGTAAGTTGTGGTGTGCTTGAACTCAGTGTTGCGTGTAACACAAGCTATTGAATTGCTTTAATGAGATAATGTACTTTGAAATCTTATGGTGTTACATTCTCCCCTACTTCAATAAGTTGAACCCCCGAAATTTGAAATTGTTCTTCTAAAATAAATGGTTTAAAATAGAAAAATACATTTGTGGAAAACCCACATCAGAAATTGGTTTAATAAAATTTACTCTTAATAAGTGGGAAAGATAAACGAAAAAGTTACCACCAAATTATGATCTCGATTAGAAGAACATTGGTGGAAATTAGAGAAACATAATTGGATGAAATACTTAAATATTTATAGGGAGCGATTGAGGTAATAAATTACAAACAAGTGTAAAATTGAGGGCCTCAATGCTATCAATCTAAGATGATGTAAAATATCATGGGTTCAACAAAACATAAGATATTAGGATAACACGTTTTTGGTTTTAAGATCCATTCCCTAAATTTTATGAATTCATTTATTCATATAATAAGAGGAAAAATATACTTGACAAGTAGAGTTTCGTCCTTCAACTAATTCCTACCAAAAACTCATCTTTCACTCCAAAAGATAATATAATTCAAACACATTCTATTTATCCGAATCATATAGGGTTTTAAAAATAAATAATTTATAATTAATTTGTCATAATATTAAAAAAACAACATTATACTAGCTAGGACATCACGTAGGCTAGTGTAAGGTGATACACCCTGGTCACCCTTCGGTTCCAGGTTCAAGTCTCGTGGCCTTGTCGGACGTGACGGGTTGTCACCCAACCTCCGGGTTGTCCTTTTTAGGAAAATCCCAAAATAATCTCAAGCACAAGAGCCTCATACTAGCTAGTGAGGACTCGATAGGTGCATCCAAGAGACCCAAGTTCAAATCCAGGTGGAGGAATATTTCTGGGGTATTGTAGCAGTACTGTAAAAGGAACTGTTCGATACTGTAGTAGCCAGAACAATTCATCCATATGGGCCTTCGGGCCACCGGTTTGGTCCTCGGGTCATTCAAGGCTTTCGGGCCACCCAAGGCCTTCGGGCCAGTTGATTTTCAAGGCCTTCGGGCTACCTTATAGCCTTCAGGACACCCAAGGCATTCAAGCCACATGAATGCAGGCCCCAGACACACTACAAAAAAGGAGCAGCCCCAGATGAGGATTCAGAGTAGGTGTACTCCCCAGAACAGAGCCAAATGGATTATCAGAATGAGAGGGTATGGCTATGCCATCGGACCAGCCTGTGCTTTCACGGGAAGCCTAACCAAACGGTTATGAAAAGGTGGAGAGCTACTATCAAGATGCAGATGCTGGGGAGGGGCAGTTCCTTGTAGATAGTCTGGTTGAATTCCCTAAGAGATTCGGGTCATGTAATCTCCTAAGCCTACGGGCTATGTAATCCCTGAGCCTACGGGCCTTGTAAGGGTCCCCCCTCATCCCTTGAAAGGGGGGTTATCAAAAATCAATAAAAATGAAGGCCTTCAGGCCATTTAGGAAAAATAATCTCAAGAAATTATTTAACCTTAAAAATAGTATTCAATTTCGAACTTAATATATTCCAACCTTTAGACTTACCCAAAATAATTCTATCCAGACTCACAATCCAAAATTTATATGGAAGGTAAACACAATGAAGACCATTTTTTCCACGTAATAACATGTGAATACCTTCATCATGTATTCTTTTAAAACATGGTAACACCCTGAATTATCATATTACCGTATTGATTACATTCATGCTCCATTATTCTTTATAGAATACATGATATACTCCTTATATCCAAAAATGTTTTAAACTCCAATAGTAATGGAATATAGAAATCATTGATCAGTTTCAAGGTAGTCAAGAATATCCAATATAATTTATCCAAATCAATAATATCTTATTCCAAAATCACTACCTTAGTATCAGAATCATATTAAGGTATATCTATCTCTCAACCATATATTTTCCAAAAATTTAACATGCCATTGAGTCATTTTTCTTAGTTCTACACAATAGTATTACAGTACAATCCTTATATACTCTATAATTTTTATAACATCTACATCATTAATACAATACTCAAATTCCACAATACATTAATTACAACATAAGAACTCTTAATCATTACTCTTTATCTTCGGTAGAATCATAACATTATTATTATCCAATAGTAGAATTTGGGGTATACATTGATGATTTGGATATTGATTCACGTAGTGTCCCAACTCCTTGAAAATGAAGCATTATACATTTTTATCCTTTTTCTTACCCTTGAAATTACGTACTTGCTTTCCTTTTTCTCCACACTTATTACAAACTCCCATTCTCTTTAAGCATTTACCATGGTGATTATTTCCATACCTGTCACATATGGGAAAATTCTTCTTTCCCCTCTTCCCATTATCCACATTTCTCTCTTCAATCCTTTTCTTGTCTTACTTAACTTCAATTCCATAGGACTCAGAGAATTATTTACTTATCTTATTAATACATGATACTATTTCTTCATATGATGAGAATATGTGGGAGAGTATTTTCATTTTAAATGTTGGCTTAATACCATGAAAGATATGATCCTTTTTAATCTTTTGATCATGCGTATTGTTGGAATTTTCATTCCTTATACTAGGCACCATTTCTAAACAATGGAATACACAATGTTAGTATATGAATTGTAATTCATAATTCCAATCTTGTAAAATACCTAAAATGAATTGAAAAGATTATGAATATAATCTATAATCATAAAATGTTTTCTTTGAGGAAGTATTTACTCCAAAATCCTTCATACTAGCATGTAATGAAAATGTGAATTATCTTAAGCATATCCCCTGGGAGTGTCGTTACCAAGAGTGCAGCAAGGCCCATTGTTGTGAATGAGTTCCCATTTGAGTCTAGCTCAAAGCAGTGTTTTTAGGTTTTACCCCTAGGTACATCTGTGCCAGAGCCGCCTCTACCTGCTCGTATCCAGACACAAATGTATTCCTTGTAAAACTCACAAAATCTCTACAGTACTAAAATTCAAATAAGTTCTTCTATACTAATTCTCAAATTCTATCTTAGGGTAATGTGCTATAATCAGAGTTTATCTAAATCTAGATTCCAAGGTTATTGCTAAAAATTTTCTGATACCATGTGTAATTCCCCGAGACCAGTTACCCGAAGTTGTTGCATTATTTTAATACATTGGCTTGATTATAAGGAATAAAGTCCCAAAAGACCAATAAGTTTAGCTGTCTTGGAAAATATATTACATACATGAACGTTACATTACAAATTAGAAAATAAAACACAACATAAATGATCCTTTAAAAATGCCATTACCCTATCATTAACCTTCTTATCAATCATAAAACGCTTCTTAGAATCCTGGGAAAATAAAAAAAAATAGAGGGGTGAGCTTAAATGCTCAGTAAGGATACCAATGTAGTGGAAACTTTCATAAATAAGCATAAACATTTATGGTAATTTATAAGACAAAAACAAAATTCTTTTAAACTTAAAATCATCATAATATGGAAAATAAAAAATCAAATAATTCCATTTACTTATTCCCATGGATATTCTACTAGTTGAATAATCACATGTAATATCAATAACAACATTCATAATGATGGAAGGCATAATGTTGGACTTCATAACCACATAGTCAAAGACTTATGACAAGACTAAAAATAAGATTTTGTCAAGGCATTGTTCCAAAACACTTGTTTGTGTAATGAGACCTACCGATGCATCGAGGAGATATAGTGGGCTCCTCCTGCCACTTACTAAGTCCAATGCATTCCTCATATGAAAAGGTTTAAACATAACATATATAATCATATTAAAACTAGCATACGAAATGTCAATAATTTATCCATAAAGCATGAATGGTATAAAAATAACACATCCACAGTCAAACATATCACAAAAACTTCAATACAATATGGAAAATTTTTATCATAATAAATCAACCTCTATAAAGAATAATATCCAGTAAAGGATGTTAACAAAGTTGAAAATGATCAGTAAAACTCTTTGAGAGAAATATCCATTTTTCATGAAAAATATTAAAAGTCACACAATTTATAAAGGAATTCATTGAATGGTTATTTTTGAATCCAAGTGTCACATAACACTCTGAAACTTTTGAAAATAATTAACATTTTGAAAACATTCATGTCCATATAAATAAATCCTTAAAATCATTTTGAAAACATGGACATTAATGAGAAAGGTTTAGAAGAATAAATCTTTAAAACATTTAAAATTATTTTTTAGTTAAATAGTCCCTTAAAAAGAATAATTTTGAAAACTCTTTCATGAAACATGGACATTTATAATAAATATTTCCTAGTAAAAACTTACACATAAACAATCTCGTATAATAATGAGATTGAGAAATTAACCCTTAGCTGGCACTTTCCTTTGGTCAATGGTACATTTATCCTCCTGTATAAAGACCATTGTATGTTATTAAATTATAATAGAACCGTATTTATAATTATTATATCATAAATTATTCATTTATGACTTTATACTACCCATTTAATATTGATTTCCATGTTAAATTAACATTTTGGGTAATAATTGCTTTCTTTATCGTACATGTTTTAACTTGTTATTCTTGATCGTATCATTTAGATCATGATTTAAATACATACAGAATATAAAAATTGTTTTATATATCATATAAATTTATAATATAAATATTTATAATAGATAGATATATAAAATGGAAGGCACCGTTTATGGAGACGGTAGGCCGTACGTATGCATAAACGCAGTTTCCATTTTCATATCGTTTGGAACGAAAGTAAGTAAATATGATATATTTATGTACAAACACACACACACACACAGACACATATATATCCAGTTGAATTATTATTTCATATATTATATACTTATTAATAATAAATATTTTTATAATCATCATTGAATGGTTAATGTGGGAATGAATCTCATCGCTTCGTGGAGACGGTAATCCGTATGTATGCACGAGCAAAAATATCATTATATTGATGGAGAAATAGTATGCAATTGTATAGTATATCATATATAAAAAATAAGTAACATGTTATATTTATTACTTACATTAGTTATAATCATTATTATACCCATCCAAATAATGAAGTGTTTGAATAACAAACTACACCACGATGTGGAGACAGTAATCTGTACATATGCATGTATGGTGACTTTGTAATTTATATGATGGATAGAGTAATGAAAATGGTTGTACCATTTTTATAATAAAATAAAATTATATAGAAAATACTGGAGTTATTATCTTATAATGGAAACAACAATGAAATAGGAAGTAGAAGAAGAAAAGAACTTGAAAGTTGTGATGAGATATTTACCTCTTCTTCAGGTTCTTCATTTTTATTTGATCAAAAGGGATCCTTAGGTCGTCTTTCTGACCAATTTAATGTCTCTATAATGAAGATATGAATTTTGGGAGGATATTTGGGTAGGGTTTGGCTGAGCCAAAAGGCTTTGGAGGTGTGGAATTAAGAGAAGGGGAAGTGACCTTTTATAAGAGATGTGAGGGTCACTTTAGGAAAAGCTTGAAATCTTATTTTATAATAAAATAATTTTTGGTTTATAATATCTCAAAAATAAATTATTTAAATGATATGGTGGGGAAAGGTCTAAAACATCTCAACTGATAGTTATTAGACAGGTTTAGGTCATCATATTAACCTTATCTTTTAGATTTAACTCTTAGTTAAATACTTCGATATTTTACATGTCTCTTTTTATTTTTATATTATATGGTTAATAAACTTTCTATAACAATCCAAGAGATCTACATGTGGTTAAGTATTAATATATATAACATTATCTAAGTCCTTTGGCCAAACCGTAGATTTTTAAGAATATTATATCAATTAATAATATAATATTTTTTTTAAAAACTCAATTATGTCAAGTTTGACACTATTTAGTGTTTGATTTTTTTGAAAGTCATAATAACTTTACCACTTCGAATAATTTTTTTTAACCAACCCTATCATGTCATATTAACCTATAAAATTAGTTAAATTCTTCAAAATTCTCAATTTACATTTATTTGAATATTTATAAAATCAATTATTTTAATATTTCATTAATAACGTAATTACTACATCATCATTGTTTCATAAATAAATTAAATTATATAATTTATAAATATTATAAATAAAATAAAATTATGTAGGAAATATTTTTAGATTTTTAATTTATATTTTTAGTAGAGTTTATCTTATGTTTAACCCTATATTAAAAATGGGTTAGTTATTACACTTTGAATTTAATTCTTTTAACTCTTCTTTAAATGAAATAATAATAAATGTCCTAATCTAATCCAAGTGAACCAGAGAGGATCATATTTTATTACTAAGGGTTTTTTGGTTGAATTATACATATCCAATAGAATTAGGACATGTGTTAGGGTAATTATGAAATCATTTTTACCCTTAATTACCCTATTTAGATTTAACCGTGGTCAATAAAAGTCAAAAGTTACTATTAACCAAAAATTATTTTCATCTTATTGAACAACATTTTAATTACTAATATTACTAGTGTATCTCAGATTTTTGAAATTCAACTCATAGAAGCGGTAAAATTAAGGTTTATGCAAATTTGCTAACGTGCCTAGAAGGTGGGTAAAAGAGGTTAAGAAGTTCAATAGAATTTTATACATCAAATTTTTATTATAAAATGACTCCAATGAATTAAATTGAACATATATAGGTATTATATATCTATTTTGACTTAAAATAAATTTATATAAAATAGATAATTATTGAAATAAAAAGTCGGTTTAAAATAATAACACATTGTTTTCACTATTCATTAAAAATTGAAAGTTTTCAGAAAAATACAAAAAATTCACCCTAAGATAATTTTAATATTATGAATTGAAAAATATAGTATATTTTACCAAATTAAATACATATAAGTTGGATTTATTAATTTAAAATTAATTCCCATTTTCAAAACCAAAAAGCAGGTTTTTAAAAAGTAAAAACTATCAAAAGATTAACATGTATTTATGTCAAATTTAAATGTGAAATTACTTATAATGACATAAATTGTATTAAATGATAAAAATATAATCTAATTATACTTCCAAACCATTCAAATTCATAATTTATAAGTTTAAATTATTTCGATTAAAAAAGATATTTTCAATTAAAACATAGTATTTTTCACTATTCATCAAAATATGAAAGTTATCAGAAAAGTACCAAAAATTTATCCAAACTAAATTCTTATGCCCAGATTATAAATAAGAATTTAATTTAATTAAATTCAATACATAAATGTGTCAAATATTGATTTTAAAAAGGGTTCTTTATTAAAAAGCGGTAAAATTTCATTTTTTGAAAAATACTTATTTTATCTGAAAGAAAAGGAATCTATTCTTATATTATATTTAAGAAACACATAATATGGATGTTTAAATTATATAGAGTATATAATTTTCAAAATGCAGTTTATAATATTCATAACCGCCTTTTGAGAAGTTAGTTTAGTGAGTTGTGGTGCGCTTGAACTCGATGTTACATGTAGCACAAGTTATTGAATTTCTTTAATGAGATAATGTACTACAAAATCTTGGGGGTGTAAAAAAATTGGTCAAATATTTTCTATCCATTCATATTCCACACATCTATACTTTTTATATTTTTCTCCATAGTTTCATTTTTTTCATCTTTAATGAACAAACAATTAGTATAAAAAAGTGCAATAAATTTATTTATATTAGAATTTGTACCTGTAACAGTGACCCTCCAGTATGCCCATGATGAACTAGAAGTGGCGCACCACCACCCCGCTGCTGAGGCTGCTAAAGGGGGAGTCAATGACTCAACTTTTAAATGGACTCTCACAAAGGGTTCGAGAGATGGTTCCTGAGGAGATGGTGTAGGGGGGCAGACAGCTGGTGGTTCAGATGTCATAGGGAGGGAGACAGATGGATCGTCATCTGTCACAGTAGTGGATAAAATAGTGTATTGCTTCCACCTTGGAATTCCTATCATTTAATAAAATAAAATTAAGTTTAGAACATATATTTAAAAAAAATATTCATAATTATTTTTTAAAAATGATAATAGATGCCCAATACTAACAAATAAAATATATATAACAATGATAATGAATGACTGCACAAATGTAATAAGTGGTTGCTAAATGAATAAATAACTGTACATACAATCATTTTCCCCTTTAATCATATTTATTTCCTACTCCATTACTTCATCCACTTCATTCATCCTTTCTAGACAAAATTTTTCAATATCATGATGGAAAAATAATTTTTCTTCTTGTTATTGATGATATTTAATTTCAAATGTCAAATCTTCAACTTAATCACCCATATCAAACAAATCTCACTGAATTACGTGGGAAACTACACTTCACCCTTCATCCACAAAATCATTCACATAATATACCATTTTTTCTTGAAATGATAAGATATATGGATCATGAAGTTCACGATCACCAACATCCATCAAGTGAGAGAAGTTCGCAGAAATAAATTGCAAGGAATCTCTTTTAACACCTCTGATAATATTAACCCAATTGCATTTGAATAAAATAACTGAAAAGTTCTCATGGTAGTTTACTTAAATAATATCAGTCAGCTTTCTATAGTATCCCACTTTAGAAAATGTAAATATACCACTATTCTGTGTTTTCAAACCCCTTTCTCGATCAACTATATGAAATCTAAATCCATTCATGTTGTAAGCATCGAACATTCTAACTTGTTTTAGAGGTCCTCAAGCAGGAAACTTCAAATATTCTAAAAACTATGCTCGAGTATCAGTATTCATGATCCAAAAAAAGAAATATAATTTATTATATTTACACAATATATCTTTCAAACTAATATTCATATTTATTGCAATATTTATGAACTTACACGTCATACAAACCATTCTAGAAGATCTTTATTAATAGATTTCATTATGTCTTTCTCATTTTGTGTTCGGAATCCCATTTATCTCTTCGTTTTTATCCTCAAATATTCAATAAATGGATCCAAAATTTCACTATTCAACATCAAATATCTATGTGCCTGTAATAATTTCAATTTTGTCAGTGTCACATTTGAGGCCTTCCCAACTGATCGACCAATATCAGGAAATATTTTTTATTTCTGATGTATTTAAAATTGAGTCAATGTATCGTCAACACGTCCAACTCGATTAAATCTTGTCTCAATATCATCCATGTATCTAGGACAAAAGGTCAGACAATCTTCAGCCTAATAGACTTCAACAATAGAGCCTTTTGGTTGAGCTTTATTTCTCATGTATGATTTCAAATTCCCAAGATATATGTGAAATAAAATAAAAAAATTATTCATTTAATTAAGTTCCCAAAATTGTTTACATAACTGAAAAACATATAAAGAAAGTACCGATCAATTGGATACATCCATCGATAATGAATGGTGCCTCCTAATTTAGCTTCCTCAACCAAATGCACAGTTAAATGCATCATGATAGTAAAAGATGACGGAGGACAGATCATCTCCATAGAACAAAGGGTCAATACAAACCTCTCCTGGAAGTTGTCAAGCTGAAATGAATGTAGATCTATCTCACATAGTTTTCTGAAAAACTTGAAGAATTGGAGTACAACAACAATAACCTTTTTAGGTAATAATGTACCCAATTCCAATGGTAGTAACTATTGTAACAAAATATGTGAATCATGAATTTCCAATCCATGTAACATACGATTATTCAAGTCAACACACTTCAATATGTTACTTGAATACCCATCATATATCTTCACATTATTTAAAAATAAAAGGAATGTATCTTTATACCTATTTTTCATTTAAAAAATTTCCGAAGAATACTTTTCATTCTCATCTGGCTAGAGATCACATTATATGTTCATTACTTGTAAGTCATTGTGAAAATTGAGATGATCCTTCGAATTTCCATGCTCATTAAGTAATGTGAAAATCAAATTGTCATAGAAATTCTTCTCAATATGCATCACATCATGATTATACCACAAAAAATTAAATTCTCAATATGAAAGTTTGAAGAATATATGTTTTTTCTTATATTATTGCATTCTGATTTCACTTGACGATGCACTTCGAACCCATTTCCCGCTATCATTAAAATGAAGAACCTTCCCAAATTCTGTTTCAACATTTTCATTTTGTGTCAATATTTCAAAACTAGTTATCAAATTTGGAGCTGGTATACAAACAATGAAACCATTAAATTTTGATCTATTCAGCCAAAATCTATGAGATGCATCGAGAAATCTTCGATGGCACAAGAAGCACCATTTTCTACTATGAGGTAGCCGTTTTGGATCAAAATCAATGTTACAAATAGGACAAGAAAAACCCATGTAAATGTTCTTACGAGATAAATTCCCTAGCCCAGGGAAGTCACTAATGGTCTACATTAAAGCAACATCCATTTTGAACATTTTTTTAGAAAAATCATCAAATGTCTCAACACCATTTCTACATAACTCCTGTAATTCTTCAATCAAAGGCTGCAAGTATACATCAATATAATTTCTAGGAATTGTTTTGCTAGGAATAATCATAGAAATGATAAAATATGTTTTTTGTGTACACATCCACCGAGGTAGATTGTAAGGGATCAAAATAACTGGCCAAATGATATAACTGGTACTAAATTTACCAAATCAATTGAATCTATTGACAGCCAATCACAATCGAACATTCCTAGGATTATATGAGAAATACAGATGTAATGAATCAAATTTCTTCCATGTTTGTGAATCTCGTGGATGTCTCCTTAACCCATCATTGTTATTATCTACAGAATTCCACTTCATGTGTTCGGCAGTTTTCGATGACATGAATAATATTTGAAATTGAGGATTTAAATGAAAGTAACAGAAATCCTTTGCAGGTGTTATGCCTTTCTTATTCTTCATGAAAATATGTTGATTCAGACTTCCAACATCACCCATTAACTACCATCTATAAGAAGAACATTTTTTTTTCAATTCTATCTACTTGAATCCTCTCGCCAATAAAGTATACAATCACTGGGACAGACATGTATTTTTGTATAATTCAGACCACGCCTCTTAACAACTTTTTCTATATCATAAAAAGACTCAAGGATTTTTTTTCAGGAAATGCATCATGCAACAATTCCAATATCAAGGACATTGCCTTATTTGTAATTCCACATAGACATTTGATATGGTACTACTTCGTCATAAAATAATGATTTGAATATTTCAAACATCCACTACATAAATATTGATTTCCATCAGCAACTAAATCATGAAACAGATTTTCCTCAGTGAAGTTTTCTCTTACATTTGTCTCCATAGAATCAAAAGGAGGATTTAGTGATATATTACAATATTGATCTGGTTGTGCTATAGTCTCATGAACATCACTTGTCACGTTGAAATTTGTAGAATCCTCATCTGGTTGTTCTGTTATGTTTTTATGTTGATAGTGGTGTCTTGTAGTGCTGAATGCATCATTTAGGTGGTTTTTCATTTCATTTTCCATTGTCAACAAAGTTGGGAGCTCATTCTATGGATTAATATCAGTGCTCAACCTTTATGTAACATTCGATTCTCCATGCCAAATCCAACATAAATATTGATCCAAGAATTTCTTCAATATTAAATGTTCATAAACATAATCTCTCTCCATCCATCTTCTAAATTTACATTTAGGGAATGGAAATATTATTCTCCCTTGAACGAATCGATTGGAAATTTCAAAATCTAAAAACCCTTTCAAACCCTTAATATACTGGGGTGTGTTCCTTGGTAATGTGATTTAGCTTTTATCCATGAATATAACAATGTTCCTATACAATATTAAAAAAAATTAAATCAAATAGTTACTACTAAATAGGGAAAGAGATTCATATATACTTGTTCAAAAAATATATAAATATGTTACATAAGGGTTTCTTATATAAATACATATAGTAAATCACCCACTACAGAACTAAAGAATATATGGGCATGAATGTTTATGCATATACACATGTGATTAAAAAATCACTTGAAGAAACAAGAAGATAGTGTGTATTTTCTTAGGAAATATACATTTTAAGATGATAGTAAGTATTTTTAGATATATTTGAGCAAGTTCAGCATTAGTTCAAAAGATAAAAGTTAAGTTGAAGCATTATATTAGAAGTCAACTTATAGAGCTTTGGGATATTTTCAAGTTGATCATTCAGATATAGCAGTTAGTTGAATTTGAAGTATTATTTTCTATAATTCATGAGAGTATATTGAACCGAAATTCATGCAAAGATATTAATTATATTCAGTGTAAGTCATTGAATTTTATTCCTTTTATATTAGGAACTATAATTTCTAATTTGATAATAATATATAAAATAGGTTTTTACATTAACATGATATATAAATACATAAAATATAAAACATGCACTTTATCAATGCACAAAATTTATAAAACATGGTATGGAGATGTTTTTCCTAAAACAATTTCAATTGAAAACTCATTCTTCTATCCTTAAAACATCACCCCTTTTATAAAAAACCCTTACATGGTTTAAAAACATATCAAAGGAAGTTATAATAATGGCTAGAAAATTTAAAAAAAGCCCCTCACTTGAATTATTTTACACAACTAACTCAAAGGAAACAAGGATAACTATGAAGAAAAACTCCCTATAGAAAGTTGCAAAATATGCCAATAAAAAAGTGGAAAAACACTAATCAATATCTGTACTAAATCATTGGAGGATCAACTTTTCAATGAAATTCCATACAAGTAAAAAAGTAATACACAAGATAATAAATAATTAAAACCATAACACATGATAAATATCACGAGGAAACACATTAGGAACTAACATGACAAGTATAATACATGAAAAGGTGGACCTAATTATATCAGGGTAATGGTCAAAGATACATCAAACAAATCACTCAAAACCCAATCTCAACTATGACACCCCACTAGCTCGGTATTTCTTAGAACTAGTGGTAACTAGAAAGTGGTTAATATCAATGTTTCTAGAAACATCCCATGACTCCCACTTAGTATCCTAGGGTTCCATATAAAATAAACAAAGGAGGTGATACACTTTTAAAGTGAATTTCATATAATGAAAATAATAATAGCCAAAGGCTAGCATAATAATGAAATCCTTCCCACATCCTACATTTAGTGTATAATGAACCCCCAACCATAAGAAAATCATGAATCACATCACAAACAACCATCACATGGATACACATGACATCATAAATAAATGAAAAGGGGATCAACAAGGGAACAATGAACCAATAATCTCAAATATCACATCACAAAGTGTCATCCAAGACTTTCAATTATCACATATAATATATACATTTGTAAATACATTTTTAAAATGTTTTGTAATCCAAACACCAATATAAGGGAAATCATAATCATTTCCAAAACACCACAAACATAACCCAAATGAATCAAAATTCAATTTCATAAAAAAACATGTCCCTTTAAAACATGGAGACCATTTAACCCCCAAAGGGTAACCCACTTTGAAAAACCAATTTCCCTTAAAATCAAATGTCCATGTGTTTTTCTTATATAAAACCATTCCTTTAATTTTACCAAACATGTCGAATGTATAAAATACAAATTTACATTAAAATTTAATTTAAACATGAAATTAAAACTTTTAAGACACATGAAAACCATGTTAAGTTATATAAAACCATTATAAACCAAACCTATATAACAGACACCCTCATTATCTGGATTAGAAATTAATTTATAAATCCAAGCACAAATAAATCTCTTAAATAAAATTCAATGAAATGGAAACACTAACATAAATAAAATTCATCGGCCGTAGGGTGGCGTGCTAGGGTTCAGGTCTCGTGGGGGTTGGGGGAAGAAGGTGGGGTCATGGGGGTTGGGGGAGAAGGGGGAGAAGGGGTTGGGTGTTGGGGAGAAGTGTTGTGGATGGCCGGACAATGGAGGGGAGTTGAGCTGGGGTTCAAGGATCGCTCACGGGGGTCTGAGGGAGAAGGGGTGCCGGGGTCGGGGGGGTGGGGGGAGTGTCAGCACTGAAAAAATGTGGTTTAGCGGCGGTTTACAAAACCGCTGCTAAAAGACCGTAGTTAAAAGAGATTTTTGTTGTAGTGATCATCCTAAAGAAACATTAATTATGTCTTAGATAATTCTTATCATTTTAGAGTCATTATTACTTCAATATCAATCACTATTTTTTCATATTCAATTTCATTCAACTTGGACTTCTTGATTTCATCAAAGTATGTCAATTTTTTCTTAACATAACCACCCTTATCTTCATACATATTATATTTTTTATTTTTTTAGATTCCTCTTCTCTATATTGATACATGTATTCTAATAAACATATTCTTCTAACTCATCCTTCAACTTAAATTACAATTTAATTGATTCTCCTTCATCGTCATCATTTTTTAAGTGTAAAAACCCTTTTAAATATAATCCATAAAATTAGTGAACTTTGAGTTAGATTAATATCATTATTGGCTTCTAGACAAGGTATTTTTCTTCTTTACTTATATTTTTGTCAATTATAATACCTTCTTTTATTTCCACTATTTTTGTTTAAATCTTCTCATAATTTTCTACAATTTTCCTAATGTTTTTCATCACACTATTATAAATCATATTTCGTGGATTTTTTATTTGGATATTTTATTCCGAAATAATTAATCCCAATGAAGATATCACATCTTGGTTTTTTTTCATTTCCATTTACACTTTACTTACAAAAAATTCTTAAATATAAGAGAAACAATACATTTGAAATCTTTATCATTATCCCCATCCTAAAAATAACTTGATTTTATAGTTTCTTCATAATCATTGATTTTAATATTTATCATGGACTAAAAGGAAATCTAATATTTCCATTTATTTTTGAAATATTGAGGTTTTCTCATTTCATATGGATTGAAAATATTATGAAGATTATATAAGGATGTATTTTCTGTATCTTCTAAGGTTGAAACTTTGGGATTAAATCTATATGAAAATTTCATCACCAGCTTCTTAAAAATACTAGAATTGTGAAGTTCTTAATAAAACCCTTGGATATAATTGAATTTAGCATTGACTCTAGTAAAATATCCATTAATATTTTCATCACCAACCTTATTAATGTCTTCAAATATGATCCTCCATACCTGAATTTTTTCTTTCTTCACATCCACATTTCCTCCATAACTACTTTACAATTGATCCCATATTTCCTTAGATATATTAAGTCCCATGAATTTAGTATAGAATTTACATGACAATGACATAATCATATCATTATACACCAACCCATTTACCTCTATATTCCTTTTATATGGGAAGAAAATAGGAGAATCCATCTGAATGGATGGAAATATCACAACATCTACATACCTAACTTCCAAACAAAGTAATATAACATAGGGTAACATTATATTCTTATAACTATGGTAGTTTCTATAATTAGAAGTATTAAAACCAATAATATTTATTTAATTTAAATTTTACATACCCAAAACCTAGTTAAATATTACTGAGGAGACATTCTTTGAAATAAGTTGAAGTGTATAGGTCGATGATATCATTGGGGAGGGGGGACTAAGTGATCTCATTTTCCTTTTAAAAATTTGTTCCTTTAAACTCACCATACGTGAATTATTAAAGTATAATCCACTATGTTTATATATTTTTTACTTTCCCAATTAATTAAATAAATAAAAATAAAAAGTTAGTAATTGTTTTAAAAGGATCATCCCTTAGAAATAACTAACTCTTTTTTTGATTGGTTATTCCCCCTAATCACATATTATAAAATATAAATTAAAGTGGTTACAATAGAAATTTTACAAATTTCAATAAAATAGAGATGAAATATGATACTACCAGAGATTCATAAGAGGAACAACTTCACACTATCAACATAATTAAAAAATTCATTAAACCAAAATAAAAAAGAAAACCTCTTACTTTAGGTTGTTTATGTAATAATGATATAAATCTTCCTCTTGAGCCTTCGAGATAAGAATATATAGATAGGATCTTTATTTAAATGCTTTGATGTCTATTTAAAAAACTATTATACTTACTCACATTATTCATAATATGTATTAGATATACCACTAAATATTCAAACACCAAATTCTAGGATCAAACCAAAATTTTTGTTATAGTAGGACAACTAGATTCAATATTAGTTCTCTTCTAAATTTTATTTACCATTAACACTTGAATATGACATTATTTATTGAACTATTTAAAAATTTTCTTCACACACACACATATCTTTTTTTATAAGTATCTCTATTTAATATCAAGTAACAGAAAATATACCCAAAATAAGATACTTTAAAGTATGAATGAGATCCAATCTAGAAATGAGAAAGTAGTTACCTTCTTTAGAAGCCACAATATCACATATGTTTTTTCTTATCAACTCTTTATATTGGTCTGTTTCCCACACCAATCCAAGTTAATTTTTAAAAGTACCCTTTCCTCCAAATTCCATGAAACAACTGCTTCCACCTTAAATCACAAACTCATTAATGTTAAAACACATTTAATCTCACCATAAAATCATAGTGAAAATTATACTTAAAAAATAAATGAATAAAATAAAGAAAATCAATAATTATGACATGGAAGCCTTCCTCATAGTGTAACTCACCCTAAGTCATTTTCAAAATTTTATCTTAAAACTCATTAAATAGAAATAAATTAACAAAAAATTAGCTTGGATCACATTAAATATTTTATTATATGTGATGTTTGAATTATTAAATAGCTTCTCAAGCATCAACACATTTAATATTTTTATTATTCTTGAAAATTTTACAATTTTCATATTGATATATCACTCATAGGTAATTTAATTTTATAATGAATTACGTTTAAAAAATATTCTGAAATCAATTTTTGTAGTATTTTTAATAGACTGAAGAATTAATCCACCATTAACTAATTTTACTTTATTCTTTAGAATATTTAATTAAAGGAAATATCAATTTATTTTTATATTTTACCCAAATATTTGTTTTTCATTTTCATATTGAAATTATCAGATAATTCTCATCTCATAATGTTCCTCAAAATTATACCTTATAATTTTTATCAAGGAACCTTAAGAAGAAATTCAATCCAAACTATAATATTTTCACATATTATAGTGTATTTACAGACACTTTGTAAGGTTTAGTTGTACATTATAATGATTTATTCCCTATTAAGTATATATTATATGATGGTTGTATCCTATAATGAACCTTGTAACTTATGAAGGTCTTGAATTCTCAATAATTTGTACCCTAAAATGCTCTTGTGTAGCTAAAAAAGTCTCCAATCCTTATAATTTCATAAAAGGTTCTACCCTATGAAGTCTTTTGTACCAAAAAGGTAACTTACGAAGATATATAATATTTAATGATACTATATTGTAACATATGAAGAGTGTATTTGTACCTTATGAAGTCTTTCATAGGGTTTATTCCTTTACCAACTGTCAATTTTTTCTCAGAATTCACCATAATGATTTTTAATGGTAACCAATGAATATTTCAGTTCACCCCACATACAATGTTGGTTTCTTCCCTTTCTAGTACAAAATATCTTATAGACATCCTAAAACCATCTCAAAACCTCTTCAAATGATCTTGAGGCCTTATAAACTACATAAAGTCAACTCAAATAATCATATGACACTTCCAAATCATTATCTGAATATTTTAGTCACTTGGATGATCTTTCAACTTTTATTCAATAGATTCTTTATCAAGAATGACGTCCAATGTAAAATCTACTAATAAATAGAAACTTACAACATCCATAAAATCTCATATAAATCACTCTAATCATCAAAACATATCTTAAAAACAAATCACAAATCATAAATCACAACATGTAATTTATACTAAATTGTATCTATCTCAACTATCAAAGAAATGACCTTACAATTAGTTTTCTATTTATAATAAAAACACCTAAATTAACTTCACATGTCTCATGTTACCAATAAATATTGATGGTATTACTTTATGATAATAGACATCCTTATTGACCAAAATTATAATCAAACACATAGGCTCTTCAAGATATCATGACAACGAGATTATATTACACAATGGCCATTTGTAGGATGATTTTTTCATTGTAATATTTAATTATTTCTCTATGTGTGCCTTGACATGTTGTTAGATGATGATCTTATAATATTGGCCATTTATCCTAAAAACTCTGGAAAATAATCCTATATGGTCACACAATATTATTTTTAAAGAATATTTATTTAAATTCAATTTGAATTTAATATTAGGATAAATATTATTCTCCACTTCCAAAGAATAATAATTATTTTGGTTATATTGGTCACATATATTCAAAAACTAGTTATTAAAAAGAATATATATGTGATTTTAATATTAAATTAATATTATTTTCTAATTTATAAAATAAAATATTTATTTATATCTTATTTTATTTACTATGTAATTATTTAAGTACACAAAATAAAAAATAAATATGAATTTTCTAATTAGTGACTATAATATTTATTTATCAATGAATAATTTTTAATTATTAAATATATATCTTTTAATAAATGTCTGATAAATGTTTAGGATGATCGAAATAACAAGTTAAGGGCCCAAAAAGAAATGATATACTTCATTTAAAATCATTTAAATAAATATTTATTTATTTAAGAAATGATATTTGAGAAATTGGTGAGTTAGTGCATGTTAATGGATATAATAATAATAATAATAGTAATAATAATAGTATTATTATTTTACATGGGGTTATTTATAGTTTAGTCGATATACACTCCATATAACTCCACAAGGTATGGTCTAGTGAGAATCATGGAAGTCATGTCGTCAAAGTCCATGACATTTGTTAATAACATGCCACACATTAATCGACAACCAAGTAACATTGACTAGATATAATTAAATGTTATATATCTAGTATACACATCATGTAATACAAATTTGTTGTCACAGAATTCACACTAATACCCTAGGCATGTGTTAGAGATAATCATAGAATGGATTAAAAAACATGTAGCTGGTTGTATATTCTGTGTAACACATACCCGTTTACATGGATTAAACACTAAGATATGTTGTATAGTGTGAAATAAATCTATTAAATAAATATTTATTATAGAATTAAAACCAAACCACACATCGTGTAATTGATTTCATGATGTGTTGTAGGGTTTTATAATGAATTAGACACCCTTCTATTTTTAGGGGGATTTGTGGAATTAAATTCCTAAATTAATTTCATTAAATGTTATTATATAACTACATCACATGTAAGGTCATTATATACACCATTTACTTTATAAGAATCACCAAAAGTACACACTATTCATATTAACGGATTTTTATATTCATAAACTCTATGTTAACTATGTGATTTGTCTCACAGTTCTACACACTATGTAATATCATGGCTCAACATTTATTCTACATGCTATATAAGTAAATAGTATATATCAAGGTCCATAGAAAGAAAAATCACAAACCATGGGAATGACAATACTCACAGTATAGAACATCAGTGTACAAATAGTATTTATTTGAGTACATTCCATGTTTAATTCAAGATAGAATTTATGAATGACCAGATGGGTACATGCCATGTACCTTGTCACTACATGTCCTGTATGAATAAATTTTAAATTTCTTTAATTAAATTAAAATCACAAAGTATAAGTATCTTTATTACTTTTGGGATAAAAATTAAGGTAAATGAATTATATAGTTAATAAGATGATTAATTTATTAATTTGAGTGATTTATATTAATAAAAAAATTAATATAAATGAATAATATCTTGTTTTATTGAATGTATAGATACCACATGTGTGGATGATCATGCACATGAAAATTTAATGTAAATGTTAGGTTTCTATTTAATTTATATTTATTTCTTGATTTTATTATATTGTAAAAGTTTTATCAAATTTAAAAAAATTCTTG
Organism: Viscum album; assembly: GCA_963277665.1. NCBI lineage: Eukaryota > Viridiplantae > Streptophyta > Magnoliopsida > Santalales > Viscaceae > Viscum > Viscum album. The sequence goes on along the minus strand of OY728136.1, from coordinate 1,283,415,900 downwards.
AGATTTATCCCTCCCTCCTTTATTACGTACAAGATTACCTGTCCATGTTTTGTTTTACATAACACTATATCCTAGTACCCATTATTTGGAAAAAAAAATATGGAAAAAGTGATTTAATTGGATTTAAACCACCTATAGTAGGATATGTTGATATCCTAGAAGTTCATATACACTACAAATCACACACAACAACATGCCACAACTCCCAGACTAAATGCTTCATAACTTAGGAAGCTGGAAAAAACCGTAAATCACCATACATTGTGTCCTAAAAAACATACACACATGAAATGAATAAATTGAAAGGTAAATAAAAATTTGGGTTTATATGGTCATAATTTCATCTTATATCCATGAGATATCACTAAAAAAGTTTTATATATCAGAATTTACAAATATTACATCTATAACTTTTAATCCATGTGGATTTCTCTAATCAATTAATCACATTACAACTTTTCGTAAACATTAGTAGGTTGTCCCACCTTATATTTTAGTGGGGTACATATAGTTATATGGTTTCACTTACTCTTTATTTTATGGGACACTATTCATTTACAATAGTGACTATTAATCTCTTATAACCATCTTTAGTATAAAAGGATACTTATATTAGATTCAGTGTATCATAATCTCATTGATACATGATCTTACAATGATCCAATATACCACTAAACTCATCAGAACATTATTTTTATATGATTTATATTGAGTTGAATTCTCCACTACCCTTGACGACCTATGATTAAACAAGCCCCAAAAAATTTAATGAATTAATTCTAATATATTAGATAGTCGCCACAATCCTCAAAATATCCCACTTGATATATGCTTCAAGGATCATTCACTGGAATATCATTACACTTAGAAAAATTTGAACATCACAACCTTTCTCTCAAATATACGTAATGGTATTTTTTCTTTTTCATGTTACCCTAATCCTAATGAGTCACAATGCTACATCAGAAATTATTGGATACAAAACTTAGTAAAAATATCAGCCATATTTTTCTTTCGATCTATATTCTATAACTCTAACTGCCTATCCTCCAGAAATAAATTTTATTTAATGGAAGTTTTGGTCGATTGGTTTAGTCCTCAAATGAAACATAATATTTTTCACTTTACAAATAACACTCAGACTATTGTATTAGAGTCACCCAATATTCTAACTATTTCCATGTCCTGGAAGAAGTTTCTTCTAACAAACCATTTCCTTTACAACTTTCATTATGACACCATATTCTTCTTCTGTTGTAGAGAGTCCAACTACTGATTGAAAAATAGGCACCCAATTCATTTCCATTTTACTAAATGTAAATAGAAAATATTTTTTATTCTTATGAGTATCAGAATCACCCGAAAAATAAATGTCAATATAGCCTTGTAATTTTTTGGATGACTGAAAACATAGGGCTATATTTTACATTAATTTGAGATATTTGATGATCCATTTCATGGATTTTGATTATTATTTCCTAGTATTTACTATATACCAACCTATATATCCCACTAAAAATATAATTTCAAGGTTATTTCATACCATAACATATGTCAAACTTCCAACCACTGAATCAAATGGAGCCTTTCTCCATGTATATCATCTTATCTCCTATTCTAGGATCTTACCACTTTGAAAATTTAATTTTCCAGACTAAAGAATATCAGACATAATTATATTAGGGTTATTGAAAACTAATCAATTACCTTATAGACGCACTCTTTTGAGACAACACTAGACTCATAATATATCTATCTATTTCAATCCTCATTCCAAGAGTATTTTTTTTAAACATATAAATCCTTTAGTTCAAAAGTTATGGACAACTCATGATTTAATTCCTTGATTTTTTGAATACATGGTCCCACCAGAATCATATCTTCAACACATGGAAACAATATGATAAAGAAACCATCCTTAAAAATCTTTTTAGAGAAAAAAATATTGTGTTACTTTTTATGAAATCATTTTTAACCATCAAAGAAACAAACATTTAATTTCATTGATGTGGTAATTTTTTCAAGATAAAGAGACAATTTTTAAGATTACACACTAAGTCCATCTTTTCATTAACCTTGAAACTAGTTGGTTTCATAATGTAAAAGATTTTCTATAAATAAATATTATGAAATGATGTTTTTACATACACTTCTTTAAAAAAAATAATCAGTAGAAACTAAGATCAAGTCTATATGAATGGTAGTATGTTTTACTACTGGTAAAAAATTCGTGGAGAAATCCACTCCCACTCTCTATTGAAATACTTTCATGACAAAAAAACCTTATATCATATACTTATATCAACTTCTTATTTCAATTAAAAGACCAATATATTATATAGTTATTTCTTTCTTAATGGTAATTCAATTAGTTTCAAGGTATCATTTTACATAAAAGAATCCATTTCTTCCTCCATAGATAACTTCCCCTTATGTGAATCACTGAGTGAATCTGCCACTTCTAGGATCTCAGGGTCTCCTCCATACATTAAAATTATGTAATTTAATTCAGGAAAATGTATTTTTACCAATCATATGACTCTATAATATCTTCAAATTTCAATCTATGATCCTTCTCCCTCTGATTCTAAATCTATTAGTGCCTTATGTTATTGTGTTTAAAGTTTCAAAGATTTGATCTACATCACTACAACTATTAAGAATTTAGATATATCTTCCACTGATATATTTTTTGGAATAATTTAACCAACATCTAAACTCACCAAAACTAGAACAATTCGAGTGTTCCCATATAGATACCTTACTTGTTTAATATTTTATATAAACTTCAACCTCTACCAAGTTTTAATCTTTGTACAAGAACCTCTCATTAAAGAGAACGATACAATCTCTAAAGATATTATGTTTACTATCATCCTAGAGTAAATAAAAAATGTTCTCATCTTAATATTCCATAAAAAATAAATTTAAGGGTTAGAATAAAGATTCTTACACTCATTATAATCAATTTTAACATATGTGAGACTTTTAAAAACTTTTAAATAATGAATTTCTAATGGATTATTAGATTATAACTGCTCTAGAATATTCTATCCCATTGGTACCGATGGAATCTTATTGACTAAGTATTCATCACAATTCAATGATTCCACCGAAATTTATTTAGACATAACTAAATGGAACCTCATAGATCAAACCATTTTAGTCAACATTATGTTCATTCATTCAACCACACTATTTTTGTTTTATTTTAATAGGAACAATTTTCTTATATTTGGTTACCTTCTTAGGACAGTACTGGTTAAATACCCTTCCACTACATTCACCACCATTATCTGAACTATGAAAATTTACCATTCTTCTAATCTCCCTTTCAACCATGTGTTACCATTGGATATAAAGGTAAAATGCTTTTTATTTGTGCTTTAGAAAATATATCCATATTTTTCTTATAGATTCTTCAATAAATGGGAAAAAATATAAGTATCCTTCATTATACCATACTAGGGATGAAAATAATTCATCTAAATGAACAAGTTAAAGAATTTGGATATTAGGCATCCTTCTATTCAAATTAAACAAAACATTCTTCTTTTAGTTGAGTTTTCTCAAACTCTGGCTACATTTTTATTTAGCCACGTTTTTAAAAAATGTGGCTAAATTTTAATACAGATAATTTAGCAACATTTTTAGCCGTGTTTTAAAACATCACTAATTTTAAATTTATATGTTTTATAAAACATGGATAAATTAGTATCATTTTAAAACATGGATAAATTAGCAATGTTTTAAAACATAATAAAATTAGCTGCCTTTTAAAACATGGTTAAATTAGCAATAATTTAAAACACGGCTGAATTAAAAATAAATATTAATATATTTATATTAATTTATACATACATATATATATACTTGCATCTACACACACGTGTGGGTGAACATATATAATAATATTATGTAATATTAAAAATAACATGTATGAATAATATATATAAATATATATGTGTGTGTATTATTTATATATGTTATTTTTAATATTAGATAATACTATTATATTACACACACACATATTCATACATGGATTCATACGTACATATATATATATATAGATTTAGATAGAAAACATAAAATAGTATTTTATAACAATAAATAAAATACGAATATAGATATATAATTAATTTAACTATAATTATTTATGATTTAAAACATAATTATAATTTCATAATAATTAATAACTAAAGGATAGTGAATGATAATTAATTAATAAGAAATATAGAAATTCAGGGATATTAGTAATTAATTCATTAATTATAAAATAATATTATTATTTTATATTCATCAGATTATATATTAACATATGTGTGTGTGTCAATTTGTTAATACACACACATGCTCAACCCTACATATATATAAACATACAGAAACAAAATTTAAAAGTTAAATATAGTAAATTAATAATAATTGAATAATTTATTATTAATATATATATGTATATTTATGATAAGTTATATATATTTATGATAATTTTTATATTGATATATATAATAAAAATATATTAATTTATTTATGAACATATAAAATATGATAACATACACACAAAAATATATGTAACATATAATAACATATACATTAATTTATATATAATAAAATATATTAACACACACACAAATATATATATATATATATGCAACATATAATAAAATATATTTTATTTAATATATATATATAAGTATGTTTATGTTAATTTACACAAAGATATATATATATATATATATATATATATATATTTGTGTGTGTGTGTGTGTAAATTAAGATATTAATTAATATATAAATATATGTATATTAACCTATTAATTAAAAATAACTAAATAAATGATCTTTAATATATATATATATATATATATTATTTTACACACATACACACAGATATATTGATATATTAATATATATACTTATAAATTAATATAACTATACTTATAAATGTATAGGGGTGTGTGTGTATTAAATTATTAATTAATATATAAATTTAAAAGTATAATTGAATTTTCACACATATGTATATTAATATATTAAATGTATATTAGTATATTAATATATAAATTTATAAATAGATATATTAATATTAAATATTATACATTTATATATTAATATATATATTTGTGTGTGTGAATATATATGCAATAATATTATAAATTAATAAATTCTTATATGTATTTACATACTCGTGTATAAATATAAACGTATTACTTTATATTTGTTTATAAATATATTAGTATATATTAGTTTATATATATCAAAATATATTAAGTCTTACATATAAACACACACACACACACACACTTATAAATTTATAAATCTATAATTATTTGTTTAATTATAAGTATAAAATAGTATTATTTTTATATAGAAAGAACCTCCTAAAAAAGTAGTCCAAGTGGTGGTTTCATTGGCATTCTATCCCAGGTTTGAGTCCCAGGTGGCCAGGACACACCATTTCCCTCGGTTTTTTCTCCAAAATGCTGGTAAATGGTTTATCCACATTTATAAATACTGTTAAATGTAAAATGAAAATGTTATTAAATGTATATTTTTTAAAGTTCATCTTTAAGCCCCCTTAACACAACCAATGATTCATACATAAATTTCTATACACCAATATAAAAAGTTGTACCACACCCCTCCTCATCTTACAATCAAACGAAAATTATATTTTCTTGTAATCCATGGATATGATAAATTTTTTTCAATATTATCATGAAACCATTCTACATATAGATATTCACATCACCCTTAACAATAAAATCAAGATCCCCATCATCTACCAAGTCTAAAATGTCGAATCCTCTAGATACCTAATTCTTCATGCACCCTTGCACTAATGTGGAATGAAATGATTCCGGTGAATCAAATACCCATGACTCCACCAAATTATGAACACTTGAGAGTAATTCAATAATTTCTATTGAATTCAAATAAATGGAATTATTGGAAACTAATTTTCCATATTCTTCTCTATAATCCTTGAAATATTTCTTGAGATGCACCCTATTACCACCATTCTAATATGTAAATCCATGTTTAGTAGACTTTCCTTTAATCTCATCTTTGGTTTTATTTTCTTTCTTCATACTCATCTTTTAGTTGGTTGACTTCCATCTAATTTCTAAATTCATCAAATTTATAATAGGTTCCTAGACTTACCACTAGTCTATTTTTTCATTAAATATTATATTCATTCAATATTTGAAGGATAGGTTTTGTTTTCTGGTATAATTATTGACAATAGTGATCATCACCTCCCAACTCTCTATTAGTGATTAAAATAGAAGAAATGCCCAGAAATAATCTATGAACAAGACTTTCAGTAACTTGAGATAACATTATATCATGTTAAAGTCAATAAAATGTTATGCTAATTGTATTTATTATGAAAATATCATGATGAAAAACATAAACATCATAAAAACCTTGTTTAATGTTTTTTATTTTTCATAAATGTTAGTTAGGTAAGCGATCATTTCTATAGTTGTTTTCTTCTCTTAATATTTGAAATAAATATTTCTTGTCAACATCATTCTCACCATTCTGAGTGCCTTACAACCCTTATATTCCCATTAATACTTTTCTATCTTCTACAGTTTGATTCTGTTTTATGGAATTTCTATGACCTTTGGGATAAAATAATATTTCACCTATATCCTTCAAAATATATATTGCCTTCATTCAAACTTATCAAACCTGATATTTTAATCTTTATATACTATTATATAAATGTTATAAATCCCACTAAATCTCAAAATTCAATGGAAGAAACTAAAAATAAGATAATTTAGTATATTTGTTATGTTATCTTTTGGATTAAAATTCATTGATAATACTTATTAGAAGAGAGTGAAGCCAAAAATATGAGTTTATTAGATTTAAACCTCCGAAAAAAATATCTACAGATCAGCCAAAGGTTTTGCTACACCATAATTTCTTTGAAATGAAAGCCACACCCCAGAGTAAATAATATATAACACATGATTTTAGATATTACCATAAATCACCAAACATATATTTTTATCATATATCCACAAGAAAATTCTATATAAGCTTTATATCACTTATGAAGTATAAAAAAAATTTTCCACATCGATTTCTCTAATATAGTAATCACATTCAAAATAAAGGTAAACATTAGTAGTTAATCCCAACCCATATTTGTAGTAGGGTCCATATGGTAAACGTTTTTCACCAACTTTCTTGTTTCATAGGATACCATCCTTTTGCAACAACAACTGCTGATCTCCTATATCTTTCTTTACCATGAAATGATACTTCTAATAGAATTAGTGCATCACAAACTTATAGATACCTAACCTCAATGGTAAACACTCTTCTATTGAACTTATCAAAAACATTATCACAATAATATTTCCATTGAGTTGATGTCTCTTTTCCCTTTCCAACCAACATTTAACCAAACCCCAAAATTGTAGTCAACTAATTATAATGTCTTCAAGAGGAATAAAAATCATAACAAACCTCACCCACATGAGAGAAAATAAATAAAATGGATAGTGATCCAAGTATAGGAGGCATTTCATAATCTGATTCAAGGTGAAACCAACCAAGAAGATATGATGTATCTATATTGAATACTACAAATTGAGATAAACATAGTTCTAGGAGTTATTCCCCTTAGGTCAATGATTATATTATCATCTAATAAATAATATAACTAGTAGTAAATACCATGATATTCCATACATTGGTTTTATTATATCTAGTTCATGATTATTTATTTATTTGGGGTATGCACATTTATTTTATATCAAACACAATCAAAAATAAATTAAATGAAATTACTAAAACACTTAGTTGGAATAAAATAAATCTATTATTCATACTTTATTTTATCCAAAAATGGTTAATAATTTATTTAAAATCTATATAATACTAATAATAAATAAATGAAAAAATTTGGTAAATTTACACATAAGATAAAATCCATCAAGTAAATATTTATCCAGATAAACCATCACTTAATATTTTAAAAAATGAAACTATAGTATAAAGTAATTATCTAGAACAATTTTTGATATTTTCAATTATCAAAGAGTTTAAACTAAATTTTTGGGTCAAAATAAACATGTTATTATCAAGGTTTTACTATTAAAGTAGGAATTAGTTTAACTTGGAGTAAAGTGTGGAAGAAATATGAGTATAGTTTTTCATAATTGGGGAGTCCGCTCAATTGATAAAGGAGATGCTGTAACATCCGAAGTAAATAAAGAATAATCTATTTTCATATTTATTAATATTTTTCAATTAAATATTAATTTTAATTTAAATGGGGCGCTATTTTTGATGTCTTACCTGATACGCAACAACTGGTTTCTTTGAAATCTTACGTTGCACACTAATAATATAATATTATTATTATAAATGGTAGTTAACGCCTAGACGTTGTATTGAAGGGAATGAATAGAACCAACTAAAATATTATTATACATGTATGTTAAATGTTTTTTAACAAATCAAATAAAATTTAGGGCTTAAAATATAAATGATTCTAATTTTATGCACAAAACTCGAATATTCAGTAAAAGGTCGATTTTCCACCTTTTGATGGCGAACCCTCATTAAATCAAGTTTTGGTCACATTTATATGTTATATTTGAAAAAAATAAAATTCTTCTTTAGAATCGGGACATCAAAATTCACTTTGGGTAAAATTTGGGTTTTTTTCTAATAAAATTCATTTTTTGGTGAATAATGAAAAACACTATATTTTAATTCAAAAATGCTTTTTAATATAATTTATTTATATGGTTAGATTATCTTTTTAATTGGTTTTAAATTGTAATTAGATGATATTTTTACCATTTAATCTAATGTTGGTCATTGGAATTAATTTCATTTTGAAATTGGATATAAACAAGTGTCAATATTTTGATAGTTATTGTTTTATAAAAACATGCTATTTGTTTTGACAACCGGAATTAATTTTAAATTAATTAATGCAACTTCTATATTGTTAATTTGGTAAAATAGACATCATTATGGAATATCGAATATCAAATATAGCTTATGGTGAATTTTTGGTATTTTTTTGAAAAAATTCAATTTTTGATGAATAGTGAAACCACTTAGTAATACCACTTTTGTGAATTTAATTTCAAAAATATGACAAAAATGGTTGTTATTAGAAAGTAAAATTTGGTTCAATAAGATGAAATTAATTTTTGGTGAATAGTATCTTTTGAGTTTTATTCACCACAGTTAAAGGTAAATAGGGTAATTCAAGGTAAAAATAATATCATAATAATAAAAAACTATCTTAACACCTGTCCTAGACTTATTGGAAGAGTCATGTCTAACCTTTTGAATCTTTGGGTCGATTTTGGGACCCCATGGATCCACTTATGAGTGATAATGACACTTTAGACTAATTAAATTAAAGTAATGACAAAAATGACATTAAAAAATATCTTTTAGTAAATTAATTTTACATCGGGTAATATAAATTCTATTTTTGACTATAAATAATAATTTGAAAGATAAAAATATTTCCTACATCATTGTATTTGTTTTATAATTTTTAGACATCAAATAAATGAAATTATTTATGACACAATAATGATGCAGTATTTACCTCATCAATAAATGATTTAAATAAATAAGATTATAAATATTAAAATAACATCCAAAACATGTCCAATACTTATTGAATGATTTTATTTAGACCATGAGTCATCTTATCGTCATATTTAATTAGTTTTGGACCTTTAGAAATCTAATATCAATAAATAATAAAATAGTATTTTCAGACTTTCCTAAAGAACGCCTCCTCCCCCTTATAAAAAGACCTCAATTTTTACTCATTCCTCACACATATAAAGCCCCTTGGCTCATCCAACCCCTACCAAAATAATCTCTCAAGATCCCTATCCTCTTTCTAGAATCCTAACCTTAGGCATAATGCACTTCAAGAAGTCGTTTTGGTTCAAACCAAAGGGAGTTACCCAAATTAAATGTATCCGTTCCTCTTAACTTATTTTCTATATTTTACATATCCAAACCCTAAACTCTTTTTATTACTTTATTTTATAATAACACCAATATCCTTAATATACTAGGATTTTGTTATGATATGTATTTAAACTACACTTACACACACCTCCATCTAATGGGTGAAGAACATACTGTTTATGTGGATGGAAAACTGATACCTCACGAAACAATGATTGTTCAATTATCTCCTACAGCCTATCATGGTGGCCATTAATATGTAAATGTATTTATATATGATATATATTATTTTTATGTTTCTTTATGCTTCTGTATTTTACATTTATAGCCTAACTCTATGGTTTCTTAATCGGTAAACGTGATAATTTCATTTGAGAAAGTGCGGACCACCACCCCCTCAAAGTGATATGACTCGTTAATTCCATATGTGGGATGTATAAATGATAGTGTTAATGATATTATATATGATATTATACTGTAATTATAATATACCTATGTATCTTTATGTTTTAATTCCATTGAAGTATGAAATAGAAATGAAAGTAGCGTTCATGCGAACGTGTGACTTACCGTCTCCATAAACAATGCATTTCATTTCTTATCTCCAAAATATTATGTACTGTTATAAATACATATATATACTGGATATATATGATTTATATGATATCTAAATCATGAATATCATTCTGGATATAATGAACTATTGACCACATGGACAACTTGTAATTATATGGTGTTCATTTTTGACTCAAGTACCAAATATCGACAAAATAACCATTATTAACTTAAATGATTAAATAATGTCTATAAGATGATAATAATGGATATAAAAGGAACAATAAACTTGAAAAAGGTTATTAATAAACTATAAATTAACTTATGTTTATTATTAAGGAAGAACACAGAACGTGCGAGTCAAATCATACCCGAGGTAAGGGATTTCTTATCTCACTTTTAATTCCGTGAGATTTCCATTGTTCGCCACTTATTCATTGAATGTGGTGTATTTTGCACTTACAATTGATATATGTTATCATTATTTTCATTGTATTCATGGTAGTCTGTGATTCATTTGGGGGTTATTAACTTTTGGTTATACGACTCAGTTGATTACAACATGGTAAATGGTTTTATTTAACTTTTTATTCCAGTGAGATTCATGCTATATTTGCTACTATTTCCTTTTGTGTGGTGTATTTACTGCCTATGATTATAATCTTTGTGTAATATACTTTCATTTATGAGTATTTACATCTTCATAGTATGATCCTTCCTTTATGTGGCATTTGTTTTGTAAGTTACCAAATCCGTAAGGGAACCTTTCACCCTCCTCTTTTTCAAAGACTTTTTTTTGTTATGTCTTTTAATTTACATCATATTATGTTGGGATATGTTCTTCTATATCCTTATTGATTTAAATTTTATATCCAAGTGATGAGATACCTTTTTTATCTTATCAAATAGTTTTCTAAAGTTTAAAGTGATGCTGTTAGGCTGTCGAATTTTTGAAAGGGAACTTCTTAACCCAATTTCAATTCTTTGGGTTAAACATGTACTTATTGAATATGTTATCCTATGAATATGTGTAAATGACCTCTGATTGTTTTAAAATTAATATCCAATTATATTGGGTGTTTTTATATTTGTCACACATAATTATGTAATTGATTTATCCTTAATATAATGATACCATCTTTGTAAGGGACTTCGTCTCAATCTCCTATTATTGAGACATATTTCGATAATATATACCTTCTTCTTTTACATGGTGTATAATAAAACCCTTTAAATTTTACTTTCATTAAACGAGAATATTTTTTCTATGAAGCATTTTACTAAATGACAAACAGAATGTTTTTAATGTTTGCAGCGACAATGACCTCTCCGCCACTGTAATCGTTATTGGCTTCCTCTATAAGCCTTAAGGTTTTCTAAAATGAAAAGGAAATCCCTTATCCTATTTTTGGGTGTTTTGGTATTAAAAATGGTTTTGGAATGGATTTATTATTTCAAAATCTTGAAATTATTTATTTTTATTGAAAATTAAATGTTATTAGTAAAATTTTTATATTTTAAATATTTTATGTGTTATGATTTTATAAAGGTACATGGACATTTGATGGGTGGTCACATGATAAACCAAATGATGAGTGGGGCTGTGATAAACTAGGACAAGTGGTTACGTTATAACCTCCAATGCATTGGGTATGGAAGTCAGCTGTATGGCTATTCCATTTAGTAATATGTGTGGAAGTAGACCGTATGGTTATTCCATTTAAGTATGTTTATGTCCCAAGCTACCTTTATATGTTATGTGTTCTTTATATGGTTTTTATGGTAATATTTTGGTTACAAAAGGTAATAAATGATCTTTTATTCAGTAAAGAGTATTTACTACTTCATAAAGGTAAAAATTATTACTTATGATAAAGAATTCATGGTTTACATGTTGTTTTGAAAAACTAACAGTTTTCCTTATTTGTGTATCCCTTACTGAGCTTTTTTCTCATCCCATGTTTAAAAAAAATCACAGGACATGAAGTGGAATAGGGACAAGGATGTTTTTCCTTAAATTTCATAAATTAGATCATACCAAGTAACTTTATCCTCCTTTAAGTACAGCCATGTTTTTCCTTTATGGAAAATCTCCACACCCACCTTTAAAAGAAATTCTCCCTCGTGACTCATGGTTACCCTCTTTCTTATGATGTTATTCATGATTAGCATAACGATATATCAAAATCTCTCACTCATACGTAATTACTTTCCTAGTTAGTAGATTACACTAAAATAAATGGACACTCTCCAAAAGTGATATGATTCCTGCATGAATTACAAGATAAGGCACTAACCATAACTTGTAAATCCATCACTAATGAGTCAAATCATCCAAACTCCACCTCTAAGGAGTTGGTTAATTCTATTAGTGACACCTATTATCCTAAACTCTAAATAGAGATTCCACTAGTTTGGCAAAAAACCAAATAAATGAAATAACATAGTAAAGAAAAATATATAATAAAAAGTAATTCCAAAGGCTATGAAATATTATAAAAGTAATAAATGACATAGTAAGGATCACACAAGACATAAAAATTAAATGGTCTCAACACTAGGCACATACACAAGCCAATAACTCCAAAAAATTCCACTAAAGGCCTAAGATGATAATGAATTCCTACATCAATATTTTCTATATAAAATACACCAGTTCATGAAGGAATATTTACCCAATCAATGTCCGTATATTAATTTTTTCAATCTTATCACAATGGGTAATATGATTTTATCCTTACACAACTCAAATATTTTTCATGAAGTTAAGGAATTTTAACCTAACATAGAACCTGAAACCAGAAATACCCTTACATAGAAAGGGTTTAACTTTACATATACTTTTGAAAAAAGTGTTACCTTTATGTAGAAGCAAGGTTACCCATAAGTATCCTTTATATGTTTAGATTTACCTTCATAAAACTCATACCTACCATTACACAACAATTGGGTTATGACTACACAACCTTTGAAAAAATATACCTTTACCCAACTCCCCCAAACCGTCCTTAGTAAAGGTATAATGTATTTAACTTTAAATAGACCCTATTATCTACATAAGGATAAAAATAAAGTATAAAAATATTAAATTTTCATAATATATTATTACAAATTACAACTATAAGTGAGAAAATAACATTAAAATATGAGGATGTTACAATTATGTACCGATAATGAATTATCATCCTTGAGAAGTGTCTCTAGAAATATTCATCGAAAAAGTCATGAAATTAAAACTAAATTTAATATTATTATTCCCAAGTCTCTTCTTAAATCCGTCCATTCTTCCAAAGGACACTAACATGTGGTACTATCTTTCTTCACAACACTTGCTTACTCTAGTCTATTCTTTCCTCCATGAATTCCAAAAATGATTTTTGATTCTTTAGCTCAATATACTCATAGTCGATAAAATGTATATGATTAGGCATGTACCTCTGTAGTAAAGTGACATAAAACACATCATGCATACCTTGATATCATATATGAAGAGCCAAATGGTAGTCCACTATCCCGACAAGCTCATTAAAATAAATTTTTTTAACAAATAATATTTATATATTCCCTTTCTTCCATTACCATATACATCCTAATTGAAGTGGAACCCACAAGAAAACCTGATAGCTAACAATGAATACCAAAGGTCATATCCTCCAGTCAGTATAATATAGCTTTCTACTCTGAGTAATGGTTAACTATTTCTTCATTATATAAACTCTCTTAGAGGTATCCTGTACTATACTCAATCCCACAATAGCTGACTCACCTGAATTATGACAACATTGTGGTTAATGTCACGATGAACCATAGTGATCCTGAAAATGAATACTCTGAATATAAGTATAAAAGATGTTTTTATGTGAAATCAAAAAACTCTTGGTGATATTCCCAAGCTCCAATGAAATCCAAAAACAATTTCTATAGTATATCCTCTATGGTCTAGATCATCCTCTATAACCAGCCATTAGTTTGAAAATTATACACTATATATAGTTTCAGCAGGTACCCAAATCCTTTTTTAAGCCCTAACGAAACCAAGATGTGAAACATGTGTCTTTATATAATATGATTCCTGAGATGACTCCATGAAGGCATATAATCTCCCATATATAAAGCTTCACCAAATAAATCATTAAAATGGTCTATAAAATCGACAAGAAATGAGTCACTTTAATTAGTCGATCAAAAATCACCCAAATAAAATGATGACTCCTCAAAGTATGAGGTAGATCTATCATAAATTCTATCCTGATGTTTTTCCACATCCATATAGGTAAAAAAGTCACTTAATTAAACCACCAGAAAACTAATACTCGATCTTTACACTATAGTGGGTAAGGCATGATGAAACGAAACAAGAATTGTCTCTCTTCATACTTGGACACCAAAACATGTTTCATATATTGTAGTACATATTCATCAAACCGGTATGTACTAACCATTTTAAATTACGAGAGTCTCTTATCTACTCCTACCTCAAAGAAAAGTGTAACAGCTAACCTCCCATGGATGTATATATTGTTGTTGTCATCTAAAGACAACTATAGAATAGAATAATCTCCCACCAAGCATTCCCACATCAAAATAAACTTTGGATCGAACTCTTTGACCACTTTCAAATGATCCAATAAATATGAAATTATAACTAAAGGAAGACATGCCATCACACCATAATCCTATGATATTTCCAATAGCCACTTCGGCACAAAACTCATCAAACACCATTCCTCATGTGAAGGTCTCTCTCCTAGCATATGCATCCCTAGGAACATCTATAATGTTCTTACCTTTACATGGTGAAAAATACATCTCAATGTTGAATATCTATACATACTTTACTCAACATATCTACTTCAAATTTAGATACTATTAAGATAATATTCATCAAAGGCTTTTGTGTTTTTTTGTAAAAATATGAAACCAATCACCAAAGAGATAATGTTTACAACAATTCAAGGAATAGAACATATATTCCAAATATAGGTCATGAATCATCTATTTATATTCATGGGATCACAAATGACATAAACCATAGGAAAATATCTAATCTCTCTACATCATCACTCATCTTAACCCACCCTGAGTCATTACAATACATTGAACATCCAATTTAAGGTTATGGAAGAAAAAAAACATGGACTGACATCAATATTATCTTAATCTCAAGAAAAAACTCCTCACACTGATCAATACATTCAAAATTCAGCCCCTCTTTGGTAATACCCACCATTAGTGTTGATAATTGGGAGAATCCTTAATTGAATCATTTATAATATCATGCATGAAGGACCCCAGAACACCCTAACAAAGGAGGGGTTAATTAATGTTTCATATTTTTCTTCAAAATTGGAAGATATAATTCCCACGTTGGTAGGAACAAATTAAACCGATATTCTAGGAATTTCTAGAAATCAAACGATCACATGTAAAGAGATAACATAAAAATTTTACTTGGTTCACCATTAAGGGATAGTCCAAGGAGCATACACCGATGGTTTTTTAGTCATACCAAAATATACTAATTTTCACTATTTTTGGAATAAAAGAGTTCATAAATAGTCACTCTATTCTAGTAACACAACCTTTACTAGATTTTATGTATAACACACTGTGTCCTTTAGAACACTTATATCAACACCCCCTATCTCAATACTTTGAGAGAATTCTAACTTAGTGTATCGACATTAAGGTCACCTTAATGGATTGGAATTTAATTCTTTATCCCTATATATCATGAGACTCTGATTTCACCATAGACCTGATTTGATACACTTTGAAAGAACTATTCACCAAAAAACTGATATTCAAAACTACCTTTCGTGAAACTCACTACCATTGCGAAGAACCCTACCTTCATGGAACAAACTAGCTTCATAAAGATCACTGAGTCAATGTAGAATACACCATCATCATGAAGAAAATTTTACTCAAAATAATTGGCATCAAACAAGACTAAACTAGTATTTTTTTTGATCTTTAAGCTCAAATAAAAATCCAGATTTGTGGATCTCCCATAGCTTCACAAAATCAGAGTGATTCCAGATTTTACTTGGATAATTTTGTGTTAAATGAAGTAGTGGTGTCCTGATATTTTTAGGCTCACCCGTTTGGGATGCTTCACCACCTCCAATGAATTTTATAGTTATTTCAAAAACCTCTTCAGGGAAGTCCTTCCTTCATGATGCTACACTTTTATTTGACACAATCTTAGAGATCATGTTCAACACATCACACAGTCACGATGCTTCATTTCTCATAATTTTGGAGATCACTGTATTCTTTCATGATGCTATACTTCTTTGCAAATATTATCCCAATATTCAAAAAACCCATAAATTTAACATTTTCTTGATGAGTTGATTCTAGAAAACAACCCTTTATAATGATTTCCCTTCTTTTAGATCTTTGCCCCAAAAATCTGACATACACTGGGAAACGATGCCACCTTCAACATTGTTGTCTGTCTGTACTATAAGAGATATTTTATTGTAAACACCTCGATTAACCATGTGGGGATTGAGAAAAAAACAAATCATACTCCATTTATAGCAAATAATATCCTTGGTTTCAATAATATCCCACTTTGGGTTTGTTGTCAATATATAGATAAATTTAATAAAGCACCAGCCACTATTAAAACCTAATATACAAGGAAAAACTTATCCAACATTCTAGATATACCTGATTAATGATCGGTTTAGAAAACAAGAGGGGAAGATTGAATTGGGTTCTTGTGTTTTGGAATGCTTAAAGATGTCCAATCTAAGCAATGACTATTTCTCATAACACTGAATTGTTTCTCCATACTCATTATCCCCTTTGTAACTCATTGTTTCCTCATAACACAGAATTGTTTTTCCATTATCATTATATCCCCCTTTGTATTATAATTATTCCCCTCTTTAACTCATTTAATTTCTACATCTACTCATTGTAATCCTATTGAAATTAACCCAAAGAACCTATTTTCTACTTGTAGTGCTAAAAAATACACTCCCCTAGATCGTATCTCCCAAATAAACATACATCACTTCCAGAAACATATTAAAATAGTTAACACAACTATGAAGATGGGAACACATGTAACATAATCATGCAGTGGGAGGTGTATGATCATTGATGTTCAACCAATGTTTCACGAAAACATGTACCACCAAAGGCTTGGTTATAATATCAACCACTTGGTCATCAGTTTCAACATGATCCATTTTAATCGTGCCTTGTTCAAAAAGAAACATGTAGACACTACATTATTCCACATAAAAAAAATCTAAAAACATCTTGGATCTTCCTTTATAAATGTATAAGCCAAAATTTATTATTATTTAAATATACCTCATGATTTGTTTAGTTGTCATTATATATTCTTCCTTAAGATTACATTGATAATGGGATGCTAAGAATTTTTCAAAGATAATATTAGGTTGTGTTATAGTTAATACAACAAGTTTTTGATGATTCTCTTGTACATGGTGTGATCAACATAAGTCTCATACTCATGATTTCAATGATTAGTTCCAAACCATAATTAGAGTCAATATTGGTTTGAGTCATGCATATTTAATTTATTCAGAAACGCTTTTGCATACATTTCCTAGGAAATGAAAGTGCGATCCTTATTCTGTACCACTTGTAGCCCTAATAAGTTTGAGAGTTCACCAATAATTGTCATTTAAAATTATGATTTTATGTGATTGGAAAATTCTTTCACTGATCTCTGCCTACTCTCTCCAAATATAATATAATCCATATTTACCAACACCATAAATTGATATTCCTTTGAACTATTCACATAGATATTATCGTTTAAACATCCTCTTTTAAATTCAATCTTCTTCATATATTAATTAAGATGAGAATACCAAGATCATGGTGTATACTTCAGACCATAGAGAGTATTTTTCAATCTATAGACCTTCATTTCATCATTAAAATTTATAAATCCCACTAGTTTTTCAATGTAGACTTCTTCTTTAAGAGCACCATTTAAGAATGTTGTTTTGACATCCATATGATAAAATTTGTAGAATATTTGTATTTCCATAGAAAGGAAAATAATGATCAACTCCAGTCTCACCACTAGAGTAAATGTTTCTTCAACATAAATTCCTTCAATATATGCATACACTTTACACATTATGCATTCCTTATTTCTGATCACATTTCCTTGAATATAAATTTTTTATGAAGATTGATTTGGTTTTAATCACATTGTGGATTTTAGGTCTACTAATAAGATTTCATGTCTAGTTCTCGTCAATCTAATTTATTTCTATATTCATGGCCTTAACCCATGATTCATCATTCATAGATTCTTTAATTTATGTAGGTTCCATAATTGATTGGAAGGAATACTCTGCATTATTCCTCAATTTTTTTGTCTGTGTTGGTGCGATCCAATCACCAATGATATTAGATCGATCAATTTTAGATATTTTGTTTCTCCTGTGATGTTCAAATCAATTTTCTTCATCCATCGTTTCTTCTTTAGATTCATCTTCTCAATCATCCTCATTTTGTGACCTCTAAACATTTTTCACACCTTCCTCCACTACTATATTTGAATCTATTCCATGTCCAATGTATTCTTCATCTTCAATCATATTATCATAAGGGATTATTGAGATATTTTTGGTCTTATATTCAAGTATCTTAACATCACTACTTTCAATAATTCTCCCAAGATGATTATTGAAAATTTTTAAAGCTTTTATCTAAATTGAATAACCAAGGAATATTCTGCCATTTTTTTCATCACCATACTTTCCTTGATTTCCATATTTTTTTGATAAATCATTTAATTTTGAAAACATGAAAATAATTAGAATAGGGATTACTTCTATTCCACAACTCATACGGTGTCTCAGTTTCTCCCATATAAATCTATGTTCAATTATGAGTACATAGTACATCTTGAACAACCTATTTCCAATAATGTTGAGAGATACAAATCTTAACTCTCATAGTTCCAGTGATATGGTTCACTAGTGGATTTCGGTAGTCAACAAATCTATTTTTTTGGGTTCATATATCATCCAAATCATGTTTTATTACATGATTCTCCATGTAAATTTTAAATTAAATAGATGTGTATTACCCTCCATTATTAGACTGTATAACTTTGATCATGGAGTTAGTCTCATTTTTTGTTATTTGGAGATATGTTTTCATTAAATAAATCACATTCACTTTCCTGTGTATAACCATCACAGAATCAATAATACTATAATAATCAATGAAAATAATGAAGTACCTTTCTCCATATATTCTATAAACATTTATTGGACCACATACGTTTGTATGGATGAGATCAAGAATATTTGATTCACTTTTATTCATTGGTCGATATGAACAATAGATCAACTTCCCTCACATGAAAGCATCACAAGTCCTTTCCCGTTCATGTTTCAGATTGGGGAGATCCATGGATATCCTTAGATTAGATAAATTTTCTAGGTCTTGTTGATTAATGTGACCCAATGTTTGATGCCACAAGTTGTTTTCTTCATCAACTATCAGATAGAAAATGTTCCCTTTTCTATCTACTTGATATAAGTTTCCATCTATTATACAACCTTTCATGAGATAATTACCTATATTTCTATTTATAGTGAAGCATTTTTTATTCAAAGTGACTATATGTCCTAAATCACAGAATTGACTCACACTCAGGATATTATGACACAAATTGTCCACATAAACAACATCGGTTTTATTAATCTCATCAACTTCTAGATTTGTGCTCCCACTACATTTGATCTTAAAAGCATCATCATTTTCAAACCTGACTGTTCAATATACTATTTTATTTATATTCTTCAATAAACCTATTTGTCTTGTAATATGGGATGAGAATCCCTTTTCAAGAATCCTGGTGATACTATTCTTTATAGCTTTGAGAGAAACTTCTACAAGATTATATTTATCAACTTTTTTCTTTTCCTCCCATGAAATATTTGATTGTGTGCAAGATAAATATGGTATTTTCAATCTCTTTTCCATGTGTATTAGTTCATTATACTCATATTTTTCTTATAGAAGATAAAATCTAGTTGTAAGAGCAACACCGACTAGTTGGCGAGTATTTTCTTGTATCTAAGTTATGTAGGTATCATTTCCACCATTCTTCATTCCTCAATGAATAGGTTTATGGCTAAAGTTAGAGAAGGGAAAAGAATATCCATAAAATATATTTATTAAATAAGTTGTTGGAAATGAATTCTTTCTCTTTTTTGGACATCCTAGACCTTTCCCATTCAAATATCTCCCTACCTTTTCATAGTATGAAATGGTGTGAGCCAGATACCCGAAAAATTAACATTTCATAAGAGGAAATGTCTTCTCACGTATATTCCTCATCATGTCCCCTTAGATTTTTTTTTGAATTTAGATCATATTTGTATACCTTTGGATAGTTTTCATTTAGACTTTTAGTTTGATTTTGAGGATTTATTTTTTATGACATTAGGTGAATTTGTGATATGTCCAACTTTAAGCTTACCTTTATTTTGGCCTATTTTATTTCCCGCATTTGATGTTTTAGAAACACAATCAATTCTACTTTTCCCATGCATGTGGATCTTTGATCAATCACAGAATTATCTACACCTTCAAAACAACACATAGATCCCTATAGTAGCTCAGCATCTAAGATCCTTCCAAACTGTATTTTCTTCTTTGTTTTTTTGAGTTTTATTCCCCTTCAAGTTTAATTCTAAGAGTAACAACTTCTTCATGAATCCCCTCAATAGTCTAGGACTTATCCTCCAATATATATGTATGTTAATTTATGGCCTTTTCTGATTCTTAAATTCTGAGCTTAAGTTTATATATATATTTTGATATTTCAAGAGATGTTGAATGTTCTTTTACAACTTTTTTTCGGTCGATTAATTTCAGCTTCCATTCGATCAACATATTATGATGACTCTTCCAAATCTACTCTATACTTTATTATTCTATTTCATTGATTATCAGGCTCACCAAGAGAATCCTCAAGTATCATCTTGAGATCAACATCAAAAATCAAATGATTAACTCTATCTTTATATTTTTATGGATATGACTTTTCAACTATAGCCATTATAGATTCTTGGGTTCTAGATTTTAACTTTGGTTCTTCTTCCTCAAAAAAATAATTTTCATCATCTTATTATATACAAAATAAAATTTCTATGTAATTTATTTCCATATTTGAAGTCTCCCTATTGAGAATACCTTTTTTGAGTATTCTGTAAGTTTCTTACTTCACTTTCTTCATCGTTTAACTTTCTTGATCCTCTAGAGTCAATGTGGCCAACTATACCACAATGAAAAAATTCTAAGGTTAGATTCCCATCAAATCTCCCTTTTCCTCTATTAAATTTCTTGGGTAACAGAGAAAAGAGTTCATCTTCCTCATTACCTTCTTTAAAAATAGATCTTGAAATATCAATTTTTTCCATTACTTTGATTTTCATCTCCTTGTTAACACAATTAGTTTCATCCTATGGTTTGACTCTCATTTCATATGCTACCAGAATGCTCAGTAGATCATACCGAAAATGTTTTGAATGATCCCTTTCCTCAAGGGCTGAAACTTATGTATTATAAATAGGCGAAAGTCTTATCAAGATTTTTGTTACAATTTCAATGTATTTAATTTATTCACAAAGCCCTCAAATTACTCCTATGAATTAAGTAATTTGACTGAAAAATGTATCTACATTTTCATTAAGATGCATATTTAGATCTTAAAACCTATTATTAAAGACTTGAAGTTTGGTCTCCTTCACTATTTTATCAACTTCATATATATTTTATATCTTTTACCACATAAACTTGGATGAGTTGAAACTCATTAACTTTAGATATATTTGATCATACATTGTTATAGTCAGGTTATTTTTAACTTTAGAATTTGCATCAAGAATTTTCTTATCTATTTTAGTCATAGATAGTCCTGTTACATTAGTTATCTAAATCCCTTATGCAGTAGAAAAGAGTACTTCCATTATAGGAGATCATGGATGAGATCTCATCATATTATTCCAACTCTAGAAGTTTCTTCCATAATAAAGGGAGAATCCCCTGACATATATTGAGTTCAATATGATAGAAAAGAAGGAAATATTTAACACCAACAACCTAGCTCTGATATAACTAGAAGGACCCCAAACCCCCCTGAGAGGGGAGGGGTGAATCAGGGTGTGAAAATTTTCTTCAAAAGTGATGGATCCTATTCCCACATAGGTAGGATCCAGTTAAACCTACCTGATGGGAATGTGCAGAAAACACACAATAATATGCAAATAGATAACAAAACAACTTTAATGGTTCACCACTAAGGGCTAGTCTGAGGAGAAGACAATAATAGTGTGTCATTTGTACCAAAATCCACTAATCTTTACTAGTTATGAAATGCAGGAGTTTAGACACAATCACTTTGTTTTAGATACACTATATTCACAAGATTCTAGGGATAACACACTGAATCTGTCAGAACACTCCCATCAACTTCCCCAAGATCACCTTTTTGAGAGATGTCTAACATAGTTTATAGAATTGAAGTTCTGTTCAATGGCTTAACATTAATTTTTTTTCTCCATATAGAATGGGACTCTTCTTGCATCAGAGACCAGAGTTGCTGCACTTTGAAAGCCCTAGTCACTGAAAAACTGATTTTCGAAACTGCCTTTTGTGAAGGTCCTTCACAAATATCACTACCTCTATGATTCACCCTTCCTTCATAGAATAAAATACATTCACAAAGATCACTGAGTCAATGCAGAATACCCCATGATCACAAATCTCCCTTAACTTATAAGCAGTGATATCAGTCAATACTAAACTAATATTTTCGCAATGCTCAAGTTTTCATAGAAAGTAAGATTCACAGATATCCCCTAGCTTTATAAAATTAGAGCAATTCTGGATTTTCCTTGAATAATTTCGTGAAAAATAAAGTTGGGGTAGCCTTATATTTCTAGGCTCTCCCACTTGTGATGCTCCACTGCCTCTAATCCATTTTCCTAATTTTTCAAAAACCTATTTGCTATTCTCATTCCATCTTGATTCGCCAAGGTGATTTTACATATTCAAGGATATCACTACCAACACATCACATAGGCATGATGCTCTATCTTTCATAATCATGGAGATCCCCATTTGTATTTGTGAAGATCTATATCTTCATTAATATTATCCCAATCTTTCCAAAACTGATTCTTTTACCATTTTTAGGTTATGTTTAATCAAAAAAACAACGCATCATTAGGGTATCCATTCCCCTAGATTTTTAACCCCAAAAATTTGTGAAACACTAGAGAAAAATTCCACCTTCAAAATTTTTCTAAGACTTTACTATAAGAGAAATTTTCTCGCAAATTCTTGATAAAACATGTGAGGATTAAAAAAACACAAACCATACTCCTTTTCTAGAAAATAACTTAGATCCAACAATTCTATCCCATAAGAACCCTTGATATCAAAAAAATTCATGGGTTGTTCCCAAGACATCATAACCCCTACCATCTCCTACTCTATTGATATCACTACATCATGAATAAAATCACAAAATAAAATCACCTCTTATATCAAAAAGTAACTCTTCAGCATGTTGGAATAAATATTATGTGCTTGAAGAGTGATCATTGATATCTATTCATACTTAGAATGTATATTTGAATTTCTAGAGTATATTAGGATATCATCCATGAACACAATGATGAAGGAGTAATGATATGGGTTGAAATTATTATTCATGGGATCCATGAACACCACATGATAAATTTTCAAAAAAAAGGCATGAAATGATACTCATATAGTCCATATTTACTAATAAATAATATCTTGTTAATATCCTTTTTTCTAAAACATATATGATGGTAGATTGAAATAATATCAATGTCGTAGAACTATTGAGCTCCCTATAACTGATAAAGAGATCATAAATCATGGGAAATGGGAACGTATTCCTCACAATTACCTAATTTAGCATCCTATAGTCTACAAAAATCCATAGAATACGATTTTATTTCTTGGAAAAAAACCCTGGAGAACCCCAAAAAAATGTTCTCAGTATGATATAGCCTTCCACCTCTAAATAATCTATCTACAAATTCACATTTACCAACTCAATTGGTTCCATATAATAAAAAGGGATCAACATTTTTTTATTTCTTAGGAATAAGCATAATCTAAAACTCAATTCCCCTATTTAGAGGAAGACATGAAATTCATTTGCAAAAAAATCTTGATAATAATCCACAACTAGAGGAAATATTAAGGGGTGACTATTGACTCTTCAGTGAGATCCAAGCCCTTTCACCATGATAGCTCTAATATGACTCATGTATGGTCCCATATTGACTTCTTTGAGATCCCACTCACTGTTAAACACCTGCCTATCTCCTATAAGAAAGGTAAAAGTCACAAATCTATAGTAACATTTTATACAATCTTGATAATTAAATAACCAGTTCATTTGAAACATCACATAAAAACTAGTAATCTATATGATTACGAATTCCCACAAATTTAAACAGTTGACATTAACAACTGGAAACTCTAATAACCCATGGAGATGATCAAATTTATTTTATAAGTGTGTGTCAAGAGAAACTAACTCTGAAGACAACATAATAACTAATTAAATGAAATCAAAAACATGAGAAGAAATAAATGAATGGGAAGAAATGATATCAAATGACGCAGTAGAAAAAGTTGACATGATCAAGACTATAAATATAACTGTAGAAGGTCCCTATCAATTGGTGGCTGAAACCTCATCCATCATATCAATCCAGTATGTATGTATAATACGACCCTTCCTTCTGATTTCATGACTCACTTGGGTCAGAAAAGTCTATGGTGTTAGTGTCTAATACGGATTACCCCTTCCGACACCTTGAACTATGCACTTTGAATTTGGACATGACATCTTAGAACAAAAGTGTTAAATATTTACCCTAATTACACATCAATGAAATTTATTAGGTGACCTTGCACATGATGTACTAAGGTATCCCTTTAGACTAGAATTATAATAACTGGTTGAACCTCCAACATTAAAGGGATTAGGAGAAACCTAACCCTAATGTACCTCCTCAGCCTTCCTCATCATACTACTAAATGAGAAACTTGATATCACACTAGGAGGTCAAGTCATCAGCAAACTACTAGCTAGAAGAGAACCCATTAGAATGTACTCCTCTATACCATTCTAAAAGGCCAGGTCCTTAATAAGTACCTGAGTGTAAATTATCAGGTCAAATCCCCTAACCTGACGTCTAAGAATTGGATGAAGTACAATATCAAACTTCCTAGCCTTCATTTCCTTATTCCTAGTAAAAATAGGTTAAAAACATAATAATTCCATGAAATAGTCTGAATAATTAGACTCTATAATCATCCTTTGATAGATCTCATTATATCTTTATTATGTATTGAAAGAACTCCTTAAATAAAAACACCTTAAAGGCCTCCCAAGTAAGACTCTAATGTATTACTTCCTATCCCATGACACCCCAAACCCTCCCGGCATGTCTTTAAAGAAATTTTTTTATCTTCACCTTACTATCTGTAAAAGTCCCCACTAGTTTAAAGATATCCTCTATAATACTAATCCATTCCTTAAAATCCTAAATATTCCCTTTAAAATATGGGATATACCATAATTTAAAATCTTGGGCAAAATCAACAGTTTTCTTATTCTCCATCTTCCACGAGGAGGCATAATAGACAAGGAAATAGAATGTGGTAGTTTTAATGCTTGAATCACTAGAGTATATGAGGGATAATTCCCAAGATTATTCTCCTATATAACCTATGGTAGAACTACCATGTTGTCCTAAACATGAGCAATCTAGCATCTCCAAGGTGGATTTTTTTTTCAAATTCCAAGTAATTGTTTATAATGACTGTTGAAAGTTGTTTTAGTAGTTATGTGACAAAAAAAAGTTATTCCTATTAGAATACCTATCCCAGGAGATACCCACACAGAAGGAGTAACTCTTCTTGTTATATCCAAGTATCAAGACTAGTCTTTCATACCTGCATGTCAGTTACAATCATATACATATATAACAACATTCCCATGTTCAATTAACTAAATAATCAAAAATATATCACAATATTAGAGAATACAGATATGTCACTAAAAAATTATAAAAAAATAATGAATTTTATTAAATAACTATTATGAAATACTGAACAGGTATATATATTATATGTGATCCTATGTGCCTACTCATGACACATAAATGCACCAAAATCCCATTAAACTATAATAATAATCCAAATAGTTGTTACTCAAAGGTCAATTACAAATAAGATGGCCATGAACATGGAAACTCCCCTGCCTTAGTTCCACATGGCCTATCTCATTTCAACCATAACCCTCAAAGGAAAAGAATGAAAGGACCCTCAAGACCTTTGATGCCATTTTGTAACACCCTGACCCAAATCACCAGGTCTGAGTCAACCTATCACATAACCTCATGCGAGCCACCCCATTTGGAAGAGGATATGAAATAGTGGTGAGGTACTAAGGTAACACGGGGAAAATACACCATCAAAAATCATAGACAACACCATATAATAAAAAATAAATATATACAAATAAACAACATAACAAAAGGTAATACAAAAACTTGTATAACAGATGTCATGAAAAGGCATAGAAGTATAAACCAAAAGACCCCTAATGTAGTTGGTCTGCAATTATAACTAAAAGAAATAATTAATAAAAAAATTTCGCGTGGAAGCATATATAATATTTTGGTAATAAATTAATATTTTAAAAACAGACTATGGTAGATAGCGTATACAAGATTCAACACTGAGCTTAAACAAACCATGACATATTATTATTTTAATATAGCTGGGCCATTAAATTGGATGTTATGAAAAGGATTAATCAAATTTTTAAATATATACAAATTTCCTACTTAATATAAATTTATTGATTAATTCTCATGAAATAAGAACTCAATTTTTAGTAAAGTAATTTTATTCTTCAAAAATAAATTTTCTTCAAAAATGTGTTTAATTTATTTTTTAAGAAAAAATTATAATTAATTTCTAAAAAATTTACATAATATATATTATAAAATTTAATTTATTTTTTAAAAAATAATATTAATATTTTCTTAGAGTGAAAATTTTGGATTTTTTGAAAAGATTGATTTTTCAATAAATAGTGAAAAATTCTATTTTTTTTGTAAAATTGTCACATTTTTTAATTTAAAAGTATCATTGTGATTTAAAATTGATCTTAAATTAATATAAGATTACATTTTTCTAAGTGAATATAATTAAATACATAGTAATCATCTTTATACTTGATTTTTTGTATAAGGTCATTTTGAGGCTAAAAAAGATTTTAAAAAAAAAACCGGTTTTCATTGGATTCTTCGTATTTAAATTAAAAACGATTTATGATAATTATATGAATTTAATTTGATTAAATTAAATTTATTTTTTTAAATTTATAAAGACCAAAATTTATTATTATTATTTTTCAACATTTTTCTCAAGAAGTTGATTTTTTTTGAATATTAAAAAAATACATTTTTTATGAAATATAATATCTTTTAGGACAACTCTAAGAAAATAATATGTTATAAATAATTATAAAACTTATGAAAGGAATATTGAATGATAATATAATAAAACTTTATTACAAAAATTATTCAAAACATAAAAAATTTGAATTTAATACACGCTAAATATGTAAATCATTTTCACTATTGACGAAGTGCTTTTGCTTCCTGGAAAATATCAATTTTCATGTTCTAATGATAATTTATGAGAGTGAAGAAGTTTGTTTTTCATATTTTAGTAAATATAAATTATTAATGATTATTATTATGTATATATTATACTTTTTGTGTTTTATAACAAGTGAATTATCCAAATGTTTGTGTAATGCTTGCGCAATTCCAGAGAAGTCAAAATAACATATTAAATTAGTTTTCATTAAATATATGTGATTAAATATATATATATTTTATGAATATAATGTTTAATATTGAAATTATTTAATTTATTATTATGATGGTAATTTATTTTTAATTTTTAGTGATGAAATAATTAACTTAAAAGCTCCCGCAACACCGACACAATGCTTGTACATACTGTAAAAAATTCATGTAAATGTAAATTTATTTGGTTGAGTTATAGTTTCCAATAATTTTTCAGATAAATATAAAATATTAAGTATTTTTGGGAGTTTTATATATTAATTACTTTTATTTCATGTTGTTTTTGAATTCAATTAAATGAACAATGCAATAAATGACATTAATGACATTTTATATTAAATACTATTTTATTAAATAATATTTTATTAAATTATCCAAAAGTCATAAAAATTTTGAAATAGGAAAATTAAGATAATAAATTGTCAAAAATATCATCCATTTCCCATTTATGATGCAATTTTTACCTTATAATAAAAATTATAACCCTTTAATATTGAAAAATTCATTACCACAGTTAATATGGTTAAACAATGGGTTAAACCAAAAGGCTACGTTTAAAATGATGTCCAAACCTATAATAATTTGACTCTATGATTATATCATGATCTTATCCTCATTATATTCTAATAAATTTCATTTTTGTAACTTTTTTTAGAAATTTATACACATACTATATTATAATATTTCATGTATTTCCAAAAATGGAATTAAAGTTATTTTATAATTAAAAATATTTTATTTAATTATTTAAAATTCATTAAAATACTATATTAGTAATATTGAATGGGATATGGTTTAAAATATCATTTATAGTCCATTTATAGAACAATTTTTCTTTTATAGTATCTTTCTTGACCCCTAAATAGTAAAAAGAATTTATATCACAATAATTAGAAAAAGGGTTAACAGAGGGTTAAAACATAGATATATGGATGAAAAAAATATAAACATGAAAAAATGTATTATATTAGAGTATTTTAACTAAAACTCATAATATCTTCTAATTATATCATTCTAGATCCATTTTACCTTGAAAAAAAATTTATATTAATTTAATACATTAAGTAATTCCAAAAGTGCCATCCCCACATTATAAAGGGGAACCCCCTCTCCTATCCTCTACACACTACAAGATCCATTTGGTTAAGAAAATATGTTAAAAAAACCCTTAAAAAATATTTATACACATCATATATGTCTTAATTTTTACATAATAACAACCTTAGTGGGGTTAAGGTGTAAACCAAAAGAGTTTGTCCGAAGAAGAGGTATATCTTTTAACCGAATGTTATAAATTTTCTTCTTCTTGTACGAAATTAAAATACTATCCAACCATGATTAAATAATAAAATACATACTGTAAATATACTTACATGTTATAATGTTAATTTAATATTCTATATCCATCCCCTCTTCTATCAAATGTGGAACAAAAGCATCGACTCTATGTACATGTGGACTACTACCTCCGTGAAGTGATGTGTTTTTATTTTCCATCACCGCCTCTCACAAATGTATATAATTATTTATTTTATGTATATATATAATAATAATAAAATTATTATCATTATTTAAATATAATACATCTTAGTTCTTTTACCTTTACTTTTATTAAAAAATGATAATGCAATTCGTGCGTACGGGTAAATTACCCCCTCTACAAAGTGATGAGATTCGTTTTTTATCATCTTATCCCATGTATGGTGTATATAGTTTTATTTAAATAAATAATATGTTATTTAGAATATAATTATAATTATATAAATCTAAAATAATACTTAACTTCCTTCCATCATGATCACTGAAAAATGGAAATGTTTCTTATGCGTATGTACGACCTACTGGCTCCATGATTGTAACATAGATAATTTTTCATAACCATATTTCATGGTCAGTTTTACAAGTATAATTTATATATAAAAAAATAATTATTGTGTGATTATTATTATGGATATTTTGGAAAAATGATCTCTAGGACCATGGTCAATAAACTGATGTCATTTTTAAATTATTAATAGAACGTCCTAAATACACCTAAAGTTGAAGTGACTGATTATGTAATTAAATAAAAAATTAAAATAAAATAAAGAAATTTTTTAAGAATAAATAAATAAATATGTAATTTTTTTATGAAATAAAATAATTTATATAAGTTTATTATACAAGAGTTAATGGACATACATGGAAATTATGGACTCTTGGTAAGGGATTTCATTTCAGATTTCTTTCATTGAAGAATATGTTAAGGTTATGAACTTAGTTTCTTTCTTATGCTGTATATACATCCATTTTACATGTTATATAATGAATAATTCATAATTCATTATATTTTAAGTTTCAATTAAAATTATTTCATCCAATGGGATTTTAATTGAATGTTACCAAGTAGTAAAGGGTTTCTTAACTCAATTTTCATTTACTGGGTTATACTTATATTTCATTTATTTTGTTATTATTTGATTATATGTAAATTGATATCAAAATTTTCTGATTAGATATTTAAATTTTTTTTATGTTGATATATATATTTTCACATAATCACTTCATGGATTAATTATCACTTCAGAAGTGATGATCTTTACAAGGGATTTCTTTATCTTAGTCTCATTTTCTTATGACATTTTTCATGTCGTGCACCATTATTTCCTTATATGATGTACTCAATAAATCATGAATGAATTTTTAAATATAAATTTATTAATTTTATGGGATATTTATTGCCTTATCTTACTCTTCAATCCAATAAAATTTGATTCAAAATTTTACAAAGTAGTAAAAGAAATTATGTTGTAATATTATTTATTTTAAAAATTATTTATGTTCAAGGTTCCTTTGGGAGAAATAATATGATATTATTTTTTTGAACCACATGTATTTTATAATACTTTGTTTATGATTTTTTAAATATCAATTTCCATTTCCCCACTTGTAGATTAAAAAACATCACGAAATTTGTTTGTAAGTGATAATGATATCATATCCTTTTTTAGATTGGGAAATATCTTTCTTTTATATCCATGATTTTTAAAATATTTTCAAGAATGTTATTCTTTACACATAAATAAAATTTTAAATTCATTTTTATGTATTGTTTAATTTATTTAATTTTTTTAAGAATAAATATTTTTAAAGGTTTTCAGAACAATTCATTTTTTAAGTGTGAAAGGAATGTTTTATTTTATCATATAAGACTAGAGAATATTTTAATACCTTTATGAAATTTATATTATTTTTAGTATCCCATTAAGTTTTCTATGTATATTTTCATAGAAAATATTTTTCACAATATTTTTTTAATTTTTTTATAAAATATTACTCAAAGAAAAGGGTATTTTACCTTAAAAAATAAAATAAATGTTCTTTTAAAGGTATTTTTACTTATGTAATCATAATTTAATGATTAATCTATATCAGTATGATTATGATCTATGATTACATCAATATTTTTTATCTGGATGACTTTTATTGATTATTTTTAGTATTCTTTTGTTAAAACATATTTCTTTTCCATGAGTTAATAAATCCATAAAAACTGAAGGTTGTTTCGAGTAGGTTATGTTGAAAAGTCTAAATTTTTAAATTTTTTATTGATGAATGGTAATTGGAAATTATTTATGATAAATGGATGAGATTTATATATCTCATATGACATGTGATCCACAATATAGATCTCCAAAAAATTGGGAAATGATTCATATATTCAAAGGTTTGAAAGAGGGAGTTAACTTGGGTGGTTTCTCTTATGGATTTAACTGGGCTTCGGTAATTTCTGATATGAGTTTAACATGTCTCATGAAGAAAATAATCTAATATAAAAATATGTTTTCTTTATTATTAATATGATTTTTAATGATTAGTTTGATTAATATTTACATCACATAGCTCATGATTGTTGATTATTATGACTGTTGTATTATGTTAAAGCTTTACACCATTTTTCGTGATTATTTATCCAAGTATTGATGGGTATGATTTCTATTATTTTATGTTCATTAATGTTGATTATATCATCATACCTTTTTTCTTATTGATGAAATTCAATTGTTAATGCTTATGTTTAACCTTACTGAGTGTTTCAGCTTAACCTTGTTATGTTATATTTTCCCTAGGTTTTGAAGAATGGTTTTAATTATGTTATACCTAAGAAGGTTACTATATGTGAAGGACTCAGTGGGAGATGATATAGATATTTATGAAACAATTTATTATGTATCTAATTTGTTATGTAAGATTTTATCCAAACTTTTTAAAACTTTTAATCAGAAAGATCCTTTGGAAAGAAATAAAATGAAATATTGTTTAAAAATGAAATTATGGATTTAAAAGGGATCCGTTCCTTATAAATTCTATATGCCACATCTATCTACTAGCTACAAGATCCTCATAAACTAGCTATATTGACCTTTACCTTCCCCAGATCCCTAGTCTTGATTTCTACAGGTGCACTGATATTCCCATTTAGGGTGTGAGTATAAGCCTATAAAGACACAACTAATTCACCCTTAACATAAGTTAACATGTATATAAAAGTTTATGATATAAAGTAAAGGTAAATGTAACTCATGAATATAGTTAATCATGTGCCGAGTGATCATACACCAACCAAGCCACCATTAACCCAACCCATTCAATCTTAAACACTATACTATAAAAACCTTGTTTATTCAATTATATGACTTAGAATATGTTGAGTAACTATGTTTTCCTTTAAAGAAAAGAATTATTCACCTTGAAGGAACAACTATGCACCTACCTTTAATGGAAATTCTCACCATGAATTCTTAGTATACCATTATAATATACTCTCTTTAATATGAAATGATTTTCCCCATTGGTAGATCAAACTTTAATATATAAAAAATCTTCCAAATGTGATTTGCAATTCTCCCATGCATGCCAAGATAATGAACTGACCATAATAAAAAAATATATCACTAATGACTCATGTAATCTATTCTACCCCTTTAAAAAGATAAATATGTATTTTAGGTCCACTCGTCAACCTGAACATTGAACAGGGATTCCAACAACTATGTAAGAAATGACATCCAAATCAGAACATAACAAGGGAATATATATAAAAATAAGAGATTAAAAAGGATAAGAAATATCGAACAAGTAATAAATGACTTATCAAGGACCACACAAGAAATAAAAAAGAAAAGGTATCAATACTAGGGATATACACAAGACGACGATTCCAAACAATTCCACATAATTAAGGTCCAAGATGACAAGGAATTACTACCTCAAGCTCGCAAATGTTAAACCCATCGATTCACAAAAGAATCATCACACAAATCAATCTCATGAATTAAATTATTCAATATTCTCAACATATATTTATATAATCACTTACAATTATATTATTTTAATTATTAAAAATTTCTCATGAGATAAAAATTTATCTCTCTTAAAGAAATTCTAAATTACCTATTTAACTAAAAGAATGAGTTAAAAATTTCTTTCAAAAAGAATAACTGTTAATCAAACTAGTGATGATATTTTATCTCTCCATGGGAATACAAAGATAATTATGTGATAAATATTTATAATTAATTGATAAGTATGATTAATTATCTTTAATGTTTGAATCCAAACATTTATCCAGAAATCTGATGAAAGATAATTTCACAAACTATACAAGAAATAAGAAGAAAAGAAAATACAAATTCCTAAATTGAATTTATCCCTTAAAAAATGATACATCCAAGAATCTAGGGGGAGGTTGAGAGATATAGAGATTTTTTTGAGGTGTAGAATCTAAATAAGAAATCAGATTTATTGAAGAAAGCATAAAAAAACTGAGAAAAAGGATTTCTAGGCTGCCATGACTTGAGAGGATTTCAAAAATTAAAGGTAGAATGATTTTATGTGTTGGAAAAAAGATACAAGGTCTTTTAGTTCAAAGTATTGAAAAACCCAAATTAATAACACCATTTAAATCATGAATGAATCAAATATTGAATGAAGAGTGTTGAAAAACTTTTAAAATTATATTTAAAAAATTAAATGAGTCAAAATATTTAATTTCCAATTATTTTAATCTTTTTAAAAAATAAAAACTCTTTTAGTTTTGAGTTGGGAATAAGAAAACAAAGATCTGGGATAAAACCATATCTACACAAAAAATGGTGGTATGTAAGGGTAATATAGTTTTAACATTATATAGGTCATACATGTCATATGAAGGTAATGTGTTTTAACCTTATTCAAATTAAGAAATCAGAAATACCCTTAAACATTGAAGGTTTGCCTTTATATATCCTTTTAAAACAAGAAGTTACCATTTTTTAGAGGCTAGGTTAAAATTACATATCCTTTTTAAATTTATATTTACCTTTACACAACTCAAACATACCTTACATAGAGACTAAGTTACAATTTCAAAACCTTTGAAAAGCATTTACCTTTAAAAAAACTTCAAAAAACTAGCCTACATTAAGGTAGAACAAATTTAACTTCATGTAGAAACTATGATTAACATAAGGGTAAAAATAAAATTGAAATATATTAAATTATAATATAAAAAATTTATAAATTATTACCAAAAGTCTCAAAAAACCATAAAAAAATTACAAGGTCATACGAAATGCTCACATTTTTATCTAAATTTTAAGAACCCGGATCTTTTTTTCAGGTATGTTTTTCCTTTTCTAGTAGTTTTTGGGAAAAAGAGGGATTTCTAGAAATATTTGAAGTACACACCATGAACTTTATGAGTACATGTTGTGTACTTCTTTGCCGTAGGTAGCCAAGTGCTGGCCATGTAGCGGCCATGCACACGGCCATGTGGGGGTGTTCGGAGGCTGCTTAAGGCAGAGTACAGAAATAGTAAGTACATGTCGTGTACTTCAAAAGTACACGCTGTGTACTTTTTTTTAATTAAATGAACCGAGGTCGCGTTAGACAGACATAATGCACTTCTTTTATGTCCTGTTCGTCTAAGATCACTGAGCAGCCATGGACCTTCGATGAGCCACGAGCCTCTGTCCGTCCACCGATTCGAACACCGGTGATTGATTTGGAATCGCATAAGTGAGTTATTCCTTCTCCCAGAGCATTATATTCCAATTCCTCCTCTTTTCCAAGTTATCGTGGGTCTAACGTTTTATAAATTTTCATAGATCTACGAAGTTATAAAGATATTCAAGAATTTTGGTTCAAGTATATTGATCTCCTAACCCCGAGGTAGGTGGCTTGTGCCTTTTTGTTGAAAGTCTTTGAGTATTTTGTCCAAATTTCCCTAATACCCTTGAACAGGGTATTGCGTGTTTACTATTTAGACCTATTGTTTGACCGATTTGCTTGTATGCCTGAGTAGAGGTTATTGTTTGTGAATAGGGTAATTTTTTTGTGCTTTGGATGTATTTCCCATGCATGTTTTTCCTGTTTATGACCGTTTGGTCTAGTTTTTCCGGTTAGACTATTGCCAGTTGCCATGCCTAGTTTGTGGGATAGTGTGACTATTGTTCTATTATGCTGATATGACTTAGAATGCTATTCAAGTAATTCTTGAGGTTTACTTGGGGAGATATGCGCACTATACATGTTTTACTTACACAGGGCCGTGAGAACCTAGTGTAGTAGACCACATGGAGAATGCACGTAAGGGCTTCTCTAGAGAGTCTTTATAATTTTACGATGAGATACCACTTGTAGAATTGACGTTGAGTGCTTCCTCATAGTGTTTATAGTTCCTCGACACGTACCACTGGGGGAATAGACATTGAGTGCTTCCCCAGAGCGCCTTTAGTACGATACGAGACTATAGGGGGAATTGACGGTGAGTGCTTCCCCATAGAGTCTATACTTTAGCTGAACCAGATAGGTGAGACTGTGTGTGCCTCCTAGAGGGTTTCTAGTACTTTTTGGTTGAACCAAAGGGGTTAGGATGTGAGAACTACCCAGAGGGATACCTGTGGTTTCTACTTTCTTGTTTAGTTTCTTACCTGTTGTGACTTAAATGCTTGAAACTGTGGATTGTTTCTATAGAGTGCTTTCCTGATTACATTTTTTCTGTACTTTTACCTGCCATATATTCACTTAATTTTAGGCACATATCTCGTGGTGGTTTCCTACTAGGATATAGTCTCACACCCTGTTTGGGACATGCATTTGGGCCCAAATAGATTATATTGTAGCAGGTATAGACAAGGGCAAGCACCCTTCTACTTTTGGTAGTTGACTTGCTTTGGAGCTAGAGAGAATGGGACCAAGCTATGGCTTGCGATGCTGAGGAGTTTATCTACTTTCTTTCACACTTTGGTTTAGCACTGTTGAATTCCATCATTATGACTTGTTTGGTTGGTTTCCTAGACTTATGTATCATGCCTCATTATAGATGTTCTCCAATTGTTTACACTTTTAGTCATCCACTGTTTACTCTTGTATGGATTTTTACTGCTTTCACGATTTCTTTTGTTTATCTTCCACTGTGTACTTTTCCAATTAAGGCATATTTTCCCTCTATCACACCCAAGGCCCTCACTGCTATTCAGAATCCTTTGGCATTTGGTGAAATGCGCTTGACGCCATGTAACCAATCGGGTACAGGGTGCCTCTGGGTGTCTTCCGGAACCGAGATGTTACAAAGTTGAATTAGAGGAATTCCTTTCTCTTGGATTACATTTTGGAGCTTATAGCCAGGGATAGGATGGAATATGTATTTGGTAATAATTTGTTCCAGGGAGTAGCAAACCTGTGTATAGGGAAAAGCCATATTACCTCGTTTATTTCAATTTTATAGTCGATTTGATTTCACCATTGGGTGATTCACATGTTTTGTTCTATTACCATTGTTTTTATTTTGGTTCTAATTCTATTGCAACCTAATGAGATGAGGGTATACCATCTCATGCATCATATAATCAATTTCTAGAAATCACATGTCATGCATTTTGGCCATGCCATCTAGGATGCATTATAGATTGAATGTTGTTGTGATAGATGATGTGTAAAATATACATGCTATTGTAATAGTTTCCTTGATATGAATACCTACTATTTGATAATGTATTGTTTGTGTAGAGGTTTTCTTGAATGAATGCAGAATTTTGGTTCTTCAGGTGTTATGGGACCTCATGGACCGGAATTTGGTGGATCATAGCACTGTTATCTTGTTTATAACTTGTATAGGATGCCAAACATTGATTCATCGGGAGTATGGGCCCTCACGGATCAGAATTTGGAACCTTCAATGTGCATTTCAGTGTTTTTCTGGGCTCCAGAGTAGTTTATGAGGCTTACTATCTAGAAAAACCAAGAATACATGCCGTGTAGTTTTGACTACATGCCTTGTGTTCTTCTGTTCAGTAAGAAACAATTTTTCCTAAGAACACACCGTGTACTTTATGTACAAGACATGTAGTCTCTAAACATGTCATAGGTCGTGTGGGTAGAGACACGGGATGGGGATTTTCTTGTGGGAACATTCCATGTAACAGTTTATCATGCCGTGTAGTAAGACCCAAGTACACAGCCGTGTCACGAACAACACAGGTCGGTGTTATCTTTATTGTACATGCCTTGTTTGTTTAGAACACATCATGTAGTTTGAGCCATGTATCAAACCATATAGCTAACAACACGGGTTGGTTGGCACTTCTTAGTACATGCCATATCTGTTTGGAACAAGCTGTGTAGTTTAACCTTTGTATACAGGATGTGTCACTAACAACATGGGCCGGTGAAGCTTTTAGAGTACAAGCCGTGTCCACCTTGAACACGCTGTGTAGTCTTGTCCTAAGAGATCCGTGTGGATTAACCATGTAGAAGGAATTAGACAGGGAAGGAAATTCATGTACACACCGTGTGTTTGGATAACGTACTGTGTGTTTGGGGTGTTACATGACCTGTTAAAGCAGATGTATACGCCCATATGAATGACTTAAGGGAACACGCCGTGTAGGAAAAGTATACACCGTGTAGTCATGTTTTGAAAAACTAGAATGATTTTCTTCTTCTATTTGTTTCTTGTCCTTCCAGTTTTCAATATTTGATAATCTTGAATCTAATGTGGGTGTTTGACCTTAAATATTCATGCCACCGAGATGTTGGTTGTACACCTCTTGCTGGGTAGTGATCAAATTCCAGATATGGATGATCAGGGACTTCCTGTAGATCCTGCTATTGTGCCAACCTTGGCACTAGTAGTGATACCAGTTATAGGTGCTGATGTTCAGTTTAGGGAAGGATTTTTGAGGATGATTCAGACCTTCTAGGGAGAATAACCTCCTACCTCATCTATGGGAGACTTGATGCGGGTTTTCCAGTAGTAGCATCCTCCCACATTCTTAGAGGAAGGAGGACCTTAGGTTGCAGAGTCATGGCTAGAAGCCATGATGTCTATCTTTGTGAATCTGGAGACACCTCCAGAAAGGTGGGTCAATCTTGATACCTACATGTTACGAGACTCTACCAAGAGGTGGTGGGACGTGATCTCACAGGCGGGTCATCAGTAGGTTATGGCATGGGAGGAGTTTCAGCGCGTCTTCTATGACTACTTCTATCCGGAGACCTTTAGGGCCAATCGAGGCTAGGAGTTCATGAGTCTAGAGTATGGTACTCTTTCAGTTATAGAGTATTCCTCTTATTTCACTAAGCTTCAGCGTTTCACACCCCTCCAGGCCAGAGATGGGTTGTTATTAGAAAGTAGGTTTGAGGATGGTTTCAGATGGGAGATCCGCTCGTAGGTGAATATCTTCAGGTTTACTACCATCTATTCCATCGTCAACTAGGTTCTAATTATAGAGCGCAATATGAGAGATTTCGGTACATAGAGAAAGGGCATTTTCTTTTTCCAGAGTTAGTGCTCCACCAACTGACAGCAGGAAGCGCTGTAGAGAGTCTACGTGTGGTGATCCGAGGCAACGAGACACATCTTTAGGTAGCCAGGTGGTATGATACTAGTGTGGAAGGGCTGAGAATACAAGGCCACAATTCCAGAGAGACCTAGAGGAATGCTTATCTTATAGCAAGATGGGTCACCTTCAGCATTTATGTCAGTTTTTCTCACCAGCAGTTGGTGACAGGGGTTCTTCTATGACTTCACGTTCAAGAGCAGCTCTGCTAGTTTCTCACAAGTCTGGGAACTGGAGTTCTTATAGACCTTCAGGATGAGGTGGAGGTCGGGACCATGGTGGTTAGTCATCGGGCTATTAGCGAAAGTAGGGCGAATCAACTGAGATCGGTCAGGTAGGGTCATAGGGTTGTGGTATAGGTCAGACTTTTGTAGTGGAGCATACCCAGCAGAAGCAGGATCCCAAATCCTCTACAGTTCGAGGTACAATCTTAGTAGCCTCATTTTTATCTTCCTCTCTTTTCGATATAGGGGATTCCCATGGTTTGACATCAGTTTCTATTGTAGAGAGCCTTGTTCTTTTTATCTTTTCCTCTGCTGATATCTTGACGATATACACAATGTTGGAACTAGGACGACTAGTGTACGTCAGTGCAAGGAGTTCTCTCTAGAGGTTCCTAGGTGTCACTTTTTATGGGACCTCTATGTCCTAGAGATGATAGGCTATGATGTCATTCTCGAGATGGACTTGTTAGTTCCCTTCCAGGAAGTCGTCGACTGTTATCGCCACAAGGTGAGTTTCATATCACTAAATGGAGTATCTTTTCTTCATAGGGGTGAGTGGGATTTCCAGGCGAGCAGAGTAGGACTCGAGCATAATGGTCTAAGAGGAGTTACAGATCAGATTTCCAGTATATATCTGAATGACCAGGGGACTTCACAGTTAGACTTTCCACTAGTGGTGGATCATTTCCGGGATGTCTTTCCAGAGGAATTTTCAGGTTTGCCTCCGGAGCATGAGGTAAAATTTCTAATGAGCTCATGCCAGGAGTGGCACTGGGGTCCATTCCTCCTTATAGAATGGATACACCTATGTTATAGAAGCTGAAGAAGTAGTTGAAGGAGTTGCAGGCAAAAGGTTTCATCCGACCCAATACTTATCCTTTGAGTTTTCTTGCCTTGTTTGTGAAGTAAGCAGATGGTACCCTTAGACATTGTGTGGATTATCAGAAGCTGAACCAGTTGACGGTCAAGAACCGATATCTCATACCAAGGATTGATGATCTCTTTGATCAGCTTCGAGGAGCCCCAGTATTCTCAAGGATTTACTTGAGGTACGGTTAGTATCACTTGCATGTTAGACCATCAAATATACCTCTTACAGACTTCTGAAGAATGTATGGTCTATACGAGTATACAGTTATGCCATTCGGTCTCACGAATGCACCATCAGTTTTTATGGAACTGATGAACTGAGTTTTCCATCCATACTTGGATTCATTCATATTGGTATTCCTGGATGATATCTTAGTGTAATCTCACACTTGATATGACCATTCCACACATCTTGAGATCGTTTTGAGTACATGAAGGGAGCATCGGTTATATGCTAAGCTCTTGAAGTGCCACTTTTAAATGGAACAGATTCACTTCTTAGGTCACTTTATTTCAGAGACAAGAGTATCAGTATACCCAGAGAAAGTGAGAGCTGTAATTTAATGGGAGCAGCTGAAGAACTTCTCTGAGGTAAAAAGTTTTCTAGGGCTTTCCAGATACTACATATGTTTTATATTGGACTTATCACACTTAGAAGAACCACTAACAGGCCAGACTAAGAAGGTTGAGAAGTTCTTGTGGTCAGAGCCTTGCGTGTTAGCCTTTCAGGAGCTGGAGGGGAGGTTGACTTCAACACCGATACTAGTCTTTCCAGAGCCGGGCAAGAGCTATCCTGTTTTTTGTGATTATTCAGGTATTGGGATTGGAGTTGTGCTTATGAAGGGTGATGGAGTCGTTGTGTACGGGTCTTGGAAGTTGAAGCCACATGAGAGGAATTACCCGACGCATGATCAGGAGTTGGCAGCTGTTGTTTAAGACTTACACTGTTGGAGACATTATTTTCTAGGAGAGAAATTTGTGGTTTTCACCGACCACAAGAGTCTCAAGTACATCTTCACTATGCATGATCTGAACTTGAGATAGCATAGGTGGGTCGATTACCTAAAGTACTTTGATTTCGATCTTGCATACATGCATGGGAAAGGCAATGCTGTGGATGATGTGTTGAGCAGGAGGACTGAGATACAGGAAATTCAAGAAGCCATGAGTGAGTAGAAGATTATGGACCTGTTCTCTGAAATGCATTAGGAGGTGCGAGATAGATAGGGGAAAACTTTTTTTATCTTCTGTAGCTGTTACCTCTACCCTCTTAGATCAGGTGTGAATGAGGAAACTATCAGACTCTAAAGGCCTAGTCCTATAAGAAAGCGTGTCAGGAGAGGACCTTATTCCTGGGTGGACCATAAGCAAGGATCAGATCTTGTGTTTCAAGGGATGCGTATGGGTGCCAACTGATATACGTGAAGAGCTAGTGAGAGATTTTCATTCCCCTGTTTGGGCAGTTCATCCTGGTGTCACCAAGATGTATTGTGATCTTCACCACTAGTATTGGTGGCCAGGTATGAAGAGAGATGTTGCTGGTTTCTTCATGTGGTGTTCTACTTGTCAACAGGTGAAGGTGGAGCATCAGTGACCAGTGGGAATTTTACTGTGGTAACCCATTCCTGAGTGGAGGTGGAATGACATCGCGATGGACTTCATGACAGTGTTGCCGAGGTAACCTCGAGGGAATGATGTTGTATGGGTTGTCGTATACAGGCTTACGAAGGTTTCTCACTTCATGCCGATCAAGGATACCTTTAGTGTTGATGAGTTGGGATGGAAATATATCCATGAAATTGTACGTCCGCATGGTGTTCCATACTCCGTTGTTTCAGACAGGGATACACATTTTACTTCTCGGGTCTCGAAAGGGCTTCATAAGGCTTTTGGTACACAGGTGATTTTGAGTATATCATACCACCCCCAGAATGATGGCCTGTAGTGACCCCGATCCCCAGGTGCCTTATGATACTTGATATACTAACATTTCATTGAATAATTTACAAATTAAATATCATGTCCCATTACTACAGAAGATTGCGAGGCTCAGGATTTTGGGAAACCATCGGCTTCTGATAAACTTCATTAGTACACACCATGCCTGAAAAATTTAAAACAAAAATGTAGGGTGAGAAAATATGCCTAGTAAGGGGTTTTAAAAACGTTTTAAGAAAAAACTTTCTCAAATCATTCCTTTTTGAAGAGAATAAAACTTTCGCTAAAAACAAATAATTATCTTTTCTTAAAACATGAAATCCAACATTTTTGAAAACCAATTGCACATGGAAGAAGTACGTACTTAAAATAAACATTAAAGTAAACATGATCAGAGAGCACAACACATGTAGAATAGATAATGTATAATATTCAACCAAGATTACTTTAGTTTTAAAAGAAATATGTGAGTAAGCAGGTAAAACATTCATAACATGATTCATGAGCACATACAGTTCTTATAACAACTTATCACATGAAATACATTTCTTATCACATAATTACATTTTCATAGTCAAGGGAATATTCAACTTGGGGATGTCCTGCTAGTTGAACTAACCCCTGGTTGACCATTTATCATCACATGCAGAGGGAATGTATAATTCCGGAATTTGTCAAGAACTTACGTCAAGACCGTAAAACATACTTAACAGGTCAAGGCTAACTACCAATCCCATTTCCATGGTAGCACAAGCCAAGGATAACTTCCATGACCGTCACACATAACATCTCATGAGACTCATACTTTACCCAATGCATTGGAGTGCTATATAATTCTGGGTGCACCCGTCACATCATTCATATTGCGCTATATAATTTCGGGCGCACTCGTCACATTTAAGTCCAATACATCCCTCACATATCTTGACATGGTCTTTCATTCATATGGTTTCATTCATATATTCTTAATCAAACCCCCTTTTCACATACATATTCACAACTTGAAGATAGTTCAATCATTAATAAAACTAAGACATGCATGCTAAAAATCCGCACACATATGAAATTATCTTAACAATTAAATACATGGGTTTTAAGGAAATGAACATAAACAGTTTAACATTCCAAAGTATCATAATAACAAGTTAAAATAAGGCCGTTCATAACTAATACACATGCTGATAAATGGGTATTGTGGGTGTTTAACTAAAACTGTGTGAATATACATACAGTTGGGGATGTAAAGTCTGAAATTAGGTTCATCTTGGGAATTCATGTATATATGTATGAAAACTACATGAATATATATATAGTTGTGTAAAAACTCATTTGCACTTTGAATAACATGACCTTCCCTTTGAAAAGTTTGCAAAAATCATAGGATGAACTTGAATTTGAAGACAACATATTGATACATGGTTATATATACCTATATATATATAAATTTAGGTGCGTATACACATGTGAATGGGTTTACCAAATTATACCATACTCAATAATATTTCTCATGTTATACATTAAACAAAATTAATGTTTGGAAAAACCGAGTGGGGTTCTTTTATATAAAAAAGTGAACATAATTTTCATAAAACCCTTATTGGCATAAAATCAGTCTTGCATACAACATGGCCGATCCATAAATATGAGTACATATGTATGAATACATATTTATATATATTTGTAAAAGTTTAATGAATTTCACACTACCCATATTCACAAAACAAAATCATGATTTATGAAGAATGGTGATAAATGAAAATTTTCAATTGAAAGAATTATTTTGATATCAAACTAACCCTTAAACTTCATCATACATATAAACATGTATACAAATAGTTTTGGGTACTTTTCTTGAAATAATAATCCTTTTGAGTAAATAAAATTTTAATCATCATGTTATATTATAACAAATTACAAAACAAAATAATCAAGTTCATCCCTTATACACATTGATGTACATATACATCGGTATAATGAAATGTACATATATATCAATATGCTTCATACACTTGCAT
Source organism: Viscum album (assembly GCA_963277665.1). NCBI lineage: Eukaryota > Viridiplantae > Streptophyta > Magnoliopsida > Santalales > Viscaceae > Viscum > Viscum album. Next base: position 1,283,371,495 of record OY728136.1, on the reverse strand, counting down.
GATTTTACCTGTTCATACAATTACCCTAAAACTCTATTTTCAGAGGCGAAATAAAACTAGGGTTATAAACATTGAGAGGAAGTTTGTATATTTGCATATATCATTTTATACATATATTTATATAAATATATATATATATACTCAAAGTACATATGAAAATGCCCAAACCAAAATTAAACGGGTCTACCGAGTTCCCTTACCCCTATTTGGTTCTCCAAGCTGAAAGGGAGATCCACAAGGCCTGGGTATGCACCAGGTGTATATACACAAAAAATATATATATATATAACATGTATATATATATATATATATATATCGAAGATTAAACAAAACAAAATAAAACTTGTCCCTTACCTTCACTCGATGAGGAGGAGAGGAAGACGAAGCAGACAAGGCCGGTCCGGTGGTCGGAAAGATCTAAGATTCACGAGGCAAGATATCTCCTCGTTTCGGTGCAAACAAATGTTTTAAAAAGAGAAAAAACAACGGACCTAACTTGCATGGAGTAGATATCCGAGGGGATTCGGTGCCTAACCTATGGAAAAAAGGGGGCAAAGTTGGGTCTATTCGCCGGTCTATGGAAGAAAACGAGGCCATAGCTGCTGGTTGGTGACCGCGACGAAGAAGAAGAAGACGCGGGACGTGGGGGAAGAAGAAAACCAGAGAAATGGTGGACGACTGAGATTAAAAGGAAAAAGATCAGGTGGCCTAGATGTGGTGCAGCTTAAAAAATGGATGACCGCGATTTGGGGGAAAGGATCGGATGGGTCGGACGCAGGGTGCAGTGTTAAAAAAACGCGGGTCTCCCGTGGTTTCATATATATATATACATATATTTTTTTCTTTTTCATCAATAATTTTAAGTTTATTTTTTTATTATATTAAATTTATTATTATTAAAACATAATTATTGATCACTTATTATTATATTTTGAAAGGTCAATGGTTCATTTAATATAAAAAAACATTGATTAATTCACCCTTATCAAAACATTTTATTTTCTTTATTTTCCTTTATTGACTAATTATCTTAATTTTTTTTAATTAAAGATTAATATTATTAATAAAATTAAACATTAATCATAAATACATTTATAATTATTTTCAAAACCACACATAAGAGTGCGTTGATATAAATATTATCATTATGAAACACATAAGTAAATGAAATCATAATTTGACATAGTTTTCAAAACTGTTAATTCAAATTATAAACATTCACATTAGTATTATTACTTATATTTAATTTAGAGATAGATATAATACATTTAATTTAATATTTGATGCAACATATATATATAACTCAAGATTTTGAGTACATATTTTCTTAGACAAATTAAAAACCCATCAGATTTAATATAATTACAAAATAAAAGTTTAATTGCTCAAGTTAAAAACATGTATAGTAAATAGTGGAAAAAATAATATTAATTCTCACCGTTTTGAAATAAAAAATATATATCACCTTTTGGAAAAACAAGAAATTAATTGTACTATTATTGATGTCACTCTTTAAATATTAAAGAAAATTACACAATTGACTTATTGAACCTTTCGGTGGTAAACAACTCTTTTCTTCAATGGTCCAAAATAAAACATTAGTAGATAGAAGAATCATGGGGGAGCCAACGGTTATATTTATAGCTATTAGGGTCCAACGGTTGAATGAGTGTTCTTATAAAAAGTCTGGCCTCACGGTGTCCCTCACTCAAGGTGACTGAAGGAGAAAAAGAGGAGATGGTTCGTGTGATTCCTTTGGTTCTCAGCACAGCTACGGTGGCTTCAACCATCCTCATGTTTATTATAATGTATGACAAAGACCCTTACTACCTTTTTCGGGTCCTGGTGGTTTTAAGCGATCTTCCTATGATTGGAATAAGGTTTTTAATTGGGATTTTTTGTTAGCTTAACTTCTCATTCGATCAGTGTGAGGGTTTAGTCACCGAGATATTACTCATTTGAGTAAAAGGGCCTTTCATTCATTTGATTCGTTTTTCTATTTTATTATTATTATTATTATCTTATAAGATGATTGTTTGTTCACTTAACAGGTGGAATTGTAAAACAAACTTGTCATTACTCAAAACATGATTTCTCAGGTCGTTACATTACTTCCCCCTTCAAAGAATTGCGCCCTCACAATTCTATTCATAAAAAGAAAAAAAAACAGACACCCCACACGTACAACATTACCAAAACAGTGGATCTGGATCGGTTAATGGAATACCAACGTTGGCACATAGTTCTTCCATTTCCCTAGCCCAGATGCACTTTGAACAATACGTCTTGAACTCCGGCTCGTGCGTACTGCACACGGGATTCCAAAGAGAGGCTCGTGTGGTGAAAAGCTCAGAAACGTCCAAGTAGATGAACTCCCTGATAACTCTCCCGGACACATCATGCTCGAGGTAGTCAAGAGGAATGATGAGATTGAGGAGACTGATATTCAAGACCTGGAACATATAGGCTGCACTAAGGTGGCCATCCTGGGCAGTTATGGGGAAGCACACTCTGCAAGAGAAGATCTGTGCCAGAGTAAAACACTGGAAGAGGCCATCGTAGTACCTTCCCATTCGTCTATAGCAGGGGATTTGACCAGTGACGATGAGGTGAAAAACATGATCATCCTCTTGACACCAACAAAGAATCTCAGGACCGTTTTCTAGATCGAGCAGACGTTGGAAAGACCCTCACAGGTGGAGAAAGGATGGATAATCCATCGTGCATGCCCTGATCATGATAACCTCTACTAACTCATTGGGTAGTGATGAGATGTTCGTTTGACCAGCCATCTGAAAAAAACATTCAAAAGTAAACTCTTAACAACAATGATAAGGTATAGGCAAGAAAGGAAACATGAAACTTTCATTTATGCAAAATTTACATGACAAAGCCTGAGCTTACTAAACGTACACCACAAACAGTGGAAAAACTCCATAACTCTTCAAACCACACGCATGCTGAACAGTCAAGACTAAACTCATGGGAACATCTATGACGCCTCTTGAGTTTAGCGTGAGGGGTATGGAGTTGGGAAACATCAGTATACAACTCTTTCCTAAGAGACAATCGGGTGGACTCATCTTCCAACACTCCAAGGTCCATTAACTGGCCCCAGAAGCCGTAGTGCAAAATCTGGCATAGGTAAGCTGCTCGGAGGTCTCCAGCAGCAGCAGCTTCTTGAAAGGGGTTATCAAGCATCGTGACAAATTCTTCGCCAGTCATGAAAACTCGGAAGAGTCCATCGTGATACTTTCCCCGACGTGCATAAGAGGGAAATTGGGTCATCATCATTAAGAGATAATCCATTCCCAATCCCCGGTGAAGACTAAGCACCCTAGGCGAGTTTGACACGTCATACAGGTGCTTACATGTCATGCGAATTCAGGTGTAATTTAGAAAGTTCTCACGGCTATCTAGAGATACAATGTTCTCTAGAGCCTCAGTGGGAAGTGACAGTAGGTCGGTAGGTACATTTTCATCAGCCATATGAAAGTTAAAACATTTTTACCTAGTCAATCATAACAATATGTTCATACCACCTGGTTTTCTAGGGTTACCTGAACCCATCCTCTGATACCAACTGTAACAGTCTAAAATTACTTCCAGTGGACTATAATTGATACCTATCAGGGCAATCCATGGGCGGCTACACCCCCTGGGTAGGACACACCACCATCCCTAGTGGCAGCCATTTCCTCATGTAGCCCTTGGGCGGAGATCCATGCTTCGTCCAACGCTCACATGTGAGAGTTCCCAAGGATCGGATACATTCCTACCTCCTTTGCCTCTGATACCAACTGTAGCGACCCCGATCCCCGGGTTCCTTATGAGACATGATATACTAACATTTCATTACATCATTTACAAATTAAATATCATGTCCCATTACTACAGAAGATCGCGAGGATCATGATTTTGGGAAACCAGCTGCTTCTAATAAACTTCATTAGTACAAACCATGCCGGAAAATATTAAAACAAAAACGTAGGGTGAGAAAATATGCCGTGTAAGGGGTTTTAAAAACGTTTTAAGAAAACTATTTCTTAAAGCAATCCTTTTTGAAGAGAATAAAACACTTTGCTAAAAACAAAGCATTATCTTTTCCTAAAACATGAAATCCAACATTTTTGAAAACCACTTGCATAGGGAAGAAGTATGTACATAAAATAAACTTTAAAGTAAACATGATAAGAGACCGCAACACATATAGAATGTATAATGCATAATATTCAACCAAGATTACTTTAGTTCTAAAAGAAATCTGTGAGTAAGCAGGGAAAACATTCATAACATGATTCATGAGCACATATAGTTCTTATAACAACTTACCATGTGAAATACAGTTCTTATCACATAATTACATTTTCATAGTCAAGGGAATTTTCAACTAGGGGATGTCCTGTTAGTTTAACAGACCCCTGGTTGACCATTTATCATCACATGAAGTGGGAATGTCTAATGCCAGACTTTGTCAAGACCTTGCGTCAAGACCGTAAAACATACTTAACGGGTCAAGGCTAACCGCCAATCGCATTTCCATGGTAGCACAAGCCAAAGATAACTACCAAGACCATCGCACATAACGTCTCATGAGACTCATACTTTACCCAATGCATTGGAGCGCTGTATAATTCCGGGCGCACCCGTCACATCATTCATATTGCGCTATACAATTCCGGGCGCACCCGTCACATTTAAGTCCAATACATCCCTCACATATCTTGACATGGTCTTTCATTCATAGGGTTTCATTCATACATTCTTAATCAAACCCCATTTTCACATACATATTCACAACTTGAAGATAGTTCAATCATTAATAAAACTAATACATGCATGCTAAAAATCCGTACACATAAGAAATTATCTTAACAATTAAAAACATGGGTGTTAAGGAAATGAACATAAACACTTTAAAATTCCAAAGCATCATAATACAAAGTTAAAACAAGGCCGTTTATAACTAATACACACGCTGATAAATGGGTATTGTGGGTGTTTAATTAAAACTTTCTGAATATACATACAGTTAGGGATATAAAGTGTGCAATTAGGTTCATCTTGGGAAGTCATGTATATATGTATGAAAAATGCATGAATATATATATAGTTGTGTAAAAACTAATTTTCACTTTGAATAACATGACGTTCCTTTTGAAAAGTTTGCAAACATCATAGGAAGAACTTGTATTTGAAGACAACATATTGATACATGGTTATATATACCTATATATATATAAATTTAGGTGCGTATACACATGTGCTTGGGTTTACCAAATTAAACCATACTAAATAATATTTCTCATGTTATACATTAAACAAAATTAATGTTTGAAAAAACCGAGTGGGGTTCTTTTACATAAAAAAGTGAACATAATTTTCATAAAACCCTTATTGTCATAAAATCAGTCTGGCATACAACATGGTCGATCCATAAATAGTAGTACATATGTATGAATACATATATATATAATTGTAAACGTTTAAGGAATTTCACACTACCCATCTTCACAAAACAAAATCATGATTTATCAAGAATGGCGATAAATGAAAATTTTCAATTGAAAGAATTATTTTGATATCTAACTAACCCTTAAACTTCATCATACATATAAACATGTATACAAATTGTTTTGGGTACTTTTATTGAAATAATAATCCTTTTGAGTAAATAATATTTTAATCATCATGTTATATTGTAACAAATTACAAAACAAAAGAATAAAGTTCATCCCTTATTCACATTTATGTACATATACATAGATATAATCACAAGTACATATATATCAATATTTTCCATACACTTGCATGATTTTACCTGTTCATACAATTACCCGAAAACTCCATTTTCATAGGTGAAATAAAACCAGGGTTATAAACATTGAGAAGAAGTTTTTGTATTTGCATATATCATTTTATACATATATGTATATAAATATATATATATATATACTCAAAGTACATATGAAAATGCCCGAACCAAAATTAAACGGGTCTTTCGAGTTCCCTTACCTCTATTTGGTTCTCCAAGCTAAAAGGGAGATCCACAAGGACTGGGTATGCACCGGGTGTATATACATAGAAAATATATATATATAACACACACATATATATACCAAAGCTTAAACAAAACCAAATAAAACTTGTCCCTTAACTTCGCTCGGAGAGGAGGAGAGGAAGACGAAGCAGACGAGGCCGGTCCGGTGGTCGGAAAGATCCAAGATTCACGAAGCAAGATCTCTCCTCATTTCGGTGAAAACAGGAGTTTAAAAAAAAGAAAAAATAGCGGACCCAACTTGCATGGAGTGGGTATCCGAGGGGAGTCGATTCCTAACCTATGGAAAAAAGGGGGAAATTTGGGTCTATTTGCCGGCCTATGGAAGAAAACGAAGCCCTAGCTACTGGTTGGTGACCGCGACGAAGAAGAAAAAGACGTGGGATGCGGGGGAAGAAGAAAACTGGAGAAACGATGGACGACCGATATTAAAAGGAAAAAGTTCAGGCGGCCCAGATGCGGTGCGGCTTAAAAAAAATGGACGACCGCGATTGGGGGGAAAAGATCGGACGGCTCAGATACAGGGTGTGGTGTTAAAAAAATTTGGGTCTCCTGCGGTTTCATATATATATATACAAATATTTTTTTCTTTTTCATCAATAATTTTAAGTTTCTTTTTTTATTATATTAACTTTATTTTTATTAAACCATAATTATTGATCACTTATTATTATATTTTTAAAGGTCAATGGTTTATTTAATATAAAAAAATATTGATTAATTCACCCTTATCAAAACATTTTATTTTTTTCATTTTCCTTTATTGACTAATTATCTTAATTTCCTTAATTAAAGATTAATATTATTAATACAATTAAACATTAAACATAACTATATTTATAATTATTTTCAAAATCACAGATAAGAGTGCGTTGATATAAATATTATCATTATGAAACACATAAGTAAATGAAATCATAATTTGACATAGTTTTTAAAACTATTAATTCAAATTATAAACATTCACATTAGCATTATTACTTATATATAATTTAGAGATAGATATAATACATTTAATTTATGGTTTGGTGCAACATATATATATAACTCAAGTGTTTGAGTACATATTTTCTTAGACAAAGTAAAAACCCATCAGATTCAATATAATTACAAAATAAAAGTTTAATTGCTCAAGTTAGAAACATGTATAGTAAATAGTGGGAAAAAATAATATTAATTCTCACCATTTTGAAATACAAAATATAATTCACATTTTGGGAAAACAAGCAATTAATTATACTATTATTGATTTCACTCTTTAAATATTAAAGCAAATTACACAATTAATTTTTTGAACCTTTCAGGGGTAAACAACTCTTTTATTCAACGGTCCAAAATAAAACATTAGTAGATAAGAGAATCATGGGGGAGCCAACAATTATATTTATAGCTGTTAGGGTCCAACGGTTGAATTGGTGTTCTTATAAAAAGTATGGTCTCGCGGTGTCCCTCACTCAAGGAGACTGAATGAGAAAAAGAGGAGATGGTTTGTGTGATTACTTTGGTGCTCAGCACGGCTACGGTGGATTCGGCCATCCTCATGTTTATTCTGATAGATGCCAAAGACCCTTACCGCCTTATTGGGGTCCTGGTGGTTTTAAGCGGTCTGCCTATAATTGTAATCGGGTTTTTAATTGGTATTTTTGGTTAGCTTAACTTCTTGTTCGATCAGTGTGAGTTGTAGTCACCAAGATATTACTCATTTTAATAAAATGGCCTTTCATTCATTTGATGCGTTTTCTATTTTATTATTATTATTATCTTATAAGATGATTGTTTGTTCACTTAACTGGTGGCATTGTAAAACAAACTTTTCATTACTCAAAACATGGTTTCTTAGGTCGTTACATGGCCAGTCAGAGTGTACAATTCAGGTGCTTGAGGACATGCTCTGAGCATGCATTTTGGCCTTTGGAGGTTACTGGAAAAAACATATACTCCTGGTGGAGTTCTCCTGCAACAACTGTTTTCAGGTAACTATTCATATGACACCTTTTGAGGCTTTGTATGGTAGGCCATGCCGATCACCCTTATGTTGGCTAGAGGTTGGAGAGGCATCTTTGCTAGGACCACTTCTTGTTAAGGAGACCACATAGTAGATAGAGTTTATTCAGAAGAGGATGGCTACTACAAAGTCTCGACATAAGTCATATGATAATTAGAGGAGACTAACTCTAGAGTTTGAGGTTGAGGATTAGGTTTTCCTATGTTTCACACCGAGGTAAGGGAATAGAAGGATCAGAAGGCAGAGTAAGCTTTCACCGAGGTACGTCGGTCCGTTTGAGGTGTTGGAGAGAGTGTGGCCGGTTGCCTATCGGTTGCTGTTACCTCAGAGGTATCGAGCTATGCACAATGTCTTCCATGTTTCTCAGCTCCGACGTTACTTTTCAGACCCATCTCATGGCTTCCAACCTAAAGAAGTCGAGTTGTAGGTGGATGAATCTTTCAAGAGGCATCCAATTCGGATTGTTGATCGTAGTATGAAGGTTCTCCTTGGCCAATCTGTTCCTCTGGTACGAGTGCTATGGAAGTACGAATGGGTGCAAGACGAGACTTGGGAGAGGGAGGCCGACATATGATCATAGTGACCGGAGTTGTTCGGGGTTTCTTCTTCTATGCCACGCTAGGGAAATCCGAGAAAGAATTTCTTTAAGAAGGATGTTTCTAAGAAACCATATCTTCTTTTCAGGTATGTTTTTCTTTTTCTAGTCATATTTGGGAAAAGGAGGAATTTCTGAAAACTTTGAAGTACATGCCGTGTACTTTATGAGTACACTCCGTGTACTTCTTTACCAGAGGAAGCCGAGTGTTGGCCATGTACTTTATGAGTAAACTCCGTATAATTCTTTACCAGAGGCAGACGAGAGTTGGCCGTGTAGTGGCCATGCACACGACTGTGTGGGGGTGTTCAGAGTCCACTTAAAGAGGAGTACAAAAACAGTAAGTACACGCAATGTACTTTTTTTTCATTAAATACACTGGGGTCACGTTTGAAGAACATAACACACTTCTTTTATGTATCATTAGTCCAAGAGCACCGAGAAGCCAAGGATATTCAACGAGCCCCCGAGCCTCCGTCCGTCCTCTGATTCGATCACCGGTGATTGCGTTGGAATCGCAGTAGTGAGTTATTCCTTCACCCCAAGCATAATTTTCCAATTCCTCATATTTTACAAGTTATTGTGGGTTGAATGTTTTATATGTTTTTGTAGATATATGAAATTATAAATATATTTAAGCATTTTTGTTCAAGTATATTGATCTCCTAACCCCGAGGTAGGTGGTTTGTGCCTTTCTTTTGAAATTCTTTGAGTATTTTGTGCGAATTTCACCAATACCCTTAAATGGGGTATTTCATGTTTACCATTTAGCCGTATGGTTTGAATGCCTTGCTTTTATACCTAAGTATAGGTTTTTTTGAACAAGGTAAATTTGTTGTGCTTTGGATGTATTTACCATGCATGTTTTTTTTATTTATGATCGTTTGGTCTATTGTTTCCTGTTAGGCTATTTCCAGTTTCCATGCAAATTTTGCGGGATAGTGTGACTATTGTTCTATTATGCTGATATGCCTTAGAATTCTATCCAAGTAGTTCTTGAGGTTTACATGGGGAGATACGCGTGCTACACATGTTTGACTTACACAGGGACGTGAGAACCTAGTGTAGTCGACCATGGGGAGAATGGACGTAAGGGATTTTCCAGAGAGTCCTTATAATTTTATAGTGCGAGACCACATGGGGAATTGAGGTTGAGTGCTTCCTTAGAGTTCCCTTAGTTCCTCGACCCGAGCCATAGGGGGAATAGACATTGAGTTCTTCCCCAGAGCACCTTTAGTACGATACCAGACTATAGGGGGAGTTAACAGTGAGTGCTTCCCCAAAGAGTCTATACTTTAGCTAAACCAGAGTGGTGAGACTGTGTGTGCCTCTGAAAGGTTTTCTAGTACATGTTGGTTGAACCAGAGGGATTAGGCTGTGAGAACAACTCAAAGGGCTACCTATTGTTTCTACTTTCTTATTTAGTTGATTACCTATTGTGACTTAAATGCTTGAAACTGTGGATTGTTTCTGTAGAGTACTTTCCTGCTTGCTGTTTTTCGGTACTTTTACCAGCCATATATTCACTGACTTTTAGGCACAGATCTTGTGGTGGTTGCATACTAGGATTTAGTCTCACACCCTATTTGGGCCATGCTTTTGAGCCCAAACAGATTATATTGTTGCAGGTATAGTCAGGGGTAAGCACCCTTCAACTTTAGATACTTGACTTGCTATGGAGCTAGAGAGCATGGGACCAAGCTATGGCTTGCGATGCTGAGGAGTTTATCTGTTTTCTTTCGCACATTGGTTTATCAATGTTGTATTCTATCATTGTGACTTGTTTAGCTGCTTTCCTAGACTTATGTATCGTATATCATTATATATGTGCTTCATTTGTTTACACTTTTAGTCTTCCACTGTTTACTCTTGTATGGATGTTTACTACTTTTGTGATTTCTTTTGGTTATCTTACATTGTGTGCTCTACCAATGAGGGCATAGTTTCCCCACTATCACACCTAAGGCCCTCGCTACTAGTAGGTAGCCTATGGAGTTTGGGGAAATGCACATGAGTCCATGTGACCAACAAGGTACGAGGCACCTCTAGGTGTCTTCCGGAACTAGAACGTTACATAAATATAGTAACAATGTTGATTCAAGGACTTTGTCAATGGTGAGGTAGATCTTTGAGATTAAAATGGAGAATGACTGGTTTCATTTGATATTGGAGACTACCGCCTTACTTGGTTGATGAAATTGATTTATGTCTTTAGGAATTCTCATTATGTGCATAGTTTTTTGAATAACATTATATACATTCCTAGTTTATATATGGATGGCTTTTTATTCATGTTTTGGAATAAAAATGAAACTTTTAAAAAATCATTTTTTATGATATAAAAGATATTAGTAATGTAATTTATATACTATAATGTGAGAATAAAGTGTTAGAAATCAATAATTAATCATGTTTACATAACTTATATCACATTTATTTGTGGATTCACTAAATTGGACATGTAAATAAGAAAATATTAACTAAGATATATCAATATTTGTATTTATATTATTTTTCACTAAAACCACTTGGTATATACCACACTTATTTTTAGGATAAAATGACTACAAATATATTTTGTATAATGGGTTAAGGGTCAAAAAAATCTTATTGATCTTGTTCATACAAATCTGTGTGGACCTTTTCCAATTGAAGTTGTAGGTGGATACTCTTACTTAATTTCCTTTACTGATTACTTGAGTATATATGGATAGGTATACTTTGTGAGGTGTAAGTGTGAACCTTTTGAAAAATTTAAGGAGTTTAAGAATAAAGTAGATAATTATTTTGATAAAAAGATAAAGAAACACCAATTAGATTGAGTGGGAGAATATATCAATTAAGAGTTCATCATCAATCTAAGAGAGTTTGAGATTTTATACCAACTCAGTCATCATTATAAACCAAATTGAAATGGTGTTAGTGAATGGAGGTACCAAACATTCTTAGACATGGTGAGGTCAATGATGAGTTATGTAGGTATTTCATTATCTTTTTTGAATATGCATTACAAATTACGATGCACACACTAGACTGGGAACCAAATAAAGTGGAAAACAAAATTACATCATACTTATGGAGTGTAAAGAAACATTTTTGTCCCATATTAATGCATAGAGATTTGATGAGTTTTCTAAGACCATTATTGGAAATAAACCAGCACTCAAAGGATCTATCAATATCTTTATAAGATATACTAAGGAAATAAGGGTATATATCTATAATACCTCCCAAATAAAAATGTAATAGTGGAAAGGCAAGCTATATTACTTGAGAGGGTGCACATATTCAAAATAGAAAGTGGGGGTAATATAAAATTCAACAATGTTGAGGATCTAGATATGCTAGAGTTAACATAAGAACAAATTCCACCAGTCCCAATGGAAGCGGTTATTCTAGAGATACAAGTATTGTATTAGAGCATCAAAGTGGTTAAAATCCTGAGTGATAAGGGTTTATATTGAAAAATGATAGTGGATCCTTATTATTTGATAATGGAAAATGTTTATAATATAAAAAATAAACAAATAACTCGGAAGATTCAATATGAAAAGACGCTATGAATTTTGAAATAGATTACATGTACCAAAACAAGTTTATCTTTTATTATATCCCCTAGTTGATGTAAATCCCATTGGTTATGAATTGGTATTCAAGATGAATCTAGGCATGGAAGGTAAATTTAGTTCCTATAAGGCTATACTGATTATGAATGTTTTTATGAAACCACAAGGCATTGAAAAAAAATTCATCTGTTTATATAATGAAATCACTTATGCTGTTTTCAATCCATAGCATCTTACCAGGATTATGATATTAGAATGATGTATGTAAAAATGGATTTCCATAATGAAAACCTTATATTAATGGATTAGAGAAATCATCTTGATCATGAAACATTATCTTTAATGAAGTTATAATGGAACATGGTTTCATAAGGAATGAATGTGATCCATATGTATACATGTTAGTTAGTGGGAGTATAGTTGTTTTAAAATTAGTATATGTTTATGACATATTATTAATATAAAATGAGATACCGGTCTTAAAGTATGTTAAGATGCGACTAAACATATTATTCTCCATGAAAAAATTAAGTAAAGAAACATAAATTATTAGTATCAAGATCTATCATGATAGATTCTTGATTCCACTGAGATTAAGTTACGGAATATATGTTAAAAAGATACAAAAAATATTCAGTATGGAAGTGTCTAAGAGGGGATTGTTACAAGTGTCACATCATATATATCTTTCTGAGAAATATTATCCTCAAACAAAATGGGAGAGACATAGGATAGATAATATTCCTTAATTTTTGGTGATAGGATCCGTCATGTATTACATGAAAGTTACTAAGCTTGATGTTTCATATTCCTTTAGCATGATATACATATATCAAGTAGATCAAAAATATTTTCATCACATGGAAGTAAATACTATTCTAAAGTATCCAATGTGTAATAAGTATATGTTCATTGTTTATAGAAAACAAGATGGGGAAGTCATCAGGGGGTATATAGATACTAGTTTCCAAATAAATCAATATGATATGAAATTTTAGTTAAGATTGTTTTCCATCATTAATGGAGTAATTATGAGCTAGGTGATATCAAATATTCCAATGGTCACCAATTTTATTGAATAATATGAGTATATTTTAGCCTTTGATGCAATTAAATATGTATTTTGTGTATGTACCTTCCTTTAGTATATTTATGTGGTGTCTATTTGTAGATATAATATCTTTTTATATTGTGATAATACTACAATGGTGGATCTAGATAAGGAGACAAGGTCACATCATTGGACGAAGCCTATACTTTAGAAGTAACACCTATTAGGTTATTTTTATAAATGGGGTAAGGTCATAGTAAGTAGTGCTTCTATATAGGAGAACATGGAAAACCCACTGACTAATGAACTATCTAAGTATATTCTTGAACATTATATGAGAGCTAGTAAATTGAAGTCATTATTAATTGACTCTAGTATAAGTGGGGTCTCTTGGAGTTGGTTCCCTTGAACAAACTGCTTCATACATTCAATTACATGGAAATTCAAAGTATTGAATATAATATATATATATTTTCACATGATGGAAGTTATTTTGTGTAACATTTAATGTTATAACATCATTAGAATAATTTTTATAGTAAAATGACATTGGATTTCCCAACTGTGATGAGATTCTTAAAGTGCTACATAAATATTATTTAACATTTTTAATATGGTTAGATGAAATAATTTGATAGAGCACCAATGATGAAAACTCTCTATTGTTTAGGGATTATAAGACATTGATAATTATTCTCAAGAAGTTAACACTTAGTAATCTCCAAGAGAAGTGGTTATGTGAATAGACTCAACAATATAAATTCCACAATCTATATATTTGAATGGATATTAACATTTGTGAACATGTGTAATGATTATGAGACTTGAAATTATTATTAATTTATATCACATTTCATTTAATTTGATTTATTTAAAACAAACCATGATTCATTATGTTCATGGTGAATTAGAAAATTTTGGGTGCAACATGAGTGATATGATATTATTGAATAATTCAAGAAAGGATTTTTCTATTTTATTTTAATGGAAAATAATATCTTAGGACCTTTGAATAAAATGGAACTATCTAATTAAGTCCATGTCTATGGAGGATTATAGAAGATTTCATTTAAGGTTGTAAAATAATGTTATAACAGACATATAGGTTGTTGACATGAATATAAAATCTCCATGATGAGATATTGTAAAAAAATAGATTATATTATAGAGTGGGAATTTGTATAAAGTTGTTTTAATTACAAAATTTTATTATTTATTTATAGAAACTTTGACATATTGTTAGATTTTGATCGTGGAATTTAGGCTAGTTTCCCTAATGCCACTAAGGAAGAACCTCGAGGGTCTCACACTAAGAGGTTGCATGAATCTTAAATAAATTATAATTGAATATATTATTAGAAAAAATTTCATTCTCAAGTTCTGAGGAATAATATTTATTTGGGTTATATTGATAACATAGATTCAATCATGAGTTATTTGAAATAATATATTATATATAATATGTGTGATTTGAATATTAAATAAATATTATTTTATAGTTTCAAAAATATATTATTTATTTATCATTTGTATTATTCACTAGATAATTATTTAGTTACATGAATTGAAAATAAATATTTATTAACCAATTATGGGATATAATATTTATTTATTGATGAAAAATATTTATTTTGGGATTTTTTATTATTATAGGTTTGAAAATTTTCTAGGAGGATCAAAAGTCCAATTTAATGGTCTTGATGTAAATTATATACATTATTTAATATATATAAATAAAAAGATATTTATTTATTTAAAAAATTATATTTAAATAATCTATTAATTTGAACATGTTATGTCATATAATAATGATAATAATAATATTATTTGACATGTATTTATTTATAATTAATAAATAAATAAAATTAATATTCCTAATTATTTATTATCTACTGAAAATTATATTTACCTGATTATATCATTTACATGAGATAGGATTGGTTAGGCACAATGAAATATCTAGAAAGAGTTTTATCCATAATTTATAGAAACACTATAGAACACAATCATTAATAGAGAGACAGACCTTCCTCCTACTTCTCAAGATTTAGAGAACTAGAAAGGATTCTAGTTGCAATCAATAAGATCGATATAAGGTGAGTGGGTCTTCCACACCAACACTCGAAAATTCATATTTAAGGATTTTAGGTTTATAGAAAACATGTGGAAAACACTAGAGGGATTCTAAATTAGATAATCTTAGTGAAATGGAGATACATCTCAATAAAGGTTCAATCCATCAACACTATCCATAGGAAAAGAAATTAAAGACTAAGGTAATTATTATCTATAAATTAATTGTAAATTAAATGAGAAAGATCAGTATTTGAGTATTTATGGCCTTAATTAATCTAGTTATGAGGGTTTATCTGAGGAACATAATAAAAAATTTATTGGATATGATCCTAACCACTTCCACTAGACCTAGAATCTTTAAGTGATATCATGTTGACCACATATAAATTTATAATTAATCATTATTAATTAATTTATATACACATTTGATGTAAGTTTTCATTTCCATTTTATTCTATCTTATTCAAAAATGTAATATAACTTATTTTATCACTTTTATATGACCTATAAAATGCCATGAATAAATAAAGAATAATCAATAATACCATCTAGAGGTTCCAAATATTCTAGTTGGATGACGTGGTAATACGATGTATAATTAAAAACTACACACCATATATTCAAGAAAACTAGAACAGGATGTGTCATATAAATCACATTACATCATGTGGGATAATATTACACAGTATCATTAACTACCATGTATTGAATTTATAAATAGTAGGTGTCCTGATAGGTTTTCACAACATGTAACTAGTTTATATACTTTGTAACTCTACATGATTTGACTTTGTAAGAAACATGGAATCCATGTGGTCAAAGTAAAAAATATGTATTAATGAAACACAATGTATTAACTTAAATCCAATAAAAAGGTATATATGTTATTAAATGGTTTACCTATGACATATATATATATATATATCATGTAATACATACATTTCCACATAAAATACACACTGACTCTATGGATGTGATTTGTGGAGGACCCTAGAACAAAGTGCATAGTGTGTAGCTAGTTGAACACACGGTGTAACTCGTACCATTTATTGTGAAGTATATGTTAAGATAGAATGTACCATATGGATTATTAATTTTTCCTTGATACTTATTAATCAAAGTTGTTAACAGTCTATATCATAAAAATCATAAATAAAGATACAATATATTGGAGTTTGAGGTGATTCACAATGAGTATGATGATTAGGTGGAATATTATAAATCTATGAGCTAAGAAAGGATTTTAGTTGGATATATAATTATATGTTTATAAAAGGATAGATATTCCTTAAAAAAATATCCAATTTGATGGTTTAGTGTCATGAAATCCCTATTAAAATTTTGATATGGATTCTTCTTATTATAAAAAATACATCCTTGTGTTTTGAAAAAAACATTTTTTATAAAATATAAGGAATATACTTAGATGATTAAGATAAGTTAGATAAAAATATGTGTTTAGGTGAGTCTAGTATTGCATTACTTGACGAATGATTAGAGAAATATTAATAATGGTTTTAATGATAATGGAGAAGAATAGTTTATTTTTGATAGTGAAGAAATTATAAGAGTGATAATTTTTAGTTGGATAAATTTAGAAACTAAAAAACAAGTTCATAGTTACTATAAATAATTAATAAATAGTATAAAACTACGTTAATATTTTTTACAAGACTTGAAAATATTTAATATGTTTTGAAGGGTCAATTTTTTTTGAGGAAGTTTAAGAAAAGGATAAATTGAACTAAATTCTCTAAAGGTTATCTATATGATATTATTCATCGGGAAAGTGAAGAATGTAAGTGAAATAAAAAAATTATTAAAATATTTTTTGAATGAGTGATGTTGATATGAAGCCATTCATTATTGAACAAAAGTTTTCAAAAAATTTATTAGAGTTAGTAGAGGTGTTTAAAGACTACATATTTTAGAATTAAACCTATATAAAATTAAACAATATGTGGAATACATGTTAACCAGTTTATTTTTTTTGAATTTTAATTGATTTCATAACTGATTTTATTTAGATATAAATGATGAATAAATGAGGCATATTTGAAAAAATATCTTTCAATGATAATTTTGATATTTAAATGAGATGATTTAATCCCATATTTTGATGATCAATTCTATTTTATACAAAAATTATTACTTTACTATTATTTAAATTTATATTTTGAATAAAGAGAATTGTGGGATTTTTAAATTCATATCAAGAAACTATTCATGTGAATATTTGATTGATTTAAAAAATATTAATATAAGGATAAATTAAGAAGACAAAGAGAAAAATTACTATGGAAATGATTTTCTTTCTATTCATTGCATCAATATTAATGAAAATGAGAAAAAATATTTATTCTAAATAAATTGAAGTATTGTGTGAGAAAGATGATAATGTGATCTTTTTTTATATTAGAAAATTCATTTATTTTGATAGAGAAGAGCATATTTTACTATTGAAGATTTGAATTATTCTATGATTATGGTGATCAAATCTTTATTCGAGGAATATATGAGTAATCAAAATATAGTTCTGGAACTCTCCTTATGCCAATAAGATTATTTATGATTTGGCATTATGAAATCATAAATACTATGGAATTTATTTTTTATATTTTTAAGGAACCTTTGGGTTAAAAATAATTCTTTCCTATAATTAATTATAAATAAGAGTGATCTTGCATGAAACTACTAGGATGAAATCAATTAGGAAATAGTTCTTGGGACAAGGATGATATTTTTCATTTAATTATTCTCTTAATTATATTAGTGGGTATTTTTTACTTGGATTTCATCGATTATAACAAGTATATTGTCACACACATTAGGGTTGAAACTTGTAAAAATATAATATGGTGACATTCTTTCTTATTTGTTTTTCATGAAATGTGAATGTATTATTTGAAACAAAAAAGATCAATTCATCTTAACAGGTGAATTGGTTTAAGAAAAAAATTTCTATGATAATTATCTACATTGATTGAACCCCTATTAGTACAGTTGTATGAATTCTCATGGAATTTTAGTTTTTTATGTTTTTATCCTTATATGGACTATATTATGATTCCATAGGTTATCTAAGATATATCCTCTAATTAGAAGTTATATTGTTAAGAAAACACCATCTCATAGGCTATGTAACTACTTACTATATTTTACTAAGAAAAAATTGATAATGAAAACGAATTGAACTCACATCACTCCTATCTATGATACCAATCATTTAGATGGATAATAATAACCCATATACTATCACCTAAAGTTTATAATTAGCCTTAAAATTATCTTACACCATGTATAATAAAATATTTGGAAACCCTCACCCTAAAGGTTTATG
The DNA here is from genome assembly GCA_963277665.1 of Viscum album. Taxonomy (NCBI): domain Eukaryota; kingdom Viridiplantae; phylum Streptophyta; class Magnoliopsida; order Santalales; family Viscaceae; genus Viscum; species Viscum album. The sequence goes on along the minus strand of OY728136.1, from coordinate 1,283,352,804 downwards.
ATTATCTCACTCACTATCAATTAGTCATTAAAAATGTGTCACACTATTCCAAGGTCATTCCATGAGCTAATCACACATTGAGTGTGATAATTCACTATGTTTTATCAGCATTACTCTAATATGCTCAAATTAGTAAGGATACAAAGATTCCTAGACTCTAACCAACCTTAGGTACCCATAGAGGCCCTATATCCAATAAACCATCAAGAAAAGACATGGAAGACAATATTTAAATTATAAACCCCCCATCACACAAGTTAAAGTATTATATATGGTTCATAAATTATCATTAATAAAAAAATATAAGATAACTTACAATTAAAGAATGAATCACAAGAGAGAAAAAAATCACACATCCTTTGAAAATATGGGCATCACCCTTATAAGTTCAATCAGACCAAACCATTTAAAAAATGACATTAATTACATTTCATTAAAATATATTCCATAAAACTATTTCATAAAACATTTAAAATAAAATCACATACCTTATTTACTCACCTAAAGTATATTTCCAAAACTAATAAAAAATACCTTTTGGAATTTTCCTATCTTCAGAATTTGAATTCTAATTTGAAATTAAGCCATCATAAGACATACATTAATTTTAAATTCCATTTTAATGTCAATTTTACCTTAAAATAAAAATTTAATAGTAGAAATCATTTTCTTTTGTAATATCAAGTAAACGGTTAACACATGACTCCCTGAAACCCATAAGATAGGCTATTAATATTTCTTTAAATAAGTAACACCAAAAACCATTTAACAAGATATATGAAAACTTTTTGACTAGTAAGATAATATGATACCATTCCATTTAAGGATTGACCTCGTGAAATGTAAAATAATCATGCATACTATAATAATAATAATACCCCACAAGTATAAAATAATTAATTAGATACTTACACAATCCATATTATTAAGAATGTTAATGAATAAATACAACAAAATTTATATTGTGTTTCAATTAATATACTAAGATCATGTTAACCTTATTAAAACAAAATAAAACATATTTTATTAATGAACTCCAAATTATCATTTACTATAATATTACATATAATATTCCATAATGAACCTTAAAGTAATAAAACTCATCGAGTGGTGATATGAAACTATAACTCTGAACAGTTAGAATACTATCAATGTGTATTTAAACATAATAAAAAACTATAAATTATTATCCCAAATAAAGTTTTAAATTAATTTTAATCTTAGAAAAAAACCAATGAAAACTAATCGGGTGAAATACCCAGAAGGAAATGGTTATCGATAATAAGAAATCCCTCTTCATAATCATCCTATAGTGATAACCAATTAAATCCCCATGATTATTATGTGATTAGACCATGATCTAGATGAAATAAAACTTAAATTCTATAGGGTACACATAAATAATTTTAAATAAAGATAGGAAGGAGAAATAAAAGATAGTGGAATATCAACTCACCTTGATACACGATGAGAAATTCCCTTAGAATAACCTCTGATCAATGAATAACTAATAGGGTAATAAAATGGGGGTAAGAAAAGGGGTTAGGATAACTAAAATTTTCTATCTGGTGCCCAAACATTATATTTAAATATTGGGGATCGTGATTATAAAATTATTTTCCAACCTATATTAAAAAAAAGAAGGTATAACCTAATTGGGATCCTAGTTGACCTTTATTGAGAGGATAATGGGACACTAAGTCATTGATGGTAAGGTAAGTGTGGTTTCCCCACAGTCCAACCATCTGGATTCCTAGTGGGTTTCCAAAAATTTTTTGGTGGGTTTACTAGTGACCCACCAAGGTTTAATTACATACCCTTCATAATGAATCCCTTTCGTAATACTTTTCCATGAACCCACCAAATCTTATAACTCAATAAAAAAGATTTATAAGACACAAATATAATCACTCTCATAATCTATTATAAAATTTTAAATTCAATAGATATTTAGTTCTATTAGAGTACTTCCCTTTTAATTATTCAAAAAATAATTACATGAGACATTTTAAAATCCTTACCATAACATTATTTATCCTTGAGAAAATAACTTATCATTCACCCATAAAACATTTCCCATCATAGATATCAATTCCTTACCATATCATCATATTTTATCCCTCAATTCCTATCATACTATTAATGAAAAATTCTAAACACAGAGTATATTATTCCATAATATTTACCCCACCTTCTCACTAATATACCCATTGATTTAACCATGATTGGATTACCCACACAAATTTTTGTTTACTCTGATTCATCCATACTTTCTATTACCTCAAAATATTTTCCACACATGAACCTTTCTAATTAAAACTATATCAAATAGATATTTTGTATGAATGTACCCACTGATTCAAAATACTAATGTAAAAAAACATCCAACCTCATGCTCTTAATGGTTCTCACCACTATAAGAATAACCGACCAAAAATTAAATCTTAGAAGTTCAATATATAAAAAGAATAATTATATTAAAAAAATTCGAAAGACTTACTCCAAACACATATACATCAACCTAATAAATTAAAAATAATCATTTTTTACTTTAAAAAAATATTAAAAATATAATTCCAAATAATAGTTTTGATCCAAGTAAAATCACTGAAAACCATTCAAAATCATGACATACACCCCAAAACTGACCTGAGTTTCAAATACCCATTTGGTACCCAAGGGTTTTCTATTAAAATTAGAAAACCATAAATCCCCATTATTTTATCCCTGAAAATAACTTCTATTTTTGTAATCCATTTTAAAAATTAAATTCAATATTAATTTTCTTAACTATTTATATAAAGTCCCAAATTTGATGGGTTTCGTTTTTTCTTTTTGTGAGTTTTTGGGTGAAAATGTAGCATTTCATGTGTATAATTAAGGGAATTCGAGTTAGAAACATAGTTAGACTAATGATATATAAGATAAATATTTATTTCTATAAATTTCTCAAGTAGATCTGCGTGGCCAGATGCATGTTCTAACCATTAATGTGGACCATGATTATTATGTATTATTACATATATTTATAATTTAATCCCCAATATTATTCCATCAACCATAAAAATCCTACATATCTGATTCTGGGTGATTTTAGGATTCCTTGGGGGTGATTTTTGGTTTGATCCGCTAATAAACTTTAACTTTCATGATAGCATAATTAAAATCAACACAAAATAAAAGGTTTTGTTTCAGTAATTCTCTTAATTATTCACTCTATATTTCTATCTTTAGGAGTATTTGATTTTCATCAAATCTAGTGATATTGTATTTTATTTATGAGACCTTGGATATGGATTAAGGTATTACATTAATCATGTTTAGGTATTTAAGGATATATGTGAGATGAATAATTATTATTCATTTGAGAAAAATATTATTATTGTCTTATGGAATAATAAATATTCATGTTAAAATGATCACATAAATTAAATAAATATTTATTCAATTTTATAATATATGTGAGTTTAATATTAAATAAATATTATAGGTGATCTATTGAATATATAATATTTATTTATCTATATTTTATTTTTCAAAAGGTAATAAATAAAAAATTATTTATTAGATAAATATTTCATTAGTTATTCAAATATAAATGAAATTTTTTTTTCAAAATTTTAGTGAATATAGTATTTATTTATTTATTTAATGAATAATATAATGACATTTTTCTACTTGAATAAATATTCATTATTCAAGATTTGATAAATTCTAAGGTGGATTTTCAGGTTTATATAAAAGGTTTTCATGAAGAATGATATATTATCCATGAGTTTGGTAAATGAAAAAACTATATAATAATAATAATAATAATATTTTTTATAGGGTATACATATAATAAATAATTAGAATAGGAGACTCTATAGAATCATCAACTGATTAACCCTAACTATATAAAATGATTCATATATTTTTTAGACATTGTGTGTGTTTTTTCATAATGGATTCTCAAAAAATAAATATATCAATTCTCGAGATAAAAATTAATAATAAATACCCCAAGAATGTTGAGATTTAATACTCCTCCTACATTTCAAGACTAATAAAATATAAGAGATATTCTCTTAATATTATGATAATTCTTGTTGTGATCAATAAAGAATGATGGAAGGTACTTGGTTCCTCTATTCTAGAACCTAGAATACTACTGACAATGTTATAAGATTCTTGGAGCACATGTAGATAAAACTAGAGGGATATTAGTCTTGATTTTTCACTGAAATGATGATGCAACACGAGGGGATTTAATATTGAACAATAAAGAAGGAAGATTATTAGGTCCATGTAATTATTGTTTTAAATTAATTTTAAATAATATTAAAAAATATCATCTTTCCAAAGATTATGATGTTTCTTCATTAAGTTATTTAGATTTTATCCCTTAAAATTGATGGATTTTTATGGTTCCAACTGCATCCATTTCACCCCTAATCCTCGAAGTGGTATTAAGGTAGTTACATTATAATTTATAAATATTTATAATTTAATTGATCAATTTATAGGTTTTTAGAAATATTTCATTTCATGTTTCTAATTATTTTATACAAAAGTCATGATAATGTGTTTGTTTATGTTCATATGACTAAGAATAAGCCGAAAATAGATGAGAAATGATCAAATATACCCTCAAGAGATGCAATGATTGACAACTACATGAATGGTTACATGATGTGTAACTCGAATTTTATTCCTTATACCCATGGTAAATGACAAATTCCTGGGCCATATAAATCAAGGAACACTATGCGAGGTCAATACATTGCATAATCACATGAAATATGTTGAACACAAGTTGGAACATGATTTAAAAGAGAGTACATGATTTTTCTATAGTGTACACACTATGAAATACCTCATGGGTTTGACCTTGCCTAAATCATGGAATCCATGTGATTGAGGAACATGCTCTATAATCATGACACACATCAAAAATTGATTTGCAACTACATGATATGAAATTAAAAGAAGTTAATTTTTTTCAAGCTTTTCATTCCATGTAACATATGATAATTAATGTGAGATACATGCTATGTGTGTAGACATGTAACACAGGTGGATTGTAATGGATTAGATAGTGTATAATTGGCTATATATTCCATGTAACTTAGGCCAACTAATGTAAGGTACATGTCAAGACATTATTGTTTTATGTTCCAAACATGGGAATTATTAAAATATATACCAATGTATATTCTGTATTTCTGGTTTTACAGACATTGAAACTAGCAATTCCACACTAGAGTTCATGGAATGTGTTTTTTTGATAGGTCATGGTGAAATAAATTCATTCTCATTAATATCTTCATAATAAAACAAATACAAGATGTGTAAGGTAATCGTACATGACATGAACCTTACTGGAATCTCCAAAGGTACATGATACATATATTTATGGAATTCCCTATGTCCGTACATGTTGTGAAGACTACATGACTTAACCAATAGAACAATACACCATGTAATATCATGACACATTATATAAGAATGCATGGTGTGTAAGTACATAGTATATAATAATAATCACACAAAATGTTTTTCAAATTTTCTTTCAAGTGATGGTACATGTTGTGTTTTTCCCAAAACCCAAAAATTAGTTTAATGAATAGAAGAATGATACTCACGATTTCACTTACAATACATGTTGTATACTAATAAATTTTAAAACAAAATTTTTTGTTTAAATTATTTAAAATTATAAATGATGCGAATAACATGGAATATTCAACTAATAATTAATATAAGTTTATAAATAATTAATTCTATTATTAATTTATTAATTTTTTAGAAATTTATCTTAATAAAGAAATAATTGAAACGAATGCTAGAATGTCTAATACATAATTATCACATATTGTGAATGATCATGAGCCCGACAAACACATGTATGAGTTGGGTTACCATTTAAATTAGCAATTGATTACATGGGGTTTTGTGATAATTTATTAATTAAATTAAATATAATGATCTAAGTATCACCCCTTCCTTAATTATTATTTACAAGAATTCATTTCCAAGAATCATTTTATATAACCATAAACTCAAATTTCCACTCACCTATGAGTGATCAAGGAATTATAAAGTGTGGATATTACAATGAGAGGATATGTTTGAAGACATAACTTGAGTGTAAATCAACCAAGGATATACATAGGTTAATAAAAGAATACTATAACTCAATCTGGGTATCAGATCAACGAATTTATCTCCTATAGTCATGGTTGGTTTATATTCTGCTCAATAAACCAATCAGTAGTTGAACTCTCAAAATATAATCACATTTTTATTTTAATTATGAAGTAAATGGTTATTTTTTATCCTATTTATATTTATTTTACCATTAAAAATTATTATATAATTTAAATAAATATTGTACATGAATGATGAAAGAAAATAAATTTATTTTTCCTAAATGATTTTATCAAGAATGGTCAAATAATTACAAAAAAGTATATATAATATTAACAATTATGTGAAGCATAAAATGAATAATATATATGAATAAGATAAAAAAAATCCATTAATGAAAATAGTAATTCAGATACCACCTTCCATTACTTGAATTATAATTCAATCACGGATTTATTTGTTTGTTTATCCATTTCCAAGAAAAATTCATTTATCGAGGAGCTTTAATGAATAGTTTTGGGTTGAATTAGCCATGTTTGTATCAAGATTAGTATCCCTATCAATACATGGTGTAAATTGGAGGCCAGTGTTGAGGAATTTTTAGTATAACATTTAAGGATTATGGAGTTTATTTAATATATCAAAAAGCTATAAGTTAATATAGTTGGTAAGAACACCTACCTAAATAAATTAGAGTAATCAATCGAATCCCCCACCTCAATTATGATAAGGGTAATATTAATCATTTCCAATAGAATATACATGTGACATAATATTTCAAATACAATGGTGAGGGTTATTGAGATTTGATAAAATATAGGCAGACTAATAAAATTAATTTATTACATCATAGTTAGAAATCAAGAAAATGTAATAAAATATAAATTTATTTATTATAGAAAATGGAATGAGAAAGTATAGGAATGTTGTGATCATTTTTTGAAAAATATCTTGTACACACTAGAAAAAATATCAATGAGTGATATATTTATTTATATAGTGCAGTACTACTAGAAAATTTTTAATATGTGTTGGAATCCCTTTTTCTTGTTCATCCAAACTATTGAGCGAGTGAGGGTGAAAATGATATCTATAGACAATTCATGTATGATAATTTAAATATAAATTGTAGAATGTTAGCTTCTATGTTCAAATATTTTACGATTCAATATAAGGAGATGGATTCATACATTATGATAACTCATCTCCCGAGACTTGGAAAAGAGAGAGAGTTTCTAAAGATAAAAAATAATTTCAGTAAATAATAAAAGTTTAAACAAGAATATAATAACCTAGATAGAGATCCTTCCTTATATATGCTTAATTATATTCATATGTTAGAAAATGTGTGCTTCCATGTAGATAATAAATTATCAATTAATCAAATATTATCATCTATTCCACTAATATTGTCCTTATTCATCAAGAACCATAGGATGAAAAATATAAATAATATACTCAAAAATATATTAACTATGCTTCATTTCATAAATAATTATTTTTGGGAACATGGTTCCTCAATCATTATGGATAATTAAGTGAAAGAGTAAGTTTAAAATCCCATGAAAAGTTAAAATTTTTTATATTTTTTACAATATATTTGAAAGAGAAGTTATCTAGAGGGAGGGTAATTAGCATGATTATCCCTATATCATAGGTACCCAGAAATGTCACTAGAATAATAATTAAAATTAACTAAATAAGAATCGAAAATAATATTATACTTTTGGTATATTAATCATGGTATGTAATATTTCCATTTTAATTTTTGGATATAAAATACAATATTTATGTTACATAGATTTATTCAAATACATGAACTATGTAAGATTATAAATATTATAAGACATTATGTGAATTATAGAAGTATCTAATGTAGGGAGACTCTTATGTTTTCAAAGAGAATCACATAGTTTTATTTTTTCATGTTAATTGGTTCTCATAAAATTATTGTTTTGTATTGAGGGCTACCAAAACATTTATTTCAATTTCTAATTCTATACATGATGAGAAATGAATTCATATTTAAAATAAATGTTTTTATAATACTTATTACTTAATAGTTTATTAAATCATTAGCAATAGATATCCAATATAAAAAAAATCAATAATGGTTATAAAATATAACATTCATACCCAACTCTGGTAAGATAATTCATGTTCATGTAATACTAAAAGTACTTTTCATGTATATACCTAGAAGGTTTTTAGAAAAATTAAATCCAAAACTCTTATGTATTTAACATATATCACGTATTGGGTTTTTGGAAAATAAAATTTATAATTAAAGGTGTGTCCACAATAATTCTATGAATTGGTTCAAAAATTTACATTTAAACTATTATATGGAGAAGATAAAGGTAAATTCATATACACCATGATACTTCTTTAAGATATTTTATTAATGTAAAGTGGAAGTAATAAAAACACTAGGTAAAGGATATAAGATTCTTTGAGTATGAAGGTTATAAAATGGGTTATCCATATATTAATCAAACAATCAAATGAATAATGGGACTATTAAAAAAATTGAATTACCTTATAGACATCAAATAAGTTATGATAATACAAATAGGATTGATGAGTAAAATTATATGTATTGAAACTCTTATGTAATTCCCTTCAAGACATGTTTTGTAAATAATAGTATAACAACTAACTATATGCCTACTATATTGACTAATGAATATTATATAAATTTAAATATAAATTCATTCCATTATATCACATATTCTTATATTTTATGAGAATCATTTGTTAATGATTATTTTAAAAACAATCTTATTTGAAGGAAAAAACAAATTGTATCTCAATTTATTATACTAAAACAAACGAAAATATTGTTATCAATAATATAGAAATGTATTGGTTAATATAGATAATATTTATTTAGGTGGGAAGTATTTCTCTTTTAAGATATTGGGAGTAAGCTAGACTCTAATGATTAAAAGGCTCTAGATGAGCTTGAGTTGGAATAGTAACACTAAACTCTAGAAAATTTACTGTGTGGAGTTATTCTAGTGGAACATATTATGTAGAAAAATTAAAACCAAATAGTTAGTTTTTTATTCACCAAGATCGATGATATATTATTGTATTAGTGTATTGAATCCTATAAGAAAGTAGTAAATTGAAATCTACTATGTTTAGAATGTTCTTATGAATTTAGAGATAAATTACATTTACTAATTTTTTTGGTAGTTTCAGTTATTGATGTAAAGATGTTAGTGAGTAATTAATAAGAAAGTAGACATGGATGGTATAAGTTGGAACTAATAAGGAATAGTTTGTTAATGGAGGTTACAAGCAATGTTGAGACATTATGTATGATAGAGCCTTTGAAAATTCATCATCAATTATAATTCTACTTTTCATAAAAATATTATATAATCATTAAATTGGTCAATGGATTCTAACACCACATTCCTCATCATAAATCCTAAGGAATATTTCTATATTCTATGTCCATAAGGTTTGGTGTCACAAAATAAATCCAATAAGTTATATAACCAAAAAAATTATTGATTGATCCAAGAATCATGATAAAAAATATTCACTTGATGAAGTCGCAAAAAGTTTGGTTTTATTAAGTAATAAAGTGAGACATTTTTCTAAAAGTGGTTATTGATAGTGCATTATATTTTCTAGGAAAGTACGTTGATAACATATAAAAAATAAATATTAATTCTTATAGTTTATTAAGACTTCAGAAAATTTATTTTTATAAGAATGAAATAATTTAATGCCCTATATTATAGGGAATAATATCTATATACATAGATCTATGTGGTTTGTTATATCCAATTATAGTTCATACTTTAACAAGGTATTATTTTTTTTTGAACAAGTCAAGATCAAATTTTTAGCTATGTCACATGGAATGAAATAACTCAAAGTTGATTTATAAAATAACCTAAGGATATTCTTAATAAGTATAAAATCTTATATTTTAAAGTTATTGTAATTTATTAAACATAACATAATATTTAATGACTTTTTATACTACTTATGTGTAGAGTATAGTGGAGAAATGTCAAAGATAACTAGGATAATTGATCAGGGTAGTAATAAGAATTTTCATATAGTACATGAGAATGTACTATGGATGAGTTATTAGTAATTAGAGGAATATGAATCTTAGTCATCAAGGGGATACAAAATTATCCTTTTTTTCTTATCAATTTGTTCTTGTATCCCAGTAAGGAGAAGGTAATAAAATACATAGTGATATAACTTCGTATGGTATTTTCTCAAATAATTAAATTCATGATAATTTGGTCAACCATAAGAGAACATAGATGTCCTAATTATTATATTTATACCTAAAAAATTCTTGTTTATAATTAGAGATATAACAATTTATCATTTATTAGTTAGATTAAGTGAAAGAGAGAGTCTTTTAGAGTGTGTTCCCTAAAACCAACTAACTTTATGATTTAAATTACAGGAATATTCAATGGCATAAATACTTATCCTATAACAAGATTAATATTATTTTGTGTAAAATTAGTGTGCTAATGTAATTATAGTATTTTTCATATATAAAGGTTATAATGATTCTATGTTATAATTATAAATTATAATTACTATGAAAGTACTCTTAAACATATATCATATGGTCTAGATAATATCTATCTGATTAGGCACATATGAATCTTTACTATATGGCTCTAAATACTAATAATGTAATGACATTTCATCTCATAAAGCTCACGCGTATTAATCTTTAACAGAGGATGGTATGAGGACAATCACTCCAATATAAATACCACAAGTTATATTTAAAATTGGATATTCCTATCTATAGACCAGTGTATTATTCCGTAGACTTGATATTTTTATTAATATATTTCATGAATTTTGTAAATTGATGTATTGTTGAAAACCGTGATGAAATATACTTATGGAGAGGTAGGATACAATGGTTGTATCATAAATGATGTGTTATTAATTGAATAAACCATGAAATATTTTTTTCCTTCAAAGTTGATAGAAGATGATATCTATAGACCTTTTATTGAAAATGATCAACCTGATTAAATCTGAAACCATAGTTGTTCTTACAAGATTTTATTTCAAGTATTCAAATACATAGAAATCAATCTTATAGGTTGACGACACAAAGTATGAAACTTGGTTTATGAGATATCAAGATCAAGGGATTCTATTACATTGTAAGCACTTGTATAAGGTTATTTTATTTATGATATTAAAATATTTTTCTATGAATTACTTGATGTGTTTCCATATTCTAATATTGTTATATAGGATAACTCTCCAAATTCCATTGTAAAAGAGGCCTAAAGGGTCTCACACCAACTGTATCTATAATATTAGTAAAATTCCATTTGAATTTAATATTGATAATAAATATTATTATTGTTTTGTTGAATACATATTATCTAGGTTAAGTTGATCTCATAAATTAAATCACCAGTTATTTGAGTTTAGTATATATATGAGTTTAATATTAAATAAATATTATTTGTGAGATAGAAAATTTATAATTTATATTTTTATATTGTTTATTACTCAAAAGTAAATAAATAAATATTTATTTATTAAACAAATATATATTTTTTTACCATAATATTAATAATAAACATTTATTCCCAATATTATTGAATATAATATTTATCTATTTATCAATTGAATAATATAAAAAATATCATTATATTTTCCATTTAATTAATAATAAAATAAAAAATATATTGGGTAAACGTGTGAATAAATATGTATTATTAATATTAAAATAACTAACTAAATATTTATTTAATAAATATATAATTATTTTTTAATTTGGGAATAATAAATAATAGATAAATATATATTATATATTCACTAGCTCACAAAAAAAATTTATTTAATATTTAACTCACATATATTTTAAACTAGAATAAATGGTGATGGAATTTATGTGATCAACTTAACCTGAGTAATTATTATTTCACAAGATGAGAAAAATATATATTCTCAATATTAAATTATAGTATAACTTAATTGAGGTTATGGATACACTTAGTGTATGAACCTCTAGGATTATTTCTCTATGGATTTATGTGAGATTTCATAATTCCAAGATCCATATCTGGAAATAAATCAAGTCACCCATATATAAAAATGTTAATGTTTCAACAATAGAAGATTGATATAAATTCTTACTGTGTAATATAATCTCCTTGTCAATATATATCATCAAACAGGTTTCATACATTAAGTAATCAAACTATATTATTGATTTATATTTCTTCGACTACCTAAAATGAACTTTTCAATGAACTACCATGGCCAGGGAATTAATATTATAGTTCCATTTTAATCAAAGTGTCATATATATCATTTTTTTCAACCTAGAAGTGAAAATTATTTTATTGACTTTTTCAGTTAATATCATATCACTTAGGACACACCCGACATATCCAAACATCTTAAAATTATATGTCATCATAGTTTTTATAAATATGTTAAATTATATGATTCATGATATACATTAATAATGATAAAAAATCCAAGCTCTAATAAACACTTCCCCAAATCAAAATATCCAATTATAGATATAACCTATGAAATTTTTATGGTGGGTCTATCTCGTACCTATCTATCTTGAACATTACCAAGTTTGGACCTTATGAGATGAATTATCATCCTCCAATGAGAATCCAATAATTAGTAATCAAAATCATTGATATCATTTTAGAAAGATTCCATTTAGACCATATGAAACATTTTTAAGAATATCATCAAACAATTTCTAAGTTATCATTAGAGTGGAAAACTTCTATAACCTTTTTATTCAAAAAAAATAAACTATGGGAATTATTAAATTAATTTTACATATAAGAGAAATAATTATGCGATAAGATTAATATTTAGGTCGTTAAATATTATAGTAATCAAAAATACAAAATTAGTTGGTTCTAAGGCACCAACTTTAATAAGTTATTCAATCTCTGTTTTTATCTCTAGGATTATTTTAGTTTGATTCAATCCAGAGATGCTGGTGTTTGATTTAGGACACCCTAGATATAGATTAATATATTTCATTTGTTGTGTTTATGGTTTGTATGGATTTATTCTATTAGTGTTAGTCATGGAGTAATGATTTTTTTAATTCTGAAAATGATGTGGCTATGTAGGTGACTTTGATCTATCTATGATATGACTAATTTATTTTTTTTGTTAAATAATTCTGCATAAATAATTAAAATTGATTAAATTTTATAAATTTTTTTTATACAAAAAGTCTTTTTGATAAAAAATTTTCATACAAAATTTTTATGGGTTTTATAAACATCAATTTTGGAAATAAATAAGAAAATTAAAAATGAATATTTTCAATCTGTTAATTTTTTTTGAATTTTGAAAATTTAATTTTGAAAATAGAGTTTTTAAAAATTTAATTTATCTATGTAATTAAAAATTTAAATAGATCATTCAAAATAACATTAACTGTTTTTTTAAGTGATTGAAAAAATGAAACATATTGAATCTAGTGTTAAATTTATTGCATGTGTTAAATACACTTTAATGAATCCTTGTACTAAAATCTCCAATTTTAATTCATGGGGATTTGTGGATTAGAGATTATTCATTTATGTGAGAAATATTAATAAACCTTAGAGACGAAAGGAGACACTTATTATGGTGTGTGTCATGAATATGAATATTTATTCATATCTTATTAAATATAGAATGAGATAGAAATATAAGGAAAAAAATTAACATTTGGATATCTTGGGGGAGTCTAAAACTTGATAAATTAATTTCTTGAGGAAATGGAATTTTTTTATCACATTTGAATAAAATAAGGTGTTTCATTTTGATTTTAGGGAACAATGATTTTTATTACATTTTTGAAAAGATGATAATTTATATTTTTTTGGGAAACGAGGATTTATATTGAAATGTGAAAACATAATATTTCTTTTATAACATGGAAAATAATTTTTTTTTGGTATAATGAGTTTTTAGTGAAAAACATGAAATTTTTTAATTATTTTGGAAATATGTTTTTATAAAATGTTTTTGTAATTAAAAATTATTTATAAAGAATGTTTGGGTTTTAAAAATTTTGGATAAATAAAATGTTTTGTCCTTAAAATATTTAATTATTTTCTATGGTTTATAAATATTTTATAATAAAATTCTTATTTAATGGATGTGTATTTATATCTTTGAGAAATTATAATTGGTTTAAACTTACCCCATACATATATATTTTGAAGGATATAAATATATGATTATAAATGAAACATATAGGGACCCAGATCCAAATGACCCTTAATTTGTGAGATTTGAGCATTGGAGGTGCTCAAATATGGTGCCAAGTAGATATAAGGTGTTTAAGTGGAGGTATATGAGCTAGGGGTAAAATAGGATAGACAATATTTTGTAGCCTTGGGCTACTACATAGAGCAACATTCTACAACATGGAGTGGTTATTATGGAACACAAGATATTAGTAGTAGAAAATGGGGATAAAATCTTTTTGAGAATGGTTGTGTCATAGCAGAGATCTTGTAACATAGGGGTTCTGGAGGATTCTATCTTTTGAGGTGTATTTGTGGTGTGGTTCTTTAGGATACAACATAGAACCTTCACCCCTTTTATTGGATCTATGATATAGGGAGTATCATAGATCTCAAACACACCATTGATAGATGGAATGTGGTGCAGTCTCCTTCCACTATGCTATGGTCCACCTATTTTTTAATAGGTTATGACATGGCCCCATGAGACACCTCATGGTCTTCAGAAAAATGTTTCTTATAAATATCTCTAGGCCCTATGAACCAATATTTCTCACACATCTTCCAAAAAAACCTTAGGCACCTCATATTGATTTTTATAGGACTTGAATCTCTCTTTTGATAGGGATACAAATCTAACTTGTTGAGATCAATAAGTTTTGATTTATGGTTGTTTCTTCCTCTATTATAATGGTTCATCCTCCGATAAATATTTTTTTCCTCACATTCTTCTTAAAATAATTTGCAGTTTGATCTCCATCATTCTAATGTAGGTTTCCTTATCATTTTAT
This sequence comes from Viscum album, assembly GCA_963277665.1. Lineage (NCBI taxonomy): Eukaryota > Viridiplantae > Streptophyta > Magnoliopsida > Santalales > Viscaceae > Viscum > Viscum album. The sequence continues at coordinate 1,283,337,635 of OY728136.1, read as the reverse complement.
AATGTGTTCATGAAATTATGTCCATGTGAGACTATATTTTTATCATAAGGGAGGTGATCAGATACCGACATTGGAATTCTGTTTCCATTTTAAGGATTTTAAAAGCTTAAGGAAGAGTATTACATTGTTATCATATTCATTTAAAGACAATTATAAATTGATCTTGGTTTATCCCATTATATGGTGGCATAATTAACTTTATTAAATACTTAGAAATTAAAGAATGATCAAGGTTATGTTTATTTATTGTATGTTATTGCTTTCCACCATGATACTAGTTTGACTCTTGATTTTCTATATAATGTTCTACCGATCAAATTCTTATTAGCATGTATTTATGTTAGGTTTAACATGTTTATTTTGTTGGAAAATGGTAAAGAGTGTAAATCATGAATTTATTGGTTGGGAAAAAATATTGAAGAGGCATGTTGAAAAAATATGGTGTTCCTTATAATTTAATGGTAGTAAAATTGATTAAATTATTCAATATTAGTTGAATATTTAATTCCATATGATAATGGAATTAGATAAATAACACAAATCTATAAACATTGTTTATGAGAATAATAATTTAAGGCATGATAATTAGAATGTTTCTTCTCTCAGTTTATTGAAACAAAAACTAATCCTTAGAGCATGTTTAAATAATTTCAATAGACTGTTATATATGATTAATTAGGATACCAAATAATGTAAACTATGATAAATGAACTCTTTAAATCAATGTGGAATAAAACCAATAATTTTATAATGAATTTTTTTGGGGCAGAGAGTGCCCATTTTTTTATAAAGGATGGATGCCTTATATTGGGGGATGTGAGAGACTATTTTCATGTGAAGGTTAAATGCCTTATTTTAGGGCCAAGTTTCCCTATTGAATATGATTGATTTTTTCTTCCTTCTATTGTGTGATCTGGATGGGATCTTTACTATACGATGTGATATAAACCTAGGATGGATAATGAGATATGGGTGGGGAGGATTGATGTTTTAGAAGTAGTTGATGCTTGTGATGCAGACATTCAGGGTCATATGCATGATTGTGTCAGGGATGGAACCAGGATTATGGAAATGTTTAAATATAGGATTACCCATTGTGATTCAAAAATAGAGATTCATGTTTGTTGAATATATTTAATGGTAGGATTTCAATGTTTCTTGTTTATCTGTATTCTTTTCCCCACTACTTGAGGCAGATGGATGTTCTTGGTTTCATCACTTGATGTTAGCTTAGGTTTTTTCCCTAAAGTACCTAGAATTTTAAAATTCTAATAATTATTAATAAATGTTTAATCCATGGGTTAAGTTATTTATTGAATGAAAATTTTAATGTTAATCTTTAGAAACTGTGGAATATTTTGGATTATTCCAAGAGGGTATGAACTTTTTCTTACGACAATAAAGTGTGGTTTAAACCAATGTTAATTGATGGTTAATGAAATGTAGTTTGTATGATGTTAATTAAGAGAAAATTAATTAATTATCATAAATTGAACTATAAAAAGTAAAGAAGTAATTTAATGAAAGTCTTATAAAATGCTTGTGTGCTTATAGGATATTTGGTCCCCAACTATGGCAGTTAGGTGTTTGCATGAAGATATATGTAATTTATCCCAATACTAGGTTATTCACATAGTGTGGTTGTGATATACATTATATCCCATATGGTTTTTGATTTAATATGCTACCCAACCATTATGGTAGGGATATTGACACCCAGTAGACATTGGGAGGGTGTTTTCCTCAATATCCTAATAGTGAGGAAAGATGGTTGACTATCCTCTCTAGCTCCACTCTCTTCTCTTGGTAGTGCAATGTGATGGTATGCACGATGATTAATTTTCCATATATATATATTGAAGTATATAATGTAATATGGTTATTTTACACACATGTATCTCTAGATAAAATGTCCTGAGGATTTTTATAGTTAAGACCTATAAGGACTACGATGGCTTGAGGTACTTTACTTGGTGTATGGGCTATGATAGCTTGAGGTATATTGATTGATGTATGATACATGGAATACATGCTATGATTACTCTTATAAACTACTTTTTTACTATATAAAGACTTGATATATGTTGATGGGATGATGTTATGAAAAAATTCATGTTATGATACTTTATCCCAGGAGTTTACAAGATGGATTAGTTTTAGAGAGAGATGGATTAAGACGTATGATGTTAGGGTAGGGTAGAAGAACTATGGGGAAGTGGTAGTGGGGTACCCTTGTATTTTATTATTATAATATATGATCTATTGTATGTGATATTTGGTGAGATATATCCATGGTGATGATGAGAATATATTATACCTATTTAGATAATGAGTTAGTTTCACTTGTTGTTCACTGGGATTTAGTTTTTTTTATCCTTTGCACGTGAGGCTCTAGGAAGGATCCTACTGAGTATACATGTTATTATCACCTTTCGTATATTTTTTTCAGTTTAGAAGTATTAAGTTAAAAATATTGCTGGATATTACCAGCTCATGGTTTTTTGGGAGCTATTTGGGCTCTGTGGTCGTTGTCATGTTTATCTTTTTAGTACTTGTAGTTTTCATTTTAGTTGTTTTAGTATTTAATGACATTTCATGTCTGTTCTTGAGATATATTTTTTATATTTGTGATTATTATTTAGGTAGTGTATATATCTTATCTCTCTCTTCTACAAGTTCTTTCTTAGGGTAATTCCTCCCAATTATATGTATGACATACCCATGGTTATAGTCGCTGAACTGGGGTCCTACTGTAGGTGGGACTCAGGCAGTCAATATCGTCATTCTCTCATAAATAGCCCAAGAGGGGTACACCTTAGGGGTAAAGGGAATGATAAAGTGGAATCATAGGTTCATATTGTGAGATAAGATGAAGTTTGGAGTTAGGTATAGTTGAGACTGCATGGGTCGATTGGGAAATGGCGTTAGTAAAGTTTAGTAAATGGTGTAAAAATGGATACCAACTGAGACATAGTTATTTATGACCCCCTATGATCTGATACACTGAACATTATGTTTATCAATCCTACTAAACAACGTGATACTAGTTTTTGTGTAGAGACCTAGAAAAGTATCACTCATCATTATTCATTGTGCATGTATTTGAAATTGGTAGACATTAGGATTATTTTAACCACGAGAGACAAAAAAAAATAAGTAAATAAATAATATTAACCATTCCATATTAAAATTTTATTATTCTCTAACTATATTTCCTTTTATAGGAATAGTTCTAGTCAATGTACTGATTAGGTTTTCATTGAATATACTAAATAGGATGTTCTAACAGATCTATGTAGTGTATATATTGAAAATGAAGACACTTAGGGGAATATATGAGAGCCTAATTACTATAGTTTGTAGAAGTATAATGGGCACATTTCAGACTTACTGATAAATGAATTGTTCGTGAATGTTGATATATCTTTCTGTTTGATCATTTCTCATATAGAGTACTAGGTTTCATTGGATGTGATGATGCTAAATGGAGTAGTAAGGTAGCAATGGATATTCTTCATTGAGGATCACAATGACTCAACAGTCTAAGGGGAGAAGTTCAAAGACTAGTTCTTAATAGAGTTTCTTTCTTCAACCATAGAGATAACCAATCATTAAGGGCATCATACCCTTCAACCACAGAGTTTCTATGTGTGGGAGTTCAAGATCCATTTTAAGACCCTTCTACGATATTATTCATACCTATTTCTAGAAGAGGAGGCCATGGTGAGGAATTTTGAGTAGGCATTTTTATGTATATATCCAACACCAGGTCACCCCATTCATGTTGTCAACATATATTGAGGTAATAAGAATAGAAAAGGTTTTTAAGAGGATTCAATGAAGAAATGGATCATCACAATAGGGTATTCTTAAATATTCCTCTAAAAGTAGAGTTGCGATATGAGATTCACAGTAATCTATAAAAAATAGTTTTTTTTAACTAAGGGTAGGGACCATCCCTCATCATCTAATTTCTAAGTGAGTGGTAGGCCTCATGCCTTTACCAAATAATTAGATTTTTTTTCTTTTTCATAATGATATCTTTAATGGAAAGAGTACCAAACATTTTTGAGTAGTTAACATGAATTTGTTTTAAGCTTCAGGTTCTTTTAATAAGGTAATTCCGTCTAAGGTAGTAAAAGTAGGGTGACCCAACTTGGGGCAGTAGAGAGGTTATAGAGTGGGAATATGACTTCCTTTAGATACTCCACATCCATAGATAGTAGAGTACAACCATGGTGGTTTCCTTCATTAGAGTCAAAGAGGTATTGTAGAAGGTCATGGTTGGATTCATGCTCTTGTATTTCAAGCACTAGGTGAGCTAGATATTAGATGAGGTGCCATTTTTTTATATTCCACATGGGTGTATGAATAATTTGATTCATGATCTGTTCACTCCTTTATATCACCTTACCTAGTGAATTCTTTATGAATTGAGGTGGAGAGGCTTCCAGTTCCCTTGGGGTTGGCTATGCCAATTAAAGGATGAGATTATATGCATGGAGTATGTAGAGACTGTGATCTAGTGCTGGGGAAGCACCACTGTTGGGGGGACTTCTTATTTTATACATACAACCCTTAGATATAATTATTGGTATTGGATATATGTATTTGGTTCTGAATGTTGTGGATTGATTCAGGAGGAATGTTTTGTTCTATGATGTTGATGGAGAGCCCATAGTAGTCATTGGTGAGTGAGATCCTCAGATGGGTCTGAGGAATTTTATACCATTATCTTTATTGATGGATGATCTGATGCTGATTTATTCATAGGTTTAGAAAAGGATGTTTTAAGGGTTGGATAAGTGAACCATAGTGAATTTCCATAAGAGGTTGTAGCATTACCCCTCAATAGGAGATAAATTTTTGGATGAAGCAACTATCGAGTCTTTCTCGAATCACTATGTCACTATATAGGATGTTTCATTTTAATTATGATATAAATGACATTTATATTTTTCATGGATGGGTAGTTTACCTTGGGGTGTACCTATTTTGGTCATGAAGAATTCTGATAACAATTTACATCTCTTTATCGAGTTTCTTTGATGGAACTAAGTGAACATAAATAATTGATATCAAATATTGTGGATTGATGATTTATTTGATCAGATGAAGGAGATAGCTAGTTCTCAAAGATCAATTTGTGTCCATGATATCATACGATGTAGGTAAATTATGAAGATATTTTGAAGAATACCTTCCAATTTTATTATAGTTATAAGATTTTTATGACAGCACTCAGTAATATGAACACTCTAGATTTATTAATTTGTTTAATGAATGAAATTTTTAGGGAGTTACAGGGTTTGGTCATGGTGGTCTTCATTGAAATTATCCTTGTATACTCTGTATCCGAGGAAGATCATGCATGGAATTTTCATGCCATTTTGGTTTTTCTTTTTCATCTATAGCTGTTTGGGAAGTTGTCATAGGGATATTTATAGGATCATAATGTCTGTTTATTTGGTCATGTAATTTACTAGTAGATATTATTTTGGTATCCTTAAAATCTTTAGGCATTTATTTCTTATATTTCCCCTAATATAGCAGCAGATGTGAGGAGTTTCCTTGGACTTGCAGGATATTATTTAAGGTTCATAACTGACTTCTCTTAGGTTGTGACTCCTCTTAGAGACGTGAATAGAAAAGATTATATATTCGTTTGGATTGACCTGTTTCATATAGATTTTGAGTACATGATGGAGAATTTGGTTAGAGCTCTATTTATCCATCTATAAAAAGATAATTTTCATTTTGAGGTTTTATGTGATTATTCAAATCTGGGATTGAGTTGGGTGTTGATGTAGTAGTGACAAGTTGTTTCTTATAGGTTGTAGTAGTTACATAATAATGCGAATAACTATTCCACTCATGATATTGAGTTTTCATCAATTGTTATTTACATGATGTTGCAGGGACATTACCTCATGGTGAGAATTTTGTGGTTTTTACCGATCATAAGAGCCTAAGAAATGTATTCTACAAGCATAAATTTTACTTGTGACAATTATGGTGGATGGAATTGTTGTAAAATTATGACTTTGATTGTTTGTACATAGCAATAAAGGGTAATATTGTTACTGATGTGCTGAGCAGGAAGTCACGTTGTGATGTGTTTTATAAATCTGAAGATTTCTGGAGAGTGATTGAAGAGCTCTCAGTGGAGAATCTAGATATGGGAGAGATTGATACTAGGTGGTTAGATGATATTGATTTCTTCTTTAGTGTAGTAAGAAGAGTATTCACAGTTATGGTATTATGAGGTGGTGATATGGAGAGATCGTGTTGTCTTTGGTGATACCCCTGATGGTCAGTTTGAGAATAAAAAACACAAGGTGTTATTTTAGAGAAGGCTTTTTATTATTTTGGGGATGCATGATATGGTTCTCCATGACTTCCATAGAACACCCTTATCAATATATCATAGCATGAAAATGGTGTATCAAGTTTTGAGTGGGTATTTTTTATGGCCTTGGTTAAATCATGCAGTTGCATAGTCTGTTTATCGATGTATGGTATTCCATAATGTGATGGCTGGGAATAGTGCTTTGGGTGGTTTCGTCCAGTCCATAGATTCCTCAAATGAAAGTGGGAAAAAATCTTGATGGTCTTTATTACTAGTTTAACCTAATATCAGAGAGGCTATGATTCTATATGGATGATAGTGGATCATTTTCTGAAATAATACTACTTTATAAGTCAATATTAGCGAAGGTTTTGTTGAACCAGTACTTGGAGGAGGTGGTGAGGATCCATGGAGTCTTTAGGTTGATCATATCTTATCGTGACCCTTATTTTACCTCAAGGGTGAAGAGAGGTCTCTAGCATGATTTTGGCCAATATTTATTCCTTAACACTACTTTACATCCAAATATTGACATCTAGATAGATAAATAAATCCAAACTCTTAAGGATATGTTGCTTTGTTGTGTCCTGAATTTTGGAGGTTTAAGGCTGAGGCACCATCCATTAGTTGATTTTTCATAAAATTATAGTTATCACTACACCATTGGTATATAACCCTTTAAATCTTTATATATATGGAAATTCCTTTCTCTGTTATGATATAATAGGGTCAGAGAGTCGTCAATTATCAGGTCAGAACATTTATATAATAAGTCATAGATAGTTCAGGTTATTTGTGAGAGGATAAAGAAGTGAAACGATCCTCATAAATCCTATGCCAATCACTGGAGGAGACCATTGGAGTTCGACATTAGTGATTATGTGTTTTAAAAAGTTACACCTCCTCATGGGAATTTATGGTGTGGTTATGGGAGTAAGCTTTATCCCCAATTTGTTATGGATTTTTAGTTATTGGATTGTATTGTAGCCTTGGTGTGGCAGATAGAACTTCCCCTGTTGATGAGCATTACAAACAATATTTTTCACTTGGAACGAGTTTTTTATTACCTTCATGATGACTCTGAAATCATTTATTAGGGGTGATATTGATATTGATGATTTTGTGACCTTTAAGGAGAAGCTTGTAGAGATCCATGACTACATGTAGAAAGTATTGTGGGTGTGTTATGTTCTCTTGGTTCATGTATTATGGGGGCATGAGGACATGTAAGTGAGAATATTAGAAAATTATTCATAGATACACTCTCATTACCATGTGATATGCTATTGTTTAGATCTTCCCTTATAGTATTTATCATTTTTTGGTTGTTGGCCTTTTCTGGGTTATGATATGGTTTCCTCTTATTGCAATTTTGTTGGTGAGTTTTCTATCATTTGAGGGGTAACACCCTTGAGAGATTGTTTTGGAGAAGGTTTTTTCTGTTTCATGGTTTTATACCTTAGTAATATGAGGAGGTGGTTAAGATTAAGTGACATAGAGACTCTTAAGAGGCATCTCATTGGGTGGCTACTAGGATGACCCCTTTCCTTGATTTCCCTTTGGGTTTGGTTTTGAATTCTCAAGGGTGATAATGGTTTGAGAGGTATTTGATGTAGGGAACTAGATCCTAGATTCCCTTAGTTATTTTTTTTCGTTAGAAGTTACCGAAGAAGGTTTCATGGGGTTACGAAGTTTTTAGGATGAGGAATATGAGTTAGGTGTAAAATGGTTTAAACTAGGGAATAGTGACTTAAGATATACCATAGTGTTGGAATCTGTGGTGTGGAGTGGTTAGAAAGTCATAGGGGATCTTAGGAGGAGAAAATGGGGCTACTTCCATTTCAAGCATGGCTACAACGTAGTGAGTAGGCTGTGATGTAGGTGTTCTATGTTATTCTATCCTTTGAAGGGTGGATGCATCCTGGTTTTTAATGATACAATATAACCTCTTTACGCATCTTGTAGGATCAATTCCACAAGGCTTGAAATGGATCTCATACACACCTCTGACTAAGGGGTTGTGGAATGGTCTTCTTCCACTGTGTTTTAGTAATCCTGTTTTTCAAAATGTAGTGATATATTTCTAGTGGTTGCACCATGGTCATAAAAAAACTAATACCTATAAATTACTTGAAGCCCTTTGAGCCCAGATTTATATAATTTCATCGAATAAAACCCTAGGCATCTTAGAGTTATTTCTAAAGGATTTTATTCCATATTTCAATAGGTATTAAGAATTGAATTATAGAGATCAATTTGTGGTGATATGAGGCAGGTTCTTCCTCTTTTGTTATAATTTCTTCTACATTTGATCTCTTTTTACAAAAATTATTCATTTCATGCTTTTAATTTTCACCTTAATCATTTAATTGGAGTTTTCCTTGTCATTTAATGAAATGTTAAATGAAAAACCTCCCTATAAGTTCATAGTTTCTTTGTGAGATAGGTGATCAATGATCTGTATTGTCATTCCATTTATGTTTTAATAATTTTGAATGTTTGAGGTAGTATATTATCCACTTAACCTATTTATTTACTTTAAATCATAAATTTATCATGGTTTATCATTTTATATAGAGGTGGAAATAACCCAATTAAATATTGAACTTTATTAAAGAATTAATTGGTTTATTTTTAGTGATGACATGTCATTTCTTCCATAGTGATAACATATTCCCCTTGATTTTCAAGACAGTATTCTTACTATCCTATTCATGTTATTATGTTTTTTTATATTTGGTTTAATATGTTTATTTCATTTTAAAATGGTAAATAACATAAATCTAGAATTCATTGCTTTGTTAATGTTCTTAAGGACACATGCTTCACAAATACTATGTTTCTTATAATTTGATTTTAATCAAATTGATTCATGCTTGAATGTTAAATTGAATATGTTATTCTATGTTTTAGTAGTATTTTATAAAGATATTGATTCTTGAAAGTATGTTTATGATAATAACAATGTAAGAGGTGATAACGAGATCAGTTCTTCTCTCAGTTTTTTGGAACTAGAATTTATTGTTTGGGCATGTATAAATATTTTTAATAGCTTGTTATAGCTAATGAATTAGGATACTCATGGATGTAACCTTATGATAAATGAATTGGTTTATTCAAGATTTAATAAAACTATTTTTTTGATAAAGATAATGTTTGGGGTTGAGAGTGACCAATTTTTTATAAAGGTTGGTTTCATTACTTTGGGGGCTATGAGGCCCCATTTGAATGTGAAGGCTAAATGCCTTATTTTAAGGATAAGTTTCCCTGATGAATATGATTTTTTCTTTCCATCTTTTTTGATTTGTTCCAAATGTGATCATTACTATGTAATTTTATATGATCTTGGGTTGGTTTTTGAGATATGGGTAGGGGAATGAAGTTGTGGTAGTAGTTTATGTTTGTGACAGTGAGATGCATAGTGATATGCCAGATGGTTTTAGAGATGAAACCATGATGAAGGAATGGGTTGATGACGGGCTTACCCATTTTGATATTGAAATATGGGATGAATTTCTATTTAATTTTTTAATGGAAAGATGGATGGTTTTCTTATTTATCTTCATTTTTCCCTACTGATTGAGTAATTTGGATGTGATTGGTTTCATCTCATGATTATATGTTATGATGTTTTCTTATAGTACCTAGAATTATGGAATGGTAATAATTATTAATTAATTTTTAACCCTTGGGGTTATATCTTGATAGAATTCAAATGTTAAAGTTAATCCTCTGAAACTATGGACTGGGTTAGATTATTCCTAGATAGTATGGACTTCTGTTGAGGATAATAATGTGTGGTTTGAACTAATTTTAATTGATGGTTCATGAAATGTATCATGGATGGCATTTACTAATAGATAGGTAATTAATTTAAATAAATTAAACTTTAAAAAGGAATGAAATAATTTATTTTAAGTATTTTTAAAATTCTGTGTTCTTATAGGATATCTAGTCCATAGTAGTAAAAACTGGGTATCTGAGTGATGATAGATGTAGTTGATCTTAGGAAAGGGTCATTACAATAGTGTGATTGTGAGATATATTATATTATATACATATTGAGATTTCATATAATACCCCACCCAAGTCGGTAGAGTGACTAACACCTAGTGAATTATGGGAGGGTATTTTCTCCAATATCTTGGTGGTGAGGACAGAAGAATGACTACCATATTTAGCATATTTATCTTCTCTTGGTAATACTATGTCATGATATAAATGGTGGTTAGTTTACCATATATGTTTGTTGAGGAATGTAATGTATTTTATTCATTCAAAACAAATGTATATCTAGGTATAGTTTCCAAATGATTATTATAGGTATGATGTGTATGAGCTATGATGGAATGAGGTGCCCTAATTAGTGTAAGGAATGTGATAGATTGAAGTATAATACATGTTGTATGATACATGACATATAGGATTTGGTGGATCCCAGAGAATATAAAGATACTATATGGATATGTGATATGCGATGATGGTATGATGTGATACCTAAGATGCATGTTTGATACTTTAGCCCATGTGTTTATAGGATGGATTACTTTTAAAGAGAGAAGACTTATGATGTACGACATTGGGGTATATAAATAAACCAATGGGGAAGCAGTATCAAGGTACCTTTGTGTTTTATTATTATAATATGTAATCTCTTTTATGTAATACTTGGTGAGAGATATCCATAGTGAGGCTAAGAAATATTATACCTATTTATGTGACGAGTTAGTTTGAATTTTTGTTAATTGGGATTTACTATTATTTATTTATTTATTGAATGAGATGATTCTAGTAGGATCTTACTAATTATACAAATTATGATCACCCTATATATATATAAACTATTTCAGGACAATAGGTTCAGGTTTGAGACTAGGGAAGATATTACTAGATCATGGTTTTTTAGGAGAAGTTTGGGACTCACTGTCATTGCTGATTTTACCATTTTAGTACCGATAGTTTCCTTTCAAATTATTATAGTATTGTATGATATTTCATGAATTTAAATTGGATCTATTTTATATTAATGAATATGAGTTATTTGGTGTATCTATCATATCTATATCTATACTATTTTTTCTTTTAGAGGGTAATGACTCCAATTTGAATGTATAATATACACATGGTGCTATTATCCACCTCGAAGACCACTGAAGGTGGGACTCAGGTGGCCAATATCTTCCTTCTCTCATTTTTAGCCTAGGAGGGGTACTATATAAAGGAATGGGGTCATGAAAATATTAGTAAAGATAAGACACAAATATTTATCAATGGTGATATGTACTTCCACCTTATAGTTATGACATAGAAGAAATTGGATCATTGTTGGATAATTGTCTTTGTGGTCAATATGTGTATTCAATATATTATTTTGTATGATTGATTTGGGTTAGTTTTATAAAAAAGGTTTATTTTAATAGATATATATTTTTAAAAAATTATTTTATTCAAATAGATTTTATAATCACATGTATTCCATTATTTATTTTATTATTAAGTTAATATAATTTACTATGGTTTCTTTTATCACAATAAACATTTATACAACGTCTAGAAATTAGGTTGACATGCTTGAGGATATGTAGAACCCCAAACCTTAATCGTAGGTGTGAGTTTTTTTAAATGGTATTAGAGAAGGGGTTTTTAGTTAAGTCTTGGTATGTATAGTAGGTGTTGATGATAAGAGGGTTAAAACTTTTAATATACCAATAAAAGGCATTGATATCCTTTTTATGGGAAACTACGAGTGACTAGGGTGTTTATGTTAAGGATAGATTGGTGTAGTCCTTAATGGAATGTTATTTAAGTCATTTTAAACCTTGATTGGATGAAATTTTCAATATTTCATGCATCATACAAAAATTATATAGACTGTACCGCTGGAAATGGTTTTGAAAGAAACTATTTTTTCTATCTTGAAAATGGATTTTCAATGACTCTAAGGTTTTGAAATTTTTATATGGGTTTTGTTGTTATGAATTATTATTAAATTTGATTTAATTATTATGTTAAACAACTTATAAGGAAAATCTCTAGTGGTATAGGATTCCCCCAATCCCTAATATATATTTAATTGTCTTTAAAATGATGAAAAATATTGGGATTTTGGTTTGGTGAGATCTCTATTGTGTCATTGAATATTCCACTTAAGAGATATTTTAATAAGTGTGGAAGAGGGAAATGGGTAGTGGAGCACACTATTATGGACCCTCAATGGGAGGTAGTCAATATTTGGGATACTTAAGTGATTGAAAGGGATGATTATTAGGATAAAATAATGGATTTGGATAAATATTAAATGTTTATAATGAAAAAACGATATAATTCACAGGTTTTTTTGGGATATACAAAGTGACGACATGGATATAATAAATAATTTTTTTCATTTTTTTAAGAATTTAAGAGACCTTAAAGGTTTAATTTGGAACCTATATTCTAGAGGGGACAACTAAGAAGTGATGGGAATCAAATGAGGAAAAAAGTTCATACATAGACCATGATTATATGAAGTTTCAAAATATATGTAATAACTAGTACTATAAAAATAAGTTAATGTTAACTAGATATCAAGTATTCCTAGACTTCAATAAATTTCATTTCTTAGTAATTTAATAAAAATATAAGTTTTACACATTAGTGATTCATATGTAGAATTTTTTGAGGAATTAAATACTCAAGGCATAAATATTTAGTTACTATTATTACTAAAGACTTAATCAAGGATTATCCTTTTGAAGTTACCTACTTCTATAAAGGTGGTTGATATAGTTTATTTAGCTTATGGGAATATATAGAATAAATGGAAGGTGAGTTCTTTTATCCCATAACAAAAATTGGAATAAATTCATTTAGTGGATTGATTATGATGTGGAAAGACTTCTAAGGTATGTTGTCTAAAGGAAGTTCTTAATCCTCATCGGGAAATGGATCACTTGATTTATTTTAGTGTGAAGAAGTGGGGAATTTGAATTTAAGGTTTTTCAATACACTTTCCACATGTTTTTAGTATGGGAAGCAATGTAATTTTAATAAATATTGTAATTGGTTCTCGTAGGCAAGTTGTAGTGGGGCATGCAATGAAGTATTGTGATCTGGGATATAGGTAGATACACTGAGTTAGGTAGATTTAAGGACTCATAGTACAAAAAAATCCTCACATGGAGTAAAATTCATCACCTCAAAATATTTAAGGTAAAATATTAATAGATATTTAGGATCATGAGGTTGTTGAGGTTAATACAGGTACATCCATGGAGTGAGGAATCATAAAAATAGAATCTACAATTATTTTTATATGATTTTATATTAAAGAACCACATTTATATATCTCAACATGATTGGTTGGTTTTCTAGAATTTTATGTAAATTTTATGCCTTATTTGATGAAAATTGGTACTCCACATAGTGTTAGGGCAAAGAAAGGGTTTAATTAGACATTTTTCTCGATGATTATTGTTAACATGAAAATATTATGGTATTTTCTATTTTATAACATAAATAAATATAATTTGATCATTGTGACATATTTTTATATTAAATTTAAGGCTTAAATAGATTATTATTATCAAATAGTTCTCTTTGTATTGCTATATGGGAATTTCCAAACTTTTATGTGAGAGTGGGACATTCATATGAGCAGGACAAGGTTAACGGGGGAGAATACCATATCATTCTCTTTCTATTTAATAATATTTGTCTGTGGTTCCCTTAACGAATTAGAATTTCATAAATTAATTTCATTAAATAAATATTATGTTAATTTCTTTTCTACACGCAACAAAACTCTATAATTAAACCCTAATTTGATAAAATAAAATTTTAATTTTATACTATATCTATTAATTTACTCGATATAAAACTAATTAAACATATTATGAAATCTTTGAAGGAAGGAAATAGAACTAAGTAGTGGAATTATTTCATATGATTATAATTTTTCTAATATTAGAAAGGAGGTATGTTCACTATGGATTTCCCTAGATCAATAAAAATCTAAATTCAAACAATTATGCTATGGGAGAAATCATATGTGCTAAAAATTTAAGATCAAGTATATTTTTATGATATATATGCTAGTAGAATCACCACCCTTGAGTGCCACTAGAGCTTACCTTATGATTAGATATTATGTATATATCTTTAGGGGATATGTAACATGAAATTTTTATGATCAAATTAGTTATTTATTTATTCAATAAGTAATTTTCACATGTATTTTACACAATTCACATTTTTACATTTAAAGAAAAAGAAATTCAAAATTTGTATAAAATAATTTTCCTTATATTTTCCTTTTAAAAGATATAATTTTAAATTTTTAAATTTTAATTTGATAAAATTAAATAAATTCTATAATTAATCATGTCAATGATATATTTGGGTGATTTGTTTATTATTTTTTTAAAATAATTAGTTTTTAGTTGAATAGTGAAAAGGTACAATTTTCATCGAAACTATACCTTTTATGGATTTGTAAGTAAGACTTGGGAAGAAATTAAATATTTTTAATTGATAAAATATAAATTTAAGGGGCAAAATTATAAATTATAAATATTATTATAAACTTATAAAACCTATGTTTATTTCTAGAACTTACAGAACATTTTATTCTAAAATTTAAAATGGTTTTTGATCCTTTATATTAATTAAATATTTTTAAAGTAAAATTTGGTTATACCTTGATCTAAAATCCAAATAAAATTTATTTGATTTATTATTAAAAAATTAAAATTATGAATATTAATGACATTGGTAAAAATATACTACATATAAATTTTATGCTTAAGCATACACTTTTTCTAAAAATGTAATTTTTTATGCATTACATACATTAATGCTAATATTGGTTTTTATTAAAAATATAAATAATATTTAATAAAATATATTTTATATTTGGAATATAAACGTACAAAATATTTAATTTTTATCATTTTATTTTTATGCATAAAAAATGAAATTGATAGGTAAAAATTATTTACCATGATAAAATGAAAAATAATAAAACTTAAAATACTAAGTGTAACGGATCTATTTTTTTAAAAAATAATTTTTAATATTAAAAATAGGGGTAAGATTGATATTATATAATCACCAATATATTATTTTATAATTTTGAGTCTTCTTGAAATATGAAATGTTTGCTCTCATTATATTAAGTTAAAATATTTTAAAAAAATATCATTCTCACCACTTATAAAAGAGGCCTATAAACACCTCTTCAAGAGAAATATAAATATTATTATTCTCATTAAAATATAAAATTTTAACATCACATAGAATAGAATTTCTCTTATTCTATCTTATGTTCATAAGAAGTTAGCCCAATCCTTTCATTCCTTAGGAATCCTCCAAGGGAAAACTCAATCCCTCAACGTAAGTACTAATTTGTCCCAAACATTCCATATTAATCTCCCCATTATAATTTTATAATTATTATATAATTATATGATATTAATTTTTATAATTAATTTTATTTTTATAAGGGATAACTATTAACCACATTTAGGTTTTCTATTAAGAAAAATGAAAACACAATTCATGTGTGTGCGAACTACTGCCTCAAAAAAGTAATGTCTCTCATTTTTTATAAAGCTTATTTCTTATCTTTTAAAATAACATAAAATATAATTCAAAACCTTAAAAATATATTAATAATTTCATTATTATTATGTAATAATTTTATTATTTTAAATGAAACAACTTTTATAACCATACTCATCCATTAATTATGGTATAGTCATGCTTGGGTCTCTCTAACCACCCACATGAAAATGCTATAAAATAATATCATGACTAAATATGAGAAATTATTTACTTATAATATATGATATAAATATTCATGTTGTAGTGCTTCGTGAAATAATGTATAGGGATCTGGGATATAGGTAAATACACTGAGTTAGGCAGATTTAAGGACTCGTAGTACAAAAAAACCCAAACATGGAGTAAAATTCATCACCTCAAAATATTTAAGGTAAAATATTAATAGATATGTAGGAACATGAGGTTGTTGAGGTTAATACAGGTAAATCCATGGAGTGAGGAATCATCCAAATATAATCTAAAATTATTTTTATATGATTTAATATTAAAGAACCACATTTATATATCTCTACAAGATTGGTTGGTTTTCTGGGATTTAATGTAAATTTTATGCCTTATTTGATGAAAATTGGTACTCCCCATAGTGCTAGAAAAAGAAAGGGTTTAATTAGCCATTTTTCTCGATTATTATTGTTAACACGAAAATATTATGGAATTTTCTATTTTATAACATAAATACATATGATTTGATCATTGGGACATATTTTTATATTCAATTTAGGGCTTAAATAGATTATTATTGTCAAATAGTTCTCTTTGTATTGCTATATGGGAATTTCCCAACATTAATGTGAGAGTGGGACATTCATATGAGTATTAAAAGGTTAATGAGGGGTAATACCATATCATTCTCTTTCTATTTAATAAGATTTGTCCATGGTTCCATTAACGAATTAAAATTTCAGCAATTTAATTCATTAAATAAATATAATGTTAATTTATTTTCTACACGCAACAAAACTCTATAATTAGACTTTAATTTGATAAAATAAAATTTTAGTTTTATAATATATCTATTAAATTACTCGATAAAAAAATAATTAAACATATTATGAAATATTTGAAGGAAGGAAATAGAACTAAGTAGTGGAATTATTTCATATGAATCTAATTTTTCTAATATTAGAAAGGATTTAGGTTCACTATGGATTTCCCTAGATCAATAAAAATCTAAATTCAAACAATTATTCTATGGGAGAAATCTTATGTGCTAACAATTTAAGATCATTTAAATTTTTATGATATATATGCTAGTAGAATCACCACCCTCGAGTTCCACTAGAGCCTACCTTATGATTAGATATTATATATATATCTTTACGGGATATGTAACATGAAATTTTTATGATCAAATTAGTTATTTATTTATTCAGTAAGTAATTTTCACATTTATTTTACACATTTCACATTTTTACTTTTAAAGAAAAAGAAATTCAAATATTGTATAAAATATTTTTCATTATATTTTCCTTTTAAAAGATAAAATTTTAAATTTTTAAATTTTAATTTGATAAAATTAAATATATTTTATAATTAATCATGTCAATGTTATATTTGGGTGATTTGTATATTATTTTTGTAAAATAATTAATTTTTAGTTGAATAGTGAAAAGGTACAATTTTTATCAAAACTATACCTTTTATAGATTTATAAGTCTTGGGAATAAATTAATGATTTTTAGTTTATAAAATTTAAATTTAAGGTGTAAAATTATACATTTTAAATATTATTATAAACTTATAAAACCTATGTTTATTTTGAGAACTTACGTAACATTTTATTCCAAAATTTAAAATGGTTTTTGATCCTTTATATTAATTAAATATTTTCAAAGTAAAATTTGGTTATACCTTGATCTAAAATACAAATAAAATTTATTTGATTTATTATCAAACAATTAAAATCATTAATATTAATGACATTGGTAAATATATACTACATATAAAATTTAAGCTTAAGCATACTTTTTATCTAAAAATGGAATTTTTTACGCATTACATACATTAATGTTAATATTGGTTTTTATTAAAAATATAAATTATATTTGATAAAATATATTTTATATTTTTAATATAATGGTATAAAATATTTAATTTTTATCATTTTATTTTTATGCATAAAAAATGAAATTGATAGGTAAAAATTATTTACCACGATAAAATGAAAAATAATAAAAATTTAAATACTAAGAGGTAAGGATCTAATTTTTTAAATAATTTTTAATACTAAAATTATAGGTAATACTGATATTATATAATCACCAATATACTATTTTATAATTTTTAGTCTTCTTGACATGTGAAATTTGCGCTCTCATTATATTAAGTTGAAATATTTTAAAAAATGATATTCTCACCACTTATAAAAGGGGCCTATGAACACCTCTTCAAGAGAAATATAAATATTATTATTCTCATAAAAATATAAAATTTTAACATCCCATAGAATATAATTTCACTTATTCTATCTTATGGTCATAATTAGTTAGCCAAATCCTTCCATTCCTTAAGAATCCTCCAAGGGAAAACTCAATCCCTCAATGTGAGTACTAATTTTTCCTTAACATTCCATCTTAATCTCCCCATTATAATTTTATAATTATTATATAATTATATGATATAAATTTTTATAATTAATTTTATTTTTATAAGGGATAACTATTAACCACATTTATCTTTTCTATTAAGAAAAATGAAAACGTAATTCAAGTGTGTGCGAACTACCGCCTCAAAAAAGTAACGTCTCTCATTTTTTATAAAGATTATTTCTTATATTTTCAAATAACATAAAATATAATTCAAAACCTTAAAAATATATTAATAATTTCATTATTATTTGGTAATAGTTGTATTATTTTAAATTAAACAACATTCTTAACCATACTCATCCATTAATTATGGTATGGTCATGTTCGGGTCTGTCTAACCACCTACATAAAAATGCTATAAAATAATATCATGACTAATTATGAGAAATTATTTAATTATAATATATGATATAAATATGAAAATAATGATTTTATTTTTCTTCATGAATTGAATCACTAATATAAAAATCATTAATTAAGACACCAAGGCCTATTATTTCAAAAACACAAAAACATGCTTATCACTAATTTCATCTACAAGAGCCATAACACAAAATACCATATCATAAAATTATTAAATTTTAAATAATTATAAAAAATAAATTTTGGTACCTTGTATGATACAGTAATTAGGAATTTTTAGAGAATAATGAAGAATAAAACTGCTATTTTGAAACTATTTCAGAATTATCAAGATTGCTCATACCCGATATAGAAAATAGGTAATAACTAACTACTATAAATATAGATAATAATTAAAAATGAATATTATAAAAGGTAATTTAGGTAAATAATTTTATAAAATATAATATTAAGATATACTTTTTATATAGGATCTTATAGTGCATTCGACTAATCAGGGAAACAAGGTAACAATTTCTTGTCTCAAATTAAATTTATTGAGACATATTTTCTATTATACACCATGTTTTATTTGAGTTGGTGTATCTAATTCCCCTTTAATATTTTTTTATCATGATCCTATCCTTATTAATTTTATTTATTGTTTAATTTTAAATAAAAACCTTCAAGGGGTTTTGATTAAAATGCTACTCAAGTGATAAAAAATTTTCTGACTTAAATTATTTCTCCTTAAGTCATAAATTCTCAATTTGGTTAAGAAATTATAATACATTTTTAACCTTAAATTTAATTTTCCAATTGAAAATTTTCTTTTTATTCTAGGAATTTACATCATTTCAGCTATATAATTTTCCTTTATGATATACCTTCTTAGATAAAAGTTTGACATTTGGTAAGAATAACCATCATTCCTTCTAACCGATATTTCTTGTAACCACCCGAAATTTTATCATAGGAAATCCATTTATTATAATTATTTAATTTATTATAATCAAATAAAATCACATTAAAAAGGAAATAATAAAACTTATAAATGAATAATGATTGAAATAAGATGTATTTCTAGAAGTTAAGGAACCAATATCTATGAAATAACGACTTGATATTAGGAATATTAATAAGACCCTTATGAACAGTAAACTAGCCAAATGAATTGTAAGATCACCTAGGAAATTATAAATAAAATTTAGGCATTATATAAATTAAAATACGATATAATTTTATCATAGCATAGATAAAAAACGTTTTAGAAATTATTTATTAAGTTTTGGTGTTTTTAAAAGTTATAAATATATAATTACAATTTTATAATTAATATAAAGATTTAAAATAAAATTTATTTTAATTAAATTTGTTCACAAATTATTGTTTGTCTTATGATATTAATATAATTTTATGAGACCTTATTTAATTTTTCAAGGTGTTATAAAATTAATTATAATTTTAAAATCTTTATTTTTTGAGTAAATGATGATTTTAATTAAAAATTAAATTTCTAATATTTATAAAATTATATTCATTAAATGAAGGTAATTTTTAAATTATATACATTGAAAAATGGTTAGGGATAATTTTTGGGCTTTTTAAAAAATACTTTATTTTTTCATGAATAGTAAAATACAATAATTTACAATAAATGCTAAATACATGAATCTTTTAGTCATTGTTGATGTAAGGATGAGATAAGAACCATTAGTTAAAACTCACATGAACTAGTTAATGTATTTATTCATAGGAATCATCACTATTTATTGTCTTGATCCATAATAAATTACTAAATATTAAAATAGTGGGAAAGCACCCCTCTCATCCAGTATAAATACCACCCCTCACCACCTATTCTCCTCACACATTACATGCTTATATAATTATAAATTTTTTTCCCAATAATCTTTAAAAACCCCACACGACATCCAAGATCTCTTAGTGTCATAAAAATAGAAAAAAAATTCTCTATGGAGGTTCTAAAGGGGGATAAATTCAAGAGCCTTGAATTTACCGAAGAATATCCCCAGGGAGTGTCAAACTAGTTGCACACTTAAGACCGTTGTTGTGTACCAGGTTACCCTAAGTAAATCCTGGAACACCTTGTTGTAGTTATTACTCCTAAGTACATTAGTTCCAGAACCATTTCAACTTTTATTATCCAAACAAGGGTGTATTTTCTTGATAAACCACTTACACTATACTAACCAAAATTTAGAATTGTTTTCTAATATATAGTATTATCCCTAGGATTTTTACTAAATTTATCTATTATTAATATCCAAAAATAACAAGACTTTCTAATAATACCTACAATAGTGATCCTGTCCTTTGACACATATTATTACATGATTTTAAGCATCCTTAACCATTAAAAAAACCAAGGATCATAAATTATAGTGTATTTTGAATATTAGATACATAATTAAACTACATGAAACCAAAATAAAACATATTTTACTCAATCTTAATAAATATATCCTAACATCAATTATTCCCTTACATATTCATTGGATTACTTATGGAATAAAAGAACAAATGGATGAGCTAAAAATCCTAGTAGAGAAATAGACATTTGAATATATAACATAGGTTAAAACCCAAAACATGATGACACAAAAAAACAAGGAACATGAATAAAATATACTTATTAAGATTGATTAAAATATGTTTTATTTTGGTTTCATGTAGTTTAATTATGTATCTAATATTCAAAATACACTATATTTTATGATCCTTGGTTTTTTTAATGGTTAAGGATGCTTAAAATTATGTAATAATATGTGTCAAAGGACAGGATCACTATTGTAGGTATTATAAGAAAGTATTGTTATTTTTGGATATTAATAATAGATAAATTTAGTAAAAACCCTAGGGATAATACTATATATTAGAAAACATTTCTAAATTTTGGTTAGTATAGTGTAAGTAGTTTATCAAGAAAATACATCCCTTTTTGGATAATAAAAGTTAAAATGGTTCTCGAACTAATGTAGCTAGGAGTAATAACTACAACAAGGTGTTCCAGGATTTACTTAGGGTAACCTGGTACACAACAACGGTCTTAAGTGTGCAACTAGTTTGACACTGCCTGGGGATATTCTTCGGTAAATTCATAATCTCATTACAAACCATTTTTAAGGGAATAAAAAATTACCATAAGAATATTTGTTAGGAAATAGATCTTGGATAACCTATATTGAAACCTAGAGAATCACAAGTTAGGATATACTTTTCCTTTAAAATTTTATACTTTTATGTTAAAAGTTTTCTATTATTGTGATTGTTAGTTAAGTATTAAATCCCCCTAATTGTGCATTATTTTTCTTAGATAATGGTTGATAATAGAAGAACTCATGCCAATAATAAATGTGATGGGACATTTAATAATTTCCATAATGATTTTCCAAATACAATGGGAATGGGTGCAAAAATATTTATGATAGTACATTCTCAACTGACTCACGTTATTAACAATAACTTGAATCAAGCAGAATTCCCTCCTTCTCCTAAGAGAGAGAAAGTTGTAGTCTAATAATTTATATAGAAAATGTCTCCCATGTTTAGTGGATATTTGGGTCCCCACCTCATTGAATAGTGGCTTAAAACTATTGAAAAGATATTATTTTTTCCTCTAGTGATTAAAAGAATAGAAAGTTGTGATGACAGTCTATCTTTTTTATGGGGAAGCTGATTAGTGGTAAAAACTAATAAAAAACATGATGTCTAAGGAGGAAATTGATTCCCTAGATTCATAATATTTCTATAAAATTCTTTTCTATAAATATTTCCCCCAAACCCTCTCTCTCAATATGGAAAGAGAGTTCCTCAAACATAAGTATAAGGGAGATGAGTCTATCAGGGCATATGAAGCAAAATTTACATGGGCAAAAAGATAAACCTATATTTTTTTCATGAAAATTGAAAGCTAGGTAGATAAATTTTCTATCATAGTAAATTCAATTCTATTAAAAGCATTGACTATTTAGTACTTTGATAGTAATTAATAGATTTTCCATTATTACCTTAAGGTTATAATGGATATTGGATACTCTTAGTGGTTTTTCCAGAATGATGATAAAAAATAAAAATAGAGTCTATTATGGGTGGATGAAACCCCTTAGAAATCTCATACCATGTATAAATATTATATGGAATAATTTATAGTTAAAAAAATATGAAAATTAAAATTAAATTTTTATAATTACACATAATTAAACAAGTTTTGATTAAATTTTAATTTTTTAAACATGGTATTATTTTTAAAATATGATTAATAAAAATATAAAAATATAGGTTATAATATGATTGTTTTTTAAATGCTTTTTTAAAACACTATATATATTGACATAATTTTTAAATTAAATTAATAATAATAAAATTTGGTAACAAATTAAGTATGCTTTTATAAACAATGGTTTACTTGAAATAATATTTTATTATTTTATTATTTTTATATCATGTTGAAGTTTTTATGAAACTATTATGTTACATTAAAAAATATAGAAAATTAGGTTTTTAAATTAAAAATAATGTTATATAATATAATATATATATTTTATTTACGAAAATAATAAATTCATGTTTTGAAATTATAGGCTATATTAATTATGAATTAATCAAATTAGAAAATAAAAATAAATAGTTAAAGGTAATATTTTATTGTTTTAACTTAGGATATAAATTATTTTATTATAATGAATTAATTTGGAATATAAATTTATTTTTAAAAAATAAATGAAACTTTTTTTATAATTATGAAGATTATGAAAATGAATTTTTGAATTATAAACATATTAATAAATGGAATTGTGATGATTATTATTAAAATATAATTTCATGTCATAAAAATAAAATAAAATGTTTATTAATGTTTTAAAAAATAATAACCAAATAAAAAAAGCAGAAGAATCCCAAAATGGGGTTGTTTGCTTCATGAGAAGGGAACCAAGAAGATGGGGTTCAATGGTGTTGAATAGAGGAGATCGATTATCCTTTGCGAGTCGAGGCCAAAACTGGTGAGTCGGGCACCAGTTTGTCTTCAGATGGAGACAAGGCTGAGAAAGTCAAAGCTAGGCAAAGAGGTCAATATCTGGATCTAGATCTTATCTTGAGTTGTTTGGAGTAGAGTTGGAAGGATATTTTGAGATGAAGTTAGTGTTTAAATCTCTGTTTAAGTAGGGTTATCTCATTTTTTTGTCCAGATCTATGAGTATTAACGTTTTTAATGACCAAATATCTTGAATTTGGCCAAACAATGGCCTATTTGGTAGATTCCATCAATTTTATACCTCTTATCATCATTCAAATTTCATTTTGTAGTGTTTTAATTGCTAATTGTCGTTATAATATTTTTTATTTGATCATCTCTATTATTAATAGTATATATTCAAATGCTTAAATTCAGTGGGAATAGTTTTTCAAAATTTTCTACATTGGATCTTGAAAACATTAAAACCAATTTGAATCTAAGATGATTAAATAAATATATATTTTCTTTTCTAAATTATTTCACTTTAAGAAATGGAAATTCTTTGAATCTGTTCATCATTGTGTTTCTATTTGTAGATTTGTGATATTTTAAAATACTGGTATTATGAACTAAAAATGAGATGTGCATCATTTTTCACTTCATTCGACTTCAACTTGTTGAAACTTCATATTTAATGCATTAATTAAATTTTTTTCTGTTGGATGTCGATATCAACAATTCCTATTTTTAATTTTCTAACGTATTTTATTTAATATTTTTTTGATATTGTTAATTTTATGTGCATATTTTTCAAATATGTATTACATTCTATGAAAATCTGAGTTTGAATAAAACAAAAAATTCAATTTATTAATCCTATTTGGTATACTAAATTTAGTTTGTTGTTTTTTTTCACATTTGATACATGGGGTATCAACTTGTACTGCACGAGACTATATTTTTCATCAAGTGGGACTAAAATATGTATATATGAAATAGTAATAGTGACTATAAATAAGTGTCACATTTTTCCTTTTTATAGCACTGTCTATCCAGTTTGATTTCTTCTGAGTATTTAGTGCTCTGTGTTTTGGATTTTGAGAATAAAATAAGTGTTATATATAGCGTTTAAGTGTTTTCTGTAAGAATTACGCAATGATTTCAAATGAAAATATTTTCAAATTACTAGTAAGGGATAACAATTTATTTTCAAACAATTTTTATTTATGAAAAGTCTTATTTATTGATTTATTTAAATTAAAATAAAACATGTTTTTCATAATATACATTCAATTTTATGATTATCATTTTCAAAATCAGTATGAGAGATATTATTTTCTAAATTAAAATAATTAATTTATTCTTATGTGTAAGGGAACCAATTATTTTTTAAACACTTATGAAGATTTATTTTTCAAAGTTAATTTTATGGTATAGTTTGTTTAATTACTTCAAAACATATGTTCTTTATTTTTTGGGGTTTGGATATAGATTTATTATTTATTTTCATTTTATTATAATAACATGTAAATGATAGTTTTTTTAAGTATTATGATTCTCAATTATAAAATTAACAATGGAATTTATTTATATATAAGAGATAGATAATCAAATTATGTTTCAATTGAATTACAATAAATTATTTTTATAAATTATTTATCTAAAAAAATATGGAAAATGATTATTCATGGAATTATATCAATTAAAATAATTGATCTACATGTATATCATACTCATTTCATGATTATGGCCATATATTGATTATTTTATTTTCATGACACATATAAATTAATATATGAATGCATATATACACATATATGTATATACATATAATAATGATAATTGAATAAAATTTTCATAAATAAATTTTTATCGGATTATGAATGAATATTTACGTACATAGATGATAAATAATCCTATATATAATTATGAAAAGTTTGTATGTCATGAGATTTGGTCCAAAAAAGTCAAACATGTAAATACCAATGAAGATTAGTATATATATAATTACAATTGAGCATATACATTTCATTTATGATGATATATATATGTATATATATATATAAACATATGAATGTACAAAAAATGTTTTCATGTTTTTAAAGTATAAACCCTAGTGGGAATGTGTATGTATATATAAATCAATCATAGAATGTTTTCATAAAACCAGAAACTTGAATGTTGTAAATAGATTAGGGTATTGGGAAGTCAACCCAATCCCTCAACAAGTGGGTAGGCCCAATATTTAATTTAATGTTCTAAGTTTCCACAATGTTTTGTTTTCAAAATCATTCATATAAGTTTTTTAGAAATATAACTGGATTACTTTTAAAGTAATTTTTGTATGTATGTAATTTTAAAAGTTGTATATTATTTTAAATGTAAGTAATTTCAATTATTTTTTTTCAAATGATTTTTTTGGAAATTATTTTTATGTTATCTGTAAAAGAATTTCTTGAATTATTTTTATAAAAATATTTTCTAAAAAGTATTTAAAAAATTTCAAAACTCCTTACTAAGAAAATTCCACTCTCACTATTTGTTTTTAAAATGATTTTCACAAGTATCTTAAAAGTTCAATTTAGATTGTTATCAATTTTGGAGTTAGTGTGAATGAAATCATAGCAGACACGTGTTTCATTTTGGTTTAAATCTAAAAAATATATGTTGTTTTATAATCTTCCAGAACCAATATCAGGATAAGGTCATCATTTGTGTAGTATGTGGTGTAATTATTCAGTTTATTTTTATAAAAAAATCACACAAGATTTTAAATCTCTGAGTTTAGAAGATATGGATTAGGGTGTTATAGTGGATCAGTAGATAAATCTAATGATGTAATGAAAACATAATTTCCCACATGTCATAAATTGTGGGAAGAAGAATTCTAGGAACTATCTAAACAGAAACAAGAAATGCTTAAAATTTGGAATAATGGGGCATCTGGCTAATAACATCCCAAGGGATATGAAGATTCCCAATAATGTGGAAGAATAAGGAAATTTTTTGATCAAAAATCAACCGTGTAGTGTTTCGACTGAAAGTAACATGGGAATTATGTGAAACATTCCCCCAAGCCATAGGTTGTTGGAGGCAATCAACAATAACAACCTACAAGGAAGTAAGGAAGGGCATATTATATCACTGTAGATGAAGTGGATCCCTAAAATGATGTAGTGAAAGGTATGAAGATTATTCATTCATGAATAAAAAATTTACTATTTTATTATAGTTCTACACATTCTTTCATGTCATGAAATTTTAGTAGAACTATTGAAACACCACCTCAAAATATAAAGGATGAGTTGTCTATGAGAAAAAAATGAAGAAATTATTGCATCCAGAGTTAATAACTCCTCCCCAATGAATTTTTGGGGATTGAACCTCCCATAAAATATTTACATACCCCTTTGGTAATGTTTGATTCTATTTTGGGCATGGATTGGATATCTTTATACAAAGGAAACATCAACTGTCAGGAAAGGGACATTACTCTTCACATCCCTAAGAGTCCTCCAATTATATACAATTTTAAGGAGGAGGATGAATCTATTTTAAAATAATTATATAAATTGTATATACAAATGACTTATGAGAAACTATATCTTGCTCAAATTATTTAGACAATGTAAATAATCTTGCTTGAATACATTCCCATTGCGAGAGACTATATTGATGTGTTCCTTGAAGAGTTTCCTGGTCTTCCTCCTATTCAAGAGGCTGAGTTATCAATTGAAATTATTCCTATATCTCTTACTATATCAAAAAAACCTTATATAATGGCCACTATTGAGTTGTAAAATTTGAAGAAGTGATTACAAGAGAATTTGGATACGGGTTTTATATGCTCGAGTGTTTCACTAAGGGGTGAACAAGTCCTTTTTCTCAAGAATAAGGATAAATCAATGTTCCTCTACATTGATTATCTTGAGATCAATAAAATCAAGATAAATAACAAGTATCGCCTACCATAAATAAATTACTTGTTCGATATGATACATGGGACCAATTATTTCTCTATGGTGGACCTTCAATTGGGATATCACCAATTAAAGGTGTGCAAGGAAGATATTCCCAAGACTTCCTTTTGAATGTGGTATAAAAACTATGATTTCCTAGTGATTAACTTAGAACACACTAAGGATCCAAAACATTTCATGGATTTAATGAATAGAATCATTGGAGATTACATTGAAAAATTTGTGGCAGTCTTTCTTAATGATATTCTTATATACTCTAAGAGAAAGGAGCAGAATGGGGAGAATTTGAATACATTGATGAAGACTTTTCAAAGTGAGAAAACTTATGAAAGGTAAAGAAAATGAGAGTTTTAGATTAATGAAGTATCCTTCTTAGGGAGTGTTATCACTACTAAAGGAATATATTTGGACCTTTCTAAGATAAAGGCAATCGAAGAGTGGCCCGGGTCAACATCTGTAACAGAGATCTATAGTATCCTTGGTCTATTAGGGAATTATTGATTCTTTGTGAAGAACTTATTGTGATTGTCAAACCCACTAAACAAGAAGACTCATAAGGTAGTGAAGTTTTTCAGGATGATTAAATGTGAAGACTACTTTACGATTTGAAAAATATGTTAATCACCGCACTAGTTTCAACAATACCGACATGTGGGGAACTCTTTGTAGTATACAAATATGCTTCAAAGAAGGAATTATGATGTTTTCTAATGAAAAATGATAATGTGATAGCCTACATCATGAATAAGATGAAAATCCATGAGAAAAACTGTCTTACGCATGTTCTGGAGTTAGGATTTGTGATCGTTGCATTGAAAATATTGTAGTGTTATCTCTATGGGGAGAAGTGTGTGATATATACTGATCTCAAGAGTCTCAAAAACATATTAACATAGAATTAGATTAATATACACCAGTGAAGATGGTTGTAACTCATCAAGTATTATGACTACTCAATACTTTACCATCGTGGTAAGGAAAATATGGTGGCATATACTCTAAGAGGAAATGATCTGGTGTATTTATCAACAATGACAATTGATAAGGATCCAATCTTATTTTATTTATAATGTATGGAAATGGGAATAGTTTAACCAAGAGAATATTTAATCCTTTCTCAAAGGATTTCTCAACCATACCTTATAGAGAAAATAATGGATGTTAAACAGAATGATATAGAAATTCAGAAGAAGGTGGAAGCTGGTAGATATAGGAACATATTAGAGTTTAAAACTATCAATGAGTTGTATGATTTGGGTCATGAATATATATACCATTTGATCTAGAGATAAAGAAGAATCTTTTAATTGATGGAAATAGCTCAACCTTCACTATTCACATACGAAGCATAAAGATGTATCAAGATCTCTAAGATATCTATTGGTTGGACAATATGATGAAAGAGATCAATGAATATACATCAATGTTCCTGGTATTTCATCAAGAAAAGGTTGAAATAAAAAAATCTAGGGGGATAATGAAACCACTATCCATACCAACATGGAAGTGGGAAAAAATTACCCTAGACTTTGTCATTGGACCTCCAATGACATCCATATTAAATAATGATGTATGGGTTGATGTGGATCATCTTTAAAAGGCATCACACTTTATCACAATTCAAGAGGAATTATCATTGGATAAAATTACACTGATATACATTAATGAAGTAGTAATGCTGCATGAACTACCACTTTTGATTGTATTCGGTCCAGATATTATATTCACCTCCTTGTTCTAGAAAAGTCTCCAAAATGCTCTAATAACTAATATTATCCTTAGTATGGACTATCATCCTAAAACTGATGGACAATATAAGAAGACTATTAAGATATTAGAATACTAGTTGAGATCATGTTCTATGGACTTCAAAGGAGGATGGGACCAACATCTTACACTAGTAGAATTCTATTACAAAAAAAGTTTCCACTCAAGAATCCAAATTGCACCATATAAATCCCTTCATGGGAAAATATGTAGAATAGTGAAATGATGAGATGAAGTCAGTGAACATAAAATACTTGGACTAGAAATGGCCAAAAAATAGTGGAAATGTGAAAAGAATTTTGTAGCATGTCAAGGCTAGACAAATTCGAAAAAAAAGCGATGTAGATATTTTTTGATGAGACAATGAGATTATGGTTAGAGACACGATATTCCTCAACATATGTTTTTCGAAGTGGATCATGAGATTTTGGAAGAGAGGAAAGTTAAGTCCCAAGTACATCAGCCCCTTCGAGATCCTTGACTGTGTTAGAGTTGTGGCCTATCGACTAGTACCTCCACCTATCGTGACTCAAGTACATGATGTATTCCATGTATTCCTCTTTAGTAAGTACACACTGGATCCCTCAAATGTACCTAATTAAATGGTGGTACAGCTGGAAAATGATCTCTCTTACAAGGAATAACCGGTGAAGATCATGGACCATATAGATAAAGTTCTACGGAATAAGACCACTCACCTGGTAAAAGTATTATGGTGGAACCATAAGTAAGAAGAGGAAACATGGGATCCAAAGGAAGTAATGATGGAGAAGTTCCCTCACCCATTTTCCCTATATTATGTAAAATGAAATTTTTAGGGAAAAATTTCATAAGGGTGGAAGAATGTAACAACCTGAAATTTTATCAATGAAAATCCCTTTCTTATAATAATTTCATATAGTATAATAACAAAAAATCACTTTAAGAACACAATAGAAACATTCTAAATTAATAATTAATGAAATAAGAGGTATTTCAAGATGTTAAGGAACCTATACTATTGAAATAGTAACTTGACCATAGGAATAGTAATATGTACCTTACGAATAGTAAACCAGGAAAATAAATAGTAGTATCACTTATATATGTATATAAAAAATTTACGAATATTATAAATTAAAGTATGATATAATAGTATCACAGTATAATTAATAAATGTTTAAAAAATTATTAATTAAGTGTTGGTGTTTTTGTATGTTATAAATATTTTAAAATTTTTTTACAATGAATACAAGGATTTAAAAGAAAATTTATTTTCATATGATGAGTTTTTTAATTAATATTTTTTTTGTAGTATTATTTTAAGATAATTTCATGAGACCCATTTTAATTTGTCAAAGTGTTAAAAAATTATTTATAATTTTAAAATCTGTATTTTTTGAGTAATTGATGATTTTAATTAAAAATAAAATTTATCATATTTATAAAATTATTTTCATAAAATTGAGTTCATTTTTTAATTATACATGTTGAAAAATTGTTAGGGATATTTTTGGGGATTTTTCTAAAATACTTGAATTTTTTGTTTAATAGTAAAATATGATAATTTATGATAAATGCTAAATACATGAATTTTTGAATCATTATTGATGTAAGGATGAGGTAAGAATACTTATTTTGAACTCACATTAACTATTTACTATATTTAACCACAATAATAAACACCATTTATTGTTTTGAGCCAAAATAACAAACTAATGATTAAACTAATGAGAAAACACCCTTCTCCTCCATTATAAATACCACCCCTCACCACCTCTTCTTCTCACACCTTTCAAGATTTAATCATTGTCCAAATTCTATAAAATACTCTTTCCAAATTTCTCCCCCAATTCTAGGATATATTTTTCTCATCAATATTCCAAAACCCTTTTCCTAAGGATGTTCTTAAGGAGGAGAAATTCAAGAGGTAAATTTATCTTTCTCTTCTTTTAATTTCTTTTTAAGTTCTTTTCTTTTCATAATCTATCGTAACCTCACATAATTAAAATAGAATTAAAAATATAATAACATAAATATAGTTTAATATTATTATTATATTGGAATAATATATCATCAAACCCTTTCCCCCTCCCTTTTATTCTAAAAATGAAACCGTTATCTGTGAGATGTTGATTTATCGCCTTCATTGACGAAAAAAATTTCATCTTACTTAATCTCCTTCAAAGCTGGTCTTAAAACCATTATAATGGATACAAATATTTTAAATTTTTTTAACCCTTATTATGTTATGTAGCTAACATATATACATAATAGTAAATAATAAAACAAAATAGATTCGTTGGGATCCAAAAACCACTAAAATTAATCTAAATGATTATCATTAACATGTTATCTAATGAATCAAAATCATATCTAGAAAATAAAAATATATAATACTAATTAAACCTATTATTTTCATTAATAACATAAAATTTTCATTCATCATAATTATACCCATTCTAAATGAACTTCCATTCTCATATACAAGCGAACCAATCATGAAATCTAAGAAAACGAACACTTTCAAATGATGATATTGAACACGATAACTCATAAAAATGTCATAAATAAACGTAATAAAATTATAATAAATCAATTAAATTTATAAAATGATCTAGAATTGTTAATTATTTAATGAAATCTGATTATTTGGAATATTAAGATCAAGTACTGAACCGTTTCAGACATAAGGTAAGGGATCCTTTCTGAACCGTCATATTTCCTTCAGGTTACGTTTTCTATCTAATTTCCCAATCAAGCTCTTCTTTATTTTTATGTAATTATTATAATTTTT
Source organism: Viscum album (assembly GCA_963277665.1). Taxonomy (NCBI): domain Eukaryota; kingdom Viridiplantae; phylum Streptophyta; class Magnoliopsida; order Santalales; family Viscaceae; genus Viscum; species Viscum album. The sequence continues at coordinate 1,283,305,252 of OY728136.1, read as the reverse complement.
TATATGATACAAACTCATGTATCTAGATAATATCAACCTTATTTTATGGAGATAATACATGTTTTAATAAGGTTCCTTTCTCAAATCTTCCTAAAAAGAAAACCCGATTAATGGGAACTTCCTGACTTCTTATCCATTTTAATGTACACTCCATAATCTGTTTTCACCCAAAATTATTTTTTCTAAAAATCAATCATTCTGTCTTGAAAATATTTCTTAGTTCCTTTCTATTTTTATACAAACAATTACCCCTTTTTTTAATGAATCATTAATATTTTCCTTGAACTACACTAAAATGTTTTATTTCTAAAGTTTCATAAACACTATTTTTACATGTATTTAGATTATTTTAAAATAACATATCATGATATATGAATATATTCCATAATTAATGTATATTTATGGTTTAAATCCTTTCTTTCATGGACACCATTATGATATTACCATATATTATTCCTTTTGACATGATTATGATACCTAATTCATACCATATGTATCCCTTATGTTTATATATGATTAATTATGTATAATTATTCATAAAAAATGAACATGTTATGATCATTGTTACCAAATAGTTCTCCAATTATTTGTGTAATATTTAACCTCATGAGATTTCATGGGCAATGGTCTTGGTGGTTATCCTTGACTTGTTCTCTATGTGCAACGATCTTGGTGGTTAGACTTGACTCATGTACCATGTTCAAGGATACTTGAATCATGCTTAAGTCATGTTGTATGTTGTTTCCACATTTATATGATACCATGTTTATATTATTCCAATTTGTACACGTTATGTATCCTTATGCTTATTTGTGATCCTTATTTTTTTATGTCATCATGTTATGTTTTCTAACCCATGTACTATATTCATATGCCTATTCCCTTATTTAGATCTTTAGCCCATCAATTTGTTCATGTATTCCCTTGGGTATCCTATGTAGATGTAAGAGATCAAAGTAAGTTAGGAGATCCTTATTAAGTTTAAATAAAAGATATTTTATTTGGGTTTCATGTTTTTTAATTATGTATCTAATATTTGAAGGACAGTAGACTTTATGATCCTTGATTTATATTTAATGGTTAATTATGATTAATTTTTTTTAATAATTTATTTAAAAGGATAGGGTTGCAATATTTCTCCTCCATTTCCACATTTTACTTCCCATAAATATCTTCTTCTCTTATGGGTAACTCAAATATGGAGTAATTCATATCACCCTCTTACTTATCTTCACTAAGATTCAATTTTTTCCATATTTATGATGTGGATTTTTAGTAAAGGTTTTCCAAAATATTAAAATATTTTATTTATCATAGAAATATTTATTATAGTCCACTAATTTTTTTCTATACAACTTTTATGACCTTTTCAAAACACTTTTACTAGATATTTCTAAAAAAGTAATGTTTATATATATATCAAAAGTTTTCCTTCAAAATTTTTTTAAAATGAAATTTGAGGAGAAACTGGTGAATTTGTGATTTATACATTATTTATAAAAATAAAAAGAAACTTATTTTTATTTATTTTTTAATATAATGGAGTTCACAATATTTTTGAAATTCCTTCCCATGTTTTCATAGATTAAATTAATTTCTATCATTAATTTATTATTATTTAAAAGGGTTTTCAAGGAAAATTATCATATTCATCATTATTTTCAACGTGAAAGTCTTTTATTCTTCTAAGAAATATTCTTTATCTACCCATATAATTATATAATGATATTTTCTAAAAGAATAATTTTTAATCTATATAAGATAAATGATCCAATATATAATTTATCATACTTAATTAATGAATATTTATGATTTTTTCCCAATTCCTCTCTTTATAAACACTCAATATTTATTTCCGTTTATTTAAGAGTGTTTACCAGGATTCTATATACCAATTTTTTGGGGAAATTATTGATTTAACCATACACCACTTATTTATAATGATTAAATACCGTATTCTATTTTATTTATAATATAGTTTATTATATATAATATTTATATACCCATTATTTTTTTATGGGTATGTAATTTTATGATTACTAAGGAAATTATAAATGGTTTCCTTATATTATTCAATTTTAAAGGGATTTGAAACCCATTTTTTACATAGGGTTTTTATGATTAAAGATTGATTTATTTGGGAACTCATATGTATGTGTGATGATGGTTGGGGTGCTATACCCACCTCCAATTCATTAGTTCAATTATATATCTCATGATATATACATAAATGTACATAGTGTGTTTGTTTACAAAGGTACGAGTGTTATGAGTTTTATCACATTTTCAGGCATGGACCTAATGAGTTTTTTCTCAAAGAAATTGTCAAAATTTGTTATCTCACAAGATTTTCTTATGATAATAGTTAGAAAGTATCTCTAATTTATTTTTCGTGTTGTTCCCCTTCATATTTTTTCTTTATTTTAGGCTATGTTACATTCCATATTTTGGACTCTTCTCTAAGATATTATGAAATTTTATGTAATTCCATTCCTTATGCTATGATTATTGATCTATTATTTATTAAGTATAAATTTAGTATAAATCTTAATTATACCAATATGCTCATATTATGATCACTTATGATATATTATTATTATAGTATATGTTTACCCTTATTGAGAATCTTATCTCACCCACTTTTTTATGTTTTTAATTTCCCTAGGTTATGAAAGAATTTAATACATATGATGTGTATAAAATAATATCTTGTGTCTATAATTTATATGATATTTTGAAGACTGGTTTTGGATTAAGAATTTTTTTATAGTGTGGAAAATGTATGTTAGATGAAAAAGAAATCATTTTTTTAGTTAATGATTTTTCATAATTCTCTTAAATACTAACCCTAAAAGGTATTGGGAATGTATGTAATGTAATATTTTCTTTAACTCATTTAATTGTGAGAGCCACATTCATGGGGTGTCATAGTTGCAATCTAATAAGGGTTTAGATGAATTTATATTTAAGGATGTTAGTTGAGGATAATTTAAGGGTTGATCATAATTTCAATGGTATATATTACCCCTTAGGTTATTTAAAGTAATATATATTATTTTATGGGTTGGGATAAGATAAATTTAGTGAAAACCCTAGGGATAAGTTTAACTATTTGATACCATCTAGTGTTTTTTATGATGTTTTGATTATGTAGTTTTCTAGGAAATAAAATACCAGTTTGGATACTAAAATTAGATGAAAACTATGGAATATATGTTCCTCAAGGTAATAATCCAAAAAATAGTGGATTGGTTATTAACATTGGTGTACGAGAAATATTCCTACAATACGTCTTGTTTGTCACTCTTGGGGGATATGCTTTCGGTAAACACATTCTATTTATAAATCATTATAATGTATTTGAGTATGATGTTAAATAATTAGGATATAAAAACTAAAATATAAATAATCATGGATAAATAAGGATTCAAAAGAGAGAGTTAGAGGTTTAAATAAAAGTATAAAATTTTAAAAAAGTGTTCATAGGAGAAGACATATTTTAATTGATGTTATTATATGCATATTTTGGATATTATCATAATCATGTTGGTTTTAGCACATTTATGAAAAAATTTCATGAAAATTAATTTGAGAAATGTTTGTTTCTAGAAACCATAACGCATTATAACCAAATAAGGGAGTATATTTTAATGTTTGATAATTTTATTATGTACCTATTTGAATGGAAAACATGGGTCTACTGGTCTTAACTTAAGTAGTGAGGTTGATAAATTAATAGAAAATAAATCCCGATACTCCTTGTTATTTTCATTAGTGAGTGATATTAATCGATGATATTTTTGGTATATTCTAAAGGCTATGAGGATTATGTAAAAAATGTAATTATTGTTCTATAATATTTTTTAATTAGAGGTTCGGAAACATATATTAAATGGAATCAATAACCTTGAAAAGTGATTTTATAACAATGCTATATTTTTAGGGGTAACTATTTAATAACACATGATTAATTGATGGATTGTAATGAATCATATTTTCCATGTATTAGATATTATATGGATTATTTTTGAGACCATGTGCTCAAACAGTTTGCCATTTTGAGGCCCAGTGTTCCCAGAATAAATCATTAAAATATATTGAATATAATAAATAAAACACACATACAAATTTCCTGAAAAATTGGAATAAATTAGAAACAAATTGCCATATTAAAAATATGATGGAATCATTGAATTTAAAATGTGTGTGTTTACCCTAGGTGAAGCTTAACCTCATTCAGGGTGGTTCATTTGTGGAAAAACAATTCATGAGTGTAAAATGAAGAAAAAAATTAATTAAATTATTTTATTTGTTTCATTGATGTAGTTCATTAACCATGTCATTAAATACCTGGTTATAGAAAATTTATAGGGTTAGCCACAATGCCTTGCAAATCATTGTAGATCCATTGGAGAGAGTGGGATAAGATTCCATTAGTGAATGAAGAACTAATTGAGGATCGATGACTGGAATAAGATAGAATCAAAAGATCTATCTAATGACTATGATGCCGCATCATTCTTCATCAGTGATTAATCCAAATTGAGGTATGTCTACTGATTGATTTTAATTTCATTCCCCATTCTTGATTTCTATAAATTATGTGAATCAATCGATGAATATATTGATATCTGGTTTGGTCCTTTTCTGTGATGGGTTAGATTAATTGGGTTTTTAGAAAATTAATTTTTAATTTGTTGATTTCTCCATTTCTATTCTCACATAAATGAATCAAGGTTGACATGAACATTGATCGATGCCCATTCCTATTATTTGTTATTGTGATTTTCTCCCCTGATTCTTTATTCACCAGGAGCATTCTTCATTTGGCCCAGGGTTCAACATATCCCGATTAATCGATCACTGCACTCATGTTTCATGGAACAAAGATATGGTATTGTAGATCTTGGATTGACATGACATGATGGTGGTGTGAAGACTGAGGCATCAATGGTTTGGATGACGTAGACACCAAATTTCCATGTTCTTCAGTGGGTAGTGAAGAAAAATGAAAATTATTATTTTTTAAGTGGATGAAAGGAACAAATCTTGTTGGTTTTGCGATGGAATGACTTAAAGTGGATCAATCTATGATTTTTTTTGAAACAATCATCAGATTGAATGCCAGAGAAAGGGACGAGACATGCATGAAGTGAATATGTGTTTCTGGAAATTTATGCATTACATGACATGTAGTCATAATATACAAGCTATGTGGGGATCCCTTTATAGAGGCTAGGGTTTGTGGTAGGATTTGAGGATCACAAAATGTGTGACCCTATCATATGGAATGTGACCTCTTCTCAGTGACTCAGTGTGTACCTTAGTGGGTAAACATACACGAGTTGGAGCATACTGTATACTCCCCCCCATGAACAAGACCTGAACCAAGTACATGGTCCAAGTCATGTACTTGCACAAAGGCACATGTTCATGGGATAAATTCATATAATAGAACATGGGTAGACTTCACATGAAGCATATATTCCATGTACTCCTATATAGACATAGGAAATAAACACATGTCGTTTACATGAGACATATTTCTAGTAATGGGACATGACATATGACCCCCAATACATGTTTTATAGTTTATTATACAAGGTATAGAACTCTTTTCCTCTGTATCTTAGACATGTTTTATTTGGGTGTGTCCCCCTTGTCCTTTACCTTGAGGTTGGTATGGAATCGTCTCATACTCCCAGGAATATGATCCCTTCAACAGAAATTATTAGATAGAGTTATTAGAATCCATCTAAGTGGCCCAGATTGAGATACTTTATTCATATTTGTGTCCTAGGTGGAGTTCTTATTATCCTTATAACTAACACTACATGAGTCCATATCATCTACTTAGCAGGTTAATCTAGATTGATTTTTTTGTATCACCCCATGTCCATGGAAGTGATCCACATCGACATATCATAACTCTTTAGACATTCAATGTGTAATTGTAATAGTGAGAAACAATGGGAAATAACTCTCTAATAGAGTTCATCATGGATATCTAACTTAGACGAGTGTTCTCCCAGATGAGTGTTTTGTGGAATCATCAAGCTAGACTCATAGGCTGGTATATTACGCTTCTAACATACCTTTTGACTATATGTATTTGTTGAGTATATCTAGATATTATTTTTCTATATACTGTAAACATACAACTATGTAGAGATGACTATATTTTCTTTTATTGTATGAATTGAGGTTTCAGGGTGTCCTATTGAGTATTTTTATACTCACCCCTAGACGAGATTTTCCTACACATGTCATGTCTTGTGTAGATGATTGTACTTTTGACAGAGACCTAAACAGAACGGGACCATATGGTATTTAACGAGACTAGAAAACTTGAGGTGTATTACTATGGATTTTTGACAGTAGTCTCCCATACTTACATTCAGGTAGGACTTATGTTTTATATTTTATTTGGTGGGAGTTCATTTTTTCATGTTTACGTTCCTTCACATCATATCATACTCAGGTTGGGGGATTTAGATGAATTCATGCATAGTTTTCATTTGTTTTTACCTTTCAGCATTGAACATGCTGGGATATATGGGCATGTGTATAATTATATAGGCTAAGGCCTCCCATGTCAGTGATCTACCTACTCAGAACTAGTCACCATTGCCTGTCCTATTAGAATGGCGATTAAGGAGTTGCAGCATGGGCCCATATAAGATGGGTCATGAAAGAGTGGTATCAGAGGGGGTCAGTTCTACTTTTGTACTGGAATCTATAAGATTTTTTTGGGAAATAGTGTTATGTGTTTCAAGAGAATCTTTCAATATACAAACTTTAGTGTCAGTGTAGTGGCCAACGTATGCCTACAATAGGACTCTAATCACTTACATTTCAGGTTGGTACATGAGAACATTGGTTTAAGGGAAAATAAGGCTGCATCCATAATATAGGAATGGGTTGTGGTTTTCATGTCCTTCTTGAGTCTGGTCTCCAGATATACTCCTTGAATGTGGTACAAAATTTTTACTCTCAGGATGCCTCCATGATATATTCCAGCTAGGATTAAACATCATGATCATGAGGATGGTCCCCTCAATGATGAGGCATAGATATAAGGCCCAATTTTTGATATGTTACCTCTGGGTGGTGTACCAGTTGTACCACCACATATAGAGAAGTGAGTGGTACCCAAAGTACCATAAAAAGATGTGTTTAGGATGATCACAATTCATAAGTTTCTATGATAGATTCCCTTTAGGTTCCAAGGAGAGTGTAACCCATATGTGGATGAGGACTTCATTGAGATGGTAACTTATGTTTTATGACTATTCATCACACTACCAGATCAAATTGTGGTCATGGAGGCAAGCCATCTTCACTACGTAACGAGGAGATAGTAGGGTGTGGTGACCCAGTATTATGATGAGGCAACTCTTTCATGGTCAGAGTTTGAGCACCTTTTTGTAGAGGATATGTCATCAGCTATGCTGAGTGCAGTTCTTATTAGTTAGATTCTATAGCTCTAGTAGGGAAACATGATAGTAGCCGAGTATTCATCAAGGTTTACCAATCTCTTTAGGCACTGAATAGATATGGGTTGTGATCAGTTTTTTAGGGATCAAACCTTCTTGAGAGGTCTCAAATGATACATATGGTCCAATGTAATAACTATATGAATTACTACATATTCTAGGGTGAAAGAGATAGATTTGGTGGTTGATAACTTCCAAGATGACTAGATATTTCTATTCATTTCTGATATTGGGAAAACATGATCAGAAACCTCAAAAATAGGGATATGAATTCAGTCTTAGGGAACTAGAAATGCAATATGTTTTAGGAGGAGGTCCTAGGAAAAAGTTTCTATGATTCAGAGATCATAGGGTGATTCCATTCAGAATTGGGAGTGGCTGTGATACTCATGTGATAGAAGAGTACATCTTCCATGAAATTTTACAACTCTCCATACATCTCACTGAGAGACCATAGACATGCCACCTAGGTAGAGAAATCAGAAGGATAAGATTGTTTCAGAGGGTGGAGGGAGTGGAAGAAGATATGGAAAGTAGAAAGAGGTGGTCACCGCTTTGAATTGTTACCACCACCACCCACATGTTGTCCACTCCAAGCTCAGGGAGCTGGAGGATAGGGGAGGGGAAAACTGTAGTTGATCGAAGCTTTTAACCCATAGGCTACGAGAATGATTCGATGTATGATCTATGTCTTTTATACCTTAGCTTTAGTATTGATAGAAACATGTTACAGTTATTTTTTTCTTTCCACAAACATTTTACTAGACTTAGAGACTCTGGTTGAGTGCTTTTCTCGACCCTTACACATGGAGACATCTACTAGAGAAGTCTTATTTATCACACAATTGTGATGAAATTATGACCTGAATGTTGGAGATGATTGTTTCTTTTGGGATATGTTTATAATAGCGATGATTCCTTATGACATAATCTTAGTTATGGACTATTTATCTATGGTGTATTACTAGATAGACTATATCAGTACAAGGATGTAGTGTTTCCTTAGTGGCAGAACTTGGTTCTCCTATTTTGGTGAAAAGGAAACCTAGGAAACACTTGATGGACTCATGAATAAGAGGGTGAAAACAATTACTCATTAGTTGGATAACCTAACCCTTGGATAAGGGGATGTAATGAGTTCCCTATTTCCTATGATGGTGGGGGAGTTACAAGGATGTATTATCTGAGGATGTTCCTGGTTAATTTCCTTATTGAGAGATTGAAATATGAATTGATATACACCCTGGGATGACAACAATATTTATTCCATCATATCAGATGGATCCTGCAGGGCTTCACGAGCTGAGGGTGAAACTGGAGGACCTGAATAAGAAGGGCTTTGTTAGACCCATTATTTCACCCTCAGTAGTCCCGGTATTTTATTCCAATAATGTATACAAGAAACTGAGGTTGTGTGTGGACTACCTATTCTTGAACTATGTGACTATGAATAGAATTTATCCATTACAAAGGATTTATGATCCCTTTGATCAGTTGAGAGAGACATGATGGTTCTCAAAGGTTAACATCATGTCAGTCTATCACCAATTGTGAGTACCAGATGAGGATATACCGAAGAAAATATTGACATGTATCTAAGTTCACTATGATTACTTGGTGATGACCTTTGGCATCACAAACACCCCATCAGTGTTTATGGGGCTCATGAAACAGATCTTCTATCCTTTCCTAGACTGATTTTTGGTTGGATTCATCAACAATATCCTTATGTACTTGGAATCTGAGGACGATAACATGTGACAATTGAGGATAGTTTTGGACATACTCAGATAGAACCAACTTTATAGAACTTTCTTGAAGATCCTATTTCGGATTTAGGTGTTCCAATTACTAGGACATGTTATTTTAGTTGATGGTGTGGTAGTAGACCAGACCAAGGTTGAGGTAGTGTTAGTTTGGGATCTAACCAAGGGTATGATGGAAGTGTAGAGTTTCCTTGGGTTGGAAGGCTATTATCAAATATTCACATTTTATTTCTCAAGAATATCAGCACCCATGATATTTTTGACTAAAAAGGGGAATCCTTTCATGAAGATAGAGAGGTGTTAGCTAGATTTTAAAAAGACGAGGTAGAGTTTGATGAACACTCTCATCTTGATATTTCTAGATGAGGGTGTCAAGTACATAGTGTCATGTGATGCATTGGGAACCAAGATTGGTTGTATTCTAATGAAGAGGCAGACATTGATTGCCTATGGTTCACATATTTTGCAATCACATGAGAAAAATTATATGACCCATGATCTTGAGTTAGTAGTGATAGTCTTCATAGTAAAGATATTGAGACACTACATGATGGGAGATTGGTTTATACTCTACTTTAAGGACAATATTATAAAGTATATATTAGCTCAGAATGATCCTAACTTGATATAGAGGTGAAGGATAAAGTTACTACATGATAATGACTTCCAAATTTTATATACTAATGGGAAGAGGAACATAGTAGTACATTCTCTCAAGTTGAGATCTTGTTCACAATTACTGAATGAGACATCCGACCACTTGGCCTCATTATAGTTATCCCTTATGGATAAAGAAGGAGAAACTTACTTCTAGTAAATGGTTGTCACCAATATTCTCATTTATTTAGTCAAGAGGCACAACATGAAGATATTTACTATGAGACCCTACTTGCTCAAATATCCACTAGAGATGATCCTAATTTATTTTCTAAATTTAAGGTGGATTAGTTCTTTTTATTGGGTGAATGATGGTAATAGTGATATTATGGGAAGAGGTTTTGAGAATGTTTCACACATCTCCTTTGGTGGTGCATATAGGTGTGGAAAATGTGTACCAAGACATACAACATTAGTTTAGCTGTACATGGATGAAGAAGGAAGTTGCATAGTTTTTCTCTCAAGGACATACTTGTAAGAAAGTGAAGGATGAGAAACAAGTTATTGTGAGTTTAGCTCAATACCTTGAGGTTCTATATTGTAACTGGGATGGGATTTACATTGAATTCAGGATGGCATTACCACATATGTCTAGGGGACATGATTCTATTTGGGTGATCATAGCCCATATCACCAAATCAGCTCACATCTTTGCTAACTGAGAGCATAGTTCAGTAAAGGGATTAGAATTATTATATGTACGGGAGATAGTCCAAATATACGGAGTTCCATCAATGATTGTTTTTGATAGTGATTCCCGCTTCATATCATAGTTGTGAAAGGTATTACAAAAGATATTTGGGACCCAGTTAGGCTTAAGAATAAGGTTTCACCCCCAAACTAATGGCTATACTAAGCGTACCATTCAGGTTCTGGAGGACATTCTCCAAGCTTGTGTGTTGGATTTTGTCTGTAGATGGAAGGATCACCCACAACTAGAGAAGTTTTATACAAAAATAACTACCATTACACCAACGATAGATGACCATTTAATTATTTTTATAGGAGAACCCACAGGTAACCACTTTGCTGGAAAACCCCAGTAGAGATAGAATTCATTTTCTATATTTAGTGCGAGGAACTACTGAGAAGATAAAGGTAATACAATAGTGGATGAGGACTACACCAAGCCTTCATATGTTTTATTTGAACCGATGATATAGGCATTTGGAATTCGAGGATGGAGTCCATGTGTTCCTACAAGTTTCACCTCGATGTGGATAACATAGATTTGGATATGGTGAAAAAATATCTATAGGTTTAATCAGCCCTTTCTAGATACTGTGTAGAGTTTTCAAGGTGGCATTCCACTTAGATCTACATCTATAGTTTACTGGGAACACAAAATCTTCCATGTGTCACAATTAGGGAGGTACGTGTATAACCCATAACATGTTATCGACTAAAGTGAGCTAGACATTGAGGATGGATCCATATTTACTGAGTACCCAGTAAAGATCAAGGATTGGTTGGATATGATGTATTATGGGTGAGTGATTTTTTAGTATGTGTCTAGTGGTATCACACGAATCTTTTGGAGAGAACATGGGAGTGGGAGGCTCGTATTCATGCTCAATATCCCCATATTTTTTAGTGTCCCTTGTTTTTTATTTTTAGGGATGTAAATCTCTAAGGATGGGGAAATGGAATGACTCATATTTTCCATGTATTATTTTTGGATATTGTATGGATCATTTTCATGACCATGCACTGAGATGGCGTGCTATTCCGAGGACTGGTGTGCTTGAAATAAATTTTCAGAATATATTTAATATATTAAATAACACACATGCACTTTTTTCATAAAAAAGTGGAATAAAATATAAATAGGTTCCCAGATGATATATATGAGGGAACTATTGAGTAAAGAATTCATGTTTTATCCTTGGTGCGACTTAACCTTAGTCATCACGAGTCATTTATTGAAAATTATTTGCGGGATTAAAATAAATAAAATAATTAATTATTTTATTTTATTTTTTTGTTAATGAAGCAACATAATCCTTTATTTAAATACACACTTATGAAATTTTTTAAGGGTTATCTGCTTAACCCTTGAAATCATTGGAGATAATTAGAGAGTGTGGGATGTGATTTTCTTGGTGAACGATTGCCATATTGAGAATCGATGATGAGAACAAGATGAAATCGAATGGCGTGACATCATTTTCCATTATAAATAGATCAATATCAAGGTATGGTGGTTATTCACTATGAATTTAATTCTCTATTCTAGATTTATATGATGAACATGAATCAATTAACAAATAGATTGATCCATGGTTTGGTCATCTTACAGGATGTGTAATATTAATCAGGTTGTGGGAAAATTACTTTGTAATTGTTTTTTAATCATTGTTATTTTCATAACCAAAAATTGATGAAAACATGAACATCTATTGAGGTTTGTTAATTTTATTTGTTCTTTCTCTTTTCTCCCCCAACTCTTCATTCAATGTGGGTATTCTACTTTTCCCCTGGGCTTTTACAAATCTAGATTAATCAATTGTTTCCCACCCATTTCTTGGAGAAATGATTTGATATCACAGATCTTTGATTTGTATGACATCTCCGTGGTGTAACGATAAAGACAACATCATATCAGATGATGTAGATACCCTATTTTTGTGTTCTTTAACACACAATGAAGAATGGTGAATGATCCCATTTCTTTGAGTGGATCAAAGTCCTGGATCTTGTTGATTCAGTGATGAAAGGACATAATGGATCTCAATATATGTTTTTTTGATGAAACTGTCAATGGATCAAAGGAAGGAGAAATATATGGGATGTGTGTGCAACATATTTGAGTTTTTGAAAATTTCTTCATTACAGGGCCTATAGTCCGGATCTACACACCATGTGGGGCCCCCTTTATAGTAGATATGGTTCCATGTAAGATTTAAGGATCACACAACAGTTGACCCTATCACATGTAATGTAACCTCTCCTTTTTGACTCTGTGTGTACCTTGGTGGGTACGTGGACACTGGTTGGAGTACATAGGTTGGAGCACGCCGTGTACTCCCCCACACAGACATGGCCTGGATCCAGTACATGGGCTAAGTAGTAAACTGGTACATAGGCTCATGTACGTGAGATAAATATGTGTACTAGCACTAAGTTAGACTAAATGGGTAGCCTACATGCCATGTACTCCTACATGGACATGAGAAAGAGACAATAGCCATTTACACATGCATGAACTATGGTCAAGGGATATGGTGTGTAACCCCTATTATAAATCTTGTACTTTATTATACAAGGATTGGAGCCCTTTTACTCTATATATTGGACATGTGTCATTGGGGCGTGTTCCCCCTATCCTTTCCATATGGGTGGGTATTGAATCATCTTCTACTCCTAGGACTATGATCCCTTCATTAGGACTTTTTGGATAGAGTCATTTGAATACCTTTGAGAGGACCATAGTTAGATCCTCTATTCATATTTGTGACATTGGTGGAGTTCTTGGTATCTTCATGACCAACACTATATGGGTTCCAATTTTATACTTAGTGGGTTAATTCAGATTGAGTTGTCAGCATCACCCCATGGACTTTACAGTGATCCACATCGACGTATAGTATCTTTTAATACCTTTAGAATGTACTTCTAAGGGAGAGACCTGATGATAAGTACACATCAGACGAATATCATCAGGGCTATATGACTCAAGAGTCTGTTCTCCTCGATAAGTTCTTTGTGGAATATTTGACCTGGACTCGTAGGCTGGTATAATATCAATGTGAGTTACCTTTTGACTGTATGTATTTGTGGAGTATATCTATATATTTTTCTTATTTGTATTGTAGAAATATACCTATGTAGATATGACTGTATTTTCATTTTTTGTATGATTTTTTTCAGTGTTTCCTACTATGTATTGTTATACTCACCCCTAAACGGGATTTTCCCACACATGGAGTGTCTTGTGTAGATGATCATCCTTTTGATGGAGTTCTAGAAAGATGAGGAATAGATGGTGCTTAGTGAGACCGGAAAAACTGAGGTGTTTTCCTAGGACTTTTTGACAGGAGTCCCCAGTACTTAATTTCATGTAAGACTTGTGTTTCATACTCTTTATGGTGGGGTTTTATTTGGATCTGTTTACATTCATTTACTTTCTTTCGTACTATAGTTGCAGGATTTAGACGTATGCATTAATTATTTTTCATTTTTTACCTTTAAACATTATATAGTCTTGGAGATGTGTAAATGTGTATAGGTACTTAGGCTAAGGTCTCCCATGTCTGTGATGCTTCTATATGGCACTTGTCACTATCCCCGGAACCATTGGAGGCGTTCTTGAGAAGACACACCTCGTGCCCCTATAGGATGGGTTGTGACATAGATAACACTTAGATTTAATATATTATTGATTTTTTGATAATAAAGGGTTGATTAATTTTGAAAATTTAAATTTAATAGCACCAGTAACCTTTGGATTATAATTAATTCATGATATTTGTGATGAATTTTGTCATATGTTTTAGATTATGGTATCTATTGGGTAGTTTTTCAATTTATGACTTAGAGATTAATAATGCTTAAGGGTATAAAATAGTGATTGTTTTTGAAAGAATATATGGTTTAACCATGGTTTAATTTCAAACAAAATTAGATGGTTTTGGGAAAGGAATATTTTGGACACCTTATGATTAGGGTATATACATACTTGCGTATATGATATCATAAAAGAGTAATGTTGTTTGAATAAAGATTATTAACTTAACATAATGTAACATCTTCACTAGAATTCCATTGAATGGGTTCCCCGAGGGGGTTCACCAAAAAACTTCAAGCATGAATTCTTATATTCTAGTGGCTTGTGACTTGTTGTGTGGGTATAAGATTGTACTATAAGGTGACTATAACCCAATATCAGAGTTAACAACCATAATTGAATTACCAATAATCATATACATCATCGTACATATAAAGAATAAATAAATGGAAATAGAAACATGCTATAATAAGATGAAATAAAATAAAGGCCCAAGCAACCATTCCATACATACAACACCAATAACACACTAGGCTTACCACATATAAAAAATAAAAAATTGGAAAATAAATTCATTAGGCTGTACTGACAACTCAGAGTTTTGACACATACCCAGTCTTTGGTGTCCTATCGAGCTGATCCATCATATCATTAAACTCTAAAATAATGGTTCTTCTCAATTATGAAACCATTTTCTTTCATCCTATCCATCATGAATTTTTAATCAACTTGAAACTATACATAAGGTTTTTAAACAAACTGAGTTAAACATACAAGGTGTCAGAAATAAATCTTAGTTGAAACCCCTGATAGTAAACCTTTAAAATGGTGTCATATGATCATGATCTTGCAATACACTCAGCCTAGACAAAACATAACTAAACTAAAGAGTAGTGAAAAAACCTTTTACCCTTATGTATGTGGCTTTGATTTACCATACCAGATTTTGATAATTCTATGTTTCTCTAAAAACATATTTATGATCATGAATCCCAAGTAACATACAAACTCTACCTCTATGGAACCCCTAACCAACTAGTATAACATAACTCGGTATCTCTTACTTGGTGCTATGAATCCTTAATATCTATAAATTATTCTACACTGAAACCCTACCATTACCTAGAACATATATTCATCATCTAACCTGTGTATCAACATATATAGTTCCTAGAGTAGTAATCCAATATATAAATCATACCGTAAAACAATAGTTCTTGGGGAATCATTATGGCACCTAGAAAACCTGGAATACCATCATTTTGTTGTGCATTATTATAACACTTAAACCATAAGGTATACTATTAGTGTCTAGAGCCTTAATTTATCACATAATTTACATAGTATACTAACAATGTTTTGGGAATGATGCTGACATCTAAAACACATATACTGAATGTCATGTCCACTATTTTCAATAATACATGTGAATATACATGTCATCAATACTCATCCATATATGAGGAAATCCATATCCACCAATATCATTCTTATTTTTGGAACTCCATGTATACCATTATCCACTATAAAATAAATGTGTCTATAACCTTGGTCTAGCACCCTAACCATGAACAAAACCATAAGTACTGATACACAATATCATATCCAATATACTAACCCATGGGTGGGGAACATAATGTAAAAATTTCTAACACTATGCTATGGAATATCATTTTAGACATCTGAAATAGAAAATGTATAACATCATGTCCAAATCACTCTTAGTCATATATATGGAGCATTGTGTTTGATAACCAAAAAAATACATGTAAAGAATCATGACCCACACTCCTAAGCAGAGAATCCCATACCAATAAACCAGTATCCAAACATGGAAACCCAACCATATCATGAAAAAAATGAGTTTCTAAAACAAGAATCAATACAAAAACCAAGAGAAAACATATCGAGGGTTGACTGAATTCCCATACTCATCATCAACATCTTATCCCCATCAAATCACACATCAGTTCGATTCCAATGGGGATACCCTTAACCATTAATACCCATACAAAATTTCTCTATAAGGGTTGGTATATAAACAGAAACCCACTTAGTCCCTATGATCCATCATTGATGAATTTTCCACCCTCTTTATATCCTTGGAACCTATACATAAATAGAGGAATCCCTCTTGGGATCCTTGGTAAAAACTAATCTCTCAAGAAAATGACCGTCTATCTGGGGTCACACAAACCTAAATTGAGTTTTGAGTATCTCACAACCACAACATATTAAAAAAGGAAAAACTCATGAGGGAGAAGTCCTCAAGTCCACCCCCTTCTTAATCCACCCAATATTATCGAAAACACCCAACATATCTATCACCTTGAGTAAAAAACATATCAATATAACTAGGGGAAGTCCCTTTTTAACACTAGTAGATTACTCTCATGAACCCACATCACATAATATTGTAATTCTCATAACCCTAAACTAGGTATCATCACATGTCTCACTATCATAAGATATATTTCTTCAATTATTTGTGTCAAAACTCCCTATTATAAGTTTATCGCCCCAAAACACCTCATAGAAGTCCTCAAAAATACCATAGGGGCTCTAATACCATGTTCTAAATGGTGAAAAATAATTAAAATAGATTCATAATATCTCCAATATTGAATTTAGGGGTACTAATTCAACCATTACTTTGAAAAGGGTAACAAAGGGGTAGTATATAGTGTGTACTCCAAAACCTCCAGCCTTTCAATTTACTTATACATGGCGTGAAAAATGTCATTTAGAGCCATGTAATAGTAAAAAGACAAGGCATAAATGGGGTGTATCTATTATCTTCTACACATCCATGTCATACATGGGGGTTGGATTTGTACTACTCCACGACCATGTCCCCCCTTACATGGGTTGTCTTCCCATGTACTCAGCCACATGGGCATGCACCACCACACGACATGTAGTCTAATTACAAGATGTAACCTACCAAATAAATCATATTACCCAAAAAAGAAGAATTCAGGGTGTGTGTTCTTAAAACCACATTCCATGTAATCGAGAAACTCTTATGAATATAAAACCCTTGGAAACCTCATGAAACACCAATTTATTTCAGATTAAGCATAAATTGTCCCCTAGGGGGTCCTTAGTGGTCATAAAAAGGCTATAAAACATAAAATAATCTAATATATGTGGATCATTGAATAAAACTCAAAACTAATCAACATCATGAATCAAAAACTGATTCTTTGGGTCCATATCCACTAATAGAAGCTGTTGCACCTCGATCTAGTATTGGTCACCATCATGGAAAAAGATTGGTGACAGCTCATCCTCTTCATGGTCTAGCCATCGTGTATAATGTAAGATCCATATACCCTACTACCATGCATATAAAGACAAAATGTGTGTGTGTGGGGGGGGGGAGTGTTTTAAATAATTAATTTATAAATTAATTTCATATTTAACACACTCATCCTGAAACCAAAACCAGAAGTAAGTTTATGCCTCATCTAAGAAACCCCCCAATCTTGACCCAACCATTGAGTTAGAATCTCAATATGACACTTCATCCAAAAGATATCACTACTTGAACCAAAATAAATAATTTATTAATTTAATATTAAAATATTAAATATTCCCCCAAAATTTGAATGACTTATATTTCCACCAAACATTTTTACTATGGGAAATACTCTATCTGGTACAAATTGAGTGGTTAGAAAACTTATATGAGATTCTTTTTTAAGGGGAAATGAATATTTTTACCCAAATGAGTAACTGAAATAAAAAAATTCATATTTATGTTAAAATTAAAAATCTAAACAACATGAATCTTCACATATATATTAATAGAGTAAGTTATATTTCATATTATAAGTTTTATCATAGATGCTAAATAATATAAGAATATACTAACCTAGTTTCATCATAATGTAATAATTAAAATTGAAAGGATGTAATTTATTTAAGGGGTTAAAATGTAACGAATCATAATTTCACTACATATTTTCCTAGAATTAATATTATTTTAAAATAATATTCTTCAGAAAAAACAAAACTAAAATGAAACCACAATATTTAAAAAAAAATTGATGGTTAAAATAGAGCTGTTAAATTCTAGGGTATAAAAAGAAGTGACTATAATATTATATCTACGGAGGAAATAAATTATATTATGTAGAAACATTCTCTCTTATAAAGCCATTGATCTGATATTTTAAAAAAGTTAGCTTCAAATTGTATTACCTAGACTAATCCCGAGTTGAAATCAAAAAATTATGGTATGAGAGAAATTTTATGTGAGATAAATTCAAGCTCATATATATCTCTATGACATCTAAGCTAGAGGAATCACCACCCTCGACTACCACAAATGCTTACCTTATAAATAGAACTTACACAGAGATCATGATGGGATATGTAACTATAAGTTCAGATGATATAATTATGTAATTACAAATATAAAAGGTTATTTATCATAGGTATTTTAATCATTTTTTATTTTAACTTTTAAATAAGAAGAATTTTCATTTTTCTATAAAAATAGTTTTATTTTTATTTCATATTTATAAAGTAAAATTATAAATTTAAGAATTAAAATTTAATTAAATTAAAATTACTAAAAAATTAAGCACGTTAATATTATCTTAGATTAATTTTTTAGAATTTTTTAAAATAATTTATTTTTTGGTTAATTGTAAATAATATAGTTTTTAACAAATATTTACCTTTATGTATTTATAAAAAAATATTTAGAATATATTAAAAAAAGTTAATTAATAAAAGATACATTTAAGTGTTAAATTTAGAAATATTAATTATTTTTCTAATCAAAGAAGACATAAGTTTATTTTTTAAAACATTTTTAACTTTTTAATAGAAATTTAAAAATAGTTATTGGTAATTTCTTTTAATTAAAACCATTTATGGATAAATTTCGTTTTTTATTACTCTAAAAGGAAAAACCATTTTCCTATTTTATATCTAAAAAACAATTTTATAAAAATCATATACTTTGATAAACTTATCATAAGAATATATTTTATTCATAAAAATACACTTCTATTAAATATAAGTTTTTGCGTGTTACATGTTTTAATAATAAATTACATTTTATTAAAACCAAAAATTTAATATAATAAAATGGAATTAATATTTTGGAATGTATTGTTACAAATTAATTTTTATGGAAAATTTTATTCTTAGGTATAAAAAATGAAATACTTAGGTCAAAATTCATTATAATAGTAAAACCAAAAAGTTAAAATTGATACTTCTAACTGTAAAGAACGTAAATATATGTTAAAAAATTGTGTGAGAATTTATGGTTAAAGTATGATCAACCTTATATTATCTCATAACCCATTATTTTCCCATTTGGAGTTTTTTACCTATGAAACAAGTTCCCTCTTTATATTTTGCTGAAATATTTATAAAATTCCATTCTCAACTTTTTCACCACCCCTTCAAGACCACTATATATTTTTTTCTTCCTCTTGTAAATATTCCATTTTAATTCCTATATAATCCTATATCACTTAATTTATATTTTGGTCACAAAATAAATACTAATCCTTCTATTTCCATGGAGTCCTCCATAGGAAACCTCATGTCCTCAATGTGACTACTAATTGTTCCATAAATTATTTTATTTTCTATATTACGATCCCAAATATAATTTTATCATTACTATATAATTAAATAATTTTTTTTATAATTAATGTTATTATTCTACGTGAATAAAAATTAAACAAAATTCCCCTTTTCCTTTAATAAAAATGAAAACATCATTTGTACATTTGTAGACTGCAGCCTCCACAAAGTAATGTATCTCTTTTTTCATCTAGATTATTTATTTGTATTTAAATATCATAAATATTATTTTAAACATTAATAATATCTAAATAATATAATTATTACTATTTAATAATTATATTATTCCAAAATAAACCGATTTAATAACCAGACTCACCCATTAATTATGACCTGTTCATCTTTTGGTTAGTTAAACCACATACTTGAACAATGATATAAAATAATATCTTAGATGACTATGAAAACATAATTAACGAAAATATATTAGATAAATATTTAACTAATTATATTATTTAGGTTCTTTAATGGTAATTTTAATATTAAATTTCTTCATTAAGATACGAATGTTCCATCCTTAGAAATTACTGAGTCATGTTTTTCACTAATTTCATTTTCATGAACCATGAAAAAAAAATAGAATGAATTTATAAAATTATAAATAATTATAAATAAAAAATAATATTATATTTTATTATTTATTAGTGATAAAACTTTGGGGAATAATGAATAATTTAACTGATATTATGAAAGTAGTTCAAAACGATCAAGATTACTCATACCCAATATTGAAAATAGATAATAACTAAAAGATACACATATAAGGAATAACTATAAATGAATTATATAAAAGGTAATGTATATACATTATTTTAGCTAATAGAATATTAATATATCAATATTTTTTATATAGGATCATATATTTCATTCAACCAAACAAGGAAACAAGCTTTGGGTTTCTTATCTCAAATTTTATTTCTTGAGACATATTTTATATTATACACCCTATTTTATTTAGAATAGTGTATATAATATCACATTAATATTTTTTTCATGGTTCTGTCATTATTTATGGTTTGAAATATTTCATTTTATATGATATCCATTTAGGGGGTTCAATTTTAATATTACTCAAAACATAATGGATTTTTAAACTCAAAATTTTTCATAATAAATCATAAATTATCTATTTAGCTATGATTTTATAGGCACCTTTTCCAACACCCCAATATTTCATAGTACGTTATTTCTTCAAAGTAATTAAATAACTTGCACTACACGCAACACTGAGTTCAAGCGCACCACGACTTTCCAAACTAGCCGTTCAAAACCAGTTATAAATAGTATTAACTGAATTTTGAACTCTATATAATCCTTATAATTTTAGAATTCATATTATGAGTTTCTTAGTCATAATGTAAGAAAAAATTAATTTTTTTCAGATAAAAGTTGTATTTTAAATAAAAATGCAATTTTACCACCTTTTAATGGAGAACACTTTTTAAATCCAATATTTTAAACTTTTATATATTAAATTTGAAGAAATAATCTTTTTCTTTAGAATTGGGGCATAATAATTTAGTTTCAACAAATTTTTGGGGTTTTCTGATAACATTCATATTTGGGTGAATAGTGAAAATACTATATTTTAACTGAAAACAACTTTTTTAATCAAAATAATCTATTGTGTTGAATTATAAATTTTAATGGTTTGGAAGTAAAATTAGGTTATATTTTTACCATTTAATCCAATTATGGTCATTGTAAGTAATTTCACATTGAAATCAGACATACAAAAGTGTCAATCTTTTGGTTGTTATTTCTTCTTAAAAATACACTTTTTGGTTTTGACAATGGGAATTAATTTTAAATTAATTAATGAAAAATATATGTTTTGAAATTGGTAATATATAATTAATTTGTTAATTCACAATATCAAAATTATATTAGGGTGAATTTTTGGTATTTTTCTGAAAACTTTCAATTTTTGATGAATAATAAAAAACACTATGTTATAGTTTAAAACCAAAAATTTATTTAAATAGTTATTTATTTTATTTAATTATATTTAAGGTAAAATTAGATACATAATACCTATATAAGTTCTATGTAATTCATTGGAGTCAGTTTATAATAATTTTAGAAACATAAAAAGTTTATTGATCTTTTTACCATCTTTTTCCCACCTCCTAGGAGCATTTGAAAATTTACATAAAACATAATTTTACAGCCTCTGTGAGTTGAATTTCAAAAATACGAGAGACACGGTTAATATCAATGAGTAAAATGTGGTTCAATAAGAAAAAAAATAATTTTTGGTGAATAGTAACTTTTTTACTTTTATTTACCACGATTAAAAGTAACTAGGGTAATTAAGGGTAAAAATGAAATTATTATTACTCTAACACATGTCCTAATTATATTGGATAAGTGTAATTAGACCAAAAAAACCTTAGGAATAAAATATGATCCTTTACGTCCCCATGGATTAGATTAGTACATTTATTATTATTTAATTCAAAGAAGAGTTAAAAGTGTTAAATTCAATGTTTAATAACTAAACCATTGTTAATATAGGGTTACACATAAAATAA
Source organism: Viscum album (assembly GCA_963277665.1). Lineage (NCBI taxonomy): Eukaryota > Viridiplantae > Streptophyta > Magnoliopsida > Santalales > Viscaceae > Viscum > Viscum album. The sequence goes on along the minus strand of OY728136.1, from coordinate 1,283,282,679 downwards.
ATTCGACTATAAGTATTAATTATAAATCTAAATAGATTTCATACATAATGGTATTTTATTTATAATTTCTAGATATTAAATAATTAAATTTATTTATGACACAATGATGATGCAGTAATTACCAATTAATGAAATCTTAAAATAATTGATATTATAAATATACAAATAAATGTAATTTAATACTTTTTATGAATTAAACTAATTTCCTTGGTTAATATAACATGTTAGGGTTAGTTATATGAATTTTTATTGAATTAATAATGCTGTTATGAATTTAGAAAAAACAAAATATCAAATAGTGTCAAAATTAATGTAAAAGTGTTTTTAAAACAAATATTATATTATTAATTGATATTCTATTCCTAAAAAACTAAGTTTTGGCCAAAAGACTTATATAATTATAGGAGTATCATTAATTAACCACTTGGGGTTATATTAGAAGTATATAGTAACTTTATTAACCATATAATATAAAAATACAAAGAGACATGGTAGCTGTCAAACTATTTAACTAAGAGATAAATCTAAAAGATAAAGTTAATATAGTGATCCAAACCTGTCTAAAACCTATTGGTTAAGTTGTTTTATACCCATCCCCACCTTATCATTTAAATAATTTAATTTTGAGCCATTATAAACTGAAAATTATTTTATTATAAAATAATATTTCTAGCATTTCCAAAGGATCCCCTCACCACTCTTATAAAAGGGCACTTCCCCTTCTCTCAAATTCACACCACCAAAGCCATTTGGCTCGGCCAACCCTGGCCCAAATATCCTCCCAACATTCCTCCCTTAATCCTAGAGGCCTTTATTAGGTCATAAAGCCATCCTGAAGGTCCCTTTTGATAAAATCAAAAGGAAGAACCCAAAGAAGAGGTAAATATTGCATCACCTATTTCAAGTTCCTTTCTTCTTCCACTTCCTTTTTCTTTGTTGTATCCATTATAAAATAATAACTCCAGTATCTTATAAATACTGTGATGTTATTATATATATGTTACAACCAAATTCACTATTCTATCCATCCTTTGAATGACATGTCACCATATGTGCGTACGTACGACTTACCGTCTCCACGTTGTGGTGTAATTGTTATTCAATACATTATTATTTGGATGGGTATAATAATGATGTTTAATTGATGTAAATAATAAATATAACATGATAATGATTCTTTATATATGATATATCATCCAATTATATATTATTTTAAAATCAAAATAATGATATTGTCGCTCGTGTGTACGTACGGATTACCGTCTCCACGAACGCGTGGAGATTCATTCCCCATCATATCCATTCAAGACTAATTTTCATTAGATGATTAAAAATAATGTTTAAAGACTTCATATCATTCTGGATATGAATAATATACATCCCATCCATAACAAATATGACTCACAGAATAAAGAATATAAAGGAAACCGAATCCGTTAACACCTGAAACAACAATAATACTAAGATATTATTAACAAAGCAATGTTAAAAGATCATATATCATATCATATTAATGTATATGATTATTTTATAATTTAATAACAATTATTTCAGAATTATATAGGAGGTTAACCTACCCTCAACCAAGGAAAATTACAAGGTAAGTGTTAATTCTACAATCTCTTCGTTATCCGAGGTTGTTTATACGTTATTATATACTAGGACCTCTTTATCATCCACATCCATGTTTTTAAAAATGTATTTCAAAACATTTTTTACTAGACAACAAGGTAAAGTAATTTATACCCTTATTTGACCTTGTATGTTTTGAATGGAATATTTGTGTTTTTTTTCCAATCAAGGAACCTTATGACCTTTTTGACAAAATCAATGTAAGAATGTCTTTTTAACTTATATAGATGGTGTGACTAGTTTACACCATTATAACATCATTGAAGATTCCCTTACAAGCTTACAAGAATATTTTCAAATATAAATGATTTCTCCTCTAATTACATGACTTTTAAATGAGTTCAAAATAGGAAGACATATTTATCTAAAAAGTTTTTTATTTCATCTATGTCCACATCTTTTGATTGATTTTAAGTTTGTTTGAAGTTGATTTATTATAATACAAACTTCAATATTGTATTGAAGGTTTTATGATATGTTTGAATGTGGATGTGTTATTTCATACCATTAATGGTTTATGGATAAATTGTTGACATTTCGTATGTTAGTTTTAATATGAATTTTTATGTTATGTTTAAACCTTTTCATATGAGGAATGCATTGGACTTAGTAAGAGACAGGTGGAGCCTACTATAGATCCTCGATGCATCAGTAGGTCTCATGAGACAAATTAATATCATGGAATAAGGCCTTGAAAAAATCTTATTTGTAGTCTTGGCAAAAGGCCTTGGCTATGTGGTTATGAAAGTCTGGAATTATGCATTCTGTCATTATAAAAGTGGCTATTGATATTGTATTTGATTATTAAACGAGTAGAATATCCATGTGTGTAAGTAAATTTAATTATATTGATTTATATTTTCCATATTATGATGAATTTTATGATTTAAATGATTTTTTTAGTTCTATTCATTGCCTTAAATGTTTATTCTTATTTATGAAAGATTCCGCTATATTGTTATCCTTACTAAGAATTTGAGCTCACCCCTATCTATGTTTAATTTTTTCCAGGATGTGAAGAAGTATATTACGACTAACCTACAAGGATAATCTATGGGATCTCAGTGTTTTCTATGGAAACGATATTGTTGTGATGTTCCATTTGTTGATGTAATGTAAACATTATGAATGTATGTAATACTTCCAAGGCTACTAAACTAATCAGTCTTTCAAGACTTGATCATTTGTGATCATGACAATGTTTGTAATAATGCACCGACTCTGGGTAACTGGGCTTGGGGTGTTACATCTAGTATTAGTGTAATTTTAGTTCAAACCTTGGAAACTAGATTTAGATAAACTCTGATTAGAGCACATTACCCTAAGATAAACTTTGAGGATTACTATAGAGGAACTTCCTAGAATTTTGGTAATGTAGAGATTTTGTGATCTTTAAAATAAAATAAATCCATGTCTGGATATGAGTAGGTAGAGGTGGCTCCGGTATAGATGTACCTTGGGGTAAAAATCGAAAACATCGCGTTCAGATAGACTCGAAAGGGAACTAGCTCACGACAACGGTCTTTACTGCACTCTTGGTTACGAAACTCCTAGGGGATATGATTAGGATAATTCTCATTTTCATTACAAATAATTACAAAGAATTCATGAGTATATACCTCATCAAAGAAAATATATTTATGATTATGGATTAAATCCATAAATTTTTCAATTTATATTTGGTATTTTAAAAGATTGGAATTATTCATTGCAATTCATCCACTGACCTTGTATATGCCATTGTATAGATTGGATCCCAGTATAAGGAATTTAAACTCCAATAATACGTATGATCCAAAGAGTAAAAAGGTTCATATATTTCACGTTATTAAGCCAACATTTATAAGGGAAATAGTATCCCTTGTATTCTCCACATATGAATAAATATTATCATGGGTTAATAAGACATGAAAATAATTCTCTGAGTCCTATAGCATTGAAGGGAATTAAGGGAAGGAAATGATAGAAGAGATAAAGATGGATAATGGGAAGAGGGAAAAGAAGGATTTTCCCATATGTGATTACCGTGGAAAGAATCACCTAGGTAAATTATTGAAGCTAGTTTTTTTTTCATATAAGTGTGGAGAAAAAGGACACCAAGTACGTGATTTCAAGGGTAAGAAAGAAGTTTCAAATGTACAATTCTTCATCTTCTAGGAGTTGGGACACTACGTGAATCAATGTACAAATCATCAGAGTATACCCCAAATGCTACTATTGGATAATAATATAGTTATGATAATACCGAAGATGAAGAGGAATGATTATATTTCTTATGTTTTTATTAATGTATTGTGTCATTTGAGTATTGTATTAATAATATACAAGTTATAATAATTATAGAATATATAAGGATTGTACTGTAGTAATATTTCTTTATGTACTTGAGATTGTGTGGAACCAAGAAAAGTGAATCAATAGTAGGTTAAATTTGTGGAAAATATATGGTTTAGAGTAAGATAAACTATAATATGTTTTTGATACTGAGGTAGTGATTTTGTAATAATACATGATTGATTTAGATAAATTATATTGGATATTCTTGACTACCTTGAAACTGACTAATGATTTGTATATTCCATCATTATTGGAGTTTACAACATTTTTGGATAGAGGGAGTATATCCAGTATTCTATAAGGAATAAGGGAGCATGAATGTAATAAAAAAGGTTTTATAGTAATTCAAGATGTTTCAGGGGTTCAAAAGAATACATGATGAAGGTGTTCACATGTTATTACGTGGAAAAAATGACCATCATTGTGTTTAAAATCCTTATATATTTTGTACTATGAGTTTGGACAAAAGTATTTTGGATAATTCTAGTTTGAGATTATTTTTTGGGTTTTCATAAAAAGGACAACCCGGTGGTCGGGCGATAACCCTTCGCATCCGACAAGGCCGCGAGACTTGAACCCGCAACCGAAGGGAGACAAGGGTATATCACCTACCACTGGCTCATGTGATGTCTTGGATTGAATAATGTTGTTTTTTTAAAAGGTCTAGTAGATTAATTATAAATTCATTTTTTTGTAACCCTATATGAATAGGATAAATAGAATATTTTTTAAGTTCTATTATCTTTTAAAGTGAAAGATGTGTTTGTGGTAGAAATTAGTTAAAGGATGGAACTCTACTTGTTAAGTATATATTTTTTTATTCTCTTATTCTATGAAGAAATTATTTCTTAAACTATAGGTAAGGGATATTAAAACTAAAATTATTTTATCCTAATACCTTAGTTTTTTTGAACCGATGATATTTTAAATCATCATAGATTGATAGCTCTGAGGCCCTCAATTCTAAAATTGTTTGTGACTAATGAACTCAATCACTCCATATAAATATTTATGTTTCCCTCCTATTATGTGTCTCTTATTTCCACCAATGTTCTTCTAATCGAGACCATAATTTTTTGGTGACTTTTTCATTCCTCTTTTCCTCTTATTAAGACTAAATTTTATTAACAGAATTTCTGATGTGGGTTTTCCCACAAAGGTATTTTTTATTTTAAACCTTTTATTTTCAAAGAACAATTTCAAATTTTTAGGAGGAAATTTATTGAAGGAGGGATGAATGTAACACCCCAAGATGTCCCAGTACATTATTTCTTCAAAGTAATTCAATTACATGCACTACACACAACACCGAGTTCAAGTGCACCAGGAATTACCAAACTAGCCGTTCAAACGCAGTTATGAATAGTATTAACTGAATTTTGAATTTTATATAAATCTTATAATTTTAGAATCCATATTATGAGTTTCTTAGACATAATGTAAGAAAAAATTAATTTTTTAAAAAAAAGAAGTAATTTAAAAAAAATACAATTTTACCCTTTTAATGGAGAACCCTTTTTAAATCTAATATTTTAAACTTTTATATATTAAATTTGACAAAATAAACTTATTCTTTAGAATCAGGACAAAATAATTTAGTTTCAATAAATTTTTGGTGTTTTTCTCATAACTTTCATATTTGGGTGAATAGTTGAAAATACTATATTTAAATTAAAAACAACTTTTTTAATCAAAATAGTTTATTGTGTTGAATTATAAATTTTAATGGTTTAGAAGTATAATTAGATTATATTTTTACCATTTAATCTAATGATTGTCATTGTATGTAATTTAACTTTGAAATTGGACCTAAACAAGTCTTAATCTTTTGATAGTTATTATTTCTTAAAAATACGCTTTTTGGTTTTGACAATGAGAATTAATTGAAAATTAATTAATGAAACTTATATGTTTTTAAATTGGTAAAATAGAATTTACTTTTGAATTTGGAATATCAAAATTATCTTTGTGTGATTTTTTGGTATTTTTCTGAAAACTTTCAATTTTTGATGAATAGTGAAAAACACTAAGTTATAGTTTAAAACCAAATTTTGATTTAAATAATTATTTATTTTATTTAAAATTATTTTAGGTCAAAATAGATACATAATAACTATATATGTTCAATGTAATTTATTGGGGTCAGTTTATAATAATTTTAGATATATAAAAATTTTATTGAACTTTTTACAGTCTTTTACCCACCTCCTAGGAGCATTTGAAAAATTATATAAAACTTAATTTTACAGCTTCTGTGAGTTGAAATTAAAAAATATGGGATACACAGCTAATATAAATGAGTAAAATTTGGTTCAATAAGATAAAAATAGTTTTTGGTGAATAGTAACTTTTTACTTTTATTTACCACGGTTAAAAGTAAACAGGGTAATTAAGGGTAAAAATCATATTATTATTAACCTAACATATGTACTAATTATATTTAATAAGTTTAATTTGACCAAAAACAACCTTCGAAATAAAATATGATCCATTAGGTCCTCTTGGATTGGATTAGGACATTTATTATTATTTAATTCAAAGAGGAGTTAAAAGTGTTAAATTCAAAGTTTAATAAATAATCCATTTTTAATAAAGGGTTACACATAAGATAAATTCGACTATAAGTATTCATTAGAAATATAAATAGATTTCATACATAATTGTATTTTATTTATAATTTTTAGATATTAAATAATTAAATTTATTTATGACAGAACGATGATGCAATAATTACCTAATTAATGAAATATTTAAATAATTGATATTATAAATATCAAAATAAATGTAAATTGAGACTTTTTATGAATTAAACAAAATTTATCGGTTAATATGACATTTTAGGTTTGGTTAGATTAATTTTTTTTGATGTAATAATGCTTTTATAAATTTAGCAAAAACATAATATCAAATAGTTTCAAAATTGACATAAAAGAGTTTTGAAAACAAATATTATACTATAAATTGATATTCTATTCCTAAAAATCCAAGGTTCAGAAAAAAAAACTTATATAATAATATGTGTATCATTAATGAACCACTTGGGGTTTTATGGAAGTATATAGTAAGTTTATTAACCATATAATATAAAAATACAAAGAGACATGGGAAATGTTAAAGAATTTAACAAAGAGTTAAATATAATAGATAAAGTTAATATAGTGACCCAAACCTGTCTAAAACCTATTGGTTGAGTGGTATTCGACCCATACCCACATTATCCTCTAAATGGTTTATTTTTGAGCAATTAGAAACTGAAAATGATTTTATTATACAATAATATTTCTATGTTTTCCTAAGGTGCCCCTCACCCCTCTTATAAAAGGGCACTTCCCCTTCTCTCAAATTCACACCTCCAAAGCCATTTGGCTCGGCCAAAACCTACCAAAATATCATCCCAACGTTCCTCCTTTAATCCTAGAGGACTTCATTTGGTTATAAAGCTATCCTAATTATCCCTTTTGATCAAATCAAAAGGATGAAACCAAAGAATAGGTAAATATTTCATCACCTCTTTCAAGTTCCTTTCTTCTTCCACTTCCTTTTTATTTGTTGTTTCCATTATAAAATAATAACTCCAGTATCGTATACATACTTTAATGTTATTATAAATATTGTATAACAAAATTCACTATTTTATCCATCCTTTGAATGACATGTCACCATACGTTCATACGTACGACTTATCATCTCCACATCGTGGTGTAATTGTTATTCGATACATTATTATTTGGATGGGTAAAATAATGATGTGTAATTGATGTAAATAATAAATATAACATGATAATGATTCTGTATATATGATATACCATCCAATTATATATTATTTTAATATGAAAATAATGATATTTTCACTCGTGCGTACGTACGGATTACCGTCTCCACGAATGTGATAAGATTCATTCCCCATTGTATCCATTCAAGACTAATTTTCATTAGATGATTAAAAATAATGTTTAAATACTTGATATAATTATTTATATGAATAATATACATCCCATCCATAATAAGTTTGACTCACATAACAAAGTATATAAAAGAAAATGAATCCGTTAACACCCAAAACAATGATAATTCTATATATTTTTAACAAAGAAATGTTAAAAGATCATATATGATATCAAATTAATGTATATGAATATTTTATAATTTAATAACAATTATTATACCATTATATAGGAGTTTAACCAACCCTCAACCAACAAAAATTACAAGGTAAGGGTTAATTCTACAATCTCTTCATTGTCCGAGGTTGTTTATATGTAATTATCTATTGGGACCTCTTTGTCATCCACATCCATATTTCTTAAAAATTTATTTCAAAACATTTTTAATAGGAAATGGGGTAAATTAATTTATACCCTTATTGGACCTTATATGTTTGGAATGCAATATTTCTGTCATTTTCCAAAAAAGGTACTTTATGACCTTTTCGACAAAATCAAAGTAAGAATGTGTTTTTAACTTATATAGCGAGTGCGGCTATTTTACGCCATTATAACATTATCAAAGCTTCCCTTACAAGCTTATAAGAATATTTTCAAATATAAATATTTTATTCTACAATTAAATGACTTTTAAATGATTTCAAAATATAAAGAGATATTTCTCTAAAATGGTTTTGATTTTATCTATGTATACATCCTTTGATTGATTTTAAGTTTTCTTGAAGTCGATTTATTATGATACAAAACATCGATATTGTATTGAAGGTTTTGTGATATTTTTGAATGGGGATGTGTTATTTTATACCATTAATGATTTATGGATAAAGTATTGAAATTTTTTTTCCTAGTTTTAATATGAATGTTTATGTTATGTTTAAACCTTTTCATATAAGGAATTCATTGGACTTAGTAAGTGAAGGGTGGAGCCCACTATATCTCCTCAATGAATCGGTCAGTCTGATGAGAAAAAAAAGTGTCTTGGAACAAGGCCTTGATAAAATCTTATTTGTAGTCATAGCACAAGGCCTTGACTATGTGGTTATGAAAGTCTGGCATTATGCATTTCATCATTAAGAAAGTGGATATTGATATTTCATGTGATTATTAGACTAGTAGAATATCCATGTGAGTATGTATATGGAATTATTTTGATTTATATTTTCCTTATTATGATTAATTTTATGTTGAAAATCCCTTTGTTTTAGTTCTATTCATTTCCTTAAATGTTTATTTTTATTTATGAAAGATTCCGCTATATTGTTATTTTTATTGAGCGTCTTAGCTCACCCATTGATATGTTTAATTTTTACCAGGATGTGTAGAAGTATATTATGACTGACCAGTAGGGATAATTTATAGGATCTCAGTGTTTTCTATGGAAACAATGTTTGTGTAATTTTCCATTTATTGTTGTAATGTAAACCATATGAATGTATCTAGTACTTCAAAGGTACTAAACTAATCGGGATTTCAGGACTTGATATATTGTGAACATGCCAATGTTATGTAATAATGCACCGACTCTGGGTATCTGGGGTCAGGGCGTTACACCTTTTATGATTACATTTATACATTCATATGTAAATTTATCTTTTTCTTAGGGTAAGTTTCATAGTTTCATTAGAATCATCTTCTTTTATGAGATACCTCCTCAAAAAAGTTTGACATTGGAAAGAATTAATCTCTTTATTTCCAACAGATCATTGTCCTCCATGTCTATATTTTTCTTCACTAAAATATTTTACACACTTTTTGGGAACTCAAATATGTATTAATTGATGTGATATACTTACTTATCATCACCAATTTTAAAATAATATTTTTATTTCTTTATTTATGAAGTTATTTCTTAGTAAAGGTGTTATAAAATTTTAAAAGGATTTACAAATAATGGATATATATATTATCATACACTCCGCATTTTCTCAATACAAACAGTTTTATTATTGAGCAATCCCTTTTAAAGATATTTATTAAAAATTAAGGATTAAATATATCTCAAAAGTTATATTTCCATTTTCTAAAATTACTTTTCAAAATAAATTGGTGATTTTGTCTCTTATATATTAATTATTAAAATTCGAAAAGAGTATTATTGATAATTATTTTCAGAAGAATAGATTTCCTATCATTTTGAAAATTCTTCCCCTTGTATTTGAACGTTAAATTATTTTTTCTTTATTAAATGAGTTTTTTTATCGGGTTTACAAGTAAAAGGTACATTTTCATCATGATTTAATAGTAATATTATACTATTATTCTTAAAAATATTCTACATCTACCCATAGTATTATTACCCTATGATTTCAAAAATGAGAATTATTTAATCTCTATAATAGAAAGGATCAAATATTTCTATTATCTTTCCAATTTATTTCATTTTAATGATTTTTCTTCCAAATGATTTCTTCTATAACCCAACTATATTTATTTTTTTTGATATCAGGGTGTTCAGTTGGATTCGATACATCAATTTATTATGAAAATTATTGACTTAACTATGTAACCTTTATCTATACAGTGTAAATACTATATTCTATATTATTTGGATTGAATATTCTTTACCTAGAAAGTAAATAGTAGTATAATGTTATGTATTGAATATTGTACGTATAACCAAGTAAAAGTAAAAAAATATTCTTTTAATTGGATTTATTATTTGTTTGAAAAAATAAATAGAAATAATTGGTTTTTATATTCCACTATTTATTTGGTTATCTAATATTAATGGGGGAATAAGTGGATATTTTGATAATATATTTTCATTTTCAATAATACCATTACAAGTTCATATTTATTCAATTTATAGTGACAAAAAAATTGTGGTAATAATAGATTTTATGAATAATATTTTTTATAAGTCCCTTGATTATTATTGTAGTGCTGTTTTTGTATTAAATTTAAATTTACTCAATGTTGGAAAAGAATCACGAGAAGAAATTACATTTATTTGCAGCATGGTATTTATGAAAATTTCATTAAATAATATTTTTGGATTCAATATGTGAGGTCCCTTGGTCATGTTCCTTAAGATAAGGGAATATCTATAGATCTTAAGAAGTTTTATTAAATGATTTATTATAAATGTACAAAAAAACTTTTTGAGACTAAGATTTTCCTTGGGTTTTCTGGATAGTATTAGAGATTCATTATATTTTTTTGAAACTATATCCCCCAAAAAAATAACTGATTAATAAAGGAGTAATGTTTTAATGGTGTTAGAAATATCATGAATCATTCAAGGAGTGAAATATGAGACTATCTTTAGCACGAGTTCTGATTCTCCCCAAAATCCAAGATAGCTATAAAGATTATTGTGATGAATAAAATTTGGTCTTGTGATATGTCCTGATGTAGAAGAGTAATGTCTTAGATTATGGTTCTAGGTAGTAATGATCTCATGAAAAGACATACCCTATTTATGAATTATCAATAATTATTGTTATTTATACGTTAAGGTTTTGTCTTCATTGACTTTTCAATGAGGTGATCTTGATATATACGGATTAAAATACATGGAAATGTATCTTATCATGGAATGAAATAAACATGTGATAGTTTATATTGATAAAATATCTTTAATAATTTTATATTGAATAGATGAATGCAATTGTAAAATAAAATACAACATCATATGATTTAAGAAGGAAAAACCCAACTCAAGTCCTAAAAGAAGTTCAAAATTAATGGCAGATGATGATATTGTTGGTTTACTTTAAAATAGCGGTGATAAAGACATGAAACTAAGTCATTTTCCCTAGTATAAATATGATATACTTGTCAGCAGATCTAGTGAAATAGGGTAAATTATCCAATGATATATATAAGAGGATACAAGATTCCCAAAATGGTCAAGAGACCATCAAGGGGTGATCAATTGTAGTGGATTTAAATATTTATTTTAGATTTTTGATAGTGGTTCATGTGGAATTTAGGATTTTTTTTGGAAAATCATCACCATTCAAGTTTGGTGGTACATCCTATAAGAACCAAGATATATCCTGAAATCAAGTGATAGTTTTGGTGGCTGAGAATGTGATGGAGTATTTCTAATTTTGTTATTCACAATTTTTTAATTAGTGAGTGAAGATAGAGAATAAATCGATGAAAGTATTATTTTATAGTTATCTATAATTTTAATACATATATATTACATATTATTATATGAACATTCATTATATAACATCTCAATATATTCTAGAATAGTAGAGGTCTAGTATCTTTGGAAACATGGAAACATAAAGAACCAGAATATAGATTTATCCTGAAATGTTATTCATAACAAGAACCCTTATTATACATACTATACTTAATACCTTTCTTCATAACCTGATGAATGAAAACATAATTAAGTATGATCTTAGATGCTGAAAAAGGTTAAATAAGAAAGATATCAATGACCACCTAAACTTACCATGAGAAATAAGGTTTGAAAAAATTAGAATAACTTTTCAAAACCTTAAACTACATTAAAAAGGTCAAAACCATTATTAATGAAATAAATATTGGTATTTCATAACATTATAATCATAAAGTAGTCAGAAAACATGATCCATGAGAGTATAACATTGGCATAAGACATGGAATCATGGAATAACCATATAAAATCATTTATTTTATAGTTAATGTTAATTTCAAAGATTATCTCCATGGAATGGGTTAAATACCAATTCTAACATTGTAGTTATGTTTTAATTTCAAAAATATCATAGTGTATAGATTCAATTACTAAACTAGGTTCACTCCCCATTCTATTTATATTTAACTCATGATATATTAGCCATTACCCAATGAATTGGAGGGCTATATAATTATGGACCCATCCATCATTGGTTATAATGTATCAACCATACATGGATATAACATAAATATTGTACTTTTTTATAATATATCCATACATCACATAATAAAAACCATACATACATGTTCTATAATATCATAAAACGTTTATCATATCACCACATAATAACCCATGAAAAGAAAATTGATTTCTTAAACATTTCAACATTTCATTGTAGCATAACCCATGGAAGATAAATGGGTTTCATAAACATGAAAATTAACCATATAGAGAAACATTTAGAATGGTTTCATTAGATAATATCTATATTAAATCCTAATTAACACAAAATCATGTTCTCATATATGAAAATTTCATTAAAATATCACTAAAATATTTCCTATGGAAAATAATCTTTACACTATGAAAATAACTTCTAAAATAAAAAAATTAACAAAATATTTTTGGAAATATTTTATTTTAAAATAATATTTTGAAATAATAAAGGAATATTTAGAAAATTGTGTGGCCATGATGTTGGTAAATTCCATTCATTCTATATAAGTTAAAATAAAACATTCTTTTCAAATTTTTGATAAAATTAATAAGGACCTAGTTAAAAAAATGATAAGATGATTCCCATTAAATAATTTTATAAAATGTAAATCATGGGTAAAAATGTTTTTAAATAGTTATATTATGATATTAAAAACATTTTTTAAAACATTTTATAAAAACATGCAAATGTAAGGATAAGATTCCAAATTGAATTGTAAAACATAATCAATTTTCCATAAAAATGTTTGTTCAATCTCTTCTGAACTTAAAGAGTGGAAAATGAAAGGAAAAAAATTTATCTTCATAAATAACAAGAGTATAATAAAATTAAAATGGATTAATTATATAAGGATCATATGAATTTCTCTAATATAAATTCAATCCTAAACTATCAATATTAAAATGGGATCGAAACATAAGTTCTATACCTCTAGTATGACTTCCTCTGTACATGCTCGAACCTACTATATAATATATAAATATTTATTATAAATATAATAAATAACCATAATAATATATATCATACCATATATTATTTAATTGTAACCTTCTATCACATGTTCATTAACAATTCTGTATTATAATCACTATTTCAAGGTGATACTTGCTTCGTTTAATGCATGTTTTGGTTTTTTAGTTTTGGACCTTGTAATTTGATCATAATTAAATAATATCCATATAATTAATTATGATATAAATATAATATATATTAATTATATTAATATTTATCATCATCCATAATATAAATAGATAGAAGAATCAATTTCACCATTCATAGAGATAGCAAGCCGTACATATGCATGAATGTTGTTTCCCTTTTTCAATGGATGGAAATAAATAAAGGTAAATAATAAGTAAACATTACATATTAATTATTTTATCATATATATCATATATATTCATTAAATATATTTTTATTACCTTCTATGCTTAATTGGTAATGAAAAAAATCACATTACTTAATAGAGGTGGTAGTCCCCACATATACCCGAATGATGTTATAATTTTACAATGGATTAAAATATAAGAAGTTATATTATATATTGTCATTAAAGAATATTAATTATGTCATAAATATCATATATAAACCTTTAAATCATCATAATAACCATCAATGAAGAATGTTGATGGAAAATTTGTTATATCTCTACGTGAAGAAGGTAACCAGTATATATGCACGAGAGATACATTCACTTCCTGTTTGATGGGAAAGAGGATGTATAATGGTCAATTCATAATGATAATACTATATTATCATATTTAAGATACTAGATTTATTATTTTATGATGAATATAAAAAATTTATATGAGGTAAATTAAGAATTAAAAAGAAAGTGATCAGTTATGGAGATTACCTCTCCTTTGCAAGAAATCCTTTTCATCACCTCTTAAGAGTCTGAGGATGGACTTTTGGGAAATGAAGAACATATATAACTTGGATAAGGAAGTTTATAAGGTATTATTATATGGTATGTTTGATATATAATACTAAAAGTTGTGTAATGAAGAGAAAGGAGGGGTGTCCTTTTATAATTGAAGGGTGGGTCACTTTTGGAATTTCTTAAAACTATTAAATTAATATAAATTAATTTTGAGGTAAAAAAGTATCCAAATTAATAATCTTAAAATATAGTATGAGAATGAGTCTAAATAATATCTTCAAAAAAAATTTGGACCAGTTTTGGATATGATTTTTACCCTTATCTTTTAGTTTTTAGACCTTGTTAAATATTTTGACAATTTCTATAATATTAAAGTTTTGTACCCTTTAAGGGTTAATAATTTTACTATAAAATAAATAAATAAACATAAATGGAGCCTGAATTATGTTTAAAATAATATCCTATTCATTTTGATGAATATAATATGTTTATGAATTTTTAATCATTTAATACAATATTACTTATAATAAAATATCATTTATTTATTTTTGAATACTATTAATCTAATTTGAAATTAAATACATCAATAAAAATGGGAATTTAAAAATAATTATTCAAGATATCCCTAATATCTCATATACAATAATAAATTTTTTTGGCTCAATAAATCATAAAATTATGTCACTTTTAATATCTTTAAAATCATTTATTATATTTTTATATTAATTGAATAAATATTTTATTTTCATTGCATATGAATTTAAGGTAATTATTTAATAACTAAAAAATATAAATCAACTATCATCATGAAATTAATTAAATTATTCCTAAAATTACTATTATTATTCATTAAAAAAATTATTTTCCCCTATGTGAAGATATAAGTGATATTTAAAACTATGAGAGTGAAATTTTGTAACATTATTTAATTAAATAAAATATAGGTCATTTTCAAGGAAATGTGTCCATAAAACAAAATTTTTTCAAGAATATGGTTATAAAATCAGAATTAATTTTCACCAATATGAACTAGTATGAAAAATTATGTCCATATCACTTAGTTTTATCCTCAATTAACCTAACTTACACTTTACCGATGTGATAAATTTACCACGGTTACTAATCATATTGAAAAAAATAAAAGTAGACTATTTTGAAAATTTAAACCAAAATTAAAAATATTGTATCAATTTTCTTTGAAATTACATATCTATAATTAGAAGATATTAATTTTAAAAAATAAGCATGAAAAACATGAAAAAAAACCTTTAATAAAAATATTCCTTTTAAACATAAAATATATTTTAATATAATCTCATGATTAAAAATATTAAATGAATGCTAAATTTTTTCTTGAATATATAATATATACTTTTCAATAATTTAATTCACCAAATTGTGATTAATTATTTTCAGTATGATTAAAATACATTTGAGAATAAAATTTTTTTTTTCAAAAAAATACTTTTACATATAAATTTTTTTTATAAAAAATTCAAACATAATATTGATTAAAATTAACATAATTAGAATATATAATACATAATAGAACTAATTTTAAATTGAAATAATTTTATAATAAAAATGATCATTGTACTTGCTTGAAATGAAAATATAGCTTTTAATAAAAATCTTTTTTAAAAAATCGTAGTTTTCAGAAAATTATCAAAAATTCACCCTAATGTAATTTTGAAAATATGAATTAAAAAATGGTTATATTTTAATCAATATAATATCTAAATATTTCAAAAATTAATGAAATTAGTTTCTCAAAAATTTTAATGAAAATCATGTTTTTACGAATTCTTTTTTGAAGAATATATTGAAATTACTAAAAGTTGAGTGATTATTTACTAAACATATATCAATACATTTATATTGAGTATGAAATTTATATAAATTTTGTAATGAATTTAATACTATTCATACCCTCTAATTTAATATCTAATTTATATTGATTATATGTAAAAAATAATATTTCATGGGTCATTTAGGCTTGGTGTTGCGTATCTTGTATGTTTTTAAAGATAATATTATTTTAAAATAATGGGATGTTATATTATCCCACTTTTAAAATATAAAATCCATTTAATTAGAACATATTATAAGAAATGAAATGTTTAATATTTGTAATTTTTTTGAAAACACACAACATAAAAATAGATGATAAATTTTATTATTAAAAAGAGGGAAATGTAAGTATGAATGTAACCAAAACTAGGTTTATGAATAGTTAAACATTAGTGAGAAGTGAAAATATGGACATGTAAGTGAAATATAATTCCCAAGGAATAATAGTGAGTTATAGAAAACATGTTTAGAAGAATTTTAACAAACTAAAAACCATGAATTCATGAAGGATTAAAAGACAATCTTTAAAGTATAATTGAATGTTATAGGAAAATTGTTTTTGTAAATATCCTCATCCTATAGTTAAGGAATTAATTTAGAATCTAGAATAATAATGTAAGGAATTATAATTACTTGAGAAGTATAATTTCACCCTTTAATTACTTTCTACCACAATCTAATATATTTCTCTAAATGATGTGTATTCGAGGTGAATATTTGAATGACTAAAGCATGAAAATATAATTCTAAAGGATTGAAAAAGTATATAATGACATTCCTCCAATATTTAGAAATTAACCAAAAAAATTGATAGAATAAGAAAATTCAAAAAATGAAAAACCATTATATTAAGAAAAAAACATTAATTTTATATTCCTTAATTACCTCAATAGCCTCAACATTAAATAATTTTATTAATATCAGAGGCTATGTCATTTCCTTTTTCTTACATCTTTAAAAAATAAATTTCATTATTACAAAATAATATTTCATATCATATCACTTGTTAAACCAATGTTTTATAAATATCTAACCCCACTTTAACATCTCCAAAATATCATTAATCACCATGAGAAATAACTATATAATCATTTAATATATAGACATTCACTAATATATCATGAATCTAATTTTGATAATAACTTGAAAGGAAATCCTTTACTAGACTATAAATATCTCTAAAAATAACACCTTGGTAATGAATAAATTTTCAAACAGTAAGATTATCTATATCCCACAATCTAGTAAACCATACTTAACTTAACATCAAATCATATACCAACACCAAAGGTTTTTCTAAACCTTAATATAATATTCTTCCTAATATCCCCCAAAATTTTGAAATAAATTTAAAATACCATCACTTAAAACATAAAAAGATTGTTTTGATTCCCTCGTACTTATAATAAAATTTAAAATTATAAGACCATAATGGTATCCATAACATCTAATTTATCCTCACATAAATATATATATAATTAAAAAATTAACAAAATCCTTAATCCTGTAATTATATAAAAAACTTTTTAATATATTCTATAAATATAAAATGAAATAATTATCATAAAATATTTCCGAAATAAATTTTTCAAAAACTAATAAATTTCAAGGTCATCAATACTATCCTATGAATTTTACCACTCTATTTATGTAAACTGAACATTTATTTTAAAATAATACTATCGAAAAATCCTTATATGTTTCATGATCAAAGATATAATTGACAAAAAAACTTATGAATCCTATCACCTGAAAGGTATTTCATTAGTATTGAAGTTAACCTATATATTATAGAATTGGATCATATTTTACCCATATTCCACAAACATATTAAATTAAACTATAAATGGTACCTTTGGATGATCTTCATTTGCCTCCATTAAATTCTTCATTTTCATTGGAAATACTTTCCCTATACCCTTTATTTCCATATAAAAAATATCTTTTTATTTTACTACGACATTTACTTGAGTGTTTCTTCCCACATTATCTACATATAGTATACTTATTCTTCTTTACTTTATATTTTCAACCCACAGATCTCTCAGAGAACTCTATATTAATCTTCATTAGTGGGTATGGGATTTGGATAAGGTGAATGATATAAATCATATATCATGATAACTGATTAGGAATAATCATAGGGTTTTTCAGTAAACATCTCTTTTGATTTACTTTCTCATTAGGAAAATCATTTTATTTTCATTCAGTGTTAACATGTATCCTCTTTATTCTAGCCATTAAATAAACCATAAAGTATAGTGTGATAAAAAAAGTTAGAGTGGAAAACCACATATTAATGAAAAATAATTTATTAGATATCTTAACCATGAAACCTTATGTTTATCCAAGATCATCTGTGATCATTACCAAAAAATTAGGATTTCTTCCTATACATAAAACTATCGCTAGGGTTCTCACTAAAGTTTTCTCATCCTAGTGTCCAAAGTTTAACTAAACTTTACTATAATACCAAATATAACGACACATAATTTTATTACATAGCTATTATATCTTACTAGATGAAAATTCATAACATAACATTTCAATCCACACAAGAATAATATAGGTCTAGTTTATTTTGAAGCCTAGACACATAATCAACTATATAAAAAATTCATCCCATTAAGTTCTTCATAAAAATCCCCATTTTTAGAAATACCATATGTATTATCTTTCTTCATATCCTAGTGATAGGAAACATAATAAAGGGTGAGCTCATATGCTTAGTAAGGGAAAATAAATGAGATATCAATTATTATTTAAGAATTACATGAGAGTAAAAGTATGAGAACTTAAGAATAACAATTGAAAACCATACCCTTCCTATAAATTATCATAGTCTTAATTCATGGAATAAATAATGGTATTTAAAAACATATGAATAATAAAGGAATAAAATAACATGACACATGAGATAATAACATTGATATAATATGTGGAATTGTGGCATAATCATTGAAAATCTGTTCCATAATTTTCAAGGATCAATTCCAAGACAGTCATAGTGGAATGGGTTCACTCCCCATTCCATCATATTAGACAAGGTTCAATACCAAGACTATAATAGTGTAAATAGTCCCTTACTAAACGGGTTTCAATCCGCATTCTAGTCTTTTTTTTGTCTCATGAGATATCAATCATTACACAATACGATGAAGGGATATGTAATTATTGCCCCAATCATCCTCAGTTATAAGGTGACTATCATATTTGGTTTTATTGAAACCACCAAAAATAGTTATTAATGTATCTACCCATAACATATGGAAATCCATAAATATTTTTTACAAAATATCATAATTAATTCATCATATTATCACATCATAACCCATGTAAAGAAACCATGTTTCATAAACAATTCATCAATTCATCATAGCACACACAAGGAAAAATAAATGGGGTTCATAAAAAATTCACCAAAATAAACATTATCAATCCAAATAAAGACTAATAATTGTATTATTTTAACATATACCTAGTAATACATAATTAATATCAATTATATTATCATATATGAATATTTGGTTAAACGTTCAATGAAATATTTCTTAGGGAAAATACAATTTCCATATTGAAAATAATTTTTAAAATAAAAAAATTTAATTTTTTTATTTCAGTATTGCCTTTTAAACAAGTTAAGTAATATTGAAAACATTTATTGGTTATGATGGTGCAAAATTCTGTTTTATCTTTACAATTTAAAAGAGTTTTTTTGTCATATTATTTGTAAAATTTAAGAAGTACATCATTTGAAAAAAATATGATTACTTTTAAAACATTTTAAGAAGTTATTCAGGTGTAAAAATTTCATTAAAATAATATATGATAATATTAATTAAATTCTCAAAACCACTTTATAAATACCTTGACATTGAAGACAAATATTCTCAATTTCATAGTAAAACAAAATTAGTTTTCTTAAAAATAATTTTTTCTTTATATTGAGTATTTAAAGAAATTAAAATGAAATTAAACCATTTATTCATCATAATAACCAGAGGAGAATAAATATTAAAGGTATTAATTTTATAAATATAATATAATTTCCTTTAATGGTAATTCAACCATAAACATCCCCAATTAAAATTGGACTCAAACATAAATCCTTTACCTCAGGTTTGAATTACTCCATATGTGATTGAAAATATTTTATAATAAATATTGAGTTATTATAAATATATTCTTGATCTATAATAATATATATCATATCATATATTATTTACTTATAACCTTTTATGAATTTTTCCTTAAAAAATATTTATTTAAATCACAATTTCGGGTGATAACTTCTTTGTTTTTCATATATATTCTATTTCGAAAGTTTTAGTCCTTGTACCATGATATTACTTACATAATATATATAACATTAATTATTAAATAAATGTATTATATATTCATTATATAATTATTTATTATCATCCATAATATAAAGAAAAAAATAAATTTCACTGTTAATGGAGATGGTAGGCTATACATATGCACGAACGCTATTTCTATTTTTGACTGATGAAATGAAAGAAAGGTAAATAATAATTCATATTTTCAGAATCATTATTATGTAATATATATATATATATATATTATATTTTTATTAAATATAGCCTTATTACCAAATTAGGTAAAATGGAAATGAAAAACAAATCACATCACTTCAGGGAGGTGGTGGTCCACATACGCAAGAATGACATTTTCATTTTTCTATAGTTTCAAATGTAAGAAAGTAGGTGTGATATTATAATTATATAAGAAAAAATATTTCATAAATATCATATATAAAATTTGAAACCATTATAAAAACCATAAGTGAAGGATAGTTATGAAAAATGAATAATATTTCTACGTGGTGACGATAAGCTGTATATACACCCGAATAATACTTTCACATCCAATTTGATGGGAAAGATGATGGATAATAGTTATTTATTATAAATAAAGAAATTTAATTAAATTTAGAATTCTTAAAATATTATTTTATGATTAATATAACATATTTATAAGATGAAATATAATAATTAAAATGAAAGTGACCCATTATAGAAAATAACCTCTCCTCTGAAAAAAAACATTTAGGTCTCCTCTTATGGATCATAGGGTTGGTGTTTTCTGGAATACCAAAACCTACAGAATGTGTTTAACAAATTTTAAAAGGTAATTTTCATGGTATGGTCAATTTAAAAGAGTAAAAGTAGTGTAAATTAGAGAAAGTATGTGTGGCCTTTTTATAATTTTAGGGTGGGGTACTTTTGGAATTTCATACAGTATCGTATTAATATAAATTAATTTTGGTAAACAATGTATTCAAATAGATTATATTAAAGCATAAAATGAGTATGAGTATAAATAATCGCATAAAATAAAACTTGAACATGTTTTGGGAATTATCTTTTAGTTTTTACCATTAGTTAAACCTTTTGGAAATTACCACAATGTTATGTTTGTCTACCCTTTAAGAGTTAATATTGGTAAATAAAATGAAAAAAATACATAAATGGACCATTATTGTTGTTTAAAATTAAATTTAATTAATTTGGATGAATATATTATTTTTATGAATTTTAATTCATTTAATAAAACATTATTAATTATAAAATATCATTATTGTCATTTTTAACACTATTCATTTAATTTGACTTTAAATATATCATGTAAAAGGGAAATTAGAATATCATTATTTAAAACCATCATAATATTTCTTGATGATCTATAAAATTCATTGCACACATTAGATCATTAAAATTATAAAGCTTTTAATATTATTAAAATCAAATATTTTATTAGTTAGTTAATTGAATAAATATTTTATTAGCATTAAAAATCATTTTGGATAATTATTTAATAAAAAAATTACAAATGAATTAACATAAGGAAAATAATTTTATTTTTCATAAAATTACCATTAATATTCATCCCCCAATTTATTTTTCCCTTATGTGAACACATAAGATATATTTAAAACTAAAAGAGTGACATTTTTTAACTTTCATTGATTTAAATATTATATAAGTCTTTTTCATGGAAAAGTGTCTATTAAAAAATAAATATTTGACCCCAAGGTTATAAGGGTATAATTAAATTCGTATAAAAAAATATTATTAAAAATAATGATCTAATCACTTAGTTTTGACCATGATTAACCTCATTTACCCTTTACTGAGTGAATAAATTTTACTATAGTTACTATTCATGTTGATGAAAAACAAAATGGTGCTATTTAAAAATTTTTAACATACTAATTCCAAATATTTAATAAATTTTTCGAAATTTAATACATATAAGTGGAAGAAATTAATTTTAAAAAATAGGTGCACAAAACACGATAAAAACTACCTTTTTGAAAAATATTGTTTTTTAAGAAAAAAAATGGTTCCATTCTTATCAAATTATTAGGAAAATATTAAATTATTGTTAAATTTTATTTATTGAATTTATAATATATAAATTTCATTAAAATAATTTGCCAAAAGTGATTAATTTTATTTATTAAGATAATTATACATTGAGTAGATTAAAATAGTTTTTCAGAAAATACCTTTTACATATAAAATTCTTTTTATACCAAATTCAAACATAAAATTGATTCCAATAAACTGAATTAAATTATTTAAAACAAAAGATAACTATTTTTATATTGAAACCATTTTATAAAAAATGGATCTAGACCATTGTTGAAATGAAAATATAGTTTTCAATAAAAACTAGTATTAAAAAATCATACCTTTTATAAAATTCTGAAAAATTCATCTTATGTTAACCATGACATACTGAATTGAACAATAATATTTTTTATCAAATATAAACATTAAATGTTCTAGAAATTTATTATAATATTTTCTTATAAAAATCAATAAAACCCATTTTTTGATGAAAAAGTTTTTTCAGAATAAAATTTATTGACTAAAAATATAGTATTTATTTTCTAAAAATTTAATAAAAAATTTTATTTAGTAGGAAATTTATATATATCTATAAAATTAGTTAATTCTATTCAGGTCTATAACACCCCAACACTTTTATGAAATATTTCTATTTAAAAAATTTTATATCTTCGATATCTTGCAATACCCAAAACAATGAGTTTAGATGAAGCACATAAAATTATTAAAGCATTATGTTTCCATTATCATCTATCCATTGGATTGGTGGGTAAGGATAGTAATAAATAAATTATTAAAAATATATGGTAAAAAATTTATAAAATTAATTGATTATTTTTCAATTATTAGAAGAAAAAATGCAAAAAATTAAAAATAAAATTGATGTTTTTTATGAAAAATTATTTTTATGAGCACAAGGTATTTTTTTTCAAAAGTATTGTTGAATTATTTTAATGATATTTATATATAATATTATTATTAAAATGTTCTAACTTTCAAAAAATATTTTTGTAAGCGTAAGATAATAATAAGTTCATTTCTATGCTTAAAAATATATTTATTTAATTATTGTTTTTGTAGCATTTTATGAAATTAATTAAAAATAAGTTAATGACATTTATAGTTATTAATTTATATAAAATGAATTAAAAATTTAGAATCATGATGTCTAAATTTTGTAATTTGGGACCATTTTGATAGTCTGAATAGTATCAATGGTAACATTTATCACCACGGTAAAGGGTTAATTGGGTTAATATAGATTAAAAATAAGTGATAAGCCCAAATTTTTTATCCAATTTCTTATTGGATGAAAATTTTTTTACCATAAACAATTTAGGTTCAAAATTATGTTTTTTAGTTGACACTTGTCCACAAAAATGAATTATATATTATTTTAATGAAGGAAAGTAACAAAATTTTACTCTCTTAGTTTTAAATGTCCATTATGTGTTAACATATAGACAATGACTATTTATGAATTAATATTAGTTTTAATTTTTTGAATAATGAAATTATATTCATAAAAGTGTTTTATTTATAATTTTCAGGTACTATATAATTTACTTAAAAGCTTAATGAACACTAAAATAGTATTTATTCAATTAATAGAAAAATAAAATTATGTTTTTAAAAAATATTAAAAGTGATCTAATTTGAGTGAGTTATTGTGTATCATGATATTTATATATGTATAAGAAATACTAGTATTGTATTAAAATATTACATTTTAATTAAAACACTGAATTTGGGTCTTTTAAGTCAAATTAAATGAGTAGTGTAAAAATTGACAATAATGATATTTTATCAAAATAAAAATCTATTTAATTATTTAAAAATGATAAAAATCATGAGATAAGAAAAATTGGATAATATATGGTATAAAATGTCATAATGTGTCTATTTATGTTCCAATTGTCTCTTTATAAGTAAAAAATAAAACTATTTATTATTGAAAAATTTATTACTATAGTAAAAATTAAAATTTGTTAACTAAGGGTTAATCAAAATGGCAATATTTATTATTAAAAAAACATTTATAATTTATATTGGATTATTTTATTAAAAATATATCCTAAATTAACTTTTAATAACTATAATTTTGGAGGCATTTAGATTGAGAATGAATTTTTTTTATAATTTAATCTTTTGAGAAATTCCAAAAGTTCCCCTCACTTTAATTATAAAATGGGACTTCTCCCATAACTTATTTACACCACTTTGAGATTTCTATTAAAAAAAATCTTCCAATTTATCTTATAAAATCCCATATAAAAATTATAGAGGTTTCGGTCTTTTGAAAAGCCCCACCTAGAGCCATTTAAAGGAAATCCAATGGAATCATTTTAAAGAAGAAGTAATCACCCCAACAGATCAGTTTCTTTTAAATATTATTTACCTAATATAAATATATTGTATTTATCATAAAATAATAAATTACATTACTTAAATATGATTAAAGTTTAATATTATTATTTAAAACCCATTATACACCATCTTTCTTATTAAATGAGAAGTGAAAGTATCCCTCGTACATACATACGACTTACCATCTTTACATACCGGTACCATTAATTTTTAATAACCTTAATTTAGGGATGGGTATTATTATGGGTTTAATATTTATGTATGATATTAATGAAACAATTATAATCCTTTAATAATAATATAATTTCGACCTTCTTATCATCTAATACTTTAGGAAAGAGTAACATTTCTTGTTTATATGGGTTGGATGCCACCTCCACTAAGTGATGTGATTCATTTTTCATTTATATATTACATGTAAGGTAATGAAGATGAATATTATTAGTATATATTATATATAATATGTTTTAATTATCATTTAAATGTTAATTATTATTTACAGTTC
Organism: Viscum album; assembly: GCA_963277665.1. Lineage (NCBI taxonomy): Eukaryota > Viridiplantae > Streptophyta > Magnoliopsida > Santalales > Viscaceae > Viscum > Viscum album. Next base: position 1,283,256,946 of record OY728136.1, on the reverse strand, counting down.
ATTTGTTCCATCCATTGAAAAATGAAAACAATATTGATAAATACGTATGACATATCACCTCCATGAATGGTGTAATTCATTTTTCTATTTCAAAATTGTATGTATGACTATAACTATTTATATAATTAATTTAAATAATATTTTTATCATTATTAATATTGGCTGTATTATGGAACTATGAAAAATGTATAAGGAAAAAAACATGTGAATTGAAATAATCATGATAAATGAAAGAGTTAACACCCCAAAATGACGATTCTAATAAAGAATTATTGTTAAAAGGGTGTCTTAAAATTTTATAAAGGGATCATATATGATATTATGAGTATTAAAATTAATATTCTTAAAATTATAGTAAATATAAATTTATTATATAAGAATTTAGAGTACAATAAAAACAAGGTGAACTTGAGGTAAGAGTTTTATTTCACAATATCATGCATATTTGGGATTACTTATGTTTAAGTATCCACTAAGGAATATTTTTATTCCATGTTAATATTTTATAAAATAGTTTTAAATTATGTTATTACCATTATCATATGATTTTTTAGAGTACCAATGTTTTACTTTTTATATTACATTTTTAAAGGAACCATCTTTTTGTTTTCCAAACAACATACATTATGTGTTTTCTGAAAAAAAACATTGTAAGAATTTTTTTAACTTATAAATCATGAATTTATTTTCCCACCATCATTAATAATGTTTTTTTGAGGATAAATTTTAAAATTTTGGAGGTTATTTTTAAATAAATGTTTTTCATTGATATTTTCATAGTGTTTTAAAGAAGTTATTAAAAAATGGAAATATTATTTTCCTTGAGAATTATTCAAAGTGATATTTCAAAATAATTTTCCATCTAAGATGAAATAATTTTATGTTATTTAAGATTTATTAAGTATATTATCTAAGGATACCATACATATTATTCCTCTATATTGTATATATTTATGAATAATTTTTTTTAAATCCAATTTATTTTACTAGTATTATTATATAATGAAATATTAATAAAACCATTTATTTTATATGAGTTATGCTATGATGAAATATTTTAAAACCCAATACTTTCCATAGTTTATAATATGATTAATGTTTTAGGATATTGAGGAAAAATATTTTTGATTATCATTATGTGATGGGTGAGACCTATATCACAATATAATGAATTATGTAAATAATGATATCTCATGAGATAAATAGAAATGGAATGGGTAGTGAACCTAGTTCAGTAATGTGCGTTATCCACCATGGTAGTCTTGAGAGTGAACATTAACTACTACAATGGTTTTTTTAGTGAAACCATTCAACTATGATAGAATTTTAAATATTCCCTGATTATTATGGAAATGAATTTTATGATTATATGCATGACAAAATTCAATGCATTATGTCAATTTTATACTCTCATGAATCATGTTATTTGATTTAATTATCACTCATGGATTATAAAATCCCAAAATTTATTCCATGACCTAATATTATGATCCTTGATATGAAATGTATGGTTTTAAATCATTATTATCATGTTCTACCCTTATCCTCATATTATTATTATTATGTGTTCATTGATATCTATATTGTTTACCCATAATGAGCATTTTATCTCACCCTTTCTTTAGGATTATTTTCTCCAGATTATGATGAAATTTAATTATGATATTTCTAATATTGGTTTTATTTATGTATAAATAAGTGGGAGATAATATAGATATTTTTTAAACCAGTTGTTTTTGTTTCCATGTTTCCAAAGATACAACAACAATACGATTCTTGTGTTGATTATTATATCTTGAAAATAATATTAATATATTTAGATGTAATATATATGTATGAAAAACATGGGATACTATAATATTGTCAAATTTAATGGATATGTTATAATATTCTTATTTAAAAATAATATTGCATCATTTATTTAGCCTCGATGTTGTATATACTGTATCCCATCAAACATATAATTTTTAAAAAATAATGGGGTGTTATAATTCTATTCCCTATCATTTCTAACAAGAAAATAGGATGATATTTATATGTTCATAAAGATTGGATTATTGAGGTTTACCTCAAAAACCCATGGGGTTTGGGTCGCTATGGATTGACTTAATAAGTTAGTCATTTCATGCATATAAGGGTAAAGATTACAATTAATGAGCTCAAAATAATTTATATCAAATTGATTATTACAATTCACAGTGTTCTATAGTATATCATATTATATAGATACACACAATTTATATTAAGATTCTAGAGAGTAATCTATAATTCCCTGGGAAAATAGATAAAGATGAGTGTAATGTACCATTCTCATAAATATGGCTAGAAAATGTTTATTATATAAGTTTTTAATGATATTATTATAAATTTCGTACTTTATTTTGGAAGGTATTGGGAGGATAATATTCTATTAATATCATTTTAGTTTAATAATAATTATAAGTCATAAATTTGTATAGTACCATTCAAGGTATTATATGGTCATATATGTTGACTACTTTTGTGTTTGGATGATACGATTGAAAAATATCTAAATGGATCCTATTTGGTGAAATAGATAATAGAGAGGGTTAATTTTTTTTAAAATGATATGATTTTGGGTCAATATTTATATAAATATTATGTCCAATAGCGAAGAATACCCCTGAAATTTAATGTTAAATATTTTGTGTTTTTCAAAGTAACTACTATATTAGAGAGTATTGATATTTGGGAAAGTAAAGAAGAGGATTTCATGTTATATGGGTTCCTTTGAGATAACTAATATAATTAGATTGTTGGATTAAAAATTTCCCCTTTCCAAATTGTTTTACTATATTTCCAAACATTTTCAATGATTCCACATTGGAAAAGTATTAACTAGAAAACTCTAATGTTTTGAGATGGGATATAGTGGAATTGGTACTTGATAATTATTATATAGAGAGAACTAATTTATTTTCATATAATAAAAATAAAATTCTTCTAGGAAAGATTATGTCATTAGTAAGAGTTTTATAATTACTGTAACTGATTTAAGATGAGACTGGGGAATAAGATATAGAGATTTAATGGTAATTATTAAGGTTGTCCAATTATAATAAATCCTATTGATATTTAGGGATTAAAATTACTATTATAGGGGGAATGTTAATGACCTATACTTGGTAGGTATGTCTTATTTTTAGTTTTTAGATTTCATGGGTGAGAATTTGGTTTTTTTGGTAAGGAATGGTGGAAAGTATGTTTATTTTTATTATTTTACTAATCATGCAAGATAACTATACTTGGATATGAATTTTCATTACTTTTAATTGTTTTATGGTAATAAAAATCATAAGATCTAACCATCTACATCCAATATTATTGAATGGATTTATATTTTAAACCCCATTTGACTCATCTAAACTTATTTATCACAACTATTTAATATTTATAAAATTCTAGGGTTATGTAAGGTTGATTTAAGGGCTTCTATATTGATAAAAAATTGACTTTATTTAAAGAATCAAATTAATTGATATGAAAATAAAGGTTAAGGTTTGATAATTCTCTTAGTTATTGAATAAGTATTTATATCATGGAGTCGTTGATTATTATTAAATCAAGAGATATATTTTCTAGATTTAAGAGGAAATGAATATGGATTAATGAAATTTTATTCATCATGTTTAGGTATGGAAGTATTCATCTCATTAATGTTATTTATTGATTTTTGAATTCATGAAATGAAATAGCTATGTATGCAGGTTTAATATGAAATATGATTTGGATAATTTCTCTATTTTTATTTATCTTTGATGATTTATTATTGACAAAAATTGATTTAATTTTGTGAAATTAATTAATTATATAGAATAAGGAATTTTGGAATAATTGTTTCTTGATTAAAATTTTTGGGGGTTTTATAACCATTGATTTTTAAAATAAACTGGGAATTTAAAAAATATATTTTTCAATTGTATGAAGTTAATTTATTTTTAGAATATATAAAATAGATTTATAAAAAAGTAAATTATATAATTATTTGTAGATTGATATAGTTCATGAAATTGAAGATTTAATTGTGTTTGAAGTAGTTGGTTAAAAGAAAATTATCATATTTTGTGTTAAATTTATTTATATGAGACTACTTTAGAAATTGACTTTATTTTGATATATGATTTAAACACAAGTTTAGCAATTTATAAAAAAATATATATTCATATATTGAAATTTTTTAAATGATTCTATTTTTTAAAGCACCAAATTTCAACCACCTAGATTGCTGGCTTAGAGAGTGTGCATGAAGGAAAGCGATAATTAGGATAATTCGGGAAGAATGGTAACACTCACTATGGTGTAGGATTATATGTATAATAAAGGATTAGTAACTTAGTAATACTATCTAGTGAAGCCAAAAAATAAGGATTTATTTTTTAGATATGATTACGAAATGTTTGACATGAGGAATCATTATTTTTTGCGGTAAATGGGGAGTTTCTAACGGATTTTGAGAAAACTGGTATTTTCCTATTGATTTTGGGAATCAAGTATTTCTATTTTATTTAAATAAAACATGTAATTATGTTTTATTTTTCTAAAATGTAATTTCCTTAAGATTAATAATTTTTTTATGTTTTCATGGTATTATAAAAAATTATGCTTTTGGTAACATGGTTTTAGTGAATTATTTCAAAGTATAATTAACATGTAATATTTTGTTAATTATGGATTATTATCCACTAATGCATTAGTTTTGAGAAGTTTGGATAAATATAAAATTTTTGTTCTAAAACAATTTTTGATTTATCATGATTCATTAGCACCAAAAAATGAAAATTTTATTACATGGTTGTTTGTTAGATTATTTTGAAAATCCAAATAGGTTAATATTGACCCACTAAATCTAAACTTATGAGGAAATATAAAGAAATTTGGATGTGGTGAAGGTAAAAGGAAGATAATATTCTTAATTAGGCTTGTGCTTTTGTTACACATTGAAGTTATATAGTAGAATAAAGAGACTGGGGGTTAGCGATCTTTATTTTATGTTGACATGTTCCATTAAATTTTTTTTATATACTGGATACGGGATTATTTTATAATAAAATCCACTAATTTTTTAAATGGTGTAATTTAAATTAATTTTCATTCACATGAATGAAATTATTTATTTTTCTCTTGATGAAAAATCATTCCCCAGAGTTACTTTTATCCTTCAGCTCCTATTGATAATCGTTACCAGTCAAGGAGTCATGTTTGAATCCTTTTGGAATTCCATATCTGGACTTGCGATATGGGTAATAAAGATATAGTTATACATTTTCAAATCTTTAAAATCATAAAATTTCTATCCTCACCATTTATTTTCAAAAACCCAATTTATAAGACCATTTTTACATATTATACAATTAAGAAAAGCCACATGTATAAAAACTTTATATTTATAAATAAATGTATCTATTTTTAAAACTATTGGATTAATAAACCATTTATATTGAAATTAAATTAAAAAATATTTTTATACATGCCTTTTTCCACCGCATAAGTTATATTATTCAAAAAGCTCATTTTTTTAAAATGAGAAAATCATTTTCTTATAGTCACCAGTAAGCATTGGTGATCAATAAAATCAATTTATCAAAACACTATAATCCATATTAATCTAGGAACTAAAAATATTATTTTAGAAAACAATAAATATATTTTTATTTTATTTTATTTAATAATGGTTACTATAAAAAATTATTCAAACAACACCTCTATTAGATTCATGTTTAGTACCCCACGAATGACACTCTCATGATGCATTAACAATGAAACAAAGGATTTTTTATGAGACCTAAAAAATATTATAAGTCATTACCCAGTTTAAATTTGACAACTATGGCCTTGAAAAATAATTCTTACTATTCCAAATAACAAACATCATTTTTTTACATTGGATTTATGAAAAACACATAAATAAAATGCATGGTTGTGATCTAACTCCCAAAATAGATTATCATATCTCTATATATAATTAGATTTTTTTCCAAACAAACACATGATTCGATACCACTTATAATATCTCAGACCTAGTTCACTTGAATAATTATAGATCTAGACCATCACTAACCTCAGGAATTCCTTCCCATATACCAAAGGCTACTGGTTACTAGTGGAATTATAATAAAATCATTTGGAAACTATATCCAAAATATAGCCACAATAGTTCATTCCCAAATCCAATAACATTTTTGTATGAACCATATATGTATTGTATATACCCAAAACCCATGGAAACAAAATTTGAATCCATAGTATCATCCCATAGTCAAGTATAAAAAATTAAAATAGTAATATACAAGATGAACCAATACAATTAGTGTAACCGTCTAATAATATACATAGTATGAATCAAAAAATGAAAAAAAACATTATCTAATGAACATGAAACAAAATAATTAAAATAAAATGTAATTTTATCTATCATAACTCACTAAAAAATCACATATAAAAGTATCATACTCTAGTAAACTGATCATCTCGAGCCATATTACAACCTATAAGCTGACACATATACCTATCATGAGAAATGGTGTCTACTATTGTAAAAAAACCATTATGTATATACAAATTTGGTGTAATTCTAGATACCTATTATGATTCCCCCACCCACATCATCATATCGAGTTCTACTGATTAAGTGGGTGAATGTCCATGTATATAGTGAGTGTCAATAAATACACACAATAATATAACACTTTATTACACATGAAAACCTATACCTGTGTTCCATCATAGTAAAGAACACACATGAACCCTAAAGACACATTTCAAAACTACTATACAAAGACATCCCCCACCAACCTATGATATACGACACGTATACCGTCATATCAAAATGAGGTATTCTATAAAACCACTATATTATCATGAAACATGATCACATATAAGTATCCTCTCTCATCCACAATGACTCAAAAAATGGAATCCCAGACAGTCCATTAGTAAACACACTATTTTTCAAATAACAAAAACCTAAAATATCATTGTAAATAATCATCATTTAAATAATAACAACAATGTGAAATTAGATAGGGTCTAACCCTTAGTGATTAATTTATAATGACAATGAAAAAATGGTAAATCTAAGAGGTTATGAATCAAACCATTAAATTAGAACATCAATCCCATGATAAAAAATAAGAAAATAATGAATGGGATCAATCTCATAAAATAGTAATCCCACCACTCATTCCATAACCTATCCCAAATTTATGATAATTTCTAAAACTATCACTCATAATAATCATAGATTTTCTTATAATCTATCCCATATGTCACAGTTCTGGACATGTTTCAACATGCACTACATGATTTTATAACACTAGGGTGACAAATTATTCCATTTCATAAAATAATAAAATTATTAAAACATCACCTGTGTCAAAATCATAATCATATCACAGTGAAGTAATGTGGAAAATAAACATCATATAAATATAGTACTATTTCATAAATCATCATAATCAATTTTCTTGACTAGAGATAGATATTCCATAGTATCATTTCCAATCAAAAAAGAAGGAAGAGTATCACTAAAAGGGAACTGTAATCAACTAGTTATATCTTTATACATATATGGGACCTCATAGAAGTATAATTCATTATACAATCAGCTTAAAGATTATCCCTGAGGTTATCATCAATATCACATCCCTATCAGGGTCATATCAAGATCCACGAGGTTCTCAGAGACATTGCCTCCACATATGAGGCCACCTATAAAAGTAAAATATTATTTCTAGGATATATTACAAGTAACTATATCCCATATTAAAACACTCATTTAAAACATAGAGGTAATATAATTCACTTTATCCTATGATCTCATTCCACACTCTGGATCATCACAATTCAAGGTCTATTACCACAATTTTGACCTTAGCCTCCAATTGAGACTACACTAACTCTAAATCAAAACTAGTAAATTCCTTACCCCAAGGGGTATATTGAGCTCACTCACAAACACTTTTTCAAAAAAAAACTCTCACAAACCATCCTAAGATAATAACAAGGAAAGATCATATTCTGTGTGTCATCACTAATTTCTTCTCACTTAAATTATTCTAATTAGCTTTAACCAACAGGGATACAAAGAGACCTAGACCCTAAACAACATCAGGGTACTTATCAAAGTCATATATCCTATAAAATATCATGAATATACCTATATATTTTAGTCTAGTATGTCCCTAATATAACAAAATGGAAATGTATACACATAGTTCCTATATCATCATGAATTAAAAAAATAAAATGAGATAACCTACATGGAAACATAACTCTTGATAGGGAAGACAAGAACATATCTCTTTAAAAACTAAAAAACACCATGATGTAGTCAATCAGAACAAAATATTTCCCAAAATAGACTTTGTTTAATTTTATTTTAAATAAAGGGAAAAAATCTCTTTTATAAACCATTTTAAAATAAAATTCCAAGCCTAAATTACTTACCAAAAATTTATGTCCAAAACCATTACAAAATATTGGAGGAATTTTCCCAATTTATTTTTTTTCAAAAAATATTTTGAATGAGACAATTTTAAAACACCATTATTTTGAAGTTATATTTAAATTTTTTTTCTTTAAAACCATTTTAAAAGTAACACCATTTTATTTTATGAAACCAATTTTATAATTAACACACACCTCTATGAAACTTATAAGATAGTTCATTAGTGATCATATAACCCTGGAAGCATCAAATGAACTAATTTTAAATATTATATGGTCCTTAGATTAAAATTACTCCAAATTTACTCATCTAATTTATGTGATCATATAATTCAATTTCTTAAAATCATGATCTTAATACTAATAATAATTATAACATAATAGCATAAAACAATTGGTATAAAATTCCTAACAAGAAATATAATCAATATTTTCAATTATTAAGGAACATATAAATCAAATAAAAATATAATTAATAAAACAATAATACTAATAATTGTTAACCCAAAACAAAATTTTAATATTAATAAACTCTAATTAACTATTCACTGTAATATCTAAAATAAATTCCATAATTTTTCTTGAAGTTGGTTAAATTCAATGAGTGGTGATATGATGTAGAAAATCATAACTATAAGGTGTAGACCACTCTTAAGATACAAATTATCCTAATACAAAAAATAAAAAATTATTAAACATAAAAAAACCCGAAAATTAATTTTTATTTGATAAAAAACTAATAAAAAATCACAAAATTTTATTCTAAAAAATAAATGGTGATTGAAAAAAATAAATAAATCCTTATGAGGTTTCTGTAGTGATTTTAAATAAAATATTTAAGATTTAAAAAATATTTCAACATAATCTAATAATAGATTAAAAAAATCCCAAGGTGGATGCATTTAAAATTATAAAGAAATAAGATGATATATAAATAGGATAGGGGTTAAATAAAAAACCAAGATCCGTCATGATAAATACCTCATGATCATTATACGATCAATGAATAACCAAAAGGGAGAAGAAAATGATGAAGGGGATAAGGGGAATCCAAAATGGTATCTCTTAAGTTTCTATAATATAAAATAATAACAATTTCATGACTATAATATTATAGTCCTCACCTCATTAAAAAAGAATATAATTCCCCCTTGAGATCTCAATGGGCCACCAAGTCCTCATTGGCCTTCCACAGGGTCCCCATGGCATAATACAATTTCCATAGTTGCATAACACTGAGTCCCTAGTTATAAGTATAATGATACTACACCAACACTAGGCATATAAAATTCCTAGTGGGTCACTACTGGGATTTTGGTGGGTTCTATAGTGACCCATCCATGTTTTTTTACTCACCACTCATAAAAAATTCCTTCCTCTAATCTTTTCTACGAGCCCCTCAATGTCCTTTAACTCTATTTAAGATCTATAAAGACCCCATGATGGTCACTTTATTTATTTGTTTTATAAATTTAAAATTATGTTTATATTTAACTCAAAAACAGCCTAAACCTTCTTTGAATTTACTATAAATTATTGACATATATATCTATAGTTAGGAAGCACTATGTATTTTTCAATTTTTTTTTCATTTTTCTTCATAAATATAATTTTTTCTATATGGGTTCCATGAACCATACTATTTGAAAATAATACCAACATTATTTTTTTTAAGAAAGAGATAATGCAATGTGGAATAATCCCATTCCAATTCAGCATAACCCCCATTTCACTCACTAGAAGGAAAATGTTTTTTATTTTTAAAATTCTAAAAAATCAACAAAACAAAACATTTGAGCTTGGGTACCTCTAGAAAGCATAACTTTTTGGTCTTTATATAAACTTATTTGTTGGATTTTAATTTTAATTAATCATTGTATAAATTAATTATTTCTTCTTCCATTTATTATTTTCTTAAATCATTAACCTTGATTTATTCTTCTTTTTTTCCTTTTTTTGTAAATATTTTATTTTAATATCTCCATATTCAATTTAATATTATTTTAAAGTAAATATTTTATAAAAAACAAAAGAAATCAAGAGAATTAATGTAATAATAATATTCTTTTTATTACTCCTAATATTAATAAATTTCATTAAACTCATCATTTATACTACGCATAAACATTCACTTATTTTAAGAATGGAATAATTTTATCAAAATTTATGTTTTTTTCATTTTTGAGATCAGGATTTTAATTTATTATATGGAAGAAGAATCATAAAATATTATATTTAGTTCCTTTCTAAAATCATCTTCATCACTATAATTTGTTATTTTTTAGTTTCAATTACATTCATATATTTTGTAAATGGAAATTGAGTCATCATTTTATCTATTTGAATAGTTTTAATATAAATATTATCTTTTCATAATAAAAATATATTTACATTTTTCACATCAGTGGTGCCTTTTTTATTAGGAAAAAATTTCTTCTAAGGATTAATAAATATCTAAAATCTTCTTAACTGTATGATTAAATATGTTTATATGAAGATAAACTTTATCAACTTTAATGAAAAAAAACATCCAAAATATCTATAATAATATTTATTTTCCAATAAAAAAGTTGAAATACCTTATTATTATCTACCAATAATTAACTCAAAACCATTAAAAATAATTAAATTATATTAAATTGATAGTGTGACCTAGATCACAATGTTATTTTTTCATCTCACATTCTATAATGTTGCATGGTAGGATGAAATTTATTGCACCATGTGATTTTGTATGAAATTTATTTTAAACAAATCTTTAGAATTATACATTAGAAACTATTTTCTTGAATTATTTAAACATTTTACTATTTTTGAAAATTAATTTTAAGAATTTTATATAATTAATTTTGTTAATAAAACAATGAAAAAAGAAATTTTTATCCTTAACATATTAAAAACATACAAGGATTTAGAATATTGTGCCACTCTATTTTATTGAGTCATCCTTTTCAGAAACTAATGTTGTTGGTATATGGATTAAATTAAATATAAATTTCTTTTGATTATTTATTATTATGATATTATTCATGTTTTTTTATTTGACTCATCTATAGTTAAAACTCCAACCATCTTCTTCCTATCAATTATTTTCATTTCTTTAAACTCTTTCCACTTGTTAGGATAATTTCATTAATTGTTTACCTAGGATAACCTTGAAAATCACCATTCAATGTTATGTTTTCTCTCTTAGTAATTTAAATCATGTGTTGTCTAATTTATAACTAAACATTTTTTATAGATGCTTATTGATTATTATGTATTGTTATAAAATACTATAATTATTACTATTATATATTAAATATTTTATTGACCAAATAATAGGTTTTGGTTTTAATTTCATCATATTGTAGAATATTATGATTTGGGAAATATATTTATTTTATATTTTTTGTTTCATTGTGATTGAAAATATAGGGGTTTTTGTCTTATTGTGATGAATTTCGGGCTCCCCATACTTGATTTTTAAAACTTAAGAATGGTTGGGTAATTGTATTTTTAGAAGTAATTCCCCATTTTAGTTTTTAACTTACATAGACCATATATATTTCTTCCCCAATATCTATAGTAAATGGATATTGAATCCCTAATAAATTACTTGGAATAAACACTAATTCACATGATTGGTAATTGATAGATTAAAAAAAATTCACCTTCTTCTTTAATACTATATAAAAATCATTTAGTTTCTTCTACATCACCTCTAACTTCTCCTAATACACCAAAATTTTACACACATGATACACTATCATATTCTCTGATTATGGATCTATATGACATTAAAAAATTCTTGGGGATATATCATCAATTTTATCAATGATATTTTCTAGTGACTTTATTTAAATTAAAACTCAAATATATGAATCAATTATCATTATTTTTTTAGGTTTCAAAATAGTGTGAAAGGTTTGTACTTAAATAAACATCTAAAATCTATGATGTGGATATTTGTAAATAAGATATTCAAATCTCCTCCATTATTCTTATAAATATTCTCTCTCTTTATATTGAAAGTTTAGGGATTTTTTCTCATTTCTAGTCTCTTTGAGGGATAAAAATATTTACCAAACCATTTCAATATATGATCATTATATGTTTTTATCTATTTTTATGGTATGATATTTAATAAGTTTTCACCTTTCCTATAATAAAAAAAGAAAAAAGAAAATACTTAAAATATTATCTAAAAGTAATTTAATATTTAATATGTCATATATTCATAAGTAATTTGAAACATTTTTATTGGGATATTCTGAAAAAAAATCCTCTATATTAAGGACAACTTTGAGTCATCGAAATGATGGTTGTGTTTATACCAATTGTATTAAAATAGATATTTTGTTGTAGAATATTTATATTGTTTTTTCTCATTGAAGGCCTTTTTTAAATCCATATGTAGTTCTATTAATTATTTATTTCATTCTAGATCATATAATGTATTGTTTCTTTGTTTATTCATATCCATCATCCTTAATTTTTAAATTCTTATATGAATCCTATCTATAACAAACATTCTCTTTATTTCACAGTTAAACAAAATTTATTACATAAAATATTCACTTGATAAATATAAAAGATTAGGAGTTCTAGCGTCATTGGATATTAGGAACATTACATAACAACTTAAAACATGAAATACACATCTTTATTGAAAACATCTTTAACATGACCACACACATTCTTATGTACTTATCATTTCATGGGATAACATAAGGACATGCATAAAAAATGGTGATCTATAAAGCCCAGTAATGGAGTAAACAAGGAATAACATGAATAATACAATACATGTTATCTAATAGGCATATTAATGGAGAATAAGAGAAACATGGACATAAATGCATGATCTATCATGATTATCATAACATGGAAATGTGGAAACAACATTTAACATGATATTAGCATGATCCAAGGTTCATTTCACACATATCATGAGTAAAACATAATTTAAATTTAATTAGAATGAGTAAACCATAATTACAGTAGATGTATCATGATACTAGTCTTTACCCAACGCATTGGAGTTCTATGGGGCGCACCCTTCTTAATCATTTCATTTTATGCATAAGTGTGCCACATGGATCATACAACATAGAATCATTCAACATAATCATTTTTTCCATGCTAAAGGAATATGGAATACATACATAAAACTATATAATATATGTAAATGTGCATCAAGGTGAATACCCTAGATAGAGAAATGGGCATAGAATTCACTACACAATGACTTTGGCTTGGAAAATCACAGTGCAAATTTGGCAATATAACGACGTGACATAAGAATTCATAAAAATTAGTGATAATAGATAAATTGTAATCTCATCATATTTACATGAAATAGATAGTAATACATTCATATAGACACATGTTGCAACATATGTAATGGAACATAGATGCATAATATAAAATAATTTCTTGAATATAAATGAGGAGAGAGAAATCCCTTACATAATTTCGGCATGGTAATAGGTGAACATGGGAGGCATTAATGAGAGTGAAATAAGTCTATCATAATTAAAAATTAATTATGGTATTATATTAGAGGTGAGAAATCATCCCCCAAAATTTTTAATTGAAAACAAAAGGGTATAAAAATATAAAGAAATTTGGATAAAAAATGAGAACGGAAGAAATCCCTTACATGGAAGTGTGACCCCAAAGGCTTGTGACGGGCTTGATAGAGGACTCATGTGATATTGGGGTTTTTTGGGAGGATTTTAGACCAAGGAGGAAGGGTTGGGACATGATACAATTGTTTTTATTGATTAAAAGTGGGATCTTGATAGGATTTATATAGTAGAGGGAATTCTTTATTATTTAGGTTTTTAGACAGTACACATTAAACTAATTAAAACCAAAAACCAACCCATGGTTTTTTTTCATTGATTCTGAAAATGGGGAGTGGAAAACATCATTTTATAAGGCATGTATCCTAACTTTTTTATATATTAGGCTTTCTTATGTGGAGGTAAGTCACACTCTCAAGGAAATCATTTTAAAATGATAAATTTTTTTATTAGTCTTGGATGGTCAACTAAAAATTTGTAAAATAAATCAAAAAAACCTAAAATCACATTATTTCAAATTTAAAACATATATTGGCCGAAAATACCTTATATTTTATTTTATTATATAACTATTGGGTCATTATTATGTCATAAAACATATTATATATTTAAACGGTATTTAATTTTTACTCAAAAAATCAAATGTCTCAGAAAATTATGAAAAATTCACCATTGGATAATTTCAACAAAATGAATCCAAAAATAATAATCATTTTATGTAAATAATTTTATTAATATTTATATTTTTACTTTTAAAATAAAAACTGTTATTTATCGAAAATTCATGGGTTTTGAAAAAAACAACTTTCAAACCATAAAAAAAATTAAAATTGTATTCATAAAATTATACAATCATTTATATTTAATAAAAATTAATTTAGTAATAGTATTTTATTAAAATATTAATTAATTTAAAAATCCATTAATTCATCAAAATGGATTTCCCAATTGAATATTAACTAAAAATACTATTTGTGCTTTAAAAACTATTTACAAAGTAACAGTAATAAAATTAATATATATTATTTACACAAATAATTCACATAATCATAGTGTTAATGTATTATTACATATCCCCTTATAACACCTGCATATGTCCTAAGGGTACTGTGTGCAATGGTAACAAACTCTTGGGGTGGCTCAGATAACAACGCTCGGGTGGTAATCTCTATCCACTACCACTTCTCATGTAGGTGGTTTTGTTCAATACTAACACATTAAAGCTCATCTTGGGATTGGTTAAGAGGGAATCCTAGTGATGCAACCTCCTTTTCAAGATCTGATAAATGGTCTTCATATGGATAAATTCTACTGGATGAGTTCATCACTTTCTTTGTAGGAGTAAATCGGATTTGTTAGAGCCCTATATTTATACTAATCATGTCATCACAGTTCAATAGATATATTATCAACAATAACAATTATTAACAGTATTTCAAAAAACAAAAAACCAAATAGGTTTATATGTTTTATATAACCATTTTATATAATAATACATTTAATCTTATTAAGAAGGATTTTCATTAGTAAAATTTTGGGTCGTTACATTCTTCCCCCATTAAGAAAATTTTCCCTTGAAATTTCCTCTTCCCATACTAAAATAGTTGAGTGTAACTCTTTTTCATAAATTCCTCTGATTCCCACGCTGCTTATTCAAACTTGGGGTTTCTCCACAACACCTTGATGAGGGGAATTTTCTTATATGTTAGAAATTTTTACCTACACTCAATGATCATTACCAGCTTCTATTTATAGGAGATGTCACTCTCTAATGGTACAAACTCTGGATTGAGTCGATGTGATGGGTTAGGTATGTACTTCCTCAAGAGTGATAAATGGAATACATCATGTGTTTGAGATAGGTTCTATGGGAGTGATAGTCAATAGTCCATTGCTCAAACATGATAAAAAATCTCTAAAGGGAAGATGTGTCACATTCCGTCCCAATGGGTCCCACGTCGTCACTCCCCAAGCCCGTCTCTAATTGGCCAGGGGCTAGTGACTAGCACTGAGTATTAATATTACTGATATGGGAAGCATTGACTAAGAAACTGTACACACACACACATCTCCAAGCCCACAAATGATGAAATGTAATAATCACTAAGGAAGAAAATGCATGCATATAAAAAAACCAAACCAAAAATGTACGATGGAAAGTAAAGTGCTGAAAGTAAAGTGGGCCAGAATAGAAGACCACCGAAACAAGAGTCTGAAAACTGCAAAGTCCAACCTGTAAACACAAAGAGGTACTGGGACTGCTGATCGTTGCTGTAGGAACGCCTCAACCTGTAGGGAACTCAGAAAGCTCAGTCCTACCCTGGTCCGCCTTGAAATCTGTCAAAAGGCTACATGTTTTCACAAGACACGACACGTGTGAGCAATGCCCATGCATGGGTGAGTATAACAATACTCAGTAGAGGACCACGAAAAATACAAAGCAATACACAAAGTAAAGGCACGGTCATCTCCGTATGGTATATTTATTCTAAAAATATAATAGGACAACAAAATCCAGATATACCCAAAACCTAGACCCGTAGTCTAGAGATAAGTCACACAAATTCTTATCCCCACTAGGGATTCAGTTCGAAGATTACATGAAGCACTCATTCTGGGAGAACTCACTCCACGAGTCTAATATCTATGATGATGTCCGTTTGAGAAACATTATTCATAGGGAAAATCCATAAGAGATAGGTACACTCATTATGATAGAACACACTCCGGAGTGGGGAAGATCACGATAGATATATACACTCATTATGAGAGAACACACTCTTGAGTGGGAAAGATCACGATACATAGATGAGGATCACTACCATGGCCATGGTGAATACCAAAACTCATCCGAATTCACCTGATAGGTAGAGGATCAATGCCCGGTAGAGTTGGTCACATCAATTACTAACTCTACCAAGGGTAAAGAATGGATAGAGGGTCTCACTTTGGGCTTCTCGGAGAGATGCCTGACTCTATAATAGAAATTCTTGCTGGAGGGATCATACTATTATATAAATAAATGATGCCTGCCCTACCAGGGAATGATAAGAAGGGGCACTGACCCAAATGAAACATTTCCAAGATACTGTGGTCAAGAGGACCAATACATTTTTCAAAAAGTACACAGCATGTAGAAAATTCACACACCATGTCTCATAACCCTGGGTATTGCCCGTGTACAATGATACATATCGTAAGGTCGTTCGTGTAGAAAAAGTTAGTACACGATGTGTGGAAAGGAGTACACGCCGTGTCCGAGTTACTAGGGTCGGATCCGTGTACGTTGGCCATGTGCCCGTACATGGCCTCAATCCATGTGTGCCAACCCATGTAATCGGTATATGGGGCGACCTGCATTACTTGCCTCGCCTGGCCATGTCGTGGATTACACAGTCGTGTACTCAATCCCATGTCTGTGTATCCTTTGGATACATGCCAAGGCCTGCATAGTTGCCTCTTCCATGATCCATAGGGTCATCACTCCATGTTTCAAAGGTGTGTAGTCCATCCTGTGTCTGTGTATTTATCTAAATACACACTGAGTCCTGCTTAGCCACCCCTGCCATGCTGTATAGACAGTACACGCTGTGTCGTGAAGCCGTGTCATTCTCCCCGTGTCCGTGTATCACCCGAGATACACGCTGAGCTTCCGAGAAGGTCCAACATGCCATATGACTGAGGTCACATGCCAATGATACCTATCTAACCCCGAAACCCTAGCCACTGTCGTCGGTACTATACAGCGTGTTCTTCAGAAGTACACACCGTGTATTCTAGAATTTTCTAGAATCGACACTTCTCACTGGTGTGCCTCCCGTGCTACCCCGTTCGTCGATCCATCCATTCGATCACCATGAAACTCATGGGTATTGGTCTCCCCAATACCAAGAATTTGATTCCGTCGTTTTTGGGCCTCCGATCGGTCTTGAAAACATGTAAAAACCTCTCACGTGAAGAATACTTGGAGAGTGGTCTTTCCGGATCTGGTCCGATTCATCCTCCGAAGTCATCGTCGCACCTTCTCTAGGTCGTCATTATGTCAGATCACCAATTTGGGATCGTCGTGTCATAAAATGAAGGCACAATGATCCATTTTTCCTCGCCCCATGAAGAATTTGAAGAACGCTCGAGGAAAAGAAAGGAGGAAGAAATCCAATTAAGAAATCAAGGAATGAACCTCCACCGTCATTCATCACGGCGTTGATCTTATCCCATTAGTTGGATCAAACAGAGAAAAAATAAGCATAAATCCAACATGGATTAATTCCTTGAAATCAACCCAATAAAATACTCCCATATGAATGTATGAATCCATGAGTCAACATGTTCATGGTTGATCTACATTCTCCGTTTAAATTCAAAAATGGGGAAAGAAGAATCAAAATAACAACCCCTACCTCAAGAAGGGATCAGTCAGTAACGAAGGGGTCATGCTTCCATCATTACTGGGATCCTTCAAATTTGTTGGTGTAGTGATTCAATGCTTTGATCCATCATTGTTCATTGGTATGAGTTCTCTCCAATGCTCCACGGATTCTCCAGAGATTCTCCCCACCTTTTCCAATGAGCAACATTTGAATAAACAATTAAAAAGAAAAAATGAATTTCATAATTCCATCACACTGTGGTATTAATGAGTCAGCGTTTCTATTTCAGAGTGATTATGGCATGAAATTAATTAAGGAAACAACTGACCTGTCGCTACACTGGAGCGGATGTGTCCATATAAAATAAAATAAACTTGGTTAATTTAATTTATTTTCTTTTACTAAAAATGTCTAAAAATTAAATTTTTCCCTCGACCTGTGCTAGTCCAGGTTAGACTCATTCTTAGGTAAAGTAATCAGCCCGGACACAACATTGCCCTCATATTTTTAATTCGGGAATCTGTTTGGAAACTACCTCAACTTCGCACATATGCTGACTAACTTAACTTAATTAAAGTTCAAACTACCATTTCAGGATCACCGAGCCTCGGAATGATGTGGCGTCTCTTTGCCTAGTCTCATAATAATTCCATATAATATTTAAAAATAAAACACAAAAAATCTGAGACATTACATGATTTACCTTGGAATAATCTTTCCCTTCTTCCCAAATATGATAATTATCTTCCACAGTGATATGCGAAAGAATACCCTATCTCCAACATCAGACTCTAGGTCTTGTAAAAGATTATCAGCATAACTCTTTTATCAACTCTGAGTATCTTTAATGTGATGTTGGATGGCCTTAACCTTCTCCACAATTTCTTCAACCATTTCTCGATCTAGGTGTTTCCATTGTCCAACTTCATCCCAACATGCTAGTGTTCTGCACCACTTTCCATACAGGGATTCATAAGGTTCTATTGGGATGCTTGAGTGGAAACTGTTATTGTAAGTGAACTCAACTAGAAAAAGATGTTGATACCATCATCTTTTTGAAGTTCATTGAGCATGCTCTCAAAATGTCCTCAAGTGTTTGGATAGTCTACCATGATTGGTCATCAGTTTACGGATAATATGTCATACTGAAGTTCAGCTCATTATTCAGAGCATCTTCAAGACTCTTCCATAACATAGAGGTGAATCTTGGATCTCGATTGGATACAATAGATAGTGGTACTCCATACAACTTTACCACTTCTCTGATATATATCTATTCTAGTTGATCCAATAATAAATCCATTCTAATTAAAATTATGTGTGAAGACTTTGTAAGAAGATCCACATAGAACCCAAATAGCATTGTTCCCTTTGGATGTCTTCAGAAGTATGGTGACAAATTACATGGTGGTTTTCTCCCATTTCCACGCTGGTATGGGTAATGAGTGTCTCATCCCTTTATAATTATACATCACATCCTTCACTTCCTAACATACTGAGAACATTGATGTATACTCAGAAATATCCTTCTTCATGTTATCCCACCAATAAAGCTCTCGAAGATCTCGATACATTTTTGTGTTTCCTGGGTGAATGGATAAATTCGAACTATGTCAGTCATCCGGAAGTTCTTTCCTTAACTCTGTATCTGATGGAACATATAGCCTTGACCGAAATCTCACAATTCCTTCTTTATTAACATTGAACTCATGGGATTTACCTATTATGATAGTATCCACTTTCTTCTAAATTCCCTCATCATCCTTTTGAGAATCCTATAAACTTTACAAAATAAATTTTTAAGAAATCATTTGTGAATGGGTTGATGATATCCCATTCATTATGATTCCCATGTCCATCTTCATAAAATATTGGAAGATTGGATACTTTTTAATTCAAATCAATGATAGAATTGGTGGGTCATTTCTACTAAGAGCATCCACCACCTTGTTCACTTTCCCAGGGTTGTAATGGATTGAGAATTCATAGTATTTGATTAGCTCTAGCCATATTTTTTGGAACATATTCCACTGTTTCTATGTGAATATACACTTGAGTCTTTTTTGATCCATGTATATTTCACACTTCTCCCCAAAGAGGTAATGTCACCAATTTTTTAAAGTAATGATCACTATATCCAACTCCAGATCATTTGTTGGATATTTTTTCTCATGAACGTTTAATTTTATTGAATCATAGGCAATGAATTTGTCATTTTTCATCAACACACAACCCAATCCCTTCTTCGAATAATCACTAAATACAAAAAATGTTCTCCACCTGTGGGTAGTGTGATCATGGGTGTAGTGATAAGCCTCCTTTTAGTCTCCTTTAAGGTCTCTTTGCATTTGGCATTTCAAGAAATCTTTACTCCCTTCCGAGTTAGCTTGGAAAGAGGGTTGGGAAATAATGATATGTTTCTCACAAATTAGTGATATTGTCCAACTAACCTGGGAATATACAGATATCCATTGTTGATGTTGTCCTCATCCATCCCTCAATTGAAGCTATCTTGGAGGGATCTACAGATTTCCCATTTCTTTTGATGATATAACCTAATAATGAGACCTCCTTCAACCAGAAATCACACTTGATTTACTTTTCCTAGAGCTTCTCCTTTCTCAAGATCCCTAGTACAATGCTTAGATGCTCCTCATTCTTCTCCTTGGTTTTGAATTATATTAGAATATCATCTATAAAGACTACCAAAAAAATCTCAAGGTAATTTCTAAATACTCTATTCATCATGTCCATGATGATTGATGGAGAATTAGTGTGTCCAAAAGGAATTAAGATGAATTCAGAGTGCCCGTATCTTGTACAAAAATCAGTCATGGGGACATTATTCTTCTTTACCCTTACCTGATAATATTTCGACCACATGTCCAACTTGGAGAAGTGTTTTTCTCCATGTAACTGATAAAACAAGACATCAATTCATCGAAGAGGATAAATTTTATATACTATGATTTTGTTGAGCTCATGATAATCGATGCAAAGGTGCATTGACCCATCCTTATTTTGGACGAAGAAGACTAGTGCACCCCATGGTGAAGCACTTGGGTGTATAAACCCTTTATATTGATTATCCTATATTTTCTTCTTCAACTCTTGAAGTTCCACAACAACCATTATATATAGAGTCTTAGATATTAGGAATTACCTAGGTATAAGATCAATTGAGAATTCAACATCTATTCTAGGAATAAGACCAAAATATTCATCAGGAAACACTTCAGAAAATTCCCTCACAATAGGAATATCTTCAAGGATGGTAGATTCCTTAGACTCAATCATATGAGAAAGATACGCATGCTCATAGGGCAGTAATATCTACACTTGAGATGAGGGTTCTCAGAAAAATTCATCATCCTCCTTTCACTTGTATAGAATCAGGGGTCTATTTTCGAAATGGGGAGTTATTTCCCTCTCATAGAAATTTATTTTGGATATATATATATAGAAATCCAATCCATGCCATGAATTTCATAAAATTATACCAAAGGGAGTATAAATAGGTTTTTTAGTAAGTTCAATCCCCAAATTATGATAGGAGAGGAGTTATATTCTTACGATGGAATGATTTCCCCATTTTCTGTTATAACAAACATCTTTACTTCCATGATTGGCGGTGGTGTTAGGGTTGTTCTACTAAACTTTCAGGATATAAAAGAATGAGTGGAACCTGAATTTAAAATTATGTTCAATATTCTTGAATTAATAACTATCATACCTTTCACCACTTCCTTTTTAGGGTTCACTTCGGAGATAGTGATGGAAAAATATCACCCTTATTGACATGGAGGTTGTTGGTTGCCTCAGAAAAAACTTTTCTTAGGGAACTAGTTTGAAAAGTTCCCTGGTTCTTTGCATTTGACGTAATGAACAATGCGTTGATCTTATAATGGAGTGTTACCCTCCTTTTTCACATCCATGAGTTTTTCTTAACAACAGTTAATGGCCAGGTTCCCTTCTCTTCCATATATAAACCATTTCCTCATCACCTTCAGGATATTTTTGGTGTGCTTCTATCTGCACCTTTGGAAAGTGGGGTGCTGTATTTTCTTAGCACCATAGAATTTATCTGTCAGAACACCAGAATTAAAGTCCACCATACACTTCATATCCCCATGATACCACTGAGATTTTCCAATCATCATTTAAACTTTGAGGGTGCATCATATATTTTAGTCATATCTCTCAAAGTTAAGGATCACTAGGGATTTTCAAAGGAAAGATTTTAGCCCAGCAAAGAAGCGATCAACCATTTATTAGTGGGTAACAACAAATCCAAAGGCATATCATAAAATCCATGTGAATTTTTCCTCGTACACTCCGATGGATTCTTCAATTTTTTTCTTTAGGGAAAGAAAGTCCATTTCCTTCATAATTTAGAGGGTGTGAGGAGAATATTTATCAAAAAACAATTTTAAAAAATCCTTCCATTCAAATGCCGCGTTCTCCTCCTTAGACTTCGTATTTTTTATCAATGTAAACCATTGATCAGATTCACCCTCCATACTCTAATCATCAAGAAAAACCTTCTCTTTTTCAGAACATTGAATGATTTATAAGATCTTTTCAATAGAGTTGATTCATTGTTTGACAATTGAGTGATCAGATCATCCATTAAAGGTATGACGCCTTTGTCTCATGAAGCCTACGATTGCAACTTGTTCTTTCCTGGTGGGGGGGGGGTTGAATTTTCTTCTTGACCCATGTTTCTATTCAAAACATGTGTAATTAAGAGAGTATCGTGACAAAGTTAGCGATTCTTGCTTCTATCCCATTGTACATCTCATTAGAACAGTAATCTCTTTGATCTTCACATAGGTTGTTATCCTGAGTACTCTTATTACCAACCATTAGCTAGAATAAAAGGAATGTTAGGTGTAACACATATAGGGTAATCAAAATACAGAAATGGATGACTTATAAATTACTTTTATTTCTTTAACTTATGAATTTATTGGCTTCAATCGATGTTATCCATGATCTACTTCCCAACATATATTCTTAATGGAAATTTTTTAATTCCCTTAATAATGTTTTGTACTAAGATTATCAATTTAACAAAGAATACCCCCCTAAGAGTATTTTATGAAATAGTGCATCAAGGCCCATTTTCATGCACTAGTTCCTGTTCGAGTCAACCCCAAAGCAGTGTTTTCGGGGTTTACCCCTAGATGCATCTATTTCAGAGCCACCTCTACCTGCTCGTATCTCAACATGGATGTGTTTTCTTGATAAACCACTTACTCAATACTCATCCAAAATTTATGGATTCTTTTTTATACGTAGTCTTATTCTTAAGGCTTTTACAGGGGTTTTCTAATCCTAATCCCAAAAATAACTAAACCTATCCTTAGATACCAACTATAACAACCCATCTCATTATTTCACAATTAAACATAATTTATTACATACAATATTTACTTGATACAACATAAAAGATATATAGGTATAGTGTATTTGAGGATTAGGAACATTACATAGAAACATATAACATGAAATAAAAATCTTTATTGTAAAATTTTTTTACACGACCACACACATTCCTTTGTACTTATCATTGCATGGGATAAACTGAGGACATGCATAAAAAAGGTGAGCTATAAAGCCCAGTAAGGGAGTAAAAAGGGAATAAAATTAAGAATATAGTAAATGTTAAGAAATATTCATATCAATGGATCATAAGAGAAACATGAACATAAATTAATGATATAGCATGATTATCATAACATTGAAATGTGTCAACAACAATTAACTTGGTATTATCATGATCCAAGGCTCATTACGCACAAATCATGAGTAAACCCTCATTTCACATGAATTATAATGAATAAACCCTCATTACACTTGATGTATCATGATTCTAGTCTTTACCAAATCCATTGGAGTTCTATCAGGGCACACCCTTCTTAATCATTTCATTTCATGCAAAACTGTGCCACATGGATCATACAAAATGGATTAATTCAACATCATCATTTATTCCAGAATAAATAAATGTGAAATACATACATGAAAATATATAATTGATAAGTAAATGTGCATAATGGTGAGTACTCTTGATATAGAAATGAGCATGGTATTCACTACACAATGAATTTGGCTTGGAAAATCAAGGTATAAATTCGACAGCATAACGACACGACATAAGAATTCCTAATTTTTTTTAATGAGAGATAAAGTAGTATCTAATCCTATTTACATGAAATGGATTTTAAGACATTCATTTGAACACATTTCCCAATATCTGTAATATAATTTAGATGCATAATATAAAATAATTTTTTTGATGTAAATGTGGAGAGAGAAATCCCTTACAGAATTCTGGCATGGTAACAGGTGTACATGGGAAGAATTAATGAGAGAGAAAGAGTTCTATCATCATTTAAACACAATTATAGTATTGTAGTGGAGGTATTAAATCATACCCCAACCTTTTTAATTGAAAACAAAATGGTATAACAATATAATTTTTTTGACAAGAAATGAGAAGGGAATAAAATCCTCACTTGGAAGTGTGACCCAAAGGTTTGGGAGGGGATTGAGAGAGGATTCATGGGAGATTGGGGTTAATTGGGATGATTTTAAAGAGGGTAGGTAAGGGTTTGTACATGATCCAATTGTTTTGAGAGAAGAGAAGTGGGATCTTTGGGAGGGTTTATATAGGAAAGGAGAGATGATTCTTTATTATTAATGTTTTGGACTCTACACATTAAACTAATCAAAAACACAAAAAATCCATGGTTTTTGCCCATGTTTTTTTACATACAGGAGTGGAAAAAAATATTTTATTAGTAAAATTTTCTTAATTATTAAAATATTAGGCTTTATTATCTGGAGGCGAGTCACACTCTCAAGGAAATCATTTTAAAATGTTAAATTTTTTTATAAGTCTTGGAGGTTCCACAAAAGCTTTGTAAAATAATTCAAAAAAAAACCTAAAATCACATTATTTTAAAGTTAAAACATATATTGGCTGAACATCTTATTTTTATTATTTTATTACATCACTATTAGGTCATTATGTTGTCATAAAACACATTATATATTTAAACGGTATTTAATTTTTACCCAAAAATTCGACTGTCTTAGAAAATTATGAAAAATTAACCATTTTATAATTTCAACACACTGAATCAAAAAATAATATTAATTTTTTCTAAATAAATTTCTAAATATATATTTTTCACTTTTAAAATAAAAACATATATTTATCGAAAATACATGGGTTTTTGACAAAAATGGCTTTCAAACAATATTAAAATTTAAAATTGTATTCATAAAATCACATGATCATATATATTTAATAAATATAAATTTAGTAATAGTATTATATTAAAATATTAATTAATTCAAAAATCCAGTAATTCATCAAAATATATTTCTTAATTTAATATTAACTAATAATAATATTTTTTCTTTAAAAACTATTTACAAAGTAACATTAATAAAATTAATATATATTATTTAAAAAAATAATTCACATAATAATAGTGATAAGGTCTTTCTTCATAACCCCTTATAACACCTTCATATGATCGAAGGGTAATGTGTGTGATAGTGACAGACTCTTGGTGTGGCTCACATAACATCTCTTAGGTGGTAATCTCTATCAACATCCACTTCTCCCGTAGGTGGTTCAGTTTAATATTAATGTATTGATGCTCAGATGGGGCTTGGTAAAGAGTGAAGCCTAGTGATTCCACCTCCGTTATGAGCTCCAAAAAAAGGGATTCGTAAGGAGAAATTCTACTAGATGTGAAAATCACTTCATTTTTCTAAGTAAATTGGATTTTTTAAAGCCCTATATTTATACTAATCATGTGATCACTTTTTAACGACTATATTAGAAATGGTAACAATTATTAAAAGTATTTTTAAATACTAAAAACATAAAACCAAAGAAGCTCATATGTTTTATATAACCATTTTACATAATAATACATTTAATCAGATCAAGTGAAATTTTCATTAGTAATCGTTTTATTTGTTACACTATCAGTATTTAGATTCATCTCCAAAAAATCCTAAACACCATGTGATTATGTATATTGTATCGTCCCATGTTTTTAATCCAGTTGAAATTACAAAGTAATATAATTTTTTTCATTTGGTGGATGATCCATTTTTTAAATTGAGCTTTGTATTTGAATTATGAGAATTGTATTATATAAATGTGTTGTTTTTATACATGGATATAGGCCCAAAGGGTTCCTTGGGTGTCTCATTGAGTTTTGAGAGCATTGAACCCTAAAAATATCATGTTTGGGTGTTCTGAATAGGTTACATAGTTGGTTTGAAATTGTGCGGCCCTTAGAAGAAAAACGTGTGATGTAAACCAGAAGAGTAGCAGGTGTCAGAAGGGCTGCACATGGTTTTCGAAAAACTGTGTTCCTAGCCCGCATAGTTAGCACTCCTTAGGGAGTAATGTCATACTATTCATTATAAGTTCGGTGCAGTGTTAGGAAAACCGTGCATGAAAACCTATTTGAGGTGGGTTCTAAGTACCATGAGCCGTACGATTGGACATTCTTTGGCCAAACTATGCAGCCAAACAGTGTGACCTAATTTTGAGGGAGAATTTTCAATTTTCCCTTAATGAGTGTAAATCTTCATTTTTCCTTTTTTCATCTTCTCCTGTGGCTGTGCCTTCTCCTCCCATACATTAGCCCACATCTTTCTCAATCTAGGGATCTTGACTGCTCCTTCATTTCTCATTCATTTCAATCACCATCGAAAGCATCATATCCATAACAATAATCTCATTATTTGATCTAATATATTTTATGGTTTCTCTTCCATCTGTTGTTCTATTATGGTGAATTGTATTTGGACCTATTTTAGGGTGTTGTAAACATACATTGATTTCATCCATTCTAGGTATAATCAAGCCTTGATAATAGATGAGTGGAGCACTGATACATCGAGGTAGGTGTTCTAAGATCATTCATGTTATTTCTTCACATTTTAGATGACGTTTCATTGTTTCACATACAAGAAGTTTCCAACGAAACTATTTTTTTTAAAAATTAATTAATTTAAATGGGATTTCATGTCATATGTGACCTTTCCTTATAATGAAACCCATCCATGGGTCATTATCTTATTCTTTGTCCACCCCATTGTGTGTTCCCACCATTAATGGGTTTCTTCCATGACATAGAAAGTTAAATAACCTTATAGATGATTCTTCTTTGCTAATGAATTAATATATGAAATTGAATTAAGGTAGATGGATTGATATGAGATTTACCATTGAGATTTATGATGCAAAATTTTAATTTATTTTCCTATTCATTGTGCTCCACCTTAGAAACCAAGATTCCGTTCACTTATCTTACTTTAATTACCTTTACAAGTATCGCCTCCTTATGATATTAATTTATTGATTAATGGAGTTGAATCGGGTGTTGACTCATGTGTTAAACCCTATAACCATGACTTAGAAGAAAGGGTTGAATTATAAAAATGGGCTAAGTGTGTAATACATATGAATCATGCCTTGAATGAGCCTTTAAAATGGAAAACTTATTAAATAATATTACATTAATATTTTTAATTCTTGAAATTATGAATTGGTCTCTCTTTCTTGAATTATTAAAAATGAAATGATTGTGTAACAGATGTAACATAGTTATAGGGTGATATAAGGGGTTCCAACTTATGGATACATTAGATGGACTCTCATACCTTCTTGTTGAAATTGTTAATGGTTAATAAATACACCAGGGGTGATATAAGCTTTTACTGATATGTGATCATCAAGCATTATTTATTTTAAACTCTTGATGAGTTGCATCGGTTCCCTAGGGGAGACCCCTTGGACAGGTTCTAAGGCATGATGGTTGTACCATGCCTTGACTGAGATTTGGGCCCTTATGTGTGATACTAGGTACAAATTAAAAGGCTAGAACATTAATTTTCATTCCATTCATGGAGTGACACATGGGACTTCATTCCTCAGTCACCATGGATGGACTCATTGGATTTGGTGATATATAAAGACTCTTGAGAGATACTTGGTATGTCCTTCAAGATTTTCAGGTCAGGATCTTGGTGTCTCACTACATTTTAAAAGTGGTTTTCAAATTAAATTAAAGATGAGTTTAATGATTTTTTTTAATATGATAAATGGTCTTTATCTCAAATGAAACATAGGGACATGTCCTCTTTTCCCAATCACAAGATTGGGGTTAGTCCAACCTCTTACATATTATCTCACTCAATTTTCCATTATAGGATCTTCTTGTTCAACATCATCGACTTAGGCTAAAGAATATAATTGGAAGGGTGTCCAAGTGGAACCCACCCTAATTAATTTATTTAATTTAATTATTTATGTCATAGATTTACTTAAAATGATACAATTCTTATTTATATTGCATGAAATGGAATTTTCTAGACACTGTGGGTGCTGTCCTGTTGAGATTGTATCTCACACCCTACTCGAGCACCGTTGAGACCCAAGTAGACTATACATATGTAAGAATTGATAAAGTAAAATAATCTATATTCCAATTCCTATTTTAAATTTCTAGGATAGAGTTGGGTCAATAAACCAAGATGGTACTTGTGATTCTCATGGAACTATTTGTTGGGCTGTTATTATTTTATAACATTATGTTATACCGGCCTGTTGTATTTCTTTATTCTATCACTTGAAGTATCTTCTGAAATACAAGCATTATTGTATATTGTAATTGGATACTTCTATATTTAGTTGACATTATGTTTATATTCCACTTCTTTGTAGTTTATTTATACTCCTTCCACTATTTTTGTGTATTTATTTTCACTTAATATACTAGTGTGTGACTCTTACCATGAGGGTATAGTCTCCCCAACACACCCTATTTAGATCCTCACTACTAGTTGGTAGCCTCTGTCATATGGGGAGGTATTCATGAGGCCATGTGACCCACTGGTTCAGCTACCATTTTAGTGGTAATCCAAATAGGGATGTTAAAAAGTTGTATCAGAGCTATCTTTTCCTTTTTGCATTACTTTTTGGTACGAATAAATAGGAGACTAGTAATATTTCAGCACTTTGAAGACAGTCATTCATGGAAATGATCAACCCACGTACCCATAAAATTACATGTGGCCATTGATGGGTTTGTTGATAAGATGTTTCTATTACAGTTGATTATGATTTCACCATGAGTGATTTGTGTACTTTTCCCTACTTACATATTTATGAGATTTATCATTTACCCTTTTCTAGGTATGGAAAGGAAGAATCATTACATGCATCATCAGAGCCACATAGGAATTTACTTTCCACGCATATGTCATGCCATGTCGATTTCATTACTAGGTTATTATAAATCTATTAATTTTTTGTGCATGTTTGATTTTCATGTTGTTTTGTTTTCTTACTTATTTTGTTCTTATCCATGCTTAATTGTTATGACATTTGATAATTTTAGAATTTATTATTGCTTACCATTTTTAGGTAACTTATTAGTGAGATTGTTTTTGATTTTTAATGCTTATATACTTGTTCGGTGTGGGATGAACATATAGGTTATGATTAACTGGGAGTTAAATTGCAATTTTTAAGGTGCATGTGCCCCTTATAAATTTGAATGTTAAGAGCCATATAACCAAACCATTGTTGATGCACTTTATATACTTAAATTTCATTTCATAAACGTCAAGGCTATTGAATTTTCTTTTATTATGGATGTCAATGGCTAATGTTAGATGGGGATAAATGTAACATGTAAAGTGTGTGGAACCATTATAATTTGAAGGGTGGTCACCAAAAAAACCGAACCATCGGTTATGATAATTTTATTTTGAAATTTCATTAAATATAAATGTTACTAAATATTGATCTTAAATGTCTTGGTTTTATTTATAAGGTAGGTTTCTCTTTTATTTTGGAATAATGTCCTATATCACAATGTTTAAAAATGCATAGTGGACCTATGTAGGTTAGTTTGGCCATATTTTTAATAAAGTGAAACTACCCATGGTTTTTTAAACAATAGTGTTCAAAATGTTTGGTTCTCTTTTTTCATAAACCCAAAATAAATAAATCGGACCCTCATAGGTTACCTTTTTTTCATTTGGAATTTATTAGTGTTAAACCCCATGGGGGTAAGTTATGTTTTATGCAGGGGTTCATTTAAGGTGTCTACTTTTTGGTTCCTTATTACTTAACAGTACCACCATTAATTAATAAAAGACCTTTTAATCTTCTTAATATACTATTGTGTGAATCATTATAAATAAAAAATTAGTGTTTAAATGGTTTTATGTGATAAAATAACATAATTATAATGGAATTTCACAGAGCATTGACGTTCCAAAAGGTATTTTAAAATACCTTATTTATTTTTTCCTTATAGATGGTGGTAGGTTTTATTTAAAAACCAAAGCTAAAAATTTATATAATTATTGATTTTTGGTTTGATTCCTTAAGTGAACCCTTAAGAGGTGTTCAAGGCCTCAGACATCATGTATGTTTAGTTGAGTTGTTTCTTATGTTCTGTCGTGAAACATAATGAGAGCATTCATGTAAGATTCTTCTTTCCTATGTCAAATTCTAAATGCTTGACCTTTAATCCTAGTAACATTTTGTAGGTGTGACCTCATTTTGGGACAATTATTTCAACTTTAGTAAGGAGATATCCCATTTTAGGTTACTCCCTGATATATTTAGAACACTTTCTAATGTTTGCAAGCAGTTTCAATTAATTGGTATTGTTTGAGTGCCATGTTCCCATATATGACTTTTATCTTTAAAATAATACCCTTTTTTGGATGGGTGTTCTTCTGTTGTTTGATACTTGATCTTATTGTGTGTGTTTCAAAATTCTTAGTTCAAGAGGGATGAACATTCCATGTACAAGGCTAGCCACATGGTAAGTTGTGTGACATTTCAACTCCTCTTAAAATTCAAATTTTTATTAGAAAACACTTTTATGGGATAAAATTGAGAATCCTAATGTTCAAAAAGTCATCAAAAACACTTCAAGATACTAAAATTATTAAATACCATCATAAAAGTACTAAAAATGACATCCCTAAATAATTTCCAAGTCAAATGTGGTATCTTTATATATGGTTCGTCTTTAATAGTCTCTTCAAATTAATAATCCAGATTGTCCCATGCTTTCAAGAACTCCTCTACTAATATCATCTTATTGTGGAATCCTTTGGTCATAATTAAATGTTTCTTATTGATCAAATGTTTATACTCCTTGTTAGCGTCCACTCGGAATGGTATTCCATTCATCATTTCTATCCATTCATCCATTCCGTGTCATCATTAGAAGCATAAAGGATCATTAACTTTTCTAGTAGATTATCTTTAGAGTGTATAAGATGATTCCATGATTTCTCTGTGGTCACAACTTCAACAACCTACTGTAGATCAATCGAGATCACTAATGGAACTTCAAAAATTCTAGTTTACTAACCTAATATCCCTAGAAGCCCCTCTATATAAATTAGAGCTAGTTTCAAGTGTGCATTCTTCCTCTCTACCAAATTCCCTCCATCCCAGACAAAGGTCCAGTCCAACAGAGAACTCTCTATCACCCCAACACCAGCCACATGGAATTTTTCAAAAGAAGTCTCATGGCTCATCTTACCAGAAACTAATTCTTCACCATGATACACAAAAGCATCCCCAGATTTAACATCTAATCTATTGAACTTTAACATACCCAACGATCTGGTTACATTTGTATTTATAGTATTCATAAAATATTTATGAGGTCTTGGATTTTCCCATCATTGAAAATAAAAAGGTTTCCCATCAAGGGAATTCCTGGTTTACCTTTCCTTGATCCAGGTCAAACCAAAGCCTCTAGCTCATAGTCTGAACATAGCTGGGAGACCCCATTATGGTCACTTTAATCCTCTTCATTTGAATGCCTTATTACCTTCTTGTGCTTTCATCTGGTAATGGTGGTTTTCCAACCCTTAGGATCCATATTTTCCTTTCCCTCCTAATTAAGGGTCGTGAAGTGGCTATGCATCAAAATAGGCTTTGAATCCATTGATGAATCAGGAACCCGTCAGCTCAGGAACACTATCTCATTCACTATAGAGGCATGAATCTCTTTAAGAACACTAACATTAGAATGATAAAAAACACCTCTATGATCTAAGAGTTGATCATTCACCTAATCATAGAGACTTCCTCTATTATTAACAATTTCAGCAAAAGTGGGAGAAATCGTAGGGTTAGGGCTTCCCAAGGTCAGATCTACCAAATTGAGAACACCCAGATTATGAATTAGTCTTGCAAAAAGATCCTCAAATATCTGATCTGTATGAATTGACTTAACTTGGGGTGGATACAAAGTGTGTCCAAATTACCTAGAATAACCCATGATGTGAATAAATTGGACCATTATTTGAATAAAAACCTACAGTTATACCAATACTATTTGCCAAATAAGATCCATACCCAGTCAACTAGAGGTTTGGGAACATCTATCTACACACATATACACAGTGAAATAGGGTGTCTCACCACATTGTTTCTCTTATCCATGCACAAAAATGGCCTATAAAATTCCCTAACATATGTAGAATAGATGGATTCTTAAAGGGAATGGCGAGTTCAAGGAGACATACCGATATTCATATCAATGGAGAGTCATGATTCATTTGAATATCATAATATTTGTGGAAGAGAAAGAAATAAGATCCTTGAAAAATGTGAGGAGATGAAGAATAAGAGAAAATAAAATCATTGTTTGGGGAGAAAAAAATCATTATATGACGCTGGTCAAAGAGGGAGACAATCAACGCATTTGAAAAAACCCCAAGAACTAGAGATAAAATGATAAAAACATCCCATAAAGAGTGATGAAGAGATAAAAATGAAACCAGAGTAATATTTAACAAGGAAAAGGCCTCCATGAACTCTTCCATCAAATTCAGAAGTTGAGGGTAACCATTAACGATGTCATCCACTTTAGTGAAAAGATTGGTCTCAGGGAATGGAGTGAGAAGATCTGGGTTGGAGAAGGGAATAAAAGGCGAGGGACGAGAGATGGAGGGGGAATAAGGGATTAGTATAACATTTATTTCAATATTTTTTATTCCATCATATACTTGAATGCATATGACCATTTTCTCTTATAGATAGTGTCACATATGTTTCATTTTTATTCTGAAATGTCAAGGTAATATGAATCTATATATGCGATACCTGTCATCTTGTTATGTGGAAAATAAAAAGGTTTGAGTTCAATATAAATCATTTAATATGGAGAGGTTTTATATTGAATGAAATTCAAATTCAGATAATAGTGACCTGAGTGTATGGGGAAATCAAACTCATCCTAATTCTTGGGATAAAGGTCTAATAAGATCATGTGTTTGAAACACTGGTCATTTTTTTGGATTTTACACCAAATTACTTATCTTATGAACAAACCTTAGTGAAGCACCATGTTTATAGCTTGATGTGAATATAATATAGTGCTCTTGAGTGGATGGATATCTCTACCTATTTTGTTAAATTTATGTTAGATCATGATGGACACCTCTGGGACCACGGTCAGTGGTCAATATGGCATAAATCATTAAATAAAATCCCTTTCTCTGTTAAAACTGATTTTAAGGACACTTATATTGTGGGGAGTATCATGATATATTTGGTTACATGTGTTATTATATGTAGATGGATCACAACCTATGGTACCTTTTCAAATAGTCATACTCAATCAAATACACTGTGGATGGTAACCCTTTATCCATGTTAGTGTTTTCTCAAGAGCATGATGTTAATGTGCTTGTCTGTACATATAAACTATAAATACAGTTTTGGTCAATGACGGGATTTAGTGGTCAAGTATGAGTAATTATGGATTTCTATTTTGGGTGTATGCCTAGTGATCGGTTAATGGATGTTCGTTGGTAGTTGAAGTCAATACCCTCTAGTGGGAGTCAACCTGAGAGGTTCAACTGGTCTTTTTAAACATGTATTCTAGTATGGTGGGTTCAAAACCATACTAATAACATCATGCTCATATAGATGGGGGTGGGGGGTATATCTGGTCTTTTAGGAAATATTCTTATCCTCTTGGGGAACCTGGTTTTAATAATGATCTTTACCTTATTTTGAAATCATCTCAGTTTGTTGGGAGACTGTATGTTATACGCCACACTAATGTTTTTAAATCCAGTGGGTATGTCTAGGTGGTTTTGATCAGATTTACACTCTATAATCATGTTTTTTCTCAAATCCATGGTTAGACTCAAGTGATACCTGGGTTCCAAATAAGTAATACCTTGGATAAACATGGTAACGCTAACTGTTATTCCTTTGAGTGGATTTCCTGAAAGTTTTCTGCTTTGGACTCAGTCCGTGTCCTGCTTGTGAGGATGTTTGGCTTGGTACTGAAATTTATTTTTTAAATGTATTTCTTGGATTTTTCTTTAGATAATATATTTGGAATCCAATTTATTATTCTGAGGTTACCCTAAACATTAGTTGGTCTTGGATGAGATGTCTAAATGGGGTAAAGGTCCATGTGAGATAGTTCTAGCTTACACCCTTATTCGTGATTGGTAACAACAGTTTAAATGGTATTTTTGGCTTGAGGAATCACCAAAAATAGGTTGCAAGCATTGGTGATTGTGCTCCAATAATTCTTGAGGTGAACTTTTCTAGAGGCATCAAGTATGTTTTATTTGGAAATCCACCGACCGTCTATGTCGGGTACCATGAGGGTAGTCGACCAGGGAACTTGTGACATGATATCCCTCTATCTTGCTGTATAAAGTTGGGGAGGAACTACTTCTTGACCTTGTTAGGTAATATGGATGAAAATTAGATATCGACCACACCTCTTAATGTGAATTTAGGCATGATCATTTAAAATAGGCCCCAATCAGGGTTAAACATTCGATCAAATATTGTATCATATTATGAGAATCATTAGAATTATATGGGAATGTCTTAAAAGTAAATTCTAACATTAGGGGCACCATGAATAAATTTTTTCCCTTTAATGAATAAACACATGGTGGCAGCATCATAAGTCTTTTAGTTAATGATATGATAACATGATCATCTCTCTATCTATACAGTTTCATATAAGCAACACTTTAGTTTCATAGTTGGAAAAATGGAATTTTCGTAGGTCCTAATAGATTAAGTTCCATACACATAATTAGATACTTGAGGTGGATTGGGATATTGGAGTCACAAACATGCCAATTTTAATGAGATTTCATGACCCTCATAGGTTGGGTTTTGTTTTTATTTTTCCCCAAGGATTCTTGGGGATGAGAAGTTATAAGGTGGGGAGGTAGTATCATCATATGTTTTTTGACAGAATGTAATTATAATATAATTTGAATTTTTTTCTTTGGTGGATGTCCTATTTTTTAAACTGAGCATTATATTTGAATTCCAATTGTTAGATTACATCAAAAAAAATTTAGATTAGGTAAAGGTCTGAGGGGTTCCTTGAGTTTTTCCTTGAGATTAAAAATCACTGAGATAAAAAATATCAATTTTGGGGGGTTTGAATAGGGTGCATAGTTTTTCTAAAACTGTGTATCCCACAGTAGAAAAACATGTAACCAAAACTAGAGGAGAAACATGTCTCACACGGGCTACACACATTTTTACCATACCATGTTCATAGACTGCATGGTAAGTTCCACTTTGGTAGTAACCTCCCACTATTCATCACACGGTTGGTGCATAATTAAGCTAACCATGCGGGACAAACCATGTGAGGTGGGTTCCAAAGTAGCAGGATCTATACAGTTGGTTCTCAGTTTGGCCAAGTCATATGAAAAAACCGAGTGACCTATTTTTGTGGGTAAATTGGCCATTTCCCCTGAAGGATGTTAAATCCTCATTTCCGCATTTTTTTTCTTTTTCTTTAGTGGTTGAGCCTTTCCCCCCATGAATAATCTTATATCTCCCTCAATATAGGGATCTTGATTTGTCTTTTATTTCTCATAAATTTTGATCACTATCTGAGGAATCATATTTATAATGGTAAGCTCCATATTCCCCTCTAATATATTTCATGGTTTACCTTCCATCTATTGTGCAATTTTGGTCTAATGTATTTTTCTCAATTTTCAAGGTGTTTGAAAAATCATTGATTTATTCTATTATAGGTTAAATAATGCCTATATAATGGATGATTGGAGTGTTACTACATCGAGGTTGGTGTTCCAAAATCTTTCCTATTATTTCGTCACATTTTAGATAACGTGCTATTGTGCTACACACCAGACCTTTTTTTATTACAATTAATTCTTTATTAATTAATTAATTAAAATGGTTTTCCATTTACTATGTGACATTTAATAATGGAGAGACCCATGCCTAGGCATTTCTCTTAGTTTTTGGCCACCCAATTGGGTACAACCACCATTAATGACTATTATCCATGTCTTATATTGTTAAATTAACTCATGCGGATAATACTTTTTAAGTAATTAATCTGTTAAATTGAATCTGGCTAAATGGGTGGATAGATGATTAAATATTTAGTTTTATTCACCACATGTTTAATTATCTTTATGCTGGGTGATTCTACTTAGAGACCAATTTCCCTTTCATTTTTCTTTCCTAATCGACTGTGAGTGGTATTGCCTCCTAATTATATTCCATGAGTGATTAATGGAGTAAAATTGGGGGTTGATCCATGTGTTAAACCCTATTCCCATACCTTAGATAAAAGGGATGAATTAAACCAATGGGGAAAGAGCTTAATACATATGAATTCTATATTGAATGATATATTATAAGGGAAATTTCTTAATTAAAATGAATTTTATCTTTTAATTTATTGAACTTATGAATTGGTTCCCCATTCTTGAATTATTAAAAATTAATTGCTTGTGTAATGGATATATCATAGTGTCAGGGTAATACAAGGGATTCAAATTAATGAAACTTGTATGGAATCTCATGCCTTCATATTGAAATTGATAATAGTTAGTAAATATTCAAGGGTGATATCAAATATGTCTCATAAGAGATTAGTGAGAGTTATCTATTTTTACCTCCATATAAGTGACACCGGTTCCCAAGGGGAGACCCCTTGAATGGGATCAAAGACACGATGGTTGTACCCTTCCTTGAGTGGTACTTGGGCCCATATGTGTGATATTAGGTACAAAATCGCAGGCTAGTACATGACTCTTTACACCATGTTTAAGTGACACATGGGACATCATTTGTGGGTCCGCATAGACGAACTCCTTGGGTTTGGTCATATGTGGAGCCCCTCGAACAACAAATGGAAAGTCTTACTAGATTTTACTCAATGGGATTAGGGTGTCTAAATATATTTTAAAATTATTTTTAAAATTGAATTAATGAATAAGATAATTAATATTTCTAAAATGAGAAATTCTCATTGGTTCAAAGAAAACATAGGGAAATGTCTTCCAAGACCAATCACAAGATTGGGGATAGTCCACCCTCTTACATATTATATCACCCAATTGTCCATTACAGGATCTTATGGTTCAGAATCAATGGATTGAGTCAAAGAATGTAATTGGATGGGTGTCCAAGTGGAAACCATCCCAATTAATTTATTTAATTTAAATATTTTTATCGTCTACTTACTTACTATGATACATCTATTATTTATATTACATGAAATAGAATGGTTTAGACATCGTGGGTTCCAGCTACTAAAATTGTATCTCAAACCCTCCTTGGGAACTGCTGGTTCTTGGGTAGACTTTATGTTTATAGGTATTGATAATGGGGTAGCATTATGATTCCAATGTTTGTTTCACCTTGCAAGGATATAGTTTCAACATAGGACCGAGATGGTACTTAGGATGCTCCTAGATCTAATTATTGGATCGTTATTCTTTTATTAAATTGTCCAATTCCATTCTATTTTATTTATTTATTCTTATAATTATACAATCATATATTATACATGAATTGTTTTATATTGGAGATGGACACTTTTATAATTACATGAAATTACTTCTATCTTACATTTCATTTTATATTCTTTATAAAACATTCTCTATTGTTGTTTATTCATTTACACCTATTATACCATTGTGTGACTCTGAAAATGAGGGTATGGTATCCCCACCATACCTTATTTAGACCTTTGTTACTATTCAACAACCTCTGACATATGGGGAGGTGATGTTGAGGAAATGTGACACTCCAGTTAGGCTAATGTTTTAGGGGTAAGTCAGGCTGGTACCTTACAAAAATCCCCATGAAATCAACTAATTCTAGTTCTCAAATTTTAAAAAATAAAATAAATACCCATTGTTAAATCAAAAAAATATGAAAAAAGAAATACTAATCCTCAACAAAAAATGTGTAACCACATTTTTATGTTCATGAATTTAAATGTTCACTAAATAAAAAGTAATAAAATAGAACTAGAACCTTTTATTAACTCTTTTTTATCCATTTAAATTAATAATAATCCTTCTATTTTTTTCAGAAGACCTAAACATATTCTCTCCCTTTCTCACTAAATAAAATGTAATAAAATAGGAAAAATATGACTAAGAAACTTACTTATATTGTGGGAGAAGATTTACTACAAACAAAAACTCACATGTATGGGAAGCCATATTTTATCATGATATTCATCAAGATATCCATGAATTGTTTATTACTAAAGAATACATCTATTATATCTCACCACATTTGGAATTCTCTATTATGACATGATATTTGATATTTATATATTTTAATATTAAATATTGTACCATATTATTTGATAAATTGATTATAATTTGGGGTTTACACCCAATCACTAGTGGATATTTGGATTTTATATGCATATAATCAAGTAGTTTTTTTCCCAACCATTTTAGTTATTTATTGTTATGATATTAAATATATAGTTGTAATAATCCTAATAATGACTATTTTTCCTTTTTTAGAGTAATAATAAAACATATTAATTTAATAAATATTGATCCTCCAAGAGTAAAATTTCTATATAAAACATCACATGATTCATCAACATATAAAAACAATAAATTTGAATATATTCATATTTTTCAAACCACAATATATACTCTATAATTTTTTTAATATATCAAAAGTCCATCTCAATACCATAAATTTATACTTCTTGAAGTTTCTTTGAAATTGATCACAAATTATAGTAACAAAAATGATGTATTTTTAGGATGTTTTCAATTATGTTACTTTCTTATCAATATTTTGAATTAATTTTCATCTATTCAATTTCCATCTTTATCCTTGGAAACTTATCCCCATTTGAAATTGAAGTAGTTGGATACCATTATTTTTTCCATTCCAAATTACTTAAAAAAATCAAGTGTGTATTTTTTGAGTAAAAATGATGTCATATTTTGTATTCATCACTTTTAAACCCAATAAAAATTTCACATCTCAAATCATTAACAATTAATAGTATTTATTCATTCGACCATACAATTACTTAAAAGTTTTCATATAATTTCTATTAAAAATAATATCATTAATATACACTATCATAATGACTGACTTTGTTTTTTTATTTTACATAGAAATTGTTGTAAAAAATTCCTCTTTTGAACATCAAAATTCTCAAATTATTAAATTTATTTGACTTCCATGGAAGAGGATTTTTTAAGACCTAGAGTGAATTGTTTAACTTTTATACTCATGAACTATCACCATTAATTATAAAACCAATTGTTTGTCCAACAAATATGTCTGTTTACAGTTCTCCATTTTTGAATAAAGGATTTAAGTTTATTTGTATAACATTTTTAGATTCATTGATTACATATTGAAAAATTTCTATTATTTAAATCCTTTAATCTAGAGAAAAAATATCATCAAAATCAATACCTTCAATTTTATAATATCCATTGTAAATAAGAAGAACTTTTTTCTCTACATCCTTACATTTATTATTTAGATTATTCTAGAATACTCATTTAATCTATAATATATATTTATCTATAAGTAATGAAAATAAATTCAAAGTTTCATTCTTAGAAATTTGATTTAATTATTTTTCCATTATATTAATCCAATATTCATGTCATGTAGCTTCTTAAAAACTTCTTAGTTCTAAATGTGAAGGAAAACTTGTATGGGTTGAACATCTCAAGGTTCATCTAGTTTACTTTTACTAATATTTAAAATAATTTTTTTCAGGACCCGTATATTTTATATGTCTTGATAAGTTAGATCTACATCATTAAAATATTTAATCATCACTTATTTTTTTTTGAACTAGTATATACACCATGTGAACCCATTATACTTGTAAATATTGTATCTTACTTATCATCATTTTCTCCATGATATTATTTAGTCTCAAAATAAAAATAAAAATGATATATGTGAGT
The DNA here is from genome assembly GCA_963277665.1 of Viscum album. Taxonomy (NCBI): domain Eukaryota; kingdom Viridiplantae; phylum Streptophyta; class Magnoliopsida; order Santalales; family Viscaceae; genus Viscum; species Viscum album. The sequence continues at coordinate 1,283,216,217 of OY728136.1, read as the reverse complement.
TATATCAATGTTCATTATCTAATGGGTGTTTTTTGGGGGAATGTGAAGGTCAATGACTTCTCAACCCTAGATCTATTGTGTGGCCGTGCACCCTGAACCAAAGGAGTGACTTTTTCAAATTTCATCAACAGTTTCTCATAAATTGAAAAACATTATGTATCACCTCAAATCATACTAAATATATCAAAAGATGTTAATTTTTAAGTAGTGGTAGATTTTGAATCCATCTAGCATAGATTAAATATCCATAAGTTTTTTTATACTCATCAAATCACACAGGCTTACGGTGAGAAACCATGGAGAAATGATGTTAAAAAATACAGACTCTATCAATTCATTAGTGATAACAAATAGAATTTTATACTGATTAGGATAAGTTATATGAAAGTTATCATTATAAGTAAATATAATCTATTTAAATCCTAGAAAATTGTAAACAAACACCTAAAATGAAGTGTTTTTAGAATATCTTAGTGGGGTTTTAATTTTAACCCATTTAACTAAAATAAAACCACTATTCATATTTGGATTAACGTACATGGGATTTTCAAGGTTTTATGGCATTCAAAAATCCTTAGTGACATATAATATTACATGAGATCACCATTAAATATATTCAAACACACTATTGATGGTGAGATTTAATTTTATGCTTGTATTTTGGTTGTAGATGACATGGATTCAAAGTTAATTGAGGTGGTAAATCTGGAGGAAAATGATTATATTTTTGAAATAATTATGGAATATAAATACATGCCTACTTTATGTGATGCATAAAATGTTTTTGGGAACGTGATTTACAACTGTATGGTTATACTAATGATGGTTAAAGGTACTAATGTTGACAAGTCGAAAACCAAGAAGGAGGTAAGGAATTTTACAAAGAGATGAACAATTATTCAAGAAAATGTGGATCACTTAGGTTTGTAAATTAATTAAAATTAAGTATTGGTGTATCCCATTCATCCTTCCATATGTGTGGTAGTGATAAATTAATCTAATATTATTGAGGTGGATCAAAATTTGGTGAATGATGAAGGCACTTTGCCTCTTCCCAAAGCTCATGTGGAAGATATTAGTGGAATGGAGACATTGCAGGAAAGGGATAAGACTATCTGGGATCCTCATAACTCTATATAATATCCCATGGAAAAATAAATGATTTTTTTATAATAAAAATTCTTATCATAACCCCTTGGAGGGTGATAAGGTTTTCATGGAGTTGGTTGAGGCTGCCCAACCACCTCTCTCTGAAAATTTCAGTAATCTAGTGATAATGAATTCTTACAGCAATGAAAATATGGATCAATACTCACTATATTAGAGGAAATCACCCATGATATCTAGAAATGATATCATTTTTCTAAGAGTCATTTTCCTAAATAACCTCTAGAGTTCAATGTTTTAAAAGGAACAATAGTTGGAAGCTCTTATTTCCTCTCATGGATCCCAGAGTGCCCCTCCAAATTCTCTTGGATCCAAGGATTATTAATTGGATAGAAAGGATCATATCATGATTACTCCATCTAAAAATGGTACTAGGGATGTTGCGAGTGTTATTAATAAGATGAAAATTGTAATCCTACCTAGGATGGCTGGTGGTTCAATTAAATCCTCAAGTAAAACAAAATCAAGGGGAAGAACAAATAATTGAAAAATTCAAATAAAAATTATGTTCCAAATGAATGTTCTATTTTGATATTTTCGAGGATTAAAACCCCTTTAATAGCCAACTCCTTCCATAACATATTCATATTCATAAATCTATTTTTTTGAAATTCTAGACTAAAAACTTCTTTCTCCATTACCTTTTTTGGTCTTAATAAAACTAGTTATCAATTGGTTGGTGATAAAGGTTGTTTATCCTTGGTGGGAACATTATGGGTATTTTCTCACACATCATTAAGAAATATTGATGTTCAAATCCTTAATGATCAGATGATGAAATTTATGTTTTAGTATAATAATGTGAAAATGTTCTTCTCTTTTATTTATTTTAGGAATAGATACCAAGAGAGGATGATTTTATTATAAATTATTGGAAATCTCAACAGATTCGTTTTTTATCCTTGTTATTTCCTTGAAGTCTTCAAAACCATCCTATGCCACCAATGAGAAAATTGGTACCATCCACTCATCTATTTTTATTAGGGAATTCAGGGCTCGTATTGAGGAAGATTGTTTGGTTGAAAATTACCTGGTTGGTGATAAATATACTTGGTACTAGAAGCATCTCAATAGATTGATTTCTAGAAATATAGACCATTTTTTACCAAATAGGAGGATATTTCCAAATGACACTCAATATCCATCATAATCCTTCCCAAAATCATCTCAGACTACCCCCTATATTTGTTAGTTTCAAGAATAGGGAGATGAATGTGCCTCCCCAATTTAGATTCAATAATTCATGGGATCAACACAATGAATGTGAAAGGATCATACATGGGTTTTGAATTAAAATTTATTGTGAAAATAAAAATACTTATTGTATGATGAAGTTGAAACTCTTGATGTATAAACTAAAGGGCTGGATCAGAGCTAGCTATAGTGGGATGGACAGTGAGATAAACTTTATCTAGGCCATAATTCAACTGATTTTAGAGAAATCCTCATAAAATAACATTAACAAAGATCTCTCCATGGAGGTTATCATTTTCTAAAAATTTAATTATATTCTTTCAATGAAGTAATGGGTACAAAAAGAAACCATAAAAAATAATTTTTTTAAATATGGTGATAGGAAAAAAAATTAAACTCTCTTCTTAGTGTTATGAGAGATAGTAGGACTCTATCCTTTTTAAAAAGTGTGGAGTTCCATCATTAATAATAGGTAGTGTATTTATAAGTATATTATTTCATATTACTCAAATATATTCAATGATCCTAGAATGTGGGGGATTTGATTGAGGGTATTATTCCAAAAATTTTCACTCATGAGGATAATTATTTTCTTACCAGTATTCATCTTTATTTTGAGATAAATGATGTGGTTTTTAGCCTTAACATAAGTAGTATACCTATCTCAGATGGTATGAATGATTTATTTTTCCAAAAATGATGGGATGTGATACAAGTTGATGTTTTCAAGACACTTTCTACATTATTAATTATTGGAACCATTATTTATGGTATTAATACTTAATTTTTCACTTTGAATCCAAATATTGATTATGAATGTGAGATTCATCCTTTCAGTTATGTTGATTTCATCAACATTATCAACATGTTGATTAATAAGATTCCTACAAACTGGATTTTAATAATTACTAATAAAATAATCTCATGGAACCAGTTTGGATTTATAAAAGGAAGATTCACATATTATTGCATTATCAATACATTAGAGTGTTTTAATATGCTCAAGAATCTGATCATTGGAGGTATAATTGCTCTCAATATTGACATTAAGAAAGATTTTGGCACCACAAATGAAATTTATTATATAGAGTGTCTGGAAGATTTGGATTAAGTTACACTTTAATTAATTGGGTAATGTACCTTTATAGCTTATCTAACATCTCAGTTCTCATAAATGGATCTCATAAGGGACACCTTATATGCCATAGAGGGGTTAGACAAGGTGATCACCTCTCAAAAATCCTCTTCTCTATTACTGAATAATATCTTATCAAACTTTTATCTCACTTGGTTGTACATGGAAAGATAAATTCAATCATAGAATTCATGTACCTTTTTGTTCCAAATATTCTTTTTTTACGATGAAGAAATTATTTCTTTAAAAAGGGTATTAAAAAGAGTATTCAAACTCTTAAGAAAAAGTTACTTCATTATGAACACATCTAAGGAAAAAATAACTATTAAGAAATGTTGTTCATATACGTTGAGTAGAGATTCCCCCTTTGCAAAATGACTAATATCCCATTGGTGTTGGGAATTTGAGAGGGTCATATACCCTAGAGCTTCCTTGGATTTATTTTATTCTAGGGGAAACTAATTGATTCTATATTTAATAGAATTTTTGATTATATTAAAATTCAGGATTAATCCTGGAAATGGAAGAATCTATCAATGGATGGTAGAATATGTTTGGTTAAAATAATAATTATCTCAATTTTTTTTTTATTTCATGATTTATAAATAGACAATTCGATTGATAAAAATATTAAATAGATGTATCAAAAAATTTATCTGGATTCGAATAATTCTATAATGGAAGATTGTAAATATCCATTGGAAAAAATGTTTTAAATTACTATCCTAAGGGGGCATGGGAATCAAGGAAATCCACTATTTTAATGAATCTCTTCAATCTCAGTGGACATAGAACCTCATTAATAGTATTTTGACTGCATTAGTCTTTCTTGGAGATATATTTCTGGAATGAATGAATCATGGGAATATTTTTTACCTGGATTCATCCGTTTGGCCAACTATCAGGGTCTCTTATAATAACATCACAGCTTGCTCAAGATAGATTGAAAACAAGAGCTCCTATCTCAATTTATATTATGAAAACTAGATTAAATCATATCTAATTGAAAACTCGCACCCTCAAGATTCTTCCACTGACTCCTAAAGATCTATCAATTTTTTTTGATATCCCTCAACCTCATCTATAGGAAGAGATAATAATATTATAATTAGATACACATTTTCATCATGAATTGATGTACTATTTTTGGAGTTGGTTAGTAATGGTATTTTGAGAATTGGGTTAGTTTACCAACATTCTGACAATATGATAAATTCTGACTTTGATTGGATTATAAACATTGATCAATAATTAATTAGAACCTCATGCATATATTATTTTGAAGACAGAAACATAATGTATTACCCACTGATATTTTCTTATAACTAATTGGTGTATCCCATTTCTCTAGGTGTTAAATGTGAAATAATTATGGGGAATACATGGAACGTTTATTTCTCAGTTGTGCAACTACATAATCACTACGGAAAGAGATTTATAATCTCTTTGATTTAAAATGAACAATAATGAACTATATGTGATCATTATTTCAACACCGCACTAGCATCGTGATTTCTCCCCAAATGGGTAATATTTTTCAGATGGGAGTGGCTAAAAAGCTACATGCATTATGGTTCACCTATAATTACATCATTCACTACAGATTTTATTTTACTCCGCAATATAATTATATGAGAATCATGGTGGTTGTTAATGATTTGAATTCAGTGTATAAATGGTATTGTGACCACAGTGTGCATGATTTCATAGCTCTCAAAATATTGGGAATTTATGGAATCTTTAAATCAAAAGTGGTAACATTAGAGCTTTTGTAAAGACTATTATTCCTATCTAAATTATAATCAACTAATATGGATCTTCGAAGGGAAACCCATATCCCTAGGGTTTTTTCATGGTTTTTAATATTCACATTGGAAAGATGTTGGGATACTTTTATTGTTCATGTGGAGTAGCATATTCACATGAAGTGTAGAAACATGGAGTCATTAATGTATTCTAATTCTAAATATCAAAATGTTGTCCTAATTTATATTCAGACAATTATTTAACTATTTGTGTGAATGATATTTTTAATGGTATGCTACAACATTCTTAGAGACTCGATTCTCGATGGATGGAGTGTATTAGCTTTCTTATGAGACTCAATTTCATTTTCACACATGTGTACCAGGAGGAAATTGATGTGGTGGATGGTATTACCAAAAAATGGGAAGGTATAGATATCACGTGGTCATATATTCTTCTATATGAATTGGATATACATTATCTGATAGATTGTAATACATTCTCACTTTTCATGATTTTGAAACATCTCATTTTCATCAATAAAATCCTTGGCCACTTTGGTCAAGGAACCTTAAAAATAATAATATATTTTAATTACCATGATCCTTTATAATACAAACAACAATGAAGTCAACAATATTACTCATATTAATCTTATAAAGCATGCAACTTCTACATATTGGTGCATAACTAAGAAAAATACCATCATCATATAATGCACTAAATTTACCAAAATATATTCCTTTGATCACCATAAAACATCATCAATCAAGTACTATAAATATCATAAAATTTATATTCTTTTTAAACCATATCTCATATGGAATATTTAATTAATTTGGTTAAATCAAACCCCAATTTAAAGTTAATATCGATGGAATTGTGGCTACCTTTAAAAATACATGGAGAATCCATCCTCCGATAACATAGTTTTTAAAAAGTAAACAAAACATAAATTTTTTTATTTTATTACTATTTTCTATTGAAGAACTTTTTGAGATCCATATTAATACCTTATTTCTTTATTGTCAAGATATACTTTAAATTCTAAATTATTATATTTTGATCCACTAAATTTTTTTATCATTGATGATATATATTTTTATATTTTCAACATGTCATCGATAAATTATAAACCTATCAAGTGTAGGTAACTTAAATTACATGAATAATATATACATCATAAGAGTAAAATAATCACAAATTATTTACAAAGGACTTTCTCTATTAGTTTATTTTAGACTCATCATGTCACATACATTACAATTCATGAGTTGAACAGTTCTTTTTTTATATCACAACTATATTATAAAAATGTTTCACCATTTTCCCTTTGTGGAAAACATAAAAATTATTTTTTCTTCATTGGTTGATATTCAAAAATATATCTCATTTTTTCATATTTGATGATCCAAATCCTCTTCATTTGGTTCATGTAATTAATTCTCTAACACTATAATTCAATATCCACATTTAAACTCATGTAATAAAATCATTATTTTGACCATGATTTCATGATTAATGTACTATCCATTAACATCCTAAAAAAATATGAATATTTCTAAAAAAATAACATCATTCGTATTGTTTTACAATTAGGATACCCTCAATAAATTATGTATCAACCCATCAATGAGGTGAAATCCCCTTAAAGTGATCATTTTTAACCAATTTGAGGGATTATAATTTCTTTTAAAATTAAAGACCTATCATTACCAAAATTGAAAACCCTCTATAAAATTCTTAAATACCTTTTAAATTTTTTTTATTTTGTTCATTTATGATGATAACCCACTATGAAGGATCCAAGGTCATATAATCTAAAATAATTTTTATGAATCCCAAACCACTATTTTTTTGGTTACTCCTCTTCATGAGGAGTTAGGAGTTATAATTTTTAGTTTGTGTATGATGATCCAAATTCACAATTCTTAACAAAATACTTCATTGATTAATCACATAAGATAGTTTAATGGTTATTGTATTGGATCTTGGTGTATAATACATGATATATATAGATCACACATAATATTTACTTATTACTCTTTAAATACTCATTTATAATTCCATCCTATGTTAGATCACTACATATGATTTCTTGGGGATATACATCAAAATTAGAAAATGAGAATAAATCCCATTAAGAGGATAAATGGCATAAATGGATAGTATGTGGTAATTATAGATATATCATGGTGAATAATATAAAATTGTTACCATGAGTATATGATGAATAACCTAGAAATGTTGAAAAAATATAGAAATCAGAGATTCATAACCACATCACTAAGGTTCATCACTATAGTATTGTAAAAAAATTTACCATGTTTTTTCACTAAGGTATCATAAAGTATTACTAAAGCATGCAGTTAAGGTTTCATAAACCAGTCATATATAGAGATTAATTATTTACCTGATGAATTAGAGAACTATCAAGACCCACCATATATATTCTTATATATATTTTTGAAACATATATAATTAGTCATAAGAAATCATTTCATAAATAACCCATAAAGAATAAGAAATAAGTCCCATATAAAATCACTAAGTTAAAAAAATTCAAGGATATATAATTTTTATCAATTTTAACCCATGAGTATAGAATTTGGGTTTCACGCATGTATATACCCAATAACTAAATTATAATTATATCAATATGGATACCTTTTAATGAAAATCGGTTTGGGTATTCAAAATATAAACGAGTGGCATAGAAAATCAAATAATATTTTCAATTACAAACCATAAATACAAAAAGGATTTTGGAATGTGATTAGCGAGAGAGAATGATAGTATCTCATTAATATAAAATCATTGGGATAATAATGGGATGTATATAAATACTATAAAACATACTAATTTAAAAATAAAAGGGCTTAATATAAAGTAAGTATATGAATGAAAAAAGGAAAGGGGAAGAGAACCCCTTACCTTTCATGGTAGTTTCTTAATGATTACAAGGAACATCTGAGATACATAGGAACACATAAGAGGGATTATTGAGACCCAAAAATGATAGGAGAACCATGATAAATGATTTTAAATGACCATTATTGGGATGTAGATGGTATTTATATAAAATATGGGAGAATTTTTTATTATTTTCTTAACATAGTGAATGAATATATAGGACATTGAAAATGAAAAACTATTAGATTAACAACAGTTCCTACTCATGGGATTTAAAATTAATGGAATTGATTATGATCTTTTTTAGTTTTATAATATAAATCTGTTATTTTATATTACATTTTCCATGAGAGTATAATTTTTCCAAAAAATATTGTTTTTAAAAACTAAATTTCTATTTAAGACTTTCAGAAGTTATTTATAGGTTTTTAAAATCTTTGAATACTTTAAAATAAATTATATAAATATAATAAGTTATTTTTGTTCTTGGATTAACTTATATTAATCATTAAATCCTTATCATATATTTATAAATTCATAAAATATACTGGAAACAAAAAACTATTTTTTATTATTTAAGAAACATAATGTATTTTATAAAATTCTTCAAATTTCATGACAACCTAGTTTTGACATGATGATTTAAAATATAATTTTTACTTTATAAAAATAAATTCATAAATATGAGAAATAATTATTCAAAATAAAAATTACATATTTACTATAAAATACAATTTTTAAAGGGAAACACATTATTTATTTACTTAAAATAATTTTGAATTTTATAATATCTTTTTTAACGATTCATAAAGTGTTTATAGACATATAATAAAGTCTTTAAAATAATATTTTTATTTATAATAATTTTATTTTATTTTTAATTTTTTTACTATTTTATTGAGTATTTTTACTATTCCAATGGTCATATAGCGATCATGTTACAATAGTCCTGTAATGTTATGATTCTACCAATCATACTACATTTTACACCCTATATATACACCACTATTCTCATACTCCACAATGAACTACATTATTTACAAATATTCTTAAAATTCCACTAATAACGTCCATAATATTAAAATAAATCTTCTTCTTTTTATTTTCTTTATGAAAAGAGTGATCTTTATGGGAAAATTAAATCTTATGTAGTTTACCATAGTGTTTGTAATATTATTTAGTTTCTATCTCTACGTATTATTCTTAAATATAATGGAAAAAAATATTTTGTGATCTGTAATTCTTCTATATTATATAATAGTACTTTTATGTGATTCCATTTAAAAAAATAGAATAGTAATTGTGAAACAAGAATTTTTTAATAATAATAGATGGAAATTTTAGGATATTTTAATGTTTTTATGATATAATTATTATTCAATAATTATGTGTATTCCCTTACTTATCACTCCTATTCGAATTTTACTCAATTGCAAACATATTTTGTTTGATCTTTCAAATTATATTTCGGTTGTTGCATTAGTTTCTTCCTTGGTTTTTTAGATTTCCTCTTCCTAGAACTATATCCTCTATATAATTTAAAAGAAAATTTTTTTCCAACAAATTTCTGCCTTGTGTCTAGACATGTTGTCTCAATATTATAGTTTCAAGAGAGGGTAAATAAAATAATTTAAATTTAATATAAATTAAAAAATGATAAATATCTTCATTTTACAATTTTAACATGATAAAAAATGTAATTTTAAAATTAATTTTGAAAATATTATCCTCAGATGAATGTTTGAGATTTTTTTAAAATAAATAATTTTTATATGAATAGTGAAAAATAATTTTTTTACCAAAACTACACCTTTTATGAATTTATAAAAAAATATTAAAAATATATTTAAGAATTTTAATTTACTAAAGAAGTATTAAGTGGTTAAAATTAGTCATTTTAAATATTATTATAAATATATAGAAGCTATTTTTAATTTTCATAACTTAGGTAAAATTTGATTCTAAATTTAAAAATAGTTTTCAGTCCTTTATTTTAATTAAATAAATTTGGTAAAATGTGGGTTTTAATGTCTTTGAAAGAAATGAAAACATTTTATTTATTATAATAAAACAATTTATATCATTAAAATTAAATATATTTAAGAACATAGAAGATAAACATGAGCCTTAGCCTAGTTGGTGAGGACTCTTAAGTGCATCCAGGAGACCTAGAATCGAATCAAGGCAGAGGCAAAATTTTTGGGGTAATGTAGCAATACTATAGTAGTACTATAGTCGGAACTGTGCAGTGCTGTAGCAGGTACTGTAGCGAGAACTGTAGCAGTCACTATTTGGAATTATAACAGTCGAGAATTTTCCTCTCTTTGGGCCTTCAGGCCACCTATTTGGTCTTCAAGTCCTTTAAGGCCTTCGGGCCACCCAAGACATCAGGCCAGTAAGGCCTTCGGGCCACCTCAAGGCGTTCGGACCACCTTAAGTGCACATGAAAACGATACAACCTATACTGAACAAGCTCTATAAAGAGGATGAGAAAAGAGATCTCACCACATTAGAAGCTACACATATTGCAAGAATGAGAGGGTATGGCACCTGCCATCGGGAAAAGCATGTGCATGCATGGGATAGCCTAGATGAAAATCCATGCGATGGTGGAGAGATGATTTCATGATGAAGATTCTAGGGAGGAGCAGTTCCACGTTGTTAGTCTGGGTTGTATGTAATGTTTGAAACCTATGGGAAATGAATTTCTCTATGGCCTACTAGACATGTAATACTTACACCTATAGGCCCTATAAGGTTTCCACCTCACCCCTTGAAAGGATGATTATGAAAATAAATAAAACAATGAAGGCCTTTAGGGCATTGGATAGTAAAAACATATCAGACACATAAATTTTATGATTAAAAATAAGAATTCTAAAAATAGGTTTTCACGAGTTACATAAACTAATGTAAAAAATAAATTTTATTAAAAATATAAATTTTATCTGATAAGAAATATTCTCTATTTATAATAATTATTTTTCAAATTATTTTATAGGGTCAATTTTATTTTTAGGAATAAATAGTGTATTACTTTGGTAAGAATTCATTACAATAATAATACCCAAAAAGGTAAAAGTGAGAATTCTATTATTAAAGGAATTGATAAAAAGTTTAAAACTTTTATGAAAATTAATGGTTTAAGTATAATAAAATTTATCTCATCTATCACCCAATTATTTTCCATTTTTTGATCTTATTAATTTGTGAAACATGTTCACTCTTTATATTAAGTTGAAGTGTTTATAATAAATTATATTATCAGACTTATTTCCACCCTTTAAAGCCCACTATAATTTTTTTTCTATTAAATGTATTACTTTTTTTTACTTATCCTATAATTATATTTAAATTCATTTATCTTTTGTTAAAAACAATTTAACTTAATAATTTTATTTCAATGGATTTCTCCAAGGGAAAACTCAAGTACTCAACGTCAGTACTAATTTTTACTTAACATCTTTAAATTTCCATATTACTCCCAAAAATATAATTTTATAATTACTATATAATGAAATAATAATTATATATATAATTAATTATATTATTACATGTGAATAACTACTAACCAATTATCCCTTTTCCATTAATAAAATTGAAAAAACCTTTCATGTGTGTGAAGATTACCAACTCTATAATGTATTATATCTATTATTTATACCTCTTTAATTAAAATTTATTAAAGTCTCATAAATTATGATACAAAACCTCAATAATATCTCAAATATATCATTATCAATATTTAATAATGATTTTATTTCAAAATAAACCACTTTTATATCCATACTCTTCCATTAATTATGGCACGTTTTTTCTTGGGTTGGTTAAAAAACCTACAATGAACAATGATTTAAAAATATCATGGATTACCATGGAAAAATAATTACTGATAATATATAATATAAATAATTAAATACAAGGTTTATTTTATTTTTTTAATTGTAACATTAATAATAAACTCATTATTTATGATAAAAACATGCATTCCTTAAAAATCATTGAAACATGATTGTTGTGAATTTCATTTACAATAATTGTAACAAATTCTCAAATAGAATGAAATTATAAAAATATAAATAATTATAAAGAATCAATTTCAATATATTTTATTATTTTGAAATTATTAAAATTTAGATAATAATGAAGAACAAAACTGTTATTATAAAACTAGTTTAAAAAATCATGATTACTCACATTAAATATAAAAAATTCATAATAACATACAAATATAAATGAAGATAATAATATAAATGAATTTTATAAATTTTAATTCATATTAATAATTTTATGAAATATAATGTTAATATATTTGTGTCTGTTATACAGGATCATAGAGTGCGTTCAACTAAATGGGGAAACAAGGTATGAGTTTATAGTCTCAAATTTAATTTTTTAAGGCATATTTCCTATCATAAAACATGTTTTTATATGAATTTTGTATCTAATTAAACTTTAAAATTTTATATCATGATACTATAATTATTCATGTTATTCAATGTTTTATTTTATATGATATCCTTTAATGGGTTTTAATTTTTATATTACTCGATCCATATCAAATTTACCAACTCAAATTCTTTCTTCATCGGTCTTAAATTTTCTAGTCAGTCATGAGATTATAAGCCCCCATAATCCTTCCATTACCTTTTTCCAAATTGAAATTTATCTTTTTCTTAGGGTAAGTTACATAGTTTCATTGGTATTATCTTCCAATTTGAGAAACTTCTAAAATAAAAGTTTTGCATTGGTAAGAATAAGTCTGATTCTTTCTAATTGATATTTCCAATCCAGGTCTATATTTTTTCCCATCGATATTTTCCTATTTTTTTAGAGCATTAGTATTAATTAATTACTGTGATCCTCATACTTCTCATCACTATTTTTAAAGTAAATTTTTTATTTTCCAATTTATGATTTCGGGTTCCAGTAAGGATGTTTCAAAATATTAAAATGTTTTACATATCATGGATATATTTCTTATAATCTACATAACATTTTCTCAATATAAACTTTATTTATTTTTCAAGATCACATTATTAGTGATTTTATTAAAAATAATCATCTAAATATGTCTACCAATTTATATTTCCAACCATTATGAAAATTACTTTTAAAAATAAACTAGTGACATTGTCTCTTAAAATTTATTTTTAGAATAAAGAAAAGTGAAATTTTTTGAAACTTTTTCCCAAGAATATATTTCCCATAATTTTAAACTTCTTTCCCATTTTCTTTAAAATTTAAGTATTTTTTCCATTATTATTTGAGTTTTATTTAAAAGGGTTTTCATGTAAAAGGGTCATTTTAATGAAAATTTTCACAGTTATATTCTACTATTCGTGTGAAAATTATTCTTCATTTACCTATAGAATTGTTTTCCTATGTTTTAAAAAATGGAAAATGTTTAATCTCAATAAGATAAATGATCTATTATTGAATTTTTCTTTCTTATTCACTGTATATTTATTTATTTTCCTTTCAAATCCTTTCATCTATGAATAATAAATATTTTTTTCCGTTGATTAATGGTTGTTCACAAAGATTACATACATCGATTGATTAAAAAAATTATTGAATTCACCATATATACATTATTTATATAGTGTATATACCATATTCTCTATTATCTAGATTATAGGGTATTTACTTATAATGTTAACACATATATTTGGATAACTATTAGTTTTCTGTAGGTTTACCATGTATCAATATTTATAAAATTATGAATGTTTTCCTTATATGATTCTATTATAAAGGGACATGAAAACTATTTTGTTCCCATTGGTTATTTATAATGAGTTATTGATTTTTTAAAACATGTATATAAAAGGTTGATGATGGTTGGGGTCCTATATATCCATCCAATACATTGGTTTATGTTTATATCTCATGATATGGTTTGGTGTGGAAATAATGAGTTTATTCACATAGGGGTGGAATAATGTGTTTGTTCATATTTTTTAGGCATATAATTAATGAATATTTTCACAGAGTTTTGGATATAATGATATTTATTACAACATTTTCCATTGAATAATGTTTTTACACATCAATATGTTTTATTCATGTTATGACACGTTTCTATGTTACCTTTCCTTTTTAGGCTATGTTAAATTTCTTATTTATGCTACTTTTCCATGATATTATTCACTTTTATTTTTTTCCATACCTTAATCTATGATTTATGATCTCTGATATATTGGGTATTAATTTCATATGTATCCTTATTATACCCATATTCCCATCTTTTGGACACTTATGATTATGTATTTTATCATTATATTTTCCCTTATAGATCATGTTATATCACTTATTTTTTAGGTTTTTATTTCCCAATGTTATGAATAAAATTAGTGTAGGATCGAAATAATGATGTAGATGCTCAAAATACAAGAGGGGGGTGAATTGTATACTTTAAAAATTCCTTTGGAACCTTTTAAAGTTATTTACGAAAAATCGTCTTTTCCTTAAGTAAAGGAAAGGGAAAAGTTTAACAAAGTTAAACTTAAGTAAATTCACAACACCTCTAATACCAAATAAAACTTGGAATAAGGAGTGAAGTTATAAACTTCAAATCCAATGAACTTTCTTAAAACTGAAAAGAGGTTCCGAAAGTAGGTTCCAGAAATATGGTTCCGGAAAGTAAAACTTTAACAAAAGATTACAAATAATGAGATTATACCTTAAAGCGTATAGAATCTAAATGAAATAGAGTACAAATAAGAAAGTATAAGAAAGTTATACTTTCCTTAAAAAACAAAATGCAGCGGAAATAAACAAGAAGTAGAACTACAAGTAACAAGATATAAGTCTTTTAACCCAAAGAGAAGAGTATCCAACAAAATTGGATAAATGTACCTTGATTTATAATTTCAAGAAAGTCTCTCTTACCCACACCAGGGTAAGCCCTTGATACGAAGATCGGAGTCTCTGTCTTGCTATCCCCACAAGCCCTCAACTTCAAGGTAGTTGGCAACTCTGTCTTCCTCAGCAAGGAATCCCTCAAACTTCAAGGTAGTCAAAAACCTCTGTCTTCTTATCCCCGAAATTCCTCGAATGTAATCACCAACATTTGGAGTCGTACGAAGCTTTGAGAGTTTATAAGAGCCTCTCTCTCTAGAAATCACTTCAATCATGCAATCACATGAGTCGAAGATTAGTCAGCATTTCAGCACTGAGCTCTTTCAAATGAGCTTCTATTTATAGGTAAGGTCGGCCTCCTTCCCAACGGTCATATTTTCCTTAAAAATCGGAGGGACCTGTACACGTGTAACTTAGACAATGGTTAGTTTATAACGGAATAGACGACATCGTTTTATAACAAAACTAGTGTAACAAAATGTACGACACCGTTTAAAATCTAACTCAAAAGTTCGGAATGAAAACTTAGGAGTGAAGGTTCAGTGTGTAAGGAAAATAATAAAGAGTAGACAAAATATAAAGGCATAAACAAAATGAAAGTTCAGAGTCTAACCAAAAATAATATTCAGAGTCTGAATAAATTCCGAGTGTATAAAACAAAGATGATTAGATTCTGTTTAATAAGTGAATTCGGAATGAGAATTCGTCATCAGAATTCGTTATGAGAATTCGTTGTCGAACTTCATAAGGATTCGTATCCTAAATATAGGGTAAAACTGTATCCGGAATTCAGAATGCAACTTTATCACAGTTCTCATTCTGGATTTTGGAGTGAAACTTTATCACAGTTCTTATCCAGAATTCGGATCCTAAAACAGAATACTTCATATAAAAGTTTCAAACAATTCCAAGAAAATAGAAATGAATCCGAATTTTATACTTAAGAAAAATATGTATGAAAATATGATAAGGATAGTTTTTATTACAAAAGCGATTTTCCTTATAAAAGAAATTTTCCTTATAAAAGAAATTTTTCTTATAAAAGCAATTTTCCTTAAAGATAAGGTGTTTGTGATTTTCAAAACAAGAAGGAATGTAAATTTTATAAGGAAAAACTTATTGACTCAACAATCTCCCCCTTTTTGGAAAGCACAAACATCCTTATGAAAAAGAAATTTTAAGAAGAAAGAAAAACATTAAGGCTTATCTCCCTTTTCTTTAAGGATATTGATGAATACGACTAACTCCTCCTTAGTCTTTGAAACACTAAGGATCGTATTCTAGATTTCTGGAGTGACATTTCATTACGAATAAGAAAGTCTTCTTTAATGAAAAACTCCCCCTTAGATAAGCTCTTATTAGAGTTCTTTTTCCTTAAGGATCCTTTCCTTCCCCCCCTTTGCGATTTTCAAAAAGAATTCAAGGGAATGGGAAAAAAACAAAGTACCTGAAAAATTAGTTGTAACAACAAAAGAAATCAGAAAGCACAAATTTTCATTAAGTTTAAACAACTCTACAATAATGAAATTTAGATAAAACAAAAGATCAGATCTATCTATTTTTGATCTTTTTCCTTTTCCATGAGACCCTTAAGAATAGTCTTTATTTTCTTCAAGTCTTTATGGTCTTCTTCGGCTTGCTTCTCTAAGACCACTATTCTTGAACTTTGAGCTTCAATCTTTTCTTCCTCGGCTTGAATATTTTCTTCTTGAGTATTAATCTTTTCTTCCTGAGACTTCAATTTCTCTTCAAACTCAATCTGATAATCCCTTTCAAATTTCCAGTTTTGAGAAACAGAATTCAGCTTCCCATTCAAATATCTTACTTCTTGAATCCGGAAGATCTTTTCATTTGTCAGCTTCTCTTCAAAGGAAGATGTCCGATCATTTATTTTCTTGTCCTCATTCTTAAAAGCATCTTTAACATTGTCTTGAAATTCATCAAATAGCCTCATCTCTTCTACTGTCTTCCTTGACCAGTTTTTCATCCTCTTGCAAGATCTTCTATGGGCTTTGTAGCCAACAAAAAAGGGTTTGAACTGAGCCTCAATCTCAACGCACTTGTCCATAACCATAGATACGGAGTCTGTTTTCTGATTTAAAGCATGTTAGAGAATCTGGCATCTTGAGTCAATTCTTGAGAAGTTCGGAATAGAACCTACCAGCTTTTTTAATGATTGAACAGCAACGTCATGCCCCAAGGAAGATGACTCTGAATATGATACTCTACTTGGAGAAATTTATTCTTCAACTTGGTCAAGATTTCTCTTTGAATAACTACCAACTTCCTTTCTCTTCACCACTACTGAGCTCAGAGTATCAGCAAGAATTTGCTTTCCCTTATCTCTTTTCAGAATAGAGTCCTATTCCGGAGTTCTCTTTTTACTATCAGAAACTTGGACAACATTGTCTTCCTCATCAGAAACTTCCTGAGTAGAAACCTCTACGTTTCCATCTGAGCAATATCATGTAGAAGTTTTTCTTCTTCTGCATGATAGGCTATTTCTTATTCTCCTTTCTCCTTCTCCATTCCTGGAGTAACTAGCTTCGAAGAATCAACTTCCGAGGTTCGGAGCGATAAGTGTTCTGAAGGTGTCCCCTTATAATCATCCACTTGCTTCAACACATCTCCGGTTTCACCACTTCCTTCAGAAACATCTTCTTCTTCGTACACTTGCTCAATGTGCTCACCTTGCTCAACATGCCTGGCTACTGCCTCTTCTGGAGCAAGAAAGTCTCTTCATGGAGTCTCAGGTAGAGATTCCAATGAAAAAGATCTCGGAACATGGATATTTGCTGAAACCATCTCATTAAACTTTAACAAAGCTTGGGCTACCTCGGCCTCAGACATCATCTTCTTGAGCTTCTTTTCTTTCTCTTGTTTTCTAGCTCATCCGCAGTTCTTTCCTTCAAGGCCTTAGCCTCCGCAAGGTCCAAGACAAACTGAGGCTCCCCTTGCACTCTCTTCTCCTTCATTTCCCTCCATTTAGAAACAACTTCATCTTGGTAAGCTTTCTTCTTATTTGGTTTTGGAGGTTCGGAATGGACTTCCTTAGACTTGGGATTCTCTGCTTCTACTTCCACTTCTTTCAATTTTCTCTTCCTTACTGGCTTAGAGGATTCTGGATCAGAAACTTTCGGAAGTGTTTCTTCTTGAGCAGGTAAATCAATAAACTGACCAGTCTTCTTGTCAAAAGCTACATCCATTATTTTGAGTGTACCATCAGTCACCAACATAATCATCAAACTCTTGGCTTAGATTTGAAATCCTCCTTGAAAGACTCAAGGCACCGAACTATCAACATTGAGAGGATTTCTGGATACATTATAATCCGAGCTCTCAGATTCCCCTTCTTAACATTTTCAAGAGTAATGAGAATGTGCTTCATCAGGTTAAAATTCCTCAAATTTATCAGAAAATCTAGGATGTAGATCTCACTCTTCTTCAGACTATCTTTTTCACCCTTCCTCGGTACGATAAGACCTTGTACCCATAACTCTAGAATCCGGAAATTTGTAGATAAACTAGCAATCTTCGGAGCCTTGTCATCTGCCAATCCGAGAGTTTTTAATACTTTTTTCCTATCAAAGCTACCCTTAGAATACGGCAACACATGAGATATGAATTCAGCTTCACCTTCATTATTCAGCCCTACCAAGCTAGCTGCCTTGGCATATGAAAGTTTATAAGTCTTACCATAAGACTTAAAAGACAACTTCTCCCTTCCATCTTCCTTAAGAAAGGAGACTGTTTCATAGAAATCTATAAGAAAATATGAATACACTTCATCTTGATTCCCAGGTTTTGACACCACAACATCTTCCAAACCATTAAGCTTAATATTCATAGAAATAAGAGAGTCATACTTGTTGAAGAAATCAGGATGGACCAGCCTCTCTCTATATACTAACCACTTTGAAATTGTCTTAGATGAAGACATGTCTTGAGAAGCTACTTCCATAGAAATTCGGATTTGAAGACCTCTGAGAAGTTCGGAACTGAGAAAACTGAAGTTCTGAATGGCTTTAAAACGGAGAGGCAGAGCTTCGGGACGCTGGAGCTTGAAAAATGATGTGGGACAACTATTTGGGGTCCCCTTTATATAGGCAATGAGAAAAAACGGTTCATCTTCCACGGTTGATCGAACGGTTGTAATAAGCTGAGATCAGATCTGACGGTCGAAAACCAATTCTCAAGAAAACTTGAATCTGATATTTTGAGGTTTTTATTAAAACAAAGAATTAAGAAAACTATAATCCGAAAAAAATATATAAGAAAATTACAACAAGAAAAGTATGACTATGAAAACTTAATTAAGGAAATTATACCTTTCGGATTGGCTTAGGAAGATTATTCATAATTGGTAACATTCTTAAGAAAACTACAAAAACAATATTTACTATGAAGAACAAACTCAGTACGAAGAACTTAGTATGAAAAACAAACTCAGTAAAGAAAATATAGTATGAAAATTTTATTCCAAAATTTGAAAACGAAAAAACTCATTATGACAGATTCAGTATGAAAATTCCGTTGTGAAAATACCAGTACGAAATTTTCCATTCCGGAAGTTTTTAATACAAAAATTTCCATTTAAGAAGTTTTCTATATGAAAATATCTATTCTAGAAAATTTTAGTTCCGGAAATTCCATTCCGGAATTTTAGTTCTGAAAAGTTTGAAAAAAAATTTTGAAAATTTTTGTTATTCTAACAATCAGATGTACTCCCCATATGAAAAAGAGTTTATTGTTGTAAGGAAACTTTTTCAACAAAAAGTTAATTAAGTAGGATTACCTTACGGTTATCATCCCTAACTTCTGTTTAATGTATTCAAATCTACCAGTAGGCAAAGATTTTGTGAAAATATCAGCAAGTTGATCTTGTGTTCCGATAAATCGAAGAATGATATCTCCTTTAAGTGTGTGATCCCTAAGAAAGTGATGCCTAATATCTATGTGTTATTCATGGGAGTGATGTGAAGGGTTCTTACTAAGGGAAATGGCACTTGTTTTGTCACAAAAAATTTGTGTTTTAGTAAAACTGAAGACATAGTCTGTGAGTGTGTGTTGCATCCACAACACTTGAGCACAACAACTTCTAGCTGCTACATATTCAGCTTCAGCAGTGGAAAGTGCTACAGAATGTTGCTTCTTGTAGGACCAAGAAACAAACGAATCTCCTAGGAAATGACAAGTTCTGGATGTACTCTTTTTATCCATTCTACATCCACCAAAGTCAGCATCAGAAAAGATTTTTAAAACAAAATCATTTCCAGAAGTATAAAATAATCCTAGATCCATGGTTCTCTTAAGGTAGCGAAAAATTATTTTTACTTTCTTTAAGTGGGATTCCTTAGGATTGGATTGATATCTTGTACATAATCATACTGAGAACATTAAGTCTGGTCGACTAGCTGTTAAGTACAGTAAACTTCCTATCATACCTCTAAAAGATGTTGATCTACTAGTTTCCCAGCTTCATCAGGATCTAAAGAGTTTGAGGTACCCATGGGAGTACTTATACTCTTAGTGTTTTCATAACCATACTTTTTAAGAAGATATTTAATATACTTATGTTGAGATATGTAAGTTCCTTCTGGTTTTTGAGAAATTTGAAAACCAAGGAAAAAAGTTAACTCACCCATCATACTCATTTCAAACTCAGATTTCATTAGACTTGCAAAAGAGTCAGTAAAAGATTGCTGAGTTGAACCAAATATGATGTCATCAATATAAATTTGAACAATCAAAACATTTTTCTTATCTTTTTTTATAAAAAGGGTTGGATCTGCATTTCCCTTAACATAGTTATTTTGAAGAAAAAATCCAGTGAGTCTATCATACCATGCTCATGGGGCTTGTTTAAGACCATACAAAGCTTTGGTAAGTCTAAAAAAATGATCAGGATGCTTTGTATCTTCAAATCCAGGAGGTTGTTCAACAAAAACTTTCTCTTGAACATAACCATTAAGAAAAGCACATTTCACATCCATTTGAAAAAGTTTAAAATTAAAGAATGCTGTAAAGGCAAGTAGAATACGGATAGATTCAAGTCTAGCTACTGGAGCATAGGTTTCTTCATAGTCTATTCCCTCTTGCTGATTATAGCATTTAGCACCAAGTCTAGATTTATTTCATACTATGACTCCATTTTCATCACATTTGTTTCTAAAGACCCATTTTACTCCAATAACAGAAGTTTCCTTATGTATTTCAACCAAGGTCCAGACTTTATTCCTTACGAATTCATTTAGTTCATCTTGCATTGCTTTGATCCAATCATCATCACCTAAAGATTCATCAGTGCTTTTTGGTTCTAATTGGGAAAGAAATGCTAGATGTTCTACTTCATTTATTAAGGAACTTCTAGTCCTTACAGGTTGATTTACATCACCAATAATACTATCACTGGGATGATTCTTAAGAAACACCTGATTTGAGTTTTGTAAAACCTGTTCGTCAACATAGGGAAGAAGGTCTTCTGGGGTAAATGTTTCAGAAGTATCTTCTTGAAAAATTTCCTTATCAGAAGGTTCTTCTATCAAAGGTTGATAATCAGTTTTTGAAAACACATCTGAGGATGTAGGTTGAGGTGGTTTAAAACCAAAAGGATCTGAATCCTCAAATTTTACATGTACTGTTTCTTCAACAGTACACGTATTTTTATTAAAAACTCTATAAGCCTTAGAAGTTGTGGAATAGCCTAAGAAAATTCCTTCATCAGATTTTTGTGCGAATTTATGTAAGTTATCTTTAGTATTAAAAATGAATACTTTGCAACCAAAAATCGTGTTGTAGGATAGTCTTGGTTTTCTACCATTCCATAATTTATAAGGAGTTTTATTAAGAAAAGGCCTAATCAAAATTCGATTTATAGTATAGCAAGCAGTACTTACAGCTTCAGCCCAGAAATGTCTAGCAATAGAATATTCACTCAACATGGTTCTAGTTATCTCTTGAAGAATTCTATTTCTTCTTTCAACTACACCATTTTGTTGAGGAGTTCTAGGTGCGGAAAAATTGTGAGTAATACCTTTTCTACTACAAAAAGTTTTAAAATCAGAATTTTGAAATTCTCCTCCATGATCACTATGAATAGTTTTCAATGGAAGGTTTTTCTCATTTTTAACTTGAGCTCTAAAACTTTTGAAATAGGAAAAAGCTTCAGACTTCCTTGATAGAAAATAAACCCAAGTAAATCTAGTGTAATCATCAACTAGAACAAACACATAGTACTTGCCTCCAATACTTCCAGTTTGTGTTGGACCGAAGAGATCCATGTGCACTAACTGTAATGCATCAGTTGTTGAGACTTCAATGATTTATTTAAAACTAGATTTATGTTTCTTTCTATATTGACAAGGATCACAAACTTTAGAAGAATTAAATCTATGCTCTGGTAGATCCTTAACTAGTTTCTTCTTAGAGAGTTTACATAAGTTCCTAAGATTACGGTGACCTAGTCTTCTATGCCATAACCAGGAATGATCTTCCATTGCACTAAGGCAAGGTAAATCTTGGCTTCTATGGTCTTCTATGTTTAATGTGTAAACATTCTCTTGCCTATCAGCTGAGAGAATAAATTCTTCCTTGGAATTGTGAACTAAGCACTTATCATTCCTAAAATTCACAAGGTAACCTTCATCACATAACTGACTTATACTAATGAGGTTGTGCTTAAGACCCTTAATAAAAAGAACATTTGAAATCAAGGTTTTACCAAGAAGAACAATATTACCAATACTAACAATCTCTACCTTATCATTATCTCTGAAATTTACCTTTCCTCCTTTCGTTTTGATGATCTTTTCAAAATAGATTTTGTTACAAGTCATGTTCCGGGAACATCCACTATCCATGTACCATGTATTGTTGCTGGTACTGTCTTTATTTTCCTGAAACCAAGAAGAAAATTAGACTTTCTGAATCCAAACTTGTTTGGATCAGAGATTTCCAGATAATAAAATTTTAGGTACCCACATCTTCTTAGAGAAATAAGCTTTGTGAAATCCTAATGATTAGGTTTTGTTTAAGGAACAATTCTTTTCCCAGTGACCACCACATTGACACTTGGTACAAAATGGGGTACTTTGAGGAACAAAATAATTGTTACTAAAAATTGGTTTTTCATGGGTATAACCAAATCCGGATTTATTTCTTAAAGGATGTATTTGGGCATACATTTTATCAAAATTTTCCTTTCCATGGGTAAAGTTTGATAAACACTTCTTTATGGAAAAGATTTCGGACTTGAGTTTTATAACCAAGTTTTTATCCTCAAAATCATTAGTTTTTGAACTAGATCTAGTCTCGAAAACATTTTTCTTAGAAATTACTTTTTATAATTCTTTAGAAAGTTTGTTCTTCTCAGAACTTACTTCCTCAAGATTTTTTGAAATACTTTCAAAATCAGCATTTTTCCTATCATGATCTTTAGAAAGATCTGATATCTCTCTTTTAAGAATAGAATTACTAGAGTTTGCCTTATCAAGTTTTTTATTGAGTTTAGAATTCTCAATCTCAAGAAGTTCAGCAAACCTAGAGACTTCATCATAAGTAGGTAATGTATTTTCCTCATCAGAAGAGGATTATTCGTCTGAAGAGTTATAATATTTACTATCATTGGAATTTAAAGAAACATTGGTCAATGATTCAGTATTTCGTACCTTAGCCATAAAACATTGATTGTCAATAGGTAATCTGGCTATAAGAGCAAGATTCTTCTCTCTTGAAGATTCGTAATCAGAAGATTCATATGAAGAGTCTCCACCACTGGAAATCCATGTGTCATTAGCTTTCAGAACTTTCTTAGCTTTGGATTTATAATATTTCTTTCTATTCTTGTCTGAATTCCTTTCTTTTCTTTCTTTCTTTTTGAGCAAAGGGCAATCTGGTCTAATATGTCCAGCTCTCTTGCATTCATAACAAGTAACTTCCCCATCTTTCATATCTTTCCTATCCTTTTTCTTATACTTGGATTGAAAATTTCTCTGTCCAGCTATCTTGTTCATCCTTCGAGCAAGATTTGCTAATTCATTTTTAGAGACATCACTCTCACTAGATTCAGATTGGAAAATAACATTCTTAGACTTGGATCTCGTTACTCTCTCAGGTGTCTTAGCTTTCATCGGATTTGATGTTGTTGTAAAAGCAATAGTACCATTTCCAATCTTCTTCTTGATGTTGTTAGCATCTCTCTTCATTCTTGTTTCATGTTGAAGAAGAGTTCCAAATAACTCATCAAGAGAAATTTGAGTGACCTTCTTGTTCTCATCTACAGCTGTTCTTTTGGATTCCCACTCATTGGGCATAATATCAATTATCTTATCCACAAGTGCTTCATCATCTAAACCTTTCTCTCCCATAGACTGTAGGCTGTTGACTATAGTCATGAATCTCTGCTGAACTTTACAGATTGGTTCACCATAAGGGAAGTTGAAGCCATGATATTCAGCTCTAAGCATAGCTCTCCTAGTCTCAATCACTTTAAAAGTTCCAAAGTGTGTAACCTATAACTTCTTCCAGATACAATTAGCTACTTCACAAGAAGAAATTTGGCTATATATATTTCTAGTCATTGAACAAAGTAGAGTATTGCATACCTTATAATTGAGTTTATTTTCTTTCTTTTCCTGTTTAGTAAAAGTTCTAACTTCCTTGTCAAGAATTTTATAATCACCAGTAAGCATGACAAAGTTGTCCACTCCAGTATTGATAACAAAAGTCTTCATTAGATCTCTCCAATACTCATAGTCATTACCATCAAATATTGGTGGTCTTGTAGGATTTATATTATCAATTGAACCAACATTGACTCCTACCATACTTAAAATAACCTTTGGCACACAAGCTTGTTAGTAGAAAAAAGTTCGTAATAACAAAGTTCGGAATGGGAAATTTCGGAATGGGGAAGTTTGGAATGGGAAAATTCGGAATTAGAAAATGAGCAAGAAAAACTTATTTTTGAGTATAAGTATTTTAGAGACCACCTCTGATACCAATTGTAGGATCGAAATAATGATGTAGATGCTCAAAATACAAGAGGGGGGTGAATTGTATACTTTAAAAATTCCTTTGGAACCTTTTAAAGTTAGTTACAAAAAATTGTGTTTTCCTTAAGTAAAGGAAAGGGATAAGTTTAACAAAGTTAAACATAAGTAAATTCAAAACACCTCTAATACCAAATAAAACTTGGAATAAGGAGTGAAGTTATAAACTTCAAATCTTATGAACTTTCTTAAAACTAAAAAGAGATTCTGAAATTAGGTTCCGGAAATATGGTTCCAGAAAGTAAAACTTTAACAAAAGATTAAAAAAATGAGATTCTACCTTAAAGAATAAAGAATCTAAATGAAACAGAGTACAAATAAGAAAGTATAAGAAAGTTATACTTTCCGTACAATACAAAATGCAGCGGAAATAAACAAGTAGTAGAACCACAAGTAACAAGATATAAGCCTTTTAACCCAAAGAAAAGGGTATCCAACAGCCTTGGATAAAGGTCCCTTGATTTATACTTTCAAGCAAGTCTGTCTTACCCACACCAGGGTAAGCCCTCGATACGAAGATCGGAGTCTCTTTCTTGCTATCCCTGTAAGCCCTCAACTTCAATGTAGTTGGCACCTCTGTCTTCCTCAGCAAGGAATCCCTCGAACTTCAAGGTAGTCGGCAACCTCTGTATTCCTATCCCTGGAAGTCCTCGAATGTAATCACCAACATTCGGAGTCGCACGAAGCTTTGAGAGTTAATAAGAGCCTCTCTCTCTCTAGAAATCACTTCAAGCATGTAATCACATGAGTCGAAGATTAGTCAGCATTTCAGCACTGAGCTCTTTCAAATGAGCTCCTATTTATAGGTAAGGTCGGCCCCCATCCCAATGGTCATATTTTACTTAAAAATCGGAGGGACCTGTACACATGTAACTTAGCCAACAGTTAGTTTATAAAATAATAGAAAACATCATTTTATAACAAAACAAGTGTAACAGAATGTACGACACCATTTAAAATCTAACTCAAAAGTTCGGAATGAAAACATCGGAGTGAAGGTTCAGAGTGTAAGGAAAATAATAAAGAGTAGAAAAAATATAAAGGCATAAACAAAATGAAAGTTCGGAGTCTAACCAAAAATAATTTTTGGAGTCTGAATAAATTCAGAGTGTATAAAACAAAGATGATCAGATTCTATTTAATAGGTGAATTCGGAATGATAATTCGGAATGAGAATTAGTCATTAGAATTCGTTATGAGAATTCATTGTCAAACTTCATAAGGATTCGTATCCTGAATCTGGAGTAAAAATGTATCTGGAATTCAGAATGAAACTTTATCATAGTTCTCATTCTGGATTTCGGAGTGAAACTTTATCACAGTTCTTATCCAGAATTTGGATCCTAAAACAGAATACTTCATATCAAAGTTTCAAACAATTCCGAGAAAATTGAAATGAATCCAAATTTTATACTTAAGAAAAATATGTATGAAAATATGATAAGGATAATTTTTCTCACAAAAGAGATTTTCCTTATAAAAGAAATTTTCCCTATAAAAGCAATTTTCCTTATAAAAGTAATTTTCCTTAAAGATAAGGTGTTTGTGATTTTCAAAACAAGAAGGAATGGAATAGTCATAAGGAAAACCTTATTGACTCAACAATTAGTACATATGATATATATATATATATGAGTATCTTAGATGGATAATTACATAAATATTACTACGTACTATTATGGATTAATAAATATATTATATTGTGTAAAAAATGTCTGTTAGATATAAACAACAAGAGTTTTTTAGTTAATGTTTTTAAAAAATTCCCTAAAACTCTAAATATAATAGGCATTGGGAATATATGTAATGAAATAATTTATTTAATTTATGTAATTGATTTGTTAAGGTTTACTGGGAATAATATAACCCCGGAAGGGAAGAGTTCCACACAACATCTGAGGGTGTTGAATAAATGACCAGTTTTTTTCCCTGGAGATTTCATAAAAGTACCACTATAACGAGTTATTAAGTTTCTTTGTGCCTAAAATGAGACCTATATTTCTACCATAATATCATATGAATCTCAAATAGTTACACTATGTGAAAGTAAATTTATATGATATTGGGAAATATGTATTTATTTTATTGTGTGTTTAAACTATGTTAAAACCAGTTTTCTTTTTCAAGATAGTTGATGGTAGCTTAAAGTTATGTATTATTTATTACAAGAAGAACCATGTAACATTGAAGAAATATCATTTTTCATGGATTGATGATTTTTTTGGGAAACTAAAGAGTTATAATTAGTTTTTAAATTCAACCATTTATTTTTTTATCTTCAGTTAAGGGGAAAAGAAGAGGGTATTTTGAAAATTTATTTTCATTTTCAATACAACAATGAAAATTTCTTGGTTATTATTTTAAGGGCTACTAAAAAATATTTGGACTTTATATATGTTATTAATGTGATTTTATACATGTAATTTTATTCTTTTCTGGTGGTATTTTTTTGAAGAGATCATTTATTCAATATTTGAGAAGGATCATGAGAATCACTAATATATTTATATATATATATACTATGAGAGTATGGGGTTTATGAGAAATGTATTAAATAATATTTATTGGTTAAATATGTGAAGTTCCTTGTTCATGTTGGATCATATATGGGTAAATATATTGATCCTAAAAAGGTTATGTAAATGGTTTATTGGGTAAATCCAAATAAATAGTTTGACATTAAATGTTTCCCCAGATTGGATGGATAATATTTAAGATTCATTAATTTTTTGAATTTAGATTATCCTATAAAATATTTGAGATATATAAGAGAATTTTTTAATGGTGTTGGAAATATCACGAGGCATTCAAGGAGATAAAGAGGATAATATATTTTTTACCTATTATGATTCTCTAAACAAGGATATTGCTATAAATTTTTTTTTGATGCACCATACGTGGTCTTGGGATTTTTATTTATGCAATAGAGTAAAGTTTTAGATTATGGGTATAAGTAGATAATATATCATGAGAAGAGTTACCCAACCCATGACTTCAAGAAAACTATTGTTGATCATACACAAAATTTTTGGAGGCATTTCATTTTCAAAATGTAATTTTTGGTATATATGATTTAATAGACGTTAGAATATAGTTTATCATAGAATAAAGTGAAATTGAGAATGTTTAAGAAAATAAAATATAAAAAAAAATTTAATTTTAACACATGTATATACTATGAAAATAAAATTCAATATCAGATGCTTTGAGAAGATAAACTCCATCCCAATTCAGAATATAAGTTCAAAATTAATGGAAACTGATGGGATTATTGGTGTACCTTATAATATAAGTGATAAGGATAAACAATGGTGTGGTTATATCTAGTATCAATATGATATGGATGTTAGTATATCTAGTTAAATAGGGGTATTTATCTATTGATATTTGTATAGGGATATAAGATTGTATAAATAGTGGGGAGACCATAAAGGGTGGTTGATTATAGTGTATTTATCTCTTTATTTTAGAGGTTTTGTAGTGGTTGATTTATATATAAAGAAATATGTTTTGAAATATTATCACCATTCAATTTCGGTGGTACATCCTAAGGATACTGATATATATTATGACATCAAGTTCCTATTATTATTATTTAGAATTAAAATGAGTTTTTTTATATTTTTTATCACTATATTATTTGTTTTTGGGTGATGATAGAGTATTAATGGAAGAATGTATTGTTTTTTACATTTATGTTATGGCATGAAAATGTGAGGATATTTCTATAGTCATAAGGATTATATTATCGACGTTACGCTAAAATAATGCTGGTGTTGGGGTCACTATGGGCCAAATTATGAAGTCACATCATTTAATGCATATATGATTAAATGATTTAATCAATGAGAATAATTTTTTTATAAGAAAAACATTATTATAATTCTTGGTGTTTTGAGGTATTTAATCATTGATAGGTATCCATAGTTTATGTTGAGATTATGGGGTGCAATATAGAGTGCATTGGGAACATAGATAAAGATGAGTATCATGTATTATTCTCACACATATGGGAAGAAATTGTTAAATATATATGTTTTAAATGATACAGTCTTAGATTGTGTGGTTTTATTTTTTAATTACCTAGGAGGATCATCGTCAATTAATAGAGTTTGATCATAACAATAGTTATAAGTCATAAATTTTTATGTTACCATTAAAGGCATTGTATGGTTATTTGTGTTGACTTATATTGTGTTAGGATGATCTAAGGGAGAAATATCTAAAAAAACATAGTTTTTTGTATGAGATAACAAAGTGAGCTTTTTAGATAGAGAACCATATGATTTTTTCTCAATATTTATAGAAATATCATTTCGATCAATGGAGAAGGCCCGTGAAATTTGATGCTAAAGATTTTTTGTTAAGAAAGTAAAATACAGACTATATAATATCATGCTTTGGGAAACTATAGAAGTGAATTGAATTGTATATTGGAACTTTTAAAGTAATAGAATTTTTTTTTACTTGGATTACTTATTTACCTTTTCATAAAGTTATATAATAGTTCATATCATTTTCAATGATTCCAGGTTGGAAAAATATTAACCAGACAGACCACTCTTGTGTTTTGAGATGGGGTCTGGTCGAATTTGAACCTGATTATTATTATATAAAGGGAACTATTTGAGTTTCATTTCATAGTGGTAAAATTATTCAAGGAATGTGTATGTTTTTTAAGGGTAACATATATGCATGAACTGATTCAAGATGATTATTGGGGGAGAGAGACATTTAATGGATATTATTATAGTTTTTGGGCTAATCAATCATAGTTATTTTTAGGGATGAAAATTTCCATAGCATGGAGAATTTTAATGACCTATATTTGTTTGTTATGATTTTTTAGTTTTTGGAGTTTCTAGGTGAAAAATTGGATGTTTTGGTAGAGCAGGAAGATAATCATGGTAAAATGCATGATTAAACTAACCATTCAAGCTTACTATTTATGATAATTAAGTTTTTATATATTTTTATGGTTTTATGGTTAAAAAAGTAGTTCAAGCCTACCGTGCATATTCATTATTATTTAAATTATTTTTTAAACCTCATTTTACAATTATAATCTCCATTTTTACAACTCTTTATTTTTTGGGGAAACTGATATGTTTATTAGGGATGATTATAGGTCTTTTCCATTTAAAAAAATGAATTTCATATAATAATTGATTGAATTGATAAGAAATCAAATTTTAGGGTTCAATGATTCTATTTTTTATTGAATCTATATTTTTCTATTGATGTCTTTTTATCATAAATCTAGAGAAACTTTTATTGAATTATGAAGACCATATATATGGATTAATTTAATATCATTCATTTTGTTTAGGTATTTAAGTTAATATCCCATCAGTGTCATTTCTGGATTTTGGAATTCATGAAATGACATAACTATGTAGGTAGATATGATGTAATCTATTATTTGGATAATTCCCCACGTGATATTGATTTATTATTGTTTATTGATGATTTAAATTGATTGAAATTTTTGAAATTATGTAATTATATAAAAATAAATAATTTTTTCATTATTTATTTTTGATTAATAATTTTGGGGTTTTTATAAAAATTTATTTTGAAGAGAAATTGAGAAATTAAAAAAATATTTTAAAATTGGTTGAAATTAATTTATTTTTTGAATATTGAAAATGGACTTTATTAAAAATGAATTGTTATAATTATTTTTAAATTTAAATATTTCATTCAATATTAGTTTTATTAGATTGTTAAATGTTTGGTTAAATGAATATTATTTAATTTTGTATTAATTTTTTTGAAGAGCCTTCTCCAAAAATAGAATTTATTTTGATATTTGAATTAAACATTAGTTTTAGGATTTATCACAATGTATGTATTCTGGTGTTGAAAATTATTTAATGGATATTTTTTTAAAACACCAAATTTTATCTATATATATGGGTGGCTAAAAGATTGTTTATGAAGGGAATAAATAATTATGATTATAGGGGCCAAAAGGTGAAACTAATTAGATCGTGACTTGAGATTTATATAGAAGGGTACATACCTTTGTAATGCCATCCAGTGAAGAAAAAAATAAGGGCTATTATTTTAATATTACTGTGAAATATTTATATTGGAAACCCATTATTTTTTTGGATAAATAAGGACTTTCCAATGGATTTTAAGAAAACAAGGGCTTTTATTTCCGATTTTGGGAATTAGAATTTCTATTATATTTAATGAAAAAAAATATTCTCCTTTAAATTTTTAGAAAAAATAATTTCCATCAAATTTATGAAAATGTGATTTTTTCTTAATATTATAAAAAATGGTTATTTTGGTATAATGTTATTAGGGAGAAAACACGGTTCAAGTGAATTATTTCAAAATCAAATTTCAAGAAATTTTTTTATTTATTTTGGATTATTTATAAATAATGTATTATTTTTGAAAAGTTGGGATAAATCTAATGTTTTGGTTTTAATATATTGTGTGACTTATCATGACTCATTTCCATCATAAAATAAAATTTTCTTTTCACTAATGTGCATCAGAGTCCTTTTAAAATAGTAATGGTCTTATATGCACCCCTTAAATGTTCACTTTGGAGGAAATGTTGATATTGTTGGATGTGATGTAGGTAAAGGGAAGATATTTTTCTTTATTAGCAGTGAGTTTTAATTCCACATTAATGTTATAGAGAAGTGTATGGAGACTTATGGTCATAGTATTTTCTTTGATGTCATCTTGCACATTAATAATTTTTTTTGTATATTGGATATGGATTGATTTTATAATTTATTTCTAATAATATTTTTTAAATGTTGTTATTTAAATAAATTTTCTATTCACAAGAATGAAATTGTGTATTTTTCTTTTTAAAGAAAATT
Source organism: Viscum album (assembly GCA_963277665.1). Lineage (NCBI taxonomy): Eukaryota > Viridiplantae > Streptophyta > Magnoliopsida > Santalales > Viscaceae > Viscum > Viscum album. The sequence continues at coordinate 1,283,184,298 of OY728136.1, read as the reverse complement.
ATTCCACATAGTTTCTTTTATCCATCATCACCTATCGATAACATCTTACAATCAAGGAGGCATGCTTGAAACCTTTTTGAATCCTATATTAGGCCTTTATTATTGAGACATTATGATATATTTATACATTAAAAAAATATTGAAATCCAAAAAATTATAACCACAATAGTGATTTTTAAAAAAATTGATTTTTAAAACCATATATTACATATTATACCATCACAAAAAACCTCTTTTTCAAAAACTGTATATTTATAAAAAACACTTATTTTTTCAAAAACATTATCTCTATGATCTATTTAAATTGAAACTAATTTAAAAAAAATTATACATTTATTATTCCACCAAATATGTTTTCTTTTGAAAAAACCTATTTTTTTTAATTTGAGAAAATTATTTTCCTAAGGTCACTAATATTTTTTGGCGATCAATCATATGAATTTTTCAAAAAACTCCAATAATACATATTAATTTAATTACCCAATAATATTATTTGATAAAAGATAGAATAGATTATTATTACTTTTCAATTAATAATGGTTCCCAATTAAGAAGTTTTTCAAACACCACCACCATTAGGTGCATGTTCAATTACCTAAACATGCTAGTCTAATAATGTATTAAAAATAAAACATTGGCTCTCAGATGATACTTGTAAAAAATTCCAAGTCATTCCAATCTTTAAATTTTTAATTGAAGGAACAAAAAACCCAATGTTCTTATTCTTTATGAAAAATATCTCTTTCTTAACTTGTGTTTCATATTTATCCATACTAGCCAAGCATTTTTGTGATCTGTATCCCAAATAGTGTTATATTATCTATATAACTAACTATATATGTCCCAAAAACACATTATTTGATACCACTAATAATATAACTTACCTAGTGCACTTGAAAAATGCTAAATTTAGACTATCACTAACCTCAAGAGTACCTTCATATATTACAAAGGCTATTGACTACTAGAGGTATTATAAAAAATAATGGGGAGACTCTGTTTGTAAATCTACCCATAATTGGACATTTACAAACCCACTACATGTTTTTGATAACCTATATATTTATTAGATATACCCAAAATCCATGGAACCATAATAGGGATCCACAGTGGCATCCCATAGTCATATATATAAAATTAAAATTCAAGTATACACAATGCACTAATTTACTATAGTGTATCAGTATAATAATATGTATATAAGGAATACAAAAATGAATATTCAAATTAGCCCATTAATTAATTTACCTATAATAGAATAAATGAAATAATAAGTAATTTAATATGGCTTAAATCACTAAAAAAGTTCATATCAAAGCATCAGACTCCATGAAATTGATCATCAAGAGCCATATTACCAACATTAAGTTGAAACATATAAGTTCTCTGAAAAACGTGGTCAACTAATGTACATAAAAACCCATTCCATGTATGAAGGTACGGGGCCCGTATATAAAACTACAATGATTCCCCCAAATCACCTCAAAATATTGAGTTTTAGTGATCAACTAGGTGCATGTCCCATCATATAGTTATTATCACTAAATCCTCCAAAAATAAGATAACACTTTCTTACACATGAATATGTAAACCTATGACCCATTATAGTACAGAATACATGTGATCTTTTAAGACGCATTCCAATAATAATTAACCAATCCATTGGCCACATTATTATGATATATGAAACCTAAAACCTCATATCCTAATGAGGTATTCTAAAAAACATCTGTCTTCTCATGAAACATGATCATAGATAGTCATCCACTATCATCCATAATAACTCTCATAATTGAATCCCACCTATTCAATCGGTAATCAAACTATTTATCAAATAAGGGAAACCTAAAATATCATGTTAAATAATGAAATTTAAAAAAAAGGAACAGGAAATTAAACAGGGTTTAACCCTTAATGATTAATGCAAAATTTCAATAAATAAAAGGGAAATCATATAGGGATTAGAGAAAATAATAAATTTAAAACAATAATCCCTTGATGAAATTGAGAAATCAAATAAATATCTAAACCTCATAAAATAACAATACCATAATTCATAGTATATCATATCCCACCATACTAGTAATTTATGGAAATATAAGATTGGCTACCCATATATTTTCTCTTATTCTATCCCATATATGTCAAGTCATCATAGGGGTCAACATGCACTACAAAATCGTATAACATTAGGGTGAAAAATTGTTCCATTGGATTAAAAATATTAGTATTAAAAAAAATCAATGAAAATCATCATATAATAGTGTAGTAATGTGGGTGATAAACCTCGTATAAGGTCAATAATATATCTTATATCAATAGAATCACCCTCCATTCCTTGATATAGATCTACTTCAATATAATTTATAGGTATGAATAGGGAAGAGTATCACTAAGAGGGAAATTGTGAACAATTAGGTGTGTCATTATACATATATAGGACCTAATATAAGTATAATACATGATTTAAAAATATTAATCATGATCCTTGAGGTTATCAATAATGTTCCCTACCCATCTGGGTCATATTAGGATCCCTAAGGATGTTAGAGCCATTGTCTCCAAGTCTGAGGCCCATTGTTAAACTAAACTATTTATTACATGATATATTCCTATTTAGTCAATAACTTATTAGAAAACTAATAGAAAATATAGACATAAATTACATCAACCTATCCTATGATCTGGGTCCCCATTGTGTATCATCACAACAAAACGACTATTACCTCGATTTTGACCATTTTTTTCATCTGAGACAACAAAAGATCTAACCCCCAATAAGAAAATAAGTCTCTATAAGGGCTATGATGATCTCAATCACCATCAAATAGTCAAAAAAGGACTCTTACACCACCCTATGATTATACCATGGAATGATCATATGCTGAGTGTCATCACTAATTAATTCTCACTACAAATACGCTAATTAGCCTAATGTAATAGGGAAAAACGAGTCCTAGACTTTGACCGACATAAGGGTGCATATTGAAGTCCTGTATATTTTTTTCTAGTTTATACCACCAACAAAAAATGTAATGGTATAAACAATATTATTAATTTATAATGAATTTTATAAAAATAGGTGATAACAAAAATTGATACCATGAATCGTGAAAGGGAATAGAAACACATATCCAATGATTACATGGGAATCACCATGATGTGGTCAATAAGAACAAAATATTTCCCAAAATATACTATGATTATTTTTATTTTAAATAAAAGAAAAAATATTAATTATAAACCACTTAAAATAAAATCCCATGACTTATTCTCTTACCCAAAATTTATGTTCCAAACTAGTAAAAAAATACCTTAGGAATGTTTCTAATTCATCATTTCAAAATCACATTTTCGAATTAACTAATTTAAAAAATCCATTATTTTGAATTTCTATTTTAAAATATATTTTCCTTTAATTACATTTTAAAGGTAAAACCAATTTTATTTTATAAAATTAATTAGTCACTAACCCACACCTTTATGAAAACTATAAGATGGGTCATTGGGGAACATTCAACCTAAGAACCTTCAAATAAACTATTTAGAAAATCTATATAGTCCTTAGTTGAAAATTAGGGAAAAGTGATGTCATCCAATTTATTGCATTATATTATTCAAGGTTATAAAATCACGATCACTATAATAATAATAATATCAAATTTTCATAAAATTATAATTATAAAACATCAAACAAGTTATACTATAAATATTATCCATGAATAAAGGTAACATAACACATTTCATGTTTTTATTAATAATCTAAGAATACCAAGAACAATTAATCCTGACACACATGTCCTATCAATAAACACTAATTAACAATTCACTAAACTATTTAAAATAAATCCTATAATTGGATTTAAGTAGGTAAAATTCAATTAGTGGTCATAGAATGATGAAACTCAAAAACAACAAGGTGCGTGCAACTCCAAATACACACACAAAATTAGTATGAACAAAATCCCCATCTGTTATAAAAAATCCATTCAAAATTTTAATTTTAATTTCATAAAAATCTAATAAAAAACACAAAATGTTATAATCAAAATTAAATGATGATCTAAAAAAATCTATAAATCTTTTTGATATACCTCTACCAATTACTAATGAAATCCCCATGATTTAAAAATTATTTCAATTGAATCAAATATCATATCAACTCAAAATACCATGGTGAATTCAATAAAAATTATAATGAAATTAGAGGATAGATAAATAGGATATGGGTAACCAACTCAATTCGATCAATCATGAGAAATTCCTCATGGTCATTAAATGATTAAAATTGAACCAAAAGGGGAAGGAAATGGGGGGGGGGGGGAGGGGAAGTCCAAATAGTCTATCTTAAGACTCTATAGACTAAAATATTCATGATTGGGTGAATATAAAATTACATTCCTTCCCTAATTAATGTAATATAAATTCACATTAGGATCTTAGTGGGCCACTAGGTCCTCTATGGCCTTCCATATTATCCCCATGGATTATTATAATGTCCATAGTTTCATACCACTGAGTCCTTTGTGACATTTGTAGTGAGACTACCCCAGTACATAGCCTATACAATTCCTAGTGCATTTTCACTAAGAATTTGTTGGGTTATTTATAATCCCATTGAGGATTGTTTGCTCACCCATCAGGAAAAATTCCTTCATCCAAAATTTTATCTGGGTACCACTATGTCCATTAAATCTATTTAAGATACTTGAAGACACTATTATGTAATATGTAATTATTTATTTTATAAATTCAAAATTAAGTGAACTTCCATCTCAACTATAGCCCAAACTTTCTTCAATTTCATCGAAACATGATTACATAGATCCCTATAGCTATGAAAATATCCTCATTTTTCAATTATTTTGAATTTATTTTCATAAATTTTAATTCCTCAATATGTGTTCCATGATTCATACTAATTGAAAAAAAATCATGAACATAACGTCTTTTTGAAGGTGATAAATAAATGTGTCCCAATACCATCCTAATTTGTCACATACCTAATTCCACTCATTATAAAACTGATGTTTTTTATATTATAATATATAAAAAATTTAAAAAAAACCATTAATACTTTGTTACCTATGGTAATCTCTATTTTCGGGTCTTTAGATCAAAATATTTCCCATATTTTAACAAAAAATTAAATGGTTTATTGAGTTTCATTTTATTCTTAAATTTATTAGTTTTCTAAATATTTAATGTCGATTTAATCTTATTTTGTATGTACTTTTTGGGTAAATATTTTATTTCAATATAGTTACCATCAATATAATTTTATTTTATGGAAAAAATTCAAACAATAGACCTCAAAAATTCAAGTGTGTTAATGTTCCAATACTTTTATTTATCTAACTTGTAATATTAATGATTTTCTTTAAACTTATTCTTCATATGACACTTGAATAATCACCTATTTTAAAAATTTAAAATTTAAATCAAATGTTACGGTGTGTGATTATTTGATATAAAGTCTTTTAATTTATTATATCACTGAGTAATCATCAAAAGTTATATTTATTTTCTATCTGAAATCATCTTCATAAATATAATTAGATTTTTTTCTTTCAATTACATTTTTTTTATTTTAACACACAATATTGTTCATAGTTTTGTCTCTAGGAATCCCATTAAAATTAACCTCATCTTTTCCTACAAAAAAATGTTCCCATTTCTCACATCAATGAGTGTAATTTTGGTTTTAGTATTAGTATTTAATGGATTAATGAAAATTTAACAACTTATTCAATGTTTAATTAATGTATTCTATATAAATATAAATGTTATGAAATATAACAACCAAAACACCCAAAATATCTATAGTATTTTTTATTTTATAATAAAAAAGTTTCAAATAAATTATTATCGGATTCATATATTCACTCAAACCCATTAAAATACATTATATTATACTAAATTAATATTAAAAACATGATAAGATGATATTTTTTAAACTCCCATTCTCTAATATTCCATGGTGTGTTGAAATTTCATGGATCATATGATTTTTGTGGAAACATATTTTAAAAAACTATTGATAATTATATATACAAAACTATATTATCTAATTCTCTATACAATTTCTTATTGAAGATAATTAGATTTGAGAATTATATATAATCTATCATGTTAATGAAATCATAAAAAATGGAATGTTTATCCTTAACATCTTAAAAAGATACAAGAATTTATAAAACTCCACCTCTTTATTTTATTGATTCAAACTTTTCAAATAGAAGTGGTGGGTATATAGGTCAAATTAAATAGAATTTTCTTTGAATTATTACTTAGCATAATATTTCTCAAGTTTATTATTTTTATTTGACTCCTCCTTTTGGGTTATAAATCCAATTTCTTTCTTTAAAATTATATTATATTCTTCAATCTCTTTTCCACATCTTAAGATAATTGTATTCAGTGATTCCCTCGGATTCCTTTTATAATTACCAAGTTGCGTAACTTTAAATTTTAATAATTTTATTTTCATGATTCTTCATATGTACTCCAAGATTTTTTATTGATGATTATTGGTTATTAATGAGTTTTTAAAAATACTTACATTATAACTATTATATTGAAATAATTTAATTAACCAAATATTCAGGCATGGTAATAATTTCTTGTTCATTTTTTTATTATTATTTTAATTTTTTTAATTTAATAATATTAATTTCAGGGTTATTAAACACCTACATGTTGACATATTTTTACTTTCGATGAATTTTGGGCTCTCTACCCATGATTTTTACAAATTCATGATAGTTGGATGAATGTATTTTTAGACAGAATTTTTCATTATGGTTCTTACCTTTAATGGACCATATTATTTTCATCATTGATCTCTATAGTCATTGAATCTGGAATTTAAAGTAATTACCTATAATACATACTCAATAGAATCCTTAATAATTTTTTTGATTAAAAAATATTCACCTTACACTATGATACCATATTAAAATCATTTTATTTCATTTACATCACTAATAACTTATATATTTCACACATGATATATAGTTGTCTTATTTGATCATTGATCTATATTAATGTTGACTCCCACTAAATGAGCATCATCAAAATAAAACATGATGGAATACCTGAATATGGTTATTACTTTACCCACAAAATTAAAGGAACGAGACGGTGGATGAGACCTATAAATAGCATGAGCCTCCAAGGGACTTGTGATTGCATGAACATCAATGGTTCACACAAAGAACCCACAAGAAATTAATAACTGGTAGAAGACCCCATAGAACCCCCTTAGATAAATGTTCCTGCTCTTTTTAAGACTCTCTAGACAACCGATGAGCATGTAGTGTTAGCCAGATATTCTCCCTTAGGCCATGCGGGTTGTCGACAGCAAGCTCTTTAAACCCCAATAAAAAATCCTTTCAATATAGGGGGAATGATTTCTAATGGTATAGGCCCATATCATTTATAAATATTAATCCACACATCACCAATGGGAAGGATAATTTTACCTAACAACATCCAATCCAACTTGTGTGACCGGTGAGCCTTTGTAAACTAAAATAAAGAAAATAAATGGGCAAGAGGTGGGAGATACTCACAGTTATTGAAATACATATGAACTTTCCCTGGAAACCGAAAGGACACCACGAGTCCCTAAATACTTATTCTCATTGCCTTGCATAATCCCATCAACATATCACCTGCATCACACAAAGAGTATCAGGTATATATAAGAAACAATACATAACCCGTCTATCTCCCCAAGGGAAAAATAGATGAATTTTTCCATGAAATTATCATGAAATATTATATAATACATATTGATCATGAGACACATAACAATAAAATATAGAAAATGTCCCCAATTACACTCATGTAAACTCATAGAATTCCTAAAATTTGTAAAATAAAATGAAGGGGATAAAAAAGGGGGTGAGAGCTCATGTGGTTATAAAAACCTTTTGATGTGCTAATGGAGTCCACAACATGGTCTTGCGAGATGCCTAGAAAAGATGGCATGATCCCATGAATTCCCCTTAACACACAATCTTGATCTCATAGAGACCCCAAGACATGCCACCCTTTCCTCACAAAATGTCATCATAAAGGCATCAAGTATCTCTCCAAATCCTCTTAGTACGAGCTTTGATCTCTTGAATGTTACTAGAAATGTCAATTTGTCAAAATAGATGTCCTTTGGAATGACTGCATGAGTCAATAAAATCCACAATGATTAGAAATCATCTGAAAAATGAATCATTTACATGGGAACTCATTATTACTTTAAATCAAGATATTCCTTCAGGAGTGATCTAAATTATAGATTCTTAAAGAAGAGTGGTGACGTACCCATTATCGGACTCAATATTGGATCCACACCTTATATTCTACATAAAATATAGAACAATTAGGGTGGAAATACCTATAAAATTTCCACCCCAAAATGAAAAAGGAACAACAATGATGTAGAGGAAACTCGTGAGCACAGATGTCCCAAACACTAGAGGGCATATCTCAAAGATATTGATCTTACTATCGTAAATTCATCTATATAGTATCATACTTGGAAACAAATGGAGTAATCGTTCCTGATTTCTAATGTTCTTCACATGATCACACATAGATCACACGAAGAACCTCTGGGAGGATATGCGAAGAAAATATCCCATGTCTATTGAATCATGTGATAATTAATGGAGGATAACACTGAAAAAACAAGGGAATTCACGATTTAAACATTGAAACTAAAGAATGATAAAAGTGATATTCAAGATGAGACATATATGTTGATCCATGCTTACTTTGTATAAACTACGCAGGTTTCTTAACGATGACAGGGTATGCCACCAAAGTCTTGAGACCCTCCTTTGGTGCACTATTTATATCACCCGAAGTCCTATGAAGTTTTTGAAGTAAGCCTTACGAAACCCCAGAGTATTTTCACTTTACTCTCGAAAAGTATGTCAAACATTCCATTAAATACTTGCATTGACATTCATGACATGTCAGTTGACTCATATAAATTCACTGGTTCCTATCATCCGAGTCTTTCAGTAGTTCCCAGACATGTCAACTCACTCTCATGACACCCTCTAGAAACATCATCCAGGTCTCACAAATCCCTCTAGGTATTTCACCGAAGACATGTGATACCCTCTGATACAAGTCAAATTGACTCTTGTGACACCCACGATATATGCCCTCTATCTCCTATGATGACATCAGGGTAGGTTAGCTGGATCATGTGACATCTTCTAGATGATCCAAACCCAGTCATTTGACGAACCTCATGCATTTCATCCAGGATATGCGGAGTCCTATGGAAAATTCAACTGGTTCATATGGTTCCACTTTTTTACATGTCAAGTAGAAATTATTCGATATTTCAAGAAGATAACCAAGGCATGCGAAGAAAATAATCAATGGATGTTAGATAGGAAATCATACTAGACCCCCAGAGAATCCGAAGGCTTGGTAAATTTTTCCACCCTCGATGTGTTATCCAAGATCACCACAAGACAAATTTCAGAGTATAATCCCCAATCATGGTAACTAGGATTACTTTGGTACTGGAAATAACTAGGATACACAGGATACCCCCTTAAGGACCGAGCTCCATATTAAGGATATCTTAATATGTAAGCCCCACTCCCATATTAAATGACATTGGTCATTTTTCATCCCTTACTTCTCACACAAATGATAGATCACATTAGATTAGAGTGATTCAATGAAAACCTCACTAGCATCATGAATCTCCACCATCTAGAGAAATTATAGTATGTAATCCCCATTGAGTGGATTGATATGAAGACCCCTTATGTAAGGGAACCTACATTGGGGCTAGTACAAAGGGAATGATTGAACTATGATAACTCTGATTCCTACTATATCTGTGATACGTAGGACATATCCTCTAGACCTGAGTTCATGTATTTGGTGTCTTGGTACCCACATATATGTCTTATTTCTAATGATGTTAAACTATATGGGATTAAAGAAATATATGGGCATTGATTCCAATAATGACTAGGATATGTAGGATACATCATAATGCCTCAATCCCCTCCTTGGAATATTAAAATCACCTCTCTTCATGGAAGTATATTCTAAAGCATCCATTTATACAACATTAACATATAATGTAACTAAACATTACTTAAAAATTGATGAATAACCATAGATACATATAGTTTGATTCACTAATGATACCCCCTTTTCCTTCATTAATTGACGGTATTCCCTTTATTTTATATAAAAGGATAATTAATTGAAAATCATTTTGTTAGGGTAACTAGTCCCATATTATAATTATCAAGAGATTTGTAAACAAATTGTAAATCTATAATAGATTCCCAAAGATGGAAAAACATTTCCCTCAAAAGGGTGTGGTGTGCCTGACCTCCCATCCACTCAACCAATGTTGATCCCCTACGTTTTATTTTGTTTGAAACCCCAATCAACCACCTAGATTTCGAATGTAAGCACATACCCAGTTATAGATGAGGGAATGTTGACGCTCCTTTCCGTCACAGAGTCTAACGACTGAAAAAAGGGAAATACCTTAGTCCAAAGTGATTCATCCTTTGAAGAAACATCAAAAATCGACAAAGGTATGAACAAGGAGAACATTGCCCATAGGTCGCGCAAGTTCCCTCATGGTCGCGCAAGTACACTTGCGCGCCGCCTAGTGTTCGTGCAAGTCTACTTGCGCGATGCCTTATGGTCGTGCAAGTGACTTGCACGACCTAAGTGATAACCGCCCGGTAACCGCCCAGGGTCTTCTCCTGCCTATAAATAGACCCTGTGGGCCCCCCATTCGAGAGGATTTTTTTCCAAAAAAAACTCAGATTGAAGCTCCCGACGCCCAAGTCTCTTATCAAAGCATCCAGAACACTTCTAAGGTAATTGTTTACCTAGAACGGAAGATATAAAGAGAGGGAGGAAGGCCTAAGTGTTGAAACCCATCAAAACTTGCGCGCTTGAGTGGCCAGCCCTTAAGGGAACTGATCACACTTGCGTGCCGCCTTATTACTTCGATAGAACTTGCGCGTCCCTTTTCTGGGAGAACCTCAAGAGGATTCTAAAGGCTTTAAAAAAGAGTCTCTCAAGCATTTTTATGCTGGTTTAAAATCGTGCAAGTACCCCACATGCCGCGCAAGTATACCTGCACGACCAATACTTGCGCGCCCACGCAAGACTTGCACGCCTTTCAAGACTTGCGCGCCCCTACCTTTTTGGGTGCCCATCTTGCCCATTTTACCCCTCTTAAGCCATTTCACCTTTCCTATTCAAGATTTAGTCTTCAATATACTCTTCAAAGCCATTTATGGCATGATTTCTTGACTTGACTTCCTTATCTGAAAGGAATTTGGTGGAATATCTCTCAAAACCTAGTGATTTACACATCTTTATGTCACCAAAGATTGAGAGTTCATTCATTCAACCTCATCCTTTAAGATGAGGGAATCCTTAACCTGGGTCTCATTTTTAGGAATAATCCCCAGTTATAAGTCCTTTAATTTGGGCATCTTCCTCAGAAGTAAGCCCCAAATTCTTAAAGTTCCCAAACTTAGGCTTCCTCTCCAAGAGTAAGCCCCAAACCTTAATTCCTTAATTTGGGCATCCTCCTCAGAAGTAAGCCCCAAACCTTAATTCCTTAATTTGGGCATCCTCCCCAGGAGTAATCCCCAATCATAAATCCTTTAATATGGGCATCCTTCTTAGGATTAATCCCCAAGTCCTCTAATTTGGGCATCCTTCTTAGGAGTAAGCCCCAAGTCCTCTAATTTGGGCATCCTTCTTAGGAGTAAGCCCCAAGCCCTCTAATTTGGGCATCCTCCTTAGGAGTAAGCCCCAATCTCAAATTTGGGCATCCTTCTTAGGAGTAAGCCCCGAGTCCCTTAATTTGGGCATCCTTCTTAGGAATAAGCCCCAATCTCAAATATGAGAATCCTCCTCAGGAGTAAGCCCCAAACATTAATCCCTAACCTAGGTCTCCTTTTCAATAATAAGACCCAGTCATAATCATGGGCTTCTTTTCAGGAGTAAGCTCCAAGTCCCCTAACCTAGGTCTCCTTTTCGGGAATAAGTCCCAGTCATAATTTTGGGCTTCCTTTTCAGGAGTAAGCCCCAAGTTCCTTAATTTATCTTAACCAGTCCTAATTTACCCTTGATTTTGGTTTCCTTTTCAGGAGTAAAAACCAATCATAAATCCCCTCCTAACTTGGGCATCCTCCTTATGAGTAAGCCCCAAGATTAGAGTATTCAAATCTCCATGAAGCACATATACCTTTATGGACCCTGTTCATGGATTTTTCTCCCTAAAAGTGAATCATAAAACTTCATCTATCTGGGAAGTCATACATAAATAAGCCCCAAACCATTTCTTATGATTGCATCTTTCATGGCACAATTGTCTAATTTTTTCCAATACCTCTTGTTTCTCACACCGAGCATGACTCACGTGAGCTTAGAGTGTAAAAGTAATTATGACATCCTTCTTTGAGCCATCAATCATAAACGTCATACTCCCTTACTCGAACTACGTGGGTTCTGATTCCTTTTCCAAAACAAAGGATACGTAGGTAGCCCATTTTATGGGTTTGATCCCAATTTTGAAATAATCCATGTCCTTATGACTGACGATAAAATTCAAGTACCCCACTGAGTGGATTTAAAACCAGCCTGGTCATCATAATGACCAAGAGACTTTTATAAATGTTTTGAAGGATACCATTGACCAAGAATATCTAAATACATACAGATGATTCTCTATTGATGAAGAACCTCGAATAAATATAAAAGATTCTCTAAATTTGTTACATATTTAATCATTGATTGTTAAATCTAAAGGAAAGCTCATTTTATACTTGGTAATGTAATAAGGATTCACAAACATAACTTAAATCTATAAAGAGAGTCTCGGAGTAGACAATAATTCCCCTCAAAAAGGTGTGATGAGTCCGACCTCCCATCCTCTCGACCAATGAAAATTCCTAAGCCTCATCAGTCCACACGCTAATGAGTGCCTACCTTTGGAAAGTAGGTCCAAACGGATGTGGAATCATTGGATGTTTCCGGTTCTACGAAAAAACCCGCTAGAAACCGATCAGAACGTTTGAATCTCTCGTCCAGGAGGTCATCCTCGGATTCCGAGGGAAACAAAAAATGGTGAACCCGACGTGAATCCTTAACCAAGTTAAAATTATTTTTTACCTATTTGTTAAGCCCCTATTTAAAACTCAATAGGAGGGCTAACAAAAACAATCATTGACATATGTGCTCATCCAAAAGATGCAGTGGCCGGATTCATCTTGATTATGTCTGTTATATGGAATAGGCACTCTTTTCTCAAGATCTTCTGCAAAATGGCTTTCCTTAAATTCTCCCCTGTGAATACTGCAGCTGTGAACACCTCTACTGTGAGGTCTGCTGATGTGAAAACCAATGTTGCTACTCCTGCTGGAACGTCATCCGCTCTGAGGATGAAATCACCAAATCAGCATCTTCAACGCTGGGTTTCTAATGCACTGGTTAAGGAGTACCGTCGCAACAGTACTATCCCAACTCTGGAGGCCACTCGTCAAGCCCTCCAAGTTAACAACTCTACCTGGTCGTCCGGACAATGGCGGCCAGCGATCAAGAAGCAGGCAGTGCTGACTACCGTCTCCAACCGCTTTGGGTCGTTATCCCCAGAACGCAATTTCCATTCACTCCCTTACTCTGAGGAAGTGAATGAGCAGGTCCCTCAGGGCCTCAATTCAAAAAGACAGGAGTCCTTCCCGAGGGCTCCCATCAACAATCGCCGCCAGACTCGTGCGGTAGTGCGCCCTCAACATGATGAGGGTACCGACTCCAGGCATTTAACTCAGGTTCCTCGAACCCGAGCAGGCAAGATGAACCTCCAGAGACGGAATCCAGTTAACAATGGGCAGGTTATCATCCCTGCCATCTCCGGAGAAGTCCAACAACCTAACTTGGTGGTGAACAACGAGAAGGCACACACACCTGCCCGTTTGAATTCCGTTGTCTAGCAGACTCGTCTGGCAGCATCAAGACAATCCCACCAGGCAATTCCGGCGGAGTACTATAGGCAGGAACATACACCTGCTTATGCATCATCAGTTAGTCAGCAGGCTCTCCTGACTACATATGATGGAGTCCACCAACCTAACTTGGTGGCGAACAACGAGCAGGCACACACACCTGCCCGTTTTAATTCCGTTGTCCAGCAGACTCGTCTGGCAGCATCAAGCCAATCCCGCCAGGCAATTCCAGCAGAGTACTATAGGTAGGAACATATACCTGCTTATGCATCATCAGTTAGTCAGAAGGCTTTCCTGACTACATATGATGGAGTCCACCAACCTAACTTGGTGGCGAACAACGAGCAAGCACACACACCTGCCCATTTTAATTCCGCTGTCCAGCAGACTCGTCTGGCAGCATCAAGCCAATCCCGCCAGGCAATTCCTGTGGAGTACTATAGGAAGGAACATACACCTGCTTATACATCACCAGTTATTCAGTAGGCTCATCTGACTACATATGATGGACCTCGTCAACTGCGTTTGGCGAAGTGTAATCAGCAGGCACATACACATGCTAATACTAATCAAGCCTACCAACAGTCTCGCTTGGTAGCGCACAGAGAAGTCATTCGGAAAGCCCCGACGAAAAACAGGAGGCAGACTCAACTCTCTTCCCCCACACTTGAGTACTATCAGGATTCACTGATAGGAAAAGGAGGACAAGAGCAGGCACATACACCTACTCCAAGCCCGGAATGGACGTATATCCCCGTTCCGGCGGCTAAAGTCACCAAACATATTTTGTCAATGGTGAAAGAGCAGAAGCAAATTCCTGCTCATATTCTGGATGTGTGCCAGGATATCATAACTGCTTCAGAATCATCTCAGGGACAGACACATAAATCTATCCCTAGCAATGGAGTGACACATCAACGATTCACTCCGGAACAGACACACACATCTATTCCAGTCCAAGAGGGTTATGGGGAATACTCCCCCATATCATACAGACAACCAAGTCAGGCACATACACCTGATTTGAGTGGAGATCGTCAGCCTAACCTAAACATCTTTCCTGATCAGGCACATACACCTGCTCAGAGTAACAACTTTCGTCAACAAGTGGTTTCCAAAGCGAGTAAGAAGGAATCTAAGAAAAAGATCCGCCCAGCACAGTCAGGAGATCAAAGGCCAATCTGCAATAAGTCCTTGCTTGATGCTGAAGTTCTTGAAGCCCTCAAACATTTATCTGTCAGAATTCAAGATTCTACTCCCTCAGTTCCCAATAACGCGAACATTAATTCTGAAGGTCTTCAACAGAAACTTCCTCATGAAGGCTTGCTTCATGAAAATTCGGTCAATCTTGAAGTTTCTTCTTCAGATGAGAGCCACAGTAACCCTCTGTGTGGTCAGAAGACCAAGGAGCAAGAGATCTCATCTTTTGCTGTAACCCATTATGGTGGTCCTCCCCGTGATGATGAACTTCGCTGCGAAAGTCCTCTCCGCAGTAGTGATTCACATTGCCTGGAAAATACTCCAGTGGACAATGTAGTGCCGAGAAAGCCCTCTTATCTTGAGGCACTTTCAAATGCGAAACCAGTCACGTCTGATGCTTTATCGCTAACAAGTGAAATACTTTCTCAATCAGAAGATAGCCCAGGGTGTAGGTCATTCTCCGAACCACCCCTAAGTCATGAATCTTCTAGTTTGATCAATGATATCTCTACCAATCTTGTTGAATCTGATGAAGCAACAAGGAAACACCAACTATGGTCAAAACAGGTAGAAGAATCTTCATTTAATGATAAAGAGGAAATGCTGAACATGAGGAAAATACTGGCAAAAGGTGAGATAGCAGTCATGTTTTGTCCTTTCGCTGACTCCCAGTACGACATTCCAAAGATGTTGACGGATGATGGAATCCATGATATTCGTCTTAACATATGGAAAACTCTTTGTCAATTGAAGAAGAAGGTATTATCTTATGATGAATATGAAAATCATCTTAAGATAATAGAAGGGCTAAAATGTCAGATTGATTTGGCATCTCTATCAGCCTCTCGGTATCCGAAGGCTGAAAAGCAGCAGAGAACCCTTCAACGTTCATGCCTTGGTGCACTAAGAAAATTGCTTCAGTTAATTGCCAATGCTCCATCTGATGTTCATATTAGAGGATGGGGTATTCACGGAGCACTACATTTCACAGTTCTTTCCAGTCAGCAAAGCCTACCGAAAATGGTCTCATGCAATGTTATTACCCATGGCCGGCCACAGTCAATGGGCTTTGTTCGTAATCAAAAGCCTGATCAAGAACATGCTTTAACTAGTTCCTCTCAAAATCAACCATAGAGAGAACAAGTTGTTGAATTGCTCCAACATCAAGCAGGCGAGAATATTGCACAAGCCTCTCATATAGAGCAAACACATCATCAAATGACAGATGTTTCGGAAATCATCCAACGATCTGTTGAACTAGGTGATAAAAGTGGATTCAGGCTAATGCATCCAGCTAATTTCCGAACTAAGGTTCGCAAGATCAAGAGAGATTTTAAGAAGATCTCAGACATAGCATGTCAAGAGACACCCCAGCTTGTCAGACTAGGGATTTCTTTAACCCAAACCTCAGATTCAACAAATGGGATTCGAGGAGTTGAGAGGAAGCAACAAGAACATCCCCAGTTCTCGAAACTGGGGACTCTTTCAAATCATCAATCCCCTCCTCAGAGAATATCGGTCTTTTCTCGATTGGGGAAGAAGCCCCAAGAGGAATGAAGAGACAAATTATCAGGAGATTCCCTCCAAGTTATAGCTCGTTAAGAAGTTCCTAAATGATTGAATCAACAAAAGGCAATATCTCATCGAAGACATGAAAAAGACAATATCACAGAAATGTTGATAGTAAAGATGCGATGAATTATGCATCAATCAATGTCATCAATGCCATTGTTGCTAATCCACTGGATGAGGTTCAGTCAGGGGAATTAGATGAAGAGCGTCCTGCTCAAGAAAATGTACGCACCGATACAAATGAAGAAGGTGTGCGTACACGAAGTCAAAGGATTACTCAGAACCTAGGTAATCCACTTCCTTATCTCCAAAAAGTATCCAACAAAGGGAAGGGAAAGAATCAGGTTACATATCCTTCCTCTGGAGAAGGTCAATTTATCTCATTAGAAAAAAGGTTTGCACAACAGGAGGAAGAAATGAAAGAATTAAGAAGGTTGAATGCAGAACTACTTCAGAGTAGTCTTCTTCTTAAGAATGCTGAAGTCCGATAGCCGAAGGAATTTGTTGTAACTACTGAGATGGATCATGAATATCCTCCTTTATCAGTACACCCTCAGAGGTCTAATCCTACGGGTCAAATGCAACAAAAGTTGGCAGCACTACCATCAGTTGCAGCACCAACCACCACATCTGTCCAAGATCCATTCATTGCACCTATCCAAAACCAAGTTCAACCTGATGTTTCTCAAAAGTTAATAACTACTATTGAGTCATTAACAGCTCGGTTAGAAACTATGGAAGGGAAACAGGCGCAAGTTCAACCAGAAAAGAAAGTTTACTTTGAATGGGTAGAATCAATTTCTCCTCAATCCAGTTTTGGAAACCCTGTTTTCCCTACTTTCAATGGATCAGGCGACCCTGAACAACATTTGACACATTACGTATCTTTTTGTGATCCTATGATGGGAACTACAGAACAGAAAGAAGCAGTGAAACTCAGATGCTTCGTGCGAACCTTGCAAGGACCAGCTTTTGTCTGGTATACAATCTTGCAATCCCGGTCAATCATAGGATGGGAGGATCTTCAGCAAAAAACTCCTTCTTCAGTTCAGCTCAACTTTGCCAAAAATGATAGTTTTCGATCTTACAAACTGCAAGCAAAGGGAAAATGAAAGAGTCTCTGATTTCATTGCTCGCTGGAAGGGATTAACGTATTCCCTGAGTTTAGCACTCCCTCAGGAGGAGCTGTTGCCAATCTGTGTGGCAAATTTGCGTAACGAATTACGCACGCCATTAATCCCTGTGAAATACGCAGGAGGGTTTTGAGACCTTACTTCAATTGCTCAGCAGATTGAAGATTCCCTTATATAGGCTAAGGTTAAATCTCGTGTAATTCCATCAACTCAAGGAAGGAGAATGGGTAAAGAAGAAACTGCTACAGTTATGCTTAAACAAGAACCTATACCTATTTCTACTTTAAAACCTTCATCTTCTCGAAGAGCTCCACCTCCTGAACGCCAACAACAAAGGCCGTTTCGTCCAAATGATCAAAGAGATCAACGACGAAAACAATTTGATGATTTGAAGAGTAAAACATACTCTTTCCGAAGTGATCATGTTCCTGGTTACTTCATTTCAGCTCTGGAAAATAATTTGGTTCAATTACCAGTGCCCAAGAGGCCAAACAAGGAAGGAGATGAAGACCATCCCAATTATTGTACCTTTCATCAAATGTTGGGGCATCCCATCCAGGAGTGTTTTGTCTTTAAAGACCTCCTGCAAAAGATGGTCGACTTGGGAAAAGTCAAATTGAAGGGTTCTTCAGCTCATGTAGCGTGTGTTACCGCTACAGATCCAGAGGAAGGAGGCGAGTGGCAGGAAGTCAAAAGCAAAACTATGCAAAAATATGATGATTGGATGGCCAGAAAGACAATCAATCGGACCCATGCCATTGTGCGAACATAATTGAAGAAGCCAATTGTGTCTCCTACAAAATCTGCAGTGAAGCCTCCATCAAAAGACAAATCCTCAAAAGGGCAGCACAATTCAAATAAGAAAGAGGAATCAGAAGAAGATGAGTATGTATCGAGGCCTAAGTTGTCTTTGACTCTGGCAGATTTCATGCCATCTACTTTAAAGCCACGGGCACCGCCCCATCAAACGGCACAACCTAAACAGGCTAATCAGGTAGAGTCTTTATTAGAGGAAGTGTTAATCTTCAGTTCTGTTAATATGATTCAATTAATAGATACATATTCCAGTCTAGATGAGCCTGAATTCCCTGTATCAAATAAGTGAATCCGAGGAAGTTCTAGAGGTTTAGGATACAAGGGAAGACATGAATCTTTCCTAAGCCACTACTCCAATTCTACCCCTGCTAGCATTGTGTATGCAGAAGAAACTCGTGGTAGAGCCCTTCAGCGAGCTCAAAAAGAACAAGCAAGTTCTTCTGCCAATAGACAACTCAGTCTTGGCACAGTTATTTTGGAAGACTGATTGAAAATTCCATCTTCTTTATCTCAAAAAGTAAATGGATCTAATTGTTATAATCTTCCAAAACCAAGGATTTTGCCAACTTCTCTCCCAATACAAGATACATCAGCTTCCAAAGCATCTGCTTCCAAGGTACCTGCTAAACCACATATTCATGTTGGGAAACGCAGACCTCTAGATCAAAAGTATGATATATTGAAACACTTGGCCCAAGTACCATCTAAGTTATCAATTTTGGATGCTTTGAATCTGTCAAAAGATCTTCGGGAAGCACTCATCGAAGCTTTGTCAAGTCCTCATGAGTTTGAAGCTGAAATTGTTGCAGCTGAAGTCTATCACATAGAGAATAATTCTGCCGAATGCCATGCAGTGATATCTTTTACTGATAAAAATGAAGATGATGTTGTGCATGGACACATAAAACCTTTGTACTTATCTGGCAAAGTCAATGGTGTAGATATCCGAAGAGCTTTCATTGACAATAGTTCAGGAGTCAACCTCATGCCCATTCGTACACTTCGTCGATTGGGCCTCACAGAATCTGATTTATCTCCTTCTACCATGATTTTACAAGGATATGATAAAAATGAACAAGAACCAATGGGCGAAGTTACACTCAAAACTCAGTTTGGAGATCTTGTATCCAACTCGGATTTCATGATTGTTGATCAAGACTCATCTTTCAACGTCTTGCTTGGAAGACCCTGGCTACATTAGCATGCAGCTATTCCTTCATCATACCATCAATGTCTCAAATACTGTTTCAATGGTCAAGTTGGATCATTATATGGTGATAAGGCCCCATTCAAGACATGTGAGTCTCAATACATTGAGGCGGAATTTTATCACATGAAGGGAAGAGAAAAATCTACAATGAAGGAAATTACCAAAGTTAATGCTCCATATGGTTTGGAGAAAATTCCAATAAATCCATTTACACATGTGAGTACAGATTATGTGTTACCTATCAGTCAAATTGAAAAAATAGGCCCAAATCAAAATACTCTTATGGAAAGATCCATAATGTCAATTATGGCAATCGAGCCAGACAACATGGGAGAAATCGGTAACCTACCAAACAGTGATGAAAGCATAAGTGGTGACGTTTTCATTTCATCTGCTGAAGTCCAACAAGTCTATACTTCGCCAATCAATCCAGAAGAAGTTATAGCAACACCAGAGGTGAATAATGATGTCGATTCTCAATCCATCATCTCCTCTTTATTTCCCAAAGAAGGCCCTTTATCATCAATAGGGTCGGAAATGGAAGCTTCTTCTTCAAAATGTGAAAATTTTGATATCTCTTATGATTATGAGAATTTCATTTTGTCAACTACTTTGCAAGTAGAAACGGAAGAAATAGCACATGATGAAGAGGAAGAGGAAGATCTTAGAGATGCTCCTCTAGCATTTGATGAAGGTATCTCTACCACTGTGGATGAACTCAGAGAAATAAATCTGGTTACAGAGAAAGATCCACGCCCCACTTTAATTAGCGCGTCTATGACCTTTGAAGAGCAAGAGATGTATATTTCTTTTCTAAAGCAAAATAAAGATATTTTTGCTTGGAATTATACAGAAATTATTGGGCTTGATCCTGATGTTGCTACTCATCATTTGGTTTTACCAAAAGAACATCGAGGATTTAAGCAAGCCGCGAGAAGAACACTCCCAACCTATGCTTCCAAAATTGAAGCTGAAGTGGATAAGATGATCAAAGATAACTTCATCAGAGAAGTTCAGTATCCCAAGTGGTTGGCTAATATTTTCCCTGTAAAGAAGAATAACAGACAAATTAGGGTTTGCATCGATTTCAGAGATCTTAATCGGTATTGTCCTAAAGATGATTTCCCAGTTCCGATTACAGAACTCTTAATTGATGCGACGACTGGCTATGAAGTACATTCCTTTATGGATGGATATTCCGGATATAATCAGATCCGAATGGCCCCAGAAGATGAGGAATCTACAGCCTTCAGAGCCCCTCAAGGTGTGTTTTGTTACCAGGTGATACCCTTTGGTTTAAAGAATGCAGGTGCAACATATCAACGCGCCATGCATCGTATCTTCAAACCTTTCTTAGGGAAGTTTGTTGAATGCTATGTAGACGATTTGGTGGTTAAATCCAAACAACGTTCTAATCACTTGGCTGATTTAGAATTAATATTACACAAGCTTTGACAACATAATTTGAAGATGAACCCCTTAAAATGTGCTTTTGGGGTAACCTCAGGAAAATTCCTCGGCTTTGTTGTACGCCATCGTGGTATTGAAGTCGATCCTGAGAAGACCAAGTCAATCCTTGGTATGTCACCTCCTCATAATTTGAAAGAATTAAGAGGACTTCAAGGACACTTAGCCTATATTCGGCGTTTCATCACAAATTTGGGAGGCAAAAGTTTACCCTTTACCAAATTATTGAAAAAAGGAGTCACTTACCGGTGGACTGAAGAATGTCAAGAAGCGTTTGATGTTCTCAAGAAATACCTCTTGAGTCCACCAGTACTCATGCCACCTGTTGAAGGTAGACCACTTATCCTATATGTGATAGCTCTAGAGCGATCATTGGGTGCCTTTATTGCTCAGAAGAATGATGCTGGGAATGAAAATAGCCTCTACTATCTCAGTAGAACTATGCTTGAAGCAGAAACCCGGTATTCAAGTATTGAGAAGTGCTGCCTGGCATTAATCTTTGCAGTTCATAAACTGAGACACTACCTGCAACATCACGAGGTCCAATTGGTATCTCCCAATAATCCGCTCAAATTCATCCTTAGTCGTCCAATGCGTACAGGATGTCTAGCAAGGTGGGCAGTTATTTTGCAACAGTTCGACATTCAGTATGTGTCTCAAAAGGCAATAAAGGGCCAAGCTCTGGCTGATTTCTTGGCTGAACATCCTTCAGTGGAAGACACGTCTTCAGATATTGAACTCCCTGATGAGGAAGTTTTCTCTATTCAAGAGAATCCTCAAACATGGGAAATGTATTTTGATGGTGCTTCCAGAAGTCCAATAGGGAAGAAAATGGAAAATCCTAAATTCAACAAAGTTGGTTTAGGAATTGTACTCATTTCTCCAGATAAGGCATTGTTACCTTATTCCTTTTTATTGTGGGAAGGTGGTACCAATAATGAAGCCGAATACCAAGCTCTCATTACAGGCTTGGAGTTAGCGCTCCAAGCACAAGTGAACCACTTAAAGGTGAAAGGTGATTCAGACCTGGTAATCAAACAAGTCAATGAGGATTATGACATCAGAAAAGAAGAATTAATCCCATTGTATGATTACGTCAGAGAGTTAATGGAGGAATTCCCTTCAGAACTGACATTTTCTTATGTCCCAAGATCACAAAATGCTCAAGATGATGCACTGGCTAATATAGCCACAGCTCTAGCAGATCCAAATCGGGACGAGACAACCATCAGTATTGCCCACCGTCGTGCAATTTCACCTTATGTTCAAGCCAGAACAGAGGAAATTAATGAAATTAGTCCCATTCCTGAATCGTATGGTCATACTACAAGATGTATGTCACCTATCATGGAATACCTTCAAAATGGAACACTTCCACCTGATAGAGCCGAGAAAGAACAAATCCGGCGACATGTGGTCAATTTTACTCTTTATGATGGCCCAAACCACCTCGAGAAAATTCTCTACAAACGTGGTTTTGATGGAGTTCTCTTCAGATGTATTGATGGTGAAGAGACAATGGCTATCATGAAAGAAGTGAATGCAGGAGTCTGTGGTGCCCACCAGTCTGGACATAGACTGTCTGATCAAATTCGAAGGCTTGGATACTTTTGGCCTTCAATGATACAATATTGTGTTGATTTCACAAAGAAGTGTCATTCATGTCAAGTACATGCAAACTTCATTCATCAACCTCTAGAGTTGCTTCATACAGCTAAATACTCATGGCCATTTGCCACATGGGGAATGGATATGGTGGGACCTTACCCTTCAGCTACGGCCAAGCAGTTTAAGTACATTCTTACTGCAACTGATTTCTTTTCCAAATGGGCAGAGGCAGTACCTCTCAAAGAATTCAGTTCTAAATGCATTGTTAGCTTCATCAAGTATAACATCATTACTAGATTTGGTGTCCCTCATACCATATTGACGGACAATGACACCAACTACTGTTCTTCTGAGGTGAAGAAATTGTATCAAGAATACAACATTAAATCCAACCATTCATCTCGGTATCATGCGGCGACCAATGGCCAAATAGAACCCTTTAACAAGACTATTTCAAATATACTGCAAAATATGGTGGATAAAGATAAGAGATCATGGCCTGATAAACTCTTTCATGCTTTATGGGCTTATCGGACTACCACCCGCAATGCAACGCGGTCAACTCCATATTAGTTGGTATATAGAACAGAAGCAGTCTTGCCAACTGAAGTTCAATTTCCCTCACTCAGAGTAGCCATTTGTGATCAGTTATCTACAGATAAGAAATCCCAAAAGCGATTGAATGAATTGGAAGAGTTAGATGAGAAAAGATTGTGCACTTTGCACCACTTGGAAATCTATCAGAATCGAATAGCACGAGCTTTTAACAAAAAAGTTCGTCTTCGTTCATTCATTCAGGGAGAATTGGTATTGGTTCTCAGAACACCAATGATACCAGGAATGAAGCCTCCCAAGCTTGAACCAAAATGGGAAGGACCTTATTCAATTCATAAGGTCTACTCCAATGGAGCTTATTCATTAATCTCAATGGATGGAAAACTAATCATGACTCCAACCAATGCCAGATTTCAGAAGAAATATTTTGCATAAACACAAAATATGGTCCCCAGAACCAAGATTCTTACAATTGGTTCATGCGCCAGTTTTTCCTTGCTATATGATGTTAAACTATACAGTAATGGTCCAGTATTACCTTAAACTGCAACTTCGTCCAACATGACGTTAAACTGTAGGAAATTCCCTTACGTCCGGAAAGATGTTAAACTACATAAGCACTTGAAAGTCCGGTATGACTTTAAACTGCATCATCCACGGTCTATGCATATGACCTTAAACTATTTTCACTTTCATCCAACATGACGTTAAACTATAGAAAAGATGTCCCTGCAACATGACACTAAACTGTGCAGCACCAGTTTGTCCTTGCTATATGACGTTAAACTATACAGCAATGGTCCAGTATGACCTTAAACTACAACTTCGTCCAACATGACATTAAACTGTAGGAAAGTCCCTTACGTCCGGAAAGACGTTAAACTACATAAGCACTTAAAAGTCTGGTATGACTTTAAACTGCATCATCCACGGTCTATGCATATGACCTTAAACTATTTTCACTTTCGTCCAACATGACGTTAAACTATAGAAAAGATGTCCCTGCAACATGACACTAAACCGTGCAGCACTAGTTTGTCCTTGCTATATGACGTTAAACAATACAGCAATGGTCCAGTATGACCTTAAACTGTAACTTCATCCCACACGATGTTAAACTGTGAAAAAGTTCCCTAAATGGTCCAGTATGACCTTAAACTGCATCATCAATGGTTCATGCATATGACCCTAAACTATTTGCAAGTCCCTTACGTCAAGAAAGACGTTAAACTATGATGTCCTAACTACATGACGCTAAACTGTATAAAAGTCCCTTATGTCCGGAAAGACGTTAAACTATATAGTCATCAAAGATCCTGTATAACCTTAAACAACACCACTGTCCAGCAAGACATTAAACTGCACCATCCACGGTCCATGCATATGACCTTAAACTATTTTCACTTTCTTCCAACATGACGCTAAACTGTAGAAAAAATCCCCAATGCGTCCAACATGACATAAATGGTGTGTTATTTTGTCCATACTACATGACATTAAACTACACAGTCCCCCTTTCGTCCAATATGACGTTAAAATGTATTGTCCCCATTGTCCTAACTACATGATGCTAAACTGTACAGAAAGTCCTTGATATGTCCTACATAACATTAAACTGTTATTTTGTCCCTGCTACATGACACTAAACTGTGCAGCACCAATAGTCCTAACTGCAATACTTTAAACTGCATAGTCCCTTTATATGTCCTACATGAAATTAAATTGTGCATCATTAAGGTTGTTGTTACCTCTTGTTTCTCACATAGAGTATGACTCACGTGAGCTTAGAGAAAACCTCAACCGTAACACTCTCTTTGGGCCGCTAACCATGTATAAGTCCCAACAACATTTTTATTAGATCGTTGTCCCCAAGAACAATTTGATCATTAATTCATTATTTAATTGAACTACACGGACTTTGATCCTTGCCCTCTAGGCTGGGTATGTAGGTAACCTCCCAGGGTTCAAGCCCAGAAACAATCTCTTCACATCGGTTCACCACCATCTCATATGATGTTGATTCGTGAAACCACTCTTGGAATCAATATCTTTATATTGATTCACTTTCGTCCTTATTATATGACGTTAAACTATGAAACACTTTTTTCCGGTACGACAATAAACTACAATACTCTTTGATTTCCTCATTTGAGAGAGAACTACTATTGACATTGATTTTTTCAATCATGTTTAATTTCAAAAGACTACGTGCATACATGGTAATGTCTAAACTTTTTATCTTGGGTTAAACCATCATTGTACAAAAGTCCCCTTTCACCCTTCACATGTACAAACCAAATTTGTACAAAGGGTAGTTCTAGAACTATGTGGACTTGATTCTCATCCTTATGGGATACGTAGGAACATTCGAGTTTCCCTCGAATCCAGTCCCAAGTCTTTTGAGCCTAACCCCAAATTTCACTTTCAGTCCCTTAACTGAAAAGTCCTCATGGAAACACGCACTGTGTATTCATTATTATGGTCTGAATTCTATGACCCTAAACTAAGATCTCTCATACTTTCGTCCTGCACGACGTTAAACTGCATTTCAAGAACTACGTATGGCTTGATTCTCATTCTTATGAGATACGTAGTGAAGTCCAAAATTTAAATTCAGGACCCAGCCACAACATGATTATGGTTATCATCGACCTATGTATCTCTATATACATTGGAAAATACTCATCTTTATGTGTTATAATCCTAACCTTAAATATTTTCAGATCTTCATAACCCTTTTCATGACTTCTAGTCACAAAAATGTCAAACTTCTGAGAATTCTTTTGCCTGACTATGCAGCACGTTCCCATAGGTAGCCTTGCATAAACAGTCCACATAACAGACTTGTCAGCTAAAAGATTCTATTTATTTGACCATGCAGCCAATGCCCTTAGGTGGCCCTACATATTTCAACCCCCTAACGGGTTTGTTAAATAATGGTAACTTCATTCTTGGGAAGAGTGCCTCTTTTGTCCTTATTTGTCTTAAACGAAAGTATGTAGGGATATGCAAAAAAAATAGCCATCCTTAACATATTTGTCTCATATCCTTTTTCATGATCTGAAAGTATACAAGTCTATGGTTTATTCTTCTTCCCTACGTTTGGGTCAGACCTTCGTGGGAGTGATATTCACCCAGTTCTTCGATAATCTTGTCTGGAAATATCTTCTCCATATTCAAGTCCCTCTTTCCATACAACAAACTCTATGCTTTAGAAAATTTGAATCTCTATAAACTTTCACAGGCTTTTAGCACTAGGAAAGTAAATTTCTGGGAGTTCTTTTGCCTGACTATGCAGCACGTGCCCATAGGTGGCCTTGCATAAACAGTCCACATAACAGACTTGTCAGCTGAAAGATGCTATTTATTTAACCATGCAGCCAATGCCCTTAGGTGGCCCTACATATTTCAACCCCCTAACCGGTTTTGTTAAATAATATTAACTTCATTCTTAGAAACTACTTCTTCTAATTCCTTTTAGCTCTTTTTCAAATCATTCCTCAGATTCAAATATTCTTAAGCCATAGTTTACATATTTTCTCTCATACTTGAGTATGGTAATATGTTTTCAGATAAATTGTCAAGGAATTGAATCAATTTTAACCCATTTTGGTCAAAGCTATTTCGACCTTAAACATTATCCCCTTTATGTCCGACATGCATGACTTTAAACTACCAGATTTCTGGGTTTTTTTTTTCACCTCAGAGTCAAATCCTCTTTTCTCTCCGGATCCAACTCTGAGGGGGGACTTTTGTTGACGCTCCTTTCCATCACAGAGTCTAATGACTGAAAAAAGGGAAATAACTTAGTCCAAAGTGATTCATCCTTTGAAGAAACATAAAAAATCGACAAAGGGATGAACATGGAGAACATTGCCCATAGGTCGCGCAAGTTCCCTCATGGTCGCGCAAGTACACTTGCGCGCCGCCTAGTGGTCGTGCAAGTCTACTTGTGGGACGCCTTATGGTCGTGCAAGTGACTTGCGCGACCTAAGTGATAACTGCCCGGTAACCGCCCAGGGTCTTCTCCTGCCTATAAATAGACTTTGTGGGCCCCCCATTTGAGAGGATTTTTTTTCCAAAAAAAACTCGGATTGAAGATCCTGACGCCCAAGTCTCTTCTCAAAGATTCCGGAACACTTATAAGGTAATTTTTTACCTATATCGGAAGATCTAAAGAGAGGGAGGAAGGCCTAAGTGTTGAAACTCATCAACACTTGCGCGCCTGAGTGGTCAGCCCTTAAGGGAACTGATCACACTTGCGCGCCACCTTATTCCTTCAATAGAACTTGCGCATCCCTTTTCTGGGAGAACCTCAAGAGGATTCTAAAGGCTTTTAAAAAGAGTCGCTCAAGCATTTTTATGCTGGTTTAAAATCGCGCAAGTAACCCACATGTTGCGCAATTATACCTGCGTGGCCAATACTTGCGCGCCCACGCAAGACTTGCGCGCCTTTCAAGACATGCATGCCCCTATCTTTTTGGGTGCCCATCTTTCCCATTTTACCCCTCTTAAGCCATTTCACCTTTCCTATTCAAGATTTAGTCTTCAAGATACTCTTCAAAGCCATTTATGGCATGATTTCTTGATTTGGCTTCCTTATCTGAAAGGAATTCGGTGGAATATCTCTCAAAACCTAGTGATTTACACATCTTTATGTCACCAAAGATTGAGAGTTCATTCATTAAACCTCATCCTTTATGATGAGAGAATCCTTAACCTGGGTCTCCTTTTTAGGAATAATCCCCATTTATAAGTCCTTTAATTTGGCCATCTTCCTCAGAAGTAAGCACCATATTCTTAAAGTTCCCAAACTTGGGAATCCTCCTCAGGACTAAGCCCCAAACCTTAATTCCTTAATTTGGGCATCCTCATCAGGAGTAAGCCCCAAACCTTAATTCCTTAATTTGGGCATCCTCCCCAGGAGTAATCCCCAATCATAAATCCTTTAATATGGGCATCCTTCTTAGGAGTAAGCCCTAAGTCCTCTAATTTGGGCATCCTTATTTTGAGTAAGACCCAAGTCCTCTAATTTGGGCATCCTTCTTAGGAGTAAGCCCCAAGTCCTCTAATTTGGGCATCCTCCTTAGGAGTAAGCCCCAATCTCAAATATGGGCATCCTTCTTAGGAGTAATCCCCGAGTCCCTTAATTTGGGCATCTTTCTTAGGAATAAGCCCCAATCTCAAATATGGGCATCCTCCTCAAGAGTAAGCCCAAAACCTTAATCCCTAACCTGGGTCTCCTTTTCAGGAATATGACCTAGTCATAATCATGGGCTTCTTTTCAGGAGTAAGCTCCAAGTCCCCTAACCTGGGTCTCCTTTTCAGGAATAAGTCCCGGTCATAATTTTGGGCTTCCTTTTCAAGAGTAAGCCTTAAGTTCCTTAATTTCTCTTAACCAGTCCTAATTTACCCTTGATTTGGGTTTCCTTTTTAGGAGTAAAACCCAATCATAAATCCCATACTAACTTGGGAATCCTCCTTAGGAGTAAGCCCCAAGATTAGAGTATTCAAATCTCCATGAAGCACATATACCTTTATGGACCCTGTTCATGGATTTTTCTCCCTAAAAGTGAATCCTAAAACTTCATCTATCTGGGTAGTCATACATACATAAGCCCCAAACCATTTCTTATGATTTAATCTTTCATGGCACAATTGTCTAATATTCACCAATACCTCTTGTTGCTCACACCGAGAATGACTCACGTGAGCTTAGAGTGTAAAAGTAATTATGACATCCTTCTTTGAGCCATCAATCATAAACGTCATACTCCCTTACTCGAACTACGTGGGTTATGATTCCTTTTCCAAAACAAAGGATATGTAGGTAGCCCATTTTATGGGTTTGATCCCAACTTTTAAATAATCCATGTCCTTCTGAATGACGATAAACTTCAAGTGCCCCACTGAGTGGCTTTAAAACCAGCCTGGTCATCATAATGACCAAGAGACTTTTATAAATGTTTTGAAGGATACCATTGACCAAGAATCTCTAAATAGATACAGATGATTCTCTATTGATGAAGAACCTCGAATACATATAAAAGATTCTCTAAATTTCTTACATATTTAATCATTGATTGTTAAAACTAAAGGAAAGCTCATTTTATAATTGGTAATGTAATAAGGATTCACGAACATAACTTAAATCTATAAAGAGAGTCCTGGAGTAGACAATAATTCCCCTCAAAAAGGTGTGATGAGTCCGACCTCCCATCCTCTCGACCAATGAAAATTCCTACGCCTCATCAGTCCATAAGCTAATGAGCGCCTAACTTTGGAAAGTAGGTCCAAACGGATGTGGAATCATTGGATGTTTCCGGTTCTACGAACAAACCCGCTAGAAACCGATCAGAACATTTGAATCTCCCATCCAGGAGGTCATCCCCGGATTCCGAGGGAAATAGGGAACTATTGGGAATTTCCATTAAGAGTGACAATGAACTGATGTTAATGGTTGTGAGAGAGGTTAAACCCCCCAATAATCAATCTTCTAGCTCGATCAAATAGGCATCAATGAGGGTTTCCATGTTTCCTCCCAATCTGGTCAAACCAAGAATGGTGAAGCCCACATGATTCTGTCTAACAAAAAATTATTTGTTATTATCCATTGGGACATTTCATTTTCCTCATACAAAAACATAAATAGAGCCCAAAATGAATTGTCAAATAATTGAAAGACCAAGGAATCATGCGTCAAACCACTTTTTTTGTACACCATACAATAAAATCATTAAGACCAACATGATCATATAGATGATATTCTATGACCAGTATTATCATGAAATAAGTCTATTATCATCTTCACACTTCCAAAAGAGCATAATGGCTAGATCAGGTAATATCAATATTATTATGTTAAACATGCATATCTGATTGAGAACATTATGCTTAAAATATTTCACTAATTGGTAACTGTGTTACTTGTTTTATATATGATTACATATATTGAAAACATTCCGATTTGAGATAATGTTTTCCTCATCCAGTGTTCACTCTAGTAAATCATATGTGGATATGACCCCCACTGATTGAAATGAAATATCACATTCCTGACAGATTCGATGAAATGTGGGAAGCAAGATGGTCTGATAGTACAACTAAAATGGTAAAATAATGACCATGGAAGCTTCTCATTGGGTTCTCCATGAACGAAAATTTGTGAGTCTGCACCGTCCAGAAAAATCTGTTGTTAAGTCAGTGTCCCTCATCACCACATCCAATAGATTTAGGAGCTTATCCATAGATCATGACTACCACCACCTTGAATATCTGATGAAGGTGGAATATGAAGCTAAATAGGGCTTCCTTCTAGTTCATGGGCTTCCCAGTAGGGCTCTCATTAAATGCTGTCACCAGCACCATCCCACCGGTATCCACCAGTCACCTGTTGAGGGTAACAATTAACACACTGCCACCTCTAATTCACATGCATAATAAATAAGTAAGGATCATCGATAGAGGAGTTAAATAGTTATCCAGGCGAGGGATCATATCCCCACTCCTATCGATGATGCCTACAATCATATTACGATATGAACCAGCAAGAAGGATCATATCCCAAATTTCTCAGAACAACTTTGTGGGAATATACCCACAATAGGAATAGGGGAGGCTCGTATTCCTACCCCCATGAATGGATCCCATCTGCTTATTCTAGTGGAATAATGAAGATCAAAGTGGGTGCATAACCCCACTTATATAGATGATATATGCTAGTTTAAAGTAGAGATAGAAAATACGAAGTCTTATATCCCAGCACACCCATTTCTGAAATGAAAATATATTTTAGCAACAACTGAAAAAATTTACCAAAATATTCTGAGTTTTTTGTAGATAAATTGATAGGTTCATAATCATATCCCTACAGCCAGGATAGTTAAAAAATATCATCATCACAAACAAGTGGTTATTTCAGAGAAGAAAATTTTATTGCTCCTTCCCAGGATAATACTCACCATATTCTGATAAAAGGTGAGAAATCAAACCATGATCATATTCTGGTTCCAACTAGGTCTCACTAGGTGAGAGAAGAACATGTTTCAAGAATAGTTCATGTGTCTATCAAAGAAGTTTAGTGGCATATTCCAAAGGCAAAAGATTGGCCTCATAACCCTTTTTTAGACAGGGATCACCATGTGATAGGGGAACATGGAACATGGAACGCTCATATTTATATTGGAGAAGTATAGAGACATACTCCAAATGACCATGAACATGAATATATCCCCATTTTATCCAAGGGATAGCCACATGATAATGACACAAGCCTTGGGAAAGGGTCATATTCCTATCATTGAATCAACCTGTCATATTCCAGTAGATCACAGAAGACATGCACATATTCCTACTTCCACCGATGAATGACTGCACCCAAATCATTTTGCGGCAATATTGGTTGAGGCTCAAATCTCTTCTCCCATCCCAGAGGTCCATCGACATATTTTGAAGGGGAATGAATATTCAGACCAGGATCATATTCCTAATTTGACTGGGGATCACCAAGTGAGAGAGAAAGACACCTCGAGGTAGGATCATATTCCTACCCATAAAGACCATCAACATATCCCAATGACTCAAGATCAGGTTCATACTCTCATTATGAACGAGGATCACCATGTGAGAATGGAACAAAACTCAGGACATTCTCATATGATAATCCATAATGATGAATATTATTGGTGTATCTCAACTGCTTCTCAGTAGCAGGATCATACTTCTGTAGCACTAGATGGTTATATAAAAGTTCTGGTAGCTGCCATACAATAGGCTCATATCCCTACACAATCCAAAAGTCATGTCTGCATATTTCGACCCTAATGCATAACATGGAACATGTTCCTAAAATACTCAAAACCAGTGCCCTTTACGTCATTAAAGACACATTTTCAACCAAACAAGGGTCCGTGAACTTTTCTACTAAAGAAGAAACATAATAACTTAATTATCGTGATAGCTCTCTTTATGGTAGTATTGAGATGGATCACAAGAACTCTACTCCGAAAATCCCCCATGTTGAAACTCTCCATTAAGATATCTCCCATTGACAAGGAAATCCTCTCATTTATTAGAAACCTCTATATAGAGAGATATACGAAACTCTATCACATTTTTATAGAGGGTTTCCAGAACCATCAGTGTAAACGATATACAATTCTGCATCAACTTCCCACAAAACATTACTCTCATCAGCAGGAGACCTTCAAAATCAACATCTATGGTCTGACTTGATGGATTTGTGATCGTCGGATGAAGTAGAGGCTGACATCGATATATAGAGAGAGTTAGTGAGAAACAACCTTACCATCTAGTTCCATCATCTTTCCACTTTAGGGTATGATATTCCAGATGAGATAGAAAAAGAGTGCATGACTTATATAATCTAGAATATGGGGACACTCATCAGAATTAAAAGGATAGAAACCTCCCTTAATAAAGATATGAGTGTAACCTTTAGACAATCAAGATACTCTTTGGTCAGCTAGACTTAGATACTATGTCGATGCCCCTAGATCCAAAATTGGAAAAGCATAATGCAAATTTGTAACACACTTTCCTCTATTACATGACAACTCTTTAGAAGTTAATATTTGATGCCAAGTGATGCATTTTTATTCAAATATGAGGATATTATGGATAAATACACATTTTCACTCTCCTAGAATATCAAACTATCTTAGATATAAAATCCTAAAAAGTCATAGTATTGGAAGAGATAAGATGACCAGGAAATGTTCATGATAGTTGGTCACTAAAAGGGAATGCTCCCACTTCAATGGTGCCCATACATAAAAAAACAGAAAAAGGATATCCAATATAATTTAATAACAGGTCCGTCAAAGTAATAGGAAATCATTTCAAAAATGGAGAGTTAGGTTTCGATCACCCGGAAAAATTCTCATAAGGAATGGTTCTCATAATGGGCTACCATTACACCCAACTACAAAACAACAAAAACTATACCACATCAAAAAAGATATAGTAGCAGTTATTATATCAATTATCCAGGAGAATACCCAACTGACTGGGCAATGGGAACATTTACCACCACCTCCACCTCTCGAATCATCACTTCCTGAAGGGATTTGGAATATATAGGAAGTAGTTGTGAGAAAACCATAGCCCAGTCATCTTGGAGAATTTTTATCTCAATCACCATGATCAAGTTTATAATCCCCTAATAATACCCTAGATACCTCAGCGATGATTCTAGATCAACCCCATCCCCCCAGGGATGGGAGAATTTATATCTTATTATCTGTCCTAGGAGTCATCAAATCCACTACTAGAGCCGTTGGATCCTCTACAAAAGACCCATAAATGCCCATTGCATCACCAAATGATCCCCACCCCAAGGGTATGGGATTATTTTCATCATCATCATCACCACATATGGAATCAATCTTCTCGAGGATGGGAATAATGACCATAATCCCACATATTCCTACCACCGCAAGACAATCCTCTAATGGTCGGGATATATTTAACAATCACGATAAGAAAATCCCTCAAATTCACTATTCATGGACCAAAATAGGATGAAACTATGGTGAAGGTAATCAGACCCCACCAAGTTCATAATCCAGAATAGCCCAATTGGGACAATGGATCACGTAATGGCCCCAAGGAAGATAGTGCAGAATCAACCTATTGCATGAAAAGTAATGGAACAACTTTTATTGCTCAATATGTCTCTTTAAATTTCATCACTATCAATATGACGTACCTTAAGAATCAAGATGAGAATTTAGAAGACCACAACACAGAGAACCCACCATGGGAGGAGGGTGATTTGGATGGACCAAACGAGGTTTCATGCACTCAGAACCAAAGAAGTCCAAGAACCAGGAACCTTCGAATAATGAGTTTCCACCTCCATGGAGGAATATTTACTAAGGGGATGGTACAAAAACATCTTGATCACTAACCCAAATATTTTGGGTTCAATTCATGGAATAATAGTTGTCATAATATGATGGTGATGTAGAACCTTATAGAAAGATCAATAAGCAGCTACTTAGGGGTAATATTCCCCCTGAGTATCTTCTTTAGGAAGACACGAATATTCTTCCTCCCATATACAATCAACCAATGAGATAAATATCTAAGCATTATATTTTATCTAGATCTACGTATCTAGTCAACATTAATGAGGAAGTCAAAATTGATCATGACTTCCCTCTATTATAATGACAACCTTTCCCTTATCAAGGAAATCATCTAGTCATGGGATGAATATAAAATGTAAGGTTGATGATGGTGAGAACACGACACCAGTCCCCACCCACTATATATGGAAGGAATATGGATTAAACAACAGTAACCCCAATGTTTATTAACATCATCGATTCCATGGATACACTAATGGATTCCATAAAGGGGAGACACACACCTGTATAGCATGGGAACAATCCATATATCGAATGGTTGGATAAAATAGTGACTCCACCCAATTTCATCATTCCAACCTTCTCTACATATGATGATGCAGGAGTCAGTAAAAAACATCCCACAAACTTCATATCTCGATGTGGTCTGATGATGGGACCTTGATATCAACCTAAGGCAAAATATCTGAGGTGTCTGGTACAAAGTCTGATAGGGTCGACCATTAATTGATATGTCAGTCTACTTGTAGGATCTTTTACATTATGAAAATAAGTTTGTCAATAGTTCCTTTATCAATTCATTTTTACTTGGAAGAAGATAATAATTTTCGACCTAATAAACTAAAGGAACATGAAAAGTAGAGGGTGTATGACTGTTTGGAAAGGTGGAAAGGTTTAACCTACTCACCCAACATCTGCCTATCTTAAGAGAAACTACTAGAACTCTATGGTGAATTCATATGGATAAGTTGAAGGAACCATTTATTCTAATGAAATATCTATGTTTATTTCTCGAGTTCATAGAAATAGCCTAACATTTGGAATAATTCATTTAGAGAACCCAATCCAATACCAGAATCATGCCTACTACACAAGGAAAAAGGTCTGGAAAAGAAAAAGATATAACTATCACCCTCAATCCTACAATAGCCCCCATCCAAGAACCCAGGTAGGTCCCAAACCACCATAACCTCTTGTCGAATAGAGACAACCATAGATTTTACCTTGAATGGAAGAGTAGAGAAATTAGGGTTTCCCATGATTAGAGGAACAAATGAAGAAGTCATTATCATTTTGGAACGAAAAAATACCTGGTTATTTCTTACCATCCTTGGATAAAATGATACTTACATTATCATAGTCTAGGAGGTCCAAGGAGGTCAACTTCACCGATCACCCTGACAACTACCCTTTTCATAGAAGGATGGGTCATAATATCCAAGGTCAATTTGTCTTCAAATACATCCATTAAGGCATGTTAAATTCTGGATAGGTGGTGTAAGATAAATTCATAGAGAAGGGGGAATACACATTTCTTTTCCAATAAGAAGAAGAGGATGATTGGTGGAAGGTCTTGGCCAAGCATGAATGACAGTTTGATAAAGGGTTGACTCAATAAACAGTTGACAATGCTCATACCACCTTGAGAGAAGAGATATGAATACCTGAAATATCTCTACCACCAAAGGATGAGACCTTAAATATACCTCCCAAAGGCTGGAGTGACCATGGAAAGAAGTACTAAATAGAAGAAGATGAATAATACTCTACTCCAAATAAATTTTTGGCCCTAACAAACTTCTTCCATGTAACTTCCAGCATAAGAGAAATGCCCAAAAAATGAAATACTGATCAAATGAGGATCTCATTTTTCATTTTTTAAATGTGATACACTTGTAAAACCCTTATATGATGATTAATATATCCCATAGTATGAGTTCCCATCATATAAACGGGGAATTCGAGGGTATATGCGTAGGAACTGAGGATATATGGGAAAATGTGGACATGGACAGACCCAATATTCTGCTCAAAGACCCAAAGATAATATATATGTAGCTGAGACCCATGGTAAAGTTCTTTGGTAGGACCATAGGATATAATGAAACATATCAAAACCCTCTAATAGTCACTCAAATTCAATTATTTTGGATGACTGCTTAATGGGGTTTCAATCATCTGATCAAACAAGACAAATAAGACGGCCGGTGCGGCCCCTTCCATCGAAAGAAGATCATCCCAGGACCTCTACACAAGAAATGGTCCATTACACCTCAAAGAACTCATCTCCTGAGCTGTATATCCTAGTGAAATACCATATCGAGAAGTTTCAAACAATGGAACAGAAGTACAATGTTCTGAAAAAGTTGGCGATAGTCCCAGGTAATCTCTCAGTCCTCAATGGGCTCCATATTTCAGAAGATCTTATTGATTTACTCTTTAAAGCCCTCCAAATCCCCCAGGAATTTGATATATAATTTTCAATAGCCAAGGTATATCATGTCGAGACCATGAACTCAAAACATCATGTATCCATCTATTTCAAAAATCTAGATCAGGAAAAAGTCCTTCAAGGGAACATCAAAACCCTATATGCTTCCTGATGACTCAATAATGTTAACATCCAAAGGGAATTTATTGATAATGATTATGGGATCAATATTATCCCAGTATGAACTATACAATGTTTGGGATATGCCGAAGGGGAATTGTATCGAACTAATCTAACCATTCCAGGGTAATACGATCTTAAGAAAATGCCTCTTGGGAATATCAGGCTCAACGATCAGTTTGATGATCTTACATTAGATGATGAGTTTATATTAATACAACAATACATCATATATAATGTCCTCCATGGAAGGACCTGGATCTATGGCCACCTCAAGATACATTCAATGTTCTATTAGTGTTTGTAGTACCCCAATAATGGAGAAGTTGTCATACTATAGTGGGACATCACCCCCTTTGAGTCTTTCATGGCCCCATATGATGACGAAGAATTATATAAAAATGGAGAAAAGAAACAAGTTGTGGATGATGATATATAGGTTATAGATACCAATGGCTTGGGGACCGTTCTTTAAATCTATAGCATTCTCTCGACATTGACCGTGTAATCCACATAAATCTTGTTGAGGTAACATACCTATCTTTCAGAGGTCCAAGCACCTTATGTAATTGATACTAAATAAAAGACAATCATCTCTAGAATTGATCTAAAATGAATCATTAAATAGGTGGTGGTAATGTCTCTTCTCATGGCTTCTATCAACCTGAAAGTGACGACAAATCTCCCAAATTTCTATTATCATTGTAAAATTTCTCCACAGACTCAGATATGGGAGATGATGAGGGAGACCTTAGGATTGACCCTCCAGTATTTGAGGAACTTTTCTTCACCACCATCGATGGACTCAAAAAGATTAATCTGGGAACCGAGGAAGACCCACAACTTACACTGATTAGTGCCTCTATACCCCTCAAAGTGAAATAGATATACATCACATTTTTGAAGCATCACCAATATGCGTTCTCCTGGAACTACAAAAATTTTTTTGGAAAAAATCTATATGTGGCTATACACCATCTTTGACTACCCGATGATCACTGAGGATTTAATTCAGAATTTAGTGGGATGCACAACTCTTATTGCACCAATGTAGAGGAATAAGTTATAATGTTGATAAAATCCAACATTTTTTGAGAAGTGAAATACCCAATATGGATTACCAACATCATCCCTATCAAGAACAAGAATGGGAAAATTAGGTTCTGCATTGATTGTAGATACCTTAATCAAAATTTCCCAAAGTATGATTTCCCATTATACGTCACATAATTCTTGATCGATGTAACTTCTTGATTCCAAGAATTTTCCTTCATGGATGGATACTTAGGGTACAATTAGATAAAAAATTTCCCCTGATGATGAAGGAGACACTACCTTTAGAGCGCCTTATGAGATATTTTTCTATCAAAACATGCCCTGTGGCTTGAAGAAAAATGACACTACATATCAATGCATCGTGCATTATATATTTATGTCATTCATTGGAAATATAGTTGAATGTTACATCAAAGGTATGGTGTTCAAATACCGAAAGCAATTTTATCACTTCATGGACCATCAAATAGTATTCATCATGAAATTCCAACACACTCTGAAGATGAATCCATTGAAATGTTCTTTCGGGGTAACATTAGGGAAGTTCCTTGGATTTTTGGTACAACACGTTGACATAGAGGTCAACCTAGAAACGACCAATGCAATCATATCAATGTCACCCATATAAATATCAAATAGTTTGGGGGGGGGTCTAATGGAACCTCACTTAAATTCAAAGATTCATTTCCAACCTGGCCGACAAAGCTCTCCATTTCACCAGGCTAATGAAGAAGGTAATCACCTATTAATGAAATGATGATTCCTAAAAGCCTTCAAAAGTGCTAATAAATTCTTCTTAAACCCAGTAGTTCTGATGCTTCTAGTTGAAGGGAATACACTCATTTTATATGCAGCCAACATGGAATGCTAATTAAAGACCCTCCTTGCACAAAATAATGATGCGAGGAGAGAGAATAGTCGATAATATCTCGGACAAACCAAGATAGTTACTGAGACCTAATACTATAAAATCGAGAAGAACATTCTTTCACTCATCTTTTCAATGAAAAAAATGAGGCATTACATGTAGCACCATGAAGTCCAGAAATTCTCTCATTTTGATCCACTCAAGTATGTCCTTGTCCGTCCAATAATGACTGGGTTCTTAGACCGATGGGTGGTAATTCTTTATTAATACGACAGTTAGTTCGTATCATATAAATTGGAGAATGGTAAATCACTTGATAATTTAATTTCAACACAATCTGCCCAAAAAAATACACTATAACACCCTAAAATTCTAGATGAGAGGGTCTTCTATGCCCACAACTCTCCCTAGACATAAGATATGTATTTTGATGGCGCCTCTTGAAGTCCAATAAAATCAAAGATGGAAATCCCAAAGCTAAACCAGTTTAGATTAGGGATCCTATTTGTCTCTCCCAACAAAGAAATTTTCCCAACACTTTCTCACTATCCTAATGGTGCACAAATTAAGAGACAGAATACCATGACCTCATTTCTGGATTGGAATTAGCCTTAAAAATTCAAATATCCTACCTAAACATCAAAGGGGATTCAGAGTTTGTAATAATGTAAATCAATGGAGAATATTCCATAAAAAAGAAGAACTAGACCCTCTTTGTGGATATATCATGGTAATAATGGAAGAGTTCCCTTTTGAGACCACATTGCATCATGTCTCTCGATCATAGAATTCTTATACTGATGTATTGGATAATACAACCACCATCCTGGCTGACCCTAATTAGGAAGAAGCGATCTTCTATATCTCACATCAAGGAATGGTCTCAGTGATAATCATTTGTGATATGGATGAAATAAATCATGTAAACACCACCCAATGTGTTATGCACCAATGACCGGCTCTCGAAGAATGGATCCCATAAAAAATATATATTAAAAATGGGACTATCTTTATAGATAGACCCCGAAGGGAACAGATTCAGCACTATGTAGTGAAATTTAACATGAAGGATGGCCCAATTCAGAATAATTCCCTTTATAAAAGTAGATTTGATGAAATCCTCCTCATATTTATAGTAGAATGAAAGATTTATACTGTCATGGAAGATGTTTATGTAGTATCTTACAACACCCATATATACGGTACTAGGCTCTCCCAATGATCAAGTAGGTTGGCATATTACTAGAAAACCATGATACAAGACTACATAGAATTCAACATGAAATTTCATTCATTCCAAATCCATGAAAAATTCATCCATCAACCACCATAATTTCTACATAAAGGTACATATTCATAGAAATATTCCATTTGGGGGATGGATTTCCTGGGACCATACCCCCAACCACAGATTAGTAGGTCAAATACATCTTTTCTACAACTCACTTATTTTCCCAATGGGATGAGGCAATACCCCTCAATGTATTCCGGATAAAGAAGATAAGCAAATTCTTAAATTCTGATATCATTACCAGGTTCGGGGCCCCCAAAAAATATTAACAGATAATAATACCAAGTTATTTTCTATAAAGTTAAACAAACTCTACCAGAAATACAACATCATGTCCGATCAATCATCTCGCTATCATGTACTAGAAAATGGATATATATAGGCCAAAAATAAGAATATGTAGAATATACTCAAGAAGATGCTGAACCAAGATAATAAGTCATTCTTTAAAAATATTTTCAATGCTATATGGTCTTACCATACCACCACAGATATTGATAAACAAATAAGGACATACACACTGGTGTATGAAATTGAGGCAGCGTTTCCTAGAGAAGTCTGGCTACCCTCACTCCAAATTTCTATCTACCAAAATATCTCTAATAAGGAGAAATTAAAGAAGTGGTTGGATGAATTGGTATAGCTTGAAGAGAAAAAAGTTTTACACATTTCACAACCTTGAGGTCCCTAAAAATCAGATTTTATGAGACCTTAATAAAATGGTTTTCCTATGATCATTCTAAAAGGGGAACTGGTGATGTTACTAAAAACCCCAATGATACAAGGTAATAATCCACCAAAACTGGATCCAAAATTGGATGGAACATACATCATATATAATGTCTATCACAATGAGGCTTACTCATTAGACTCAATATATGGGGAATGTGTCACACCACCCACCAATGCAAGGTTATTAAGAAATACATTGTATAGTTATCAGAAAAAGGGAATCCACATCAGTATAAGTCCCTTAATTCATCATGGATACATTTTGTTAAATAGTACACACTTTTCCTTACCCAATGATGTTAAAATTCATGGTTGATGTTCTTTCCACATGATATTAAACTTATAGGATCCACTAGAACTATATATATATTTATTCTCATTTACAATGAGATACACAAGGATTCCTTGATCCTATATGTAGTTCTATACACCATATGATAAAAACTTCCCCAATCCAATGTTTAAATTCCTCTGTATAGTGGAAGGAATAAATTTTGATTCCTTATTTATCACACTGAGAATGGATCACATGGGTTTATGAGTTTTATCACGGTTTTTTCCGCTCATAGAAGGCATATAATCTCTTAACAAGATTAACTTGGTCCTGAATGAAAGAACATAAAATTCATGCCAGGAGTCCTCAATACAAGATGTAAAAAGACATGGTTCTTCTAGAACTATGTGTGGATTGATTCCCATCTTCACCAGTTATTCAGCAATGCTGAGACTTATACCCTTTAGCCCAGCCGTAACACCATTACTCCTACATGATGGTCCATCTTTCCAAGGTGCATGATGTTAAACTACATAGTTCCTCATTTAGGATTACGTGTGTCTTGATTTATTCCACCACAAGATATATAGTGAAACACTAACCCATTATTTTGGGCCTAGTCATAATGATATTTCACATCAGGTCACCTGCGTCCTTACCGCATGATGTAAAAATGCAATGATCTATAATATTTCTTTTATATTATGCCTGGTCATCCATGTCCTTACCAAAGTATTTTAAATTACATAACCCATTTATAACTACATATGGATTGATTATCATTTAGAAATGTGATATGTAGGGACGCCTCGATCCTATATCTATTTCCAGTTGCTACCTTATATAAAATTCCTCTATTTTATCCTTACCCCCCTCTTTAGTGTGAGATAAATCCTTACTATTACCTATTTATCACATTGATCATAGCTCACGGGAGAATAAGAATTGGACTAAAGGCTTCCCCACATAGACAATGCATGGGAGTACATGATATGCTCATCACAATCATAAATAGAAGACCATAAAAGGCACACCATAAATCATTACTTCATGAAATAAAAAATATGATTCCTCATGAAAAAAGTGTTGATTGATTATCATCTTCATGAGATATGATGTAATGCCAAGACTTCCACCATTTTTCCAAGCCCCAACAGCACCACTCATTCACATC
The DNA here is from genome assembly GCA_963277665.1 of Viscum album. NCBI lineage: Eukaryota > Viridiplantae > Streptophyta > Magnoliopsida > Santalales > Viscaceae > Viscum > Viscum album. The sequence continues at coordinate 1,283,141,815 of OY728136.1, read as the reverse complement.
TATCCATTTTTTTCTTCCAGGACTACGTGTGGCTTGATTCATATAATCATAGGACATATAGTGATGCTCAGATTTGAATAATCAAGTTCAAATACAATAATAAATGGAAACAATTTCTACCTCTACGTACATGAATGACCTGCAAAGAGAGAGTTTCTCAATCAAGAACCTAATTTTAATTAATTCCTTTCTTAATGGGATTTGTAGTGACGCCTCTATTTCTAACTATAAGTCCAAACACAACTGATAAATATGAATATTCCATCTATTTGTGTATGGTTCATACCTAAAAAGGTAATTTAATTAATAACTTTGTATAACATGATTCATATAACCATAGGATACATAGTGATACCAATTATTACTTGGTCATACCTGCGATACCACCATCTCAGGTTTTGGGACCCACATCCTCATTGAAGGATGATAAAACTACACAAAACATGTCTTTACCAAATGATATTAAAATACACAAAAAACGTTAATACTAGGTGGTGTTAAACTAAATTCAAAAAATCCTCACCACATGATGTTAAAATGCACAGAAAACGTCCTTACTGAATGATAATAAATTTCATAGAACATTTACTTACTGCATGATGATTAAATTGCACAAAAGAAATTACATCCCCACCATATGATGAAAAAATGTGAAGACCACCACCCCTATTTTATTCCTTATCAAAGGAAAACAATAAAATTACTCCGATAAACCATAATATGGGGTACACCCATCATCTTTTAAAAGAAACTCAGTCCATAAACCATACATAATTACTTAAACACCTTAGGTTAACACATCATTTCATGGAGCTTGGAAAGAATATCCCACTTCATGGACCCTTTTACTGACTTTTTCATACATGCCCTTGGGACCTTCACATGCACATATGTGTGTTAACCAAATGCATCACTCTATAAAAAATAAATTCCAATCCTTGTGATCCCTGACACCACTATGATAGAACTCAACACCCAATAGTGATCTAAACCTCTCCCAGTATGATTTTACCATATAATTACTCCTAAACTAACAACCTCAAGCAGTGATTTATGACATTTCCATCCCCTTCATAGAAGTATGAGGGGTACTACTAACTCTGGGTAGCCTAATTGGTCTCATATGAATCATTTTCTATATTAGGTCAATCAGTGTCATGACTTTAAACAACCCACACTTTGGTAAAAAATGTACAACCATAATCTCGGGCCTTTAATGTTTTGAATAATAACAATATAAACTTATAGAGAAAGTGACACACAAATTATCAGGAGAAAACCTGAAAATGGATACCAGAGTAAAATTCACGTCTTCTATTTCTAAATATTTCGCCTCCTGATTTTAGGGAAAAACGAGGGTGAAAATAAATAAGGCCTAATGCTCCTATAGGATAGTCGATAACACTAGTAAAATCCAAGATATGCTCACTAGACCCCCTTTTTTTTAAAAAAGACATAGTAGTGGTTTTCAACATCTATTCACCAGGAGAATACATTCTTTAGGTTGTGACACAAATTTTAAGGTACCCAAACCCTTATTGTATTTTACACTTTCCTCAAGTCACACTTCATGATTTGGGGTAATTCAGGTCACCATAACCTTCCATAGCCCTTGTTAAGGATATGTGGCTTCAATGATACATTTTTTTACTCTACATACATTCACATGGATCCACCATATGAGCCTATGGAAGTCAACAAAATGCACCACTATGAGAAAGGGCCTTCTAATCCTCATAATCCCTGACTATTCTATTAATGAACTCAGCACCTCAGTCTAATTTGAACCCCTCCAAGTATGACTATCCTATATCATTCTCCCAACTCAAGCAGTTTAGGTTGTGAATTACAATATACACACAAATATATCTAAGTGTATTTGATATCCATGACATTATATCACCATGTGTCATACTATTTCTCAAAGAAGGATTGTGATAATTTATTCCCCCGACATTGGTTTCGCACACCTTATGATTTGAAAGCATAGGTTGTTGATATTGAGCTTCACAATTAGAAGCTGAATTACCCTTGGGTTTCAAAACCCTTGCTTTATATCCATTATTCCATATCCAAACCTTCCATCACGAAGTTTTGGTCTTTATAATTCTTTCATGAACCATAGAGAGGAGTGGATAACATTTTTTTCTTGGAATTATACCGAGGAATAAGGGCCTTGAACTGCCAACTAAAGGAATCTCCTCAAGCCAGAAAGGAGAATCAATCCTTGTGAGCCCTAGAAAAAATATGGAGAAATTTGGAACCTTAGAATGTCATAGGATATACCCATAATGTTTGCACCATATCATATTCACGGACTCAAACATTTGGGTTATGATTTACGTCACCCATATTCCAACTGTCTCGGCAGGACTAACTCCCTATTATTTATCACACAAAAAAACATTACCACCCTAAATATTCTATAACACTTGGAAACAATAACCAACTTCAAGGACACTTTTATTGATTATGCTTACATTCCCATGTCTCTGGCATATTCACCTATGGCCTTCAACCAAATACGTCACTCTGAAAAAAGGGATTTATAATCCTTGTGAGCCATTGAAACCCCATGATAGTACCTAACACCTCAAAGTATTTTTCATTATTCCTAGCATGTCTACATCACATATTCTATTGGATGATTGATTTCCACAATAGAACATGATACGTTATTAGAATAATAATCATTGTAACGAGGACCCTTCATTGATTTCTTTCCTTATTCTTTAATCAATTAAATCATCTCCATAGAAAAATGGGGATGGTGATGCAAACTCATGCCCACATGATGAACCAACTTGCATAGAACACCACCTAGATAAGATGCTACCCAAGCCTGGGTATAATATTGGGAAAAGAAGACAAAATAAAATCATGGGAGAAATTAGGATCTCGAATTTAGTATCTTCATGTAATAGTATCTTCCAAAATTGGTGAATGACTCTAGGATATAATTTCACTCGAGCATTGATCAAAGAAAGTGGGGATACCATTGGAATTCATCTAAACTGACTGGTGAATCAATAAGGTGTATAAGGTTCTCAAAGAACCACCTCATCCACCCTGGGTGCAATAATCCCATCCTACAGATATACATTATTTGAAATTTCATCAAGGAAGAGGATGCCATCATCAATTATCGACCCATCCAGTGCCTATAAGGGGGTAAAATAAAATATATTGGGTTGGAATAGAACATATTTAACCTCATTAGGGATCCTGGAAATATCCATGAGCCGAGATATGTTCAAAAATCTAGGATGAGATATGGAATTTGGGATCCTGTAATCATTGTAGTATTCATAACAATATAAATTCTACCCTATCCAGCCAAATAGGATTTGGAGAAAACCAACAATCATGTAAGGGGTTATACCTTGTGAATATGGCCCATGATTTCATATATTCATGTAAGGATTGGTATTGTGAATTTTTGGTGCCACCCTTCTACAAGTCGTGTTTCCATCACCAATGTGCTAACATGGATCCCTAAGAACATGTACCCAGCCAAGAAAAGTCAACCATTTAGAAACATGGCTCGAAAGACTTCCAACCTATGGTCTGAAGAGACCTATGGGAATATATCCCCATGATTTTTAATCACTTACTTCTTGAATAGAATTATATGATATAGTAACATCACAATTCTGTTGATAGGGACATTGACGAGGGTGTATGGAAGTCATATTGACCCCACAATGGTAGAGAAAACTATATATATAGTCTATGAAAGAAATAATCAAGCACATTATAACCTCTTTATTATATTTCTCCTTCATAATAACATGAATCTCCCTATCCAAAAATGGGGTCTTTAAGGGATCATCCTAGACCTCTTTAGCAGGAAACAATTCATCATAAATCTCTCCATGAGTGGGATACCACCCTATTGATGGATATCCTATAAATTGATACCCACATCATCGTAGGATAGATAGAATTTGTTGGTCCAAAGTTACCAAAAACAAATAATTTATTGAAGAAGACTAGGATGGTGGTAAATTATAAATTTGTTGGTCCGCAAAACTTTATAAAGATGAATCCTGCAAAGATCATTAACAAACTCCATACAACTTTGATTCACCTAGAATGGCCATGCCCATTCATCTGAAAAGTTTCTATTGGGAAGAAGATCCCCCTTTAAGTACAATACACCACCAATATTTTTCCGATAAGAAGAAAATATACTTGAATAACTCTAAGTGATATCTTTATGAGGGAAGTCACAACCATCCATACCCATGGTATAGTTTTCCAACATATAGGAAAAACTATTGGGTGGAGTTGTAACTAGTCAATAATCCTTGAAAATTGTCATTTGGATGCAGTCAATAGAATATGATATCTAGTAAGATGGTAGATTAGAGTATGAAAGAGGAATTATGGAATCATCTTGCAAACTGAACCTATACAGAGTCAATAGTTGTGATGGGGGATAATATTTGAATCTAGATGGGAGGAACTTCTTCAAAACATCATTATCCAAAAAAACATGGTATTAAGGGTCAACATTTTGATATAGAGTGAGCATTTCTCTTTGATTTTCCATAGAGAAATATTGATGACATCTAGAAGCCATCTAAAATTAAGTGACATATGTCAGATACATAAAATAAAATATTGTCAAAAACATATCATAACGATTTCAGTAGTATCATGCGCATCACATGAATCAGCAAGGGACTCACAAATCACATATAGAGTTCACAACTTTCTGGAATCCCAAAGAACTAATGGGTCGCATAAGCCCCACAAGGAATCATGGAACCACATGAACCCTTTGAAGAATTTCTATTACATGACTTGAACATAGGCACATGAATCGCATCAATTATATGACTGAGCTGGCAAATCTTGAAAAACCCTAAAGGATAAACATAACGAATGTTGAAGAAAACTACCAAAAAATAATTCATGGTTGAATCTGACAGGAACATGGAAATGAAATAGTTTTGTGGAGGATCTATAAAGGAATGGATTCATATAGAAGTATCGTAAATAGGGATTATGATCACAATTTTTGTAATGATCATGTGATGAATGAATGAGATAGAGGAAGAGATGAGAGAACTTTGGGTAAGGGGTGAGATTTATTTGCTCCCTCCCCTATATATATGGAATTTCTTAGAATACCAAACATCTACCAATATAAGAAATGTCACCCAAGAAACTGATTCAAGACACCACCAAAAACACAGGCATGCATTTTTGTTCCTCAGAACTATGCCCTTGTTCCTAGGGACATCGCTCCTAGGGGGGATTTGTTGAATACAACCATATGCGAATCAGAAAAATCAAAAATTAAGGAATACCGAAATATGGGTATTATTTTCCTAGAAAAGGTAAGGAGGTAGAAGGTGGATGAGACCTACAGATCGCATGTTATTCCAAGGGACTCGAGATCATGTGACCGTCATAGGGTCAGGAAAAGATTACTCAAGAATCACATAACCTGCAGTGGATCCCATGGAACCCCCTTTGATAAAATTACCTTCTCTTACGAAGAATATCCCAAAAACTAGTGATCTTGAAGAAGAAGCCGGATATGATCCCTCATTCCATGTGTTTTGTCATTAGAAAGCACCTGATAACCTAATAAATATTACTTTGAAAATATGGAGAAATATGTATAAAGGCGTAGGCCTCCAGAAGTCAAAATTGTTAAGTGAAACATCATTGATGTTAAAGATAATTGTCCTCAAAAACATTCAAGACAACTACTAATACCCCCAAGACTTTGTAAAATAAAACAAAGAAAATAAAATGGGAGGAGGAGGGAGATACTAGTAGTCACTAAAAGAAATGCGAAAAACTCCTAAAAACTCTCAAGACAATGTGATTATCTGGAGACATGTCTGCATTAACTCACAAAATTCCATTGACATGTCACCCACACCACACATAGAGCCTTAGATATATCTAGAAAACCACACATAACCCCTATATATTATAATGGTAAAACAAATTATTTTTTCCATGAAATGCACACACTCTCATATGATCCATTTTGGTCAAACAACACATAAACAAAAAAATAGAGAAAATGTCCCCAATGAAACACATGTAAAATCACATAATCCCAAACCCTAGAGAAATAAAACAAATGGTCTAAAAATAATGAGGAAAGAGATCCCATATTTGTAAAACCCTTGTGACAACCTAAGGATGTCCGCATCTTGGTCTTGAGAGATTCTTGGATATGCCTGCCAGATCCCACAAATACCCCTTGAAATATCATCATGATCTCCAAGAGAACCCCAAAAAAGCCACCCTTACCTCACGAAATGTCCTAGGAAAGGAATCTAGCATCTCATAAATACCTCTCAATAGAATCTTTGATCTATCTAAGGCCCTCATAGATGTCAATATGACAAAATGTGTGTCAATTTGCATGCATCCATGAGTCAAATAATACCAATTAATTTGAAATCATCCAATTAATTATGTATTTATAGAAGGGACTCATAGTCATTAAAAATTAGGTGACACCTTTGAGAGAAACCCACTATAGAGATTCACAAAGATGTGTGGCTCTATACCCCTTCACCAAATCTAGCGTGGATCTGCAGAAGATACACTACAAAAAATAGGGAAACAAATGTCATGCCCTGTCCTCATGGCCGATGCGGTGACTACCCCAAGCCCGCCATCCAGAGGAAAGGGGATGGCGACTACCACCAATGGCGTAATCCCTATAAAAAGGGAATGAATTGCGTTTAATAAGAAAAAAACAAAAGATAACACAACTAGAAGTAAACCCTAAGTAAAGATGTATACAAAAGAGATTGTTGGATGGAAATGGGCCAGAAATACAATCCCAACAGTAAAGTACAAACAACTAAAAAGCTAGTACAATTACAGAAAGGTAAAACAACAACTACTGAGTCATCCTCCGGGAATCCCACCTGAAGGGTGGGTAAATATGGCCTCCTCAGAACCCCAGGTTTGTCCATCCACTTCGTGTACATCTTTCCAAGTGGTCCACTTCTGGGTACCATCCATCTCAACAACTCACTACCTCGATCAGTGTTTTCTGTCATCTACAACCAACACAACGAAGTGCGGTCATAGCCCGTGTAGGGGTAAGTATAACAATACTCAGTAGGGACCCCGAGACCCCCAAAGGTCTCCCAGAATCCATGAAGGATAGACCACAGAAAAAAGATACAATCACGAAGTATCATCCAACCCTACTTAGGTATATTCCCATACATATACCTATGTTAACAATCATAGTTCAGCTCTAACTCTTGAGCCCAAGCACAACTCAGTCCATACAGGAAGTAAAGACAATCACATCGGTGATAATGATTGAAAGACAAGACTCAGTTCACACAGGTATAAATCTTTCATAGAGTGATAGAGATGATCAAATGCAGTCACTGATTCATCTAAGCTGTCAGACCCAGATAGGTTACAGGACCAGCTAAGCTGTCAGACCCGCATAGGATAAAGGACTAGCTACTCTGTTGGACCCACACAAGATATAGGAATAGATGTCAGAACTATGGAACCCATGGAGGATTCCAGTACAAAAGTCATCACTGTCAACCCCACAAAGGATTCCAGTAAAGAATTCATCACTGTTGAAAACACAGAGGATTCTGGTGCAATATTCATTGCTGTCAAACCCACGGAGGATTCCGGTACATAATTCTTCAATTTCGAACCCATGGAGGATTCTGTCATCTCAGTCCCAGCCAGCCCTAGGGTTCCCACACACAGCACGCTCGATTCCTGGAGGGCCTGCTCCTCGAGCCATGTGTCAATACATAAACTATCACTAAGTCCTGAGTTGATGTATCCCTTAGTTCCATCTCATCAAAAGTAACCCAATGTGACAGACGATGCGTCAATCAGACCCCTAGTTTGAGAGTTATTGGCATTTCTGTTATAGGGTCCGGGTTGGATTTACGCTCGATATAAACCTATCCATTTTTCAAAGTTTTCCAAAACTCACTTAGAGTATCGAAAAAGGACGGTCTCGTGGCAAGGGTCCTAGTTCCACAGACGGCGCGTCAATCGGACGTGCGGTCTTGAAGTTATTCAAATCTAAGCGAAGACGGGCCCGACTCGTCAAACCAGTGGGCTAGCGGGTCGGCCTGACTCGACTCGACAGGTCTGACCCTGCTGGGTGGTCGACTTGACCAAGATTGGCAGGTCCGACCTAGCTGGGGGGTTGGACCGGCCCGGTTTGGCAGGTCCAACTAGGGTGGGGGTCGGCCTGACCCGGTTTGGTGGGTCCGAACCGGCTGGGGGGTCGGCCGGACCGGGTTTGGCGGGTCTGACCTGGTTGGGGGGTCGGCATGGCCCGGTGGGGTGCAGTTCACCTATAGTCCTGGACCGCACTGTGGGCTGGTATGGTTCACCCGGCAGCGCCACCTCTTCCTTTGGCCTGCCGGTTCTGGCCAGTGCCCACGGCCCGCGGACGGGGGCCGCGGTTCTCCTCACGCGGTGCCTACGGGCACTGTGGTTTTCAAACCCGGCCGACAGGCAGCCGGCCAATTCACCTAGTAGAGTTGCCCACGAAAGCAGCCCCCGGTCTTCCTCCCCATGGCTCCTATGGGAACCGCGTTTCTTCAGCCCGAGAAGTAGGCGGCCGACCGGTTCTTCCAGCAGAGTGGCCCGCAGACGTGGGCTATGGTCTCCCTCCATGTGGCGCCTGCGGTCGTCGTGGTCTTCCAGTGGGCCGGTGGGTCAGCCCACGGTCCGGATCCATGGTTGTCGGCTTGGTCGGCCACCTCCAAACCTCCACTGCGGCACGACGATGCCGTGATCCTGCTACCCTCCGCACGCGTCACGATGCCACGATTCTTCATCCACTGCGGCCCTCTCGGCTGCAGTTGCTCTTTCGTCCGCCGCGATGCGATGACACCGCGCCCTTTTGGCTCAGCCTCTGATGTCAACCAAACAGGACTCAATGGAGGGACGTTGGGCCATGTTTGTTTGGCCTGCGCCCTCTGCGTTAGGTGATATCAATTGGCCACCGTTGAACCAAAGTAAACATCGAAGAACAAGGATATAATTCATACATAGAAACAATACAAATTCCACATACCTTGTATTTTGTCGTTGAACGATTATGAGTCACAGAAGATGGACTTCGTTCCATCAATGTTAGAGGGGATGCCATTGTTTTTGGTGACATTCATCGTGGGTGGCGTCTTTCCTTTCTTGCCTCAGCTGGAAAAGAAGGAGACGCGTCATTGTTCTTCGGTGGAAACAACGTTCTTCGTCGATAGAATAGTGTTCTTCCAAGCCAACTCTCCAATGATTATGCCAACCCAAAATAAAATAAGCTCATCACTTATTTTAATGGTTGGAATGAGTTCAAAAGAATTCGAACACTCAAATTAATTAATTAAGTTTGTTCACTTAATTAATTTCATGGAGTTGGCAAGAATTCCAAGGGATTCAAATATTTAATAAAATGGTGTGTTGGTATATTAATGGGAATTCCAAGAGTTCAAATGGGGTTTAAGGGGAGTTGAGATCATGTGGGCCCCACCACATAATATCCTCCCATGGGAGGTTATGTGGGGGTGGGCCCCACCTCCATCTTCCCTTTGGAAAAAATAACCAACACCCAAATAAAAATTATGTTACACATAAATTTTTATTTAATTTTGAGAATCCAAAAAATTAACTTTCACACCTGATAAAACTCAACTACGGTAAAGGTATCCTTAAGAGAATATCAGGGCTGAGAGTTCATTGGTGTCCTCGTATTTCAATTTCAAGCACCGGTTCAGGAGATATAAAATCCCACACGTATGTTCACTGAACTTACCAGAACAAAACATTTGAAATTGATTCCGTGCACACCAGGCCTCAGAATCAGGTGCCGTTAGAAACTGTGAACTCGTAAAATCCCATGTATTTGAGAAAAAAATTTCTATAGGATTTCTGGGTCTTTACATTCTCCCCACCTCAGGTCTTTACATCCCCGTAAGATACTACACACACTAGGGAAAAAATGGTGGTACTGAGCACGCATCTGAGCCTCCCGCTCCCATGTGATCTCCTAGAGTTTCTCGTGCTTCCAGAAAATGCGCACCAGAGGAATCGACCATCCACGAAGGACCCACTCTTATCGATCCTCAATCTCCACTAGAACCTCTATGAAAGCCACCCCATCATTGATGGCTAGCTCCCCATGGTCGATAATGTAGGATGGGTCGTGCACATATCTCCTTAGTTAAGATACGTGGAAGTTGTCGTGCACCCGGTGCAACTGAGGTGGAAGGGTCAGGCAGTAAACTACCTCTCCCACTATGCTGAGGACCTAAAAAGGTCCAATGAATCATGGAGATAACTTTTTTCCTCGGCCAAAACTCCATGGACCGCGTCGAGGTGAGACCCATAAGAAGACGTGGTCGCCATCCTCATACTCCAGTGGTCTCTGTTGCCTATCAGCATAAGACTTATGTCTGCTATGTGTAGTCTTTATCTACTCCTAGATGATCTGCACCTTCTCCGTCATATCCTATACCATCTCTGGTCCTACAAGTGCTGACTCCCCTGGGCCAGTACAGCACTGTGGTGATCTGCAAGGTCAGCCGTAAAGTGCCTCGTGAGGTTCCATCCCGATGGTGGAGTGATAGCTGTTGTTATACACAAACTCTACAAGGGTAAGTGATCCTCCCATCTACAACAAAAGTCGAGGACACATGCACATAGCATATCCTTGAGAGTCTGAATGGTCCTATCAGTCTGACAATCTGTTTGAGGATGGAAGACGGTGCTCTAGTGAAGCTGCATCCCAAAAGCCTCCTACAACCCCTTCCATAGTCGGGAAGTGAAATGAGCATCTTGATCGGAAATTATCGTCTATGGAAAACCATTATGTAATATGATCTCATGTACGTAGAGGCATCCCAAGCTCTCTACTGAGCCGTGATCTATGATTGGTAGGAAGTGAGCCAACTTGGTGAGTCTGTCGACAATCACCCTGATTGAGTAATGTCCTCTAGATGTACGTGGTAGTCTTGTCACAAAATCCATGGAAATCTTGTCCCACTTCCACTCTGAAACCTCTAAAAGCTGAGCCAAGCCTGCTAGAACCTGGTGCTCTGCCTTAACTTGCTGGAAAGTGAGGCATCGCGATACAAACTCTGCTACTGCCTTCTTCATACACGAACACCAGTGCTGTCATTGGAGGTCCTGATATATATTCGCCACTTCTGGATGTAGCGCTATAGGGGAAATGTGGAACTCCCCAAACACCTCCTCCGATAGTGAAACTGGTACCATGGTACGCCCTCTGAAAATAATGACATGCTCCCCACCTTTAGAAAATCCATCAGGTGCCTAACCTGAGGATATATGAGCACATCGCGTCTCACAGTCAACGTCCACATGCTGTGCCTCCATGAATCACTGAAGATGTTGAGGAGTGACTATGAGAGACTACAGAAAGGCTGCTCCATCTCTATCCACAAAGTACATCTGCAACGTGGCCAGCTACTCTATCACCTCTCCTTGTAGCTAAATGCCCGATCTCCTGCTGAGAGAATATACTACAATGTTTCCCTTCCCAGGAGTATAGACTATCTCAAAGTCATAGTCTTGGAGGAACTCAAGCTATCGCTGCTGTCTCAGGTTCAAGTCCTTCTGTGAAAAGATGTACCTGAGACTATTGTGATTAGAGTAAACCGTAAATTGTTTTCTCAACGAACTATGGGTGAGACTAGCCAATTGTAAAGAACTCGACTACACCCTTCTTCGCATACGTCCTATAAGATCTGATAAGATTTCGACTTTTTTCTGAAAAGATAAATTCAGTCTCATACCCTAGATGATCCACGTCCGTTGCCTAATACAGTCAATCCTGACATGAACAGTACTAATTAATTCCATAGATGACTTCGTAAGGACTCGATGCTACTAATAAGAGATCCAACCATTAATCTCACCTTCAAGGGTTGAGTCATACTATCGGCATCAGTGTGTGGTCATTGGGTCTCCTCTAGTAGGAATCTCGAACGTGAGGGTCAAGTTAACGGTTTTTACCAGAAACTCTCATTATCAACCACAAAAAATGCAGGAAAGAAAACGTCACAAGGAAAAGTGTCTTTTATTAATGAAGATAAATGTAAAAAGACACAAATAAACCTCAAACAAAAACATCAACAAAGCTATAAGAGTCATGAACAAATGCCTCTATGCCTGGAGCTAGTCTCGCTCTTTTCCATCTGCTGGTCGACCAGCTCCTCTCCCACGTCTGTCTACTCCTGGAAGAACACCACAGTCAATCCTCTGCCTCTGCCTTGGTGGTTCCTCCACTGTCAGCTGATCATCTATATTGTGGGTCAGACAGTCACGTGCCATGTGACCCTACCCTCCGTATGCATAGCACTACCTACTCCTTGTATGGCTGGCTCTATCTCGTGTGCCCCACACAATCGAACCTGTATCCTACGGTAACCCACCTGATGGCCTCATCCTCTTGGAACTCTGTGACATCTGTCTACTATCTGCTAAAAAATAATCCGCTATGTGTCGCCATGTAGTGGGTCTCTCTGTTGGTGTCTGCTCAGCAAGAAAACTCTCCACCAGAAGGGCTTGCTCCAGCACCCCCACCTACGTCGGAATGTTGAGAGAGATCATCAAAGACCTGATCTCATGCTTGAGTCCCTACTAGAAGGTCCAGGACCTGAAGAATGGGTCCCATAAAATATTCGTGGAGTAGTGCGATAGGTTAATGAACCTTGCTGTGTACTGAGCTACTGTCATGTTGCCCTGCTGTAGATGAAGTAACTCCTCAATTCACACAGCATGAAGTGTGTCTGGAAGAAACTCCACATGGAATAGGCTCTCGATGTTTGTCTAGAGTAATGATTCCTTGTCATGCACCTAGAGCATCAGGCTCCACCATCTGCCTGCTTCTGCATGGAGGAGAATCACAACAAGGATCACTATGAGTTCGGCTGGTGTCCCTACCAATCTCAAAACTCTCACGACAGCCTCAATCCAATCCTCAGCTTCCTGTGAGTCCGTCTTCCCTTGAACCGGGGTGGCCTCTGGTACTGTAACTCGTGAAATTCACTCATATGGCATGTACTATATACTATTAGAGCCGGTGGTATTAGTGGCCCAGCGGGCAGTGGTACCACAGGTACCCCCGCTGTGATGGGGCCCTGCACCGAGATCTTTTCGCTCGGTGGTCCATCGTCTCGTACGAAACTTGGAACCATAACTGGATGCCATTGTGGGGCCATCCTGAAAAGAAACAGGTGTGCCGCGGTTAAAATATTATACCTGGTTAACCGACACAATGTAATCTTGAAGAAAACATTTTCAATGGAAACACACACACAATAAGAGTTTTCATGCACTAAGTCGAAGATCAGAAGTCAGAGTAATAGTGTATGGATATGTTGGATGGCGCACCAACACCGGTTTCCCTAAACTAATAACCACACCCAAAACAGTTAACACTATTGTCGTTAAAAGAATCAGAGTCCATGTTCTGCAGTAGAACTGACTCCTCTGATACCAATTTTTCACGTCCCGTCCTCGGGGCTCGTGCTGTGACTACCCCAAGCCCGCCTTCCATAGGCCAGGGGCTGGCGACTTGAACCAATGGTGTAATCCCAACAAAAAGGGAAGGCATTTCATTTAATAAGTAAAAAAATACAACATAGTACACAACTGGAAGTAAACACTAAGTAATTCTATATATAAAAGAAAGTACTGAAAGGAACGGGCCGGAAAATACAATCTCAATAGTAATTACAAACAACTGAAAAGATAGTACAACTGCAGAAAGGTAAAACATCAACTAATGATTTGTCCTCTGGGAATCCCACCTGAAGGGTGGGTACAAATGACCTCCTCAGCCCCTAGGTTCGTCCGTCCACTCTGCGTACGTCACGCTAAGTGGTCCACCTCTGGGTATCGTCCATCTCCACAACTCACTACCTCAATCAGTGTTGTCCATGGTCTGCACCCAATACAGTGAAGTGTTGGCATAGCTCATGCAGGGGTGAGTATAACGATATTCCGTAGGGACCCCGAGACCCCCAAAGAGCTCCATGAATCCATGAAGGATAAACCATAGATAAAATATAAAGTCACGAAGTATCAACCAAACCTACTTAGGTATATGCACATACATATACCTAAGTTATTAATCACAGTTCGGCTCCAACTCTAGAGCTCAAGCACAATCCAGTCCACACAGATAGTAAAGTCAATCACATCGATGATAATGATTGAATGACATGACTCATCTCACACTGGTATATATCTTTCGTAGAGTAATAGAGATGATCAGATATAGTCATTGATTAATCTAAGCTATCGGACCCACATAGTATACAGGACCAGATAAGCTGTCAGACCCACATAGGATATAGGAAGAACTACTCTGTTGGACCCACAAAAGATATATGAAGAGAATTCAGAACTGTCAAACCCATGGAGGATTCCCGTACATAAGTCATCACTATCGAACACACGGAGGATTCCTGTACAGAAGTCATCACTATCGAAACCACAGAGGATTCCGGTATAGTAGTCATTGTTGTCGAACCCAAGGAGGATTATGGTACCGAAGTCTTCAATGTCGAACACACGAAGGATTCCGTCACCTCAATCGCAGCCAGTGCTAGGGTTCCCGCACACAGCACACTCGATTCTGGGAGGGTCCGCTCCTCGAGCCATGTGTTGATACATCACATATCATGATGTTATAATTTGATTTATCCCGTAGTTCCTTCTCATCAAAAGGAACCCAACGCGACAGATGGTGCATCAATCAGATGCTCGATCTGAGAGTTATTTGCATTTCCGTTCTAGGGGCCCGGTATGGTTTTTGCTCGATCCAAACCCAACCATTTTATAAAGTTGTCCAAAAATCTTTTAGAGTATCAAAAAAGGAACTCCTTGTCGTAAGGGTCCCTGTTCCGCAGACGGCGCGTCGATCGGGCGTGCGGTCTTGAAGTTATTCGCATCTAAGAGAAGATGGGCCGGACCCGTCAACCCAGTGGGATGGTGGGTTTGCCCATCCCAACTCGACGGGTCCGACTTAGATGGGGGTCGGCCCGACCCAGTGTAGCGGGTCCGACGCGGATGGGGGGGGGGGGGGGGGTCGGCCCGACCCGGTTGGGCGGGTCCAACCCGGCTGGGAGGTCAGTCCGACCCGGTTTGGAGGGTCCGACCAGGCTGGGGGGGTCAGCTCGACCCGGTTTGGTGGGTCCGATCCAGCTAGGGGGTCGGCCCGGCCTGGTGGGGCACGACCCACCTGTGGACCCGGCCCGCACTACGGGCCAGTCCGGTTTTCCTGGCGGTGCCATGAGGCGCCACTTCTTCCTCTGGATGGTCAGTCATTGTCAGCTGGTTCTACCCAGCGCACACGGCCCGCAGACGCGAGCTGCGATTCTTTTTACCTAATGCCTATGAGTGCCATGGTTTTCTAGCCCGGCTGACAAGAATCTAGTAGATTCGCCCAGATGAGTGGCCCGCGGAAGCGGACCTCGGTCTCCTCCGCGTGACGCCTGAGGTCATCGCGTTTCTTCAGCCCGGCCAGCCTGTTCCTCTAGCAGAGCGGCCCGTGGATGCGGGCCGCGGTCTCCCTCCACGCCGAGCCTCCAGGTGCCACAGTCTTCCAGCGGGCTGGCTGGTTGGCCTGCAGCCTGGATCCATGGTAGCCATCTCGGTCGGCCAGCTCCTCACCTCAACCGCGGCGCGACGACACTACGATCCTGCTGCCCTCCTCGCAGCACAATGACGCCGCACTTCTTCATCCATCGCGGCCCTCCTGGACACATTTCCTCTTTCGTCCGCTGCGGTTCTTCTCCGGCACGGTGCGACGACACCACGCCCTTTCGTCTCCGCCTCCGAAGTCAACCAAATATAACTCAATGGATGGACGTCGGGTCGTGTTTGTTCGGCCCATGCCCTCCACGTTAGGTGATATCAATGGCCAATGTCTAACCAAAGTAAACGTTGAAGAATGAGGATATAATTCATATGTAGAAACAATCCAAATTCCACCTACCTTGTATTTTGTCATTGAATGATGATGAGTCATGGAAGATGGACTACGTTCAACCAACGTTGGAGTGGATGACATTGTTGTTGGTGACGTTCTTCATAGGCAGCGTCTTCCCTTTCTTGCCTCGGCTGGAAAGGAAGGAGACTCATCGTCTTTCTTCGGTGGAAACAATGTTCTTCATCTAGAGAATAGTTTTCTTCCACGAAAAATCTACAACGATTATTCCAACCCAAAATAAAATAACCTCAACCCTTATTATAATGGTTGGAATGAGTTCAAAAGAATTCAAACACTCAAATTAATTAATTATGTTGGTTCACTTAATTAATTACATGGATTTGGCAATAATTTCAAGGGATTCAAATATTTAATACAAGGGTGTGTTGGCATATTAATGGGAAGTCCAAGAGTTAAAAGGGGGTTTAAGGGGAGTTGAGCTCATGTGTGCCCCACCACATACTATCCTCCCATGGGAGGTTATGTGGGGGTGGGCCCCACCTCCAACTTCCCTTTGGAAAAAATAACCACCACCCAAATTAAACTTATGTTACACATATATTTTTATTTAATTTTGAGAATACCAAAAATTAACTTCCACTCCCGATAAAACCCAACTACGGTAAAAGTATCCTTAAGCAAATACCGACGCCACGAGTTCATCAGTGTCTTCATATTTCAATTCCCTACACCGGTTCATAAGATATAAAATCCCACACGTACGTTCACTGAATGCACCCGAACAAAACATCAGAAATTGATTCTCGGTACACTAGGCCTCAGAATTAGGTGCCTTTAGAAACTACAGACTCGTAAAATTCCCATGTATTTGAGAAAACAATTTCTACCAGATTTCCGGGTCTTTATAAAAAACTAGATGGATAGGCCTATAAATTCTTTATAGTATTGTAAAAAATGAGGGACTATGACATAATGGAAACTATTGAGTGAAATGTTCCCTTGCACAAGAGTGGGTTTCTCAGACTAAATAATATTTTGATCGAAATTTCTTTTGGCAGGTAATATATTGGTGAACAGTTGGAGTAATCATGCATCATGCCTAAATAAAATCTCATGATCATTCATAGATCACATGAAGGACCGATGGTAGGATATTCAAAGAATATCCCACATTTCTGCTTAGTCACGCGGGACTTAAAGGAGGATAAGAGTAAAAAAAACTAAGGCATTCATGATTTAAAGGCTATAACTAATGACTAATAAATGGGAGATTCATGAAAATTAATATTTATCGATTCATGCATGCTTTATGTAAACTACCTAGGGTAAAAAAGTGCCATGGTTTGTAACCCATGTATTAAGACAGTCATTGGGTGGACCATTTGGATCACAAGAAATCCCATGGACTTATTAAAGTAATCCCTACAGAACCCCATGGGATTGCTACAATGGTCTAACAAAGTCTTCTAGACTCAAATATCAACCCTTGTAATGTCCTTTAAGACTTGTTTTTGGACTCTTATAATGGTACTCATTCATTTCAGCCAAGTCTTTTGGTAGTACCTAGGCATGTCCACTAGATCCTATGATGCCCTATAGATTTGTCAACCAGGTCATGCCAAGACCTCTAGGGTTGTCATCCAAGACACGTGAAACCCTCCTAAACATGCAACGTTGACTCTCACAACACCCTCCATATGTCATCCATTACTTGCGATGACACAGGTGAATTTGTGATGGATCACGAGAAATCCTCTAGAAGAACCAATATTGATCATGGGAAAACCCCCAGGCATGCCATCTAATATATGTGGAGTCCTGTAGAAAACTAAACTGAATAATATGGTACCCTTTTTAAATTTTAGACAGAAATTCTCTGATGTGTCACGATGATAACCAACTAATGTCATGTAGGCAATAAATTAATGCTAGATAGATAATTATACTAGAACACCAGTGAATCCTAGGGCTTGGAAACTTTTTCCACCCTTAGTGAGTAAGCCCTTCTCACCGCAAGGGGGAACCAAGAGTGTAAGACCCAATCAAGTGAACTATGATTTCTCTCATAAATCCAATAATTAGGATGAATAAGAAACCTCCCAATTCCAATTCTCCATATCATGTCTCTATAGATATATCTTTATACATAAGTCTCATACCCATAAGTAATGGAATCGATAATTTTCTATCCCTTACTTGTCACACTGAGAAAAGATCACATGATCTTAGGGAGATAAAACAAAAACCTCATTGGAATCATGAATGTTCACCATCTTGGTAAATCATAGTATGTAATATGTAATGAGTGTAATGATATGAATACCCATCATATAATGGAATCTACTTTTGGAACTTTCCCATGTTCATGACTTAACTATGATTAATGTAAGTCCTACTATAACCTGGATACATAGGATGTATCCTTGAGAACCGAGCTCAAATATTTTGTGTTTGAGTACCTTCATATATTTCCTCTCCACATGATGTTAAACTACATGATATTAAAGAACTATGTGGGTTCTGATTCCTATAATATCTAGAATATGTAGGATTCCTCATAATGGATAAATCCCATCATTAGAGTATTAAAATTTACTCCCTGCATGGATGAATATTCTGAAGCATCTAGTTATATAGCTTCATCATATAAAGTAGCTACCCATTACTCAGACATAGATGAAGAACCTCAGATACAAACAGATTTATTCACTAATGAGATTCCCTCTTCCATTTTTCATCGATGAGATTCCCTTTCTTTTATATAAAAGGAAAATTCACCGAAAATCATTTCCTTAGGGTAATAATTCCTATATCAAGATTAATAAGATATTCACAAACTTATATTATATACATAAGAGAGTCATGGAGTAGGAAAAAATTCCCCTCAAAATGGTGTGATGATCCTAAACTCTCTTCCTCTTGATAAATTTAAATCTATATGTGTCATTGGGTCTGAAACTCCAATCGACAACCCACCTTTGGAAAGTAGGTCCATAGCTAGTTATGGATGAGTTAACCATTAGTAATTTCCATTAAGAGTGACATTGACTAGATGTTAATGGTTTTTTAAGATGTTCAACCACCCATAATCAACCGTCATGCCTGACCAAATCCACATCGTTGAGGGCTTCCATGACACCTCTCTATTCGGCCAAAAAAATGAAAATTAAAAATGTTCATGTATATCTCATAAATTTGACCAAAGATCTCATCTACTGATTTAATTTCAATTTGAATTCATATATATGCTTCCATATAATTCTTGTTTCAGTTTTCAAAATAGTGTAAAATGTTGTCACCTTGATAAAAACAAAAATATATGATGTGAAAAATTATAAAGAAGGGATTGATATCTCCCCAATACTTCATATAAATATTAACCTTCTTATGGTGGAAAGTTCTCTATATTTTTTTATCATTTTAAGACTCTTTAATTTAAGGTAATATTTACCAAACAATTTTAGTATGTGATCATTCCATTTTTTGATTGATTTTAAGAGTAGGTTATTCAATTAGTTTTTTACCTTCCCCTATAATGAATAATGAAACAGGAAAATATTTAAAATATCACCTGAAACTGTATTATTCTTAAATGTGTCATATATTTATATTAAATTGGAAATATTTTTATTTGGATCTCCTAAAAAAAATCCTCTAAACTAAAGACTATTTTTAATCATAAAAATGAGGGTTGGGATTATGTAAACAGTATTCACATAGATATTTGGTCACACAATATTTCAATAGAATCCAGTCATTAAAGGACTTCTAAAATAAATCAATGTTTATATTTTAAATGAATTGGTTCTTAATGATATAAAGTATTGAGAATTTTTTAGTTTCTATCCATCATCATTACCTTTTGAATTATTATAGTAATCTTCTCAATATTAATATTCGAGTCAATAAAATCAACCGCTACAGTATGTGATTATTTATGTATTCATGAAATCATGTTATTCTAAATTTTAAAATTTGGAAAACATTAAATAAATAATATAAAATAAAAAAATTGATAAAAGAAATAGGTGAAGAGTTTCTTTCCTATCTTTGAAGGATGAACCACAATTTTATGTCTATAAATTTCATTATTCCCTGATTGAAGTAAAAAAACTAAATGAAACCATCACAAGAATGCATTGGATGTTTATAAATTTTTATCCCTCTCTCTTCTATACTTGGATGTAATTAGGGAGATCATGGTCAAACAAAACGGGATAGTCTTCATAAAGTAAAATTATATATGGTATCTATTCAAAATTTATGAAATGTCAACTTGTTTATTTTTGAAAATAAATAATGAAATTATAGAATTTTTCAAATACAGAGAGGTGTGATGTTAAGGCTTCTAAATTCACACAATTCAATATCTAACAAGGTTTTTTGAAAAATGTTTGACATTATTATGGAATTCTTAATTATACCTATAACTAAATACCAAGGGTGATGATTTATATATTAATTTAGATTCATGATCGTCCAAAATGATTTTTATAGTTTTATTGGTCAGATGAGTTTATAATTATTGAATATGAAACATAATTAGTGAAACCATTTTAATCCTTTAATTAAACATTGTTTTGAATTATTACACATCTGGAGGATAATAAATTATAGATTTTATAATTCATTTTTTTGATATAAGAGTACAATAAATAATTTATCATTTTTTATAATATATGTTTAATAATTAAGATGATGACTTGTTCATAAATTACAAAGAAATTATTACCTTGGGTTTAATATATGGTTTGATATAAAATGAATTAGTTTTATATCAATGTGTTTATAAGAAATAGAATATAATATTAATTATTAAAAATCTACATATTCATCTAATTATGATCCCCTTTGATCATTCTCCTCCTACTCCTTGGCATTTATCTTCCAATGGTGATTTTGTTTTAAATGGACCCCTCTCACATTATGTTTTTTCACTCTAAATGATTGAATGATTGATTTTTTAATTATTTTTTCATGATGGTGTTCTAAAGTGGCACAACCTCGTGAAAAATATTTTTACTATATTAAAAAAATATCTTCTCATTAAATCTAGAATCTATTATATCTAGTACAGATAGAGTGTACCCAACACAAGTTTCTATGAATTTATGAAAATAAATGTTCTGAATAATGAAAATAAAAAACTATTCTAAATTCATGAAAAAATTAGTCACATCAACTTTGATTAGATAATGTATCCTATAAATTTAAAATCAATAAAAATTATTTTAGGGATATTAAATAAGAACTATATATGATATTATTAATGTTTCTCCACCACTTCCACCAAATTATGACATAAAAATGGATTAAACAAGTAAAAATATTTCATAGAAACTCTATAGTGTATTTATTTAGGGGGTGTTTATGTGTATATACTAAAATTTTAGGGGGTAATGTTACAAAGAAAAATATAATGGTGGATCATTATATGAGACACCCATTATGAGTTTATATATATACACTAGAATCCTATAAGTAAAAGGATAATTATTGTAAATGGTTTTATATTTCTTAAATATAAGGGAATATATGTTTTCAATAAGAAACAGAAGTCAAAATATGAATAACTTTTAGTATATATATAAATTTTCTCCAGAAAATAAATATTAGATAATGGAGGAAATCAATGAAAATTTAATAATGGGGTCAAATCATCCATTTTTTGACTAGTTATCATCAATAAATCTTCAATATGATCCTTTAACAAAATAGATTATAATAATATTTAATATTCTCCATTTTATATGTGGGGAAAATGAATTTTTATATAAAATTATTTAACATACCTATACTTCTTCATATCCACCCTTAAAGAAACTCTTCAAGAACCTTTTCTATACTTTTTTATCTCTTTCAATGGAAAAGAATTCTCTACTTTTTCCGAGAAGACCCTTAAATATTCTACCCCTTTCTCACTAAATAAAAAGTAATGATAGTGGAAAAATATTACTAATGTACTTAAATGGGTTTTTGGAGAGAATTTACTCCCCAAACACTAAGAAGTTATGTGAGGATTATTTTAAAATGATATTCATTAAGATATCCAATAATTGTTCCTTTATTATGACATAACCCATGTTTATCTCACCACATTTCATCTTATCCTTGATGAAGTGGTATTTTAAATTGATATACTTAAATCTCAAAATATTGTACTATATTATTTTATAAATTTATTAAAATTTTGTTTCTTACCCAATCAATAGTGGATATGTGACATACACATGCATATCATTAAAGAGTTATTTTTTCACAATAATTTCAGTTACTGAACATGATCAAATAAAATATATAGATTTCATTATGCTAAGCATGGTAAATTTTTTATTTTTTTGAGTACTAAGGAAAAAATATTCCTTTGATAAATAATGATCCTCTAAAATTAAAATTTTCATATATAACATCACCTAACCAATCAACCTATAAAAATCCATGATGTTGAATATTTTAATAATTTTCTTACGTAATTCGTACAAAATAGTTCCTTTAAAATATCAGAAGAGTCACTTCACTAATATAAATTAATACTTCTTCTGGTTTCTTTTAAATTGAGCCTAAAGTGTACTAAGAACATGATGTATTTTCATGATTTCCTTATGTATAGTAAACTAATTTTCAATATTTTGAATTCATCATGATCTGTTATATTTAAATATTTATACATGTACACTTAGACCCATTAGATATTTTATTATATACCACTGTTTCTTCTACCATTTCATATTAGTGAAAATAACGAATGTATTTTTAAGGGGAAATGACATAATATATTATATTAATCACTTTTAATCACAATAAGAATGTCATACTACAAACCTTTTTTAAATAATGTAGTGTTTGTGGAATAAATTTATTAAATAAAAAAGAGAGATCCATATCTTAAACATGGGTGAATGTTAACCAAAATGTGATAAAAAGGCCCAGGGAAAGATTCCAAATAAAAATGGCTGGATGGCCTAGCTCCCCGAAGGCCAAAGTAATATCCAAAGGCCAAGGGTTAGAAAACAATATCATGATAAGATACCCTAAAAATTCTCACGGCACCCCCAAAAAATGTTACTGGCAACATGAATGCATTTAGGAATATGAATCTCGCAAATCCATAAAATTTTGTTTTAGGAATGATGAATTGTGGAAGGGTTCCCCTCCATCCATGGTGTGGGAGGAGGGTTGGATGATATGATCCAACACACTCATATCTCTTCTAGGACAACCACCTTCTAACACTTTGTGTCCCTCTCTTACAATACCTGTGTGATGTTCTCAAACATGAGACTAGATTTAGAAGTGGAAAAACACATATCAGGGAACCCCTCAATCCAAAATAGTAATTCAAGGGGATGAAAGGCTAGAAAATAAATTCTCATATGTCTATACCATGAATGAAGGCTTCCCACTTGGAATCACAAAATGTCAATACCAACCTATCAACCTGATTCATATGCATGGTCCTTGTTAATCCACCATCTACTTAGAAGTGCTGAACTGATGTCCATGAGGCTAAAAGGCCAAATAAAATGATGGAATGAATCCCCCATGGTCAATGACCAAAGAAAAGTGTTGAAGGGCCAAGGGTTATGAAACAAAAATATGACCAAAATACATGATCAAAATTCATTTGTTTCACCTATAAACCTTCTTGGGATGGAAAAAAATCACTTTAAATATCCATCATCACCATTAAAAGATGATATTCCCTTATACACTAAGGGAATTTTTTCATCGGTCTAAGCCACATAAGCTGTGGATGCCATTTTTTCCTACACAGGAGACCTCCCATGCTACCAGAAGCATTTAAAGAAACGCGCATACACTATTTAGAAATGGTTTCCCCTAACATCCCCATACCATTAATAACCAATTCCACATTTCAATTATCACCAAATGTATCACCTCCCCATCCTGTGATGACACAACAATGATGACACCATTTCCATAGTCCAACATATCCGGATGAAGTAAGGCTAACCAGAAGGGTAAAAAAGATTCTATCTGGAAAACAAATATGTGAATAACAACCGAAATCCATGATGATAATTCATAATTCCATGTTGGTACTAAGAAAATAAATTACCTCACCACTAACTCTAACAGATGAAGAAATAGTAATGAGGGGAATAACTATCCTAAAAAGAAAGAGAATTGTTGATGTCTCCAAGAGGTAGTATAATAACCTTCCTTAATAAAAATGTTTCACAAGGAAACCCTAACATCCATGATATTTAAAATCCATTAACATCTCACCAATCCTTGTAATTTTGAACTATTTCTTAATTTAGGCAGTAAAGTCTTTTTGTGTTTTAATTTCATTTCTCGTAAAAATAATAACATCAAGATAAAATACCATAATGAGTTTTTTTTCTTTTATATAGAGAATATTATAAAATTTTCCTCGTTTGAACTTCACACTTCTCGAACTATTTTCTAGAATTGAGAACCATGGGAGGGGATATTTTTTAAAACATAGTGTCAATTATTTTACTTTCATAATAAAAAACCATCACTATTTAGTATAAGACCCTTTTTTTGTTCAGTGTACACATCCTTATCATGTTATCTTTTCTAGAATGAAGAATTAAAATCCATTTTTAAAAAAATTTGTGTTTCTTTGAGTACATATTAATTATTATTGTTATTAGAATCATATAGACTAAAGAAAAAGGATCATCAAAATAAATACCCTCAATTTGATAACATCCTTTGTAAATAATATAACCTTTGTTCTCTTCTTCCTTAAAATTATCATTGAGATTATTTTATATTACTCATCTCATTCCAAGAATATATTTTCCTATAGGACATAACAATAATTACCGAGTTCCATTATTCAAAATTTTATTTAATTCTTCTTCCAATGTATCAATCCAATATTAATGTCATATAGATTCCTCAATATGGTTTAGTTCCACATGTGAAAGATAAATTGTGACTATTAAACTATAAAGGTTCATCGATTGAAATTTTTTTATTTACAATAATTTTTTTGGCCCCATATATTTTCAAACAAGTGAGATGTTATATCCACTTCATTTAATGATTTATCTATCATTTAATTTTTTTGAATTGGCCTACAAATCCTATGAACCCACTGTAGAAATTAATATTTCGCCTTAAGAATCATTATTTTTTCTGTGAGATTCTTTAATATCATCCAAAAATAAAAATTATAAATGTGAATTACCATGATTCTTCATAACAATTACATCAATGATGCTAATAGTATTATTTATATTATTATTATAACACCTATAAATTCTTCATTTGTGTTTATAACCTAGAAAAATTTTATAATCATATCATCCATTAAATAAAATCAAATATATTCCATTGATCTTAGTAAAATATCTATATTAAAATATGAAGATATTAAAATTTTATTTCTTCCTAACCCACATATAAAATGGAATGTTTTATAAATGTGGTTGAAACATACCCTAATTTATTTTGAATATATATTCTATTTTTATTTTCATTAAAAAATTATTTAAGGATTCATGATTAAATTACATGGTTATTAAAAAGTAAATAGAAAATTGATTCTTCTATTCTATAAACCATTTTTATTGATTCATATATAGAGATCCATATTCATACCTTATTCCTTTATTATCAAGATATACTTCAAATTACTAATATTATTTTAGATCCACTATTTGAGTTTAAATTTTTTATGAGATATATTGTTATATTTCCAACATATCATTAATATATTTTAAACCTATCAATTTATTGTGACATAATTTACTTGAATATGATATAATTAATAAGAGTAAAATCTCTAATTCTTTTACAAAGAACTCTCTCTGTTGGTTTATTTTAGAAATATCAGGCCACATTCATCTATACGTGGGAGTTCATGTGTCCTCCATTTTTATATCGCCACTAGTTATTAAAAATGGTTCACCATATTCTATTTTTTAAAATAATTAAAATTATTTATTTATTCATGGTTTAGATTCAAAATATTTCTCACAACAATATATTTTATGAGAAAAATCATATTCCTTTGGGAGATATAACTATTCTTTAACCCTATAGATATTTCTCCTCCTTCAAACTCATGTAATTATAATTTTTTATCATTATTGACTTGAAATAAATTATTTTTTCTTCACCATCCCCTCATTATTATTGGAATATACTTTAATATTTTATTAAAATATCCTTTTTTATAAGAAATCACTTCATTCATATTGCTTTATAGTTGAGATACCCTTACAAAATCAATTATAAACCAATCAATTAGGTGACTAACCCATGAACTGAATATTTTTCTCACCACTATTTTGAGTTCTTGTAATTTATTTTAATATTAATGATCCATTATTCCCCAAAGTAAAAAAATATCTATAAATTTTTTATATACAAGTTAATTTTTATTATATTTTATTCATGTGTGATGAGAACCTACTATATAGGATCAAAGGCCTTCCAATATTATAAGGTTTTTATGTAACTTCATTGACCATTTTATTTTTTGGCTACTCCTCTTCATGAGAGGTAAGGAGATATAATTATTTTTTCAGTTATAATGACCCAATTTTATAAGTAATTAAAAAAAATCCTTGATAAATTACAAATGTTTTTTTTGAGGTTTGGTGTTTTGGAAACTAGTTATACAATACATGAAAGATATAGATAATAGGTAGAATTTATTTAATACTCTTGAAATAATTATTTATAATTATGTCCTAGGTCATCTCACTGTATATGATTTTGATATAAAATAGAGTACCCAAATACATAGTATATAAAAAAACCATAACAAAAAATATAGACAAGATGACGAATAAGAGGAATAAAAAAGACACCTGGGATAGATCCTTCCCAAGCATCAATGGCCAATTCCTTAGACTAAATCCATTTCTCAAACAAAATTCCCCTCTTATTTCATACACATATACACACTCCCAAACATACTCTCTTACTTTTATGAAACTTTTATTGTTCTTTATTCCAGGTCTTTGACTCCATCACTCACTATCCAATTAAAATATTCTGGTCTTCAGAATTCGATGAGGAGAACATATTACTCATTTTATTCGACTAATTTCTTGACCAATCAGTGATACCATCCTCACCTTCATTATACCTCCCCCAAAAGCAACACCTATTGGTTTATATTTAGACACCCTTGGATAGGGCTAGAGGGTATCCTACAATGGGAATAGAGTACCTTGCATCGTCAATCCTCCCACTTAGGTGGAGTTAGGTGAGAAAATCCCCACCCTCATAAGGTTGTTTAAAATGGAACATCTTTTTAATTGTCATGCAGATAATAATCCACCAAGAAGACTAGTTGGGAGGTGGTATTGGTCACAAAATATGGTCATGGAAGGTCATGTAACTACTATGGTTTTGGTCCATATACCATATTAAAATTCCATAACCAAACACCATTATACAGAGTGATTTCACCACCTATAAAAATGATATCAACATGGTGAGTGAGACCCTTTGATAGAAAAAGAGTTGTCAAATTGTGGTTGTTCACCCAACATTGTATGTATTCTTTTAGTCTATATAAAAATAACCTGACATACTATGATTTGAGTTGTTATGGAACAAAGAAAGATAAATACTCAAATTACATGATATATACTAAAAAAAACCATGAAAATTCAAATAAAAAATTATTTTTAAGGGATTCTATTTTCAAAACCCATGAAGTGGGTCCTTGAATCTTCTAAACAATGACAAAGTGATGTCTATAATTACATCCCCTTCTATTGTGAACTATTGGACACCAACTATTTCTCAACTAACATTAGTTAGGGAGTGTCTTACATGATAAGTATTCTGGTGAATGAAAATTAATATATTTAATTGGGAGAACCATACCTATGGACCCATTCTATTTAAAAATAGAGAGATATACACTTAGGAACATTAAATTAAGATCTTATGCGAGAACAGGGGAATCAAGATGTACTGGCATTGGCCAATGGATGTTCTCTAGTGTGTTATATTATAGGCCCGATATTTCATCCACCACCATTGGTAGTAGTTAACCACACATTAATTATTTATCCATATACTATATCATGGTTCAGCATTACTATTATTTATTGATGATCTCATTCTCCAAGTGTTGTTGATCTTGTCTCATACGGTATTGGCTAGAAACATACTAAATTAGTGTTGTTTCGAGTCTAAAAATTCCTTGATTAAGTTTATCTAGTTTTTATTTATTCTGATAGTCTATATGATGAGACTAGGTTAATAACTTAGTTGATGTCACAGAGCCACTATGTGAGAAAAATAGTGTCGGGCATCATTATTAGAGAGACCGTAGTTCACCTACTCAACTGGATCAAATCCGACTGAGTAAAAAAGTAAGATAACCACTATGATATATGGGGAATTTGTTTGATGTGATATTTTTGACCATGTCACACTAGAACATGGGCCAACATGGTGTACCTACACTTGTAGAAACCTTTTTAGTTCTAGCCTGATTTGATAAAGAAAATTCTATCATGGATTATTCATCCAAGTGATTCTGGTAGGATGTTGTACCACATCACACTAAATGAGTGCTGGTTGAAGAAGAATAAAATTTCAAACCTCTATAAAACCATAGTATTGGAGAAGTCTACTATTAGCTATGATGAATCTATACATTCCACCATGAAACAAATAATGAAAATGACGTGGTAGGAAAAAATGGGTCGGAGGAAGTGGTGAAGAATATCATAAAGTTAGACCACATGATATAAAAAAGAGGGCCAAATTAATTAGTATATATAAAAATATGAATAGAAACTATATATGAGAGGAGGAAGAAAATGAATGGAGAATACACTCAGGGTAGATCCCTCCCGAGCTGCAATGGATGATTCCCAAGCCTAAAGTCGACTCCCAAAAAATTTTCTCCACCCATTGCTTACACATGGATTGAAATGATCCCCAAAAAGAGAATCCCTCGATTATGTGACACTTATACCCTTCCTTATTCTAGTTATCTGAATTTCTAATATTTCATGGGGACATACATTAAAAGAAAAGAGTGAGCATAAATCCTTGTAAGGGAAAAATTGTTGTAAATAAAAAGTGATCATTGTGGATAAACCACTAGACATAACATAAAAATATGATCATAAGTGTATAATGCATAACAAGGAAATATGGATAAAAAATAAAACTTATAGATTCATAGGAATATCACTATGTTTAATAAAAAAAATTCATTAGAAAATTACCATGTTTTTTCACTAAAGTTTCATGAAACAATATTATGGCGTACTGCCAAGGTATCATAAACATGTAATCTATTGAGATAAATTATGTACAAAATTAATTATATCACCATCAAGGTGCACCCTTCATATGCTTAAATATATTTTTCCACATAGATATTATTTCATAATAATTCATTTACTCTATTACCTGTGAGGAATAGAGAATGGTTGGCATATAAAATCTGTGAGTTTCGAAAAGTTTAATGCTAAGGAATATTTATCAAAATTTTCCCGAAATTTATATTTCATAGATGGGAATCCACAATAACTAAATTATATATATATATATATATATATATATATATATATGAATACCCAATAATTAAAATTGGTTTGGGTATTCACAATACAAAATTATATCAGGGAAATTCAATGAATGATTACAACAGCATACCAGGTATACAAAATGGATAATGGATTGATATTAAGTAGAGGGAATGGTAGTGTCTCATTAATAGATCATCATTGGGATAATAATGGAATGAAAAAAATTCTAGAAAATATAATCATTGGAAAATCAATACACTTATTACAAAGGAAGTACTTGAATAAAAAAAATGAGGAAGAGTACTGATTACCTTGAAAGGTAGTTACATAAAACTTATGAGGAAAACCATCGATACTTAATAACACAATAGAGTGATTATTGAGAGGGAAAATGAGAGTATAAAAATGATAAATGAATTATGAATAAATAGGAATAATAAGGTGTGGATATTTATATATAATATTGGATAATTTTTTATTATTTTATATATATAGGCATTGAAAATATAGACTATTTAAAATGAATAAAATATACCTACCCATGGGTTTGACTAATGGTTTTTTCACATTTATAACATGTTTTTATATATTTTTGAGTCTGAGAACCTAAATCCGTTATTTTATATTACTTTTCTATGGGAGTATAATTTTTTATAAAAAAAATATTTTTTTTAGAAACTTTAATTCCAATTAAGACATATAAAGTTATTTATAGGTTTGAAAATTATTTTTAATTCATAAAAATGCATTATAGTAAAATAAAGTAAATTATTTTTGGTCATTTCTTCACTTATTTTACTTATCAAATCATAATTATATATTTATGAACTCAAAAAATATATAGAAAACACAAAATTGTATAATTTTATGATTTATAATCAATACTATATTTTAAAAAAATCTCAAAATTCCACCAACCTAATTATGATGAGATAATTTCAAATATAGTTTTTACTTTATGAAAATAAATAACTATCCCTTGGAAAGAATTACTCACAATAATATTTAAATATTTTTAATAAAATACATATGTTAACTATAAACTCATTATTCATTTACTTTAAAGAATTTTGAATTTTATAATATCATACATATTGATTCATGAAAGGTATATATAAATATAATAAAATATTTAATATTTAATAATTATATAAATTAACAATATATTTACTTTTAATATACAATTTTATTATTCTGTTGAGTATTTTTATAATTAAAATGACTATATAACATTGAGATGGAAAAAATTATGTAACTATCATATAACCATATGTTCCTAAAAGTCACATCTCTTTTTAAACCCTATTTATACACCACTTTTATAAAACATCAACATTCACGACTTTACACACAATTACTTTTACACTTCAATTGATAATGTCTGTCATATTCATAAAATATCCCTTTCCTTTTACGGTGCTTATGGAAGGAGTAATCTTTATGGGGGATTCATGTATGTGGAGTATGCCATAGTGTCTTCACAATTCTGGGGTACTTATCACAATATAATCTTCCTATATATTATGTTCAATATCATTTTATGTTGTGTAATGTTCTTATAAAATGTAATTGTCTTTTTATGAGCTTCTTTTGTAAAAAAAATAAAATATCCATTACAAAACATGATTTCATTGACAAATAATAGTAAGAAATTTCAGGAAATTAGATATTTGATATGTTAAAATTATTGATCATTATTTTTTGTTATACAATTTTTTATCACTAATATTGGAATTTTAATCATGTGAAAAAATAATTTTTTGAACTTTTACTATCTATTTGGGTTGGAATATTAGTTTTCTATTTATATTTTGAGATTTCCCCCCTCATACTATAGATTTAAATAATTTGAATGATAAATATTTTGACCCAAAAAATTTATTCCTTGTGTCTATAAATGTTTTGTTAATATTTTAGTTTCAATAGATGGTAAATAAAATAATTCAAAACAATTATAAATAAATACAAGAAAAATTTATAAAAAATTAGATGAACTATATTTATGTGATCTAAACATTAGTGATGTAGTGGAAATATAAATGTGGTTCATAATAAAAAAAACTATTTAAAAAATCTAATAAAATTTAATTTTCGTGATATTAAAGTAAACAAATTTAAAAAGGATTAATGGAAAAAATTAAGGGTGGGAGTAGCAGTCCCTATATTCCTAAAATATTATTTGAAGGAAATATAGGTTCCCAAAGCCTAAAAGAATTTTATTTTAATCTAAATTGGTATTATTATCTAAAACATATCAAAATATAACCTATTATAAGGAAAAAGTTCTTTATTAAAAAATATTATTGGGATAAAGTCATTATTTTTAAGACTTAATCACTAATAAAATTAGTATTATTCAAGACCTTATAACTAGGAATTGATTAATCAAATTTTAAATAGAAGAAAAAAATATCCTGTTTCATGAAATAATAATGAATATATATAAAATAATTGATACAAAATAGAATAAATAAAAACAGAATCATACTAAGATCTTATAAAATCAAAGGTGTGTGATGAACATTTACTCATCCTTCTTGGGATTCTTCTTTTATTTATAGTAAAAAAAATTGAATATAGAAAAAACTAATTTGTAAATATCAATTTCCCTCAATCATCTAATATACTTTGATATTTTATGGAAGTAATAATTATGGTTATAAAAAATTATTAAAGTATATATTTATACCATGAGGGTAGTTACTCTAACATGTGGGATGCTGGTAAGCCAACAGTACTACATAGCTAATACTATATTGGAAAACTATTTTTGGATATTTTTATTTATCTTAATTTCATATAAAATTAGCATATTTTATAAGCTTACTTTCATTTTTGGATAATATTTTGGTAATATTTTAGTTCATAAAATTATTTTTCGTTTTATATAAATCTATATATAACTAGGAATAAACAACAATTAAATTATTTAGTAAATTAAAAATATTTTTTTTGATTTATATGAATATAATATCTAGAAAAATTAATTCAATAAATTTTTTTCTCTTCTTGATATTCAGAAGAAAAGTTAAGATAAATCCTAAAAACACAAATGGATATAAATATTCCCCTTATTTAAATTACCATATATTTAATTATAATATTTTAATATATTTTAAAATCATTCTCCCATAATGTAAAATATTTTTTTTCTTAAAAAATTCACTATTATACCTTTCCCCTTATTTGTCATTTAAAAAGAATAAAAAATAATGTTAAATAAATAATAACAAAAACTTTTGATTGTAAATTCTAAAATATTATTTCATTAATATATAAAAAATATGATAAAGTAAATTAAGATTTATTTTTTCTTTATAGTTCCACAGTCCATTTATATTTGCTCACATTATTATAAAAAATAAGATAATTCTACTCATCATGTACTCTATTGTTCTTCCACAAATTAGTCAATTTGGATTATATATATTCAGTGAATTCATTTATCATATTCAGAACGTAAATTCATTAATAATAATATTTTCTTTAAAAAAGAAACTCTACATCATATATGACTGTTAATAAATTATAGATATATGTTTTTCAATAATGGAAGTGATTTAATGAAATTTATCATTATGTTTATTTTATAATAATGATATTTGAGTTTATTCTCAGAATCCAAAACACCATTTTCAATAAACTATCCCTATTTTAGTTCAAAAGAGACAATTATTTTTCGAGACATACTATCAGAGAAAACATCTAACTTTATAAATTCATCTATCCTTGTTTACCCATAGTGATATGAAAGAACGTTTAGATCACATTATTTAATAATATTTTCTACACTATAAAGTATATTTCATTCAAATATCATTTTCTTTTCTAAAATTAATTTCTTTGTTCTAAACAATAATTTATAATTTCAAATTATAATAATTTTTTATTTTATTAAAATTTCAATAAAAATATATTTCTCAGTAATTGACATCTTCAGTGAATTACTTTTTCATGTAAGAATTACGAAACTAGAATATCTAGTTTGGGTATATTTTAGGGCAGTTTTTTTGATGATGTTTCTTGTTATTAAATAATTTTAGTTGAGTAGATGAATATCATGTATCTTTTTAAAATATTCCCTCTAGATTTTCTGAGCTATCATCTCATGAATTATTTTTGTTCTCACTATTATTTTCATACAATAGTCGATTTAGAAGATGATTCAGTATAAGAAGTAATATTCAATTCTATAAAATTTAAATATACTATTCCGATTATAAAATCGAATAATATATTATTTTAAAAAAAATTAATAAAATTATATTTATTATTTATTTGTTTTCTAATTTAGACTGGTGTAATAATAAAACTTTGTCACCATTTTTAAGGGATTTTGATTTCTTCTTAGCATTTTCCTCTTCCAGTTTTCCAATAAACATTTTTATTTATTTCTGTGTCTTCTTCAAGTCTAGTGATTTATCATGTTTACATCCCTTACCTAGACATATTATTATTTATTGATACAATGTGAGAGGAATGTTCTCCAGTTTCATGCACAAATAAAATTTTTTCTAAACTTCTCGAAATTTTATACAAATTTATATCCTCTCTTCACTTCAGGGATCCTAATTCAGATTCCATTTAAAAATCATTTGATAAAATGACATGAATTTACATATGACATTGTAAAATCAATTTTAAATTCCTTATTTATATTTTAGAATAGCTAGTAATTCCATTTCTGAATTAACAAACAATTTCATGACTATTATATATCAGTTTTATCTTTAAATTAGTTTCAATATTAATTAGTTTTTTAGAAATATATGAATATTAAATATTTTTATTCAAATACTTTTAATTAATATTTAATATAACTATATATAAAAAATAACATTACTGAATCATTTTAAAATTCACATATCAATAATGGATATCTCACTACTAAAAAAGATTCCTTTAACAATTCTATAATAGTCCTTTATCAACGCTAACAAAGCACTTACTACTATAGCATGGTTAAAAGGTATAGATTTTTATCAGCATTAGAAAAGTGCTTATATAGTGGTGCTTTATCAGTGCTAAAAAATCACTTATAAGGAACCCCTTTTTGAGTGAATTTAAATCTACTGATAAAAGATACCATTTATCATTGCATTTATTTATCACTGATAAATGACCCCTTTATCAGTGTTTTTTGTAATGCTGATAAAGGGTTATATTGTAGAGTGATGTTATAGAACACAATAGTTATAGAAACATGGACTACTACAATGTGCTGCAACAACACACTACAATACCAGAAACGATAATAGAAATTAAAAAAAATAAGATAAAAATATAGAATTTAAATGAAATAAAACTTCTAATATAAAAAGAAGAAAAAACAATTATAGGTAAAAATAATGAACCATTATAAAAGAAAAATCAACCCCTTCTTGAGAAAAATAAAACACCTATATTAAAATAATTATAATGTTAGAAATAATATAAATAAATAAATTAAATAGAGAGTGTTAATTTTACACTAAACTTGAGTCATACTAGGAATAATGTGCATCAGATTGCATTGTGGTTGATTTTTTCATGTCACATTCCATTTATTGTTCATCTTTAAGAATCATCTATGTGAAAATTAACTAAAAAATTAAAATATAAAAATGATAAATTAATTAATTAATTAATAGAAGATAAAATGTTATGAATACAATCTAGGATCGTTTGTTCGGTTTTGGTGATGTGATGCATTTTTTAAACTAAAATGACACCAATAAATTCAAATTATACACATGGATTCGTACTAGTCACACCGTGCATCGAATTAAGGTGTGGATGATTTATAGACACCAAAATTGACTTATGGACTGTTTTATTAAAGTATCAAAACAATCCTTAAGCATTTCATTGGTTTCGAGTATGCCAATTTATTTTTTACTAAAATGTAATTTTAAACTATAAACATCCACTTTTACTCATTCATGTCACACTATGTTTTTGATTTATGTTATACTAATTCATACACCTAAAAAATTGATTATGAATCATTTCCCAAATTAATCAATTAAATTTGAGAAATTGTTTTTGGTTTTCAATGAGTGACACTTTTTGGAATTAAAATGTCAATTTTAAATTGATAACATACACTTTAATTGATACCAATAATATTATGCATTAGATAGTGGTGTGAATATTTCTTACATTCCAAAAATTACTAATGGATCATTTTCCTAAAGTACCAAACTAATATGAATGTGTTTTCTTGGTTTTAAGTACTCTAGTTGTCATTTTTACTAAAATTATTGGTAAATTTATATAAAAAGATTCACATTGAGTCATGATGGTCACACTGTGCTTCCGATTGAATTATGGATGATTCAGAAATTTTATAAAATGACTTATGGATGATTTTCGTAATCTATAATAATAATCCAGATTTTTTACCCCAGTTTTGTGTACGACACATGTTTTTTACTAAAATTCATTCTTAACTTGAATCATGCACTTCGAGTCATATAATTATCAATTCATGTGGATTTTATGTGAGACTAATTCATAAAAATCGAAAATGAATTATAAGTAATTTCCCTAAATTATCAATATATTTTGAGTGAACTTTCTTAGTTTTCATTGAGTGACACTTTTTTGTATTAACATGTAATTTTTAAATTGATAACGAACAATTTGAGTCATACTTGGAACATAGGCTATCATATTAGGATGAAGATAATTACTACACATTAGAAATGAATTATAGATATTTTTCCTAAAGTACCAAAACAATCAGAATCTATTTTCATCATTTTGAGTATTCCAGTTTTCTTTTTACAAAAATTATTATCAATTTTGAATAAAAAGATGCACTTGGAGTCATACCAGTCACGTCATTCATTAGATTGAGGTGAGGATGATTTAAACACACCATAAATGAATTATAGATTATTTTAATAAA
The DNA here is from genome assembly GCA_963277665.1 of Viscum album. Taxonomy (NCBI): domain Eukaryota; kingdom Viridiplantae; phylum Streptophyta; class Magnoliopsida; order Santalales; family Viscaceae; genus Viscum; species Viscum album. Next base: position 1,283,105,445 of record OY728136.1, on the reverse strand, counting down.
GTATAAAAATAATAAAAATAGGTTTCCTTAGTTTTGAGTATGAAACTAATTTTTTTACTAAAAAGTAAATTTAAAATTAAAACATGCAGTTTATGCCATATAGGTCACATTTTGTCTGGGTTTATTGTGATTCTATATACACATAAAAAATTAATTATGCATAATTTTCAAAAAAAATTAAAGATATTATGAGTTTGTTTCTTTAGTTTTTAGTGAGCATCACTTTTTTTATTAAAATTTCAATTTTAAACTGACAATAGAAACTTTGAGTCATACTAGGCACATCATGTATCAAATTGATGGGATGAGGATTCATATAAATCAAAAATGACTTATGGATTATTTAACAAAATAAAAAAACAATAGGAATGTTTTTCTTAGTTTTGTTTATGTTATTTGTCTTTCTTACAAAACTTTATGTTAATTTTTAATAAAAGGACACACTCAGAGTCATAATGGTAACACCATGCATCAGATTGAGGTTCTACTAATTACTACACATCCCAAATGACTTATGTATCATTTTACTAATGTATCATAGTGATAATTTGTTTTTCATTGGTTTTTAGTATTCCACTTGTGTTTTTAACTAAAATATCATTTTAAATTTGAAACACACACTTTGAGTCATATAGATCACATCGCTGGTGGTTTTGACATGAGACTTATTCTTATACATAATAATGTAATTATGAATCTTTTTACTAAATTATCAAGACAATCAATCTGTGTTTTCATTGTTTTTAGTTAGTGAGTTTTTTTTGTAATAAAATATCAATTTTAAATTGACAATTTATATTTTGAGTCATACTGGGAACATCATGAATCATATTGAGGTGTGGATAACTCTCACACATCATAAATGACTTATGGCTCAATTTTATAAAGTACCAAAACAACCTGAATGTGCTTTTTTAGTTTTGTGCATGCCATTTTTCTTTTTAACTAAAATTAATTTCAATTTCAAAATAATTCAAATACATTTTATCGGCGATGATAAAATCTAACCGAACATCATATTTATTTTTTCATTAAAATGGTAATATACATATTCTCATGTATTTCTTATTGATAATGATGTGGAATTTTCTATTTATGATCTTTTTAACCTGGATCCTTTTACATAATGTTGATGGACATTCATAATGAATGTTACTTGCATCGATTTCATAAGAATTTGGGATATTAAATCATGCATCTAATTGATGATATAATAGGAAAAATAATTCAACCACCTACCAATATAAAAGCAATGTATATTTCATTTCTAAAAAATCATGATTCGATCAATTAAATTTTTTATTTCATTATTTATAGATGTTTTGGATCAAGCTACTAGATTTATTTTCAAAGGGGAGTCCTTTTGGATTTTCGGTGCTTCATGATTTCATTTGAAGTGGATTTTTTATTTGTCGGGATTTCTTTGTATGGAAGTTTACTTTTATTTCTTGTATTTTTACCTTTGCCACTATCCCTCCTCGATGGCTGTTATCTCTCAATGATGGGTTTCATTCAATATTTCTCTGATACACCTTCTAGATTTAGTGGTTTATTACACATATATTTATCCAAACATTCATGTTGGATCATATAACTTCGTGAAAATTTTATTGGTGTTATATGAATCACAAGTGACTATTGGATCCACTACTAAGTCCTTTTATTTACATTATAGAGATTTCATGGGAAAGCAACTACATATGTTATTTTTTTGTTATTCAGTTTTTTCTTAGTAAGGGGTTGATTTCACACTTCATTAATGTTTTATAGTACTTGGAATGTGCATATAGAAATTATAGCCTATGATAATTAGTTTATAAAAATAAGTGGTGTTTGTTTTTATTTCTATAAAAAACCCCACCACTTAAATTCCTTAATTAAATCACGTAAACAAGTTGTGAATTTTTTTCAATAAACAACCTAAAAAAATTTCACAATGTATCTTTTATTAAGTGACAAGTGTTATGTACACTTGTAAAAAAAATTCGTAAACATAATCTTAGTGTGATCCCTATTCTACTATATTGCGCAAAATATTTATTGTTTGCAATCTACCACTTCATATAATCCTCTACCTCAGTCCCTGCCATCGTATCCACCTTTGCATCGTCCTCTACCTCAATCTCTGACTTAAAATCCACTTTTACCTCTTCCATTTCCTAATAATTTTATTGTTTGTAGGTAATATCTTATGAAAAAATTTATTTCCTACCTCAAACTTCTCCTTGATAAATAGATCAATAATAATATATACACATTCTAACACTAATGTTTCTCACCCAAAATATATTTCTAAGGTCATAACTCATACTAGATCACAAATATTACTATTAATAACCTAATGTTTTCATCATCTTACATTCTGAAAACATGAATGATTCCCACTCATCTCTAAGAAAATCCACATCTTTTTTTGAGTATAGAGAATGTGAAAAATCTTGATAGTGCTGATAAGATATTTAAAAAATGATTATGAAATATATTTATTGAAATTGTAATGAACCTCAGAAATTACCTATTGTGGGATGCTGGTATTTTCATGGTTTATGATCTATCTCATTAATTTGAAAACATAATATCCACAATCAATGTCATTATCATTCTTAAAACAAAAAAAAAACATTGACCAAAATAAGTAAATTATTTTTAATTTTTTTATAGAAAATATTTTTATATATACCCTGATTTTTTTTATTTTTAGTAATCTACATTATTTATCTCGTCAGACACTAACTTCATTCCATGATAAATGTTATATTTATTGTCCAACCTATCAATTTTTTTAAACACATAATGAAACATATAATTCAAATTTATCTATAAAATTTTGATTTAAGTGTCTTATAAATTCTCAATACATATCATGTGTAGTATGATGGTTGGATTTCTATACATTGGATCCAAAAATAAATACATGGTGTATCAATACTAACTATGATCAAAATCTAGTGATAGTTAAAAGAAAATAAAGAAAATAAGTAATGAAAAAAAATTAAAAATACAGTTTATGTGATTATAGTTTAGTATTTTACTTCTAAATTTTATGCATAAAAAAGTATATCTTCTGATTTTATTTGATCAAAAGATTTGAGTAAATCATCACTTTTCTTTACAATTTTTTTCAAAGTATATTTTTCAAATGAAATGATTTAGGGATTAGTGAATCCAAAATTTTTTTCCAAAAATTTCCCTTTATATATTAGTAATATAAAATCTCAAAGAAAATATGAATTATAATTAACTTTAACAAACATATTATCATAGTATTTGGAAAGACATATTAATAAAATGTATCTTATGTATGTATTCATAACTGAAACGCCCATCCATTGATAGATGAGAATCTCATATAGAGTCCCAAGACCAATTGCATTTATAATGGATGCTCTATATATTTATTTTTATTATGGAATTTAAGACATATTTTCATTTTTAAATATGGTCAATACAAGAAGTTGTAGTGATAATAAATGTTTTTATAGAACTGGTAAGGAGAAGGCACTCTTATAATGTCATTTCTATTTCTTGGCGAATTCACTAGATTTTCTTGATATGGACTTCTGTTTCCACAACACTTTATCAATATAAAACATCATACCTCAACTCATAACTTTTATCATCAACTATTAATGGGGGTTCATATGAAATTATTTTTTAATACATACCAGATGTATCTTAATTTGTTTGATGTCCATGCTATGAAATCCTAAATAGAATCATTTATCAATGTAAAATATGGATCATCAAGTGGAACATGAAACTCAACAGTTGAATATGGTAGTCCTAAACCCCCACTCTCCTGTGATCTTTTGGGTGATATATATGGTGTGTGAGGTCTCCTAGGATATTATACACTCTACCCATCACAACTAGGCAGTGAATAGGTGTTTAACTATACATATAACATAAAAATATAACCTATATAATTATATTAATATATATATTTATCCTAATATTTTGATTCACATTTAAGAGAATGTGTTTTAGGACAACTATATCAAATACCCTAGGGGGGGGGGGTGAATCAGGGAATGGTATATTAACAACACTACTTGAATCTTATTTCATTGATAACAAAAACTTTATTCTCTTTCACTACTGTAGAATATATGAGGATAATTTTATTTAGGAACATGACACATTAACTTTACTTGGTTCACCCTCACTAATAAATGTTGATGAAGCATACACATGAAATGTGCCAATATACCAAATCCACTAAAACACACTGTTCATTAGAATGTTGGGAGTGAAATCATTTTCCCTCTTAGTTTACAAGCAATAACGATATTTAAATTCATTAATCTCTCAACAGATGTGTGCTCACTACTTCTTCAGAATATCTGATCACAATTTAAATAACTTTCGGTTAATTAATTATCATAAATTAATGCATCCTCCACTATATGTAGATACTTTGTTGATGTTCCACTTTCATCCACTGATGAATAAAAATTTAACACAGTTGTAATGGGAAACTACCAAATATGGAGCAACCCTAGGAAAAACTATGCTTTACATTAAGCAAAATGTGAAAATGTCACCTAACAACTTGCATGACACTCTTTATCATCTTTAGATCTTGGGAAAATCACACCCTTTTATGCCCAAAGAAATATTGGTGTGCAACTACCATCTGGTGCACAACATTTAATTAATTCCATACTTGCACACCCAAACACTTGCATAAATAAATTTTGAATTTTAATTAAGTTTTAATAATAGACCATGATGATGAGGGGTATCTATCTATTTATAGGCATTTTGGACACCCTAAGCGTCGCATGAAACTTTCCTCTAGGCACACTAATATATTCACCAAGGCCTTTGTCGCCCTTGTCGCATTGCATGATCAAATACAAAACGTGTACACCCTTATTTCCTTATCCATATTTATATGTTTTTATCTTAAAAAACATATGGAATGAAACTTTAAATTCCTTCAAGACACTGGTGTGTAAATCCCTTTACCAAAAAAACATTTCTACATTTGCCGATTTTGGGGCCCAAAAATTTGTCGAACACTGGAAGACATCACAACCATATATCAGTTCTTTCGGTACCACCTCCAGATCGTATATTCATTTTTCAGGGCTCTTTAGTCAAGATATGTTTTCAAAAATATATCTGGAACTCAAAAACTCAACATGAAAACCATCTTTGTCAACAAAAAAACCCTCTTTGTCAACAAACACAATCAACCCAAAAATGATTCAATGTTTTCTTGAGATATTTTTCCCAAAAAGTGTAATGAAAAAAATAAATTACCGAGGGTATGGTATATTGTTGGGGGACACTATAAAAAATGATAGTGGGATCATTTGGTTCATGTGTGGATCTTTGTTCCCCCACTAGTTTTCTTTGACCCGTTCTCATACATTGGTCTTCCAAACTAGAGTGAACAATAATATCTTATAGTGAGTCTATTTTGGTCTGTAATCATCTCACCATATTAAATGTATCTTCATTTGGTTTTATCTTCTCAAAATTTATTTTAGGGGATAATCCATAACCTGATCCTCTAATGTGACCATATTATTCCGACCATTTCAAAGCTATTGAAAGTATCTTTTTCTCCTGCATGGTCACTGTCGATTCTTGTTTATAAACAATATAAACAAAAATGTATATAAATATTAATTTTTATGTAATAGTTTTATAAATCACAAGTGATTAAAATTATTTCATACTTACACATGTTTCACATAATATTTTTGTGTTTACATCAACTTGTTTACACTCTTTATTAACAGAATCCTAACCCCGTAGCATTTGTTGTGGGATAAAAACAGCTTCATATTCTGATTCATAAACATGAATATAAACAAAATGACATATGTTATTTAATATCACATAATTAATATTTTATTTTTTATTTAATATACATGAAAATTTATTCCCTAATGAAGTGTACCCCATCATAGATTTGATATTGGGGTACATTGGTTTTGATTCACATTCATTATTTTTAGAACTCTTTTTCTATTTTATAAATTAACAATTTTGAATCAAGTTGGATAAAATAAATAAAGTAAAATAATATATTACTGACTGTAATTCACCTGAAATTATTTATCATTATGATGATTAAAGATTTTAGTCTATGTTTTCTGATTTATAATGTGTGCATAACTAACTGGTAGGAGGGGCTTTACTTTATCCCAACATCCCCAAGATTTAACATCGTACGAATAGTATGAAAGACTCTATGGGTTCTTCCAGTGTACATTAATAAAAATGTATTACAAAAAATATTTTTAAATAAATAAACTTTATAAGGAATATTGAAAATTATATTAATATTTCAGTATATTATTTTTTGATAAATTACAAAAATTATATTGTAACATTACCACTATATATTACAAAAGGATTTCCATTATTACAGGTTGGATGTGGATATATGAATAAATATCAATTGAAACATTTTTCCACATTTTGACCCCATGATAACTAATGAACATTGACTTGTTGGGATGAATAGTTTGTCTACATTGATTCTAATCATTGTCAAATTTTATACCTTGAATTCTTTCCTTTGTAATTTTATTTAACACTGCTATGATGCATCCATTTTGAAAGAAACTGTTGATTGAATTTAAGAAATGAATTTCCCCTCTATGGAATTTGTTATACATTTAACTAATCCTTAAGTTAAAGTCAAAGACTACTATCATCCACATCAAATTCATATCTTGAACAATTATTATTGCATTTTTTTGATAGTCAAACCCCATCTCTTGTGGACATCTACCTGTATTTATATAACAAATCTAACCAAAATTTATACCATAATGGGTAATAATGATCATTTTGGATTACTACTACTCAGAGTATTTCAAAGAACATAAAAGAGATGGGGGATGTGTCACAACCAAAAAATGTAATAATAAGATTTAGGGAGATGAAGATGGTGAGGATGATAGTTGTCTCCATAAAACATTTTCAAATTACCACATATTAATTTAAAATTTAAAATATTAAATCAAAGTGCTAAATGATCCATAACACTACCATAATAACATAATATTATCCCCATTGAGCTACACTGACTCAAAATAATGTCACTAGTCCTTTTCCCTCACCTGTATCTATAAAATTGGCTACTCCTTAATACATATTTTTTTTTCTAAATCACTCTTTTTTCTCCTCAAACATAGCCTAAATTATAGTTTATATTAACCTTTTGGAATCTCGGTTCACTAAAATGGGTTTATTTGGAGAAAAATAATGTTGTTGAAAATTTAATCACCTTTCATTTTCTCTAAATAATCCAATTACGGTGAACAATTTATTAAATAATTATAAAAAGGAAAGAAGATTAATTTTTTATTTTAAAACCACTATTGACAATAATCAAATCATGCTAATACAGGTAAACATGTCATTTAAATATATATTCATTATTCAAGGATTGGTAAATGTAATTTTATTTAACTTCTTCGTTTTCATGTTTTATATAATGCTTCTATCTACTTTGTTTTCAACTCTATTTGAACTGTCTTTGGATCTATTTAGTAACATATCTTCAAAACTTCTTAAATAAGTTATGCTCTATTTGTTAGTACATACTGAAACCTACTTATAACACTTAATATAACTAGTTATTTATAAGTAATTTATATTTATTATTTAAAATGTTCTTTAAATTCACTTGTGATAGATTTGTTTTATGAAGGCCCAAGAAACGATAAAAAATTCTTGTGGAATTAGTGTGACTTGGAAGGGAGAGCATGAAAACATACAATTTCCACAATATTCTAAGAGAAAGTATCCTGAAGATGAAGCTAAAAGTATTTCTAGATAGCTCTACTCATTGTTGGAGGAATACCTTTGGGTGTCAGATTGGTACCATTTTAATTTATTAAGGATTAATGGGAAGAGAATCAAAATGGGCGCTTTGGATTTTTTTCTTCAAAAAAGTACATCATAAGTATTTTAAGAAGGTCAAACATCATAGTAGTATTCTAATTCAAGTATGCATAACTATGGATTTATAATAGGATCCAATTTGACTATTCCAAAATTAAAAGCAAATTTTTATGAAGTGCTGTCAAAAGTAACTGAGTTAGTCGTTTAAAAATGAATGTCACGAAACCAAATAGATTCATTCATTATGTTTTGATTAAATTTTTGATTTCATTTTTGGTTTTATCAAGAATTAGTAAATGAGGAGGATGAAAGGCTGAAAGAATTAATTAATGTGATAGGAAAAGAGGTATTCAAAGTAATGGTAATGGATTTGATGAAGATTAATGAATAAAATCCGAGTGGGAGGTATGTCATCAAGGAACATTGGAACCCAAAATATGGGAGGATGGATAGTTTGAAAGGGGTAGTCTAATACATTATCAATAGATGGAAGCAAATTAATCATCTAAGGAAGGATTAAATAATGGCAGTGAGGGTTAGTTGTACTGGAGTATTAAATTATTGTTTCTCTATTCAAGATAGTACCAACTTTCAGTTTAGATTCATGAAAATGTGGACTTTTATGACTAAAGTGTATTTTATTGTATATCTATCTCACAAAAATTATGATTTATTTATGAAACCATATTTTTGAAACCCGTTGTTCTTTGTATAATTAACAATGATTACAAATTCTTAATCCATAATCATAATCAAAGAATAATATCAAACAAAACAGCCTCATTATTAACATTGAAAAGGTTGTTTGACCCCCCATGAAAAATATAATTAACTTTCCATAACAACATACCAGCAACTATAATATAATCCTTGAAAAAACATTTCCATTTATCTAGTTTTAATTTATCAATTAATTAATTGAAAAAATTACTGCAATAATAAATATAATATAATAGTGCAAAGAAGAAGTATATTTTCAAATATTTTACACAAGTTTAACCAAAACCATTAATAATACATGAATTATGTATATAATTATCTCATTATTCAATAATATATTTAGCATGTGAATTTATATTCAGATTTATATTCAAATTCTCAATGAACAATAGAAAATAATTGAATAAAAGAAAACATTCATGAACCACTATAAAATTCTACCTTTTTATAACATAGGAACATACTTCATTTTTTCATTCTTCTACATCACATATGAAAAACTAATAATCCAATATTAATTAATTTAAAATCTACACATATAATTCCATGAAATTTAATGAAGTTGACTTTCTCTAGAAGTACACATATATTTATAATCATTTATATAGTCTTATAATTTTTTAATATTCATGAGCATGGAAAATTGTGGAAACAAAATTCAAACAATGATAATCCACACTATCTAATAGGTAAAAAAAATTATATAATGAATACATGAAGAAAATTACTATTAGTTGCAATAATGTATGAAGATGCAGTTCACATTGGTCTCATATGAAGTTGGAATGAGTTTACAGAGTAGTGGTGGGGTTGTGTTAGTATAGGTAAGTGAGGGAGTGAGAGAGGGATGAGATATAGGGTTTCTCATGTTTAAGAAAAGTGTAGAAACACAATCTATAGAACCCAAAAAATCAAACAGTGAGAGAGAAAGAGGAGTAAATAACATCACTTAGATTATAGCCTTGATTTGGGGGAGAGAACACAAAGAAGTAATGTTGGTCGTAGGGGAGTTCCATGAGAGATTGAGAATCAGGATTGAATGAGTCATGGTTAGAGTTCTTTTATATAGATCGTGGGAGTTTTATGAGTGATTCTGAAAGAAATGTTGATTAAATGAACCTTTATCACCATAAAAACATTAGCGGTTATAAAGGATATATAATTATAATTATAAATAAAAAATTTGTAGAAATATTTATATAATTATTTTTTATTATATTTTTATAATTATTTTAATATATAATTATTAATTTATAATTACACTAAAAGTTAAAAAAATATATTTATAGTTATAAATATATAACTTTATAAATAAAAAAATAGATTTATAAATAAATTTATACTTATTTTTTTATTTATTGTTTTTAATTATTTATATATAATTATAAGTTTATAATTATTTATTTATAATTATAAGTATATTTATATAATTATATATATTTATATAATAATATATGTATATATATTTAATAAATATATATAAATTTAACAATAGAAAATATATTCCTTATTTAAATATATTTTTTGTAATTTAATAATTATAAATATATTCATATCCTTATATATATTTATTTAATTCTATTATATGTATATAATGATTATTTAAATATATTTATTATTATAATTTTATAATTATTTAAATATATATTTATTTATTTATAAATATTTGATATTTTTTCAATAAATAATATTTATATAATTTTATATTTATATAATTATATATATATATATAGCTGCAAATGGGTGGCATTTCAATTGGAACTGACACCGGCAGATGCATTAAACATCGTGGGTTCAATCAGCAACTATTGTGCCTACTGTTACTGTGTCATTAACATTTCCCAGGTATATGATGCTAGGAGGGCCCAACCAGGGGTAGTGAGAATCATTGTTGGGTTGTGGGGTTTGTGTGTGTGGGGGGTGATGTCTGGATGAGGGTCGCTGCAGGACAAAAAGATGGGATGTGAAGGAGCATTACGATGGTTGGACAAGAATAGCAGCGGTTGTAGGCAGATCTAGAGGGAATATGTGGTGCATGGATGCAATGATGATAGATGGATAGGGCGTCTGATGGTGTTGCCAACAAGGGTCACTAAAAGATGTTGTGATGGGATGTGTACGAACGGGTGACAACTGGTCAAGCACCACAGTTTTTGATGGCTGATTTAGGGGCACTTGTGATGCAAGTACGGTGGATGGTTATGGAATCTGACGGGGCTTCCAAATATACAGGGATGATCTACGTGGGTGGAGGCCATGAAAAATGAAGTGGATCCTACATCATCATGGGCGACGTTGGCAGTTGAGTGCCTCTGCCGAGTAGGCATAGATGAAAAAAGCACTTGGAATGGCAGATGAAGATGCTATGATGTTGGCATGTCATGTGATGATACTAACAAATCCGACAGGCATGGCATACAGGCCAGTAGTGCATCTTTCATGGTGAAGAAATTCATTGATTAAAGGTTCATGGAGTGACCATATGTATATATATATAATAAGAGGGGCCCGATGGGTGGATTATCCCTTTTAGGGGATATTATATACATGTTTGTGTCTGTGGATGTTCGTCATGTGTGTTTTTCATTGTAATTGTACCCCATTCACCTGATATATATAGCCCACAATGTGAATCTTAATGATAGATCCCCCTGTGGGTCTCGGTGAAGTCTCATGTTCGTGTCTTCTTATGTACATCACTACATTGAATGTTTCCAAGATTTCATGGTAATATAGCCTCTTTCCCCAAATAAACCGAGGCTTCAACCTCAGCTTATATATATATATTACAAATATAAATATAAATATAAATACAATATATTAATTATTTAAATAAATTTATTATAATTTTATAATTATTTAAATACATATAATTTTATTTATAATTATATAAATACTCTTTAAGAAATAATATTTATATTTTTATAATAATTATTTATATATAAATATAAAAATATTTAAATATATGAATTTATAAATATAGTAAATATAAATTTATAAATTTATTTATTTATAAATATTTATTTACAAATATATATTTTATTATTATTAATGATTATAGAATATTAAATACATGCATTTTAAAAATGAGTGAAATTGAATAATTAAATGTATCACGTTATAATGATATTCTAAAATTTAAAAAAATTTAAATAAATTACATAAAATTTAGGTGTATGTTTCTATATAATATTTCATTAATTGCATAAATATTTTTGTGTGTGCGTTATACCTAAAAAATTCATTAATTATGTATATGTATGTTAAATAAATATAAAAAATGTTTGATATATGTTAAATTGAAAAATTAGACAACGTTAAAAATGAATAAAGCATTAATATGTTTCTAATTATTACATTTTATTCATTATATATATATTTATCTTAAATATATATTATTTATTACTATTTATAATATATATATTATTCCTATTCATTTTTTTTAATAATTGTTTCATTAAAAAATTTTAATATAATTTATTAATTTATTTTTTTTATTTTTTTTGATAAATTATTAGAATTTATTCATTTTTATTTCATTTAAATTGTTATAATATATTCACTATATATATATTTAATATATACAATTTATTAATATTTATAATATATATATTTATCTTCAATTTATTCATTTTAATGAATAATTATTTAATTAGTAAAATTATTAATATTTTTGTTAATTTACACTTTTTAATTGTTATTCATTTATTTGATTTTATTCATTTTATATATATACTTACTTAATATACAATATTTTTAAATATTTATAATTTATATATATGTATATTCATTTTCTTCATTTTTATCAATAATTAATTCATTAAAAAAACTATTAATATTTTTTAAATTTTATATTTATTTAATTACTTCATTTTATTTTGGACCATTACTAGAATGAAGAAGAACTAATATAGACTACCATTTTCAATACTAAAAATAAAGTGTTGATAAAGGAAACCCTTTATTAGCAACACAAATAATGTGCTGATAAAGGGTAAAATTTATCACTGCTATATAAAATCGCTGATAAAGGTTACCCTTTATCAATGCTTAAAAAAATCATTGATAAATGATACATTTTATCAACACTTTTTTAGCACTAATAAAAGGTACTCTTTATCATTACTTCTTTTTAGCACTAATAAATGCCATTGTTTTTAAAAGTATGTTTGGTAGTAGTGTCTTTGATATAATCCCACATAAATTGTGTGATATTAACTTCCATATATCAATAAGATAATATTCAATACCAAGACACTAAAGCATCATATTACATGACTAAAGATGAAGGTCTCAAGATATGGGAGAAAATAAAGGAGTAGCAGTGGAGTATGAATGAGAAAAATGAAAAAAAGATAAATGTTAATCCTTAAAACAGGTAGATGGGGAAAAATTGAGGATATAGAAATTTAATAAATAGGGGAAAAAACCCATCACTTCTAGGATAAACATGGAAAGAAAAAGATTCATAAGACTATTATAGTGAAAGGGGGAATCCATTTAAGAGGATGTTACACCATTTTTTAAGATGAAATTCCAAAGGAGATGTGGGGAAAGTGGTTACCTAAGAGTTGGGGGAGTATAGTGATTTCTCCCACAAAAAAATCATCTTGAAAATATCTATATGAGAATGTATCTTGCATGATTTTGAATTAGTCAAAATCCTCATACATAAATTGAATGTTCCTAGAGTGAATTTAGTAGTGCATCATTTTTTTAGTTTAATGGGTGTATACAGGTATTTATATAGTGAAATAAAACAATTCTAAACCTTTTATCTAAATAACAAGTTCTCTCAAATATGTATGATTAAAAGATGTAAATTGATGAATTCTGAAGATATTTCTTGAATTTTTTATAATTTTCATAAAAATAATGTCAATTAACTATTAAAAGACATAAAATATTACCATATATCATTTATCCATCTTTGATATTTTGATTAGATGACAATCTTACTCTGAAAAAATTCCTATTATGGAATCCAAAAAAATGAAAAATTCCATGCAAGCATAGAAACACCAAAATATCTAAAAATATTATAAGTGGATTACCTGTCTTAAAATCAATGTATTTCAATTGTAGTCACTTTACCTGAAAAATGTTTAGCTTTCAAGAAAATGAATGAAATATAACTGATTTCTATTTAAAATTCGACTAAAAAAAATGGGTCAAAGGCCCCTTATATAGGACTCTGGACTAAATTTTCCCAAGAAGCTAACTCAAATTCCACTGTAAGACTCTAGGTAAAGGGTAATCTTATAGTACAAAATCATGATAGAGAAAAAGAAAAATTTGGAGTGGACTACCAAGATACTTCCACCACACACATCACATATAAAAACAAACTAGATAATTAACATCTATTATTTGATCTGATCTTCTAGAATAAAAATAACATATGTTAATATAATCACCTAGAATGATTCTAAATCATACATTGGATCAACCATTTCAATAACTAAGTCTTCTTTCATTGATTCCTCTATATCCTTTAATTACATTATAGAATGTAGTAATTTCTCTCAAATAAAAAAGAAATATTTTTTTTGTCTCATCCATTTGAAACGTTATTTAAGAATCATGTCAGATTCCACCATAAAATTTATACAGATGCATCATTTTTATGGTCTTGATGTCTCCTAATTTGATAAATACTATCACATTGTTTCCTTAAAAGAGTATATAATCATTTCTTTCTATTATTACAATTATATATAAAGACTCCTTGTGATATGGATACATATTCAATAAATTATATTTAGAATAAAATCAATAAATTATTCATCTCTAAATTGAGATTCCTCACATACGTTATGGACATGGTGTTTATTCTAGTGCCATTGGTGTTGCTTCCATAGCACAAAAAATCAACCTTTTAATCTCATATGTTTGATGTGTGAAACCCACAACCGAAAAAATGGACATGAATTGAGTAGAAACATCTTCAAAATCCGCGATACCAAATTGAATGTGGAAGTTTTCATCTTAAATCCCATGAATTTTACTTATTTTATTTTGAAATATTTATGGAAATAAATAAGATATTCAATTTTCAATGATGTTTCAATCATATAAATAATTTTAATCCCTATTTTTGACATTCTATCAAACCATTTTAAGAATTGATATTCCAATATAGATTTTTCATTGATCATTTCATATTTATTTAGAATATCGTAAATATAATCTTTCTGTAAAATATATACAACAATGATCTCACTGATCATATTATGATTTATAATATTATAATATTCTATAATATATTCATATTCTTCAAGCATGTCTAAAACATGGGTCATATCTTTATTCGATATCTAACCAACCTTATTTTTATAGATTATATTATAGATAGTTGTGGATTTATTCTAAGAAATATATGGAATCACTTGTAATCATTTAAATATTTCCTTTGATGGATTTGGATCCTTATATATCTCACTATCCTTGTTTTCTTAATATTCATTATACTGAACATTCTCTCAATGATCTTAATCCTAAATGTTCTTCTTCTTATACTCTTTATTTTCTTATTCAACCTGATAAAGTCCACTCTTATAAATAGTTTTCCTATTTCCTTTATAAATTCCATCTATTTCTATTCTCTATCACTAATGAGCATTTATATTTCTCATAAATACTTCACATTTAGTACTATAATTGCATTTCTGACCACATAGAAATAATTCAATATTTATTTTATATTTAAATATATATACTAG
Organism: Viscum album; assembly: GCA_963277665.1. Classification (NCBI taxonomy): domain Eukaryota; kingdom Viridiplantae; phylum Streptophyta; class Magnoliopsida; order Santalales; family Viscaceae; genus Viscum; species Viscum album. The sequence goes on along the minus strand of OY728136.1, from coordinate 1,283,090,131 downwards.
GGATATTTTTTCCTCACTTTATAGTATTTCATCCTCTGCATTGAAAAACCTATGTTGTTAGATCTTTTTACCTTACATGATGGAGATCCTTGCTTTTGGAATAGATTATTTACATGAAATCATTACGTTTTAGGGTTTTTGTAATTTATTTCCTTGATAACAAGGAATTTTATCACTAAATGAATTTCAATGGAAATTGGAAATCACCATGATCTATTACCTTCTGTCATTGCACCTTCAAGAGTCAGAGTTTATTTTTAGTGCATTTGAAATGAAATTATATTTTCCTCAAATATTTTATATATTAATGTTATTATATTAAAATTTATTCCACCATTTTACAAATCTTTCTTAGGTAAACCATTTTAATTTTATTTTCATTAAATTCATTATATAAGAATAATATATTCTTATAGTGAAATGTCTTCCCAAGAAAATCCTACTAGCCCTTATTCCATTAAGGATTGTAAGAAATTCTAATTCATGGATAGGATAACTATTCTATGTCCCATTAAAGTATTTACTCCACAATCTAATGATACATTCATCATAGATTATCCTCCTCTTTATGATACACCCCCTATTGAGTCGGATTAATTTTTTCTAAGATAATTTGATATTCACCCATATCTGGATATGTCTATTTCCAGAGGTTATGATATTTCTACATCAGAATTTTGATTACATTAGAATCTTTTTCCTATCCAATTATAGGGTATCTTACAATATAATTTTTTCTAAAATTGAGTTGGTATTTTTAATAAATATCTGATGTATTCCTTTGACCCAACTTACTATACCATGAAACACTTGTATCTTATTATGTTATATATTCTCACCAAGGAATGCTTCAAGATTCTCTAAAATATGTGGTTATAGATTAACACTACTTTATTCGATATGTAATCTCATGAATTATATCTTTTGTTGAATCCAAATGATATTCCTATAAAAGTATTATACGTTCATTATTGAAAACTGTAGCCACCTACTATAAATGCCCAATATACTCTTCTATATTTTTAATAAATATGAGAAAATAATCAATATAGACTACCAAAAACATTTATAGTCATGTGAATTACATTTCCATTATTCTATATAATATTCTAGGGGAATTTATGAGACCAAATGATATAACATTTTATTTAGACAAGCCATATGGAATTGTTAATTCATCAAGTTTTATAACCTCTTCTTTGATCATAATCTTCTAATATCATGACTTGAGATCCACCTTAAAATATACCATTTTCCATTCATTAAATATAATTTTTCTTAAATCCTCTTGATTAAGAAGATTTAATCCATTATCCTTTATGGAAAAATTATGAAAATGGTAATCTATAACTGTACTAGATTTACTGTAATTATTTTCAGCATGATTCATTACAATGAATGTATTTTAGGACCTTGGGATGATCTGAGAGGGGAGGGGTGAATCAGGATGTTAAATGTTTTTCTAAATTATCTAATATTTTTCTCACATTGGAAGTAATGTTTTTAACCTATATGATGGATATGAAAAAATTTAAAAAATCACATGCAAAGAGACCACATAACACTTTTACATGGTTAAAAAAAGGGTAATGTCTATCGAGAATACATATATAGTGTATCAGTCATACCAAAATAGACTAATCTTCAATAGTTGTAGAGTACAAGAGTTCATACATAGTCACTCTATTCTAGGCACATATCCTTTACAATAATTTAAGGACATCTCACTATGTCCCTCAAAACACTTCTGCTGACTCCCACTTTCTCATTACCATGGGAGAAGTCTTACTCAGTTTATTGACTTGAGGGTCTCTTCAACATATTTTCATTGAAGTCTTTGTCTCATTTTGACATTAGAAACTATTTGCATTAATGTCATTAATTGATGCACTTGAAGGCACTAATCACACAAACTAGATATTCAAGAACCTCTCAGAATCATAACACCACACCTGTGCGTAATACCTTAACTTGCACACAAGATTTGGGAATTGTCACGAAAGATGAATTTCTTGAAACCCCTACTTTCTGTACAACCCTTATATTTCACAGAACTATACTAAAGGGTTCACATGGTATTTTAAGACTAAGGGAACACCTTGCGCGCAAGATTAGTTTTCTTTAATTCTATCACACACAAATCATTCATGCAGGAAAGCAACCTAGTTTTGGTAGGAAAATTCTTAAGCCTTTTATGGGGTTAGTCACCTATTTAGAGTCCTTGATGAACCTATGCAAAAATTTCTAACACTTCTTTATTGGTGCACACAATATTCTTCATGAACACACAAAACCCCTTTTAAAATAACATTGGGCAAGTAAGATTCTTCTACAAAACCTCATATTTTGTGCATAATTAATTCAGGTGCACACATTTTTCCTTTGCCATATTTTGATCCAATGATCCCAAATTAGGCCTTGTACGCAAGTTTCTAAACTCCACCTTAAATACTTTTTCTCACCTGAACTGTATGATACCTTTCCTAGAAAACATCATGAACTTTTTCTGAGGATTAAAAAAACAAAACATACTCCATTTCCAGCATAGAACGACCATGGTTGCAACTTATATCACTCCTTTTATGATTTTAAATACGCATGATTAATCAAAGACTAATTTATTAAGAAAATTTTTCTCATAATCCTTAATAATTCTATATAGAATGGAAATTACCATGATTTTCATCACCACACTAACATCTTTAAGGGTAATAGTATCCTCGATAATTTCCTTCTACCACAATTTTAAAGGGTTTTCATGTCATTTTTTATAAGTAATATCTTATCCTATACGATGACTATTATTCAATTATCCTCAAAAATTTCAATAAAAACATATTTTTCCATATTTCAGTATTTCTATAGTATTATCGAAATTTATCTAGATAGTTTTCCATTTTAATAGTAAATAATTTCTTTTCTAGTTCCATTCTGGGTTTTCCAAGAGCAGTTGGAATCAATTAATTTTCGAGGATTATTCCTTCTAAAAATAGTGTTATAGTATAATATCTTCTAAGGGATCTTTTTTTAATCATGAATTTTACAGTTAATTGTGGAAAAGATTAATGAATCCACACTATAAATATTCTCCATTTAAGTTCTATCATTATATATGTTTTCTATTTTAAAACCATAGATGTTTCATTGTGATCAACTATAACATACAACTCTCTGGATTCCCATGTTAAAACTGAGAACCAGATTCTAGAACATGATAAGTTATATCTAGTATTATACTAGGGCAGTATATTCAATTACACCAATTCTTATCTTCTCCAATTTATCCCACTCCTATATCATTTCACCGAGTAATAAAGATCTCTTATATCTAATATGTGATTCTTCATCCTCATACATAGGTAATAAAATTTACCGTTTTCCAACAATCCTTTAGGAAATTTATATTTCTTGTGCTTCTAATAAAGTATATTCATATTTTCAATCATATATCCATATATTCTTTAATGGAATCTCATGTATTTTTAATTTGAGAAATTATATCTTTAAATATAACCTACCTAATTTTGATCAATATGATCTAAAATGGACTATATCAAGAGATAATATTTGATTAATAGTATTCTATTTATGAACCACTATGAATAATTTATTTTCAACATACTTTGGGGTAATATTTTATGAAGTAAAGTACAACCTAACTTATTGCAGTCTAGGTGAAATTAAGATTTATATTGGAATAATAGAAGTAAATAAAGTCTAACATCATGATGTAAAAGGGTGATTGTTTTTAAGATTATATAACTTTAATGTTATTAATTTTGATAATCCTCATATGATGTTAAATGTTCCTCCACCAATTAAAATAACTTGTTTAGTAATGGATGGAACAATATGGAAAAAAAGGTATAAGTGAAAATGACTTGATTTTTTAATGGACAACCCATAAAACTAGGAGATGGAATGAGAATATTTTTTATTATGCTAAACCAACTATCATGAAATATAATTTACAAGTTGAGCATAGTTGAAGTACAAAACCCAAAAAATAATAGAAGTATGGAGTCTCATGAAGGATCAAGGAAAAATAATGGTGATGGAATTTTTTTCCAATCTCTTATATGTCAAAAATGGTGTAAAAATAACTAAGGTAATTGCCTCAAGAGGTCTGGAAGAAGCCGTATTTATTGATGATGTGGTCATTTCGAATACAAATTTATTAGGAATATGACGAGGCCAGATGTAATTATGGGTGAAGATAGTCAGTATCCAAAAGATCCTCTAATTTTCCAATAGCTTAACTATGGATATCCAAGAGACTACCCAATCTAGTTTTATAAATACAAAGTTGATAAGAATCATACTAATGAACAACCACCACAAACCTAGAAACACGATGGATCATTTTAAATTAATATTAATGAGGTGGATAGTGGTAACTAAATCATTCACCTAAGAATTGTGAATATTTTATCATTATTCTATCCACTATGTGTTGTTTAGTTTTTTTTTCAAGTGTGTACTCCCTGGTGTATCATTAATCAAATAAAACATATAGTTGTATGATGGGTTCACATTAAAAAAATTTATTTATTGAAATATATATCTTGGTATAGGTATATTAAATGGATTTTACATGATTATAGTAGTTGATAAATTATTTAAAAATTGACTCCATATTCATTTTAATAGTTATATTACCCACAACATCCATTATATTAGAAAAATGGATGGGTACCATCTTTAATTTCTTTGATACTGGTGATTATAAATTTATTACTAATTTTTTTGACTATTTATTGAAGAAGTTTTTATTTTCTACCCTTCTTACTATATATATAGTGAATAGGTTAGTAAGTATATCTCAATTAGTCATTTCGATATATGGTACCCAAGATTTCTAAATAATCAATTTTTTTTTAGATAAGAAATTATAAATAATACTTTGTAAATTTAATGGAGTTAATCTTTATCTTCTTCCTCACGATGCTTAGTCATTTATCAATATGGTATCTAAGATTTTTGGTATACATATTACCATTAAACTCTTGGAATCTTACATTCATGAAATTATCACCAATTTGAAAGGATTTCAGTTTCTAAATAATTAACCTGATCAGCTTTTATCTCCTCTAGATTAACCGACAATATGGAGTCTTTTGATGTATTATAACTTACTAAAATAATACCTATTCAAAGATGGATTAATTTTTTGGGGTTATTTACTTATTAATCATATAATCCATATTTATCCTCCTCTAAGTACTCTAAATATAATGAATATAAACTCTTATAATCAGAGTTTATATCTTCTTTGTAGATAGTAACAAATAATATATCTGATGAGTTTTCCATCTATATTACATTGATACTACCACTTCTTCTATATTTATCTTAGAATGTGTCAACTCCATGACCTTTATTCTTATAAAATAAAAAACAATCACAACTATATAGAGATTTTACTTTAGGTTATATTAGATGCTTCCCATATGTTTCGTTAATCATTTCTCTAATATCCTTTTATATTCTATTTAGTCTAATCTATATAGTATATTTTTCTATATTTTTTCCTAAAAATATACTTGATCATATACTTTACCAAATAGTTTCCATAAATTATTATATGATATACTTTTTTCACACTATAATTCTAAAAATAATTATTTGAATCATATTTGTTGGGGTTTTAATACTTTTTCCTGGATGGACCACACCCATATCTTCTTACAACACCCTATACATTTGAGAAATAAGAATAACTCATATATAGAATATTTATTACATCCATAAATACATTTATCTGCATAAAATTGATAATTATGACATAATTTGTATCTCCTCAAACTGCTAAGGTTCCTTGAAAGTCTACACATTGAGAATCATGCATCTTTAAGGATTATTGAAATAAGTCAATCTAGGTTCCTAGAGGATTCATTAGAATAAAATATAAACAATATTCTTGATCTCTAGGTCAAATAAGATAATTAAAATACTATAACTCACAAAATATATTCATAAAAATAGTATATGTGACTGATTAGGATCATAGTTAAAGCTGCTCTAACTTTTTACAATAATTCTCCATCCTAATCAACCAATAATTTTCTAAAAAAATATTGTTTTGGGAAATTAGCTACAACTAGTATTACCATGATTTTGGAATGTGAAATATTCCAGGATAAATGTTTTCACTTATGAGTGTCTTAATAGGATATCCCAAAATCTACATATATTACCTCTCAAGGTAGCGCCTAAAAAATTCAGTTCACTATCTATGATCTTTGAATGTAAACAAACTGATATCAAATAATATCGATTGTTTGGATACAAGTCATCTATCGATGCTCTATGATTATTTTTTAAATCTATCTTAAGGATGGTACCATGTTGTATTACACCTTCTTTATGTTTCTTCCATGACCTATATTCGTTCTAAATAAATATAATAATTGAGGGATTGACTCCCCTATTAATCTTCAGAAATAAATACATGAACATTTCTTTGGATCTTTATAAAAGGATTGTTTTCACAGAGACATTCTACCGAACAATATTTTATTCATAAGGTTTTATACTGCATCCATCATTGGGGGACGAGTGAACCTCATTCACCATCGTCTTCTTCTTATTGAGTCTAGATTTTAGGTATTCTACTTTCTTGGTATTTTAATTTTGGTATTTGGAGACAAATTTAATATCTCAAAGCCCCCATTTATCTTGACTAACAATATCATGCACATATTTTTTGTATTCATAGATACACCTTGGAATACCTGAGTGTTCTTATTATTATTATTCGGATTCTTGGACTAAAGTTCAAATGTAGTATTCTAAAATATATCATCTCATTATACATTTTATTTCTGTATCATTATATGGATTCATATATGAGGCTATGTCTTTCAGATGATTTAAATATTCTCTTAAATATTTACCTTCAATAATATTCCAAATTTCTCAAATTTTTGGTTCAAAACTAGATACTCTTTGTGCCATATATAACTATTCGAAGAAAAATACTTCACCTTCTTGATCTCATAGAGTATATTATTAAGGTTTTAACAATAACCTAGTTATTTTGAAGATAAGATTCAGTACACATTATTTATCACTTAATCTCTTGGAGGTTATTATGTGTCACTAGGATTTATGCCATAACTTGTTCAAAATTGCCATGTTTTCAAATAAAAACCCATCTTCTGGTATTTGACGATACTTTATAAGACAAATATAATCATATTAATTCTTCTAAGACCTTATCATACCTTACAACCACTTCTTTTCATAATATAGAACATTAACTATGGAATATAAAGTTTATATATATAATATTCATTGAATAAACACTATTGATGGGTTCTTTCACTTCCTCACCATGATCTAATACAACAAGTGGGTGAGAATTTGAAAGTATCTGAGGGGATTCCACTTAATGAATCCAGAATGGTTTCAAAATCACTCTCAATCACAAAACACCCCAATATCCAAAAAATGATAAGGGGACTACCTTAGCTTAAATATTTATTTCCTAATGAAATTTTTACTATAAAATTTTATATAATATAAAACATTTTGACTTAATTTTGATCATTACTATTGATTTATAATGTCAAAATCTTCCAATTACAGTTGATTTTTGAAAATATCAGAGATTTTTCATTGTATTATCATAAATTAATACAAAATCATTTCATGTTTGATATATATGGAAGAAATATATAATATTTATATGATTTCATCTTTAGTGTGTGTGAAATTTCTGAAAAGTTATACTGATAACCATATAGATCATTTCAATAGTAAATTGTGTTAGAAAATATTACCTCTTAATGGAATAAGAAACATAGGATTATTTTATAAAATGACTTATTTCAAATATTATTTTCATATTTATTTCACTGAAATGTTATATTTTTATTAAAAAAAACACTTTTTTTAGGAAATATGAAAAAAATTGAAGTCCAACCCAAAAATAATTAAACATGATAGGAGACTAAAAAATGATTAAAAGAAAAATTGAAACTATTATAAGAAGCATCCCAATTAAGGTTCTAGAAAAAATAATTTAACTTTTAACCTAGTTCATATTTGGTAATACTTTTTTATTTATTTTAAATCTATATAAATCAATATATAAATATATTTTTTGAGAGAAACTAGAATAATATTTATAAAATAACTATGTTAAAAATATTTCATTAAATACCAAAAAATAATTTTAGTAGTTTTTTAATTTGATTTCTTTTAAATTTCTTGAAATCTCTTATAATGGAATAAAATGAATATTTGGATAATTTATTTACAAGTAAGGTAAAAATATAATCATACCTTTATATTGTTTCCAATTTACCGATTTCTTAGTCATATATAGATTAAACTTATAATAAGTACACAATGGGGAATAAATATTCGATTCATTTTAAAAATAAGATAATTTTAATTACAATTGGAAATATATTAAATGATATAAAATAATTCATAAATTTGTTTCTAAAAAGAGTTGGATATGACTTTAAAATTTGAAAACTATTTTTAATAAAAAAAAATATAAATGACTATACGTATCCATTTAATGTTATTTCAATCTATAATATAAATTGGTATATTTTAAAATATAATTTTTAAATTTGATATTTTAAAAATATAGAGATTATTTGACAAAAACTTCATTCTAAAAATAAAAATTAAGGGACTTATTATATCTCTTTAGAATAATAATGAAATTGATATGTTGTAAAGGATAAAAGAATCTAGATATATCCAAGTCATTTAATCAAGTAAAAGTTTTCTTTATAATCAATTTCCAATTCTTGATAATAATAGTTATCAACAAAAACTTATTTATTCCAAACTACTATTCAAATCTCCTCACATTTATTTTAGAAGACCCACTTCGTTCAATTTAACTAGAAATTCACCATGTCATTTATCTAACAACAATATGTAATTTCACTAAAAAATGATTTATTATTTTATAATTATTATATAAGTTTCATGACATAAGACGTAATCTAACATTTTAGGTTCAAATTGTGATAATAATAGAAGATAATAATATTCATTCCTTATGTAACATTGAGTTTTGATTCGATGATAAATTTTTTAGTAGGATGATCTTTTAACAGTCACTTTTTTAGTAAAAGAAATGTATTTTCATGATTTCAACATATTACCAAATTTTGGTTGTTGGATATTAGATATATTGGATTTAGTTACTTAATTTTATAAAATAGAATGAGTTTAAAAAAAAATCATTTCCTTTATGAAGATGTTTTGAAATAGATTTTATAAAATCTTAATTTCTTCAAATTTCACATATAACAATCTATTCATGATGTGAGTTATATTATTCAATACACTAAAAGGCTTACATTCAGTGGAGGAAATAAGATAAATTTCCTCATCAGTTTTTGGATCAAAATTTATAATATTATAGTCTATATTTCAAAATAATATTTTTCACCTAAAAACAATGATATAACCATCTTTTAGTTTTCTTATATTCCATAATTCATGAATTTGTTTTCTTTAAAAATATACCATGTAAAATATCATTTAAAATATTAAGATTAATAGTTATAAACTCATCCAAAAAGTATTTAAGAAGTTGATATTCACATATAAAAAAACATACTATCTCTTGAAGATATCCTTTTTCTAATTCAGCTACCCCGTTTTTATGACGTTCTTGGTGTTAAAAATCTATATTTAATTATTTTTTCACTAACAATAGTAAAAAAATTTGGACTCAATTTTTTTTTCCCATCATCAATATAGATATTAATTATAGGATGGTCTTTCAAAAATTTAAAATCTGTGAATAATTTAAAAAAACTTGGTTTCCATTGATTTAATTGAAAGATAAAAACCCTAATGAAATGATTGTTGTCATACTCTAATAAATATAGTATTAGTTAAACTAAAACATATAAATATGAACTAATTATATGGTTATATATATCAAGACATCACATACTGGTTTGAATTCTTTTTGTTACTTTCTGTATTGGAAGTTATCTTAAACTTTTGAATAATTATGTTTTAAATTTATAAAATCCATAATAAATATTTACATGAAAAATTTCATCGCTTGGATATTTTATTTTCATAATCTTCCTTTTCAAATCCTAGAATTATATAATATTTAAATAATGAAAGAATTTTTTGGTAGGATATTTACTCCAAGTACTACATAAAAATATTATCACAGCTTTGGGTAGATAATGTTTAATATATATTGGTGAAGTAGTTATAGTATATTTTTCATTAAAATATTTAATAAGTATAATTTATCACATAATTGAAATATAATTATGAGTTTTTTCATTAATCTAAAATCATAAATAAAATTAAAAACTAAAGTCTCACTATGGATAAATACATCACCTAGTAATATTATCTATCCCTTCACATTGTCACTGAAAATAACATATCCTCCTTTATCTTTCTTCTTATATTGAAAATAATACATTTTTCAATCATATTTCTAGATAATCAACTATCCACATATCATATATATATTTTATACCAATTCTGGGTATTTTTACAAATAATAATATATATATATTGATTTTGGTAAGGAAATTTTTATTATGTTTGAAAATATTAGAAAAGAAAACATTAGGAATCAAGACTCTTTTAGATCTCATTCGTTTAAATTATAAAAAATATTTTGAAATAAATTCTTTTATTATACCCAAACATTGAGGATTTCTTAAGGATCATTTTTTTCCAATGTCTTATAATTTTATTGTATGTATAGAAATGTCTATTATTTAAAAAAATTATTTTTTTATAAATGAAACATATATAGAAAAATAAATCCTATTATGGATAATGACATTGAGGGGTTTTTTTTGTAAATCGTGATATTTTTAGATTTTTTATTCCCATTGTAACATTAGACACAACCATATTTAGAAATTCAATTTTAAAGGTATGTTTAATTAATTCATTATAATTATTAATTGGTAATGAAATAGTATTTATGGATTTTCATTTTAGATATATCTTATAAATACTCTCATTAGTCATAGATATATATGATTTAACATGATTGTATATGTTAACATTTTAATTGGAATCATCTGGTTGATCAAAAAATTCAATTATCTCATCCATATATAGAGTATTGTATTTTAATTCATCAAGAATATATGATCTTAACATTATATAGATATGTATTAAAATATATCAACATTTAAGAAAATTTTATTGTCTTGAGATGTAGTTTCTATGAATCCAAATATATTTTTATTTGGGAGACCCCCTATAATACATATTATTAGATATTTGTTTTGAGGAATCATGATATACTATAACAATTTTACTTATATTTATTGGATTTTTGTATTTTTATTAAATACTTTAAAGGGACATAACATCTAGATATTCTTAATCTAGACTATACATCCACTTATTTATTTTTCATACAATTATGATTCAAGTTCATATAAGGTAATATAAATGAATGAAACATTATCAATGTTATATATAAATCTAAAAGTTAAATATATTAGAAGAAAACTGGAAACTAATATTTTTGGAGAGTTTGTTACAATATTCAAATTTTTATATGCCTATAAATAAATATCGGATCCTGATAATGAATAAAAATATTTAACACATTATCATGGTATATATGATTGATTATAAGAGCTTTTAAAACAATTGTTTTAGTTTTTATATTTTTTATCCACAAGTGAGACTCTCATTGTAATGGAACAAACAATTCCTTTTATAATTTTTTTTCACTCTTCTAATATTTAATGTTCACTGAATTATTGGGTGGAGGACTTGATGTTATTGATCATACTGATCAAATAAGATCAAAGGATAAGATATTGCTACATCCAATATCAAACATAAGAGGATATATCTTAGAACCTATCATTATAGATTAATATATCCTCATATCAATTTGTTTTAAAAAAATATGTTTCTCAAACATTAAATGGTACATCATACTTAATTAAAGTTTATAAGTGTTCAAAATTGTTTATTGAAAACCCCATTTCATTGTTTATGTTTGTCACAGTGGAAAACTAAATATAGGGCAGGAAATGAATTAAGTTTCCAATTAAAAGTTCCATTATAATGATTTAAAATTGAATCCTATAATTTATTAAAAAAATAAATTCACTAAAATCGAAGAAGTATATAAATTTATCATTAAAATAAAAATTTTAAAGGTTTGATTGAAACTACGTAAAAGCAAGTTTTAAAACTATCTTTATTTTTGAAACAATTTTACTTGTTTCAATCATTGTATATAAAATAAATATTAAAGTTTACCATAAATTTAACGTATTTTTATAGATTTAAAGCATAAAAAGTTCTTTTTGAAAATTAGGTAATGAAAAAAAGAAAATGTTTAATATAATTACAATAAAAGATTCAGTATCAAACCAAGACCTTGTCATATCTACATAGAAATCACCCACATCCAAGAAAATTATTAAAAAATAAACTGATTCAAAACCTCAAACATTTGTTATTTAAAAAAATAAATTTAATATTCCAAGATATTTACAACCTATTATATTGTTCTACATGGGATTGTACATGTAAAACGATAAGTCATAGTCTTTCTATTACTCTCTAATATAATACAAGAGTATGTATTAAATAACAGAGTAAAAAACATAATTCTAAATGTGAGTTGGAATAGAAATAGAAGAGGTAGAATGTGAGAATATTGGATTCAGGTAAATTTAAGAATATTTGGTTGATTAGAAGTATTTGGATCTATTTTTGAAAAGTCTCTACTGATCATGCACTAAATTTAAAAAAAACGGGGTGAGATGAAATTTTCAGTGTGAGTCTTCTATTTATCAGTCTATCTAAAATGAAAATGTATTATAATGATCTACTAGTCAATATATTATCTTTTGTTTCAAAAAAATAATTATTTGTATAAGGTTCTTATTCTAATAGAGAACTCCATTACAATGTAGGAACTAGAGGATGTTCATTACAGTGTTAATTACATTAGAACTATAATTAATGCTCCAAAATATATCCATTGGGGATTTGAAAATACTCAACTACTTAAGTTATACATGGTCACATGGTCTTTACATAAATCATGATTACTTTTTCTCATGGTTACCTAGCATGGTTACATAACATAGTTACTTAAATGCTTTCACTTGGCAGGACTAATAAATTTTCTATTGTTTTAAATTTAATTATTATTATGGTAGGTATATCTATTCATGAAGTATGTACATTTCTTCATGGGATAGTTACACATCATCATGAGATAGCTTCATTGTTTCTCATAGCCTAATTTTCTCTCCACACAATCACTTAACTTCTTATTTTGCTAGGTTTATTTCTTCTCATGATAGTATCTTTGGTTCACACGACCACTTCACTTCTTCTTGGGGTTGGTTCAATAATTCTCGTGGTTAGTTGATTAATTAATAAAATCAATGCATTACAAAAACATAGTTAGTTCAGGACTTTGATAATTTATACTCAGTTTTCACATAGTAGATTGTTTGTTCATGCAATATATTGAATCCTTCATACAATCGCTTTCATTTTTAATCAATGGTAGGTTCAGTACACATGAAATCACATAATCATCAATGTATTATCACTATATTATTTTTATGGATTTTTTTTATTTCATTAACCATTATTTTATTTTATATATAGTCACTTAGAGTTCAACATTAAGTTACTTCCACATGTTCACTTGACCATCATGATCAGTTGAACTTCTTCACATGGTTAGTTCATTACACACGCTGTAGGTAGTCATGGTAACTTCAAGCCATAATTTTTTTATAATTTTGGATAGAAAATAGTTGAATATCATAAAACATTAAGTTCACTATAATTATAATAAACATGATTTTATATCATTAAAATAAGGAGGTTTTGAACTAGGAAAATAATCTATTCCGTTTTGAGGATCACAAATCAGGACATATAAAATGAGATGGATTGAATAAAAAAGAAGATATCTAGATATTAAAAAATTTCAAAGAATTAATATCTCATTTGTTTCAAATCCATTTATTTTGTTCAATTAATTTTATAATTTCTCCCCCTTTTGTTGTTAAAAAAAAACTGAAGTGAAGTTAAAAAGGAATAAGAAATAAATATTGAAATAAATTATAGCATGAGAAATATAAAGATGAAAATAGGTATTTAATTAAGATAAAATAACATTACAAAAAATTACAAAGGGATTTTACCTATTTGGAATTATAATAATATTTCAAATATGACACATCACTGATCTCATCAATATAGATATGATCCTTCACCTTAAAGGTTGAGGATAAGGAATGTTCGGTTGGTTGGGTAGGTTGTGGTATATAGGTTGTAGTAGGGTCATGAACTTCCATAAACCTATTTGTTCTTTAAATTACTCAATATCATTTCTCATAAGGTCTGTTTTAATATGGAATCTCGGATGAAGATGAAAAATTACTAAAGTGACTAGCCTTTCTATATCTTTTTCCCTGATTGGATTTATTGGGATTTCAAAACAAAAAAAACTATTCTTTATACATCCACATTAGATCAGATTTGATCTCATTCAAATTATCTCTTTCATCATATGATGTGGAAGGAATTGAAGGAGTATAAATAGGTACATGAGAAGATGAATCATAATCCATCGACCTTATATCACCCTTAATACCCAAAACTTTTGGTCCTATATATTGGACTTTGTATCCATAAACTATATCTTCATTAACATCTTGAACATATATGTGGATTGATCCAATATGTTTTGTCTCATTTAATTTCATAGGTTTTTCAACATTATAGGTTGGACAACAACTAAATATATATTCCAATGTTTTGTTTGTTGAAGGTATAACAAGATACACCAAATTTTTTCTATAGTATCAATTTTAGATATCAAAAAACTATCATGTACTCTTAGATAAAGGGATGGTGGTTCCAATATTTTGAGGTTGACTTCCCCAATTATCTCCATAATCCTCATAATTAGAGTAGTTTAAAACCATCATAACTAATCTTGGGAATTTCCCTCATGGAATGTAAATTTTTTATACTCATTATTAGAGTACCTCCAATCCCAGGAGACTTATCTAAACTAATCTATCCTCTAAAGACTCATCATAGTAATACCATTTGGTTTCATATATAAAACTACTAAAAGAAATTTTAGTATCAACAAGATCATTATACTGTAACTGTTCTTCATATGAGGATAAAGGTATTAGAGATTCAGGAGGTACAAAAGATATAGAAGGTGTGTCTTCCCTATCAACCTCATGTGATGCCCCGGATTCCTCATTCAAACCTACAATCTCAATTTCTTTATCATATTTATCTAAAACATGGTAAACATATTGATCAACAGAATGGTATTAAACAACCTCATCTGGCTCCATACCTACACCCACTAGATCCCTTATTCAAACAAGATAATTTATAGGATTAAACATCTCTTTAGTTTCTCAAAGTATTCTACACATTCTATTTTTAGGCTTTTAAATTTACTTTTATATTCATATAATTTTTTATGTCAGACATAAACTATTGGAGGAAGTGAAATTTTCCACCTATGAAGAAACAAACCTTTATTCTCCAATATGGTTGATATGAACTTGGGATATGCCAGAGAATTAAAATTTTATGTGGGTTTATTCAACTAATTTAAATGCCTCAACAAATACCTTGAAATTTTTACATGGAATACTTTTTCATTATGATTAAGAAAAAAATCTTGGGGTCTTAGGATAATAAACTACCCTTTTTGGGATAGATGAAATTCCTGATGAATTTAGCTAAAAAGACACACTCACAACTGATCACTAATATTTTTTTCTTATAGGAGTTATATTATCAGTTAGTTCATATAGATCATTTCTTAATTGATTATGGACATGATTTAATGGATAATTGTTTTAAACATTATAGTCATCCTTCTGAGGTAATCATATTCTCTTTTCGAAGTGTTTTAAAGAAAAGTAAAACTCTTCCCCATTCACTATTGTAGGAATGGTGTCACATTTATCCCAATGATTAAATTTTATATGTATAATAAATTACTTAACTATCCTGGAATAGATAAGTTTATCATTGTTCTCAAACCACTAATGCCATTATTAAAATCTGATCACTATTTCTACACTAGATACTTTCTATACAAGAGACAGTAAGCATTAACAAATTTTTCTTTACACATAGTTCGATATACCAAATATAGATTGTGTGACTTCACTAAAAAACTTGTAATACTTTTTAATTTATTCAATTCTATCATAGTAAACACTTTGGTAGGAGGTGTGACATGGAGGTATCATTTCACACTTGGAATTCTATTACATTGAGTCGATTTCTTAAAAGGATCAAGTTTGGTAAGGGGATTTGTTTAGGAAAGATGGGATTTGAGAGTATGTAATGTTTCAAAAATAAGAAATATATTTTAGAGAAAATATACATATCAATTTAAATTATAATTTTCAATTTTAGTTTAATCATGTTGGGATATAAAATAATAATATATTTAAGAAAAATCCTTTAAAAAAATTATGTAAAAAGATTCAAATATAATTTAAATGGTATATATACTAATTATAGACTCACGAAAATAGAGTCATTGTAGGTATACTGACCATGGACTCATGAAAAGTATATTTAAAACACATGTAACACCATGAGATTTTGTGAGATATTATTTTAGAATTAATTTTAAATTTTTTGTATTTTTCATTTCACGTGTCACTAAATATAGCTTGTGTTATATGAAATCACTAAGGTTGGTTTTCATTTCATATAACACCATGTTAAGAATATGCTAAATGAAACTCATAGATTATATTTTCATATATACTACAATTGGTTTGTATTTTGTTACACAAAACTCTATGTTCTTTTAATATCTTATATCACACGTAAGACTTAGTTTTACCATACTAAAATTTACTACTAATAATATTTTTAAAATATTATAGTAACTGTCATAAAGCCATTGGAATGGTGGTTATAAATAAGATTAATTTAATTCCGAAATTTTCTTATTCACATTCATATAATAATAATTAATTAATGACCAATTAATTATAAATAAAATGAAAACACTTTTTCAAAATATAAGAAATATTTTTGTAGAAAACTATATTTGAAAAAATTAAACACGTTTTACTTAAATAAATAAATTAAAAAAATTTGATAAATTATTTTTGTGATATATATATATATCTATATATATTATATTTATTCATGTATATAATGTTAATATCATGTGTTTTCTAGATAAGATATAAGAATAAATCCATTTTTTTAAAAAAATATATATATTCTCTCTAAAAGGTCATTTTACCGCATTTTAATAGTTCACCTATATTAAATATAATTTTATACAATATTATAAAATTTAATTGAAACAATTAACTTTTTTGGATATAGGAATATAAAAATTTACTTTGGGTGATTTTTTGGTATTTTTTGAGATGTTTCATTTTTAGATAAATCGTGAAAAACAGTGAATTTTTATAGAAAAATAAATATTTTTTCAATTTTTTATATAGTAAAATATATTCAAATTGGCTTTAAAGTATATTTACAAAAATTATACATTTATTAAGAATATTTATGTCATTAAAATTAACTTCTCGTTTAAATTGGATAAGAAATATGTAAATCACTTAAACATTTTCACATTAAAAACCAGTTGTCTCTTCCCGTATATGGTATTAATTTAAAATTAATTTATGATTGTCTTAATAAAATTTTATAAATTGAATTCCATATTTTTAATCATAAAAATTTATAATAATTTTAACTTAATATTAGATGAAAAATATTAGTTAATGTTATTAAAATTAATTGTAACGATTAAAGAAAAAACAAGACTACAAAATGGTTTAACATTGAATTAAAGGTATAAAAAAGTTCCTAAAATAGTAAAACACCCATTTTATGACCATATTTATACTTATACCACTAATTTATCTATCTTTTTTTGTTATTTCTGTATCTTGGTAGTTAGAAATGTGGGGAGCAGACAATTCTCTTAAGAATACAAAGTGTCTCCACTCCCTCTACTTATAAAAGGGTACTCACCTTCTCACATCCAAACACATCTCAAGACCTTTTCCTAGATAACCTATCCAAATATCTTAAAAACATAAATAATACCATACTTGAATCCTCAATTTGGGTAGGAAGAAAACCAATTTAGTCCTTTGGTTTAAACCAAAAGTAATTACCCATATAAGAGGTAACATCATTTAACAAGCACTTTTGTTTTCTTCTTTCTCCACCAAATAAATTATTATTTTTCTATGATTATAAAATAAAATAAGTATCATAAATATTATTATATGTATTTATTTTATGTTTCTAAAAAATACTACACACACTTCCATTAAATAGGATACATAATCATCAATCTTATGTATGGTGGACTACCACTTCAAGAACCGACATCATTATTTCATCCATTACCAACTTTTATGGTTAAAAATAATGATAGAAATATTATTTTTATATGATATATATTATATTAATGATTTTATTATTCTATAATTGTTATATAACTCATATTTTCAAGCTTTCAATTTTCTTGTAATATGATAACATCATTTCTGGATGTGTGGACTACCATCTGCTCAGAGCGATGTGATTCTTTTACACTTTACATGGAATTTATTAAGGTTGGGTTTTATAAAACTATATTATATAAATTAAGTAATAATTATACTTTAATTATAATATATATACATATATATATATATAGGTTATTTAATTTATTCCATTAGATATAAAAATAAAATGGAATAATCGTTCATGCGTATGTACGGTCTACCGTCACCATGAATGGTGTATTGACATTTAATATTTATATCATTTATATGTTATTATAAATAATTATATATTTAATATATATTATATTTATATCATTTTTTACATTTTATAAATAGTTTAATCATGATTTAACTTATAGGTTAATGAATAAAAAGTAAAATCATATACAAAAAACAAAGCAATTATTACCCTAAACACAACTTTAGCATAAAATTGTTAATAAAAATTTAATATAATGTCATAATGACATAATATATGTTATGATATAATAATATTGTTCCATATTATATTTATAATTAAAAAAAATTAAACAGGAGGTTTGAATGTGTATGAAGAAATATAAGACTTAAGGTAGGGGAATTTAATCTCACCTTTTATATAAGTGATATTCAATCCATATTCATCCATAGTTTCTTATATGTGGTCTATATACTTACCTATGATATGTTATATCTTGAATTTAATTTATTTAATTATATTAAAATATTTAATTGATGTTATTCTATCACGTATCTCCTGAATCAAAAGTTACTCAACTGGTAAGGGGATTTCTAGTCTCACTATTATTTCTATGAGACTTATGCCATATTCATCAATCATTTTTTTTGTGGTGTATATAATGACCATGAAAGTATACTATTATTAATATACTTATATTTATGGGTATTTATTTATCCATTTTATGATCTCTTGTTCATGGGGTTTATGGTTCCAAAATTTCTAAATTTGTACAGTAATTTTGTCTCAATTAGCTTTCTTCTACACACATGTTGTATTATACACCAATATTATTTTATGATGGGTATATACTACACTTTTCCATGTTTTACCAAGAATATAATTATTTAAGTTATATTTTATGATTCATGTAATGATATTATATAATATTTATTATGATTTAATGTCATTAAAGTGGTAAGAGTTAATTGCTACAATCTCATCGTGTATCAGGATAATTAATTATTATTCTCCTGTTGATGAAATATTATGATCCATATATCAAGAAATATCATTAATTTTCTTCTGCTATAGTTATTATTGTTATCATCATGTATTGGTACTATATTTTAATAACTTTGGTATATCCAATAATTAAGAAATTGTTTATAAGAAAATACAACTTTATATCTCTCTTTTGTCGGAAACGTGTTTCTTTTCAAAAAAAAAATATTTTAAAAAAATTGATTCAAAAATTTCTCTTAAATGATATTTTAATATCATTTTATAGGAAAAATATTTTAAAAATGTTTTTTGTTTAAAATTGTGAAATTTGTTTTTTAAATATTCTTTTATAATTTTAAATAGATTTTTGAAATGAAACGGGTTTCCAAATGTTTTATGTTTTAAAAAAAATTTAAAGAGGAAATGATATTTTAAATAAGAATTGTTTTAAATTATTTTTAATTAATAATTTAAATGTTTTCAATGTTTGTTTTGAAAGGAATAGAATTTGAAAATGTTTTATGTTTTGAAAATTATTTTTCTGATAACTGTTATTTCACAAAAGAAATGATCAATGCGATATTTCAAAATAATCCCCCATATAAGAACACTTATGTTCATATAGTTTATGATTTATTGGTAATGTTGTCTAAAAAACCATTATTACCATTTATTTGAATGGTTTATCCTAAAGATGACATGTTGTTTATGAAAGTAATTTCACTTACATAGGGTATACCATCATAAAATGATTGTAAAACTTGATTCTTTTCAGAATTTATTCAATGATGAAATTTTTATGAAACTTGTAACATTTCAATATGTTATTATAGAAGGAAATTTTTATGATACCCAATTAATTTAATGGGTTTTGGTATGGTGTTTATGAAGCTTCTCTCAATTCATGGTTTATTATTTGATGAATGTTTTAAAATTTTATGGTACATATATATATATGATTTCATTATGAGGTGGGTGTGATAAACATCTCCCTATAATGAATTGGGTAATGATTTATATCTCATGAGATAGACATGGAGGGAATGAGGCATGATGTTAGTTCATTATTATAGGGATGGAATAAGGAGTAAACTCGGTACAACAATACATGGTTAGAATGATGAGGGAAATTAGTCCACTAAAACAGTGAAAAATTTGTATATGATCCTAATTTAGTTATACAGGGATAGAATGAGGAGTGAAAATAGTTTAATAACACCAGGATGGAATGGGAAGTGAACCTGATTTAGTAATAAAGGTTTGGAATAATAAGTGAACCCAGTTCAGTAATATATGGCTTGAATAGGGTGTTATCTAGATTCAGTAATGGAATTTTTCCACTAATAAGTCCATGGGATCAAAGCATGACTAATAAGGTGGTTTGGAGAGTAAACCCATTCCATTAATAACTTCATGTAAGTATTCCTTGACTACCATGTAAATCATTTTATATGCTTATGCGTCTACCATAATTTCGTGGATTTTTCTTATGTTATTATTTCATGGGTCATGATCATGATTCCCTTATGATTCATGTTTTATGAACTTCCAGAATATATTCCATGACTCATGGATAGGATCTATGATATTTAGTTTATGAACCTAAAATTTTATTATCATGTTCTTATACACTTAGGTTCATGTTATGCTTACATATCTTACTTGTTTACCCTTATTTAACAACTGAGCCCACCCTTTATTATGTTTCCTTACCCGAAGGCTATAAAGAAATTTTTTAAGTAGTATTATGAAAGGGGAAGATATTTATGGAAGGATTTGGATATATTTCACCAATTTATAATATATTATGTTCCAAGATTACAAAGTAACTAAACTATTATAGTTCTATGACATGTATTTTTTTAATGTGCTGAATATTCATCTTAAATGATGTAATATAAATGTATATTAAGATTCAGTCTCTATAACAGATGTAAAATTTCATTATAGGTAGAGTAACTATGTGAATAAAGGTTCATGGTTAGTATAATGACCACAAGAGTAAATGTTCATGGTCAGTATAATGACTGCATGACTAACTGTTCACGATCACTTAAATAAACATATGAATAAAAAATCATAGTCAATTAACTGACTATGTTAATTATATTTCATAGTTACTGAAATAAAAATCAAAACATATATAATTCATAAATATATAATAAAAATTTAGATAAATAAAAAAGATAAAAAAATTAAATATTTAGGAATAATTGATCATCTGTAATTTATTTATGATATTATTTATTCTTTAAATATTCAATGGTTTAAAAAATTAATATTCTATATAATATTCTATAATAATTAATTCAGTATTAATACCACCCTTTTGAAAATGGTATCTCAAAATGTCATGTCTTACATAGATATGATTTTCCTTGGGTGAGACACAATATTCCTAGATATTTTAGTTGAACTTTTATTATCACAATTTACAAGGACATGTTAAAATTTATATATATCCTCTATTAATGTGTGTTTTATCTTCAAAATATGTTCATAAAAACGAACTATATCTATGCACTCTACTCCCACAAAATAAATTCAATAGTGGTATGCTTTTTTACTACACCAAGAAACTAGGGTCTTTCACAAATAGTGACTTGTTCAAAAAGTTCTTTTTCTATCTTACTTACAACCACCAAAATATTCATCAGAATAACTGACTAAATTATAATATTATCTTTATAGTAAAAAAGTATTCTAAATTGGTTATACTTTTTAATCATTTAAAAATTATTTTAAGGATATTAAAATGCGGTTCTTTTGTGTTTATTGAAAATGAGAATAGATGCACATCATAAACATAATATCAGGTGGATGGATGTTATGTATAGTAAACATCCAGCCACTCCTATTTAGATGGTTTGATCAAATTTTTTCCTCATTTCATCAACATCCAAATTAAATCATTTAATAATTATAGTTTCACTAACTCTGGTGTTGTCTATACCAAAACATTTTATAAGATCCCAAATATAATTTATTTGATTAAAAATTATTCCTTCATTAATTTTGAAAAATATGATCTCCAATGAAAAATTATGACTCTCCCATAAAACTCATTTCAAATTTATTTTCCATTAGTTTTGAAAATTTAACACATAAAAAGTTTTTTTGGTGTTCCAAAATTATATCATCAACATAGATTTTAACATCTAAAATATCATTATAAATTACGTAAATAAGTAATGTAGGGTCTACTACAAATTTTTTAAAACTTTAATAAATATAAAATGTGATGACACTATCATAAAAATTTCTTAGAGTTTATTTTAAACAATAAAATAATTTTTTTAATTTAAAAAATTTATTTGGAAGGTGAGGGTTTTTAAATCCGTGGTGTTGTACTACAAAAAATTCTAAATTATATAACTATTAATAATGAAAATATTGATAGCCATTTAATAAATTTTTAAATTTAAATGTGTTTCATTACATATTGGTATTATAATAGATTCAATTACTTATATTTGAGAAAATTTTTCATCATAGTAAATACCTTCATATTGAATGTATCCATGTGAAACATATCCTTATTTATTTCTAATTATAGTTCTAGACTCATCAAATTTATTCCTAAGAATCCAATTATGGCTAATGGTCAGGATGAAAATAGGTCTTTCTACTAGTTACTAGACTTTTTTCCTTTCAATACAATTCAAATCTTCATGCATAGTCTTTACCCATAAGTCATCATTTATTTATTCAGTGATGTTTTTATGTTCATGCTATGACAAAAAGGATTGATGATTAACCTGGTTTCTTGTAGAATATCTAGTATGAGTTCCACTATTTAGATCCTAATCTAGAACATCTAAGGTATTGTCTCTTTTAGTAATAATGGGTTTGAAGATAGAAGTATTATTTATTTCATTTTATTCTTTAGGTTTAGGATAAAAAAAATACTTATAAATGAATAATTTTTATATTTAATATTTTACATAACGTTCATTATTCTTTGTTGAGGTATTGATATTAAAATTGGAAATATTGTTCTCAATTTTTTCTATAGAGGTCTTAGGATCATGTGCATTTGTTTTATCTAATTTTAAATTTACATATTATTCCCCATGTTTTTTATTTTATTGAATACCCTTCATGATGAACTATTTATTTAATAACCAAAAAATATTCCTACATAATTCTTGGATGTGAACTTATCTAAATTATCCTTTGTGTTGAGTATAAAGACCATGCATCCAAAAACAGTAATGTAATTATGATTTAGTTTTATTATATACCATAAATTATATGGAGTTTTCTTTATAAGTGTTCTAACATGAAATATTTTGATAATATAGAAATAAATATTAATATATTCTTCATAAAAATAAATAGGTCGGTAAAACTCATTGATTATAGCATTCAATATTTCATTAAGAGTTCAATTTCTTCTCTCAATAACACCATTCTCGTACCGTTACCTAGGAGTGTAAACGTTGTGATTATATCCATGTTTTAATCATAATGATTCAAAACAATGATTTTAAAACTCTCAAACATGATCAATTCTGATTGTTATAATAATAAGTTTTCTATGGCTTGTTTTATATTTTTCATATTTGAAAAAAATATTATCATGCATCACTTTTGTGGGATAGAATAAATACCTAGATATAACTAGAAAATTCATCCACTAGAACATACAAATAGTTATTCCCATTTAATTTAGAAACTCTAAAAAGTGAAAATATATCCATGTGAAATAACTCAAGGTGTTTATATGTGGAAACTTCTTTCATTGGTTTGAAATAGATATTATGCTATTTTCATTTTTGACAAGGGCTACAAACATTTACGATTTAGAAGCCTAGTCTAGGAAGATCCTTAATAAATCCTTTAATAGTTATAATTTTATGTGTGTAACGGTTGAAATGTCCTAGTATTATATACCCTATACAAGATTATTTATGAGATACTTGAAAATAAGAAATAATTTTATAAAAAAATAATCCAAATCTACTGCTTAAATATCGTTATTGTTCAAGTCATTAAAAACTAAATATTTCTCCAAATCATATATTTTGAAAGAATTATTTTCAAACATAACATGATAATCATAATCACTAAATTTTGTGATTCTTAGAAGAATATGTTTTAAACCATCTGCAAATAAGACTTTAGAAAACCAAAACAATGATTGAATGACCAATTTGGCTAAGTCTAATTATATTTCATTTATCATTTTCACTAAATATAACATATCCACCAAACACCTTGATAAGATTATTAAATCTTTAGTAATATAAAATATTGTTTTTAAAACGTTCACTATCTAGATAACATAATTATTTACGAGAACCCTTCAAGTTAGTTTCCTACACTCATTTAAATAAGAATATATTTTTATAAACATACGTTTTTAGGGTCTAGAAATGTTAGTAATAAAAGAATCTAAAATCAAAATACATTTAATCAGTTTACATTAAATTGAATTTATACTTTTTGAAATGAAAAAATCATGGGGTCTATATGAATAAATATTTACAAATTTGGTAGAGTAATATATAGGAAGTAATTTAATCTTATAAATTATACTTTGACCATTTAGTTATCCAACACGAGTTGTATAATTTGGTGAAGTATATCAACTAAGAATCAAGGTTGATATTTCTATAACATTATTAAACCTTTTTTTATCCATTATGAGTTTCATATTGGATATTATGAGCACATTAAATTCTCTTAAAAATTGATAATTTTTTCTTTTTTCCATAGAAAGGTCATTTTCAAAATGAACAGGCATAACATGTTTCTTATTTAAACTATTATATTTACCCTTAGTATTATTTAATTTTCCTCCATAATATAATAATATGAAAATAAATCCTCAATGTTCATATTTTCAATGGGGTTTCCAATTTTAGAATTATTTGAGAAACGAATAGGTGGTGCATGAGTAGTATTTTGAATTTCTGACGCGTTTATCATAAAAAAACATGTTAGCTCTATCATTATTGTATTCTATACTCGAGTCAAAGTCACTTGAGATATCCTTATAGGCAATATAAGTGGATTTCAAAGATTTATTTGGGATTTTACTTCATCGTCATATCTTTTCATAAATTTCAGTTTTGCACAATCATCACTGATATTCCATTTTTTCTTTCAAAACCGGTTACTTACCTTGATTAATTCTGCTCCCTCTATTTCCCTTTTTAGTCATATTTTTCTCCACAATTTTTTTCTTGATTAATTTATTTTTTCATTATAAATTTTAAAATCTCTATAATTGTTTATAAATTTCCTCATTAGTTTCTGAAGTGGATTCACCATTACTCAAACATGTATATTTCATATTATATTTTAGATTTGAGTCATAAGTTTTAAAAGCTACTGAATTTATCATTTGTTCACCTTCTTCCCCTTTATTAACTTTTAGTTCCCAATAATACATAAAAAGTTTTTCAATAAGATAAATTATTTTTAGTTTACTTATATAACATGATTATCAAATAGAAAAAATGTATATATCTTCCTATCAAGTAAGAATCACTTTAATTTCTTCACATGATATTTTTATTTAATTTTCTTCCCATGCTTATGCTATGTGTTCCAAAATATTTTTAATCCTGAGATACATATCATAAAATTTTTATTAGGTTTCATTTTGAATGGATTAAATTAAATAGTATAAGTATTTATATGAATTTATTTAATGTTTTATGTTTATTCATGAGATATATCAAGTGTACCCCAAAATTAAAATATAGTTGAATAAGAATAAATTATATTAATACCATATTCTCCTAAAGCATAGTATACCACATTCATGGATTTAATGATAAAATAATATGTATACATAGGGTCACCACTCTAGTAAGCTCATGATTCTTTGGGTTTTCATATTTTCCCTTGATCATAGTCTAAATATTAAATTACATGCTCTATATATGGATTTTAATTTTGACCATCCATTGGGAATAACTGGTTCCATTAAAATAAATAGCTTAGTTTGTGGTTGTACCCACTTGGATATTTTTATACATAAAGTTATAATTTTTGAAATAACACAATTTTCTATCTTTTGGGTAAAACAAGATCACAATTAAATGGTTAAATATATAAATAGATATTCCTTTGATACCAAATACTGGTCAGAGTGGACAACTCAAGAGGGGAGGGGAGAATTGATTTTCTAATTAAAAATTCTATAAAAAATATTTAAAATTAAATTAAATAATTTATTAAATATTTATTATTAACTAAATTAGTATAATTATATAATTTTACCATTGGAGAAACATCTTAAAATATTGATCCTAAATTAGTTAACAAAATATTGAAATTGCTTTAAAATTCAAATTCAATTTTACATGTAAAAAAACACAATATCTAATAAATAATTGAAGTTACCAATTGATGTAATTTATTTATATAGTTTTTAGAAATAAAATAGGTTTTTTAAAATAGAGTAAATAAAAATAATTAAATACACAATGGTATTAAAACATGAGGTCTAATATCAAAATAATACATATTCATCTCCACATAAAAATCACCGGCTTCAAAGTAGTTTATTAATGAATAAAATTATCCACAATTTGACCATGGGTTACATAAAACAAATACACATCTATAGTAAAGGATACACATATAATTTCTTATATTTCCATATAGGATATAAAATATAAAAATATAGTTTTTAAAAATTTCCATCATCGTAAATGATTCTATGTAAAAGAATAAACAGAGTAAAACTAAACACCACACAAAATACATGAATGAATAGAAAGTGAATAAGGTAAAAGTCAGAATATTCGAAACAACTCTATCTAATATACTTTATTTGATCAATAATATTTAGATATATCTTCAAATAGGAATAATTGTGATTGAATTGAATGTTTAGGGTAATAGAGTGTCATGGAATATTCAGAGCGAGTCCACTATGTATTAGTACATCTTACCCACACACATCCCCTAAATCTATTATTCAAAATATTATCCTATATTTCACCAAAAATATTTTCCAAGAAAGGTTATTTTTAGTAATGTGAACTCCATCACAAGGTATCCATCAGAGGATATTCATTGGACTCATAATTACACCACCTCTTCAATTAATTCTCTAAAAGGTAGTAATTGGGGAATTAAAAATACTACACTTTTTATGTAGGACATTATTACATAGTCTTTACATAAAGCATGATCACATTGACTCATGGTTACTAGGTACGTTTTCATTCCACAATGAATTTGACACAATAAATTAGAATAATAACTTCATTTTTTATTGTAGTCACTTGATTTCAACTTATGGTAGGTAGAACTATTCATGAGGTAGGTATATTTAATCTTGATTTAAGTAAATTTATCTATACAGTAGAAGCATTTATCCTCATTTTAGATTATTTTATTCACACATTAACTTCAATTTTTCTTAAGTTATGTTCATTACGTATCATGGTAGCTTCTTTTCTTCACACTTGCTCTTCACTTCTTCTTGTGATAGGTTAAATTCCTATACCTGTCACTTGATTACTTAATGTGGTCACTAAATTAAAAAAAACCTTTAGATCAAGACTAAAGAGAAATTATAATAACCTTTCACATGGTAACCTCATTTTTCATGTAGTATGTTGAATAATTAATCTACAAACTGGTATTTGTAACACATGGTACGTTTAGTACACGTAAAATCACTTAAACTTCAACACATGGTAAATTTATGACAGGAATTTAATTTTTTCATCTAACTCATTGTCAATTTATTGTACATGAAATCACTTAGTGTTCAATAATTGGTTACTTTAACTTGGCCACTTGACATTCACAATCAATTTTACTTCTTGACATAGTAAATTCATTAAACATACAGTATGTAGTCATAGAAACTTCTTGAATTATTCAGTTTTAGTATTTTGTCCAAAAATATTTTCCTATCCTAAAATATTAATTTTATTGAAAATATAATAGAAAAGATTTGAGATTAATAAAATATGTAGGAACTAGAATATACCTATAATTTACATTATGTACATAGATTTTTTTTCTTTTTTATTTTTACATATTTTTATGTCTTTTATATTGACAAGTATATTCAAATTGCATTTAATTTTTTTTGGGTTTTTTAATTATTTTAGAGTCTCCTTACATATTTTAATCCAAAATATATTCTTTAGAGATGGTTTATTTAACAAATATTGAATTTCATTTATATTAAACCTCAATTTATAAAAGAGATATGCTCTAAATCCTTTATATACATGGGGGTTTTGGTATAGATCATAGGGTATGATATAAACATGTCATATGATATGACACGTATAAATCAAGGGTATGCGTTACCTCTTTGTTTTAGTATATCTTATTTATTTACATGATATGTCGTAATAGAATTAAATGACACTTTATTTAACTTCTAAACCAAATCGTAATACAAAATTGGGAGATATCACATGATGTATTATTGCAAGGTATGCTATATACAATAACCTATGATTTTGGCATCTGAATGATTATCATTTGGAATTTCACCACATAATCTATCATTGAAGAGGCATTTAATAATGGGTAATTCTTTAGAGTTAGATATATTATTGCACAAGATATAATAAATGGTTGTTACATTTTGTTATATGTTATAATGCGTGAGTAAATTCATTAATTTCCAAGGATAATTTTTGGGGGCCCAAAAAATGAAATTAAAACTACATGATATACTTTTGGTTTCTCAAAAATGAATTTATGAAACTATTTAAAACATGAAGGTCACTTTTTTCCACACTTTCTCTATGAGGTGATAGAATGTTGTTCTGTGAATAAGATCCCAACTTAATGGTTGAAAATTCCACAAGACATGGATACCTTTTGAGGCGTCATGTCATTTTGATCCCCCTTGGTGATATTCTTCAAACTCGTTCAAATAATAATAAGATGGGTTAACGAAAAATTTATTACAAGTTACACATATAATATCATTATATATAGTTTTTCATGGTCTTATTTTTCTAACATGGATATCTTTATTTGGATTTATTTTATCACCTACACTATACCTAATATCATTTCTTGGATCGATTTGAAACCATTAGGTGTATCAGAGAGAAGCAAGGGTTTAATACATGAAATAATGTAGGAAATAAATCTTTTGAAATAATATTCCCCATAATATTACAGTAATAAAATATTGATCAGTATAAAATCCTCATATGCAAATTATTCATAGAATATGACTCCTGTATGTCATATTCTATGATTTCATAAGTAATGTTTAAAAAGAGAGTATCATATAACCTTTATGATATCTCAATAAACTATACAATATGATTGCCTATTGTATTTGGTGATAGACTTATTAGTAAAAAATAGAAGTTATAGTGGGAAAAATATTTGATACATCAAAGATATCAATCAAATTATTTTATTTACCATCAATTATAAAACATGATTGACAAAGAAAAAAAATTATTTTCTCATTTATGAAAGATATTTTCTTATTGATAAAATTTTAATAAATAATAGTAAAATGTATTTAGGGTAAATTTATAAATTTATAAATTGTTAATAAAATTATTAATTATACAGTTCTTATAGTTAATTAAACGAATTATTATGAAACATTTATTAACAAACATTACATAACATTAAAATATAATATATAAAAAAAATATTTTATCAAATAATATTACATTTTAATGAATTATATCTGAAGTATTTATTTATAAATAATAAGCATCATTTATTAAGTTTTTATAAATTAAAAAATTAGGTTACATATAATGTATTCATTTTTAAATATCATGAATTTTTAATAATACTTTA
Source organism: Viscum album (assembly GCA_963277665.1). Taxonomy (NCBI): domain Eukaryota; kingdom Viridiplantae; phylum Streptophyta; class Magnoliopsida; order Santalales; family Viscaceae; genus Viscum; species Viscum album. The sequence continues at coordinate 1,283,059,651 of OY728136.1, read as the reverse complement.
TTTGAATTATTCCAATTAAGGGACTTATTTTAGATTTTATTTAGACCATATTAAAATATGTTTGATGATTAATCTGTTAAAGGTTTAAATAATTTTATTTATATGATATTTAGATTATTTAAGGTGTTATCATAATAAATATTACTTATAACAGGTTTATAATTCATAAAAAATAATCTATTTATATAAAATAAATATAATGTATAATATTAAGGATTTAATATTATTAAATTAACATAAAGTGTTTATGTTCAAGATTGTGGAATTTAAACAATGATTTCATTATTTAAAAAGTTTTTATAATTATATATTTTTTTGAATTATTGATAAATATTAACCCCCATGTTTATATATGTAAAAAGTTCTTTTATTTTGAATTTATTCCATTGTTTAATATTTTTGGATATAATTTTTTTATATGTTCAATATGTGCATACATAATTTTAAGTTGATAAAATAAATCAAAGATATTATAGACAAGTCTAATTAGTAACATTATTTGTATAGGAATGGTTTTAGTCTCTATATATGTTGACATTTATTTAAAATTAAATTTGTTTGATTGAATTTAGTTATCGAATATAATTTACCAATACAAGATGATATAGTTATAATTAATTGTATTCCCTCTTTTGTAATGTATCTATAGATAGAGGGACATTGGGTCAGAATTCCCACTAACCTGGAAGATTATTCCTTATTCTAGAACTATAGAAATTTCCATTATGTGGACCAGAGAATAATCATAAATAGATTAAAAATTTATTATAATTTTATACCGTTACATGAAATGTTTATGAACCTTTTTTGTAGAATAAATTTTGACATGTGTAAATATATTTTCATTCTATTTATTAGTGAGTAGTTTAGGTTACCCAAACATGAATACTTGTATATTACATTATATTATATAAATATTAATTTCATATCAAAATTATTGACACCCAAGAACCTAAAGGTTTAGTGTTTTTTGAGACAATATACATAAAAAATTTATTCTAGATTATTTTAAACATCTCCAACAAATAATTTTACATGATATACTTTAGAAAAATCATACAAAATAATATTCTTCACAACATAGGGAGTATAAACATAAGAAATGGGGATCCAAGATGCCCAATAAGTGTAAGGAATGAAGACTATTAGTGAGAATAATATAAGAATATGGGTATCATAACATGATCATAGTCAAATAAAAATATTATTAGGAGATCAAACAAAAATAAATATGGATAAAAAGGCATAAATCATGGATCTAATTATAGCAGAATCCATAATACAAAATAACATGTGTACGATTATAAACATATGAATGTAAACCAAACATAATCATATAAATCATTACATAGTGGATAAATCATCATGTTTCTACCTACCATAGTACATAGGATTAGGAATACAATTCCATCCCCCCATCAAATAGTTGATTATGAATAAAATCAATGCCTCCCATGATTATCATAAGAGATATCATACATTACCCAATCAATTGGATGAATATATAACTTTAATCCCACCATTCACATTATCAAAACCATACATATGTGTACAATTAGAACATTAATCCATTCATATTTGAAACATAACATAATTAACTCATAGAAAAGATACGAGTATCATGATAATTTATATAGAACATTTCATAAGTCTCCAAGATAAATAAGGTGGATTGGGATATAACAACATATTCCTAGTTTAATATAATAATCATCAATGAAGGGTAACATAAATGAAAAACAATTTTTATGATTATGGAATAAATCACATAGAAAAATAAAAATAAATACCTATTTCTTTTTTAAAGTCATTAATAATTAATATAATTTAGAAAACTATTTTATTACATGTAATGAAATATTTTTAAAGTAGAATACATGTAATAAGAATAAATGTTTTCACATTGAAAACATTAACAAGTGATTATTTTCACAATTTTAGTAAATGTAAGACAAACAAAAAACGGTAAAAAATAAATTTAAATCATTTAAAAAGAAATTTAAATATTATTAAATATAATCAACCAGTTTTAAAATACTTGATAAATATATCCATAGAATATCTGATTAATATTGATATATAGGAAAATATTATCGACAAAAAAGAAGTGGCGGGGTCAGTATCAAATACTGGAATGATATCAAAAAAATTATTTACTAAGGTTACTGAAATTAAGAGAGGATATGTAAAGACCAAGTAATAATAATAATAAAATTTTTTTTGTGCTTTAGTGATAATTTTTAGACAAATTTTCCTCACATGAAAAATCATTCATAACAATCTCAATTTGAAAATGATATTGGAAAGAATCCCATAAAACATTAGATAAATTTGAATAAAATGGAATTGAAGGAGAGAAATAGAAATGTATTTTTAAATAACATTAATTTCAATAATTTTAATAATTTTTTTTTCCATGGAGTAGTATATACACCATAAAAAGTAAAACTACTGGTGAGTATGAAATATGCCTAAAAAATCGATACAAGGAAACCATATCCTCCACCCATATTTTCCATTTAAGATAACATCATCTATCTTAAACATAACAAAATTAATTAATTATTTAAGAACATTATTCACATATATATACCTTTTAAATTATTTTTTATAATCATTAATTATAAATTTAATAGCTATTTATGGTTCATTTTCACAATTGGATGTTAGTAATTTTAATTGTTTCACACATTCTTCATAATGATGATTTAGAACCCCATTATTTGATATTATGTTCATCATTAAAGATTATAAATATATTTAAATCATTTTGCATCAATGATTTATTCACTCTACATTTTCTTTTTATGGAAAACATGGACAAGGTCGAGCAAACAAGATCCATGTTGAGCTTGTTTTAGGTAATTTACTAATATAAATAGATTAATTTGTAATGGATAATAATTCCTAAGTTATATTAATAGAATCAATTTCATGATATTTATTACTCATTAATATAATACATATTTATCAAATATATTTTATAACCATCCATTTTTGGTGGTTATGATGAATGAAATATTCTATTCATAGAGGTGGCAGTCTACAAGTAACTCTAGTGGGATTTTCATTTTTCAAATGGTTGGATAGAAGTAGAAAATGGTTATTAAATTAATATAACTACAATTTAGTTTACTTATGATAATGAAGTATTTATTTTACCTTTATAAAAATGTACTTTTAGGTGCTATAATAATAAATAATGGAATATAAAAATAAAATTAGTGATTAGGATATTTTACCTTACTCATTTGAAAAACTCATTTAAAATTTTGATTATGCCTTTGATGGGTGGTATTTATATGAGATCAGGACCTCTACGATGTTTCAAATTTTATTATGGATGGATTTGGGTAGTTGTTCATTTAACTTATAGGACTACTAATTGAGGTGATGTGGGGGTGGTTAAGGGGTCCTTTTATAGGTGATACGAGTGGCATTTTGGAAATAGACTATGCACTATTCTAGAAAAGTGGCTTCAAAGTTGATAACAATGAAGGTGGGATATGTTTTTTTCAGTAAATAATCAACCATTTTTTTAAGTTTTTATTGATATATTGATTTTTTTCCTAAGTATTAACCCAATTTCATTATTTTATATTTTTTAATGTAATTTATTTTTAAACATAGGTATGTTATTTTTTCAACTAAAAATTAATTTATTTTATTTATGAATTAAAATCTATTAATTAAAAATATTTTTTAATATTAAAATTTTAAAATTGATAAAAAAATGGAAGTACAATAATTGAAAGATGTATAAAAATAGTTTAACAAAAAATATAACTTAGGTTCTAAAATTTCAAACTTAAACCTTTAAATTAAAATTAATTTTTTATAAATGTATAATATTAATTATAAAATATATATTTGTTAGATAAAAATGTTTCATAAGTCTTTATATAACATTTATATCATGGTAATGTCATTAAATAATAGTATAGGTAAAAAAATATATTTTGTACTATCTATTTAAAAATATGACTTTTTAGAAAAATCTAAAAAATTCACCATAATATAATATTGGCAGGATGAGTCCAAAAATGATGTTCATTTTTTAGCTCCAAAATCTAAAATTTATGAACTAAAATTTTAAGTGGAAACATAAAATATATTAGAAAATATTTTTATAGGAAAATAATTTTTTAAAATAAAAATTGGTCTTATGATTATTTAATATAAATTAACAATTAAATTATTGTTAATATATTATTCCTAAAAAAATAAATTTTAACACTATTTGATGATAATATATTTAGTTCTATAAAATAGAAATCCATAAGAAAAATTTTTTTCATTTAAATTTATATTTTATGAATAAATTGATATTATTTTTTACTTAACTATAAAAATTATTTTAATAAATGAATTTTTATTAAAAATGAATTATATTTTTCTTTCAAAATATATATATAAATTTAGTTACATATTTTTATACCCTATAATTAAATGGCTATATTACAATAGTAATAATTCATACATATAATTTTATCATAAACTATCATAGTTGATCTTAGTTTAGTGATTCATGTGAAACAAGCTAAAAAATTAATTAAAGGAAATTATATTTATAGATTCATTGGGTGATACATTCATCCCCTCTGAAAAATAATTTCTACCCCAAGATTTATTACTCTCATGGAATGAAATGTAGATACCTCTACATTATCACTTATTCTGGTTCACATGTCAGTCACTTAAACTTATGATACATCTAAAAAACTATAAACAAATTATTAATCTTATTTCATAGTATTTTATATATAAAATAAATGATTTAGAATGGTTATTCACTACAAGAGAGATCTTGTTCCAGCTATACGAACTCAGAGTTTAGAATATGTGATGGATCATGTATGTGTTTCCTCAAAATTGCTACATTAAACACATCATGTACCTAGAATTGGTTGGTAGGAAGTACAAGATAACAATCCACCATCCCCACATGGTCAAGGATTTCAGAAGGACCAATATATCTAGATCATAACTTCCCCTTCATTCTAAATTTCATAAATTATTTCTTTGAAATATTCTTGTGAATAATTTATCTCTAACATTAATATCCAAATATCATAGATGGTTTACTATATGACCCTTTAGTCAACTTGTCACATCTTTAGTTTGAAACAAAATATTTTGTATATTCTCTTTTATCTATTGAAAACATCAAGGTCCCACCAACTTACATTCCCATAAATCTGACACACATGATTTTGTTCTAAAAAGTTTCCCATAAATAGCCTCATAGGATGACATGTGATTAATATAATGAAAAATGTTTTTGTATATGAACTCTACAAGAGGAAGGTGATGATTCGAAACTCTTTTTAAATCCTTCATAAAAGATCTCAGAATATCACTAAAGTTTTAATGAACCATTTTGATAGACTATCAATCTAATATTGGTAAACAATATTGAAGTTTAACACAATATACAAATTTTATTGAAAAATTCTCCAAATATTTGAGGTGAACCACAAATTTGAAATTGATAGAATGGAAAGTGGTACACTTTTTATCCTTAAATATTCCCTTGTATATATTATATATTTTAATTTAGTAATTTGTTTTGATAGAAAAAAAAATTTACTGAATTCGTAACGATATAAACTATAACCCAAATTACATTATGGGACTTTAATTTTTTGGGTAGTGCTACAATAAAATCCATGATTATGTTCTCACATTTAATTATTGATTTGTGTAATGGTTTCATCACCCCGTTATAAATTTTTCATTCAGATTTATCTTTATGGAATACCAAACATTTGGATTTATATTATGAAAAATTCCACTTCATGTTATCCTTAAATAAATTCTTTTTGAGATCACGGTTAATATTACGACTTCTGAGATTATGTATAATAATGATCTATGTACATCATCAAAAAAACCTTCTTCAAATCTAGTATTTTTGGAAGATATATATGTATATATATTTCTTAAACCGTATAATTTTATTTTTATAAATATATAACTAAATAAGATTCCCTACCTTATTCTATAGCTCTACATAATCCTTTTGTGACTTTTTTTATCTTATCATGGATAGAAAATAGATCCTTAATTTTGTTATGATAGTATTTCTATCTATTCATTATAATTTAATGGTTTTCCTTTTCAAATCGATTATTTTTTTTAATTCCTCATAATGGATAGGTTAGCATGGTCTCTTCTACTAAGAACATTGAGCACCTTGTTTTCCTTCCTAAGGTGGTAATTTACTAAGAAATCATAGTCTTTGATCAGTTCCAACTGTCTCCTTTGACAAATTCTCTTCTTTTTTTATGTGGGAGTTTAATTTATTCTATTTTGGTTGGTATATATACCACACATTTCATCATAGTTATAATGATACCAAATTTCTAATACAAAGTATAATTTTTATAGCTCGAGATCATTCATTGGGTAATTGTACTCATGAGTGTTTAATTCATGTGACACATATGATATCACCTTGTCGTTTTTCATAAAGACACATCTGAAACCCAATAATGAATCATCACTATATATTACAAACACTTATCCATTATTGTTTAATGTAATTATTGGTATGGTGGAAAACATCTTCTTTAGATCCTTGAATCATTCCTTACATTATTCCATATAGAGATACATCACATCATTTAATGTTATATTTGTTAGGTAATTTTTAAATAATGAGAAATTTATTACAAATCATCCATAGTATCCCAATAAACAAAGAAATAGTTAGGTTTCTATAATAGTGGTAGGTCTTTCACATTTATAAATCACTCCAATATCCTATGGATATATAGATATACCCTCTCTTTTATGATTACATGACCCATGAAGGATACTTTTTTCAACCAAATTTAACACTTCTGGAACATTATACATAATTTTTCCTTTTATATGGCCTTTATAAAAATCCTCAAATACTCTTTATATTATTCCTTGATCTTAAAAAATATAAAAACATCATAAATAAAAACTAAAAAACGTTTTTCAAGGTAGTATATAATTACTATGTTAATAAAATCCATGAAATGATTAAGGGTATTTGTATGTATGAATGAAATATCTATGAATTCATTATATTATCAACCTTTGGAAAATATATATTGTCCATATATTCCCTTTTCACCCTTAATTGATAATATTCAGTTTGATGGTAAATATTCAATAAATATTTATATCCTCATATTTTATTGAAATTATCATCAATATGGGGTATAAGATAATTTTTCTTGATCATGATATTTTTATGTTCACAATAGTCATGTAGAGACTCATTGATGCATCCTTTTTCTTAACAAAGTCAATTCACATCCCCTGTAGAGAATCGCGAAGGCATATAAATATATTATCAATACTTTCTTACAGTTAATTATTAAATTACTCTTAGTAAACAAGATATATTATATAAGGATTATTTGATATAAACAGAACACAAATTACAAGTTTAATTCAAAATATAACCTCAGGATTTATGGGAAGAGTAGGAAATTCCTCATAAAATAACTCAACATATTCCTGCAAAATAGTAATATCTCCAATGATGTTTTCTTTCATAAAAATCTAAATTGGATAAACCCTATGATTTGGTATTAATACCCATATAATGGAATTAATTTCATTAGGAAGTTCATAATTATGCTTTCATTTTTAAATATTTGAGGGTTGATTCAGGATAATAACTGTGACTTCTCTATCATGAAATTAATACAAGATCAATATAAATAGACACATTACATGCATAAATTAACAAAATATTCTAAAAAATAATGTATTATAATAGTGATATTTAAAATATTCAAAAAAAACTTCTATTAGAGAGGGTTTGTAGACATGAGATGCTGTTTCAAACCACCAGTAGTTTTCACTACAAATTCAATATCAAATCATTAGAGAGGTGATATTACATCTTTATAAAATATTATAGATATAAAATTTTTTTTATAACCATAATAAAATATAAAATTTATAGTTCTAAAGTGTATTACATGTGTACTTTTCCCCACTTTATTTTCATGACCCACTTTCATAGTTGTGTTAACAAAAGTTTTCCCTTAATCCATTATATTTTGTGGTTATAAACATTGATTTTTCTCATTAACACTTATATTTTTTCACTAATAATAATTATGTCTATACTCCATGAAATTAAAACAATGGATTGTGGGTGGAACATTAGTAATAAATTTAATTCCCCCTTTCATTAACTAATATATTTACCTTTCTTTGATAATCACATAAATAATGGACTACTTTCAACATGAAAAAACTATTTATAACAATATAAGTTAATTTAAAACTATGTTTTCAATATTTTAGGTATAAAATAAATTATCCCCAAAACCATGAGAAGAATGGAAGTCTTAAATATCCATTTTAACCTCAAGGTCACGTCAAAATATTTCTTCATTGTTTCTAAAGTCTCTTATAGATGACATATTTTGAATAATTTGTTTTAAGGCATTAAATCATTATTATATCTTACTTTTATTGTTTTAAATAAAACTAAATGTATACATTTCATGTCACATGATGTTTGATTCTTATATACCAATGGAGTTTTCCTTGGTTTCTTTTTCAGTTCCTATAATTCTAATTAATTTTTTATGTGAAGAGTTATTATAAAATATTTAGTGAAGAATAATTTCATTAAATCATCTTTCTATAGTGATTCGACTTCACCATTCAAAGTAATATTCTTAATAATGTCCCACTATTGTCTAGGATCACCTTCTAGATGATAAATAACTAAAACAACCCTCTCATGGATTGATAACTAGAGAATGTAAACTATATTTTCTATTGCAGAAATCCACTACTCAATAGTTAGTGGTGTGGAAGACCTATTAAAAGTGGGTAGTCATTGAGGCATACTGTACTTGATATCATTTTTTATTCCATGGTGCATTCAATGGATCAACATGGTTCATCTTATTATTCATATCTTGGGAGACCTATTAAAAGTGGGTAGTCATTGAGGAATAATGTACTATCACATCCATTGTTAAATTGTTATATCATTTCTCCATTAAATACATAAATAAAATAATATTTGGGATGATAATACATAAATTAATAAATTCATTGAAAATTAACTACGTACATGGAATAAAAAACTCATCAATAATGTGTATACCCTATCATATGGATCACCAGGTTTCTATTTAGGTTATCCATGGCCATTTCCTATTACTTTTTATAACATAAATATATTCAAATCCATTATAATAATTCATAAATTGAATGTGAATTATTAAAATCATATCCCTTGAGAGTGATAAACAAGGTGTAGAGTTAGGCCCACTTTTTATTCAGAGAGTGAAGATCAATTTTATACTCAACAATTTTTTTAGGGTTATTAACCCAATGTGAATTTGTTCTAGAGCCTGTAAATTTTTTTTTATGTTCATGTAGTTATTTAATTGTTAATAAACCACAAATTTTTAATTTACCAAAATATTAGGATTTTTTTATATTTAGAGTTATAGTTAAACTTTTCCTGAATTATATCTAATATTAATCCCCAAAAATAACTAAAACAAACTTTGATACCAATTGATGTGACCGAAACATACATACAAGAAAAATACATTATTTTATATACACATTCCTTTTAATTTTTAATTATTCACACCAATAACCCATAGGTTTAGTATCATTGGATACTAGATAAAAAAACTAATTCTATAATATTTTCCACATATCCCAAACATTTTATTAAATTCTATTCATTAGACACATCAAAAAAATAATATTTTTCAAAACCTATGGAATTTAAATATAATAAAGGGTGGAATCAGATAATCTGTAAGGGTGAACAATTAATATAATTATTAAAAAATATTAGAATATGTTAATGAGAATATAATCACTATAACAACCCATTACATAAATTTAAGTAGTCTTGACTCTTGTTTTGATTCCCTTTTCTGGGGTGCATTTCATGACTTTCAATGATATAGGAATTTATCAAGGAAATGATCTAATGTTTTGGGATATATGTTTTATTTTTTAAATGTTCGTGGGTATAAATGTGTCAAAGGCTTTAGAGGGTGCGCATTGGGCTTGAGTTGAATTGGAGGCCTTATGTGTGGTTCGGTAGTGGGATGCAAATCGGCACTAGTCGTAAACAGAATTTACATCATAAATCCTTGGTTTACAATTTAAAAAATTTAGTGGAAAAAATATATGAGAATATATTATAAACAATTATTATTTACATCTCAAAGCATGAGCTTACATCATAAACATGTCACTTAGTGTGTTTCTAGCCTAATGCGATGCCTTTTTCAGCATATATACAATGTGATGAAATTACATTATAAACCCCTAAATTTTGACATAAATGACTCATGACCAGTGGTTTTATTCTTTTTTCTTTCCTATAACATTCTTCACACAATTCACTAGCCTTCTCCTTGGATGCTCAGCTCTTTTAGGGTGATTTTGTGAGATTTTTTGTGATATCCCTCTTTCTCGATCACCCTCTTCGGTGTTTAATTTTTTGGAAGGGTTTTTAACCTTATCTCTAGGTAAGATACCATTATATTTCTTTATTTACATTGTTCATGATAGTGAAATTGGATGTGTTTTTTAATCTGAATACAGTTTCTTTTGGATTTATATCAAGCCTTTACAGTTTTTTGTTAGGCCCTTTCTTTTGTAGAACTATCTTCTTGATTCCAATATTTGTTTTTATAGGTGACTATGCATAATACATTATAGAGGTTGATGTCTCTATATAAATGTTTAATTCATTAATTTCTATATGGTCTTCTAAATTTTTCTGATTTATTCTATTAAAATGAATGATTTGATATTAGAGTTGATTTTTTAGATTAGATACATGTCTTTAATAAATGGGTTATCCTTAACAATAGATTTATAAACAACAAGTGTTTGATTATATTATTTAAATGGTGGTTTTTATTTTAAAATAGGATTTCATGACACAAAGAATAATATCATTGATGGGAATATGTTTTATTAAATTTGAGAATTATTTTTAAATGGATTTTAAAAAACATAGTACATTGAGTAACCTTGGGGGCATTGAGAGATATGCCTATCACTCTTTGGGTGTGTAATTACACATAAGGATTTGAGTTACTTTAGTGTGTGGAATTAAAATAGAGGTTATATTGGTTAGATATAGCGTAATCCAAGTTTAGTGCCTTTCTTTAAAGTGTATCACATATTCCCATGGCTTACAACTCAAATGGTGTGCTTTTTCTATTTTGATTGGTTTATCACATGATGATATTTTCATAGATATTTTCTCACATGGTTATCATATGGTGGATCCTTGGTTGGTTTTATAATTATTTCATTTAATATCTCATGTACATGATATATTATTGGATTTGGTGAATATGGTATTATTTTTTGAAAAAAGGATGTTTTAAAAATAGTTTTTTATAAAAAATCATTGTAAAATGGATTTGTTTTATTGAAAGAGATAATGAATTATTGATATTTGAACAAATATAGATTCAATGTTGGTATGGTATTGGGATTTTTCTAACACACTACATTTTTTACTTTAAGAAGTTTTATATGATTTTTAGGACATAGTTAAAGGGAAATGAATTATTTAGAATTATAGTTCCTCATATTGGTCGTCACCTTCTTAGTAAAATGGATTAGTGGTGACTGACAGTCACACAATGATTTTTTTTATACTTGTAATGTTTTATATTTTTATTTTATCCTGTTTAACATAGTGTTTTATGTATCTTGGATATATTTCCTTACTTTTTATTTGTATCTTATTAGTTTTCCTTGTTCATGTTTTTACATGAGACATTTTTTTCATTCTATTATAATTCTCTATATGGTGGACCACTTTAGGTTTTTGGTTTAGTTGGTTAGGGTTGGTTCATTACAAAATTGGTATCATAGCCATTACCCATCCCTATGTGTTGTGAAATTTCTTGGGTTTAGTTTAGTGTCCTTCGTAGAATAGAGTTAGGAACATTAGAATTCTGATAGTAAGTTTAGGTTGGTTCTTAGCCAACTCACTTTTTTTGTAATAATCTGAGCAACCACATGTTGTTAGGGATTTTTTTCAATGTTGTAACATGATATTTGAGGTTTTTTTAATAAATTATATTTATGGTGTATTTAAATAAAACTATTTCTATCTTAGTTAACTATCTCTTGTTTAATGAATTCTTAATTTCATTAAAATCATGTTGTTTTGAGACAAAATATATGAATTTCTAGAAGTTTTTCTTATGATTTTATAATTTTATCGTTATCTAATTAGTTTTTGTATTATTTTTATCAAACAATTAAACCTAGAAGATATCATCCTAATTAGATAGTAGAAATTTCAAGATAGGTGTTGTAATAAAACCCTCATATAGACACTTCATTCATGGAATTTGTAATCAATACTATTCAGAATCTGTGTTGAGATGGTGTTAGGAACCTTGGACGAGCTACATGGAAAGGCACAAAATTTTCTAAGAATAATCCAACCATAGTCCATGGTGACAAAAAAATCCCATGAATATGAGGAGTGGGTTGAGTGAATTGAGAGTATATTTATCCTTTTGAAGACATAGGAGGAATATATGATGGGTTCTCCAGGTATATGACTGATAGATTGGGTTGTAGGTGGTGTGAATCTGTTATAGAAGACATGTCACTTGAATATCATACTTGGGATTCCTTAAAAAAATATTCAACTACCTGTTTTATCCTGATATGTTACTTATAGAATATACATAAGAGTTTCCAACCATATATCAATGGGAGCATACCATTCTAGAGTATTCCAACCACTATGATGAGTTAGTGAACATGGAACATTATATTATTACAAATACTGCTTAAATGATCGAAGGTTTGATATGGGTTTGAGGGAAAATATTCATTTAATGTTTGTTCTCATGTTCCTTCTAAATATTGAGGAAAAATTTGATGAAGAAGCTATCGAAGAGGTAGAATAATCCAAGAGAATAGGTTTGGGTGGAGCTTTGATTGATGTGGTAGTTGGTCAGGGAATGACTTATGGATAGAAAAGAAAGTTCCAAGGTTGCCTATTTTCTTTTGGACTAGTTTTAAGGGATTCATTAGGATAAAAGAAATTTATTTCCAATAAGTGTAGAAGGCCTAGTCATACCAAGCCTAATTTCAAAGAAGCTTCCAAGACATGTAATCCTTGAGAACAATCTAACTATCTTATCCATTTTTGTAAAACTATTCCCATGGTAGTAAGGATGGATCCACATTCACCAAGGGTTCACAGCTTTATTATAATGCTTCCAACGATCGTGGTTTATATCCTCAAGACAAGAGGGTTGTTCATGTGGCTAGAGAAGCTGAAATCATATGTATTTATGTGGTGTATTATGCACTAGAGGAATCTAAATTATGTTTATATACTATTATAGGTATTATTTTTATTTCATCTTCTATAGTTCTATATTTGTTTGATATAGGTTATAATCACTATTTTATATCGTCAATGTTAGTTAACATGTTAGTCTTGCATTTGGAGCTTATTTCGTTATTTTTTTACTTTCCACACCTTTTAGAAAGAGGTCAAAGCATGGCTTCAAGTGTCTTACATGAAATGTGATGATATATGACTTTGAATTGGTGTAGTAATTCTTAGTTTTTGTTCATGATATCTTTGACTGTATTAATGGAATGTGTTGGATGATCTGGATTTAGTCCCATCCTGACTGTTATTATCATCGAGTTTTGTTTTTTTCTCTTGGTGTAGTGACTCATGTCTTTACGGGTGAGTGGGAGTCTAGATTATAAGGATTAGGGCCTATTGTTCCGTATGATGGGGTGATATCATGTTATTTATTAGAGATGTTACTTGATCATATTGAAACATTTTTTTATGAAATCTATTTCTTTTGGTTATTTGTGTGTAACTTGAGGTCTTTCTAGATGATTTCTTAGGTTTATATTTATAGAGACATTTTGAGTTTACTATTTACCCTCTTCTGGATATGATTGCCATGTATATTCTATCTTATCATATATCATCTATTGAGTTACAAGCGATCAGGGTACATCTTGGAGAACTTGAGTTTAAGGGATTTATTCATCCAATAATTTCACCATGGGGTTCATTTTTCTATTTTATATGAAGAGTTATGGGAGAATCTGATTTTAAATGAATTATAAATAGTTAAATCAAGTGACCATTAAAAGAAAATATCACATTCTTAGGATTGATGATATCATTTATCATCATAGATGGGCTCATTGGTTTTCAAAAATGGACTGTCACTCAGGTTACCACTAGATGAGATTCCAATAAGTTGATATACCTATTATAGAATTTAGGATCTACTATGGGAATTCAAATTTTCTAGGTATGTTATTTTGTCTCACATATTATATAACCGTGATTATAGATTTGATGAACTGGATCATTCATTAGTTCTTGACCTCTTATTTAGTTTTTTTCAAAGATGATATTTTGGTGTACTCTATGTCAACATGTGAGAAAATGGACCATTTGGATATCATTATTAGAACCTTGAGGAAACACCATTTGTATGTTAAGATTTCTAGGTGTCAATTCTAGATTCATGATGTAAGGTTTATGAAGAATTGTATATCTGAGAGGGGAATCACAATGGATCTTGAAAAGATATAGGTGGTGATATCCAGGGAATGGTCTAGAAATGGGTTTGAGATATAATGTTTTATGGGGTTGAATGGTTATTTCATGTGTGTTTTTAATTATTTCCCAATATTGTTTATATGATGACAACTTTAACCCATAATGGTGTTATGTATGAGTGTAATGAAATATATTATAAATCATTTTAGGAATTGACTAAGTGATTGAATTCAACTTCAATTTTGATTCTTTGAGAACACAGTTTGGGTGATGATGTTTTCTGTGATGCTTCTAGTAAAGTTTGGGGGTATTTTTTTTTGATATAGTGGATATAAGTGGTGCACTATGTCTCTATATAGTTATATCATCATGAGAATAACTACCCCAAATATGATCTCGAGTAAGAAGTGGTTCTGCTTTCCTACAAAATGTCGCATCAGTACCCCTTTGGGGTGTATTTTATTAAATATTATATTCATAAAATACTGAAGTATATTTTCACTTAGAGGTATTTTAATTGATCTAAAGACTATGATTTCATTTTCTCAAGAATTATTATTTTGATATTTCATATACTCCCAAGAAATGTAATGTTGTCTAAAATGTGTTGAGGAGGAAATTACCAACACAATCCTTGGGATAATCTATCGAAGAGTGGTCCTTGATGAGTTTGTTTTTTCAGATGATATTGGGAGAGGAATAAATTTTTCGAAAGGATTATATGGGTTTGATAAAGATGACTCATTATTTGATGAGAGGGTTCATCTCAATCATGTTCTTGGCACTATGTTCCATCACTTTAGTGAAATCCTAAATGGTGAGGAGACTTCGGGTGAGTGGTCTTGGTCTCTTGATGGCACTTTGTGTTTAAGAATGAAGTTGGTCATCACTATTTCACCAAGAGAGAAGTTTATGAATAGTTGAAAACATTATTATTTTTATGGACCCTGGGAACAATAATTTTCCTCATGAATTTGGACATTAGTATTGGTGTTTAGGGATCAGATGATGATTGAAAATTTTCTATTAGGATGACATTCATGTCAGAGAATTACAATAGATATTCAGAGACCTAATGGTTTATTATATCACAAAACCATTCCATCATAGAACGTGGATTGTTTTTATATGGGATTTATCTTTGGTTTACCTCAAACACATATTGTAAAGGAAGTGATTAGGGTAATCATTTATCGACACCGAAAAATTGGTTCATTTTTTCCCTATCAAGGAGATGTTGAAAGTTCAGAATCAATGGTACATTTATTTCCATGTGGTTGTGAGAATTTATAGGTTTCTCTCAATGATTATTTTTGAAAGGGACTCATGATAGGAATATATTTTTTAGAAATGATTATAATAAGTGATGGGTTTTTAGCTGAAATTGAGAACAACATGTCCTCAACCGACATATTGATACACAGAGTGGGATATAAAAATTATTGAGGATATTCTTTAGGAATGTGTTATTGATTTCAGTGGTTATTGGGAATATCATTTTCATCCATTTGTGTTTTTATATAAAAATATTAATGAGGCCACAATTAAGATGGAAGCCTCGAAATAATTGTAAGATTGGCCATGTAGAACTCCTTTATGTTGGGTAGAGTGGGTATATAGGACCTTTTTTTGGTTTAGTATTATCCGGGGGGAAGAAGAAATTAATCTGGAAGAGATTTATCATGACATAGAATCATAAAATATCCTATATGGATTTTCATCATATGTTTTGAGAGTTTTTGGTTGGTTATTTGGGTTTTCATAGAGTTCCACATCACTTGGGACATTATGAGTTTGTTAAGTACGATAAATTGGAACTGAGGCCTATTGGACCCTCTAAGACTGTAGAGTGTCTTGGAAATGGGGTGTATCAGTTAGAATTACCATATTGTTTGAACTTGATCAATTATGTGTTTCATTTTTCCTAGGAAAAAAGGGATCAACTAGAACCTTCCCCTGTGATTTAATGAGAGAGTTCCGATCTTTAGCTAGACGCCACTATGGTTAAGAAACAATTTCAGATTATGGATCATTGAGAGAAGGTACTGTGATCTAAAAACTTCCCCTCATCCCATGTACTATGGTAGTGTGGTTGAGGAAGACATAACACATGGGAGATTAAATTTACGATGAGGTAATTGTGGAACTATATTATTGAGATTCCAGGATCTTGAGGAAGTTTGGGGGATACAAATCTTCTATAGTGGGTATAATTGTAACATCTCATTACCATCATTTTGGTATTATTTTATTTCCCTTTCATTTGGAGGTATTATTTTTATATCAGGGTTAGAGAATTGTTTTTAATGAAAATGATATAAGGTTTTTTGATGTATTTTTTAATGGATTTTAGGTAAAAATATGTTAAAGGATTTAGAGGGTGCACTCTAGGTTCAAGTTGAATTAGAATCTTTATGGGTGGTTCTATAGGGGGTAGCAACTGGGAACCAGCTGAAGAAGAAATTTCATTTTTAAATAATTGGTTTATGAAATAAATTATTTTATGGAAACTATCTATTAGAATGGATTATGTAAAAAATGGTTCACCTCATAAACTATAAGCATAGTCCTTAAATTATCCACTCAGTGTGTTTTTAACCAAATGTGATTTCTTTTTCAGCATATTTGAAATGTGATCCATTTACGCCATAAACCCATGTTTCACTACATAAATACCACATTACTAGTAGTCTTATTCACTCTACATGCTTTAATCTTTGTTCATTAGATGCGAATGGACCCCCGTTGAACTCTATAATCTCTCATGGATGTTTTTGGATATCTTGGGTGATATCTCTTCTTCTTGATCACTCCATTCAACATTCAATTTCAAGCATGGTTTCACAACTTAACTATGTGTAAGTGGTCTTTATGTTTCTTAATTTCCATTGGTCACAAAAGTAGTGTTTTCTTTGAATGTGTATCAGATTCTAGATTTTTTTTGATTTATCTAAATATTTTTTTACCCTCATGCCTTTTATTTAAGAGACTGATCTCTTTGTTTCCAATAGCTTTTTTTGATGGTGAATATGTTTCATCTCTTCTGGATTTCAGTGTCTCTATAAAAGTGGTTAATTCTAAAATATCAATATTTTATTTTCAAATACACTAATTTATTAAACGAAAATTAATGATTTTATATTATAATGTATTTTTGGATGAAATACATATTTTAAAGGGGGTTTAATTAAAAATATATTTATTCTCAGTAAGTGTTTTATTAAATTATTTAAAGGATGGTTTTTATTTTAAAATGGTTTTAAAAATTGGGTTTGGAAATTCTGTGATGTAAAAATGTTTTATTGATTGTGTTCATGGTTTTTTTGTATTTTGAGAAATATTTTACATTCGAAAACATTGGTTGTGTTGGGAAATAATCTTTTTACACTTTGTTTGATTAATTCCACAAGAGGTTTTATGTAACATTAATGTGTGTAATGAAATCTAGAGGCTATTTTGATTGGATATTACTTACATCTAGATTGGGGATATTTTTTCATATCAAGAATATAACCCCATAGGTAATAGTCCAAATGGTGTGCTTTTTTGTTTACAATTGGTTTATCACATGATAGTATTTTCATGGTTATTTTCACACATTCTTATTTTATGGTTTATCACTTCTTGGTTTGAATATTCCTTTATGTTACCTCACATCCACTTATCCATAAATTTAGTAAATTTGGTATGTTTTTATGAAAACCAAATGATCTTTTACAAATTAGTTTTGTTTTATGAAAATTTTTTCTTAATATTGATTTGTTTTAAAGAGATAGTTAATGAATTATTGATATTGGAAATTTTATTGATTCGTTAGTGGTATTCTACTGAGCATTGTGATCATACCCTAATATTTCATTTGGGTTGTTGAAGATGTTGTTTTTCATGAATCAAGTAATGCGAATGGCATTATGTGTCATGATGGATCCTCTTCTTTATTGTCACCATCATAATAAGATCGTTTAGTATAAAAGGATAGTCACACATAAATTTGTTTAGTCTTTTCATGTCTTATGATTCAAGTTTACCCATCTAGGCTTGGTTTTGTATGTATCCTTGATGTGTTTTCCAACTTTTAAAATATATCTTTTTTCCTTGTTCAGGGTTTTATATGAGACATGTTGTTTTATTCTATTATACATCATCATATGGAAGACCAACATAGGTGACTTTTTCAGTTGACCTATGTTGGTTCGTTATATTCAGAGTCCAAGAACATTACATTAGAAGATAATACCAAAATAAACATGTATCATAAGTCATATAATAATGATATGAGAATATTATAATATATTATCCAACATATCATAATTTTTAAGTATAACATATGAATATAGAAATTATAGATATATAATTCCTTGCATAGTAGATATGGAATCACATTTCGACCACCCATAACATATTGGACCAGGAATCACATTCCTTCCTAACATAATATAGTGTATAAAGAATCAAATTCTTTCCTCACATACGTATCTTATTAGATATCATAATTTATACAATTCATTTGAGGGTTTTATAAATTGAGACCCACATTTCGCATAATAAAAACTATACATGTGCATTCTATGAGAATATAAAAACATTCATATTTGAAACATCACTTAATTAACCAATGAAAAAGAGGTAAATTTTAATAAAACATATGTATAAAATATAAAAATACATCCATATAATGTTGTATCATGGTGATATAATAATAAATCCCTAGTTTAAATTAAGGAATATGAATGGTAGTTGACAAAGATGAAAACACATTTGCAAGATTATGGGATAAATCAAATTAAAAAATAAAAAGAAATACCCCATTTATTTTAAGAATAATTAATAATTAATAATATTTTGAAAACCATTTTGAAACATGGAAATAATCACTCCTAAAGAATAATGGTCTCATTGGTAGAATAATTGGTTTGCACAAAAAAATTAATAATACATTTTTTTCAATCTATTTATAAAAAAACCAGATAAAAAGAGTAAAATTCTTCATTAAATCATTTTAAAATACAATCAAAGTAGAAAGAAAAGTGATAAATAAATAAATTAATATTTTATAAGGACATACATAAAATCATAAAATGAATATGGATACAAAGAATAATGTATCCTAATCAGAAATAAGAAGAGGGATTGGTTTCACATAAAAGATTCATATTGTGTAAATAATTTACCATGGGAAATGAAATTGAGATATGTCATGAAAAACCCAAATAATAACCATAGAAGTAGAAAATGGTTGGATATTTAGAGATAAATTTCATAATTTTTTTCCCAATATGGATAATCATTCATATTAATCTCAATTTTAAATTGAGGTTGGAAAGAAACAATTATGTATTTAGAAACATTTGAGTCAAAAATAAATTGAAAGAAACTACATAAAATGGATTTTTAAATATCATAAAATTAAATAAATTTATGAAAAAGTTTATCCATATGAATGTATATGAACCTAAAAAAATTAAATAAGTGGTGAATATATAATATGTCCCAAAGAATGAAAACAGAGATGAGGAAACCCTTGCCTTTACATTGATATCCACAAAAGTGAAATAACATCACGTATAATAAAACTAAACACATTAATAACTTATTTTTTAAACTTTTCCACATATATTAATTTTTTAATTCTTTAAATATAATCATTCATTAATTTTTTATTTTCATTATCATATATTAATAATAAAAATTACTTCACACATGTTTCATAATAGAGACTATGAAAACCCATCATTGGTACCATGTTAATGGATAATATGTTTTAAAAAAATATTAAAAAATTTAGTTTCAATTATTTATGAATATCCATTTTAATTTTATAGAAACTATGAGCATGGTTCTATAGAAAATTATCCATGATAAGCATGTTTTGATAAATCTACTAATATTTAAAAAATAATTTAAAATGATCATTAATTATTATTTTATATATACAATATAATATTCATAAAATATATTAATAATTAATATGATATATTTTTTTCAAATATATTTTATAATCATCCATTTAAGGCAGTGATGCAAAAATAAATGCATCATTCATGGAGGTGGTAGTCTAAACATAACATAAACAAAATTATCATTATTTGGATATTGGGAGGAAAGTAGGAATTGGATATTAAATCAACATAATAATATTTCAGTAAATATATTTTAACATTTTAGTTATTTTATTATGGGTATAATATATTCCAGGGAGGTATAATAATGAATGATGTAATATATATGAAAAAAAGTGAAACGTTAAATTTTTACCTTACTCCTTTAAAAAAATCAGTTTCTAATTAGATTAATCTTTTGAAGAGTGGTCTATTATTTTGAAAATACCTCTAGGATATGTATATAATTTTATATGAGGGATTTTGGTTGATTTTATTCAAACTAAGAGGCTTACGGTGTGAAAATAAGTGGGTTGGTGAAGGGGTCTTTTTATTGGCGAGAGGAGTGATGATTCTGTAATAAGAGATGTACTATTCAAGTATTTTTTCTAAAAACATGATAATAATATCAATTAAATACGTTTTTTTAATAAATACCTTAACAAATCAATTTTAGATATTTTTTTGATAAATTTATTTTCACATAGTTTTTACCATTTTACATTGTTTTACCTTTACCGGAATAACTAATTTTTTACCTCGTTTACATTTTTTATGAATAAAAACAAAATTTACCTTATTAAAAAATCAGATATAATGATTCTAAATTAAAAATACATTGTATAATAATAAAATTATAGAAGTGTTAAAAATTAATTCTAAAATAAAAATTATTTAATGCGTAGAAGCAGTTTTAGAAAAAATACAACTTCGGTTTGAAAATATCAAACATCGGTTTCTAAATTAAAATAAATATTTTTTAATGTAAAACTTTACTTTGTGAATAAATATTTGGTTAAGAGGAACGTTTGATAAATCTTTATGTCACATTTAAATAATAACAATTATATAAAATTGATCGTATTTGTGAAAACATTAATTTATACTAATCACCTAAAAATATAAATTTTGAAAACAAATCCTTATAACTCACTCTATAATAACCATATATAAATAATTTATTTTATTAATATACTATTTACATAAAAATTATTTTTTCATCATTTAACCTCAACATATTTAGTTTCTGAAAAAAACATATCATATAGGTAGGAATTTTTTTTGAAATTCATTTTAAGAACAAAATGATCTTATATATTATTTAGATACAAAAATTGAATTTTATAATTGAAATTTTGTTAAAAATTAATTTAATTCTTCTTTATAAAAACATTTAATAATATTTTTACTTTTATTTATACTTTTCATTTTCACGACTACATTATAAAAGTCACATTTAATAATTATAATTTTATCTTAAATTATAATGAATCAGATCAATTTGATGTTACATTAGAAACATGTTATTCCACATAATATTAACTAAATGAAATTATAGTTTAAAATCATTAGTTTTTATAGTAACAAAAACTATTGGTTTTATAAATAGTTACACATCAATATAGATTGAACATATATATTTGGTTGAAGGATTAATATTCTAAACTAAATCAATTGAATAATTAATATATAAAAATATTAACATGATAAAAAATGTTGATATTAAACCCCCTCAAAAAAAAAAATAGAGAATCTTTCCAAAACAAAACTTTTCACGAAGTCAATCATCCAACTATGTAGTTTCATGCCCAAGATGTGTGTCCCTAGATAATCTTATGTGATATGGAAGGCAATGGGATGACCCTAAGGGTTATGAAGATAAATATTAATGTTTTATTTGGTTTATACTTGGATGAGAAACCCTAATAGTTAGGATACTATAGGAATTGATTTGGGATGATTCATATATTTGATTGAGAAGGGAGTTATCCACTCAGCTATCCAAGAGTTACATATGGTATGATTGGCATAAAACACTAACTAAATAGTTGAGTGTTGAGTTAAAAATTAATTTGGACTCATTCTTACTTAAATATAGATATTGGACCACAAATTCATAATTTTTATTAAAAAATGGGTAATAACGTTATTGAAAACCCATTTAATAAAAGCCCTTATTAAATGTTTTAAAAAAGGTCCTCATTTGATAAAATATTTTATTATTGAATAATAAAATCATCATAATGAAACATGACTTTTTGATTAATCCTTGAAATGGATAACCTGAATGTAAGAAACTCCATTGACTAGTAAATTAGGATGAGTTCTCATGTAAGGAGAAATTATATTTGTTAGAGAAAATATTTTACTAAGTTACCCACTATTAAAGATGTTCAACATGTGAATAGAGATTCTTATGATAGGCATATAATAATTTACTCAAGGTTTCATGAAAATTAATTGTGTAGTGATGTACATAATTTTTGCCTTATATATTTAATGTGAATGGGTATGAAAATGATAATCAATATTATTGAGTATATTCATGGATAAGAGTGAACGTAGTATTTATAATGTTTGTTCTGATTATGTAATTCATCATATTTTCATATATGTAAATTGTTATGATAATATGAATCAGTTTAGTAATCTTTTAACCTATTATTCTCATAATATTTAGGATAGATGAACCAAGTATATGATTTAAAATTTATGTTATTATATTGACATCACAAGAGAGTAAAATTTCATACCATAATATAAAAATATAGCCACATAGTCCAAAATAATCCTTCAAATAGCTATTCAAATCCATTAAAACATTAAGGTAAAATCATGAGGAAGGAGTAATGATTATATAGGATGGATTTTTTTTTGGAAAACCATAAATGGTATGTAAAAATATATGCAATGACCATGTCAGGTATTAGTGTTATAGAACTCAATTATTTTATTTGGAAGTGTATGTGATGAAAAATTTATATATTATAAGAATTATGAATATAAAAAATTAAAAATCAATAGAATAATTTTTAGGGCATTTAGTTTTCATTCAAATGATGAAGTAAAGGGTCATTTTAATAAGAATTAATATTTAAATGAAAAAATAAAACTCCAATAGGAATAAGTAAATAAATGCATATATTAATATTCTTTCTATTTTATTATACGAGATGTATTTTTTTAACAACATGATTTTCTAAAGTATACATGATAATTATGTTGATACATATGGTTTATGATTTATTAGGGAAAGTGTTCCCACCACCCATTTGAGGTATATTTAAAACAAAAATATAATTTTTTAAGAAAAATACAATAAACACATAGAATACTATATATAATATAGAAGAAATCGTTTATTTTTAAAGATTAATACTAAAAGCAAATAAGTATTATTTCATAACTCGAAGGATTTTTTGCATCATATCATTATATTATAAAGATAATATAATGTCTAAGATCATTGTGGGTGTATGTATTGAATTATGAATTTAAAAATAAATAAATAAAATATTGTAAATTTATAATATTAAATTCTTGTCTTATTAATATTATAAAATGAATAAGATATTTAGTTTTAAATAAAAATTTATAGAATTACATTTATTTAGTGTGATAAAGTGAAGATCACTCTTCTTTGATTATTATTAATTTCAAAATATATGGTAAATTACACATAATATAATAAAAAATTTATGGTACGGTGGAAAAGTACAAGGTAAAGAGTTATATTTAGTTACCATAAAATGTTAATGTCACATTATCCAAAGATATTTTAGGATGTGATGGTATGAAATTATGTGAATTGTAAAATTATTTAGGGAAATATTTTAAAGAAAAATATTTTATGGAAAGGGTTTATAAAATTATGATGTTAAACATAGAAAGAGATCAATGTAGATAATAGATTTTTAAATCATAAAATTAGATGTTGAAAATATAAAGAGATTGAATAAGTTCATGTAGTAGAACATTATTAATTCTAATCCTAAATATCAACATTCTTATAATATTATTTCTTTATAAATGTTTTGACTAAATATATTACTTAAATTTTTTATCATGTGGGCACATAGATATGTGGTAAACATTATATATAAATGTAATGAGTTATTAAAATCCCATAAATCATAGAAAATATAAGGCTGATATGGTTGTATATCATATATGATAAGATATGCAGGTTCTTACGTAAGTATTTGTTAAGTATTCTTAGAAGATTATAATAATATAAAAAATATCATATTAAATGAATGATCTATTTTATCATTCATTCATGTTAGATTCATAAATGTATAAGTTGATTTAAATTTCATAAAATTTAACAATAAATAAACTCTAAAATATGACTTTGAGTTATCCCTAAATAATGTTCATCATGTAGTGACCTATTTTAATGATAAATTTTAATTTTATAACCAGGATTATTATTTTATCAATATATAAAAAAATTTCATGAGGAATAAAAAGTTTTTTTTTCACTAGATAACCCACTAGGTATACCACATATAGCGTGATACACTATGTATTTGATATACTAAGGGCTCATGGATCATATATGGGATCCCCAATACTTATGGTTAGAGAGATAACTAGAAAAAAACCTTCATTCTTTGATACCTTTCTTAATAAATCCATGAGACTTCACAAATCAGTGGTATTTGTGTATCTTATGTATTATGTAATTGGTCAGAAAATTACCATGTTGATATTTATCATCTTGTATAACAAGTATGGCATTTCATCCCTCAATTTAGATAGATATAAAAGTTTTCATTTTATCTATATATTATATTTGATGTTATTATCTTTTTGGGTGTGGGACATATGTTGTGATCATCTGTAAAAGTAAATTAAATGTGATATTTTCATCTAAATGATCAGTATATACTCAAATAATTTAAAATGTATCAGTTGGATATATTGGATTGAAATACTCAATGTATCATGATCATTCAATGTCTTAGAAATGGGATCATAAGAGAGTTCCTACTAACATGTGATTTTACTCGTGAAAACTGGTGTATAGAAACACGTGTTTAATAAAAATTACACCAGAGATCTTTATAGCCGGAGTAACATCGATTATTTCTATAGGAAAACCTTTCATTACATTTAAGGATATGTAGATTCATATTTTTTTCAATGCTATAAAAATCCATGGGGGCACATATTGATATTGAATAAATGGGGACTGAGTTTGAAAGAGAGTGTTACTCTACACTTGTTTAAGAATTAATCAAAAATAGTTTTGTAAGGGTTTTCACAAGGTATTACATATGATGTGATCCATTATAAAGTTTATGGAAACATTCCAAAATTATTTTATAAAATATAAAATGTATTTTTTGATATTATTTCACAAGTTATCACATATGACATGATATAAGGTGAAATGGAATGCAATACATTTAGGTTTTAGTGAATGTTGGAGTTTAAAGGTTAAATAATCTACATGTATCACACATATGAAGTGTTTTAGACCACAATGCAGGGTATTATATATGAAGTGCTTTAGACCAGTCTAATAAAATTTATCCGAAGCATCATAAATTATTTAAACCCCCACTAGAGGATCAACCATTCAAAAAATTTTAAACTATATAAAATATTAAAAGGTATAAATTTTATAAATCTAGCATACTTTACACAGAATATCTACTATCAATCTTTATTGCCTTTATATGAGTATTAGAGAGGTTATAAAGTGGATAAAAGGATTCATACCTCAGTAGTGAGTCAATCCATCCAATGTAAATTTTTTATTAAGAGAAGAAGAAAGTACACAAAGAAGACTATGGGGGTTTAAAGTAATGCAGACCAAGGGCATCCCCTCTGATCAAATCAACACATTCCTCCTTCAAACTATTAATCAGGAAGATATGAGCGTCTGTGGAATTGTGGTGAGCCATGGAGGAAAGAAAATCTGCAACCTTGTTCCCCTCTCGATATACATGAGAAAGAGTAATGTTATGACCAAGCATATGGCGAAAAATCCGGATCACGTACTCTATGGACCACGGTGTAGAGCGATGATCTTTAAGGGAGTTAAGGAGGACAAGTGAGTCCACCTCCACTTCCGAAATGGAAACCTCCTCCTGAATGCACAAAGAAAGTCCTATGGGAGGAGCCCGGGCCTCTGCTAGAATGGCATTTCCCTTGCCCAGAAAACAAGATAAAGCTAGGATCACATCACCCTTCTTACCTCTAACAACCCCCTATCCAGATATCACCCCCGCTGCACAAGCTCCATCAGTATTGAGCTTGTATCTTACAACAGGGGGGTTCCATCGAACCCACTTACCAGATCCTACATCCTCAGGAAGGGAAGGATATATGTTGTTCTTCTGCATGCATGGGAATGGGAAGGACCACTGCCTCTCTTTAAAGAGCCACGAAATGTCATTAAGCTGGAAACGGATGTGCGCAAGGATAGATCTAGTTGAAGGTCTAACACCTTCATATCGAGCTTGGTTTCTGGCTTGCCAGAAGCACCAGCACCCCACATTAAAGGAGACAACACGGGATAGGCGAGTCTTCTCCAAACCAAGTGCACCTTCAAACCATATTTCCATAAACTCATGCTCTGTCTCCTCAGAGCATGGATACTTGACTCCCCCAAGAAAAGACCGAACCTCCAACGCCCATTCACTTTTGAAGAACAGGTGATCCAAGCTTTCCTCCATTTGCTGCTTGCAACAGTGGCATCCTGAGTCCAAACTGATCCCTAGTTTCTTGATATTTTCATCTGAAGCCAGGGCTAGATTTTTGATATTCCAGGTCAAGAAGTTCATTTTGGTCGGGATCTGGCGACACCAGACCACACCATTCCACCGATCCAGGGGCCTCGTGTGTACCCTCCACCTTTGGAAGTCTCTATTTTTAAACACCCCTGAGGATGATGGAGTGAATACCCACCCGTCTTTCTCCGAATTCAACATGATTGAATCAAAGACAACCTGTTGGTACGCATTCAAAACTGCCTTGATGAAGCGGGGATGGCATTGGGCTTCCTTGAATGAGATCAAAGGTGCCGGACATCCTGGGAAATACATAACAGAGCCTGCACAATTCTTATTCCAGAAATAGATGTCCCATGTACCAACAATCCATCGAGAGCAAGAAGCCATAGAGAGAACCAGAGGTTGGACATTGGCCCACAACAGGGAAGCTGGTCCACAACTTACCTCCACATTACCTCTGAACAAATGTGACATGCACGACCCCAAATTGTTTGCTCTTCCAGAACCTCCCATGCAAGCTTTGCATGGGCCCCTTCTATAGTGTAATGGAGGCTACGACAGTTGATCCCCCCTTTGGGGATGGGTCTTTCCAACCTCCCCCACTTTGTCTAGTGTCGTTTACCTTCAGACTTAACATCTGAAATGAAGTTACAAAGAATGGTGTCAACTTCTTTGATGACTCCATTCGGCACATTGGAAGAATCCAAGGCATGAATGGGAATGTCTGAAAGTACACTATTAACCATAGCAATGCATCCTCCAACGGAAATAAACTGATTCTTCCAGTTAAGAACACGTCCTGAAATCCTGCTTAAGATTCCATAGAAGTCACGAATTCTCAATCTTCCAGAAGAGATGGGATTGCCCAGATAATACATTGGGAACCGCCCAAGTTGCATGTTGAGCCTGTTTTTCAGGGAGTCCAGACACTGAGATGATATATAGTTGGAGATGAAGAACTCACTCTTATCCTTACTCAGAACCTGACCACTCCAAAAGCAATAGTCATTCAGAATCTCCATCAGACATTGGATGGATATCCTTCCCCCATTAAGGAATATCATTGTATCATTGGCAAACATAAGGTGGGAGATAGTAGGGAGTCTATATTTCCTCCGGAAAAGAAGTAGGTTCCCTTGGAGTATGCTCCTGTTGATTGAAGCACTCAAAGAGTCTTGGGATAGAATGAATAGGCTGGGGGAAAGAGGGTCTCCATGCCTTAGACCTCTAGTAGCCTTGAAGAAACCGTGAGTTTTACCCATAAAGTAAATTCACATCCAAGAAGAGATCACGCATTTGAAGACATTGTCCACCAACTTTTCCGATAACCCCATCGTCGCTAGGGTTCTGTTGAGATAGCTCAATTCAATATGATCATAGGCTTTGTTCATGTCAACTTTGATGGTGAGGTTGGATCCATGAGTCTTGTGGTTAATATCCATCACCATCTCCTGTGCAAGGGCGATGGCCCCCTGAATTGATCTTCCTCACACAAATTCATGTTTTTCAGGAGAAATCCATGAAGGCAACCACGCAGCCAGTCTTAGGTTGATGAGACAACATGGATTTTGTATGGGAAATTACAGAGACTGACCGGCCTATAATGGGACAGGGAGTTTGGATGTTTAACCTTGGGAAGAAGGCAAAGTGTCATGGCTGAGGCCACCCTCAGTAAGGACCCCCCCCCACCCCCCTTAAAAGAAATCCTGAATAGCTTCTATAATGTCGCCTTTGACCACCTCCCACGATCCCCTATAGAAAGATCCAGGGAACCCATCTGGCCTAGGGCCACTCTCCGGATCCAGCTTCCACATGGCTTTAATGGTCTCATCCTCAGAAGGAATAGATTCCAAAGAACGATTCTCCTCCTCTGAAACTCTGTTCTGGATCACCTCCCACAGCCCCAACGTCCCAGTCAAATACCCACTAGGCATTCTAGGATTCTGACAGCAAGAAGATCTTGGAAGTATTGAAGAGACAACGTCCCAACCTCTTTCCTGTCATTCACATATGAGCCATCCTCTTGTAGGATATTTTTCTTTGACCACCTCTTCCATTCTGAAATTCAAGCATGGAAGAATGTGGTATTTTTTTCTCCCTCTCGGAGCCACTTCACTCTGGACTGATCCTAAGCCTGTCTCTCTTGCTTCAACATCTCCTCCACCCAACTTGCCTTCTTAGTTTCCAATTCTACGGCAACTTCCTCTCTCCATGTTTCCTCCAGACTCTGTTCAAAGTGCTCCACCTCCTGAGAAAGGAACTCAAGTTTTCTAGCATTAAGGGAAATGCTTCTGCACCAGACCTTCAAACCATTTTTAACACTTCTAAGCTTGTTATGATTGGCTACCCATGAGTAACCTTGGGTGGGAGCATTTCATTGATCACGTACTACATCATGGTAACCCTAGTATTCGGCCCAGTAGGGGTAGAACATGAAGGAATATTGAGAAGGCTTACTGGGTATGATCGATATCTTCTGCGGGGAATGGTCTGAAATACCACGGGCAAGATGAGTGACTTCGGCCTGAGGAAAAGAAGCCATGGTGTCGGAGTTATCTAGACAATGATCGAGCCCGCTCCAACACCTCATTTTTCCACCCTGGTTGTTTCACCATGTAAAACAGTCCCCTAGAAAACCCAGGTCGAGCAGTACACTTTTTTTCATACAGGAAGCAAACTCCAGACTAGCCTGCCTCGGAAAGGCTCCTCTCCCCTTCTTCTCCTCCGGGTCACTGATGATGTTGAAGTCGCACGCCACGAACCAGGAAATTTTCATCGGCTTGAATGCTTCGAGATCATGCCACAGTCTCAATCTTGCCTGAGGATCGCAGCTTCTATACACAAAGGTTGCAAAGAACAAGTCTTCTCCCTTCTTGACTTTCACTTCGAGGAATTGGTCTCCCGCATTAATGAAATCCATTGAGACATCCTTCTTCCAGAACACCCGGATGTGGTTTTTGATAGAGTCCGCATGCATGTGGCCATGCATCCTGGTACGATGACAGAAAGAGTTAATTTTCCTCGGGTGTTGTTTCGGTTCCAAGATAGCCACGAGACATGCTTTTATCCCCCTTTATTCTGAAGCTATGAAGTCCGTCATTAACCCAGCTCCAAGTCCCCAAGCATTCCAGACTATCATGTTCATAATCTATCACGGGAGGATCCATCTTTGGCCCCATACTTATTGGTCTTTGTTATCATTAGAGTAGCACCCTCCCATTGAAGCCTTACTTGAAACCGAGTACGGGAACCAAGGATCTGTACAGAGGGTGATGAGGCCTATGCCAAAGAGGAATATAGGGACATCACATACTTCCCTTCATCCCTTCGCTGATCAGGTAGGCTACTGCTCTCCAGACGAGGGACCTCAGGTTTCATCAGACATTCCCCATGAACTTTAAACCGTGGTATGAATACATAGTGACAAGGAGGGAGTGTTGCTGGTTGAGGCTCTCTTATCCCCAACTAGAAGGCCTGCCTCCTGGAACACATGAGGACGAGGACAAAGACTCCAAGAAGGATAGACCAAATCCACCAACTGATCCCACAAATTCTCTAAGAAGAGGGAAGGTCCCTTTAGTGTGACCCTCGGCCCCAGATCCTGAGAGAGAAGGAACATGAATCAAGTCCCTAATCTGTGAGGGAGGGACTATGGCTGGAGAAGCCTCAGGAGACTCCGGGACTGAGACTGAAGGACCAGTGTCTCCAGTAATTGGACCCTTGGTGGAACAGAAGTTGCTCCTCGAATGGTTCTTGTATTGAGGCCTAAAATGACCCTGTAGACAGCAAGCCGTACAAAACGGGGGAAGACATGGTAAACGATGTCCAGGTTCCAAGACGCCTCTGGCATCGCAATGACCAGGGTCTCGGGAATTACAGACGAAAGCAACATGTCCACACAGATACGTGGGCATTGAACATATTCATAGGAGAGGGTACGATCATCGGCGCACAAGAAGCCTCCCAGGGAATCACCGATAGAACTCAAGAAGGCCTCGTTATGAAAGGGAAGGGGTAGGCCCAGAAGCCCTAGCCACACCGTCGTGCAAGCACTGTCCTTTCCCCGGTGCGCGCCCATCAACCAGGGGGCGAGGCTAAAATGCCAATGCCCAAATGACCATTGGGAACAACACCAAGCCTGTATAAAGTCAGCCTCCGAAGATAGGACCAGACTGAAGGAGTTTCGGTGAAGCAGCGAGATCCGAGCCTGGGAAGAGAGTCCCCATGAGGAAACAAAATTCTTGAAGATAGCCAAGGATGGCTTCTCCACACTGAAACGCACCACCAGGCACCAGCGAATATGGGCAAATGCATCCTTATAGGCTCCTGATGGAACTTCCATCGAGACAGTAGTATCTATATAAGACGTAAGGATACTCCTTCGGTGGTCACTTTTACTTATTCATTGTAACACATGAGTAAATAGTTTATCCAACTCATGAAACTATTTCATGAATAAAATCTCATATGTTACATCTTATAAAACAATTATTTAAATGATAATTTTTATAGGATAATCAATAAATGATAACTATTTTTCATTTTTCCACAATCCAAAATTATATAGAAATGAAAATCATAATTTTCATGCAATAAAATATTTCTTATATATATCTCACATATGCATACAAGGCACTAGAAAATATTCCCATTAATATCCCACTTAAACTGGAGCCTAACAGAATTTGTTCCATTTCACCATATATTGTTTCATATAAAATAACATGTGAAACCATATCAAAAAATATTTTTTGATTTCTTTCAAAAGTATTTTCAAAATGTATCATTAAGTCCTCTTAATATAACATAATATGTAATACCTTGTGAGTACCCATCAAAAACCCTTGTGTATAAACTCTAAAATATTTTTATAGTATATATCTGAGTCAAAATGTTCTACATTCATCAACCATTAATAATGAACCTATTTTTGGTTATTGATTTGACAACAAATAAAAATATTTGGGTGCATAAATATATATAAAGTGCATCCTCTAGAAAATTCCAATGCTACTCAAGTTATAATGGTATCTGGCATGATTTCCATCTAACAAATGTATCACAATATTTCTATTCACTATTTTTTATGTTATGAAAAAACTCATTCTCATATTTTTCATTTGTTTATGACATTGAGTGACCAAGGTACATATAGCACGTAAAACCATATAGAAAACTAATTTGTCCTTGATTATATAATTATACAATGATCTAATTGATTAGTACATAATGTTTTATTCACAATTATATATAAACACATCATATTCCCCTCATTTGGATAGATATAAAATATAAAGTGTCTAGAATACACTTTTTTTACCTATCTCAATCGAGGTTCTATATCTCATACTCATAATACAAGATGAAATCTCATATCTTTGTTAATTTTCAACTGATGAAATGATCAAAAACAATTCCAACCACCCAAATATGATCTATTCAGCCAAATATGAAAGGTGTCTCACCCTCAATAGGTTGAAAAGACTCATATATGATCTATTCACCCCAACCAAAAATATCTATATTACACACGATGTAGTATACTTAGTAGGTTATATAATTGGAACAAATAATACTATTCATTGTGTTGTACTTTATGGGATGATTCTATATCTTTATACCAGAATCATACTCATGTTGTCCTTAACATTTCTTCATAGCCTTCAATAGTATATGATCAACATTAATTAGGGATAAAATAAAAGCAATACTTTGAGTGGTCAATTATAATTTCACTTCATGTAATGTATATCCATATATATATATGTAACATGAAAGAATACTAAAATCGAGGTTGTGTAATGACTCAAGAATTATCATTTAACAGTTCAGAATACTTCATGGAATAATTTTGGAGTATGGTGTAGAGTTATTGTTGGATTATGGGACCCAGGAAGAATTGAAGTTCATAAATTAAATATATTAAATATAATATATCATACATGCATAGTTTTTTAAAAATATTGTTGTATCTACCTAATGGAGTTACACATTGGAAATATGATTATTAAATTAAATATGGGATTTAGCTTACATCCTAGTACTTACATAATATTTGCGCACATCAGGTGTTTGGTTTAAATGTTTTTGTGGGTGGATTGATAAATAAATAAATATATTTTTTATTTTTTATTAAATTTCACAAAACCTATTAATATATATTCAAACTCCATTATTGAAAACCCCTTGTTTTAGCCACATAAGCCTAGGGAGTTAGAGTGGATCATGCAGAGAGAGCTCTAGTGATGAATTCATTGGTGGATGATCAAAAGGTTGTGGATTGAAGATCACAATACCATGAGGATCATCACCATCAATGGAGTTCTTAGATAACACTAATGAAAATGATGTGGAAGCATTATTAATCAGCATTAAATCCAAACCATAGTTAGGTAATTTTACCCTTGTTTTTAATCCCTAATTCATTGTACCATTTCTAATGCAAATCAAAATTTCAAACATATTGATTTTTGGGTTGATCAATGATTTAGTGGAGATGTTTCAACATGTTATAATTAGGGATTTATATTATTTTATTATCCATCATTATTTGTATTCTATCGGTGATTTACAAATGAACACAACCTTCATTAAACACTTACTTTGTGTCCTGTTCCATTCTACTAATTTTTTGATGTCTATCATCGGTATTTTAGATGGCTAATGGTTTGACGAAACCTATGAGGATTGATTAATTTTTGTTCATTCATGGTAAAAAATATCAGGGTCACATGTTCAATTTTGGGTTTTGAGACATGAAACATATGTGATGAAAAATAAAATTAATCTGACGATGGATTGAGTAATGATTGACAAGCGATCTAGATTCAGTGGAGCTCTTTAGTGGAGAAACAGTGGGAGATTTTAAATAAACCTGTAATGACCCAAAAATTTTGGGTGTTACTTATTTCATTATAATGTGTGTTATATTGTAGCACACACAACAAAACCATATCTATTAATTAGTGAAGTGAGTATGAAGGGAAATGTGACCATCGAGATTTGATCATTTTTTTGATTGTTGGTCAAGTATGATAGTTGGTTAATATATCAACTAGAAACTATACTATCTGTAATAATTATTACATTATAATTTTTAACAAGAAATTATAAATATTAATTAATATAAATGGAATAAATTCTAGCCTAAACCTGTAGAGTCATTCCATATGATGGCCATTTTTCAGTACATGGGAGGGAGGTTTCATTGTGGGGGTTTTCTCCTAACCAAAGCCTAAGAAGAGGTTTAAGGAGTCTAGTTAGTGCAAAATCACCTATAAGATATGTTCAAGTTAGTGTAAAATACCACTCAAGTGATATTATTAGAGCCACCCCATGAATCATTCACCATCAAGAACCTTACCCTTAGGTCGTGTATGGGTGTTAAAAGATGTTATGTGTCAAAGTCCTAGCTACTTAAAGTGTAATTACATTGTATATATAAAATTTTTATTCTATCGATTTTTTTAAAGAAAATTTTTTCTTAATAAAATTGAGATTGTAATTTATATCATGATTTTTCATATATAAATAGTATTTTTTAGATAATATATACATATTTATAATAAACAATTTTATTATAAATAATAATTTTTTAATGAAATATTTTGATGGAAAAACACTTATTTAAATATAAATGAGAAAATAATAATTTTTCAAGACCCTGTATAGAATGAAAAATGTGGAGATAGAGGAATTAAAAAAACAAATCCTTGAACTTTTGTAGAAAGTGTTTGTCGGAACAAGTGTGTCTCTTTGGGGATCACATGTTCTCTATTTTGAGAATAGGGATGGATCAATGAATCTATGAATTGATTATAAATAACATAATGGGATTATAGTAATGAACAATTAACTAATACCAAAGATTGATGATTTATTTCACCCACTTCATGGGGATGAATTCGTCTCCATGATTTATATTTGTTATGGCTATCACTAATTGGGGGTGTAAAATAGATATTATAAAGAATTTATTCTAATTAAGATATTGGCATTATGAGTTTGTAGTTATTCCCTTTAGATTTACTAACGCTTTAAATTTATTTATAGAATTGATGAATTGAGTATTTAAAGAAAACCATGATAAATATTTGGTAATTTTTATTGATGATATTATGATATATTTTAAAACTAATGAAGATTATGATGATCATATAAGATTTATATTCAAAAACATGCGGAATGATACGCTATTTGAAAAGTATAGTAAATTTTAATTTTGGTTACAATAAGTTTCATTCGTGGGGCACATTGAAACCAATTAAGGAATATCAGTAGACTCTACCAAGACAAAGGTTGTGGAGGAGTGGCCTCATCCTAAATTAGTAACTTATATTAATAGTCTCTTTATTTTATAAATATATTATAGGAGGTTTGTGAAAAAAAATTAATGAATTTGTATACCACTAATAATGTTAAATTGAAAAGGGAAAATGTTTATCTGAAAAAAAGGACTGTGAACAAATTTTCCATGAACTGAGGAAGAGATTGGATACTGAATCCATGTTAACTCTACCCTCTATCGAAGAAGGATTCATTATTTGTATCGATACATCTCTGAATGTTTTGGGTGAATACTTATGAAAAAATAAAAGGTTACTGCTTATGAATCTCAATACTTAAAGCCTAATGATAATAATTATGATACTAATAACCTATAGTTGGCTAAAATTATTTATTATTTGATGATATGGAGGAACTATCTTTATGGGGGGAAATGTGATATATATATATATATATATATTTTTACAGACCACCAATGTTTAAAGTATATTTTCATTCAAAAGGAATTTAACTTGAGAAAAAGGAGATGGTTAAATCTTCTAAAAAGCTATGATTGTTCAATTCATTATCATCCTAAAGGTGAAAACAATTCCGGTGATGTATTAAGTAGGAAAGAACCTATTTTTTCTGGAAATGATGAGGATTCATGGTGACCCTTTGACCAATGACCTAGTAAAATGGGACATGGGAATCATAAGGGAAGGGACCCCATTAACCATATCAAAAATTATTTCTCAAACATTATTACTAAAGAATATCAAGAAATCTCAAAGAGAAGATCCATTGATATAGAATAAGATAGTGCATGTGAATAGTGGTATGTTTATGGAGTTCAATATTGATCAAAATGGTTAAATGAAATTTCATATAAGAATGTGTCTTCCATCTATTCAAGAAATAAAGGAGAAAATGGATGAAGCTCATAACTATACTTTCTCTAAACATCCGAGAATCATGAAAATGTTTAGGGACCTTCATGATCATTATTGGTGGGATAACATAAAAAAAACATTGGAATACACTACACGGTTTTTGGTGTGTCAAAAAGTGAATACAAAGAGAAATCTTCAAAAAGTTGTATTACAACCACTACCCATAGGAACATGGTAGTGGAAGAATATAACTAAAGACTTTATCACTTGTCTCTAGAGAACATCTAAAGGAAACAATGTGATATGGGTTATAGTTGATCATATCACCCATACATCCCATTTCATTTCTATTCAGGAATTTTTCTCTAATGAAAAAATTCCAATGATTTACGTAAAGAAATTTATGAGGTTGTATGGGCTACAAATTTTTATCATTCCTGATCATGAGCCAATGTTCACATCAAAATTTTTGAGAAGTATTCAATATGCTGTTAATATAGAAATGAATTTCAGCATGACTTATCACCCTAAAACTAATGGATAATCCAAATGGAATATTCAGACACTCAAGGACTTGATGAGAACATTCTCAATGAAATTTATAGTTGGATGGTATCAACACATCTCATTAGTTGTATTCTCATAAAAAACAACTTCCATTTGATTATTCAAACGGAACCCTAGGAATATCTATATGGGAAGTGAGGTAGAACTCCTACTTTTTTGGATGAAGTTGGTGAGAGAAATAGTCTTGGTACTGATCTTGTGAAAGAGATGGAAAAAGTGTTCATGATATCCAACAAAACATTAATGATGCCCCATGTCGGTAGAAGAGCTATGCGAATGATTGTACAAGAGACATGGATTTTGATATTGGTGTCAATGTTTTCTATTGAATATCACCAAGGAGGAGAGTCATGCAGTTTTAGAAGAATGTGAATATTAGTCCCAGGTATATTGGAAACAATAAAATCCTTGATCACATGAGAGTAGAGGCCTTTCGGCTTACACTTACATAAAATCTAGATCAGGTTCATGATGTATTCCGAGTATCTCTCTCGAGGAAGTACATACATGATCATTCAGATGTACTGAATCTAGAGGTGGTAGAACTATAATATGATATATCTTATGAGGATCATCCATTGGAGATTCAGGATCATAGAGACTAGGTTCTATGAAACAAGACTACCCACCTCATAAAAGTGTTGTGGATGAGCCATATATATGAACAAGAGACATAGGAACCATATGGGATAAGAAGATAAAAGTAACCATAACTTTTCTCAACTAAGAGAATGATTTGAAATTTTTTTGATGAAATTTGTTAAGTGGAGAATAATATAATGACCCAGAATTTTGGAATGATAACAGTTTCATAAAATTCTGTATTATATAGTACCATACACAAAAAACCATATTTATTTAATAATAAAGTGAGTATAAAAGTAAATATGACCACTGAGAGTCATCTTTTCTTTGAACATTGGTCAAATATGGTTATTGGTTAGTATGACCATTAAAAACTATAATCATGGTAATATTTTTTACATTATAATTTTTAAGTATAAATGATAATAAATAATTCACATTGAAAAGATAAACAATGACTTCAACTAGTAGTTTTTTGATTTATGAAGATCATTTTTCAGAACATGGGTGGGAGGTACCATCATTGGGGTTCACTATTCTCCAAACCCATGATGATTTTCAACAAGTGGAGCTAGAACAAAATAACATACATGAGCAATTCAAGTTAGTGGAAATTACAACTTGGGCGATGTGTGCCAAGCCATCCCTTGAATCTGTCATCATAACACACCTCAACCTTAGGCCATATAAATGTTTTATATGTGGTTATGTTTTTGGAACCTAGTTACTTAAAGTGTAATTCCACTATATAAATAATTTGTTTCCATCAATTTTGTTTGAAGAATATATTATCTTAATAAAATTAAGAAGAAATTTAATAAATTTATTTTTCTGATAGAAATTGTAAATTATAAGAAATATATAAATATTTATAACAAACTGAGATTTTATAATTACTATTTATTTTTGAGAAAAATTATGATAAAAATAGTCTTATTTAAATATAGATGATAATATATTTTTTGTCAAGTGTTGGAAATTTTATTATGCATTTTCAATCAGAAATTATATTTAACAAACATTGATTTTTATATTTAAAATATATAATTATGATATTTAGAGAATTATTATGATAAAATAAATATCATCTTTTAAATCAGCACAACTAAATTATGTTAAGGTGAGTTTATGATAAATTTTTAAAATACGTTATTTTATCATGAATAGTATAAATTCAGTTTGAGTTTTTCTGTATGTTTAATGACTTAAAATTTACTTTATAAGCATGTAATATTTAACACCCCTAGCTTCTATAGTACGTTTACCTTTGAATAATGAAATAGCTTGCATTGTACGGAATTTCAAGATTCAAACACACCGCGACCAATCAAACTAGCCATTATGAATTGTAATACCCACTTTTTGAAATTTTATAAATTTTATTCTTCAAAGTGGACTACATTTTTGAATTCATAATATCAAAATTACCTTAGGGGGAATTTGTGGTATTTTTCTGAAAACTATCAATTTTAGATGAATAGTGACATCACTGCGTTATTGATTAAAACCAAAATTTTATTTAAATAATTATTTATTTTATTTTAATTTATTTTTTTTCAAAATAGATACAAAATAATTATATATTTTTAACTTAATTCATTGGATTCATTTTATAATAAGTTTAGAAATAAAAATTTTAATCGAACTTTTTACCGTATTTTACCCACCTCCTATGAACATTTGTAAAATTGCATAAAACATAATCTTACCACTTCTATGAGTTGAATTTCAAAAATCTAGGAGACACGCTTAATATCAGTAAGTGAAATGTCGTTCAATAAGATAATTTTTTTGGTGAATAATTACTTTTGACTTTTATTTACCATGGTTGAAAGTAAATAGGGTAAATAAGGGTAAAAATGACATCATAATTACCCTAAATCATATCCTAATTATATTAGATAAGTATAATTCGACTAAAAACAACATTAGGAATAAAATATGATCCTCTTAGGTCCACTTCAATTAGATTAGGACATTTATTATTATTTTATTTAAAGAAATGTTAAAATAGTTAAATTCAATGGTTAATAAATAATCCATTTTTAATATAGGGTTACACACAATATAAATTCAACTATAAATAATAATTAGAAATATAATAATATTTCCTAAATAATGATATTTCATTTATAATTTCTATACATTAAATAATTTAATTTATTTATGACACAATGATGATGATGTAATTACCATATTTATGAAATATTAAAATAATTGATATTATAAATATCCAAATAAATGTAAATTGAGTCTTATGAGGAATTAAACTAATTTAATATGTTAATAATACATTTTTGCGTATTTTAAATAAATTTTATTATAAGTGATAATGTTTTTATGTATTAAAAAAATCAAATACTAAATGGTGTCAAAATTGATATAATTGAGTTTTTAAAACAAATATTGTATTATTAATTGATATAATATTCCTAAAAATATACGGTTCTAGAAAAGTACTTAGATAAGGTTATATATCTTAATAATAAACCACATGGGGTTCTCATGGTATGTTATAGTATGTTTATTAACCATATAATATAAAAATACAATGAGACATGGTAAATTACAAACTATTTAACTAAGAGTCAAATCTAAATGATAATGTTAATATGATGACCTAAACCTATCTAAAACCTTTTTGTTGAGAGGGTTTCGACCCATACCAACCTTCTCTTAGAAATAATTCATTTTAGATCCATCAGAAACCGAAGATGATTTTATTATAAAATAATATTTTAGGATTTTCCTAAAGTGACCCTAACTTATCTTATAAAAGGGCACTTACCCTTCTCTTAATTTCACACCTCCAAAGCCATATGGCTTGGACAAAACCTGCCCAAATATCCTCCCAACATTCCTCCCTTCATTCTAGTGGCTTTATTTTGGTCATAAATCCAACCTATGGATCCCTTTTGATCAAATCAAAAGGAAGAACTCGAAGAAGAGGTAAATATTTCTTCCCCTCTTTCAAGTTATTTTCTTCTCCCACTTCCTCTTTCTTGGTTGTTTCCATTATAAAATAAAATATCCAATATCTTCTATATACAGTAATTTTATTAAAATTTTACAACAATATTCATTAATCTATCCATCATATGAATGAAAATGACACCATACGTGCGTACGTACTGCTTATCGTCTAGCTGTCGTGGTGTAGTATGTTATTCAAACACTTCATTATTTGGATGGGTATAATAATGAGTAAAACTAATTAAAATTATAAATATAACATGTAAATGATTCTGTATATATGATATAACATCTAATTACATACTATTTCACCATCAATATGATGATATTGTCCCTCGTTCATATGTACAGATTACCGTCTCCACGAACGCGATGAGGTTCATTCTCCATCGTAATCATTCGAGAATAATTTTAATTTTATGATTAAAAATAATTTTCAAGAACATAATATCATTATGAATATAAAAAAAATACATCCTATCCATAACAAACATGACTTTTGTAACCCAGCATATAATGGAAAACGAATAAGTTCACACCCGAAACGATGATAGTACTAAAATATTATTAACAAAGCAGTATTATAATATCATATATGATATAATATTTAATTATATGGTTCTTTTATAATTTAATAGCAATGATTTAACTATTATACAGGTGTTTAATATACCCTAGACTAAGGAAAGTACAAGGTAAGGATTAATTTCACAATATTTTTATTATCTGCGGTTGTTTTTACATGAGTACCTTCTATGTCTTCTTTATAATCCACATCCATGTTTCATAAAAATATTTTCAAATGGAATATTTTATGGTTTTAAGTAAGGGCCCCCTTAACTAGATCATCATTTGAAGTGGTTTAAATATTCATTCTTCTAAATCATTCTCATCAATGTCCATGTTTTCAAAATGGTTTTTAAATATTTATTTATATGAACATAGATGTTTTTAAAATGTTGATTCCTTTCAAAAGATTCGAAGTAGTATGGGACACTTTTATTAAAAAATTTCTTTAAATTTCTTCCATTCTAAATTGTGTGACTTTTAAAAGTTTTTAGGAAAATGGGATATTTCTCTAAAAGAGTATTACAAATCATTTTCATCTATATCAACATCCTTTGATGGATTTTAAACTTGTTTGAAGTTTATGTATTATGATGCAAATCTTCCAAATTGTGTAGAAGGTTTTGTGATATGTTTTACTGTGGATGTGTTATTTTTATACCACTCATGGTTTATGGATAAAGTTTTGACATTTGGTATGCTAGTTTTAATATGAATGTTGATGTTATGTTTAAACCTTTTTTATGGGGAATGATTTGGAATTAGTAACTGACGGGTGGTGCATGCTATAGCTCCTCGATTCATCGGTATGTATCATGATAAAAACTAGTGTCTTGGCACAAGGTCTTGGCACAATCTTATTTATATTATTAGAACAAGGACATGACTATGTGGTAATGAAGTATGGCATTATGAATTCCATCATTATGAAAGTGGCTATTGATATTGCATGTGATTATTCAACTACTAGAATATCTATGTGAATAAATGAATGGAATTATTTTATTTTATCATTGAAATATTATGTTTATGTTTATGTTTAAATGGATTTTTTAGTCATAAACAATACCTTAAATGTTTATACTTATTTAGGAATTTTTCTGCTATATTGTTATCCTTACTGAGCATCTAAGCTCACCCCTTTCTATTTTTTATTTTTCCCAGGATGTGATGAAGTATTTTATGGTTGACCTGCAGGGTTATGCTAAGGATATAAGTTTTTTTAAAAGGGGATAAAATGTTGTTGATGTTTTTATTTCATGATGTAATATAAAACTTATGAATGTATCTAGTACTTCCAAGGCTACTAAACTGACCAGTCTTTCAGGACATGATTTATTGTATGATGAAAATGTTATGTAATAATGAACCGACTATGGGTAACTAGGTTCAGGGAATTATAGTTAGTATTAGAGGACGTTTAGTACAATCTTTGGAAACTAGATTTAGAAAAACTCGTATTAGAGAACACTACGATAAGATAGACGTTGAGGATTAGTATAGAAGAACATCATAGATTTCTGGAAATGTAGATATTTTGTGAGTTTTATAAGAAATACATTATTATCTGGATATGAGAAGGTATAGGTGGATCTAGCACATATTTACTGAGGGGTATAACCCAGAAACACCACTTTGAGCTATACTCGAATGGGAACTCTTGCACGACAACGACCCTTGCTGAACTCTTGGTTATAACACTCATGGGGGATATGATTAGGAATATTATCATTTTCTTTAAAAAAACATTATGAAGGGTTTATGAGTATATACATCCTCAAAGAAAACATTTTTATGATTATGGATTATATCAATAAACTTTTCAATTTATGTTAAGTGTTTTATATGTTTGGAATTATGTATTGCAATTCATAAACTAATCTAGTGTATGCAATTGTTTAGAAATAGAGGCTAGTGGAAGGAATGGAAACTGTATCAATGAATGTAATCCATGTAGGGATTTATCTCCTACTTAAGATAATTATAGTGGAGCTGATGAAACAACTAGTGCTGATCATCTTATCACCATACTTAGTCAACTCACTCAGGTAATGAATAATAACCTTACTCGTATGGAGAATCCTGATCTAGAATGTGGTGGATCAATGTTATATTGCTTCATGAGGAAATAACCGCCAACATTTAGTTAGAGTACAAATCAATTAGTAGCTGATCAATGGATAAATTCCTTAGAGAAAAATATTTCATGCTTTGGGGAGTAGCGAACGGGAAAAAGTTGTTATGGTAGTTT
This sequence comes from Viscum album, assembly GCA_963277665.1. Classification (NCBI taxonomy): domain Eukaryota; kingdom Viridiplantae; phylum Streptophyta; class Magnoliopsida; order Santalales; family Viscaceae; genus Viscum; species Viscum album. Next base: position 1,283,016,350 of record OY728136.1, on the reverse strand, counting down.
ATCGCCTCACGGGAGATGCAGATCAATGGTGGTCATTAATTCAAAACCCAAAGGAGGATAAAGAAATATAAAGTATGGAATAGAGGGAGTTTAATGATATTTTCTTATAAAAATACTTTCCTCATGACCATTGAGTGGATATGGAAAGACAATTTTTGAGTCTGAGGACAAAGGAAGATGAGAATGTCACAAAATATGAGGCTAACTTTTTAAATTTATAAAGGCATGTTACAAATTATATACATAAACCAAGGAGTTAGATTGATCGATTATTTGATGGGTTAAAAACATTTATCCATTGAGAATTAGTCTCAAAATCCTTCTCATCGTATGGACATATAGTCTCATGCGCTATTAGGATAGAAAATGAATTCATTAAGTCTTACAAAATTAAAGCAAAGCAAGAGAAAAAGAGATCTACCGAACACTATGGATATGGAAATAAGGGAAAAAAGGGAAAAGTTGAATATCCATCTTACGGTAAATGTGGGAAGAAACACCATGGTACCTTCCTGAAGGGAATGGGAGTCTGTTACAAGTGTGGTGGAAAAGTTCGCCAAATTCGTGATTGCAAGGGGAAGAAAGAGGCTGTCAATGTTGAATGTTTCAATTGTAGAGAATAGGGGCCTTATTCCAATTAATATACTAAGCACCAAGGAAAATTACCTCAGAAAAGGCCAATGGAGCAAGGCCAAGCTTATGCGATCACTACTACTAAGGTTGATGCTACGAAAGACATGGTGGTAGGTAATTTAGTGGTTTCTTCAAGTTTAGCAAATTATTTTTTTGGTTTTGGATCATCGCATTGTTTCATATCTTCCCAGTTTTCTAAGGAAATTAGATATTTTCCATTTTACTTATCAAGGGAGTTTTCAGTCAAAAAGCCTAAGGGAATTATCATCGCAACAATGTTTTGTGAATCAGTCCCCATTAGGGCATATAAATGTTTTTATCTACTGATCCCATTGTCATACCCATGATTGACTTTTTTTATAATCCTCATAATGGATTGAATTTCAGACCATGATTCCAAAATTTATTGTAAGAAGAATGAGGCTAAAATTTTCAATGATGATAATATGTACCTTATCATTAGAGTATAAACGTCACCACATGATTCTTATCAAGATCCACCCCCAGTAGCTCAAATAAATTCAATTATTGGGGAATAAGAGAATGAAACAACTATGGGTGAGGAAAAGAATGTTTGAATAGAGGACGTACCTATTGTGCAAGAATATGTTGATGTGTTTCTAGATGATTTTTCTGGGCATCCTTCAAAATGAGAAATTGAGTTTTCTATTGACTTAATTTATATTTCAAGGCCCATATTGAACACCCTTAGAGAATAGAAACTATGGTATTAATGGAACTAAAGAAACAACTAGTAGAATTTAGTAAAAAGAGATTTATTCACCCTAGTGTTTCTCCATGGGGAGCCCCTCTCCATTCTATTAAGAAAAAAGATGGATCTATGAGGTTATGCACTGAATACATGGAGATCAATGCTATAACAATAATGAAAAAGTATCCCCTACCTCACATTGATGATGTAATCGACCAACTTCATGGATGTCAATATTTTTCATATATTGACCTTATATCTTGATATCATCAGTAGTGTGTGAAGAAGGAAGACATTCCTAAAATATAATTTCAAACCAAGTACATGCATTATGAGTTTACAGAAATTCCTTTTGGATTGACTAATGCACCCTATGTCTTCATGGATCTAATTAAGATAGTTTTCAATGAATATATTGATAACTTTTTAGTGGTATTTATTGATGATATCTTGGTATACTCAAAAATCTTCTAAGATCATAAAAATCACTTGCGCATTATCTTATGGACTATTAGAAGAAATGAAATATTTTTGAAATTTAGAATGTGTGAAATCAGGCTTTAGGAGATTTCAGTTCTTGGATATATTTTCTATAATGATGGAATATTTTTTGATCCTTCAAAGTTCATGGAAACCAAATAATGGCCAACAACGAAGAGTATAACTAAGGTAAATAGTTGTATTGGTATTGTATGTTATTATCGGCTTTTTTTCTAGAATTTTTTTTGATTAGAAAACCCATTAACAAAGCTCACATGTAAAGGGGTTAAATTAGTTTGGAAAAAAGAGTGTTAATAATTTTGTGAAGAACTGAAGCGAAGATTAGTCAATGCCTATATCTTGACTCTACCATCAGAGAACAATGGGTTTGTTATTTATAGTGATGCATCAAAGAACTGACATCGTTGTGTCTATTTGCAACATGATAGAGTTACTTCATATGCATCACATCAGCTAATAATTCATTAGAAAAACTACTTCACATGTGATCTTGAGTTAGTATCTGTAATCTTTCATCTGAAGATATGTACATACTATTTATATGGTAAAAAATGTGAGACTTATACTGATCACAAGAGTTTGATGTTTATTTTCTCAAAAAAAGAACCCAACGTGAGTTAACTGAGATGTCTTGAACTACTCAAGGATTATGATTGCAAAATACACTACCACCAAGGGAAGGAAAATAATGTGGCAGATGCTTTGAGAAGAAAGGATCCTGGATTTTTGAACAAGATAAGATTTGAAAGGGATCCTATTTTCATGGATCTAGCAAATATGGATATGGGAATAATCATGGATGGTGAAACATCGATAATTTTCTAAATGGTTGACAAACCATCTCTGCTAGAAAGGGAAAAATGTTCTTAGGCTAATGATGGGGAGTTTAAAAAGAAAATTAAAGCTGTGAATGATGGGAGATTGATCGACTTCATATATGAAAATGGGAATTTGAAATTTGGGAAGAGAATTTATGTTCCCAATATACCTGACCTGAAAATGGAATTTTTGGATGATGATCATAAGTCCAATTTCTCTATACACTCCGGTAGCACTAAGATGTATAGATATTTGAAAGAACATTTTTTGTGGGACAATATGAAGAGATAGATTTCTTAATTTGTGTCAAGATGTATTGTTTGTCAACATGTGAAAGCTGGAAGACAACGTCCAAGAGGATTCATGCAACCTCTTCCCATACAAGAGTAGAAATGAGATGATATTAAGATGGTCTTCATCATGAGACTACAAAAGACTCATAGAAAGAATGATTCAATGTTGGTTATTGTTGATCTTCTTACCAAGTAACCAAATTTTCTTGCAATAAGAGAAGATTTACCACTTGAACGTTAATCATGACTACATATTGATGATGTTTTAAGACTTTATGGATTACCCCTATCGATTGTTTCTAATTATGATCCCCATTTTACATCAAGATTCTGGAAAGGTCTTCAAAAAGCCTTGGGTACTGAAATTTGTTTGAGCATTGCCTACCACCCTCAAACCGATGGACACTCAGAACAGACTATTCAAACATATAAGACATGTTGAGATCTTGCTCACTTGACTTTGAAGGTATGTGGGATCAATATTTACCTCTGATAGAATTTTCCTATAATAATACATTTTATTCATGTATTCATATGGCACCATATTAAGCGTTATACAGAAAGAGATGTTGTACACTAACTTTTTGGGATGATGTTGGTGAAAGAAAACTTGTAGGCCTCGAACTTGTTGAGGAAACGATGGAAAAGGTGAAGGTTATCTAAATCCACATAAAAGAAGCCCAACGTAGGAAAAAGAGCTATACTGATAACTGAAGGAAGGATTCGGAATTTTAGGGAGGAGATTATGTTTTCTTGAAGGTATCTCCTGGGAAGGGAGTTATACGATTCGGTAATAAAGGTAAGTTAAGTTTAAAGAAGATCAGACCTTTCAAAATTCTAGAATAAATTGGGGTTATAGCCTAGCATTTTCCAATGATTCCAAGTCTCTCCAAAGATCACGATGTGTTCCACGTATCACAGTTGAGAAAATACATGCTTGACCTAATACATGTACTCACCTATGAGGAAATTAAACTGGAACCTGATCTGTCTTATTATGAAGATACTATCAAGATTCTTGATACAAGAGAACAAGTGCTGAGAAACCGGACGACACATCTGGTAAAAGATCTATGGAGAAACCATAAGATGGAAGAGGCAACAGGGGAACCAGAGGAACATATGATCAAGAACCGCTGAATCTTTTTGTGTGGTATTATTCTAGAAATTTTGAGGAAAAAATTATTTGAAGGAGGGAAGAATGTAACACCCCAATATTCCACGATATGTTTCCTTTTGAATAATTCAATAGCTTGCATTATAATCAACTTCGAGAATCTATCACACCACGACCAATCAAACTAGCCGTTATGAATAGTACTACCCACTTTTTTAAATTTTTTATTTTTGTAAAAAATGGACTTCATTTTTGAATTTGGAATATCAAAATTTTCGTAGGGTGAATTTTTGTTGTTTTTCTGAAAACATTCAATTTTTTGATAAATAGTTAAAAACACTACATTATTGATTAAAACATACATTTTATTTAAATAATTAGTTATTTTATTTTAATTTATTTTAGTTCAAATTAGATAAATAATACCTATATATGTTCAATGTATCTCATTGGAGTCATTTTATAATAAATTTAGTTATATAAAATTTTATCGAACTTTTTACCCTCTTTAACCCTCCTCCTAAAAGCATTTCCAAATTTTCATAAAACATAATTTTACCGCTTCTGTGAGTTGAATTTTAAAAATCTGAGATACATGGTTTATATATGTAAGTAAAATGTGGTTCAATATGATTAAAATAATTTTTGGTGAATAGTAACTTTTGAATTTTATTTACCACGGTTAAAAGTAAATAGGGTAATTAAGGGTAAAAATGATATCATAAATACCCTAACACATGTCCTATTTCTATTTGATAAGTATAATTAGACCATATAAAAAACATAGGAATAAAATATGATCTTATTTTGTCCACTTGGATTAGATTAGGAAAATTATTATTATTTTATTTAAAGAAGACTTAAAAGGGTTAAATTCAATGTTTAATAACTAAACCATTTTTAGATAGGGTTACAGAAAATATAAATTGGGGTATAAATATTAATTATAAAGATAAAAATATTTCCTACATTATGGAATTTTCTTAATAATTATTAGACATTAGATAATTTAATTTATTTATGACACAATGATGATGAAGTAATTACCTTATTAATGAAATATTAAAAAAATTGATATTATAAATATTGAAATAAATGTAAATTGAGACTTAAAATTAATTCCTATAATTTTAAAGGTTAATATGACATGTTAGTGTGGGTTAAATAAATATTATTCTAAGTGATAAAGTTTTTATGGCTTCCAAAAAAATCAAATACTTAATAGTGTCAAAATTGACATAATTGAGTTTTTAAAACAAATACTATATTATTAATTGATATAATGTTCCTTAAAATCAATGGTTCTGCCAAAATACATGTATACGGTTATTTATATTAATACATAACCACATGGGCTTATCTTGTCAAGTTATATTAATTTTATAAACCATATAATAAAAAAATATAAAGAGACGTGGTAAATGACAAACTATTTAAATACGAGTTAAATCTAAAAGATAAGGTTAATATGATGACCTAAATCTGTCTAAAACCTATCAATTGAGAGGTTTTAGACCCATACCCACCTTATTCTAGATATAATTTATTTTTGAGCTATTATAAACTGAACATTATATTATTATAAAATAATATTTCATGCATTCCCTAAAGTGACCATCACCTTTCTTATAAAATTTCTCTTCCACTTCTCTTACTTTCACACATAAAAATCTATTTTTCACGGCCAAAACATGAACAAATATCCTAAAAAATATTGTCCCTTAATCTTAGAGGCCTTAATCTTGTCCTAAATCCAACCTAACGAGCCCTTTTGACCAAATCAAAAGGAAGAACATGAAGAAGAGGTAAATATTTCATCACCTCTTTCATGTTTTTTTCTTCTTCCACTTCCTCTTTATTTGATTCTTCAATTATAAAATTATAACTCCATTATATTATATATATTTTGAGGTTATTAAAATGGTACAACCATATTCATTATTCTATCCATCTTATGAATGACATAGTCACCATACGTGTGTACGTACGGCTTACCGTCTCCACGTCGTGGTGTAGTTTGTTATTCAAACACTTAATTATTTTTATGGGTATATTAATTAGTATAAATGATGTAAATAATAGAAATAACATTTTAATTACTATTTATATATAATATAACATCCAATTACATATTATTTCACCATCAATATATTGATATTTTCACTCGTGCGTACATATAGATTACCATCTCCATGGACACGATGAGATTCATTCCCCATCATAATCATTCAAGAATAATTTTTATTTTATGATTACAAATAATATTTAATTACTTCATATCATTATGAATATGAATAAAATACATCCTATCCATAACAAACATGGATTACGTAACCGAGCATATAAAGGTAAACAGATCAGTTAACACCCGAAACGATGGTACTACTAAAATATTATTAACAGAAAATATTAGAAGATCATATAAAAAATAATATTTACTTACATGGTTCTTGTATAATTTAATAATAATGATTTAACTATTACACAAGAGGTTAGAGTACCCTGGACCAAGGAAAGTATAAGGTAAGGGTTAATTTTATAATCTATTTATTATCTGAGTTTGTTTTTATGTGAGTATCTACTGGGACCTATTTATCATCCAAATCCATGTTTCATAAAAATATTTTTCAAAAGGAATATTTTAAGGTTTTATGGAAGGGAATATTTAACACAATCATCATTTTAAGTGGTTTAAATATTTATTTTTCTATATCATTGTTATTAATGTCCCTGTTTTCAAAATCGTTTTTTAGTATTTATTTATATGGACATAATATTTTTTTAAAGGTTAATTCATTTCAAAAGTTTCAACGTGGTATGGGAAAATATGATTCAAAAATGTCTTTAAATTTCTTACTTTCTAAATTATGTGAATTTTAAATGTTTTTAGGTAAAATTTATATTTCTCCCAAAGAGTTTTACAAATCATTTTCAACTATGTCAACATCCTTTGATGGATTTTAAACTTGTTTGAAGATGATTTATTAGGATAAAAATGTTTTATATTGTGTTGAAGGTTTTGTGATATGTTTTACTATTGATGTGTTATTTTTATACCATTCATGTTTTATGGATAATGTTTTGATATTTCGTATGCTAGTATTAATATGAGTGTTTATGTTATGTTTAAACCTTTTATTATGGGGAATACATTGGACTTAGTAAGTGACGGGTGGAGCCTGCTGTAGATCATCGAGGCTTCGGTGGGTCTCATCAGACAAAAAAGTATCTTGACACAAGTCCTTGACAAAATATTATTTGTAGTCTTATCATATGGCCATGACTATGTGGTTATGGAGTCTGGCATTATGCATTCCATCATTATGAAAGTAGCTATTGATATTGAATGCGATTATTCGACTAGTTGAATATCCATGTGAATAAGTAAATGGAATTATTTTATTATTTCTTCTCTATATTATACTGATGTTTAAGTTTAAATGTCTTTTGTTTTATTCTTATACATTGCCTTAAATTTTTATTTTTTATTTATGAAAGTTTTCACTATATTGTAATACTTACCGAGCATCTAAGCTCACCCCTTTCTATGTTTTATTTTTCCTAGGATGTGGAGAATTATTTTATGTTTGACCAACAGGGATAGGCTAATGAAATAAGTGTGTTCAAAAGGGGAAATTTGTTTTTGATGTTTTTATTTCATGATGTAATGTAAAACTTATGAATGAATCTAGTACTTCCAAGGATACTAAATTGATCGGTCTTTCGAGACATGATTCATTGTATCATGCCAATGTTATGTAATAATGCACCGAATCTGGGTAACGGTGGTTGGGGCATTACATAATAATTAGATAATTACAATACATGACTATTTTTTTATTTTTTCTAATATCATTCATTTTAATATATTTTATTAAATTTTCAAACCATTAATTTACTTTCCAAAGTATAAAATTGAATCTTTAACATTAAAAAAATCATTTATGTAGATACTTCACTTTTACATGAAAAAAATTAATATAACCCTATTATAGACTATTTTGGTTTAAAATATAATAAACTAAGGTCCATGTGTCCCAAAACATTAGAATATACCATGGTAAATCCCATGGTTTTTCATTTTCCACAACCTCCATATCCTAGGTGTATATTTGAAAATTTATAAATTAATTCTCCATGTTTTCTATAAATACCCACCCATTTATCCATTTCCATTCACTCGCAATACATCTTCCATGTATATATTGTATTTTTACCTACCAATGATTCCTCCCAAGGTGTCCTCAAGCCCCCATGTTTTCAATCATCAATTATTAGGAGTAATAATTCAAGTTATGGGGATTACCATTCTTTTATTTTCGATTCAAGAACATAGATTTCATATATGGGTTATAAATTCAAGGGTTAATCTCTTATATTACCCTTTAGATAATTAAATTACATATAAATTATATTTTATCGATGGAAGAATATTTAACCCTATATTTGTTCTTCTCTAAAACCATATTTTATACCTGTTATGCTGTGAAATTTACTTCTCAGAATTTACCTCTTCTCCTCAAGAAATTCTAATTCATTTTCTTTTTGTGAATACCAAAGACAATTTAATTTCCAAGTTTATTTACCTAACTATAAAAATGATATTTTTGATTCTCGTGTAAATATACATGAAATTCACATTTTTTTCATAGGTTTAAATTGACATAATACTCATGTTTTTAAGAACCTTTGAGAAACCATGATTTTGATTTGAAACCCATTTATTTTTTTCTCCATTAGTTATTTATAAAATTTTGGATTATAACTTATTTGTCTCACATTAATTATTATATATGAAGGGTTCACCCAAATATTTCTCCAATGTATTTGGAAAATAATTTAATCTATAGATAAGGAATATTTTATGATACCTTAGGGAATAACCTTGGTAATTTTAATGACACCTAATTGAAAAAAATTGGTGATATTTTTATTAATGTCTCATTTAAATGTTGTAGCAACATATCAATGTTATTTGTCATATTTTTATTATTATTATATTCCCCCATTTCATTTTCTCATTCCTTTATAATATTCCTCATGTTCTTATTTATATTTATCTGGGTCACATGTAAATATTTTATCATTCTTTCCCTTACCGTGCCTTATGCCCACCCATTCCTTTGATGTATGTCCCTAGGTTATGAGATTCAATAAATGTATTTAGGATGAACCTATGATGAATCCTTTCAAGTTAATTAGTATAATATTTTACTTTATCATGTATTATATACCATTTTCCCAAGAAACTAATCTTTTAAAAATCATTTTTTTATTCAATAAAATGAAAGATTATGTGATAAAAGGGTGGTATTTCATAAAACTAGTTTACATAATAATTCCACAATTGATAATAGTTGTCTAATGTAGGAATTTGTAGTGTAATTTCTTGGATATGGGCCATGTGGTGCCTTGGATGGCAATGTAGATCATTTTTTCTGATGAAGAGATAATGGGATATGACTTCTGACTAACCACTGATGGTAGTCCACCTAGATTTGGGTGTTGTGGCATAATTTTAGGAAATACTAAAGGAAATGAAAATGTACAGGAAAAGAAATTTTAACATGAGTGTGGTTAAAGGAAATCATTATATTCAAAACTTGTACTATGGAAGAACAGACAATATGTAAAAAAATTTGTGAAGTAGTTAATATTTCACATTGAGTTAAATATCACACACCATGAGGGCCTTCGATATGATGTGTGATACCATGTCCTTCTCTACAAGTATATGGAGTACACATCCAAGAGACTATCTATCCCTAAACCGCATGTGTGATGGGGAGAACCTTGTGTACTTCATTGAGTATATGGGCTTGGTTAGATGGAACACACTGAGATTGAGACCGACCCTTATACACTATATAAAGCTAAGTACATCCCATATACTTTAAAAATTATTGGGGTAAGACCAGGATACATGGAAAAGACGAGCATAAACTATAATGAACAAGGTAATGATCTTGTAAATATTAAACATTCCAGGTACCAACCTGACCTCTACACACTGTGTATCATAAAACAACGCATTGTGTATCCTGATAAAGACACACCATGTAAGACACATACAATATAATACACATAAACACATGTATTATACCCCATTAAAAAAATTGTGTATTTGTTAAAGGGAATTTTAGGTATTTTGTTCTCCTATTACCAACTATTGTTTAGGACTAGGTGTGTTCCCTTAGAGTTCATTCAGTGTGGGTGTGTTCCTTTAGTCCATCCCTATAAGAGAACCATGAGGAATCACAACATGAGAATATGATGAGTGAACCCATTTATGGTATTAGACTCAAATAGAGTCAGGTATCCCTCCATGTGTCCAAGGGTGTGATCCTCTATCATTCTTTTCATGTTTGGGTCATGAATCATGTTACCAACTTCAAGGATGAGTGATCATCATCCTATAAGATTCAGTCTAGGTTGGTATAGGTATCCCGCATAGGTCGTAAGTGTGGTCCTCTATATGTGTAGCACCATCTATTTAATTAATTGATATATATGATGGGTTTTTTCTATCAAATTAGTTCCACCAGGATATTTCCACTCAAGGAGTGAGTTCTCATGAAAGGATGTTACTTTTGAGAGTCAAGTAGATTCATTGGTTGGCAGCGAGGATGTGTCTTTACATTGAGACATGGTGTCTACCTTTGATCAAATGAGGGTTATTATTGTTATTGTCTAATATTATGATTTTCATTCTTTCAAATTCATGAGATTAATCCCCCATTGATTCTTTATATTTGGTGATTTCAGGGATTTTGACTATATATCTCTATACTCACCTTAATGTGGGCTCTACCCACACATGTTGTGTCTTATACAGAAGAAATTATTTTCAATGGGGAGTCGAAGGAGGACATAGAGTATATGAATATTAGTTATGATAGATAGACAACTAGTGGTTCTTAGATTATCTTTGGGTATCATCCCCCATGTATTTAGTAGGTTGGGTTGTTTTACAGTATTGGTGGTCTTGTATTTTGTCATTTTCACTTTTTTGTACTACCTGTTATAGTCTTTTGTGTGATTGATGTTATGTGCGCATCTATAGTATCTATCACACCTCGAATTTTAGATATTTTAATTATTTATTTAATTAATTTTTTTGAGTTTTTAGAATTTTTTGACAGTTTTGGAAGAAAAATTTTATATTTTTCATTTTTTTAAAGGTGCATATGGTTAGCTAATACAGTTTGAAAAATCATTCATAAAACTATGGGAATTGTTCTACTTTTATATGGAGCCATTTTACATAGACATAAAAAAATGTAAACGATGCAAAAAACTAGAAGTAATCATGAATGGTGATTTTATTGGTCTAGTGACCATTGAAATGTTTCCAGATGGTTTGTTAAAATATGTTCCTTAAACATATGGGTTCTTTAATTTTTAATTAATTAATTAATTTAATTTTATTATTTTTTCCGTTCTTATTTATATCACCAGTTTTCATCTTCCCTACATTATACATCTACCTCCTATAAGATCCCTCTAATGTAATCTTATCCCACACAATCAACCTCTCTTCTCCCCTTTCCTCCATTTCTCACCACCAGGGATGAGCTCCCTACCTTACCACGGACCCCCCCCCAGTCTCTTATCTCTTAGTCACACATAAAAACCCATTAACCAAACCTCATGGAACATGAACCAATCCACTCATGGGTATTGTCTATTACAATGATTCCTTCTAATTTTTCACATAATTTATAGTTGACTCCCCTGGATATGGCCCCCTCATCCTTATCGTTTCTATTTTACTATGATTTTTTCATTATAGTCATCATAATTTGTTTGGTTGAAACCTAGGTTTTCATTATTTAACTATTTTTTGGGTTTTCATGGTTTTATGGTTCCTGAAATTCTCTTTTCCCATGATAAGGGGACAACCATTGAAGACGACACCTTGCAGTTCATGTTCCATTATTTTGAAGTAGGTAACCCTATGTCTGAGAATTTAATTTGAAAACTATTATTTCTTAGTGTTTTTTAATTTTATTTATTTATTATATATTTTGTATATCATATGAAAAATGTATGAGATGCTTGGTGTGACATTTTTTTCTACGTTTTAATGTTTTATTCTAAGATTTAAAATGTGAATAATTTATTAAATCATGTTTTCACGAATATTCCCAGATGTTTTACATTTTAAATTCTCAAATGTGTTCGATGTGAATTTTAAAATGTTTATTTTAGAATTTTAAAACCATTTGGTCCCTTGACCAATTTTCCATTAAATTATTAATTGAATAGTTCATATCAAAATATCATAGAGGTGGCTTTAAATTTTTTTTAGAATGTGTAATTGTTGTTTTGAAAGGTTCTTTGATGTGTGTGAAATGGTTGTGAAATTAATTTTTCCCAATGTTTTTATTATAAGACTATGCTTGACACATGGTGAGTATTGTTGAATGTTAGTGTATTTTAATGTTGTTTGAACAATGTGAATTTACATGGTTTTGAAAATTGTGAAACTTTAGAGTCTTGGGTACCTTGGAAATTATTTTAGGAAAAGTATTTAGGCGAGATTATAGGGTCTTGAACTAGGTATCTCTAGTAGGTAAATTATTAGACGCTAACTAAACAACATTACATTGGTATTACCATTGGAATTTTAGTGAATCATCTTAAAGGGATCATTCATAGGAAGGTTATGGGTTCGATCAATGAGATATCATATACCTAAATCTTCAAACCTAGATCCCTGAGATCATCCCAATGTTCTTGTACTCATTTTTTTTACCTTTTTACAATTTTTCATACATCAAGTAGTTCCATTAAAATTCCAAGATATGTTTTTAAATCATAATTGTTATATTTTTATTTAATTTTACTTAAACTACAATTCTTATTAATATTATAATGGATATTCATGGTTTATTGGTGTGAAATCATAATTTAAAAGTTGGTTTAAAAATTTGTTGTAATGTCATTTCTATAAAAAAGACTGCTTATAATTTATTTTTGAGAAGAATAAAAAACCCTAATTTTATAGACATTATTTTAAATCTAGAATGAATGGTTTTCTTTTTAAAGGTAACACATAGGGGGTGGTTTATATTTTGGCATCTATGCTAGAAATTTTTATGATAATTCCAATATGCATATCATTTTTCAGTGAAAAGTCTCATTTTATCATTAATTATAACCCATGGGACACAAAGATTCTTTAATTGGATGACGACTTGTAAAGTCACAAGGAGGTTGGTATTTAAATGTTAATTTTTTATTTAAATTTTTTTCATCACATTGTACACTTTGGATTTTACTACTTTTTAAATATGGAGTGTAGTTATATTCTATGAGAAAGAATGAAGGGAACTGTTGGGGGGTAATTTATTCATTATAGGGGAGTGGTATCGTTGGAGTAGAGTGTTTAGCTTGTTTGTTTCCTCTTAATGGAATGCTAATTATTTTCTGTTTATTTTTCTCAGGCATGAACATTTGATGTAAAAAATGAGTTAGGTCATTCTTTTAATATAATAGTTATTAAAATAATTCATGTGTGTGATATAATTCCCAAGTAAACTTATATGATGTCTCAGATCCTATTCCATTGTGTGGGGATAAAGAATTCTATACAGGGCCTTTTCATGGACCAATTAGGTCATCTTATATATGTAAGGCTTGGGGTTTTTCTTAAGTAAATGGCATTATAGGTTCCCTATTCTCATTAGTATGTTATGTATATTGATGATTAGGATTATTGAGACTCAGGATGTAGGTGAAAGAATAATTTAAGGATCTTTTACATGTCCTAACGTTCAGTTAAAAGGAGAATTCATGATTTGAGTATTTTCAGTGTGAGTTAAATTTATTTGGGAATGGGGGATTAAATGGGGGAGTGAAATGGTGGCACTTGGTTAGAATTCCATGTCCAAAAATTAAAAAGGATTATAATTACATGGTTAGTGATGTCTCTTAATATCAGTAATGCAGTGGGAACATGTTTTACTAAGCTGTGAAACTATGATGCCAACTGACACCACTACGTTCTTGATATTTGGATTTGGAATTTTTTGGTTTTACTATTTTTTGATTATATCATATTTTTTCTTTGATATAAAAAAGATTAATTTATTTTAAAAGGATTTATTTTAAAATAATTATATTTTTCTTTTCAAATAAGGATAAATGCGTCTTCTTAAATTAATCAAACGGAAAATTCAGTTGTTAGACTTTTGATAAAATAGTTTTATTGAATAAAATGATTCTTTGAATTTAAATGGGTGAAATTTGTTTTTAAACTATGAAAGTGGTGGTCTAGTAATGTTTTATGTATTTTTATGGTTGTATACAGATATATTAAAATTTAATCATAGTTTTTAGAGAAAACGTCATGTTTAAAGATTGAAAAGTGGCTTATTAATATTATTTTCAGAATGATGGTAACATTTTTGGGTTTAAAAGATATTTTGATAAAGGATTAATATTAAAAGATTTAAAATAGGATTTTATGATAATAAAGGATAAATGTAATTTTTTTTATCTGGATGTGGGTTAATAATTTTTAAAAATTCCTAATTTGAGGTTTTCAGTTTGGAAACTATGAGTTTAATATTAAATTTATTTAAATGGAAAAGGGGGTTTGTTTATGTTTTTTTAATTTAAAAATAAGTATTTTGTGAATATGTTTTGTGATGTTTTTATTTGACATCGTATAAATTTCTGAGTGAAATTGCTTATTATCTTCACTGTGAAGTGTCTTCCAAATGTTAGGATATCCAGTTGTATCTCTTTCAGTTTGGTTATGGATGCCTACTTTGGAAGGATTATCTTTGTCGAAACTAGTGTGGAGAGAGTATTTAGAGTGGTTATTAGTTATGTGGGATATTCGGTGAGCTTTGATGATTTGGTCTTTGGGTTCCTCCCTGAATTATCTTGATGAAATAATGATTTCCTTTTAGATGTGTTTGACTCAGTGATTGGAAGGTTTCAAGGGATTGATGGGATGATATCTTGTCCATGTGATCATGTTGCGGGGAGTTAAGAAGTTTAAATATTCCATGTTTTCATGTATTAACGATATGGGTGTTACCCCTTGTTTAGGATTTCTTATAACTAGGGATTTTATTATATAGATTTATTTTTTGGGGGCTCGGTGTTTTGGATATTTCACCTAAATTTACTTCTTCTTCCTCCACTATTCAAGGGAAATAACCCATTATTCATATTTGGGAACACTTTTTTGAGATAATATTTTATGTTACTTATCATATGTATTCTAATTTAACTTAATTTTCAATGTTCAAGATGATGTTGGTTTTTAGATTTTGGAAACATAGTTTTTTTAAACAATGGAAATTTTGAGTGCTACCATGATTTTGTTATTTTGATTTAGAAAATACCTAACCTGAAGTGTCTTCCATTGGGATGTCTTCTTTATGATTAGAGTTTTTATTAGTGGAACCATTATTTTTAGGAAACATTATATCGATATTGATTTCCTATGTTTTCTTCAAAGGGGATAGGCCCTTGTGTTTGGGTTTGAAGTGTAATCCAAATTTTTGGGATGTTCATTACATTAGGGATTTTTCTAGATTAGAGTGAGTGTTTATCCTTGGGTATATCTACTTATAGTCATTTTGAATTATTTTTAATATGGTGGGGTGAACAAAATATTTAGTTTGATATAGTTACTTTGGATGATCTAGTTTAATGCCCCTCGTGGATGCTTGTTTTAGTGATGCAGTGTCTGCCTCTTGAGTTCAGAGTTTCATTAGGAGATTATTTGAGTTTATGAGGTCTGAATTTTTCTTTTTTTAGTTATTTATGTCTTTTAATAGATTGATTTTGGTGTTTTATGATATTGTAGAGTTTTATTTTGATTGAGGAGGTAAAATCAGGTCTTCTCAACTAGTCTTATAAAATAGTTAAGGATTTATAGGGGACGATGGAATAATGGTGTGGATAATTTTCACAACCTGTATTATATATATATATAATATTTATTTAATTTAAAAAAATTTTATTTAATTTTGAGTTGTTGGGAGTATATGAGTGTTATGGGAAAAAATTCCATTTTAATGTTTTTAAATCTTTGTATGGTTAGCTAACACGGTTTGACGAACCATGCAGAAAATGTATGACTGATTCGTCCTCAAGAAAGATCATGTTATCAGGTACTTAGTACGATTTTATAAACTCTATATATTCTTAGTAGTGACTCTTCATGTTGATTTTACGGGTCCAGCGACCATCACATGGCTTCTGCATGGTTAGTTAAACCACACCCCTTAATCGTGTGAGTTCCTAAATTTTTATTTCTTTTTATCCAATTTCTCTAATTTTTTTCATTCATATTTATTTCTTAATTTTTTTCACTTCCCTACATCATGCCTCTACCTCCCATGAGTTACCTCTTATTCAAACCTCTCCCTCTACATCACGATCACTTGTCCATTATCCACTATCATGCACTACAAGGGTTAACCACCCTCCCTCATCACACCCCCTAGTCTCCTATCCCTTGGTCACAAGTTACACCCCCATGACAAACAAGAAGGAGTTTATTGCACTCATCCATTGGGTCTTATCTTCTTTGGAAATTTCTTTTGGTTTTCCTTATGAATTGAGGCCATCTTTCCCATGTATGGCCTCCAATTGCTTATTCTGTATATTATACTGCTAATTTCTTTTTCTTATCACCGTGATTTGGTTTGATTGAACCTTTGTTTTTTGGACATGATCCATTTTTGTGGTTTTGTATTTCTATGGTTTCTAGGAGTCTCTTTTCCCCATATTGGGTGACCACCATTGAATAAGGCACATTATGGGTTTTTTACCATTGTATTGTGGTAGGTTACCATATGAATAAGAATTTAATTTAAAAAATTATTTATTTAAGTTTTTTTAAGTAAATTTTATTTATTATATAGAGAATATATGATATTAAAAATGTATTTGATTATTGGTATGGTATTTTACTCATGTTTTCATGTTTTACTCTATACTTTGACATGGGAATATTTTATTAAATCATGTTTTTATGCTTATTTCAATATGTTAGAAATTTTAAACTCTCAAATGTGTTTCAAATGATTTTCCTCATGTATTTTGGAAACAAAAAAGGTGTTGGGTCCCATGAATAGTTTTCCATAAGGTATTTATAGCATAATTGATTTCTAAAGAGATTTGAAAAAGCGTTCTAAAAAATCTAGAATTAGTAATAGGAATTATCAAACAATATTTGGTGTGTATGAAATGGACATGAAATGGATTTTCCATAATAGTTATGTAGAAATATGGTTGGGGACATGTAGAGGTTGTCTTTGAATGACAATTAATTTGTGTGTTGTTTGGAAAAGTGTAATTTCCATGTTTTGGAAAATTAAAGCACTTTAGAGCCTTGGGAACCTCAGCAGGTTTGCTAAGACTAGTATCTTGGTGAGATGGAGGGATATGTACCCTGATATCTCATATTAGGTTTATGATAAAACACTAACCAAACCATATTACTTGGCTATTACTATTGGAACTTTAATGCATCCTCTCCAATTTATTGACTATATAAATAGTATGGGTTCAATCATGAAATTATGATGTACCTATATTTGACTAACCTAGATAATTGAGATTATACCATAGTAGATATCCATTGTTTTTACCTGTTTCAAGTTTTCTAATATTTTTCATTTCCATTAAAAATAAAAAACATTATTTTCAAACTAAATTGTTTTGTTTTGTTTTGTTTTTTTGTAAAATAAAAATGCCTATTAATATTATAATGGATACACAAGGTTTATTGGAATGACCACATGCTTTGTAAACTAATTTGAAAATATTATGGGAAGTCTTTTCTGTAAAAATAAATACTTGTTATATCTTTTTTAGAAAAATGTAAAATGAAAATACTTATATGTATTATTTTCAAGGAAGCATGAAATTGTTTTATTTCTAAAGTTAATATTTAGGAAGTTTTATCATTTGTAATCCCTTTTGAGAATTTCTATGATCACAAAAATATCTTTATTTTTTTGAGTAAAATGTTTTTCCTCATATTTTATAAAAGCCCATGGGGAAAATATATTATTTAGCAAGATGATGAAATTTAAATCCACATGGAGGCTGGTATGCCATTGTTAATTTTCATTTAAGATTTTTTTATTTCATTTTAGACTTAGACATTTATGATTTTTAATGGATGGAGGGTAGTTATATTATACGAGGGGTCTAGATGGGAACTAGAGGAAACTATATATTTATTTATAGAGGAGGGAGATTGAGGAAATTGAGTGTATATATAGTATATTTATTTTTATTTTTCGATCATTTATATGTTTATTTTTTTCTAGTGTAGATGTTAGATATAGAGATGATCCATAAAAGAATTTTATTTAAAATCTAATTTTTATTCGATTAATGTTAATGGAAGAAATCATTCGCAACTATGATTACTTGATTCTTGTGAACATATGACATCATGCAGGAATTGGGAAAGCCCTTTGAGCCCAATCACAGATTGGTTTATGCACAAGATTGAGGGATAACATGGTTTTGTTTATGAATGTATCACTTTATTATGATTTCTATATTATATTAGAGTATGGATATGTGTGTGTACTGGTAATTTAGGATAAGGCCTCACATGTGTTTTATATACCAAATTAGTGCTAGTTTCCATTCAAAATCTGATTGGATAGAGGTTTGCGGTGTCATTTGTGGATTAGTATTTCCTAATCATGCTCTGGTGGTATAGGATATGAAAGAGTGGTATTGAAGTGTGTTCATATTAAAACCAATGTATAGAGATATTATAGTTGTGAGGTTTCGTTAGGGAACAAGGGTAACAATTTTAATGCTTCCCAATTTTGTCTTTTGGGCTAGGAAACCCAGTGATAGTGTGGGTGATGACGTATCAATTCACCAGGATTCTAAAATATTTCTTATTGACTCAACACATCTAGTAACTTGTTTTAGGGGAAATAATTGAACATGTATCATTAGTAAATGAGTTGTGGTTTACATGTCCTTATTAAGTCATCTCCCCATGCATTCTCTTATAAATATGGTACATCATGGATATTTTTGGTTTCCACCCTAACGACTGATAAGTAGGATTATATAACACCATCATTGTTATTATATTCTTATTAAAGAGGATTTAATATGGGTAATTATGTGTAAGTAATTTCTTCTACGTGGATAGTGAACGATGTCTCTACCATTTTTGTAGAATCCTAACCCACCTATGATAGTTCAGTTGAATTCCACTCTTTGGGTTGAGCAGTGGTTGGGACCAATAGTACCTTTAGGTGATACACTTATTCTGAGCATGATTTACAAATTTAAGAGGTAGAGATCACCAAATTTATTGGTGAGCTGGAACCCCATCTTTTATTGGTAAAGGACTAGCTCGAGCCTTTTGTGTGAGAATTATGCCTGGTTAGGACCCATAATGATGGTCGTCATAGTAGAAAGCTTTCTCCAAGGAAACATAGTCAATTAGTGGATTCCAATAATGGTAATGTTTTATATGGATTCAAGCATTAAAGGTAAAGGGAATCTTTTACACAGATTCATGTTCTACTGTGATAAAATTAATGATATGTGGGTAAGTCAGTTTCACCCAAATTTGATAGTGTTTCGGTGTGGTGGCTGATTTAAATTTGTTTTTGTGTTCATGATTTTTTATGTGTTAGGGTATTGTAGTGATCCTTGGTAGTGTAGAATAGGATGACCAGGTAAAGGATGGGTTCATGTAGTAGGGGCTTATGTCTCAGTGGCTCTGGGTGTGTCTTGAGGAAAGAAAAATGTGTAGCATCCCTAACCCAATTAGCCACCTGAAAAATGCTATCGGGTGGGATGAAATTGATCGTATCCAAACCTCCACAAATTCTAATGGTTGGTAAATAGTAGTGATAGTTTATTAAGGGTCATAGCGGGGAGACTATACCCTCAGTAGATAATATAATAATGGTTCAAGTAATAATATATAACACAAAATAGAAAAATGAGACATAGAAGTCTCAAACTAGACCTGCCAATGGAGGAAGAATATTGATCAATATACAATATCAAAAGGAATAATAATAAAAAAATAGCGTGAATAATTAAAAATTTATAAAAATACCACTTGTCTCACCAAAACAGGTCTGGCATACATCTTAGGTCATATAGATTAGTATTCAGAGGAATGGTTTCATATGACTAACTACTATTTATAAATATAAAAAACAGCATGCTAAACAAAAAAGGAAAAACTAAAATAGAACTATAGACATGAAAATACCTCAAGGTCCCATGCCAACATCCCATGATAATATCTACTAAGGTCCATCTATAGAATCTGATCCATTACCGAAACATAATGACATAAATTATACATGCATCCCGAAGGTCCCATGTTGGGTGTGAGAATGTGTCTCAATTGGATAAAACCAACTGTGCATATAATATAAGTGACAAATCAGTTGTGAAATGAATTTTAATAAAAAAAATGATGCTATTTAATTAAGTAAAAATCATCCATGGTTCTCAACATCCACTAGGAAGTTGTTATCTACTTCTTCCAATATCGAAATTTCTGAGAATTAAGGGATCCTTAGAACATGGACCAAGGTATCCCCCTAATATAAAAATTTCAAGTGAAAAACCATGTTACATGTCATGATAAATGGGAACATCATGCCTCCTGACACCCTGTGTCTCAAACAAAACTCTAACACAGTAAAGGCAAGCCCAAGTAAAGAAATCATATCCTTTGTACCCCCTCTCAAAAGCACTCACTAGCTCAAATCCCGACATCCATATGAGTAATGATATATGTCATAAAATCTAAATAATCATTTTCTAATATAATAACATCTTAAGGAACAATGATCTTTGTACCCCTATAAAAATCTTAGCCAACAACCACAATATGGCAATACTCATCCCCCAACCGATAGCCTCATCTCTATCAACTGAAGGCACCTCACCTTCCACATGGACATCTATAGAATAAACCCCCAAAGAATTATATAATACAAACTAATTAGGTAATCTACCCATACTAGTGGTCAAAACAACCTATTAATCCAATTCAACCTGTGCATGCACGACTCTAATCAGTGCTTTGGCCATCATAGGTGAGTAAAAATCACAAAATTAATACCTAATCCGCATACAATAAACACCTCATTCCCCTATGACCATGCTACTCAAGTTATATGGTAATTCCATCCTATGTCATGGTACACACCCTAACATGACAACCTAACCACCTCAATCTGACATCTGCAGTGCCCAACTGATTGTGAACACCACCAAAGTAACCTGGCCAAGCCCAACTAAAAAACCAAATTCCAACAATCCTGGTGTACATGACACCATAATTTCCTTGGATTATCCCGCCATAATACCATGGTTCAAATCACATTCCATATAATAATTTCATATATATCATTCAAATAAATTAAAATTAAACAAGAAATTAAATTTAATATGACTGAATTGTAGAATTAAAATAATCATAACAATTTAATATAATTGAATTGAATGACTAAAAAACTTTACAATTCCATTTGATATAAACAACTTTCTTAGAAAAACCACACAAGGGGTGACAACGTATAACCCATCCTAACTCATATAAAATGGTTATGGAATTCCTAATGATATACTATAAGTCCATACAATTATTTTAATATAAAAAAAGGGGTCTTTCTAAAATACATAATGTAACAAAAAAAAAATAACAACCTTAATGACTGTAAAAAAATTGTAGGTGCGACCCACGTTCCCTAGACTCATAGATATAGGAACATACAATATCAAGCTCTATCAAAAAGTGGATTTTAAAATATAAATGTTTCCATTTAGTGCCCTCAAAATATTGACAAATGGATTAAATGGATTTTGTTCTCTATGAGGTGTAAGGAATAAAGAGGAAAAATATGTGTGTGGAGAGCTTTACCTCTATGGTTACAACTCCATCAAAAGGTCTAGAAATGGATCAATGATGGAGGATATAGATAAAAATACACTAGAAGAATAATGTAGAGGAACCCATTACAATACATGACCAAGATAAGGGGAAAAGGAGAGAAAAGACAAAAGTAATGGAGTGGAAAAATCAACATTTTCCCAATTAAATAGGCCACATGGTTAGCCCACTCAGTCTTCCAAACTATGAGACAACTATGTGTGATACAGTGTGAGGGTACTACCGATATAGATGTACCAATGTGTCATGTCACATAGTTCTTTCTAATTGAGAACAATTAGTGTGATAACCCTATACAACCACTACAAACAAGGACACATGTCCATGCACCCACCTCAAATGATTTCTTTCAAACCATTCAAATTTTATAAAAGGTCCTCACTATTATATGGATGTGGGAACACAATTTTACCCCAAAATCGTACACCTGGACCTGCAACTCCAAAACTTGAATTTCGAACCCCCGATGCTCTCAAAACCCATTCAAACACCCAATTCAAACTCCAATACTCTAAACCCATAATAAAATGATATAAATTTACCATAACCTTAAGAATTTCGTTCTGATAAATTAAAAATAAAATAGAATAGTCACTATTAAAAATGTCAAAACAGGGGATGTTTTCAACCAGATTTAGAAACTAAGGATGTTAAAATCTCCCAAACATAACATAGCTCATCCCAGAGGTACTAAAACAAACAAAAATATGGTACCATACATACCCATCCTAGTCAATGTATCTTAGATTACCCTGGACTTAAGGGCACATTCCCACTACCTTTGTTGGAGGGGGTCCCCCTTAGGAGTGACCTACCATGCACTTTCCAACCCAAAAATAAAATCATGAAACATTTCCAATAACCATTCTTAGACTCAAAATACATCTCGTGATGTTTTCTTCACTCTATCACCTCATTATATACTCCTATGTCATACAAAACACCCATAAAATTCCTGCATCGCATCATTGTCTTCCTCATGTACATGGAAGTCATGTAACCTATGAGGCATTGAATCTCAAATGAAGTTAAAAATGACTCTAGTTTCTCACACATCAATCATGTACAATATCACCTCGATGCTCAGATTCCAAACACATCATGGAACCTGCATGTCCTCGATTCCCTAGTGCCAAGAACCACAGAAATCTACAATCCAATGAATCTCAAATATAACCTTATTACATGCACCTCATTTATATATACAATGCACCCGATCAGGTTGCAACTTACTAACTAGCACCTGGTTAGTCCATTTAAAAATCTTGTGCACTAAGTTCACCCAAAATGGTCATGCCTAAAATCCCATTCCAAAACAAAAATATGGAGAACATTGGTCATTCCCATGGAATACCTCTGACTATCAATGGCTCACCATCCTACATAGCTCATATCATATCCATGATATGAACCTGGACTAAAGCTCTATTTACTGATGGATGGGCTACCTACAGTGTTTCACTAGCCACCAGCCACCAACCACACTGATGGGTCTCAATGTATCTACCAAAAACTCTTCCTGTAGTTGAAAAATCTGATTCTGTAAACTAATACTACTCCTGAATGGATCTCAAAACCCTATGTTTTATTTGGACCCTAAATACCATCCATCCAATAAGGCCTCTTATAGAACCTCTCAAGATTCACGATCTATCTGCATGACCATAACTAATTTGGAATCCACTCACACTAAGTCCACACATGCGGTAGATTCCCACAATGTAATAAAACTATTGATGATCCACTTCGAAGTGGTATAGACAACTCCTTGGCCTAAAATCCCTAATGGAGCTCATATCATCATCACTTACTTGTTTCTAAATTGTCTCCACTTAAGTCACATAAAACTTCTTTACAGATCAAGTATGACCTATCCGTCATTTTACCATTGGCTTTGAGTGCCTGGTTCAATGACTCTGAGAATGAGGCCAATCTAAAAATATTTAATTTCATATGAATGGTATGCGTTAAACCATCCTAAAAGAACCTCACACTCAAGATTAAAAATCTCAACATAATAGGTGGAAACTGATAAAACTCAGTGAACGTCCATGAATAGTTCATGACAGATATAGAGACATGCTGAATGCTCAAGTACCCTCGAGTTATTTCTATGCTCAACATCTTTGGGAAGAAATGATAGAAAAATATGCACTCAAAATCCTTCCATTACAGTTTTTCATGCCTTCATAATTTCTTGAACTTTTTCTTCTTTGGTTTTTAGAGCATGTTGGTTTCCAATATCACCCTCAACCCTAGAGGCATTTCAAATTACATGAAAATAATCTGCATCTACTCGATCTATTTCTCAGCCACCTAAGGACAACCATCAAACTATAATAGGGGCACATTATATGACTAGAACTCTCAAGTGAGATATTCCATAGTTGGATATAAATCTTTTTAACCCTCTTGGATTACCTAGCTAAACCGTACCAAGCTCAACAGGAGCTGTTCATTGAGCAATGAAACAAAAGCTGTAAGATCTAGTAGCAAAACTGCATGCACTGAAACCTATGCCTAAGCCTGAAGCTGATCCCGGTCCTCCTCTACATGAACCTTAAAGATCTCGACATGCTTAGTCTCCTACAACACCAATTCATCACACACCTGACACTCCATATGATCTATCTAGGAGGAACCCACCTAATACCATGATATAGAAATATAAAATTTATATAAAAACTAAAAATATGGAATGTAGAAAAAGGAATCTCAAACTTAAAACACTTACCCTTTTTTATTGTTTCCATTGCACATGGAATCCAGACATCATGGCTTCCTTACCTACCCTCAATAGTGTTATATATCAAATAAACCATGGGCCTCACCCATCTCGAAAACCAATATTTCCCCAATCTAATGATATCATCCTATAACCTGGGGATCAACATCACCCCATACCATAGTTTTTACCTACTAATTCAATATATAGGCCAATTTAACATATCACAGAATATATATATATATATATTACATGAAATATCACATTTAAAAAGCATATTTCAGGCACATAATTCATATTTAATTTACAATATCCTATCATTTAACTAATCAAAAGATCAAACAAGTAAAACAAGCATACATCCCTTTCCATACTAGGCTAGTGGTATAATATCTCATCCTTTTCCATATCATTCCAAAGGACTCAATTCATAATAAATATCCATAACACATTTCAAGTAATCCACTCTAGGTGGAAATCATATAAACTATTAGATGAAAAAAAATAAAAACCCCCACCCCCGGTAACTTGGGTCGTCCCTCGTACCTGGGGATGTAAGCACCCAAGAACAAGATATAATACCAGTTCTTATCACATCCTAATATATGGAATACCATTATTGAACTAGTAATAATATTATAAAAGAAAATAAAATCTTGATCTCATTAGTATCCAACATTAAAATGCTACTAAATCCATGTTTAAAACAACCTGTGATACCACTTGTAGTTTTCCCAACCCAATTAACCCCCCAAACAGTGCTGTCAATCTGGGTTTTGCTGGCCTTAAGCACACCACTCCAAATTACAATGGTTCCTGACTAGTAGTGAGAGTTTATTTTGGGTAATATTGGGGAGGATATACCATCATGAGAGATGATAATAATGGTATGATTTATAATATATAACATTCTATAGAGAATAAGACTCAACAGACTCAAACTAGACCAGCCAATAGAGAAAGAATATTCCACAATATACAATTGTAGAATAAATAATAATAATAAGTAGAAGAAATAACGAAAACAAGACAAACAAAGAACTTTTAACACCAAAATAATACATGCATACATATTAGGTCATATATATCTTTATACAGAACAAGAGTCACCCATGGATAACAATAGTTTATAAATATAAAAATTAGCATGATAAAAAATGGGAAAATAAAAACATATCTCTATCAATGGAAATTCCTCAATGTCACATGCTAAAAATTAATAAGTTCCATCTACAGAAGTCGATCCCTTAACTAATCATAATGACTTGAAGCCTAACAATATCTCTATGGACTTTTATAGGTTGTGAGAACATGCTTAAATTGGATACCACCCAAGTGTACATACCCTACCTAAGAGTTTAAACAGTTTTGAAATGAAAAATAATAAATACAACATCTCATCTTATTTAATTAAACAAAAAAACTTCCCAAGTTCTCAACATCCACTTGGAAGTTGTCACATACTATAGAAAATGGTAGAATAACTAAAAATTATAGGATCATTATACCATGGCCAAAGGTATCCCCATGATATGATATGTCTTGGTGAACCCTCGGGTTCCACCTCAAGAATCTCTTGAAACCTCATGCCTCATAACAACAAATGTCTCAAAAAAATCTGAAATTCTAAAGGCTTTCCCAAGTAAAATAGTCTCCTCCCTCGAACCCCTACTTGAATGAAGTAATCATATTAAGGAAAGATATCTATAGGCATAGTGATATCAATCATCATATCAGAATCATGACCATCTCATAGCACAGCATCATGAGGATCGACGATCTCTAACCTCCCAAAACAATCAAGGACAAACAACCTCAATAAAACGAGCCTCAGCCCAAACAATTTTCTTCATCACTATCAATAGAAGGATTTTCACATAACATGTGACTTTCTAAATAAAGAACCCAAATAAAATTTTCCAAGCGGCACTACCAGGGGACTCTACCAACACGAGTGTTTAAAACTACCTCATCAGCTGAGTCAACCTATATGCACATAACTACAATAAGAACTTTTGGCTATCAAAAGTGAGAGAAAATCACTAAATTTATACCTACTCTAAATCCAGCTGGGACCTCATTCCACTAAGACCATGACACTTATGTTTTTTGGTCTTTCCACCAAATATAATGGGCCACACCTTAACCTGATAGCCTCTTCACCACAATCTGATGTCCACAATGCCGAACCAGTGGTCAACCCCACACAATTAACCTGGTCAAGCCCAACGAGATGACCATTTCACCACAATCATGATGACCATGATCCCTCAATTTCCCAGGCGGATCCCACCATGATCCCATTGTTTACATCATATGATATATAAGCATTTTGTATATATAATGAAAATCAATTCACATCAAAAAGTAAATCAATTTAAGACGATTGAATTGATCAACTAAAATAATCATTACAATTCAATAAAATTTTATCTAATGAACAAAAAACAAATAAAAAATTACATTTGATATAAACAATTCCCTCAAACAAATTATTCAATGAATGACAACCTATAACTCGGACTGGCTTATATAACATGGTGTGGGAATTCCAAAATGACATCCGCTAAGTCCATGAAATTAATTTACTATAAAACTAAGGGGACTCACTAAAATAACCAATGACATGATAAAATTCATTCCCACAAATAAATTGTGAAAACAAAAATAAAGGTATGCACCACCTAACTTGGACATGTAGGCATAAGCCTATTCAATATCATGCTCTAACTCAAAGTGAATTAGAATATATCAGAGTTTCCATCAAGCTACCAGAAAATAATGAAAAATAGATCAAAAATATTTAGATCTTAGTGAGGAAAAAGTGACAAAGAAGATAAAGACAGGTGTGGAGAGGCTTATTACTACAGTTCCAACACCACTAACAGATTGATAAATAGATAAACGATTGAATATTTGTATCAAAATACAGTAGAATAAGAAAGTGGGGTAACCCATTACTATATGATTATAAGAGGGAGGAAAATGAGTGAAAAGGAAAAAATAAGGGAGGAGAAAATAATAATTTTCACACTTAAATATTCTACATTGTTACCCTGTATGGTTTTACAAACCTTGTAGCAACCGTATGCTTTATAGTGTGTGGGTACTACCAATTTGGAAGTACTCGTGCAACCTACCGCCCTTTTTTCTCTAATGATGTGAAAACCATGTGGAAACACTATTAAACCACTAAAACCAAGGATAAATTTCCATGTTATTACCTCAAATGTTTTCATCAAATCTATGAAAAATTAAAAAATGGGATGTATTAATAACTTGAAGAGGTCGCACAATTTTACCCCAAATAGTTTTCCCCGACATGCTGCATCAAAACATGAGTTTCAGGACTCTGAAACTCTATAAACCCATATGAACACAAGATGAACTCTCCTAGACTAAATAAAAATCCAAAAACACAATATAAATTTAAAATAAATCCCAAAATTTGGTTCTAATAAATGAAAAAACCGAATAACCACTATTTAAAAATTCAAAATGGGAGTGGTTTTCAACCCGATTAAAAAAGCCTCAATGTTACACTATGTATTATTTACAATATCTATAGTTTTAGTAAATACATTGAAATAACTATTTCTATAAAATCATATCATATTAGATACTTAAAAATACCATCGAAAAACTTTTTCTCGACCATTATGTTGGGAGGCTCCTATAGAGAAGGATCAGTGATCACACACTTCTGTTGATTGTGTGTCAGACTATAGAAGGAGAGAGAGAAACACATGGAATCCTTATATAGTTGTATTGAGGCTCAATAATGTTTCATCAGTATATTCTAGTTTCCTACCATCCATTCCTAGTTTCATTTTACTAGTGAAGGTTATTGTTTTTCCATGTTATTGGGTGAGAAATTTTATTATTTTGTGAAATGGAATCATTGGAAGAGAATGATTATCTCATTTATAAAAGGATATAATAGATTTCATAATATATATATATATATTATGATAATTTGTGTGTCAGATACTATAAGCTTTTAGTTTCTTACAATGGTCGAGGAATATGTGGGTGCCATTCCAGAGGACGTTCAATTATTACCTCCCCATAAATGGTATGTTTTTCTGCATAAACCAACACCATGGGAGGCTTGATATCTACACTATCATATCCTATGACTCCATATAACTATGATAAAAGATGGTATAGTACTGATTCTATAGATAAAGGGCTCTGTTAGAAACAGTGTGTTCCCCCTGAGGATCCCAGTGATGTTCACATAGAAGGTGGATGAGGGACTGAGCTTAGGGATAGAATAACTTATCCAAAACCAAGTGGTAGGTAGGAAAAAGTATCCATCCTCTATAATTAATAAATTTTTTGACTAGTGGTAAGGGGATAAGTGTTTCCTATATGTTGAACTTAGGATGTGTTATCACTGGCTCTATGTTCAATATGGGGAAATAACAATGGTGTATTTCAAAATCTTCCACAGTAAAATTTATTTCATTGTGGTACCTTTAAGCATATTAAATGACCTAATAATGTTTGTGGTACTTAGGGAATAGATAATTTAACCCTTATTGAATTGGTTCTTGGTAGTCGTCAGTGATGAATTCCTTGGGTACATAATGTTGTAGTTAGATCCTGTGAGACAGTCGAGGATTTTACTAGACATGCTCCAAGAATAAAAGATTTATCAAAAGATCTTGAAGAGGTAGTTATGTATTTGAGAAAACATATTATTGTGATATAAATTCAATGACATGGATGTAACAGTATAAACATAAAGGGATGATATTGTGTTACTTTTTGAGTCACCCAAGGTCATGGTCCTGTTAAAAGATTATCATATAAAAGAATTATGTTCACTATTGTTGAGCTAGGTGATGAAGCAATTGGCCCTATAAATGTTGAAACTTAAGAAATTGGGTGGTGCATTGTACCTCATGTCGATGCCCCCCCCCCCACTTCATAAATGTCCCAAGGATACAAATGTTAGAGATATAATTTATGATATCTTGCATGAGGAGATATCATATGAAAATGTTATTGATGTATATTCTGAATGCATGGATGACATCGTCAATGTTCAATGATAGAAGATGACACTATTCATAAAACCCTAGAAGTTGTTTAGGAGATTTCATGCATTACATTTGTAGTAAATTGAAGATAGGAGATGATGTATGTAAATCCTTTTTTATTTATTTGGTTGGCTGGGGATGTGGTAGTGCATTTTACATTTTATCCCTCGATTCATAACCTATTAATAGGTGAAGGAAGAGGTGTTGGGATGAGAGTGTATGTGGGATGGTGTTTCCATCATTTTGGAGATAAGAATTCCATAATCAGTGAGTGGTCATGACACTATTTGGGTAATTGTAGACTGAATCATAAAATCAACCCACTTCATAGCCACATGAGAGCATAGATAAGTGGGGAGTTTGGGATGCATTTTCATGAAAGAGGTATTCTTTATTCTTTTATTTTCCTTGATAATAATATCTAACCATGATTCACACATTAAATACTGATTAAAATGATGGTTATGGGAGGCTTTGGGAATCAATTATGGATGATTTTGGAGTTTTATCTCCATATAGAAGACATATTTCTATTTTCAAAGATAGATTTTGCTGATGTTAGGAGGACCATCATCCTTTTTTCCATATAATTCCAATTACCACTCCATGCTCTGTATTGAACCATTCTAGTCCATGTAAAGAAAATCCTAAAATACACAACTATATTTCATTAATCTAAGGGTGTCATCACTCATGGGACCTGATTTTGTGAGATCTACAATAGAGAAGTATTTGATCCTTCTAGAATGGATAAGGACTACCAAAATACATCAAATGTCTTATGTGGACTAAAATCAGATTCCTTTTAGTGTTATATTTAAGATAACATGTGTTCCTAATGGTATCCTCGATAAGGATTATAGATATTCGGCAAGGGCGACAAGTTATCTATGGGATTCATTAACACTATCTATATACTACATATGGTTGTCAAGGTTTATTACCTCTTATCCCTACCACCATAGGACATCTAGGAATATGATGTAGTCTACATGTCATTCATGAGTTTTTATGTGGATAACCCATTTAATGATGTCAAAGAGATTATGATGTAAATTGTTGAAAGAGTTATATTTTCATGAGGATTGGTTGTTTTTGAGAAAAATATGGGGAAGACTCTTTATGGAAAATTATTTTCCTTGGGTGGATATTTGTGGGTAGCCTAAGATCCCCATAGGAGAGAATTTGGGAGTTGGAGATCTCTATGTGAGCTAATAATCCTCACATATATGAATAGGTTCTCACTTTTTTGGATGAAAAGTCTTTATGGTTGGGAGAATGTAATGATTCTAAATTTTTCTTAACACATTGGAATATTTCATGTGAGATTTTTACAGTAATGCACAGAGTTATCATTGAACGTTGGAGCCTACGGAGGCCTTCTGTTGATTTAATAAATATATTAAATATAATTTTGCACAAATGCACAATTTTTCATAAATAATGGATTATCTCCCCAATGGTGTTCTAAGTGGGAAATATAAGACTACTGTTGAATTCTGTATGCATGCTTCACCCAATATAATACATAATCTTTGTGTGCGTTAGATGTTTGTGTTAAAGGTTGTAATGTCCATGAACCGATGCTCTCTAATGTGGCTGAGTCGGTTGGATATGAGACCTTAATGACACCTCACTATATTCTATAGGCTTATGATTAGTAGTTGAGGTTTTCATTGTTTATTAGGGATATTATACACTATCTTATGAAGTATTATTGAAATATAAACCATTCCTAAATAAAAATACATAATCAGAGTAAACACATTGACAAAGATAATAATAAAATCCAATTAATTGATCCAATAAATATATAAGGAACAATTTAATGATGTGATGGAATGTATCTAAATGACATGCAAAAAAAATACAATAAATTACTAATATACTCAAATAAAAGACTCAAGTATCGGGACATGAACCCATTCCGACACCATTTCCAAAATCCGTCCCAACAAAAAAATGAAATAAACATCAATATTAGTTTCCATTATTCAAAACTACATCCATGAAATCTTCTTAGGACCCAAATGAAATAATGAATAGGGTGTGAGTATAACTCAATAGGTTATCACCAACATGTTTAAAAAAACCAGTCTAACAAGAAGCATGTAAAATAAATCTATAAACAAATATATCAATTAATTAAATAATTAAATAAATAGAACAAACTACATTGGCTACATGCCAAAATATCTCTAAGTATGTCTTATAACCATTCCAACCACAACCATATTACCATGGTGAAACAACCTTCTTTGGTGCCATTCTAGAATATCTTTAGGTCTCTTTTACTAGAATTCCAACCATAACCATATATCCATTATATATTCACAACAATCCATCTAGGTGAAATCCCTATAATCATTACAACATTTCTAATTGAAATCCCAATAACCATTAAATCATGGTATTATACATATCATTATCCCTATAAGAATTATACAATAGACTGGGCCGATCCCACTCACTATTAGCATTACAACATATTTTTGTGCAAGTTCCTAGCCCGTTATATAATAATATCAGTAGAGAACACAATTCCTAACACATAGCATGGATATCATAATATCATAACATATATCTCAATGTTTAATTATTTAAATTCCTATTATTATTTAAAATAACACATTAATTTATATCACAATTGATTAATAGTTATATAATTTAGAAATAAGACAAAAATTAAGGATTCTATTACCATAAATCAGCCCAGGTCACATGTAAATTGAAAAAAAGGCCTCATGGGGTAATATAATTTATTTATTTATATAATTTGGGTTCAAATTTCATTGGAGTGATCACGATACTACATTGATTGATAGTAATCAAACCATTGGGTTACGATTTGGACCCTATACCTTTAACTAACGATCCAAAAATTCTTCCAATGATGAACACTCTAACCACCCAAGAATGACGTACATGGACATTACATTTATTTTGTGGAATACATAATACATTACAAAAAATATATTCCCAAATATCATAATAGATTAGTAAGTTTGGAAACTCGGAACATATTCTTCTATCTTCTGAATGATCTTCAACATCTCTCATAATGATCTTCCCTTTTTTTCCTAACAAAAACCCTTCTTTATATCCAGGGGAAAAGAAAAAATAAAAAGGGTGAGATCAAATTCATAATAAGGGTAAAAATGTAGAACATAAAACAATCCATAAACATATGAACATACAAACATGAATATAATGTTTAAACAACAAAATGAAGAGTCATGAAATAGATATTAAAAGTTTGTAAGGCATAGCTCATAAAGGAACATTAACTGTGATAGAATAAAATTATCATCAAACATGTTGTTGAGCCCTCTAGAAGATTGTTGATTTCATGTCTATGTTTGATGTTTTAATAATCACAAATCATCACATACCATTAATGCTTAATCTGGTTTGATGTCTCATAAACATAATTCCAATCTGTAAGTGAATCTGTTATCATGTTTTTGTCTATGCTTATTGACTTAAAAAGTATGTTGTAAGTCTTCTGGATTCAACAGACATCGGAATCACTGATCCAATATCAAAGGACAACGGTCGCACTGAGCAATCAGAGTCACCGATCCATCAGAGTCACCGATCCATCAGAGTCACTGATCCATCAGACTCACCGATCTATTAGAGTCACTGATCCATCAGAGTCACCGATCCATCAGAGTCACCGATCCATCAGAGTCACCGATCCATCAGACTCACCGATCCATCAGACTCACCGATCCATCAGAGTCACCGATCCATCAGAGTCACCGATCCATCAGACTCACCGATCCATCAGACTCACCGATCCATCAGACTCACCGATCCATCAGATTCACTGATCCATCAGAGTCACCGATCCATCAGAGTCACCGATCCATCAGAGTCACCGATCCATCAGAATCACCGATCCATCACACTCACCGATCCATCAGACTCACCGATCCATCAGACTCACCGATTCATCAGACTCACCGATCCATCAGACTCACCGATCCATCAGACTCACCGATCCAAGGACTCACCGATGCAAATGAGTCACCGATCCAAGGTCTCACCGATCCAAGGACTCACCGATGCAAATGAGTCACCGATCCAAGGTCTCACCGATCCAAGGACTCACCGATGCAAATGAGTCACTGATCCAAGGTCTCACCGATGCAAATGACTCACCGATGCAAATGACTCACCGATCAGATGACAGACCGATGATGATCTATCTGAGTCACCGATCATTACTCTAATGCTGATGACCTACCGATCACTTGAACAGTCATAAACAACTGTTTGAATTTCTTTATCTTTATCTTTATTTAATCTAACCAACGATCATATTAGGTATATTTTAATGCTCTGTCAGATTATTAATAAAGGTTGTCGGATGTCAAGAAACCGTACCTCGTACCTGCAAAAAGAAAACCTTTTCTGTCCTACGGAGCACGTGATATAAATACAAGAAGACTCTGCTGAAGAGTCGTGCGAGAGAGAGAACACACAGAGACAAGGAAGACATACGCCATACTCAAGAAGAGCTCTGTGCATACAAGAAGAACCAAGAAAGACAGAATCAAATATACAATCAAGCCTACTCAAGAAGAGTTCTGTGTATACAAAATAATATCGAAGAGCTTCATCGACGACATCTCACTGCCTGTGAACCTGAAGCATAAGACACTCTTCTTCTCAAACAAAATCGAGAAGAGGACTCAGAATCACTTCTGATTAATTTCAAAACGAGTCCAGTGCTACACTGAAATCACTAGAGCCATTTCTAAACTCTACATCTCTGCTCTGTGATTTATTTATTCAACTTTTTGAGCAGTGTGTGTTATCTGCCATATTAAACACACACACTAACTCCTGTACTTTCACTAGAGGATCTGTAAATCCTCAGCAAACCTTTTACAATTCATTTCCCACTGTGGATAGTGGTAGAGGTCTTGTGACCTGGACAGCTGGTTGCTGTTGTTTGTTTTCCCACGTAGAACTGTGGTAGAGGTCTTGTGACCTGGACAGTGTGTTCACTGTTGTTAACCTCGATCCAGGGTGTGGATCATTCTTATATAAACTTTTGAGAGGACTAAGTCTCGGCTTGAGACTGAACCTCTTGGTTACTTCTTTGTGTTTGTAGTTATACTCTATATCCATACTATACATATTTATTTCATATTCCGTTGCTATTACTTTGAAATATAATCTATCTTCAAAGCTACTTTGATAATTAAATTCGCAAGTGTTTATATTTATTATAAATCAGTAAGTTAGTTTCAAAAGTTAATTTAATCATAAGATTAAGTTAACTGAGAACTAATCAATCTTTGAGAAACTAATTGAACCTTTATAATCTATATAAATTCACTACAGTTTAATTTGTTTTTGAAATTGGGGGATCTTAATAGAAATTGTTTTTAACAGAAATTTTAATTGGAACTAAATTCACCCCCCTCTTGAGTATCCACTCCGACCAACACTTGGTATCAGAGGTTGAAAATACTTTCTAAAAGTACTCTGCTTTTGAACTGTGATTCTAGTTGTATTTTAAAGTTCTTAAAATTTCTGTTATTTCTAAATTTTTATCTCTTTAAAATTTTCTCATCATGGACAATAGACTTGAGGGTGCTGCTACTAACCGGCCACCTTTCTTCAATGGAACTAATTATGCTCAGTGGAAACTGAAAATGAAAATTCATCTAGAAAGCATAGGTTTTGATATTTGGACTGCCATTGAAGCTGAATACAAAATTCCCACTACTGCTAGATCTACTTGGGATGAACCTACAAAGACTGCTTACAATAACAATTGTAAAGCTATGAATGCTCTGTACTGTGCTCTAGGAGATGAAGAGTTTAATAGAATTTCTGCATGTAAAACTGCATATGAAATTTGGGATACCTTAGCTGTTTCTCATGAAGGAACAACTAATGTTAAGGAGATGAGATTGAATACCTACACTATTAAGTATGATAATTTTAAGATGAAGCCTGATGAACCCATTTCTGATATGTATCTCAGGTTCAATGAAATTTTCAACACAATGACTTCTCTGGGAAAGGATGTTCCAGCAAAGGAGCAAATCATGAGAATTTTGAGATGTCTACCTGAAAGATAGAGAGGAACCTCTGTCTCCATTAGAGAATCCTGTGACATTGGAACACTGCCTGTCAAGGAATTAATTGGTAAGCTGATGATGTATGAAGAAGAGCTTAAAGTGAATAAAGAAGAAGATGATGAACCTAAAAGGAAGTCTATTGCCTTCAAGACTACAACCTCAAATAATAAGGATAAGGAAAAGTCTCAAGCTATCAATGAAAGTTCAAGCAGTGAGGAAAGTGAGAATGATTCTGACAGTGATGCTGAGATGGCTCAAATAGCCAGGAGATTCAAAAAGTTTTATAGGAAAAAGAAATTCTTTAGGAAACCAAATTACAAGGGAAAGTATGACCAACAAGGCAAATGGAAAAAGGATTGGAAGAAGGCTGACAGAACTGATGAAGTTGTCTGTTATGAATGCAAAAGAAAAGGACACATAAAAACAGACTGTCCAAAGCTGAAATACAGAAAGAAGTATGAATACAAGGATAACAAGTACAAGAAAGCCATGAAGGCTACTTGGAGTGCTTCAGAAGACAGCACAAGTGAAGCTGAATCTTCAGACTCTGAAAGGAATAGAGCCAACATGTGTTTCATGACAAACACTTCTGAGGTAACATCAGAAACTCCTACTTCAAATTCATATTATTCTGGAGATGATTCTGAAGGTGATAACATGTCTAAATCTGAACTGTTTGAATATTGTGATATGCTTGAAGAAACCTGTAATGAGCTTAAGGATAAATATAAAGGTTTAAAGAAACAGTATGCTTTAAGTGTTAAGCATAAATCTGATCTGGATATAGAAGTGGAAAAGAATGCTCAACTGTTAAAAGAGAATACTGAACTAAAATTGTCTAATGAGCAACTCAGAAAAGACTTAGAGAAGTTCACAAATGGTAAAAATACTCTAACACAAATGCTAGGAAAGCAAGTTGCACCTAGATACACTACTGGTATAGGATACCAACCTGGACAAATAAAGGTTGCCAAAACTAGATTCATTCCTAAATCTGGACAAAAGATAGTTAATTCTGGAACTTCTTATGGCTCAACCAGTTATATTCATAGTTATGAATCTAATAAGGTTTATCTTTAAAAGAATGTTATTTCTACAAATTATATGAGACCCATTAGACAAATATGGGTACCTAAAGTGTTATTGGCTAACCTGTCTGGACCCAAGAAGATCTGGGTACCAAAATCATCTTCCATCTAAATCTGTTTTGTAGGAGACCTGCTTGAAGAGCTGTTACAAGAAGATATGGTATTTAGACAGTGGGTGCTCAAGACACATGACGGGAGATTATTCTTGCTTCAAGAGCTTAATAAAGGTTGATGGAGGTCATGTCACCTTTGGTGATAACTCTAAAGGAAAAATCATCGGCCTAGGCCAGATTGGTAACACTGATTCAATTTTGATTTCTAAAGTTTTATTTGTCAATGGACTTAAATATAACCTGTTAAGCATTTCTCAGTTGTGTGATGATGGTTTTTATGTGAAATTTAAAAATGATTCTTGCAATGTTTTTAACTCTAAAAATGTTTTAGTATTTTCTGCTTTAAGAAATGAAAATGTTTATGCTGTTGATTTAGATTCTTTAGCTAAACAGAACATTCCTTGTTTAAATGCTTTTCATAAAGAGTCTTGGCTTTGGCACAGAAGATTAGGACACTGCAATGTGCACTCACTTAGAAAACTTTCTAGGAAGAACTTGGTTAGAGACTTACCCAAACTTGAATTTCCAGCAGACAAAATTTGTAATCCCTGTCAAAAGGGAAAGCAACACAAAGTTTCTTTTAAATCAAAGAAAGAAGTCTCAACTTCTCAACCACTTGAATTGGTTCACATGGATTTGTTTGGACCATCAAGAGTTTCTAGTCTAAATGGGAAGCACTATGTCTATGTTCTCGTAGATGAATTTTCTAGATATACTTGGGTATATTTTCTAGCTCACAAAAGTGAAGCTTGTTCTTACTTTGTTAAATACTCCAAGTCTGTAGAAAATTTTAGTGGACTCAAGATTAAGACCCTAAGAAGTGATCGTGGTCGTGAGTTTGAAAATCAAGATTTTGAATCGTACTGCTCACTCAATGGCTATTCTCATAACTTTTCTGCCCCTAGGACACCCCAACAGAATGGTGTAGTAGAAAGAAGAAACAGAACCTTGTAAGAAATTGCTAGAACCTTGCTCAATGAATATGACCTGCCAATTTATTTTTGGGCTGAAGCTGTAAATACAGCTTGTTATGTCATCAATAGAGTTTTGATTAGACCTGTTCTAAAGAAAACCCCTTATGAGTTGTGGAACCATAGGAAACCCAAGGTTAACTACTTCAAAGTTTTTGGCTGCAAAGTCTTTATTCTGAATACTAAAGATAATATGGATAAGTTTGCTTCCAAGAGTGATGAAGGAATTTTCCTAGGTTACTCTATCTCTAGTAAAGACTATAGAGTTTTCAATAGAAGAACCAAATGTGTGGAAGAATCTGTTCACATCAAGTTTGATGAAACTGATCCACATGAGCCTAAAACCTCTCTTGGGAATCTTGAAGAAGATTTGTCTATTCTGGACATTAATGATAAATCTAAAGAACCTGTTATAAAAACATCCAGTTCTGGACTCTTTCCAGAATCTGCTTCTGTTGAACCCGAACCTATAGATGAACCTGAAATTTCTAGCCCTATCTTTTCAAGACCATCTAGGACTCTAATGAACCATCCTTTAGATGCTGTTGTAGGAAATCTAGATAGAGGAACACAAACTAGAGATTCTCTAAGAAACCAGGTTGAACATCAAGCTTTTCTTTCACAGTCAGAACCTAAAAATATCAATGATTCTATCAATGATGAATTTTGGGTAATGGCTATGCAAGAAGAATTAAATCAGTTTGAAAGAAACAAAGTCTGGGAATTAGTTGATAGACCTAAGGACACTTTGACAATAGGCACAAAATGGGTGTTTAGAAATAAAGTAGATGAATCTGGAAATATAGTTAGAAACAAAGCTAGACTAGTTGCACAAGGATATAGTCAAGAAGAAGGTATAGACTATGAGGAAACTTTTGCACCTGTAGCTAGACTAGAAGCCATTAGGATCTTACTTGCATATGCTGCACATCTGGATTTCAAATTATATCAAATGGATGTTAAAAGTGCATTTCTAAATGGTTTTATAATTGAAGATGTTTTTGTAGAACAACCACCTGGATTTACTAATCCCCATTTTCCAAATCAAGTTTTTAAACTTTCTAAAGCTTTGTATGGTTTGAAACAAGCTCCAAGAGCTTGGTATGAAAGACTTAGCAATTTCCTTATTTAAAAAGGTTTTACTAAAGGGATTGATGATCCAACTCTTTTCATTAAAAGAATTTCAAAAGATGTTTTAGTTGTACAAATATATGTTGATGATATTATTTTTGGATCTTCTAAACACTCTTTATGTACTGATTTTTCAAAGGTTATGCAAAATGTATTTGAAATGAGCCTTATGGGAGAGCTTAAGTATTTTCTTGGATTTCAAATCTTTCAAAATAAAGATGGCATTATTTTGAATCAAAGTAAATATACAAAGGATCTTTTAAAACGTTTTGGATTGGATAGTATTAAGGAAAGTAATACACCTATAAGTACTACCTGTAAATTGGATGTTGATGAGACTGGGAAACCAGTTGATCAAACCAATTACAGAGGTATGATTGGAAGCTTACTTTATCTTACTGCTAGTCGACCAGATATTTTGTTTAGTGTGTGTATGTGTGCTAGATTTCAAGCTAATCCAAAAGAATCTCATTTGCTTGCTGTTAAAAGAATTTTTAAAAATCTCAAACACACGATTAATTTAGGTTTGTTTTACCCAAAAGGACAATCCTTTGAGTTAATGAGTTATTCAGATGCTGACTTTGCTGGTTGTAAGTTAGATAGAAAAAGCACATCAGGAACATGTCATTTGCTTAGAAAATCCCTAGTATCATGGTGTAGTAAGAAACAGAACTCAGTTGCATTGTCTACTGCCGAAGCAGAATACATAGCTGCTGGTAGTTGCTGTGCACAAATTCTGTGGATGAAACATACTCTATTGGATTATGGATTTGATCTTAAACATGTTTCAATTAACTGTGACAACACTAGTGCAATAAACTTATCCAAGAACCCTGTGTCTCACTCTAGAACTAAGCACATTGATGTCAGACATCACTTTCTAAGAGATCATTATCAGAAAGGTGATATTTCTCTAGAATTTGTTAGTTCTGAAAATCAATTAGCTGATATCTTCACAAAGCCTTTATGCTCTGAAAGAATGAAATTTATTAAACAATAATTGTGTATGATTGATCTGTGAAACTGATCTGTGAAAATGATATGTGAAACTGATCTGTGAAACTGATCTGTGAAACTGATCTGTGAAACTGATCTGTGAAACTGATCTGTGAAACTGATCTGTGAAACTGATCTGTGAAACTGATCTGTGCAACCGATCTGTGGAACTGATCTGTCACACTGTTCTGTCAAACCGATCTTTTTTTTAATTACTTTTTATTAATTAGTAAATTACATTTTATGGGAACCCTAAATGATAAAATAAATGATACGCAGCTATTTATCTTCCCTAAACCTTGACCTTTCATTTCCCGCCGAACCTCTCAACATCTCTTCCCCTCTGCTTCGAACCTTCGAACCTTCGAACTCCTGCCTCTCCAAAATCTTCAAATGACTAAGCAAAAGAGACCGAGCAAAGGACCAGATAGCCCTATACCTTCAAAGCGTGCTTGAGGCGAGTCGAGCAGTACCACTCAAAGTTCAGTAAATCCGAACCTGGAAACTCGGATTATTGCTGTAGAAAAAGAAGTCAACTCGGCGTGGCTTCTGTCAAGTAAGTCTCTGTTGCTACAAGTTCTTGAATCGCAAGGATAGATAGACTGGTTTTCGGACAACACCCGAATAGATTACCCGAAGCTAGTACATGAGTTCTACATGAACCTGAAAATCACGCTTGATGGTGTGGAAGCTGCTAGGATGTCGTCTGTTGTGAAAGGAAAGAAAATATCCTTCTCATCTAAGCAGTGGGCTGAATGTTTAAACGTACCTCATGAAGGTCGATATGAGGACTATGCTGGAAATATTCCTCCAACATCTGATTACTTCTCTTATGAGTTATCTCTGGAGCTTCTGACAGGAAACCGAGAGTCACGAAGAATCACAGCTTCAGAATTAGATGGTGAGTGCAGACTTCTTTTCAAGTTTATTCAGCACCAACTTTGCCCTCGAAGAGGAGATTTTGCTGCTGTAAAGTATCAGGATGTTTTCCTGTTGTTTCTACTCAAAACCCATGAAAAGATTAACCTGTGTAGATATGTGATGGTCCACATAGCTGGTATGTTGAAACCATCCAAGAAAGCCACTGCCTTGTTTTATTCAAAAATGATATCTACTATGCTCAAGAATCTGGAATGTGTTGATGAAGATGATGAAGTTGTTGAAACAGAGCGCACCTTCTGTCTTAACAAAGAGATCTGCAAGAGGATGAAAATAAATTGGAATCCATGGAAGAAGTGCTAGGTTGCAGATGAAGATAAATTGTATGAAGCCTACAATCCAATAGATCATGGCAAGAGGCCAAAGGATTTGAGAGATCCTGGATTAAAACCAGATGAGGAACCAGTTTATTCTGATGATGATGAGCAAGAAGAAGCTGCGACTGCAGAAGGAAGTGTGTCTTCTTCTGATGATAGGAGTGATCCAGACACTGCTAGCCCCAAGAAAAGAATAGAATTTGGACCTGCTAGTCCACCCTTAACCCTACCAGAGTCAGAACCTATTCTTGGTGATGAAGAAGATTCTGATACTAAAGAATATCACAGTGAAGCCTCTGAGCAGAGTAATAATGAGAAAGGTGATGCTGATGACAATCATGATGGTGATGATGATGATGCTGATGATGTTGAAGCTGCTGTTGATGGTGTTAACAAACCGGTGGATGGTCTTGCTGTAGATCAAGTAGAACAATCTCAGTCAGTACCAGAAATCCATATCAGTGGCAAGGCTGACTCATCAAAAATTAGTGGAACAGCAAGCTATGAAAAAACCAACTACACCCTGTGTGCTGCTATTTGGGATGACTACCCTGGTTATGCTATGTTGGGCTTAGAATATTCTGAAGAAGAAGACGAATTGCCAGAATCTGCTGTAGCTGTGAAAAGGAACCTTCCAAGAGAAGCAAGGTCTATTCCTGCCGTTGATCCTGTAAATGTGAATTTACCTGGTTCTGAAATCTCTCGAGCTGATCTTGATAAGTTTAAGATTGAATTGCTAACCACCGTGAGAGATATAGTCAGAGAAGAACTTTCCAATGCCCTTCATCAAGTATCTCTGCAAGTTTCTGAAAATTCCTTGAAAGATTTTTCAACGGCAGTCTCAGATGTTCTCAAGCCAGACTTGACTGCTCCTGGTGAATTTGTTGGTAGGCACATAGCCTCTTTGAACCAAACTTTGAAGGATCTCCAAGTTAGCCTAGTTTCTCTATCAAATGAGTTCAGATCAACCATCTCTGGTATGATGGAAGTTTTAAGAAATCTGATTGAACATCTCAACAAGTCTGACCTGAGGAAGCTGAAAGCTGAACTAACTCACATAGTCGTCCAAGACAGTACAGGCAAGGTAACCAAAATCACTACCCGTGAGATAGAAGCTCTAAGAGAAGTTTTGCATGAAGAGTTAGCTGCTGTAAGAAAAATTCTTGACTTAGAATCTTTGAGGAGGATGAAAGAGCTCTGTGATAATAGTCATAAGATTGCCTTAGTATATTCAGCAGATGCTAAGAAAGCCCTGCAAGAGATCAAGGAAAAAGTTGATACTTACTTTTCCAAGATTTATACAAAACATGAGATGGCTGCAAACTTCAAAGTCTTGGCAGAGAATCTGAAATTACCTCCAGTCACTCAGGCCTTCAACACTCAAGTTCGCCAATTGCAAGATTTTATCCCTTCCTTGGCACAGTTCATGGAGAATAAAGATGATTTTGAAAAAGCTATGAAGTATGGAGCAGAAGTCATTCAGGACTTCATTCATTTGTTGAAGCCTTATTTGGATGCACAGACCACTGCAATTGTACTCCCTACTTCTGAACCTCTCAGTGCCTCTGATGTAGCTCCAAATCAGCTGTCTGTTGCCGAAGCTCTATCTCAGTTGCGGCCAGTCTCTCAGAAAGCTTCTCATCCAGCTTCTGCTTCTTCTCAACAACCCTCTGTGGAACCTGCTCCTGCACCTGCCAGAGTTGTCCTACCGCCACTTCAGCTCCGTGAACCACAACCTGCCTCCAAGCCTTCCACCTTACCTACCATTGATCCAAAAGACAAAGGGAAAGCTCCTTTGCATCCCAACAAATAGCCATGTATTGTTTTTGATGGGGTGATCTATGTATTTCTTATCCTTTTCTGTGACTTTATCAAATTTGTTTTTCCTTTGTGTTATGATCTATACTCTCTGCAATCTGCTTCTCCTGTCCCTTATCTGTTTTCCCTCCTTTTTGATTATCCCAAAGGGGGAGAAAGATATATATAATGGGAGAAAGATATATATAATGGGAGAAAGATATATATAATGGGAGAAAGATATAAATACTGGGGGAGAAAGATATATATAATGGGAGAAAGATATACATACTGGGGGAGAAAGATATATATAATGGGAGAAAGATATATAATGGGGGAAATATATATCTAAGGGGGAGAACGATATATATATATATATATATATATATATATATATATGAGAGATGTGAATATCTCAGTGGGAGATAAATATCTCAGGGGGAGAAATCTGAATATTATATATATGGGAATGTTATTTTAAGAGGGAGATTTATATCTCTTTACTTTAATTCTCATTATGTTTTTATTATTGATTGATTTTTTTTTATATATATATATGAAGATTTGTGATTATCAAAAAGGGGGAGATTGTGGAGCCCTCTGGAAGATTGTTGATTTCATGTCTATGTTTGATGTTTTAATAATCACAAATCATCACATACCATTAATGCTTAATCTGGTTTGATGTCTCATAAACATAATTCCAATATGTAAGTGAATCTGTTATCATCTTTTTGTCTATGCTTATTGAATTACAAAGTATGTTGGAAGTCTTCTGGATTCAACAGACATCGGAAGCACTGATCCAATATCAAAGGACAACGGTCGCACTGAGCAATCAGAGTCACCGATCCATCAGAGTCACCGATCCATCAGAGTCACCGATCCATCAGACTCACCGATCCATCAGAGTCACCGATCCATCAGAGTCACCGATCCATCAGAGTCACCGATCCATCAGAGTCACCGATCCATCAGACTCACCGATCCATCCGACTCACCGATCCATCAGAGTCACCGATCCATCAGAGTCACCGATCCATCAGACTCACCGATCCATCAGACTCACCGATCCATCAGAATCACCGATCCATCAGACTCACCGATCCATCAGAGTCACCGATCCATCAGAGTCACCGATCCATCAGAGTCACCGATCCATCAGAGTC
Organism: Viscum album; assembly: GCA_963277665.1. Lineage (NCBI taxonomy): Eukaryota > Viridiplantae > Streptophyta > Magnoliopsida > Santalales > Viscaceae > Viscum > Viscum album. The sequence goes on along the minus strand of OY728136.1, from coordinate 1,282,971,936 downwards.
ACCGATCCCTCAGACTCACCGATCCATCAGACTCACCGATCCATCAGAGTCACCGATCCATCAGAGTCACCGATCCATCAGACTCACTGATCCATCAGACTCACCGATCCATCAGACTCACCGATCCATCAGACTCACCGATTCATCAGACTCACCGATCCATCAGACTCACCGATCCATCAGACTCACCGATCCAAGGACTCACCGATGCAAATGAGTCACCGATCCAAGGTCTCACCGATCCAAGGACTCACCGATGCAAATGAGTCAATGATCCAAGGTCTCACCGATCCAAGGACTCACCGATGCAAATGAGTCACCGATCCAAGGTCTCACCGATGCAAATGACTCACCGATGCAAATGACTCACCGATCAGATGACAGACCGATGCTGATCTATCTGAGTCACCGATCATTACTCTAATGCTGATGACCTACCGATCACTTGAACAGTCATAAACAACTGTTTGAATTTCTTTATCTTTATCTTTATTTAATCTAACCAACGGTCATATTAGGTATATTTTAATGCTCTGTCAGATTATTAATAAAGGTTGTCGGATGTCAGGAAACCGTACCTCGTACCTGCAAAAAGGAAACCTTTTCTGTCCTACGGAGCACGTGATATAAATACAAGAAGACTCTGTTGAAGAGTCGTGCGAGAGAGAGAACACACAGAGACAAGGAAGACATACGCCATACTCAAGAAGAGCTCTGTGCATACAAGAAGAACCAAGCAAGACAGAATCAAATATACAATCAAGCCTACTCAAGAAGAGTTATGTGCATACAAAAGAATATCGAAGAGCTTCATCGACTACATCTCACTGCCTGTGAACCTGAAGCATACGACACTCTGCTTCTCAAACAAAATCGAGAAGAGGACTCAGAATCACTTCTGATTAATTTCAAAACGAGTCCAGTGCTACACTGAAATCACTAGAGCCATTTCTAAACTCTACATCTCTGCTCTGTGATTTATTTATTCTACATTTTGAGCAGTGTGTGTTATCTGCCATATTAAACACACACACTGACTCCTGTACTTTCACTGGAGGATCTGTAAATCCTCAGCAAACCTTTTACACTTCATTTCCCACTGTGGATAGTGGTAGAGGTCTTGTGACCTGGACAGCTGGTTGCTGTTGTTTGTTTTCCCACGTAGAACTGTGGTAGAGGTCTTGTGACCTGGACAGTGTGTTCACTGTTGTTAACCCCGATCCAGGGTGTGGATCATTCTTATATAAACTTTTGAGAGGACTAAGTCTCGGCTTGAGACTTAACCTCTTGGTTACTTCTTTGTGTTTGTAGTTATACTCTATATCCATACTATACATATTTATTTCATATTCCGCTGCTATTACTTTGAAATATAATCTATCTTCAAAGCTACTTTGATAATTAAATTCGCAAGTGTTTATATTTGTTATAAATCAGTAAGTTAGTTTCAAAAGTTAATTTAATCATAAGATTAAGTTAACTGAGAACTAATCAATCTTTGAGAAACTAATTGAACCTTTATAATCTATATAAATTCACTACAGTTTAATTTGTTTTTGAAATTGGGGGATCTTAATAGAAATTGTTTTTAACAGAAATTTTAATTGGAACTCAATTCACCCCCCTCTTGAGTATCCACTCCGACCAACACATGTGATTGTGGAAAACTAATAATCACATAACATTATTTCCATAGTATCCAAGGAATTTATTCCAAGACCATCATAGCGGAAAAAGTCCATTACTGAATCGTTTTAACTTGCCGTTATGGCCACATATTTCTAAACCAGATTTACATTCCACTCTAGCCATGTATTACTGAACTGGATTTACATGCTATTCTAGTCATGTCTATCTCATGATATATAAATCTTTACCTAATTCATTGGAGGGATATATATGTCTCAGCCATCTTATAATAAAATCATTCAGACATGTTCCATAAAACATAAATCATTCATCATAGCATAACCCACAAAATAAATTGGGTTTCTTAAATATCATATCTTCATAACATAAACCATATAAAAGATCATTCAATTATTAATGAAATAAAATCATATTAATAATAGAGATAGAAACATAACCCTATTTAAGAGCATCATCTGAGATAGAAAATAATTTTGATAAAACACTAAAACTTTGTTCTTGAGGAAAATATCCTTTCTTCTTCAATTTTTTTATTTTCTCAAAATATAGTGCAATTTTAAAAGAAAAAAATTTAGTTGAAAATAAACTTTAAAAAATGTATAGGAATATTTGTGGTTATAGGGCATCATGAAACTATAAAAATCCATTCATGTTGTATAAGGTAAACAAAAACTTTCTCCTCGTAATTTTTTCAGAGAAGTAAAAAAAGTACCTCATATGGTAAATAAATGAAAGAATTATTTCAAACCATGTAGTAAAAGAAAAATATTAGTTAAAATAACTATAAACATGCATGGAAGAATAATAAACATTTTTTGAATACATTTTTAGAAAACATAGACATGGATGATGAATATATCCCTAGTAAATACATATGTTTAAGAAATCTCAGATAAAAATGAGATTGCAAAATTATACTTGACCATAGGTCTGATTTATTATGTACGTGTTTGCATCTCCTGTATTGTGGTTATAAACATATTATTAACTTGTAAGAAAACTATAATGATATTTGTGATATCTTATATCATTTACTTATGACTTTATATTACCTGTTCATTTGTTAATTGCATGTTAATGAAACATTTTGCGTAATAATTGTTTTTTTATCATACGTGTTTGAACTTGTTAGTATTGATATTATTAAATAGATCATGATTTACATATTTTATGAATGTAAAAAATGACTTATATATATAATATATAGATAATGAAAATGGAATACACCGTTTATGGAGACTGTATGACGTACGAATGCAGGAACGATGTTTTCATTTCCTTAATGAATTGAATGGAAGTAAGTAAATGAAACATATATATACATAAATACAGTAGCATTATTATTTCATATATTTAATGATTATTTATTATATATTATTTATAATCATTTATTAATGGTTAATGTGGAGAATGAATCTCATCGTGTCGTATAGAAGGTAAGTCACACGTACGTACGAGCGACGATATCTTTTCCATAATTGTTGAATGATATTGAAGTGGATAGTGTATAATATATCATAATTGATATCATCTAATAATAATCATATATATATATATATTATTTCCTCAATTATATCCATCCATGTAAGGTGGTGGTGAAAAACATATTATAGCACAATGTGGAGATGATAAGCCATACATACGCATGCGCGATGAGTTCATTTTTCGTTGGATGGAAAGAAGGTAAAATAGTGTATTTTAATATTTATAATAACATATAATCCTATTATTGATACTGATGTTATTAAATTATAATTATACAACTAATGAGGAGGAATTAGAAGAAGAAATAAATTTGAATGAATCGGTAGTAGAGATTACCTCTTCCTCGACGTGCCTCCTTTAAATTTCTCCGTAGAGCACTTGAGTTTGTGTATTGAGAAGAAAATAAACTCTAGAATGTGACTAGTAAATTTTATAAGAGAAAATAGTAGGGTTTTCCAGAGCATGAAGGCTCAAAATAAAGTAAAGAGGAGAGGGAGGATGTTACCTTTTATAAGAAAAAATAGGTGTGGTTTAGAAAACTCTGAAAATATTAATTTTTTAAAATTCAATTTTGAATAAAAATGGTCAAAAACTTATTTAATTAAAATATTATTTGATTTTGGTTCGAATTAACATAATAAAATTATTTTTATAATTTTTTTGAATATTTTTTTATCCTTATCTTTTTGGTTTAACCCTTATTTTACCCATTTTAAGCTTACCATGATATTATGTTATTTAAAAATATTAGGTTAATTCAATTACCATATCATGCTAATAGACACAAAAAAGTTATTTATGATATATTTTGACTTATATTAACTATTTTGAAGAATCTTATATTATTGGGAATTTAATATCATTCTATAAACTATTTGATGTTTTAAGTTATGAATTCTGTTAATTTTAGACACTATTCATACAAGATTTTTTTAAAAATTCTCAACAACCTGATTGCACAGAAAATATGGAATTAAATGAAATAAAATATGTCAATAAGAACAATAAAATTCGTGTATTACATCAAAAATACCATATTAAATTAATTTTCACATTTATAAAATCATTTATTTGAATCCTTTGTTAATGAGATAATCACTACATCATAATTTTGTCAAAGATAAATATCTTTATCTAATGTCTAAAAATTATAAGTAAAATACTATGATGTAGTAAATATTTTTATATTTATAATGAATATTTATAGACATCTATATATGTTATATTAACCTATATTAAATTTGATTTAGTAAAAGATTTATATTTATGTTATTATTATCTTTACTTTTAATTAGTTCTTATAAAATGTCATTTTCACGTCAAAGTGAATCCATGGGGTCCCGAAATCGACCCAAGGATGCCCATGGTTATAAATATCTCATAAAATAGTATTATTAAATGTTTTAGGATAGTTTAATATTGTTAAAATATTATTTTTTACCATTATTTACCAGAAATAAGAGTTAACCATGGTAAATAAAATAATTTTTGAAATTACTATTCATAATATCCAAAAATTAAAAGTTACGTATTTACAAAATTTTAAACATATGATTAAAAATATGAAATCCATTTTTCCAAATTCAAAACACAGAATTTTTAGCAAGTAATTAAAAATTAATTCCCATTTTCAAAACAAAAACGTATGTTATAAAGAAGTGTTAAATATCAAAAGATTGACATGTGTTTATATGAAATATGAATGTGAAATTACTTCCATTTACCAAAATTGAATTAAATTATAAAAATATAATCCAATTAAACTTTAAAACCAATTAAAAGTACAATATGAAAATATAAATAAATTAGATGAAAATGCAATTTGGAATTAAAATGTGGTATTATTTACTATTCATTAAATTTTAAAATTTCTTAGAAAAAAATCTAAAATTCAAAAAAATATATTTTTATTTTCCTCTTCAAAATATCATGTTTATTTTATCCAATTTAACTTCTAAAATTTTAAAAAAATTATTTAAAATGGGTGCACAATCAAAAGTAGACAAATACATTTTTTGAAAAATACTTCTTTTATTTGAGACATTCATTTTGTTCTCATATAATTTTCTAGAAAATGTGTAATATGAATGATAATGTTATATAAAATTTATAATGTAGTTAATTATATTCTTAAAATTTAGTTTATATATCATGTTGATAATATATAATTGGTTAGTGAAACTCGCAGTACTACAAAAACCCCTTTTATCGGCTCTAAAAATGTCATTTAACAGTGCTAGAAAAGCGCTGTTAAAGCCGATGAAGATAAAGGTGTTCCCTTTTATCAGCGCTCCAAAAAGTGATGATAAATACCCCTTTTATCAGTGCTAAAAAAATACTTGATAAAAGGGTTCTTTATCAGTGCTTTCTTTTTAGCGCTGATAAAAGACCACTTTTATCAGCACTTTTTTAGGGCTAATAAATGTAAAAAAATTAAAAAAATTGAAATTCTTTAAAAAATTTAAAAAAATCCTTCCAATCAGGGGGATTTTATAGTGCTTGATCCCCCCCCCCTTTAACAGCACTTTCCAGCCCCTCAAGCACTCACACAACCCCCCCCCCCCCCTCCACCCTATATCAGCGCTACACACCCCCTTTATCAGTGCTAGCCCCCAAATCCACCCCTATGCGCGCGCTCTGGCCTCCACCAATATTTGATCTCGAGACATCTCCCTTGCGTGCCTAAAGTCTTTACCACTCTTCCATATTGATTTGCTCTCCAATTAATGATATATCTATTTATTTACATATATATTTAGTTATATTTATTCATATAGTTATATATAGTTATATTAATATATATATAGTTATAGTAATATATATATATTTAGAGATATTAATATATATGTATATATATTTATAGTTATATAAATATATATATGTATTTATATTAATATATATATATAGTTAGATTAATATATAGGTATATAAATATTTATATACTGGTATTTAAAATAAAATGGATATTAGTTATTATTTAGATAATTCTAATGTATTTTATATGTAAATGGTATATAAATATTTAAATATTGGAAACTCAATGTGACCATTTGAATGAGACTTCTAGACCCCTGTAGGTCAAGTGATATTTTCATCATTCTTAAAGGTTTCTCATGGATGATAAGTTCTAAGGGGGGGGAGGTTGTAACGAACCATGTTTTCAATATAATGTATAATTCCATGTGAAATTGAAATTTTGGCATTTAGTGGATTAGCCATTCTTTTAACTGAGCTTCAAAACATAATATTTAGTTATATTAATATATATATAGTTATATTAATATAGTTATATTATATATATAGGTATATTAATATATATATATATATAGTTATATTGATATATATATTTATAGTGATATTAATATATATATTTTTAGTTATATCAATATATACGTGTAGTTATTTTAATAAATATATATAGTAGATTAATATATAGGTATATAAATATTTATGTATTTTTATTTTAAATAAAATGTAAATTATTTATTATTAAGATAAATCTATTATATTTTATTTGTAAATATATATTATTATTTATATTTATAATTAAATTTGTATGTGTTTATATATAAAAATATGTATATATTGTTATATATTTGATTATAAATAGCATTGAATTATAAAAAATGATAAAATTTTAAAGAAATAATATGAATATGAATGTAATACGTTGGAATAAATTCAGTCCCCACCAAAAAAATCCAATAATACCCTCTTAAAGGAAGCTTAAAATCCAAAAAATGTTAAAACAATTGGGGTATCCCGATTAAAAACTCAGTTTTGGAGGCCTTATAGGCATTTTTTGGCCTTGAAAAAACCTTTACATGGGTATCCCCATGTCAAAGGGGTGTATATCTCATCACATGCATTGATTTGATATGTGGTAGAGCTCAATCAGACACTCGTATCAAAAGTTACGGCCGTTTCAAGTCCGAGTAGCGTTTTCAATATATTTTGGAACATTTTTTATTTTATTTTTATTTTTTAGTCTTCTAATTGTTATTAAATGACTATTACTTCATAATAATTGAAAATTTATTAATTAAAAATATTTTTTAAAATCTTTTATATGTCATTTTCACAAAATATCTTATATATTAAGTATATTATGTGTAAATGTATATTTATACTTATCGAAAATATATTTTATAATTATATATTATATTTATATATATAACTATATTTATATATTTATATATTAATATACTATTTTTAATTAATTTTCTTTGATTTCGACCCTTTATCAGTGCTACTAAAAAAATCACTGATAAAGGGGGGGATACCTTTATCTGCACGTTTTCGTTAGCGCTGATAAACGTTGGCACCGGGAAAAACTATTTTTGTGGTAGTGTCGGTATCACGTAAAAGCCATGATATCACAGAAGGTCTCCCTTGCATTTAACGCAATCCAAGCCAGTGTTGTGTGTAACTCAAGCCAAGTTAGTGTTGCGTATAGTGGTAAATTTCTTTAGTGTTTCATATAAGATAATAAAAACGTAGTTGATATATAAATTGAACAAAATCTATACTCAATGTTGTGTAAAATGAATTCTATCAAAAGAACTTGAAATTGTGTGTAACACAATCCAAGAATAGTTTTTCATATACTGGAAGCTAATATGGTGTTGTGTATAGCCCAGGATAATCATTGTGTAGCGTACAAAACAAAACATAAACTAAATTAAAAATATTATATCTTATAAAATCATGGGGTGTTACTAGAACCAATGAGGAAGAAGGTTCTGATGATTTCAATGAGGTTCCCAGATTAAAACATATTATGATCAAAAACAACAAAGTAAACAGCCAAAGGATTTCACTACAGCAGGTTAGAGGAGAAATAAGAGTCAGAAGAAAAGTAAATAAATGAGATTACTATGGATTTATCACAAAAAATGGGACATCTTTAAGGAATGTTGACCCTCTAAAATCACCTGGATAATGCCCTAGGGTTGGGAAAAGATGATACATAGTGAAATAAAAAAATATCATCCACAAATCTTGTTTAAAATAGATGACCAAGAAATTACATGGCATGCACTATTGTTAAACATCATTTAAATGTTTTAATGGTATTCTTAGAAAAACCGGTCACATCATATTTATTTAATTAAAACCCACATACAATTACACTATTTTTCATCCCATTACATGATGTGTATGTGTTCCTCAGTTGAGTTTTAATCCCATTTTCCCTTTAACTCTCCAAACCTCCTTTAAATATTCTAAACATAACAAAAACACATATTAACACTTAGTCCCATTTAAAACCAAAGATAAATAATTTAATTAATAGTGTATCCTATAAGATTAGGACATTTTCTCTAACAAAGTCAATTAATCTCTAGAAAATTCATCCACTAATTCTCAAATGAAAAGCTCAGAGAGAAACATACCTGAAAAAATATGATATCTTACAACCTACACACATTATAATAGATCATCCCTGAGATGCTCCAAGAATTTTTATGAGGTCTGAGAAAATAATTCTAGCCACTGTGCTTTCATATTTCACTCCCTCTCCTAGGTATCCTCTCGAAAGTTCCCATGTTACCACTACACTTGAACAAACTGTATAGTCCAACCGTAAAAATATTTCTCACTACAACGCACAAACCATATTATATTCTCCTCAAAGGATACATCAAAAAAATCTCAAATTCTTCTATGTTTATCAAATGGGAAGGTTCTAGATGTTATCTTCCTATTTATGGAATGTGAATAACATCATGCATGAAACTTGTTGTTTTTTGGAAGGCATAGATGGCACACCATTAGAACAAACCCTACCACTATTCTAAATGACCCAAAAAACCTATGTGCTAGCTTTCCCTATTTCTTAATAGGGATTTTCTCCAAATTTGATTAAAGATTAAGAAAAACATATTGGTAATCCTTGAATTTTAGATGTTGTCTATGATGGCCATCATATGAATTTTGTTTTTTCTGTGTGGGAAGTAACTGCTGTCTAATCAACTACACCTCATTAGAAGTGTCTTGCATGAAATTAGGTCCAACAAGTGTTGACTCACCTACCTTCAGCCAATAATGAGGTGGACCATATACCCTACCATAAAATGTCTCAAAAAATTCTATTTGGATTTATTCCTAGAATCAATTATTATATGAAAACTCAACAAGTTGCATATGTTACTCCTATGAACCAAAAAATCCCAAAATACTATCTCGTAACATATCCTCCAGAACACGAATTTTCCACATAGATTGACCATCAGACAATGGAGGATAGTTTTTGCATAAATGAGCTCACGATCCCAGGGATTTCAAAAGACCCTACAAGAAACACAATATGAAACAAAAACATCTATTTGAAAAGATACTCCTTAAAAGACCATGCAACTAAACAACATCACACATGTAATGATTTACCATATATTCAAATGTGAAGGTTTCCATAATATGTATGAAATTTGATACCTTCTTCATTAGATCCACAACATCCAATAAAACATCATACTTATGGGTCATTTTGGGTAATCCTATAACAAAATACACCATGACATCATCCCATTTCTACTCCAGGATGGGTAAAGGATGCAAATCCATGTTTTCCTCTAATGCTCTACTTTCACCTACTGACAAGTGATGCATATGGCCTCAAAGCTTTCGACCTCTTTCTTCATTCCTAAAGAAAGGTAATTTATATGGATATAATGAAACATATTTGTTAATCCAGGATGTACCACCAATCAAGAGGCATTAAAATACCTCATTATCTCCTCAGACAAGCCTATAGGAATCGATAAATGGAAATGTGAAAGAAGATAATTTCCATTGTACAGAGACCATCCTGATGGTTTCTCCCCGCCATATAATTTTTATCTCAAAAATGAAACTTTGATACAAGATAACTACTCATTCTTAATACAGTCCAAATGAATGGGTATACAAGATGTCGAAGTCAGAACTACATGTCACTGTGTTTCCTAAACATCAAGATTCATGCCTTCCAAATAGTCCTTTATTCCACTCATCACAAGATTCTCTAATTGCATAAATTTTTTTCTTTTGGTTCAACATTTCAGTAAAAAATATTTATTTTCACAGTGTATAATCCAATTATATGTCAAAAGAATACAGATACTCGACCCGCATCCTCTACTGAAGGATCAGGTCTCGCTGAGAAAAGATATACCTGTGGTGTAATGACCCAAACTTTCATGAAAGAAAATTATTCTTGATCTAATTAAATGTCTTATTTTTGTTTATATAAAATGAAATATTTATTTGTTTTAAATTTATGGATTTTAAAATATTGTTATAAATTATGACCATTGCTAATATAGTCGTTGAACAGTGATCACATGATTAGTTTAAATATAGGGCTTTAACAAATCCAATTTAATCAGAAAAAGGTAGAGATGGACTCATCTAGTAGACTTTCCCTATAAGAATCCAATTTTTTGGAGCTTGGAAATGAGGTGTCTTAATTGGGCTTCACTCTTGACCAAGCCCAAGCTAATATAGAACATGTTATGCTTGAGTGGAACTGACTACAGGAGAAGTGGAAGTTAATAGAGATTACCACCCGAGAGATCTTATTAGAGCCACCCCAAGAGTTTCTCACCATCGAACAACTTACCCTTTGGTCTTACGCAGGTGTTATAAGGTGTTATGTAACATGACCCTAGAACTATGACTATGTACATTATATTTGTATAAATAATGTGCATTTATTTTATTATTGTTACTTTAAAAGTAGTTTTTAAAATAACACATATTTTTTTAGTTATTATTCATGTAAGAAATTTATTTTGATGAATTAATGGATTTTTTAATTAAATAATAATTTAATAAAATTTTATTATTAAATTTATTTTTATTAAATATAAATGATCGTATAATTTTATGAATTCAATTAGAATTTTTATTAAGGGTTAAAAACTGTTTTTGTCAAAACCAATGAATTTTCGGTAAATATTGGTTTTTATTTTAAATGTAAATATTTTCATATTTATAAAATTATTAATATAATATGAATATTACTTTTGGAATCAAGACATCAATATTATCCAATGGTGAATTTTTCATAATTTTCATAGACAGTCGAATTTTTGGGTAATAATTAAATACCATTTAAATATATAATGTTTTTTATGACATCCTAATGACACAATTGTGATATAATAAAATACTATAAACATTATGTTAGGCCAATATATGTTTTAGAAATAAATTAATTTCATTTTAGATTTGTTTTATATATTTTACAAAGCTTTTGTGGACCCTCCAAGACTTATAAACATTTTTCCTTTTTAATTGTTTTCCTTCAGAGTGTGACTCATATACACATAAGAAACCCTTTTATTTTAAGAATTTCTTCCATTGGAATTATAAAATATTTTTTCCCACTACCATTGGATAATAACCATGGGAAAAAACCATTGGCTGGTTTTTGGTATCTATTAGTTTAATGTGAGGTGTCCCAAACCTAAATAATAACGAATTCCCTCTCTTTTCCTATATAAACCCACCCAAGCTCCCATTTCCTCTTTACAAAAAGCCTTTGGAGTTTGACGAGACCATAAAATAATCTCTATATAATACTCCAAAGGTTACCCTTTCTCCCCAATAACCTATCCCAAGCCTCTCCCAAGCCTTTGGGATCACACTTCCAAGTAAGGGAATTCCTCTTTTCTCATTTGCCCATTTTTATTTAAGTTGTTATGCCATGTTGTTTTCTATTAAAAATTTGGGGTATGATTTCAAGCCTCTCCCATACATCCATTTTTTTGTTTGGATGATGGGAGACGCCTTTATCTCTCATTAATTATGCCCATTTACATCTGTTACCCTGCGGAAATTCTGTGAGGGATTTCTCTCTTCCCTTTTACATCCAAGTAATCCTTATGTATTATGCATCTAAATTACATTAAATTTGTTGTAAAATTAATCTACATGAACCCCTTACTGTCCATTTCATGTATATATGATGAGAAACCCCTTTCTCTCTCATCAACCATATTCAGTAATCCTTGTGTCACGTCTTTATGCTTCTGAAATTGCACCACGTTTTTTCAAGCCAAGATCATTGAGTAGTAAAAACCATACCCATGTCTCTATCAAGGGTATTCACCATTATGAACATATACATATTGAATGTTACATTAATGTATTTATTCCACCTTACTAAATCTTGGAATAACTTATGATTTTTATTGGTTCCATGTTATATGATCCAAGTGGCACACGTATGCATGAAATGAAATGTTTAATAAGGGTATACCCTGATAGTACACTAATGCATTGGGTAAAGTATAGTATCATGATACATCCTGTGAAATGGGTATTTAATCATTTAAATTCAAGATAAATCAGTTTTTACTCATGCTTCATGTATAAGGATGGTTTACTCATGCTTCATGTGCAATGATCCTCGGCCCCTGCGAATTCCATGTTAAGTGTTGTTGCAACATTTCCATGTTATGATTATCATGGTTTATCACGCCTCTATGTTTATTTTTCTCTTATACTCCATTTATATACCTATTGTCTAACATATATATTATTCCTCATGTTATTCCATGTTTATTCTCCTACTAGTATTTATAGCTCACTGTTTTCTTATGCATGTCCTCAGGTTATCCCATGCAATAGTAAGTACGAGGGTATGTAGTTGTCATGTGAAGGATGTTTTCAATAAAGATGTTTTGTGTTTTTTGTTCTAAGATGTTATGTAATGTTCCCAAGCCCAAAATACACTAGAACACTTGATTTTCTATTCTGTATCAAGTGAATATTTTATGTTATAAATCATGTTTATGTTTGTAAAAAAAAGAGGGGTTGTTATAGTTCGTATCATAGGATAGGTTTAGTTATTTTTGGGATTAGGATTTGAAAACACTAGTGAATCCTGATATAAAATAATATGTATAATGAAAACATCCCTAAGTTTTGGTGAGTATTGAGTAAGTGGTTTATCAAGAAAATACATCCATGTCTGGATACGACCAGGTAGAGGTGGATCTGATATAGTTGTATCTTAGGGGTAATACCTGAAAGCACCGCTTTGATCTAGACTCGAACGGGAAATGGTGCATGACAATGGGAATTGCTTCATTCTTGGTTACGACACTCCTGAGGGATAGGATTTGGTAAATTCACAAGCATAGTATGAACCCTTATTAAGGGAATTAAAAAAATGACTCTAAAAATATATGTCAGAAATTATTAGGTATTAGTTTTTTCCTTGATTACCCTTTATGTTTTAATCCTAACTTTTTTTTATTCCATCCAATGGCTGGTAATAGGAGGACTCAGGGTAACAACCAATGTGAAGATCAATGTGATGACTATGCTAATGAGATGCCCAATATGATGGGAGTGGGAATCAGAAACTTTTTCATGCTTCTCTCTTAGTTAAATCAAGCTTTGAATAGAAACATTGTTCAAGAAGAACATTCTACTCCCCCTAATAAATAACAAGTCTCTATCGAGATTTTCATGAGAAAAATTACCCTACTTTTAATGGATCATCTGCTCCCTCAATCACCGAACAATGGATCAAATCCATTGAAAAGATCTTCTCCATCCTCCAATGTTCTGAACAAGAGAAGGTTCTCCAAGATTCTTCTCTTATGGAAGGTGAACCAGATCAACGGTTAATGTTGATAAAAAATATGAAGTCTGAGGAGGAGATCAAGGAACTGTAATGGAAGGATATCCAGAAGATGTTTTTCAATAAATATTTTCTGCACACCCTCCGACTAAAGATGGATAAAGACTTCCTTTCCCTCATGTAATAAGACGACAAATCTTTCGGGGCATATGAGGAGAACATTACAAGGCCTGCATGATACACATCCATATTTTTTGTCACCCCTAAATTAAAGGCTTAATGCTTCTTTGGTGGACTGAAACCTTGCCTACAGAAAGCACTGGCGATCCCTAACTTTGAAAACATTAAAGAAATTTTACGATGTGACCTCTAGATCAAAATGAAGATCATAGAATCTCAATAGTATCATGGGGATAAGAAGTGTAAGTTGGACTTGAATACTGGCAGTATGATGAAAAAATCCAACAGTTCTAAGAAGATCCATCACCCCACTTGCCAATGGTGTGGAAAGAAGCAACCCGGAAATTGCCTGAAGGGAACGATGAAATGCTTTAGGTGTAGAAGATAAGGGCACCTATCTATTAACTACTGAAAAGAAAAACCCGCGGCCGCAATAGAAGAGAGTAATTATCCATTCGAACAACAATGCATTGTTCATTTCTACATCTACAAAGAACCATGGCATCTTGAAAATCAGTGCCCAAAGCTAAGGATTTTAGGAGGCAACCAACAACCTCGAAGGCAGCAAGGGAGAGATTTTTCCATCACTACTACCGAAGTGAAACCTGAAAAAAATGTGGTGATAGGTACACTAGTAATTCATTCAAGAATAAATAACACACTTTTTGATTCATGTTCAACGCATTCTTTTATATCCCCTAAGTTTAGTAGAAAAATCCCAACACCACCACAAATCATGGAAGTAAATATGTCGATGAGTACGAAAATGGATCAATCATTGCATCCCATTAATATAACTCTTTTCCTATCATAATTTGTGGATTGAATTTCATGGAGAACCTCATCATACTCTCTATGGTGTAATTTGATGCAATTCTTGTCATGGATTGACTTTCCTTAAATATAGCCAACATAAATTACTGTGAGAGGAAAATCACTCTCCATGTGGAGAGTCGACTCCGATTTTATACAAGTGCAAGAAGGAAGAAGAATCTTCTTTAGCTTCATCATCTCAAGTATGTATTTTACTACCCTATGACCAAGCGTATCTATCTCAGATGATTGAGTCTAAGGAGAAAACCACCTTGGGAGACATGGTTATTGTGAGGGAATTCACTGAAGTGTTTCCCGAATAATTTCTTTGTCTTCCTACTAGAAGAGATGTTGAATTATCAATTGATCTTATACAAGGGGCATTTATAATATTCAAGAATCAATAGAGAATGGATATTATGGAGCTTGAGGAGTTGAAGTAAAAATTATAGGAGTATCTGGATAAAGGGTTTATACGCCCATGTGCTTCACCATGGGGTGCACCAGTCCTCTTCATCAAGAAGAAATATGGGTCAATATGCCTTTGCATCGATTGTCGTGAGCTTAACAAAATCACGATAAAGAACAACTATCCTCTCCTATAAATCGATGACCTGTTCGATCAGCTTCGTGGATCACAATACTTCTCCAAGGTGGATTTGCGATTGGGATATTATCAAGAAAGGGTGAATAATGATGATATCCCCAAGACTGATTTTCATATAAGATATGGGAACTATGAATTAATAGTAATGCCTTTTGGACTCACTAATGCTTCATAAATCTTCATGGAATTAATGAATGAAGTCCTTAGGGATTAACTTGGAAAATTTGGGGTAGTCTTTATAGATGATATTCTGATATACTCTAAAACCAAGGAGGATCATGAGAAGAATCTACGAGCTATACTAGAGAACATGTAGAAGGATAATCTTTATGAAAAGTACAACAAGTATAATTTATAGTTGAAGGAGCTCTCATTCTTGGGCCACATCATCACAAGTAATGAGATATATGTGGATCCCTCCAAAATAGATGCAGTTGAGGGATGGATGAGGCCAATATTGGTAACATATATCCGTAGATTCTTGGGATTAGATTGATATTATCGATGATTTGTGAGAAATTTCTCACGATTGTACAACCATCTTACCAAGCTATCTCAAAAGAGAGTAAAGTTTTCTTAGAGTGATGAATGCAAATAAAGCTTCAAAGAGTTAAAAAGGAGGCTTATCACTGTGCCCGTACTCACTATACCCACAAGTTGTTAATTTTTTATGGTATTTAGTGATGCATTTATGAAGGGCCTGGGGTGTTTGTTGATGCAAAATGATAAAGTCATTGCAATGATTCAAGGAAATTGAATGTTCCTGAGCAGAATTATACAACAAATGATTTGGAGTTGGCTATGGTGATCATTTCTTTAAAAATTTGGCGACATTATCTCTTTTGGGAGAAGTGTGAAATATATATGGACCACAAAAGCCTCAAATAAATATTCACACAAAAAGATTCTAACATGCGCCAATGAAGATGGTTAGATTTGATCAAAGACTATTACTTCTCAATACATTACCACCCTGGGAAAGAGAACATGGTGACAGATTCTCTAAGTAGAAAGGACCCAACAATTCTATCATTGATGATAATTAAGAAGGAACAAATATTCTTAGATTTGATGAAGATGGACATGTGAATCATAAATAAGAGAACATCATCAATCCTTTCACAACAGATTTCTCAACTGTCTCTTTTGGAAACGTTAAAGGTTTATCAAAAGTATGATGTGGGAATTCAGAAGAGAGTGGAAACTATCAGAAAAGGGAAATCCTTGGAGATAAATTTTAATGAAGAAGGAATTGTGAGTTTTGAAGAAATACTATGTGTTCCATCATGTCTAGAGCTCAAGAAGAAACTTTTGGATGATATGAATAGTTCAAATTTTTCTATTCATCATAGGAACACAAAGATGAATCGAGGTATCTGAGAGCATTATTGGTGGGGTAATATGAAGAAGGAGATCACTGAGTATACATCAATGTGCCTGATGTGTCTACAAATGAAGTCAGAGAGGAAAAAGTCTAAGGGGATGATGCAACCATTTCCCATACCAGCATGAAAATGGGATAACATCACCATGGACTTTGTCACCAGACCTTTGAAGACATCCAAAAAGAAACAATGCAATCTGGGTTTTTATGGATCATCTTACAAAGTCTGTACACTTCATTGAATTTTGAGAGGATTTTTCATTGGATCATCTGGCACGGATATATATCAGGTAAGTGGTAAGGCTTAATGGAGTACCAATATCTATTGTATCCGATCGAGATCCAAGATTCACCTCTATGTTTTGGAAGAGTTTTCAAAATTCTATAGATACATAGTTGAACTTCAGTACGACATATCATACTTAAACTGATGGCCAAACTGAGCGAACAATCCAAACACTTGAGGATATATTGAGAGTGTGTTTTTTGGACTTTAAAGGAGGATGGGACCAATATCTTACACTGGTTGAATTATCCTACAATAATAGTTTCCACTCGAGCATATGAATGGAACCTTATAAAGCTCTGTATGGAAAGAGGTTCATACCACTAACATGTTGGGATATAGTCAGTGAGCGTAAGCTACTAGGACCATAAATGGTCGATGAAATGGAAGAGAAGGTGAAAACCATTTATCATCATATCAAGGTAGCACAGAGTCAATAGAAGAGTTATGCGGATAACTACCGACGAGACCTTGAGCTTAATGTCAGAGACATGGTATTTCTACGAATAACTCCATGGAATAAGGTCATGAGGTTTGGAAAGAAAGGGAAGTTCAGTCCTAGGTACATCGACCACTTCGAGATTCTTTATCGTGTTAGGGTTGTGGCCTATCGACTAGCACTTCCACATACCCTGGCCAAAGTACATGATGTCATTCATTTATCCCTCTAAAGGAAGTACGTATCAGATCCTTCACATGTACTCTCATTAGAGGTAGTACATGTAGAGGATGATCATTTTTATGAGGAGTAACTAGTCATGATCATATATTGTAGAGAAAAAGTACTATGAAATGAGACAATGCCCATCATCAAGGTGTTGTTGAGAAACCACATGTTTGAAGAAGTGATGTGGGAATGAGATGAAGTGATGAAGCAGAGTTACCTGTATCTGTTTTAGTGTGGGAAAAGAAAATTTTGAGGGTGAAATTTCTTAAGGGGGGAAGACTGTAAGGACCCAGACTTTCATTAATGAAAATTCCTCTTGATATAATTAAATTTCTTATTATGGTTATATAATATGTGAATATCATTGGTTTTATGTTATAGGATTTTAAAATACCAATATGAATTGTAAACATTGCTAATATAGCCTTTGAACAGTGATCACATGATTAGTATAAATATAGGGCTTTAACAAATCCAATTTACTAAGAAAAAGTAAGAGATGACCTCATCCAGTAGACTTTCCCTGTATGAATCCCATTTTTTGGAGCTCCGAAAGAAGATGGCATCATTGGGATTCACTCTTGATCAAGCCCAAGATGAGAAAGAACACGTTATGATGGAGCGGAACCGACTACGGGAGAAGTGGAAGTTAATAGAGATTACCACCCGAGCGATGTTATCTGAGCAACCCCAATAGTCTTTCACCATCACTCACCTTACCCTTTGGTCTTATGCAGGTGTTATAATGTGTTATGTAACATGACCCTATAATTATGACTATGTACATTATTTTTCATATAAATAATGTGAATTCATCTTATTATTGTTACTTTGTAAATAGTATTTTTAGATAATATTCAACTGAGAAATCTAGTTTTATGAATTAGTGGATTTTTTAATTAAATATTATTTTAATAAAATATTATTAATAAATTAATTTTTATTAAATATAAATGATAATATAATTTTATGAATGCAATTGTAATTTCTATTAAGTTTTGATAACTTTTTTGTCAAAACACATGAATTTTCAGTAAATGTCAGTTTTTATTTTAAAAGTAAAAATTCACATATTTATAAAATTATTTATATAAAATTAATATTATTTTTGGAATCAGGACATCAAAATTATCCCATGGTGAATTTTGTATAATTTTCTAAGACAGTTGAATTTTTGAGTAAAAATTAAATACCGTTTAAATATATATGTTTTTTATGACATCATAATGACCCAATAGTGAAGTAATAAAAAACCCATAAACATTATTTTAGGAAGATATATATATTTACCATTAAAATAATGTGATTCTAGATTTGTTTTATTCATTTTACAAAGCATTTTCAGACCCTCCAAAACTTATGAACCATTTTGTATTTTTAAATAGTTTTCCTTGAGAGTGTGACTCACCTCCACATAAGCAACCCTATTATATTAATAAGTTCATAATTGGCCTTATAAAATATATTTTTCACTCCTGTTTTGAAAAAAACCATGGGAAAAAACCACAGGTTGGTTTGTGGTATCGATTAGTTTAATTTGAGGTGCCCCAAACCTAAATAATAAAGAATTCCCTCTCATTTCCTATATAAAACAACCCACGATCCCACTTCCTCATCACTCAACGACTTTTTATTTTAACCAAACCCTTCCCTACTCTTTCTATAATCCTCCCAAGGTGCCTTAATCTCCCAATAAGCCTCTCTCAAGCCTCTCTAAGCCTTTGGGATCACATTTCCATGTATGGGATTTCTTCCGTTCTAATTTTGTCCAATTTTCATTAAATTGTTTTGCCCTTTTGTTTTCAATTAAAAATGTTGGGGTATGATTTTTCTCCTCCCCCATACTTCCCTCTATATTTTTGGATTATTTGATACACATTTCTCTCTCATTAATTCCACCCAAGTACATTCTTCAACATTCTGAAATTCCATGATGGATTTCTCTCTCCTCTTTTACATCCAAGTAGATCTTTTGTATTATGCATCTATATTCCATTACTTTTGTGGGGACATGTATCTATATGACCCCCTAACTTTCTACTTCATAAATATATGATTAGACACCCTTTTCTCTCTCATCAACCATTTTCATGAATCCTTATATAACGTCATTATACTGCTGAAATTGCACTGTGTTTTTCCAAGCCAAGATCATTGTGTAGTGAATACCATACCCATGTCTCTATCAAGGGTATTAAAATTTATGAACATATATACATTGAATGATAATTTCATGTATTTATTCCAAATTACTTAATCATGGAATAACTTATGATGTTGATTGATTCCATGTTATAAGATCCATGTGGCAAACTTATGCATGAAATGAAATGTTTAAGAAGGGTACACCCTGATAGTGCTCTAATGAGTTAGGTAAAGTATAATATCATGATATGTCATGTGAAATGGGTGTTGAATCATGATAATTCAAGTGAAACATGTTTTTACTCATTCTTCATGTGCAATGAGGGATTAATCAAGATCCATGTTCAATGAGCCTTGGCTCATACTAATTACATGTTAAGTGTTGTTGCCACATTTCCATGTTATAATTATCATGTTTTCTCATGCCTTTATGACCATGTTTCTCTATTAATACATTGATATGACTATTGTATAACATGTATTTTATTCCTCATGTCATTTCATGTTTACTCGCTTACTGGTCTTTATAGCTCACCCTTTTCTTATGCATGTCCTCAGGTTATCCCATGCAATGCTATGTACAAGGGAAAGTAGTGGTCATATAATCAATGTTTTGAAAAAAAATATGTTGTGTTATTTTTGTTCTTTGATGTTATGTAATGTGACTAATCCCCAAAGACACTATACCTCTCGATCTTCTTCGTTGTATCAAGTGAAGATTTTATGTAATAAATCATGTTTTAGTGTGTAATGAAAAACATGGTTGTTATATGTGGATCTTGTGATCTATGTATAGAAAAATCCACTCATCCATCAGATAGTGTCTCCAATATCATAGGGCATGCACCAGTGCTGATAGCACCATCTCAAGAGTATGGTAATTCCTCTCTTTCGATCTCATCTTCTTGGATACATAAGAAACCACATGATCTGCCTACATTAGTATAAATCTGAGTCTAATTCCGGATGTGTAATAGTGCACAATATATGCTTTACCCGACATTGGTAAAGTGTGTATTGGTGTTCAGGTAACCCTTCATTTCAACTCTTGAAAATCTCTTTTAGAAGCATCAGACCAAACAAACATCACCCCTTTCATGGTTATCGTAGATAGTGGTGCTGCCAAATAGGGGAAATCTGGGAGAAAACATCAATAATAACCTATTAAACCTAAAAATATCTGAACGTTGAAGACATTATTGGAATCTTACCAAGATTATACAGGTGTTAGTTTCTTGGGATCTATTGACACTCCTGGCTATGAGATGAAATGGCCCAAAAAGATCACTTAATCTCTATATAAGCATCATCTAGTTATCTTGTCATAAAGATGATGCTCTCTCAATGAACTCAAGATGGTTCCAAGATTTATGGAATGATAGTCAACTAAATGGGTGTACACTAAGATATCATCGATTAGAACCACCTCAAAATGATCAAAAAATTGATAAATGATCCTATTAATTAATTCAATGAATACCAAAGGTCTATTAATCAACCCAAATGATATCACTACAAATTTATACAAGCCACACCTTATCTTAAATGCAACCTGAGGTATATCTATTAGTCTCACTATTTACTAATGATATCTAGATATCAAATAATTCATGGAGAATATATCAAATACTCTCAAATGATAAAAAAATACCATCAATTCATGAAAGAGCATATTGGTTCTTGACACTAATCGGGTTCAACATCTAATAATCCACATGTAAGAACAAATATCCATAAAACTTTTTAGAAAAGAGAACTACAGAACCCCAAGGTGATGTACTCAGCTGCATGAAGCCATTAGATTCTAGATATTCTAAATGAACCATTAACTCTTGAAGCTCTGCTGGTTCCATTATGTAATGCATGATATAAATTGGATCTCCTCCCAACACTAACTCGATCATGAACTCGATCTCTCGCTTGAGAGGTAAAATATAGAACTTGTTAGGGAAAATATCTGAAAAATGATATATGGTTGTATGAAAATATTCCTACTCCATTTCACCATTACCTAAATAAATTCCAACAATTTGAGCCATGAGACAATCCAATTTACACTAAATTGGTCCTGTATGACAAGACTAAAGATCTCACTCACCATGGTGAGAGTAGCTGCTTGCAAATGGTGGTAGGAAGGTTACTCTCCCCTTGTATTAGTCGATATGATCCTGGCATAGAACTAAAAAAATTCATTCTAATAATCATGTTGAATCCTATCATTTCTAACATGAATGGTTCCCTAATGAAATGGAAATGACAAATATCTAGAGAACATGCCATAAAATGTATGATATTTTTAGAATGAACACCCAATTGTGTGTTAATGGTTAAAACGACATCTATTATTTCCACATCCAAGACCAAACCATTTTCAAATAAAAAATATAGCGAATGATGCTATGATTATGTATCAAAAAAATACAAGAGAATATAGATGATATAAAAATCATACATCTAATAGTGGATGATCCTACATATGTGTTATATACAGTAGTCTGTATCACCTCAAAATAACTTTTCCCTCTGCCCTGGGCTCCAATTTGACTACCCTGAGATACATCCCTTTCTTGGTACAATTTCTCATGCACTGGGGTAACATGTCTTGTACTGTGGCCTGAAGGGCCTATGGAACTCCAACTGTCATCATACTAAGAGTTATCTGATGCCCTTACAAAAAATTGGTTCTTATTTTGATCCTCTACCACTAGTATTCTAGGGTATGTTTTCATGTTACCTCTGAAGATGACATAGTCATCCATAGATATGACAATCTACTATTGGCTAAGAGCACTGCAGGTTCTTGTGACCAAACATGCCACAATGATAGTACTGAAATAGAACATGGTATTCATATGGTTGTAAACTACACTCAGAAATCATTTCACTACTGTTTTGGTGGAAACTATCACAATTATGCTTCTTACCACTAAAATAATAATTTCTATACCACCCGGCTAAAAGAGCCTAGTCGATACTCGAGTCCCCTTTCAGATTCCCCTCTATGATGAGTGCCTGGTTCACCATGACATCAAATTTGATTAAATGTATAAGAATTACTAGTGAAATTATCTCATAAAGAATACCATCCTATAAATATATCACCCTAGATATCTCATTAGCTACCAAATATAGAGAAAAGTGAAATTGGTCACCAAAACATCCAACAAAGTCTAGCACTGACAAACCCTCAAGTATTAGATGTATGAAGTCATGATATTTTCCATCCCTTGAGTTTTTGGGATTTAAATGGATCCGAATATCCATCTATATTTCCATCCAATATAGCTCATCTTTCCTCTTAGCTTCCCCCACAATATCACACCAAATCATTATAGGTCGATGAAGCATATACAAAACAAGTTTCACACTCTTATCCATCTCTATCTTGAGATGCATGAAGATTTCTTATCCTAACTCTATCTGGAACTCTGTTTTTGGGGAATCCCTTCCCTAGTAAACATATGAAGATGATGAAGTTGAAAATTTATTGCCATATCATAAATCAATGGAACTGTACAAACAATATCCCTTTCTATGGATCACTTGACCCTTAAAAATATGTCACGAAGCTGAACATCCATCTACTCAACTTGGACTATGGGAAGTTCTAGTTCGGCTATGCTAGGAGCATGTTGATTTCTAATCTTCAAACACTCAAGTCAAATATTAACAAGAGGAAGTTTATGTACAAGATAAATTAACACCTTAGAGAACTTTCTAGCAACAAGGTTAACCCAACTTGTGACTACAATAGAGAACCACAAACTATTGGTCTCTCTAGACATGGATTACGAGTATTTTAGAATTTCATAAAAACTCATTATATTTATCTAGTGAAGAGATATCTCATATTATAGTTCTAAAAGAAAGTATATATCAAATGAAAAACAATATGTCCCTATCGGGAATATTGAATGTCAATATATCCCTATGTGCCTATTATAATTCATGTATTCTTAGCTATCTCCATACTAAGCCATGAGTATAAATCTTAAGAAATACTAATATCCTAAAACAATAACCTCAAATTACATGTGAACCACCCAAGGTTCAACAACATAAACTTTAAAAATCACGCAACAAAAACAATAATTTCATCCCTTGTTGCTCGAATTTTACCTAATACATGGGTTAGAAACTCCCATGATCAATCTTATTACAATGTCCAAACACATCCTAGTCCCCTTTAACACCTTCCAAAATTGTATGGAAAAATAAAAGGCAAACATGATCTTCTGCTTCCACATTGGAACATCCCCATCTTGGTTCTCCATCATTTGACCAAATCAGTTCCTTTTGAGACCTCAATAGTGCCTCCCCATATGATAGAGGTTGAAGACTAATAGTGGGGGTGTGAATAGTATAATGGGTAGACTATAACATTTTGTATAAACTGTCATAGTTGTAGAGAATGTTTATAAATAAAAAAAATAATCACAGTAATTACTTCCCAGAATACAAATAATAAAATCCAAAATATTAATCCAATAAATAGATACGGAACAATATAATGACGTGATAGAATATCTCTAAATTATATGCTTGAACAATAAATGAAAAAAAATAATAGAATAAAATAAAATACTCAAGTCCCGGGTCCCAATTCTAATGTCATTATCATCTCCAAACTCCATTCCAACAACAAACATGTAACCACTAGTATGGACATTTTCCCTTTTCCAATCTTACGTCCATGAAATCAATTCAGGTGCCAAATGACAGTTCAAATAGGGTTTGATTATAACTCATTAGGTTGAAACCACCATATATAAAGAAAACCAATCTAAGAATAAGTGTATGAAACAAATAAATAATCATATGTATTAATTAATTCAATAATTAAATAATTAGAAAAACACACTTTGGATCAGTGCAAAAATTTCTCTGAGTATGTATTAAAACTATGCCAATGAAAACCATATAACCAAGGTAAAATATACTACTTTGGAACAATGCCAGAATGTCCCTAAGCATGTCTTACAAACATTCCAACCACAACTATATAACCAGAGTATAGTCACAAAAATCAATCTTGGTCAAATACATATAGACATTACATAATTTTTGTGTAAAATACCTATAAGTATTAAAACATTATATTAGGCATAACCTGGTCTCTATAAAGATTAAATCATGCATTGGTATGGTATCACTCACTATCATCATTACATCATATTTGTGTTCAAGTTTCTAGGCCTAGCCTATTATATAAGAATGTCATCATGGAATATAATACCTATCAGTTAGCATGGATATCCCAATATCATGTCATATATCTCAATTTGTTAATTTCCATAATCACCATTATTCTTTTAAATACCACTTGCATTTATTTCATAGTTGATTAATAGTTATATAAACAAGAAATAAGACACAATTAGTGATTATATAAAAAGAAATCACCATAGGTCAGATGTTAATTGAAACAATTCTATAAGAGGTAATCTCATTTATTTATTTATTCAATTTTGGTGCACATTCCATTCAAATGATCATGATATTTCATAACATGACAATAATAAAACCATAGGGTTAATATTTGGACCCCTATATTTAACTGATGATACAAAAATGCTTCCAACTGGAAACTCCCATGAGGAAGAAGGTGTGGATGATTGCAAAGAGGTTCCTAGATCAAAACTGATCAAGACCCAGACCAACAATGTTATCATCCAAAGTATTTCACTACAAGGGGTTGGAGAAGAAAGAAGAGTATGAATAAACCTAACCAAAAGGGATTTTCAAGGATTTATGAAAAAAACAAGATGTCCATATGGGATGTCGGCACTTGAAAATCTCTGAGATAATTCCTTAGTGTCAATAGGATAGGGGCTGCAGTGAAATAGACCAAAATTTAAACACACAACATGTTTAAAACGACAGATCGATAATTTCCACAGTGTTTAATTTGGTTACTTATCATGAATTATTTTAATGGTATTCTTTTATGAATATGTTTCCTAATATTTTTTTATTAAAACCCACCAACAATTACATGATGTGTAATCCATTTACATGATGTGAAAATGTTCGATAGTTGAGTTTTCATCCCATTTTCCTTTAGCTCTCCAAATATTCTTTAAATATTCTCAACATTACAAGAACCTATATTAACACTTTGTCCCATTAATATCTAAAAATATTATTTTAAATGATCATAAATCCCCAAACATTATGTCATCTTCTCTAACAAAGGCACTCCATCTCCGAACAGGACTTAGCTATTAAGGATAAGATGAAAAACTTAGAGAAAAACATACCTTGAAAGCTACAGGATATTAAAAATGTGTTCATGTGAATAATGATAAATAGATTAAAAAACAAAAAATATATTATTTATTAAATTTCCCACAACCTATTCATCTTTATTTGATACCCACTGTGTAAAAACCCTATGGTTTTCCACACAACCCTAGGGAGATGGAGTTGATTTTGGACAGATAGATATGTTTATGAGAACATTTTTGGATGGTAATGAGGTAGTGGATAAAGGATGAATGTATCATGAGGATCATCGTTATTGATTAAGGTCATGGGTCACATCAAGGAAAATGATACAAAAAAATTATTCCTTAGTGATTGATCTAATCCCAATGTAGGGTGTTTGATTTTTAACACCAATTTGTTTATACCATGTTAATTATGAATCAATATTTCTAAAAAATTGATTCACAGATCGAGCATTGATTTAATTGTGACGTTTTATCTTCTTATATGTACGAATTTAAATAGTTTTATAATCCATTATTCTTGGGATTCTTTCAATGGTTCCCAAATGATCAAAAAATTCATTTAATGGTCAATTTTGGAATTTTACCTTTATCTCTCCATTATTGATGTTTTTAATTAGTATTTAGGTTGGTTGATGGTTCAATGATACCTGATAAGACCGATCATTGTGCATTCCCTCTAAGAATAATGGATTATTTTCTCATATTTGGTTTTGGGTTTTGGAGATGCGATTGTGGTATGGAAGTATCAAAATAAATACAATGAAATATTGGGTAAATATTGATCTATGATATAAATTAAATATATATCATTAATAGAGAAGTGTTGAGAAATTTTAGAGAAATAAGTTGCTAGAATCTGGCCACTGTTTATAGAAGTGCTCTGATATGGGCACAATAATTGAACTTTCTGTGTTTTGGGTTGTGTGGTGCCTAATATGGAAGTATGAATTGTTTTACAAATGAATAATTGATGGAATAAAACATTTATATGTTCATTGACGGTGGTCAATCCATATCTATTTTTTTGGTGTGAATCTAGGTTGTTCTGATGGGATAAATGGTGCATGGGTGAAGACCCATAAAAATATATAATGATCTATGAAATACCGATATACATGGTGTGCACTATGGAAAAACACACCCAATGTAGGATCTTATATGTGTTTTATACGGTTTCACATTAAGTTAAATATCACACACTGTGTAATAATCCAATATGCTACATGACACCTATATAGACATCTCGACATGTATAGGGAGTATATGGCCTAGAGGTAATGTGGCCCTACACACCATGTGTAACGAGGAACACAATGTTTACTCTAGATATTTGGTGGTTAGGGGACGGAAACACATATCGATATCTAACATATTTATTAAATTAAATGTGATAAAAAGTTAATTCTATTAACTTCATAAAGTACTTAAACATATCCAAAGTATAATGTCCTGACTAATATATACAAACATGGCCAGAGTACGTGAGGTTGTGCAGATGATGCATGCAAAGTAATATCATGATATCTATATTCCATCGGTAATAAAATAATACACTGTGTATATGGATAAATATATTACATATGAGACAATGAGTAATGGGATGTTCTATACTTAGAGAGACACTCTCTTCACCCCAAAGGACATACTGTGTACTCCTTAATAGGAAATTTGGAGCCCATTTTCCCCTTTAACTAGCTATGGTATGAGCTTGTGTGTGTTCCCTTGGATTGTTTTCAGAGTGGGTACTTTCCCTTGGACCTTAATTGTGAGGGTAACATTAGGAATCACATCTTGATAATAGTATTAGTGATCTAATTTATGTGATTAGTCTCATATAGAGTAAGTTATTTTCTTTTTGGATTGATGTGTGATCTTACATGATTATCAAATAGGCTGGGTTAATAATCCTATTACTCACTTCTAGGTAATGTTATCCCCATCATAGAGGTTTTATTTTTTTTGTAGGTTTAGGTATCCCCCATAAGTCCAAGGTTTGATTCCCTTTTTTTCCAAAATATATTGCCTAAATCGAATGACCCAAATAATATGTACTCTCAGATGATTTCCAATAGTATAAAGAGGAACAAAAATTGGGTTCTCTTGGTTAGATGTTACTTTTGATCCCCTATTATAATCTTAGTATGATAGTGAGGATATGAAATCACTTTTATACATTGAGTCTGCCTCTTAGAATACATAGGCTATTATTAGTATTCTATCATATTTTAATTGAAATTCCTCTATAAAGATGAGTTGGATCCCAATTTTATTTTTAATGTTTAGTGATGTTGGGGAATCCTTATGGGTATGATAATACTCATCCCTACATGGGATCTTTCCACGTATGTCATCTCTTATGGAGATGGCATGCCTTTGGAGGGAGTCCTAGGAGGACTAGGTGTATGTGGATCTTAGTTATTCTAGATGAACGATAGATGGTTCCACGTGTTCTTTTGGGTAGTTTCCACCTTATTATTAGCAGGTTGGGTTATTTTGCAGTTTTGGTAGGATTTTATTTTTTCCTTTTTTTTCATAATACTTGTTATACTTTGATGTGGAATTTTTTTTATGCGTGAATTTACACAATTAGTTTTTTTGTGTTCTACAATATATTTTTTTATGGAGATGTGTTCTTGTGTATAGGTACATTGGGCTATGGCCTCCCATGTGTGTGAAATACCTACTCAGTGCTAGTTGTCATCCAATGACCTATTGGAGGTAGGCTTGGAGTTCTATTCTCCGCATATGACCAACTCTGTTATCCCTAGTTGGTTATGTAATGGAATGTTTCATTTAAGATGACATATTTTAATATTCATAAGATCATTATGAATACGTAAAATAACTAATATAAGAACTGGTTTATCATATCATATATGATAAACTGCTAGATTTTACATATGTTTCCTACACATTATAGGTGTTTTAACACATTACATCATGTGTAATCTATGTCACATATTTATGTGACCTTCTGATAAATATCTCCCAATAAAAACTTTTGTCAGAATAATCTATGAAGTGGGATAGTTTGAATAATAATGTGACTTATGATCCACAATCCTAACTATTCAACTTATTGAATATATTCAAATGTAATAACTTCATGACATCAAATATTTTGATGTTAAATTATTTTGTCTAATTATAACTATTTCTATGGTAATAATAATTATCCATAGAACCCTATTCCATCAAAAATTTTCCTTTAAATTATTGTTACTACATAAATTATTGTTTAAAAATAAATCCTAATATCTTAAGACATTAAGTAAATGTCACTTTAGAAATTGATTTTTGAGATTATTTACTTGTTAACATTGAACTTATTTCAGTCCAAACATTCTCTCACTATAATTTTAGACACTATATTATTTTCCAAATATCCTTTTTGGATACACATACCTTCGTTATTAAGTAATAATTTTTTTTTATTTTTAATATAATTATTTAAAAAATAAACTGTTATTTCTATATCATATATGATATTATATGTGTATGGAACATTTTTATTTTAAAAGTATACATTTTTAAAATATAGCACATATTTTAGTTGGAAAATATTCCCTCATATTTTAAAAAAATATTTAAATAAACACTTTACCCAGGATAATACACATTATCTATAGATTCTTCTTATAACATGTTATATAAATTAATTAATCACAAACCATGTTTATAAAAGTAATCATCTAATACTTGTTGAAATTTTTTTACAAAGTAACAACTTCTCATATCACATATGTGAAATGATATGAAGATACACCTGTTTTACTTTAATTCATTTGATCTTCATAAAATCATTTACATTCAAATCCTCAAAGTGAAAATTTTTATTTCCTCTCATGAATATAAAATACAATCTTAATCAATTAACCCTTTGATTTTGAACTCCATTATATCCACACAATTTTTTAAAATATAAATTTAGTATCTCATACTCATTAAAATCAATTAATTAATTCCTATAACCTCTATACCTGACATCGATATTTTGTGGTGTTTCATAAAATCCTTGTGGCATGTTTTGAAAAATATAATCAATTTGAATTACTAATCTTCATTTCTAATAATTCTATATGTCACTAACCCCTATTGGAAGATTGAAGAAGTAATTTTTAACCAATATTTCCTCTTATAGTTTGAACTTTTATCTACTTTTAATATCTATATAGTAATTTAGATCCATGTAATTATAGTCCTAGTTCATGTATATTTTCAAAAAAATTGAGAACATCAGGTAAAATTTATATTTATCCAATCATATTTTTAGAAAAATTCCATACATGGGAATATGAAAAATTATGAAACTAGTATAAATCATTTTTAGTCTATAATTAAATCATGTTACTGAGATGAAAAAACCTAACCATGTGTATTAAAATCACATTAACTACTTTCATATAAACAACTACTTTTTATATGATGTCCTAAAAATCTAAATTAGAAAAAAATACACATCATATGAAAACTTTATCAAATCATGAAATATCCATTTTTTCAATTAATCAAATATTTTTCTCCATTATTTGAAAGTACCCATCAATATCCATTCTTTAATTATTCTCTATCTTCTAAAAATTCCACATTTTTACAGATCTTATAAATCATACAGTCAATATCATTTATATTTGAGATTAAAAAAAATTATTTTTATTCCCAAATAATGAATTAATGAAACCTTTAATCTCATTAAGTCATGAATTTTTTCTATTATATTAATATTATTTTCTATACCCAATCATATGGAGTATATGAGTCTAAAATCGAATATACCCAGTAATATTGAGTGTCGACTAAGATTTATTCAGTCATTTTTTATATAATTCCTTTTAAATAATAAATTAATCACTTTACAGTTTTATATGCTTCTATATTCACCAGCTGATCAATTCATACCCTTGGTTTCTATGGAACTAATCGTCTAAAGACATATAATTTTCATTAATAACTTTTTTTAAATCACCAATATATATTTTTAACTTTTATTAAGTTACATGTGTTTGGAGTGGTATACATTAATATTATATTTTCAATTATTTATTACACAGTTTTATATTGATGATGATAATGAGGATATTACATATAACTAAAGCTTTTATCAAATGTGTTTCAAGTTTTAATAGCCAGTTAATAAGAAATTTTATTAAATTGTTTCCCACTAAAATGATGACCCCTTTTGGGCATCATATCTTTTAGTTATCCAAGATCCACATTTTAATAGGAAATAATTCCATTTTGGTATTTCTATAACCATATTGTGATTTAGGTAAGCCATCTTCCAAATCACATCATATATGTATCATGGATAGTTATGCATCCAACCCTTTTTCTAATCTATCATATGGATAAACTAAAATTTATTCCATCGATAACCTAATCATATTAGGGTCTCCTGACTAGTGTAACCCCGAAAAAATACATAAAAGGATAAAAAGGTACAATATAGAGGAACCCATATTTGTAATGAACTACTAAAGGATTTTCTGGTGTCACATATCCTTGCATTCCTTACCCAATAAAATCCAAGGGAACCCAACTTTTTCATGGATTACCTAGTTATATGATAGAGGTTTTGAAAAGTGATGCATTATAAGGAATCTCACACTTATTATCTTAACAGATTTTATCTCACCATATTTTCTCATGTTATTAAATTTTATATATTCATGCTTCTGTTAATTTATTTTGGAATCCTATTACCTCCATAAAATCATTATGTCCAAACCATATTGAGGTGTAACTTTTAACAAAACCCACAAGTTTGCTTTATATACCACAAATTAGTAGTCCTGGTTATTCATACATATCTGAATTCATCATATTCATAACGTACACGAACACTTCATGAAACAAATTATAATAATATGAGATTGAAAATATCCACCTGATTAATCTCAATGGGATAGATAACTAACCCCACTCACCTACCAAGACAAGGAAAAATCATCAAAGTAGGTAGGTAGTCTGACAGTAAGTCCCTCTACCTAGAGATATTTTACTCAATATATAGTCCAATTCATTAAAACTATTACAACTAATATGAAAAAAATTATTATACAAATAAAATTAAAATCATAACCTCAATTATATATTGAGGTAAATGTTTATGAAAAGCTACATTCTGTATCAAACATTGTG
Organism: Viscum album; assembly: GCA_963277665.1. Classification (NCBI taxonomy): domain Eukaryota; kingdom Viridiplantae; phylum Streptophyta; class Magnoliopsida; order Santalales; family Viscaceae; genus Viscum; species Viscum album. Next base: position 1,282,939,766 of record OY728136.1, on the reverse strand, counting down.
TGTAATGAAAGGATCTATCTTGAACGAAATCTAACATCTTAAAATAAATCACACAAAACAATCAAATTTCATAAAATATTTACTAAATATGAATAATGGAAGGAATAACCTTATTATAAAGGAAAAGTTTAATTATTCAATCATGATAAATTAAATTATGAACAATTCATAAATAAAATTTAACTATAAAACCTTTTATAATTTCAACTTTAATATTAGAGAAATTCGGTAATAATGAATATAGAAATTTTTTATCCAATAAAATATAAAGTCTTCTATATTAATAATTGTATAGATTTTTCATTTTAATTTTATGATATTATATGAATTAAAAAACATTTATAATTCAATTGATTTTATTTAAAATTTTTCAAAATATAAATATCATATAATTAATTATTTTTCAAACTATGATCATATTGTGTTTCATTAAAAGTATCAAAATATGGAATACTTTTTTTGAGTAGTTCAAACAAATTAATTTTGAAAAATTCATAATTTAAATATAAACATATTAAGTTTTTTCTTATTTCATAATTTTTAAACCCTTATACATTATTTCTTTTGATTTAATAACAAACACTTTTATTTTAACATCATAATATTTTCCATATATTTTTTAAAGGTATTAAAATATTATTATATATTATTTGGGAATAAATTTTTTTATTAACATTTAATTAATTATAAATAATTTATAATTAAATAATTTATAAACAGATTATAAATTAATATATCCTAAAATCAATTTTATAATGATTAATAAACATTTTATAAACTTTCAAAATAATTTATAATTGAAAATATTTTTTTATTTTTTTAATTCAACCATATTTAAGAAATCATTCCTACATAAAGGTATGATAACTCTACCCTTATGTAGAAATGTTTTATAAGGTTAATCCAATTCTAGTGCCTTTTCATAGTGGTAACTATTTGGTTACCTTAACATTGCAATATTTTTCATATGGGTAAGTGGTAGGTTACCTTTACATGGCTATATGTAAAACACAACTACCTTTACGTGAAGTCTAGTTACCCTAACTTGAGGAGGTTTTTACACTTACTCATTTTAGGGAATATATAATTTCACATATGTGTGAGAAGGGGATACTCTTAGGCAAAGAACTATGCATTTGGGTAAGTCTAGTTGACACTTATACAAAAAAATGCAGATAAGGGTAATCCATATTGATCCTTACATGAAACCCTTCACATAAAGTTGTGTCTATATTTATATTTAGAAGACCACTCACCCATAGGTATCAACCTATGTACCCTTAGAAAATTGATTTCTATAAGATTATTTACTTGGTAACCATTAAACGACCCATTTTCATAAACATAACACCTCATTTTATATTAAATATCCATGCTATAAAATTATAAAACATTTTAAAAATTGAATTTATAGAGACACAAAATTCTTCTGATTGGTATTTTTCTTCATAATATCTCCTCATGTTTCATAAAACGTAACAACGGATCCCCATGATACCAGAGAAGGGTTTTAGATGATTTAAATAAAATTTACCTGATGTAGTGGATGAAATTTTAACTCATTTCTATGGATCTCCAACGCGATAAATTTTAAAATGACTAAAATATTGAAATGAAAAAATTCTTTAAATCTTACATTCCTTAAACCAAAGAACTAATAAATCAATATTGATATCTTCCATGTGAGTTTGATAGGGACCTAGAACTAGAAAGAAAAATACACCCACCTGCATTGGGTATCCACAAGATAAACAGATTCACTTGACATTTGGATAAGATTTAAATTTTTTCTATGGTATGATACTAATTTTAAATGTAAATGATGAAGTTGAAAGATATATTTGGGTATATGAAGTTTCATCCACGTATGAAGCTATCACAAACACTACCATTATATGGTAGTGTTTATATAATACACATGGATGATCCATGGGTAGTCAAATTTACTCATGCATTATAGTGAAAGAATAAATTGTTTTTCAATCTCATGAAACAAATTAATGAATACACTCCCTTAAATAACATCTTATATTATATTTCTTTTAATGAAATTATTTATGGTTGATTCAATAAATGATTATTATTTATTTTTTTTACAAAATCATAAATTACATGTGGATACAAATCATAATTTTCATATAGTAATATTATATATATATATGTCACATATATATCTAAGGACATATAGAATATTTCTATCAATATAAATTTTTTTATAATGTTTTTTATATAAACTTAGAGTTTGTGATTTATGTTTGTTTAATGATATCATATTCAATGATATGGTATATTATATCCACATGAAATGATATTTAATGCAACTACCTAACCCAATTGAATTGTATGAATAGATTATATAATTTGATTTATTATCATAATTTATAATATAAACAAATATCTAGGATCATTGAAACCAAATTATTATCTTAAAAAATTATTCTACCTAAGATACCATTTAAGAGACTTTTATAAGTTGAAATTTTCAAGAGTTCAATACATTTATGAAAATTATCCATGAAGTGAATGGTACATTTACTCATGCATTATAATTTATAAGGATATGTATGAACTATTGAATAGGATCCACAAGGGACCTATAAATGAGCCCAATAATATACGATGTCTATATGGTTGTTTAATCATTCATGGATGAAACTCCATAGAACTAAAAGCTATATTTATTCTTCAATAATTTCACTACAATGTGATAGAGCTATAAGTTGTTAATAATATCCCTACTTGAATTTAAAGATATTAATTAGCCTTTAGATAACTTTAGAGGTGTCTTGTACTTTAGATATCATCATAGGCGATATATATCAAACCCATTTGACAAATAATGATGGAGTATGGACTTATTTAGAGTATTTTAATATTATATATCTTAATTTAAATTTTTCTATAGATTCATTTATCTTTTCAAAAGATGTTTTTTTGAACTTAATTTATCACATATAATATGTCTTTCATGCATTTTTTGATCTATATGAACCCAGCACTTAAACCCTCATATCAGCCACACCAAAGTTATTTATCATCATTATCCAATCTACTATCAGATATATAATATTCATTCAAAATACATGGTTCAATTGAGTTTATAATGTTATTAATTTTATAAAACTCCTACCATTGGAATAAATTTTATTTCTTCTTGATCCATAAAAATATAGATTGGTATTCCATTTTTTCTTGTATTCAAATCATATAAATTCATTTAATATTTTATGTCTTTTTTTCCTTCCTAATCATTGTCACCATTATTTTCTTTCTCCTTGATTGTTATTATTTTGAGGAATTCATCTCTATAATGTTTTTTGACATCCTTTTTAGTAAGTTATGAAAGTTATATATCACTAAGTTGAATATAACTATCATCTCAAAGATTTTTATTTTTAGTATTGAAAGAATGTCCTTTATTTTTGAACTTAGTTTTTCTTAAACTATCTAAAAATTAATCTTTTATTGTGAGAATTTTTTGATAAGTTCTTCAACCTTAAGATAAATGACACATTTGGCCTATTTTAGGGTTTTTTTTCTTTTATTCTCATTCTATTGAAAAAATATCTGCAGTTTTCTCAAGTGTCTTATTATTAATAATAAAAATTGACCCAATTTTCTATAAAATGTTAATAATTATCATGATCTTTTCAAACATATTTTCCACATCCTCTCTTATTTGAAAATAAAATTTATGATACCATTCTTTATGTATTTCATTTGTATATTTCAGATCATTAGATATTAAAAAATTATTTTTCATTAACATATTATAAATATCAATATTTATATTACATACAGAAATGTTACTATATTTATTTATAGTCATTGTAAAAGGTAAATAATTACAATCCTTTTAATTAAACAAAATCACATATTTATCATTTTTTGTATAATTCAAAAGATAATTCTCTGTAATTTTGTGAACTATTAGAGACCCTATATAATTTTTATCTCTAATTTTGAAAACATAATTCTCTATCCAGTTTATCCAATACTCAAAATATATTCCATCAAACATTGGTGGTTAATTTTAATTTAAATGTTAAAGTAACCACACAAAAATGTTATATTTTATAAGAAATTTTTCCAAATATTTTTTTGTATATGGAATTTTTTTATACTTTCTCCAATACTAAATATGGTATCAATATTATAGTTTAAAAAGGGAGTTAATTAGAGAAATTAAATTTAATTGAAATTAAAACCCCAAATTTCTTTTATAAATTTAGATAAAATATATTTTGTTGATCCAAATATAATTAATGTGGTTAAAATTTAAATATATTTTAAACTATATAGTATTTTATCAAATAATAGTAAGAATAATTTTCTATAAATATTTTGTAGTAAATGATATAAAGAAGGATTAATGAAAAAAATAGGGATTGAGATACGAAAATATTATATCCCAAAATTATTATTTGTAAGAAATACATGTGCATAAACGTGAAATATTATTCTCTTTTGATCTAAATTTTTACAATGATCTAAACATAGTTTAGAGTATACATATGTACTATGAAAGTACTCCTTCAACAACAAATATCACATGAAGGATATCATTATAGAAAATAATTAAATGATTAGATTATTAATAAAAAACAATTACTTATATATTAAAATTTTTATATTAAATGATCGATAAGAAATTGAAAAATTAAATATGATATTTTAAGAAATAATATAGAAACCAAATACAATAATTGTTAAAAACAGACATACTAAAAATAGAAGCATGAAAAATTATTAGAGAATAAAAGAGTATGTGATGAATTTTTTTTTCTTCCAAAATGTGAATCTTCCTCTATTTACAAATAACTACAATATATGAATTGAAAAAACAATATTAAAAATCATGGCTTCCATGTTTATTTTTAGAGTTCTATAATATCTTCTATAATTATTCATGGAGACATTAATTTTTTTGAAACGTATTTAATTAGATATTCCTAATTAACGTAATTTACATTAACCATTGGTTTTGCAATCTCTTGAATGGATGTTATCCAGATAAACATACGTTATGGGGAAAAAGTACTAGAACCGCAGAATCAGAATGAACCCAGTATAATGACACCAATTTTCACATCTACAAACTTTTAAAAATTATTTGAATTACTTTAAAATTTATTTTAGATTTTTAATGGGGTTTCTGGTTTTTTAGGATCCCTATATCACTGTAATTATAATATCTACTTTTTTTATATGATGATCATTTGATATTTTGAAATAAATGGAATTTTTGTCGATCAAAACATTATATTGAAAATCTAAGAGAACAAGTAAATGGGATAAGTGAGGTTTACCCCTAGCACAACATACATTTTTTTTCACCAAATTTTCCATTTTAGTGAATTAATTGGTGAGAACCTTAAATAAATTAAATAATTTATTTAGTTATTTTATCAAATTTATTAACATAAGCTCTCCTCTATAATTATGTTCTTAGGTTAAATCCCCAGGGTCAGCCACATAACCTGGGGAGAATAGATATGAGGGGGAAAGAGACTAAGTTTGAATTGGTGGATGAGCATAGAATCATGGATCGATGATGAAAAATCAATAATATTCAAGGGATGAATGATAAAAGAAATATAATAATCAATGAAATCTCTAGAGAATGTATATTTCACTAAAAATTGATCAATTATCAAGGTAAGACTCATTATTTTCAATATTTCTAACCTAATTTAATTTATTTTTAGCTTTCAAGGAACATATACTTAATTCATGAAATATCATTCTTTACATGAATGAAAAATTTAATTATTGTTCTTCATCCATAATTTCATTTGTTGTTGAAAAAATTTATTCCATATCTTTTGGATTCTATCAGTATAATCATTGGTTTGATTTCAATAGTCAACGATAATCTTCACATGTTATTTTACCTCTCCCCCATCCATTCTTCACAATAGGCCATGGTATATATGAATTCACATTTCTATACTGGTTAAGGCATGATCATACCATTCTATTTGTGATGGTTATGAAAATGATGTTTAGAGAAACAACTTGAAGATAGATCAATATTTAAGGAATGATCATAGAAGATTCTTCTAGGGAATAGTATGCTATTTAGTGACATGTGGCATGAAGGATTGCATCAAGGTCCTTGTAAGTTTTATTTATACATGATCAATGACTAATAAATGAGGATGGATTATGTTTTATTTCATATTAGATTGTTGGGTGCTAATTTATGTGAGAATAGAAGGTAAAACTATATATCTAAAGAGAAATAAGGAAGAAATCACGTCTGCTATAAAATTACATTCTACACAACATGTATTTGGGAAGAACATATTCTAGGTATTGTAGATCTCATGATGGCTAGAGTTTCCTCCCATTTTAAATATCACACACCTTATGGATGGACCAAAAATGTTTCAAAATTATCTATATAGCCCATCCATATATAGAAAGTACACAAAAATCCATTTAATTTGTCCTACACATAGTGTATCTTGGACACACCGTGTATACCTCTACATGGGATGTGAAACCATGTATAATGAATTACACAATGTGGATGCTGGGTGGTCCAATATTTAGTACCACCCTTATGAAAATATTTGTGATTCTCCATTCACATGACATGTGTAGCAGTGGTACATGACTAGGGTTAAACAATAGAATAAACCACGTGTACCACATCAGGACACAAAAGCAGTTTTTACAATGAATTCTATTTCATGTATCTCATCCTTTATAAAAATAATTTGGTCTAGCAAGTAGTATATTCGATGAAAAATTATACATATAGTTTAGTTTTATTATTTTTTAGGCTATTTAGATATGAATCAAACTATCATGAGTGTTTTTATTCTTTTAGAATAGATAGATCTAGTCGAGGCTTGATTTTATCACCAGACCTACATTGGGGTTGTCATTCCCCCTAACAGCACACTAGGGTCTAAGCATAGGTCCTTTATTTTTACGTGCAAGTATGAAAGAACCCCTATTTATACTCCTATAATAATGGGTATCCTTTATATAGAGTGGTACCCACTCTTCATTTAGTTCAATATGAGGTGTGGGTCATTAAACCTTCTAGAGTGGTCACCCCATATTGTGATGTTCCATCGACATGGCATGGGTCCCCTATGGATATAGTGATTATTGTGATGGTCTATTGGAAGTAGAAAAAACTTATTAATAGATTATTTGGTTGAATATATATTTTAAATATCTATGAAGATGGAAATCCCTCATATCCCTTTTACTGAACTTCTTTGATCACATCTATCTCTTGAGTTATATTCTCCCTTGTCTGATGAATTGATTTGACCATTAATTTTTCTATTTTATTATGTTAGTTTGGTAATTCTATTATGTTTGTATATAATCAACCCCACACAGTCTTTTATTGAATGTGACATGTGTTATGAAAACAAAATGTTGATAGCCAGTTGGTTTGGTGGAATCAATAGTTATAGAGAATTTCAATACCTTGTGGAAGTGACCATGTTCAGTGGTTGGTTTTTGGAGTTTGGGAGAAAGATATATCTTTCATTCAATTTTTAATAGTTTCTATGTAGGGATAATTGTTTTGGTAGTATGTGTACTTTACCCCATTTTATTCTACCATTTTTGGTTTTCATACACAGATTCATTCCTCGAGGTTGTTGCATGCTTTTACATACTGTAATTTATTTTAGTTTTATTTACTCTACTTATCTTCATGGAGTTTGGTGGTGTGTGTGTGTGTGTGTATAGGTACCTTATTCTAAGGCCTCCCATATGTTTGAAATTATAATTTGATGTTAGTTTAAACCCCTATCTAATTAGAGGTGGGATTATGGGTTCACTCTAATCTTACTTCTAGTCTATGAAGTCCCTTTTTAGTTCTAGTCATGATAGAGTTGTATGAGAGGAGTCCAACCTAGGGATGGTGTTTGGATTTAGTTGTGTCATGAATATTAGCCTGTGATCCTAGGAAAATAGTGTAAGTGTGTCCCAATTTCGGCTCAGACACTTGAGAACCTAATGACATTGAAGTGAATGGCATTTATGTACCCTTGGTGTCCATTAAACCTTCTACTAAGAATATTGATACACCCTTTATAGGGAATCAATTACACACAAATGTAATAATAATTTGTACACGAATTCAATATTATTATTGAGTAATATCTTCTAATGTTCTCATCTATCGATGGGTCATATTCCAAAATTATAGTATACTTCTATGATGATATTTAGTTGGAATTCCATGAAAGATTCTCAAGGATGACCATCTTGGTGATGGTGATTTTGTACATGGTTTAATCCTTATGTCAGACCATTAGGTTGGGAAACAAGTAGTTACCCTACCAATATATGGCTATTAAACACATCTACAGTAGTTCATACCCATTAATCTCTTCATATTGAGAAAACTATACTAATGGAAAGTTTGAATGATGAAGTGAACAAGATAATAGTATTGTGTGAGATTCGGCCTCATAAAATACTTCTTTTTCATAGTGAGCCAGATACTCAAGCCTCAATGCATTTGCAAGTGTCATTTTTCACATCTTTTAACTAATGTGGACCCCAAGAAATTAGATGAAAATGTTTTCACCTATCGTCTTTCATGGGGTGATGAAATATTAGTGGAGTCTAGTTACCTAGACCCATGATGTTGCACTCACTTTGATAGAGTTTGAGAGATTGTTCTATGAAGAGTACTACCCTTCGACATTACACTTGGTTAAGATATAAGAGATTTTGGGGTTACAACTGGATGAAATTATCAGAGTGTCTCCATAAAACACACTATTTGTTTACAATTATGATAATTAAAAATATTATTATATTTGTTTATAATAATAGTTTTTTTAATTTAATGTTTTGTTTATTCAACATTAACTCATATTATTCTATATAAATATTGTAAATTATTATGAAAATCTAATTTTCCAATGTTATTTTACACTCACATAACCTTTTTTATTTTTCATCAACTTTACATATATTAATTAAACATTATATTACCTTTAAGAAAGTATTTTCTCTACCATTATATATTCTTCATGATATTTGATTTACCATTATTAAAAATATATATTTTTTGTTTACCCTTATGTAATGTGATGAGCTATACCCTTTCTTAGCACATTCATTATTTATTTTACCCTTATAAAACCTATATGATTTATTCTTTACATTTACCCAACTTCTCTTATACACATTTATAGGAATATTAATCTTCTATTTAACCTTATGAATGCTTTTACAATTATGAGTTACCATTACATATTAATGGAAGTACCCTAACTCAAGAAATTTAAGTATCTATAAACCATTAAAAAACACATGGAATTTAGTTTTTTCTTTTTGTATGTTCATGTTTACAGTTATATAATGTATGTTGTTTTCTTGTTACTATTACACAACATGCTTTGTTACCATTACACAATGTATTCCATTACTCTTACGGGATCTATATAAAATATATATCACCTTCGTGAAACTATATCATACCTTTACACAACCTTTAAATATTAAATTTTACCATTATAAAGGTTATTGAAATTATTTTTTTCCATTACAAATGGCTGAATATAACCCTTACATAGGAATAAAATAGTTATTATATATGGATTTTGTTTTTCACAATTTAAAATTTATCTTCATTTCATGTATGTTTTTATGTGTTTATATCTTTTTATGTATTCTATACATTATTTTTAATTATATTGAACTAATGTGATGTTTTTTATAAATTTATAGAAACATTTATATGATTATTTCATCACTTATTAATTCATTCATATGTTTACTATATAAAACACAAGTATATTTCTTTTTATATTTTGAGTTTATTTCATTGATTTTATTGTATCTAAATTTAAGTTTGAGTTAAATTAAGAAATTCAAATTCTATTTATTATTTTCTATTAAAATATCTTTAGAGCATAATAGTATCAAGTGTTTTAATATGGAAAGAAGTTTGAACTTTTAATTCTTAGAAGTAAACACTATGTTAGATTTTATGAGTTTTCCTTGATTTATTATTTTGGACTTGTTTTGAACTCTATAAATGAGTGTTTTTAGATTAGTTTGATTTTTTCATATAGTTTTAAAATAAATTGAATGTATTATCAATTTTTTATCTCTCTCTATCCTCAATAATTGTAGAATATAATTATTATAATTACGCATTTTAAATTTCAAAATATTTTCCTTGGCTATTTTGAGTTAATTATTTATAAATTGATTGATATATCTTGAAAAAGTGATGATATAAATACATCAATCTTAGATTTACTAGAATTAAAGAACCCAAAAGTATTCCATAACATTTCTGAAAGAATTAGCTCATATAAATAGATTCTCTAGTGTCATTGTTAGTATAAATTACCAATCATTCTCTAACTCTAATGTTAATCAGCCACCAAAACTCTCTCAATGGGCTATAATTTGTAAATATATTTTATCCATTATAGAGTGTGTAAAAATTATAATATATTATCACTATATTCCTTATTCTCATTCTCTCCCAGTGTTCTTCATATTATTCAAGATAATGGAGACTCTAATATAAATTAATTGGTTCTTAAAAATACTCTTATCTTCCTCATTATTAAAAATTTGGTTATCACCATCGTTAAAGTGAGAGGGTTTTTTTATTTCCATTTTTACTACAAGGGTATGTGACTTTTATTTTAATTTTTCTATCCTCCCCATTAAATTTATAGTTTCTCTTGTTTTTGTTTTCTTTCTAAAATCTTAAAAAAGTGAGAAAAAATTGGTATCTTAGATACTGTAAAGACCCGTAAATTTCAAGGATTTTTTTTCTTAATTTTCTTTGGAATTTTGCAAGAATGCAGTTTCTGACGGCACCTGATTTCGAGGCACGGTATGCCCAGAATCAATTTCCGAAGTTTGGCTCAGGTACGTTCAATGAAAAAACGAGCGGGTTTTTATAACTTTTTAACCAATTCTCGGAATCGAATTCCGAGGGCACCAATGGAATCACAGCACCGGTTTTTCCTTAGAAACGCCTGTTTCGGAGTGGCGTTTGCTCGGGTGTGCTTTTTAATTTTTGGGGGTTAAGTGAAGAAAATAAAATAAAGTGGTGCGGAAACTTTATTTTTATTTCACTTAAAACCACTTAAAGCCACTTAAGCTAAGTTGAAATGGATAGGGTGGATCCCAAAATATCCTACCCTCTTGGTAGGATATTTGTGAGGTGGGGCCAGCATGAGCCCCACCGTTTCTTTTCCTCTCAGTAACGCACCCGAGAAAACTCCTCTTTAATGAAAGTCAACGGGTGCGTTTTTCTAAAATCTTAATGCCCCTATTAAATGGACAGTTAAGTCGTTACCATTAATTCACTGAATTAATGGTTTGTTTCTTAACATGTTTTTCAAATTTTTGGCATGTAATAAAATAAGACCAACATACATTCTTCTTGGGTGCAGATTGTTGAGAGGATTTGGAGAAACTGTATCTTCATCCTCCTTCGCGAAGAACGCGAAGAACGCGAAGAACTCCGGCCTTCGACGAAAGGCGACGAAGAACGCCGAACCCTCGGAGATCGACGACGCGACGCCGTGTACCTCGACGCCGATGATTCTTCTCCCACAACGTTCTTCTGCGACGATCCTTCCCCGCGACAATCTTCGATCAACACCGATTGAGGTAGGGGATTATGGATCTTTTAAATTTCCTTTGTGGATTTTATCCTTAACATGGATTTAATTCGTGAAGTTAAATCTATGTGTTTTCTTTAACACTCGGAGATCGTCGACGCGACGCCGTATACCGCGACGACGCGACGCCCTTCCGCGACGCGACGATCCTCTTCTTCCACGACCATCAATTCCTCGAAGAACACTCGTTCGACGACTATGACAATGTAGGGGTTTGTTTTATTACAATCCTTGTGATTTATACCCACGGCATTGATTAAATATTTGTTTTGAGATATCTTAAAACCGCTAACGCGGTGGGCACAGACCAACGAACAAGTACGAACCCACCGCCCATTTCGTTCTTGGTGTGCGAAATGGTGGACATCGACAAAGCAGGCCGCACGGATGACACGGGGTCCTCGCAGTGAAGGATGGACCCCCGGGAGGATGTATGGAGAAGACAGTGCAAATTTCTGACCACCGGAATTGTCTGGTGGCCCGCAGAGCAGACCGCAGGCGCGCCACGCCAGCACGGCGGCGCCGGCGGCAGATGGCTGCGGCCCCCGGTGCGCCGCTAAGGCTGAAGCCGGAGCAGCAGCAGCATGGTACCGCGACCATGAGGGACCGGAGGAGCTCGGTATGCGGCCGGCTACCACGTCCGCTGGCAAGGGCGGCCCCATGCGGGGCCGCGACTTCCTCACACGGGGGCAGCATGCCCCCCGCCCGCGGCTCGGCCTTAACAGCCGAGCCGGCCCGCTGGCCAACCGGACAGCCGAGTCGTGCCCAGGCCGGGCCACGTCGGGCCGCGCCGGCCGGGCTGGGTCACACCCAGCCGGGTCGGTCGACCCGGTTTGGACTGACCCCGGGAGGGTTGGGCCGGGTCGGTCCAGGCCCAGACCCCCCATTTTCGGACCTTTTCGGTCTTTTGGCCTTATCTTGAGCTACGGATCTCCGATCGACGTACCGTCAGTGGCGATATGATCCTCGAATAGAGGCGATCGTTTTGACATATCACACTCAAGGTTTTGGAATACTTTGGGTTCGACCGGGTTGGTTCGTACACGAAACCAACCGGTCCCTCGAAGCGGAAACGCTCGTATCTTGAGCTCCGGACGTCCGATTGATGTACCATCAACTTTGATGGATTCATCGTAGTGAGACGGATCTTTTGGCATACTCTGCCTAAGGTTTGGATGCAGGTGGAGTACGGTCGGGTTGGTTTTTCCTTAAAACTCAACCGGGCCCCTGGGACGAAAAAGCCCATAACTCTCAGACCAGGCGTCTGATTGACGCGCCGTCTGCGATGTTGAGTTCCTATTGACGATACGAAACTTTTGGATACATAAACTCTGGACTATGTGTTAGTTGATGTATCAGACTCTCGGCTCGTGGAGCGAACCCTCCCGAATGATCTTGCTGTGTGCGGGAACTCTAGTGCTGGCTGCGACTGCGATGACGACGACTGTGCAGAGATCCTCAGTGGATTCGATGGCGACGACTACAACACTCAGTGATCCTATGTGGGTCAGTGATACAGATCATGTATGGGTCCAATCCTGTGTGGGTCAGCGCTCAGCGGTCCTGTGTGGGCTAGCGCTTACAGATCCTATGCAGGTCCGATCCTGTGTGGGTCTTTGCGGGGGTTAGTTACCTATCTATCCTTTGGGGTCAGATCCTTTGTGGGTCATTGCGGGGGTCAGTAACCTATCGATCCTTTGTGGGTCAGATCCTATATGGGTCATTGCGGGGGTTAGTACCTATTGATTCTTTGTGGGTCCGACGACTTAGATGAACCAGTGGAAATATCTGATCATCTCTATCATCATACAAAGATGTATTCCTGTGTGAGCCGAATCCTATTTTTCTTTCCATTGTGGATTGTGTTGTGCTATCCTGTGTGGATGACTTTTTTAATTCCTTTTTGGATTGTGTTGAGCTATCCTGTGTTGATTAAATTTTTCTTTCCTATGTGGTCTGGGTTGTACTTGGGTTCGGATATTGGAGCCGAACGAGAATTGATGACTTAGGCATATGTATGGGCATATACCTAAGCAGTGTCGAACGTTACTTCGTGATTGTATCTTTCCTTTGTGGTTTATCCTTTATGGATTTTGGGAGACCTTAGGGGGTCTCGGGGTCCCTACTGAGTAGCTTATACTCATCCCTGCACGGGCTATGCCCGCACTACGTTGTGTTGGTTGCAGACAACGGACAACGCTGATCGTGGTTGAGGCTTGCGGAGCAGGACGGTACCTGGAGGTGGACCACTGGGCGGGACATACTCATAGCAGTCGGCTGGACCCAAGGAGCAGTGGAGGCCATCTGTACCCACCATTCAGGTGGGATTTCCAGTGGACTGCTCGATGTTGCGGCTTTACCTTCCAGTTGCTGTTTTCCCTTTCCAGTTGTACTTTACATTTAGTTTAGGTTTGTAAACTGGCCCCCTTACTTTTCCGCACTTACTGTTATACCATCTTTTCCTTACTATTTACTTCTACTTCTTGCTTTCTCTGTGGTGTTCGTTTACTTTACAAAGGCAATGCCTTCCCATTTTATCGGGAATTTACGCCTTAGTGCTAGTCTCCAACCCCTGGCCTATGGAAGGTGGGGTTGGGGTAGTCACAGCACGGGCCCCGAGGACGGTTCATGACAAACTGGTATCAGAGGAGTTCGTTTCTACCGCAGAACATGGACTCTGATCTTTTTCTATGTGAAGAAATAATGTTATGCGTATTGGGTGTGGTTATCAGTTCAGGGAGTCCAGTGTTGGTGCGGTGCCCGACGCATCCGTACACCAGGACCCTGACTTCTGATTTCCGACTTAATGCACAAAAACATTGATTTCATGTGTGTTTAAAGGTTTATTTGTGATTACTTTGTGTCATCTCACGAGATATACTGTTCTGACTGTGGTGCACCTGTCTCCTTTTCAGAATGGCCCCACGACGGCAGCCAGCTAGGGTTCCGAGAGTTGAGCGTGACGACAGCCCACCGAGCGATGAGGCTTCGGTACAGGGCCGTTTGACAGCTGAGGCACCAGCAGTACCTCTACCCGCCGAGCCACCGATGCTTCCAGCCCCAGCCGCTGACGATGCACGTCGCCTTAGTGCACTGCATGATTTCCAGCGCCAACGTCCACCCAGGTTCCGCTGGGAGACGGACCCCCAGGCAGTCGAGGACTGTCTGGAGGCAGTGGTACGAGTTTTCTGGTTAGTGAGGACAACATAAGACCTCATGGTGATCCTCGCAACGAGCCTACTACATGCGGCAGCTGGCCGATGGTGGAGCTTGATGCTCCAGGTGCACGATGAGGCATCTCTTCTCTAAACAGACTTTGAGAGCCTCTTTCGCTCGAAGTTCATCCTAGCCACCCCCCGTGTGGTGCGCATCCAGGAGCTTCTTCAGCTGCGGCAGGGCAGTTTGACGGTCGCCCAGTACTCGGTAAGATTTACCGATCTCTCGCGTTACTCGACAGACATGGTACGAGACCCATTTTTCTGGGCCCAGACCATTGAGCAGGGTTTGAGACATGAGATCAGAGCATCACTGATCTCCCTCAGCATTCCGACTCAGGCATGAGTACTAGAGCAAGCCCTTTTGATCGACAGCTTTCTTGCTGAGCCTTCATCAGCAGCGAGACCTACCGCGGGGCAGCACGTAGCAGAGTCTTCTACGGCAGGCAGTTGATGGATGACTCATCGGTCCAGGCAGACCAGACCCTCACGCAGACGACCTCTGGACACTGGCTCCGCAGTGCAGGGCACAAAGCGCGGAGCCAGTCTTTCGAGAGGAAGGCAGTGCTACACATGCGGCGGGTAGGGTCACATGGCTCGTGACTACCTGACCCACCGTGTCGAGGAGTAGAAAACAGTTGAGGGGCCACCCCAGCAGAGGTAGAGGGTTGACCGTGGCGGTCCGCAAGGAGCAGGCGGATGAGGAAGAGGATCTAGCCGAGAAGTAGGTGGTGGGAGATGGTTTGAGGCTCTATAACCACCCCCACCAAGAGGTCAACCCTGACCATAGGGAGCTGGCGGGCAGAGACATGCACAGCTCTAGGAAGTGGAGGCCTATGACCACGGCACGCCCGAGATGATTTGAGGTACTATATGTGTCTTTTCCACCCTTGCTACAGTTCTTATAGACACAAGAGTGAGTCACTCTTTCATAGCCGTTTCCCTTTTTCGGAGCTCGGAGATTCCGACAGAGCCGTTGGCTCGATCCTTACGACTAGGGACTCCTACGGGAGCAGACTCGACGATTACGCACTGGTACCGGAAGTGTGAACTTACTCTAGGAGGCGAAAGCTTCAGCTGGGATCTTCTTGTAGCGGCGTCGAGGCCTTACGACGTCATCTTGGGTATGGATTGGATATCTACCGTCAATGCTCATATCGACTGTATTAGGTGCAAGGTGCGATGTGTACGCACCGACAGGAGCAGGTTCATCTTCACCGGCGAGAAGGGAGCCTTCGCAGCACAGGATGGACTTCCGCAGAGGAGAGGACATCCCATCACTCATCAGTTGTCTAGTCTCATCCTAGGGGTAGTTGACGTGAGGAGTCCTGGTTTTCCTATAGTGGTGGATCAGTATGCAGAAGTCTTTACCGACGTCATTCCAGGACTACCTCTTCATAGAGAGGTAGACTTTTATATTGACCTGTACTCCGGGACAACCCGATATTGACTCCAGCATATCGGATGGACCCCGCTGAGCTTCGAGAGCTACGAGTACAGTTGGAGGACTTGCAGGGCAAGGGATTCATCCGACCTAGTGTTTCACCCTAGGCTTCCCCGATACTGTTCGCCAAGAAGGCGGACGGGAGCTTGCGACTTTGTGTCAACTATCGTCGCCTGAACCAGGTAATCGTGATGAATAATTATCCGCTACCGAGGATTGATGACCTCTTCAATCAGCTCAAGTGAGCATGGTGGTTCTCTAAGATAGACCTCAGGTCATGCTATCATCAGCTCAGAGTTCGGGATGAGGACGTGCAGAAGAAGACCTTCAGATGTCGGTATAGACACTATGAGTTTTTGGATATGCCATTCAGCGTAACCAATGCTCCATCGGTGTTCATGGGCCTCATGAACAGGATCTTTCAGCCATACCTTGATCGATTTGTTGTGGTCTTCATCGACGACATTTTGATATACTTGACGACTGAGAAGGAGCATGCCTACCACTTGCGAGTTGTACTGGAGACACTCCGAGAGCACCGGATTTATGGAATTCTCTCGAAGATTCAGTTCTGGATACGCGAGGTACACTTCTTGGGGCACGTCATTTGTGAGGCAGGAGTTGTGGTGGATCCTGCGAAGATCGAGGCAGTGCTAACTTGGGAGCCACTCAGGAGCGTGATGGAGGTGAGGAGTTTCTTGGGACTAGCTGGATACTACCAGAGATTTGTTCCTGACTTCTCCAAATTTGTGGCACCACTCTCAGCTCTTATGAAGAAAGGGAAACCCTTTGTGGGGTCAGAAAGATGTCAGAAGAGCTTCCAGGAGCTGAGACAGAGATTGAACAGCGCCCCTATCTTGAGGATGCCTGAGGAGGGAGTATGGTACGTAGTCTAATGCGATGCATCAGGGACCGGACTCAGATGTGTACTGATGTAGGAGCGGGTAGTGATCGCCTATGGATCACGTTAGTTAAGGCCTCATGAGCAGAACTACACTACCCATGACCTGGAGTTAGCAGTAGTGGTCTTCGCTCTGAAGACATGGAGACACTATCTGATGGGTGAGCACTTTACAATATTTTCTGACCATCAGAGTCTCTGGTACATCTTCTCTCAGAAGGACTTGAACCTGAGATAGCGGCGATGGCTCGAGTTCCTCTAGGACTATGACTTTGCGATATTCTATACTTCTGGAAAGGGGAACGTGGTAGCCGATGCTCTCAACAGGAGGATGTGCATTCAACTACTTGAGGAGGAGACAAAGTAGCTAGCCGCCTTGCAGATATCCTTCATGGATAGAGATGGATCAGCCTTCCTTCAGTCTCCCACAGTATCTCCTCCACTTCTATAGTGGGTCAGAGAGGCACAGCGTGGGGATGCTGACTGTGAGATGCGGCGTGCACAGATATCCTCAGGACAGGCACCTGATGGTTTTTCCTTTGGAGTAGAGCATAACGTCCATTTCAGAGGACGTACCTTGGTACCAGTTACTTTACGAGAGGAGGTGCTGAGAGCGTTTCACACTTCTCCTTTGGCGGTACATCCTGGAGTGGTGAAGATGTACTAGGATCTCAGATGACAGCACTGGTGGCCAGGCATGAATTAGGCTGTGGCAGAGTTCGTTTCTCGATGCCTCACCTGCCAGCAGGTGAAGGTGGAGCATCAGGTACCTGCAGTCTTGGTACAACCCTTGGAGGTCCCAGAGTGGAAGTGGGATGGGATATCTATGGACTTCGTGACAGGACTTCCACGCACTTCCAGAGGTCACGACTCTATTTGGGTGATTGTCGACCGACTCACCATGTCGGCTCACTTCTTACCCATCAGTGAGCTAGGCTCAGTGGAGAGCTTGTGACGTCTCTACGTTCAGGAGATTGTATGACTTCACGGTGTGTCATCATCTATCGTTTCCGATCGAGATGCTATATTTACTACCCGGATTTGGGAGGGGTTACAGGAGGCGTTCGGGACGCAGCTACGTCTGGGCACTGCCTTTCACCCTCAGAAAGATGGTCAAACTGAGAGGACCATTCAGACTCTTGAGGACATGCTCCGCGCATGTGTCCTCGAATTTGGTCTTAGTTGGGTGGACCACCTACCCTTGGTCAAGTTTTCGAACAATAACAGCTACCACTCCACCATCGGGATGGCACCATACGAGGCGTTGTACGGCAGACCTTGCAGATCTCCTTTGTGATGGACATACCCTGGGGAGTCAGCACTTGTGGGACCGGAGATGGTCCAGGCCACGAGAGAGAAGGTCCAGGTCATCCAAGAGCAGATGAGGACAGCTCAGAGCTGGAAGAAGTCTTATGCAGACAGGAGGCGGAGGCCACTAGAGTACAAGGATGGCAACCACGTCTTTTTATGTGTCTCACCTCGATGTGGTTTACTGAGATTTGGCCGAGACAGCAAGTTGTCTCCATGCTTCATCGGACCATAGCAGGTCCTCAGCAGGATTGGCGAGGTGGCTTATCGCCTAGCTCTACCACCTCAGTTGCACCAGGTGCACGACGTCTTCTACATATCTCAGCTGAGGAGATATGTGCATGACTCGATGCATATCATTGACCATGGGGATCTAGACGTTGATGATGGGGTAAATTTTGCGGAGGTCTCGGTGGAGATCGAGTATTGATAGGAGTGGTTCCTACGTGGATGGTCGATTCCTCTAGTGCGCATTAGATGGCATCACGGGAACCTCCAGGAGAGAACTTGGGAGCGGGAGGCTTAGATGCGTACTCAGTACCCGCATTTGTTTCCCTAGTTTATGATGTATCTTTACGGGGATGTAAAGCCCTGAGGTGGGAGTGATGTTAAGACCCGTAAAATTCAAGGGAATTTTTTTTCCTTAATTTTATTTGGAATTTTTCAAGAACGCATTTTCAGACGGCACCTGTTTCTGAGGCCCGGTATGACCAGAATCATTTTCCTAAGTTTGGCTCGGGTACCTTCAGTGAACGAACGAGTGGGTTTTTCTAACTTTTGAACCAGTTCTCGGAATCTAATTTTGAGGGCACCGATGGAATCGTAGTGCCGGTTTTTTCTTAGAAACTCTTTTTCCAGAGTTTTGTTTGCTCGGGTGTGGTTTTTAATTTTTGGGGGTTAAGTAAAGAAAATAAAATAAAGTGGTGCGACAACTTTAATTTTATTTCACTTAAATCCACTTAAAGCCACTTAATCTAAGTTGAAGTGGATAGGGTGGAACCCAAAATATCCTACCCTCTTGGTAGGATATTTGTGAGGTGGGGCCCGCAAGAGCCCCACCGTTTCCTTTCCTCTAAGTAACGCACCCTCAAAAACTCCTCTTTAATGAAAGTCAACTGGTGCGTTTTTCTAAACTCTTAACACCCCTATTAAATGGACAGTTAAGTAATTACCATTAATTCACCAAAATAATGGTTCGTTTCTTAACTTGTTTTTCAAATTGTTGGCATGTAATAAAATAAGACCGACATATGTTCTTCTGGGGTGCAGATTGTTGAGAGGATTTGGAGAAACTGTATCTTCATCCTCCTTCGTGAAGAACACGAAGAACGCGAAGAACGCCGGCCTTCATCGAAAGGAGGCGAAGAACGCCGAACCCTCGGAGATCGACGACACGACACCGTATACCGCAATGTTGATGATTATCCTCCCCCGATGTTCTTCTGCGACAATCCTTCCCCGTGACAATCTTCGATCAACACCGATTGAGGTAGGGGATTACGGATCTTTTAAATTTCCTTTTTGGATTTTATCCTTAACATGGATTTAATTCGTGAAATTAAATCTGTGTGTTTTCTTTAACCCTCGGAGATCATTGACGCAACGCCTTATACCGTGACGATGCGACGCCCTTCCACGACGCGAAGATCCTCTTCTTCCGCGACGATCAATTCTGCGAAGAACTCTCGTTTGAAAACTACGACAAGGTAGGGGTTTGTTTTATTTAAATCTTTGTGATTTATACCCGTGGAGTTGATTAAATATTTGTTGTGAGATATTTTAAAGCCTTTAACGTGGTGGGCGCAGACCAATGAACAAGTCCGAACCCACCTCCCCTTTTGTTCTTTGTGTGTGAAATGGCGGACTTCGAAAAAGCAGGCCGCACGGATGACTCGGGGTCCTCGCAGTGAAGGATGGACCCCGGGAGGACGTTTGGTGAAGACGATGTAAATTTCCGACCACTGGAACTTGTCCGGTGGATCGCGGAGCAGACCGCCGGTGCACCGCCGTGGCTGAATCTGCGGCGATAGCAACACGGCACCGCGACCGCGTGGTACCAGAGGAGCTCGGGACGCAGCCTGCTGCAGCGTCTGCTGGCAAGGGTGGCCCCAAGCGGGGCCGCAACTTCCCCACGTGGGGGTAGCATGCCCCCCGCCCATGGCTCGGTCGTAATAGCCGAGCCGGACCACTGGCTAACCGGCCAGCCGGGTTGCGCCCAGGCTGAGCCGCGACGGCCGGGCCGGGTTGCGCCCAGCCGGGTGGGTCCGGGCCCAGACCCCCCGTTTTCGGACCTTTTTGATCTTTTTTATGTATCTTGAGCTACGGGCCTCTGATCGATGTACCATCAGTGGCGATGCGATCCTTGGACCAAGACGGTCTTTTTGACATATCATACTCATGGTTTTAGAATACTTTGGGTTCGGCCGGGTTGGTTCGTACACGGAACCAACCGGGCCCTCGAAGCGGAAACGCTCGTATCTTGATCTCTGGATTTCCGATTGACGTACCATCGACTTTGATGGATTCCTCTTAGTGAGATGTATCTTTTGTCTTACTTTTCCCAAGGTTTTGACGCAGGTGGAGTACGATCGGGTTGGTTTTTCCTTAAAAACCAACCGGGCCCCTGGGACGAAAAAGCCAACAACTCTCAGACCGGGCGTCTGATTGATGTGTCGTATGCGACGTTGAGTTCCTGTTGATGATACAGAACTTTTGGATACATCAACTATGGACTATGTGTTACTTGATGTATCAGCCTCTCGGCTCGTGGAGCGGACCCTCCTAACGAGCATGCTGTGTGCGGGAACCCTAGTGCTGGATGCGACTGCGACGACAACGACTGTGCAGAGATCCTCAGTGGATTCGATGGCGACGACTACAACACTCAGCGATCCTACGTCGTCCAATGCTACAAATCTGGTGTGGGTCCGATCATGTGTGGGTCAGTGCTCAGTGGTCCTATGTGGGCCAGCGCCAACAGATCCTGTGTGGGTCCGATCCTGTGTGTGTCTTTGCGGGGGTTAGTTAACTATCGATCCTTTGTGGGTCATTGCGGGGGTTAGTTACCTATCCATCCTTTTTGGGTCAGATCCTATGTGGGTCATTGTGGGGGTTAGTACCTATTGATCCTTTGTGGGCCCGACGACTTAGATGAATCAGTGGCAATATCTGATCATCTCTATCGTCATATAAAGGAGTATTCCTGTGTGAGATGAATCCTATTTTGCTTTCCTTTGTGGATTGTGTTGTGCTATCCTGTGTGGATTACGTTTTTCTTTCCTTTGTGGATTGTGTTGAGCTATCCTGTGTGGATTACGTTTTTCTTTCCTAGGTGGTCTGGGTTGTACTTGGGTTCGGATATTGGAGTCGAATGAGAATTGATTACTTAGGTATATGTATGGGCATATACCTAAGTAGTGTTGAACGTTACTTCGTGATTGTATCTTTCCATTGTGGTTTATCCATTGTGAATTATGGGAGACCTTCAGGGGTCTCGGGGTCCCTACGGAGTAGCTTATACTCACCCCTGCACGGTCTATGCCCGCACTATGTTGTGTTGGTTGCAGACAACGGACATCGCTGATCGTGCTTGAGGCTTGCGGAGCAGGACGATACCTGGAGGTGGACCACTGTGCGAGACGTACTCGAAGCATTTGGATGGACCTGAGGAGCAGTGGCGGCTATCTGTACCCTTCCTTCAGGTGGGATTTCCAATGGACAGATCAATGTTGTGGCTTTACCTTCCAGTTGTTGTTTTCCATTTCTAGTTTTACTTTACTTTCAGTTTGGGTTTGTATACTGGCCCCCTTACTTTTCCACACTTACTATTGTACCAGATTTTCTTTAGTGTTTACTTCTACTGCTTTCTTGGTTTGTGGTGTTCGTTTACTTTACAAAGGCAATGCCTTCCCTTTTTATCGGGAATTTACGCCTTGGTGCTAGTCGCCAGCCCCTGGACTATGGAAGGCGGGCTTGGGGTAGTCACGAAACAGGCCCCAAGGACGGGTCGTGACAGATACCATTAAAAATAACGGACTAATATATTAAATCTGGAAGAGATTGAGGTGGGATATGCAGATGTAACATTGAGTACTATTTTTGAACTTTCTAAAAAATATCTTATACCATTTACTTTCATTATTTTCATTTATTTATCACTTTTAATCTTTAAATTATTCAAATTTTTTAATCTATTAATTAACTCTTAATCACTTAATCATTTTATAGGTAATTAACTCAATCAATTTTAATATCTCTTTATTTTATTTTTCTATTTTAATATTATATTTAAATATATATAATTCTCTTTTACCTTTGATTCTTCTATTTATTTCATTAATCATTATAATGAAGTCATTAAACATGGGAAATTTTTTTTATTTATGTAAATAGAAATTCGCCCCCTCTTTCCATTTTATATATCTTCTAACCTACATTTGGTATGAAAATAAAATTTTTAACTTTTCAATTTTTATTTCAAATTATTAAAATATATTTTTTATTTTAAAAATAGTTAATCCATTTTTCAAATAATGATTCAATATTTATATGTATTTTAAAAAACCCATGATGGTCCTAAAGGACAATCCCTTAACCATACTCAATTTTTTAATGAACTAATTATGGTTATTGTAAATATTTCATGACCAGTCTCCTTAGATATAATTAATATATGGTTTATAATATTATTTTAAGTTTTTAAACTCCTACAACTATGAAAAGAATTTAAATAGACCCCGAATGATATTTATGGTTTTCAATTAGTTGGAAAATCAATCATTTCTTTATATTACAGTTTGACTGAAAATTTATTTAATCGTATGTACACATGAAAAATGAATCAAAATATTTAGAAACATTTACATGTAACTCATGAATGAAATAATAAATTCAAATAAAGACATTTAGATATGTTTAGAAATTACTTTTAATGTTTTTCCATGCATGTTTACTATACTTATATATATTTTTAGTGGATAAAAATTTCATAGAGGATCTCCTTCTATAATAACATTGTTCAAGAAAACACTTTGTGTTTTACAAACTTGTTTGTCACAAAAAGTCATTATGATCCAAGAATCTAGGGATGTAAAAAATATGGTGGTGGGGGAAATCATAGTTTCTATCATGAAATATTATATAACCATCAATATTCAACTTGAACAGGGGGATAATGGGATAAATAAAACTAAATGAACAAATTATTTCAATGAATATATTGTTAACTACTTTAAAGGTGAATCTGAAAATGAATTCCAAAAACAATTATTGACAAAAATAATGAATAATTTAAACAATAAAATGATAAAAATTAATCCTTTTTTATAATCTAAATTGAATGATTTAATTTATTCTTCATAAGTTATAATCATTGAGTACCAAAAAGGTGCCACATTAAGAAAAAATATACATTGAGAAAAAAATATCTAAATACATTAAAAAAGATAAGAAGTCTATAGAACTATCGACATTGACTGCAAGTGAAGATTCAATGTCAACTTATGAAACTATAAACATGAAACCTAAATAAATAATGTCTCAAGTAGAGGTAGGTGAATATGTTAGTTCATATTATCCATTTTGTTCCTCTTCCGAGCCTCATTCATCCACATTATCATTCTATAATTCTTCTGCTAATAACATTATAAATTTTATCCAGTATCTTATTTAAAAATATAATTTTTTTTAAAGAAATATATAATTTTTATTTATTAGAAAATATATTTTCTAATGAAAGATTGATGCTTTTATAAGAAAAATATGTTTTAGTTTTGATGATTAAAAATCAGTCTGATGTTGATGTTTTCAAAAATTAAATCAATGATCTCAAAATATCTCAATGAAAATTCTCCCAGGGTGACAAATCTATTACTATGATTATTATTTATCCATTAATTAATTGAAATAATATTAGTTTCTCTTTTTCAATAGATAATGAAACTTAATTAAAAAATAATTATTTTGTAAATGTTTTTTCTCAGAATAAAATTTGGAAGTATTTTTATAAATATAGTTATCAAATATATATGTTTAATTGAAAAACAATAGATATAAAAGGACTAATTAATATATTTTTATTCTAATATATCTTCAAAATCTAACCAATTATAGTTCTTTAAGTCATTACATGACAACATTTGTTTGACCAAAATTTTTTATAATTCCTAAATCATCTTGTGTTGACATTTCCGAATCCTTTTGTGTACCAAAACGGTCCTTTAAATAATTTTTTACAGGGCCTTTCCTAATTTTTTTTATATAACCTATGTTGGAATCTAAATAAATGTGGTGTTCACCACTTGATGTGATTGATAAAACATTTCCCACCGTGAGATTAATATTTATCATTCATGTGAGGGGAAACTAATATATTTCTTTTCGACAGAAGAATTGAATATAAAACATGATCTTCATGTGTAGAAGTTATTTCATTCAATTAATTATAGGATCTATATTGATTATTTTTTCAAAATATATAACCTATTAATTTTTTGTCTAAAAATATGGGAGAATATATTTTAAAATTTTAGATTCTTATTTTTTCATTTTACCTTTATCCATATTTTTTTGTTCTAATAAATTTTTACTCCATCTATAAAATTATTAAATTATTTGTGGAGTTATAGGATATAAATTTGTATTTAATTTTTCTTTCCTTATCTTTTTAAAAGTTTATTATATTTTTATTTATCAAATTTGTTTTCTTAAATTCTATTAATATCATGGAATGAATGATAAGTTTTACACATTTAAAAATATATTTTTAAATTATTTCCAAAATGGATTTCAAATTTAAAAATAATTTTTCAATTTTTTTTAATTTTGGAAATGTGATGTGAGTATAAAACTCCAAAAAATATATTATTGTTTTGGATAAATAAAGAAGATATAGTTCTATCTCAATTGTTTAAGTATTTATCCCAAAAATATATTATTAGGTTTGTAACCCTTTCTACATCCCAGTCATTGTGAGTGGGACTTACTACAATCCTAGTTTGACAATCATGGGGAATTTATTATGGGTTATTAATAGAATATTTACTATTCCTTAATAAACGCTTTTTTTAAATATTTATTTTATTTGTCTTTTATTTATATTATTATTGTTTTAATTAATATTATCCCTTCAAATTCAATCCATATTTATTACAATTCCATGATTATAATATTTTTCATTCTCATGGATCCTTTTTCTGGGGTGAATTAATTTTGGGAGAGTATATTTTTTTCTGATGAAAATATTTTATTTTTGAGAGAAAATGTGTTTTCTATTTGATAAGTTACTTTTATTTCATTCAAAAATTTCGTGAAACTGTTTTCAAATTTTTAATCTCTTTGATAATTTCAAAAAAGAGATAGAAATTTAGAAATTTATATTTTATGTAAATATCAAAAAGGGGGAATATTTTTGAGTGGATACGTAAACCAAAATATTTATTAATTTATTATTATTATAAATAAAAATTTTATTGTTTTTATTTATTATAATAATTTTTTTCATCTATTATTTTAGTTATTATTTAATTATTATTATTATAAGAATTCTATATAATTATATTTAAAACCATCCTACTAAAATATAATTCTAAAATATTATTTACTCTAACTTATGTTATGTTATTTATTATTTACCATTATGTATTTTTCATAATCATTTTTTACCTTTACATAAGTCATGTTTCAACCTTAACATAATCTTTATGATATGTTATTTAAACTCACACAACATATAGAATTTTATGTTTAACCTTACATAATGGAATGATATATACCCTTACATAGTTCAGGTATTTTATAATGTACCCTTACAATTGATATAATATTTTTTCCTTACCCTTATGCCACTTATCATGCACCCATACATAGGCAAATAATTTTATGTTTACCCTTAAATTTTCTTTATCAATTCCAAGTTTCCTTTATACATTAATGGAAGATACCATATGTTTGGAGTTTAAATTTATGTTTACCTTTACATGATTCATGGTATTTAGTTTTACCTTTACATATGTGAATGTTTAACCATATTCAATGTATATAATATTTATGTTACCCTTACACAACAAGGTTAGTTAACTTTACATAGTTCATTTACTCACCCTTATGTGAGATATATAAAATGGTTCATAACATTAGGAAACTAAAGATTACTTTCAAAAAAACTATATATTTTAGAATCCACATTTAAAAACTTAAAAAAAATATTTCATACCCTTATTCATGTATGTAAATGACCCTTAAGTATTGATTTCTCTAGATTACCCAATTTCATGATTTTCAAATGCATTTTTTTGTTACATGTTTTCTACGTGTTGTAATTATTGTGATGATTATATAAATTATAATTAGTGATATAGGACCTATAATAAGTATTTATATAATGTTTTAAGCACATTTAAATGAATATTAATTATATTATTCAAAACAAAATTATAAAATTAAACTCCAATATTTTTATTTTATTATTTTTAGTTGGTTTTATTGATTCTTTTTGTTTTAAAATCTATGATAAAGTTAAATATAGATAATAAAACAATTTATAGAGTTTTTAACAGAATATATATTTATATTTTGAAATTCTCACATGATAAGATATAGAATGAAGTTTTGAGTTTTAAATTTTTTCTTTTTAAAATAAAAATATATGCGATATTCTTTGAGATTTCAATGACCAATTACATTGAAAACGATTTGAACTCTTTAATAGCGTGATTATAGATTAGTCTAAATTATTCAAATAGTTTTAAATTCAATTGATATTGTTATAAGTAATATATTTTTCTCAATCCATATATCCTTGATTATTCTTGAATATTATTAATACAATTAAATTTTATTAAATGTCAAATTATTTATTTGGTTTTGTTTTGTTAATTATTTTTAAAGGTGTCAAAATATATTGAAAAAATTATGATAAAAGTACATAAAATTTTGAATTATTCAAATTAAAGAACCCAAAAGTATTCATAAACATTACTAGAGGAATTGGATCATATAAATAGAGACATTGGTGGCCTTGGAAACATACAAACCCATTATGTTTGCAACACCAATGTGAATCGGTATCCAAATAACTCTCAGAGTGATCTAATTTCTATAAAATCATTCCATTTTAGAGTTTGTACAAATTATAATATCTTATCACTCACTTTCTTTTTTCTCATTCTCTCCAAGTTCTCTTTGCATTCTATGAGATAATTGATATTCTATATTAAAATTATTTATTCCAAGAAATCCTCTAATATTTCTATTTCTTCATATGTTGTTTTCTCATTATATATAATGTTAAAAAGGTTTATTTTACTTCTGTTTCCATTATAAATGAAAGGGGTTATTATTTTTAGGTTTCTAGCTTCACCATTAAAGAGCTATTTTCAGTTGTATCTAGATTCTTTCGACAAATGCAAAACCATAAGAATGTATTTTTATCTTGTCTACCACTAATTCCTTGGGACAAGTAAATTAAATCCACAATAAATTGATATGGGAGACATAAGGGTACCATTGAGTACTATTATTTAACTTCCTCACCGAATTTTACATCTCATTTACATAATGAATTTATATTTATTTATCACATTCAATAGATCATGTATCCATATTTTTTAATCCCTCATTTAATGCTTAGTCACATAATGTTTTTTATTCGAATCAATTAATCATTTTAAACCACTCATTTTTTATTCATCTCATTTTAATATTATATATATTTATATATATATCTTTGGAATTTAAAATTTGTATTTTTTTGTTTCTTTTATCTTTTATAAAACTATTGTTAAAAATAATTTTTTTTATTTTTATTGTTAATTTGAAATTAACCTTCACATTATATTTTACATACCTTTAGACTATAGATGTATCGGTTGTCGAGTATGAATCATGGTTTATTAATCTCAAATTCTACTCCCTTGATATGGTTTGGGATAGATACTTTCAGTTACAAATGTTTGAGATGGGTATTTATTGATACATTCAATCTATAATGATTTCTCTTTTCCTTCCCACTTCATATATGTTATTTGAGAGAGACTTAGTGATAGGGTTTTCCTACAAGTGGGACATTATTTATATGGATTAGAAAGTGGGAACTGTGGATCTGAGTCTTTAGATGCATCCAATAGATTTCAAATAATGGGTACATGGAACTAGATATTTTACCAGAAAACCCCAATCAATCTCTGTGATCAGTAGTATAATGATCCCAACAAGAATTCATTCAACCAATAGATGAACAATGAAATACTTATAACCGAAACAGCCACGTGGCACGTGACCGGCCAACATGATGTAATTACTAGGGTAGAATGACAATGGATGAAATCATCAAAGAATATGTAGAACCATGATCTGAGACCTCCTTGAGGCAATTAGGGAGGACCCTATGAAGTAATATCATGTAATATGGATGGTATAGCCCTTATAGTACTGGAAAGTGCCCTACACCAACGGTTTCAAACCGTGGGTATAGCCCTTGAAACTCTTGGTATAGGCTATACCCACGGTTTGATGAACTGTGGGCTACTAATGTGTTGGGATTTCCCTATACCCATGGTTTTATAGAAACCATGGTTTTATCCAATTGATATTTCAACTTACCCACAGTTCTGGTGAACCGTGGGTATACATCAATGTCCACAGTTTCAAAATCATGTTTATACATTTTAACAACATAAATTGGATACCCACAGTTTAGTAAACCATTGGTATATAGGGTTTTTCATGAGAATATTTACCCACAGTTTAAAAAAATGTGGGTATAGAGGGTTCTACAACAGCATATTTACAAACAGTTCTCAAACCGTGGGTATATATTATTTTCCTGAAATAGCAGCTGCCCCACTGGACAGACCCCCTTTAGCCCCTCCCTACCCCCTTGGATAGACCCCCTAACACATCCCCTCACCCTTTGCACACCCCTACTCTCCCTCTGGACAGAACCCCCTTGCACACCCCCCATGACACCCTTAGACACCCCCAGGACCCCCAACACACCCCCACTCTCCCATATGTATAGAAACCCCTTCCAAACCCCCTGACACCCATGGATACCCCCACTAGACCCCCCAGACTTCCCTGGATCCCCCCTTAGAACCCCCTAGAACCTCCAACCACTGGCCCCCCCTGAACCCCCCTTTGGACAGCCCCTGGACCCCCCTCCTAACTGGACCACCTGGACACACCCCCTTGGATGACCCCTCCCCCCTGCACCCCTGCACCCCTACCCCCTTCACCCCCACTACCCCTGCTCCTTTCACCCCAACTACTCCCCCAACCTTCACCCCACCACCGCACCCCCCAACTACATCCCCCTATCCCCCCCTTCCTGTACCCCCCCCCCCCCTTATGGACACCACCCTCCACCCCCAGTACCACCTGCACCAAGAACCCCCTTCCCCTACACCTAGCCCCACTACCCCTACAATTATCCACCCCATCCTTCCTACTATCTCCTACACCAAGTCCCCACTACCCCCTAAACCCATCCCCCCCAGCCCCCATTACCCCCTACACCCAGGTCCCCCTCCCCCCTGCACCCATCCCCATCCCCACTACACCCACCCCCCCCCCCCCCCACATGCACCCCCACTACCCCCTGAACCCAACCCCCTCCCCTGCAACCCCACGACCACCTGCACACAGCCCCCCATCCCTCCTGCACCCAGCACCCCCTCCCTACACCAAGACCCCACCCCCGATGAAACCACTATGAAACATTGAAAACCAGAATTCAAAAACAATGAAACCACAATGCATTATTATCACCAGTTAAAACATAATCAGAGATGGCCAAAGTGTTCAAAGAAGAAGAATGTTCTTATCAGAAAATTCCTAAATAAATGTTTTATGAAAAATCATCACAATCATTTATCTCTAATTGAATCCAAATAAATTATGATAGAGGATGCAAAAAATGCAGCCTTCATGCACTTGGTTGCTATAGTAACCCGAATTGGGTTATTATAGTAACCAGAATTCGGTAGCTACATTGCCCTAATTTATGGTTGGAGGCCTATTCTTGGATGCTTATCCAATCTGTTCATCATAGATAACCCTTGATAGAGCATCTTTAAAAGAAATTACCTCATAGTCTGGATGAGACACATCTACTATATCAGCCCATAAAATAGTATTTTTCACCATCTCTTGAATGGGAGGAATAGGGCCACTAAACTTTATTCCAGATGAAACTAATTCAAAAACAGGACCATCCAAAGGGGGGATTATTGCAACCAAGTATTTATTGGTTGGATCAGTGGAAAATATATGATTTATCAAGGAGGTATTATTGATTAAAGAGGCTTGGGATTTTTCAAGAATAGTGGAAAGAAGATCTATAGCATGAAGATGTTTTTAAAATTTATATATGAAGAGTTCATTCGATGCGTTAACATAAAGAAGAAGTCCTGGAAGTGGACCAAGGGTGAAGGTATGCATGGAATAATTTCATAATGAATTGACATTCATGGTTTGGAGAAATTGATATCTATTTGGTGTCTCGAACAAGGGATTAATCACCATACTTCTGTGAATGATATGTTTGAAAGTTGAAAGTCTTATAAGGGGCATTTAGTTTTTTATTGCAGAGTTTGACAAGTCAATCCAGATAACCCAATTATCATGAGGCATTTACTAGTCCTTTTCTTGATGAGGGGAATTCCCTGGATAAAAAAACTCGGTCGGGTGGCTCTAAGAATGAATGAAATCTTCATAGAGGAACTGGTGGGAAGATTCACCCTATTCCTAACATTGCATCAGAAAAAGAAGGTAGATTCATACAATCTCAGGTATTTCTTTTCTGGATATAGTGGTATTTATGGTTTTTTGGAACTCAACATAGGGTATGTGATAACAGAATAACTGTCTTGCCCCGAGTTGCAATATGCTAAAAATCCTAAGCCCTGCCATGAGGTCGATGAAGGATTTACTAGGAATTTCAAACTAAACTATCTAGTGTATGATAGAGTATTTTTGGCACCATGGTATTTCTATAGTTTCATTGGGATGGAGTATAATCATAAACTCCAAAAATGTAAAGTATCTCATGATATGATATTTCATTATCAAATTGGTTATGAATGTGAATTTCCTTTTATTAATCCCAACGCATTATCATTTTAACACCATTTATACCCATATCATTTTCAGAATCAATATATATTGCATAGTCTCCAATATTTTCTCATTATAAATTCCAATTTCATTAATCATTATTCAAGGGAATTGACAATTCATTTAAAAACATTCTTAATCCCTTCCTAATTATTCTTTTTTCCAAGGCCTTACCATGGTTCAAACATAGATTCTGATATAGGAATACTAGTATGGAATAAGGTGGATGGGATACACACACGGGTGGGAACTAGTGTCCTGGAATCAAAGAATCACAACATGGGAATGATTTCCCCCATAAACAATTTATTAAAATAGTAGTAGAAAATAAATAAAATTTCGGCATGACCCATCTATATGTCAGATATCCATATTGAAGGAAAATAAAATAAAAATAAGAAACATAGTAAAAGCAGACAAAAATGAAACACACTATCAATCCCTCAACTACCCTGATCTCCCTCCCCTACAAAGAAAACCACATAGCCTCCACCTATACCCTTCTGGCTCCCTTCGCAGATTATAAGTACACTCCATCCATAGAAAGTTGTAAAAGGACAAAGTTGTTGATGTGATAACGAAAATAAAAGAAAAACTCAACTAAAACATACATATATCATGTGGTTAAACAAGTCACCACCCAACATATAAGAACAACAATGCCTCATGGGTCTAATCATGTTACATCAAGCAAGTGGAAAACAAAACCAAGAATCAAAAATGATATTATCTAGTAGTAGAGTCTTATTAATTAAGAATCACTCTTCATATGAATGGTATATAATCTATTTGGCTCGAGTTTCAATGCCTCATAGGTCCTCCCCCCTGGACATCCCCCCCAACACATCCCCTCCCCCTTTGCACACCCCCACTCTCCCCTCTGGATAGAACTCCCCTGCACACCTTCCCCCTTGACACCCCCTCTGTGATAGCCCCCCGCTTCCTGAACCCTGTCCCATCCCTACACACTCCTGGACTACCCCCCTCCCTACCCCCAACATAATACTGGACATCACCCCCTCCCCCTACACCTCCACACCCCTAACCCCTCCCCCACCCCCTGCACACACCCATGACCTCTTCCCCAGCACCCCTCCATGCCCTCTTCCCAAACACCCCCACTGAATACTTATAACCCCCCCCCCCACACACACACCCTCTCTAGCACAACCCCTATACTATTCCACAGCACCAGTGAGTGGGTTGCTCGTGTCATTGTAGATAGAGCTTCAACAAGATTCTTTCCTTGTTTCCAATATTTTTCACCCTTGTATTTCCCAGACATATGCATTATGAAAAGGTGTTTTTATAGGAACTATTTCTACAAACAGTTCTAGTGTAAGCATTGCTAGTCTAGGAACTAATAATGTAAGCACTGATACTATAATGATGTTAGTATAAGCATTTCTAGTGCGAATACTACTCCTGTAATAAATTCTAGTGTAATGTTGCTACTAATTAAGCAAAATTTTCAAATATGTAAACTTTTCCAGTGTCAGAATTTTTGTTTGTATGGGCTATTAGTGTAAGCACTCCTAAAATAAAGGTTACAGTAGATGTCATGATAATTTATTCAATGCAACTTAACCATTTCAAGTCTTATTCTAGTGATAATAATGTAAATATGTATTCTAACATGTTATTAATCGTGTCAAATATTGGAATATTGGGATTTAACATCAATTTCATTGGGTTTAATGCTGCTACTAAAAATAAAAGAACCTGCATTAGAGGATTGGGAAAATTATTATATATTTTATGTTATCAAAATTCAAATATTAAATAATTTAGGAGTAATAACTGCCTAATATTTTAGCTCTGGTGAAAAATGCACCTTAAAAATACATGTCATACAAGAACAATAATTATGAGAATGATTTCTTTAAATGAAATATTAGCAGTCATAATGATAAAATAATTTGTACCCACTATCTTATAAGCATCATCGTCAAATCTCTCTGTATCTGCTTCATCACTGGACTCCTATTTTATTTGAAAAAGTCTTGATGGTTTACTTTTTTATCATAGTTACAAGTGATTTCTTAGGTATGTTTTCTTACATAAA
Source organism: Viscum album (assembly GCA_963277665.1). Classification (NCBI taxonomy): domain Eukaryota; kingdom Viridiplantae; phylum Streptophyta; class Magnoliopsida; order Santalales; family Viscaceae; genus Viscum; species Viscum album. The sequence goes on along the minus strand of OY728136.1, from coordinate 1,282,906,075 downwards.
AACTTCAAATGCACAATTAGTGACCATAATTGCAAATATTATATAAAATATATCAATCTAAAAACCACTGGAACTACTTATATAATGCACAATAATTAATAAGAACCCTCATATATTCATCATAATAACTTTAGATTAACCAAAGGAATCACTATCAAAAACCTTGGTGGTAGAGAAAAATGATTTTTAGAGAGTTGAATGCCCATTAAAAGTATGAGAAGCTTTTGCAGAAGGCTCCTAAAATAAAACATAATTTAATAATCATTAAAAAAGAATGAAACAAAAAATGCAGATTGGTATTTGTTTGTTAGAAGCATACCATTCAATGAGAACCATAGACCACTCCTATTCATAGTTGATAAATGCTCACTCCTTTAGAAATGCTTTCAAGTCCAATACACGAGAGCCTCATCCATCCTTCCTTCATTGTAGTAAGTAGCAATAAACAGATTAAATGAAAGAAAATTTAGTTTTTGGACCCATGGATAGAAGTAACAGAAGGAAATATGACACAACTATAATTTGATTCATTTTTTAGAGACATTTTATAATATTCTTACAAGTAATACTACCTAAGGTAAAGACACATTCAGTCATCATTATATAGAAATTAAATCATGGTCTTATATCCCTTTTTTAAGAAAATCTACCATGACCTGGTCATATATGTTGATATCAGCACACCCTTGTCTTCTTATTTCCCTACACATGTACAAAATATAACTAATATGTTTCGAATAAAAATTGAGAGGTGTTTAAACAGTATGCATAATTCAGTTCCATAGTTTAAAATAGTTATAGAGTTTGTTATGCATACACATTCATTTTAATACAAATTAAAAGGAGTTTCTTTTATTGTACTATGAGCAGTTTGAATATAATATTCATTGTATTTTAAACAATATACACACATTGCTTAATAAATTCAATCATAGATAGAAAAAATCATGATAATTCATTAAAAACAAACGTAAAAAACACACCTTAGTGAAATATACATTACAGCAAGACAAGATCCATGGAATCTCATTCTTATAACCCATTTGCGAATAACTTCATGATCCCAAACACATTCAAATATCCAGTCATACAAGAGCTTATAACACTTCCAAGAACACTGAGTTGCGTAGCCCAAAAACACCAAAATGAAAAAAAGTAATCATGTATGTATAAAATGAATTAAATTGCATACTTTTTCCCTCTAAATATCTGGTTTCCATCATTAACATCATACTTCAGGGCATCAAATAGATCAAATGAACTGTCATAATATTTCGGACATCCTAAAAAATCATTTCATTTTTTATTAAATGATAAAGAAAAGAATCACATGATTATCACTGTATCAATGGAATCATATAACATGTTCTATGTTTTACACAAAGTGTGGGATTACATCTGATTTGGAATTATTTTAAACAATATCTTGTGTAACTTCAGAAATCAAGAAAAACCCAACGAAGAGTAAAACAAATGCAAGAGTACATGTAAGAATGAAGTGAGTAGACCTAACTTTATTATTATCGATCATAGGCATGTAAAACCAAACACACATTACATTGAATCCAAGAATGATCATTTATAATATGTATGATATGAAATATTGTTCTATTCATTCCCCTCCTAGTTCCTTGGAATACAATGTAAAAACATTCAGTGGATAACACCTTCCACGTTTCGCACTTGGATCACATGTATGCTAGTACCAATATGGAATGAAAAGAAACCATATATTGTATAGGTGGAGAAAATAAAATCATATTGGAAAGATAATAATGGAATCATATAACATTTTGTACATTTATCTTTATGATAATTTTTATATAATGATTGGGTAAGGCCAATCCTTTCTATCATTAAACTACCATAAAATTTAGCATTCAATTCAGTTTCTTTACATGTCATTTAATTACACAAGGTTCCATTAATGATAATTCTATCCCATTCAATGAAAACTTACAAACATGGCCAAAAAATTTGTATCATCACTCAAATAGAACACAAATGCAGGGAGTGGGGGGATAAGAGGGGAATACATACAAACAATTGATGAATGCACAAGTAGCTTAGAAATTCATAATTATGTAAAAAAATACAACTATACAAAAATTGATAGAAAAATATACATATGGATTACATGATTTTCACTAGATGTATTGTGATCTCCTTGCTCACTAAGTCTTCTAGCAGTAGAAAACCCATAGCCCGCCACCCCCACATACATCCCCACTACCACATCCCCCCCCCCACTCCACACTAAACCCCACTCTCCTACACCCGTCCCCCTCCCACATCCCCCTAAACCGAGCCCCCCCTCCCCCTTTCTCCTACAAATTTCCCCCTCCCCCCATTCACCTAGCCCTACCTCTCCCCCCCCTACACCAAGCCCCACCCCCTGCACCCAGCCCCACCCCCTGCACCCAGCCCCCTCCCCCTTGTACCCTTCTTACAAAGCTACCTATAAACACAAAAAAAATCTCTAGCGTGTACCATATCATTCATGGACTTCGGATCTCAAAAAACCCAATCGGTTCAATAATTTTAATAGATTCATATTTCTTAAAATAAAAATTTTATAAATAACAACTGAGGAATATATTCCATTTTTACTTATATTAATTTAGACTTGTCAATTTAATAAATTATGAAAAATAAAGATATAATAAATGGAATCTAATTTCAATATATGGGATATAATTTAAGGCTAATTATGGTAGTAAAGGAATCTCTTACCCATATTCATGGATAGGGATTCTAATGTTATCATTATATAAATGCATTCAAAAATATATGCAGAAATTTTCAGATGAAAACAAATTAACCATTATCATCCATACAAAAATTCAATTCATGTATTTAATGTACATACATAAGTATCCATACTAAGTCAAAAATTGAGGTAATTAATATCCCATCATAACTAACATCCCCATCCCCAAGTCCATTCCCATCATCATCAACGTCATCATCATCATTAACAACATCGTCAGCAGCCTTATCACCAAAAACTGCATTAGAAACATCCTCACCACAAACATCTCTATTGCAACCACCTTTATTGACACTGAATCTCTTATTGGCATCACTCGACAGATCATTTTGAAGAGCGCATTGATGGAATATATGATTCCAAAGTAGCAACATCCTCTGATTTAAGTGAATGACTCAAAAACTACCATAGCTTTCATTAAATGTTTGACCATCATCTTACTTTTTTCACACTCCTCTAAAACAATTTCTTTGCCTCAAATTTTTCAGTATGATCAATTTCTAGCTCAGTGGTCCGGGAGGATTGAGAGGAGCCCAATGATGACCAATACTTAGAGGTGACGATGTTTTTCCCTGGTCGACATCGTACTCTCCCTGGGTTCTCCTTAGCTAATACCTGACTTAAATGATGATGTGGCCTGATGTTTTCTTCTTCTTTAATGTATAGGGCCTCCAAGGAAGTATTTTGAAATTATAAACATAGTAAATTTTGAATTTCATAAAATTATTTTAAATATAAATAACAAAACTTACAATTTTATCTTGTGTCTATGAATTTAATGTACTTCCACCATTTTTGTTCTTACTAGAGAAAAATAATTTTGAATGAGGTACAAGACCTTTGATGCCCCATTTAGCTTACTGCAAAATGGAAATGTGAAAATCTAGATTAGTACCATATATGAGAAATGCACAAATCTTACCTATGTCTATTCAATAATATTTTCTGTAGAACATCCTGTATAACATCACAATAGTCTGTTAAAGTACCCGGTGCTTTTCATGATCGGGAATTGCAGTGCACCCCAATGTGTACAAATTTGTCATTGCATCCTTATTTTTTTTGTTTTTCTCGGACACTTCCTAAAAAAATCCAATACAAGTAATAACAATTAAATTTTATATATCAACCATTAAAGATTGATATTACCATAAACTTAGCAGTATTCTAATGTGAAATCATTTTATCATATTAACTTTTTGGATAGTTAGGGAATATGGGTACCCCCTCTAAGTCAGTACCAACCCTTCTCTTCCAACAAAAATACAACTCATGATTTTATGAGCGCCAAAACTCCCCAACATCCATCAACATTTCTATCTTAGCATCTTCTCTATCGGTAAAGTTAAGACAAATCTGCAATGAACATGTTATTTCATTTAAATACACCAATAATATAGATATGTATTTATATAATTTTATTACACTTATTTTCTCCCATGATTTGTCTTTAATATTGTTACTAATAGATCTCCATGACACTGGTTCCACCAGAATGATATCCTGATACCTGGCCATAGTGGCCATGAATCTTCTATACTGCGTTGTAGTTAGACCTATCATCTGATATTTTTTATTTTAATCCACCATTAGCTGTTTCTAGAAATTCCAAACTTCTTTCATTTGAGTGCGCCCACGTCGCTAGAAAAAGATCCCACTGAATAAGAAAAATAGGGTGAAAGAATAATTAACTCAAGTTATAAAAAGACAAAAATTAAGTGATATAATTTGAAATAGTTTTAATAAGAAACCCATTTTTTGATTGCTTAGTAGACTGTGATGGATCTGTGGGATGTCCACGATAAGCATCCCTTGCAGGAAGTGTCTGTTCCAGTGAATGCTCTGGATGACCTTCATGAACTGGAGAAGAAGCTAATGGAGCAGCCTCATCAGGTATTGGATGGAAGGTAGAAATTTGAGGTGGTGTAGACATGGTAGCATATGAGTAGTAGGATAGGGAATACATCATTGGATATGGATATGATAATTTTTGAAACATTTGTGAAGGAAATGTAGTCATCTTATGGGAAGAAGAGGAAAAATGAGATGATGGAGACATTAGTGCGATCATCCCTGAAGGCGGAAAATACATTGAATGTGAATAAGAGGGTAGTTGAGATGATGATGGAGGAATGGATAAAAACATCCCCAAAGACTCAAGAACATGATGGAAACGTGTTGGGGAAGGGGTGTTCTATGGTATGTTAGAGTGGAAATATGTATGACAGGTGCTCCGTCTAGGTCTTGGAGCATCCCCACTCATCCCCATTCAAACTGAATTATGAGTCAAATCCGGTGTAACTGAATGTCCCTAAAAAATTGATAAATAATATTAACATGAAATTATATGTAATTCTGGAAAAAATCATTACAATTATAATACTCACTAATGGAAGTGAAGGAAACACACGCTCACACCCTGGTCGATCAGGATCAAAAAGTCTCTTCCATCGACCTTCTATAGTATTTGGCATAATCATCATAAGAAAGAAATTTTATGTTTTTAGAAATAGTTTTTACAAATCTTTCATAAAACTTACATCTATCAGTAATTCATGAGAGAACCAATTTGACTTTATTTAATTAATATTTTTACATAAGATTATAAGGAAATAACTAACACATTTTTTAAAATTACATTACCATATTGATTTTTTTTTAAACAAGTTTTATACCAAGTTTTGTAGATTGAAATAAATCCAATTTAATGAAATGATAATAGAAAATACAAAAAACAAACATTTCATTCCAAACTGAAACATAATTAAATTTATTACAGTAATACTAACCTACAGAACTCATGTCAATATAAACTGATTGAACAGTGAACATATATGGCTGCTTTTATATATTAACGGCCACTACTTCAGGTTCAACATCAACTCTCACAATTGGACAATTTAATTCATCAGATGAAATATTTTTTCCAACACCAACGGGGATGTTAATGGTGGAAATTTCATCACCAGCATCATGAAAAATATGTCTGGGGATTACATAATTAATGACACCATAATTGGGTCTCAAATGATCTTTCACATAATACACTTGTTTTTCCATTGATTACAAAATGTATGATTCTTCAGTACGTAGGCATTGACTCATATCAATAACTGTGATGACAAAGTCATCAATAAATGTACCATGAAGTCTCATTGAATCCAACCATTTACATTTCATCATAGTGACTCTACCTTGAGAGTAGTAATCTAATAACAATATTTTATAAACTAGACCATAATGATACCCAACTTCATATCATTGTCGACTATCTAATACACTGGAATAACAGTCCATTGTAGCAGTTATCATATCTCCATCTTGTTGTGTTCTCATTTTCACCACTCGATCCATTGTAAAAAATTTATACCCATTTATTATTAAATATTTTCATTCACTAACCAAAGAATTAGAACCAAAATCCAATATCTCTCAATTTATGAGTAATAGAGTCAATAGGTAAACTCAACACCTGAAATATATATGAATAATACAATTAAATGGATATATATTTTTTAAACTAATAAATGTAATGGTAATACCTTTGATTTCAACCAAGAAAGAAACTCTAGACTATGAAAATCGTCTCTCATTCTCAACCACAAAGATAGATGAACTCTACATAATTTTTTTATGTTCCCTACATAAAATTATAATAAAAGTGTAAGGTATATGTGAAATTTCATAATATGAGATAACATATAAATATCCAAATTACATATTTTATATAGTCATCGAACAAACCACAGTTAAACAAGACTGTGTTATGTGCCATCTTTCGCTCATCAAGGATCAATGTATCCAATGTATAAGACCAAAAAATTCCTCTTATTAGGGGAAGAGATGCAATTGAGGGCTCAATTTCCCCACATTGGTCATCTTCATTACTAATTGGCTGATTATGTCTTGTGGTGACATTAGACAAATACATTTAACAAAAATCCATACATTCTTGAGTCAGATAACCCCTCACAATAGAACATTCAGGATAATTCTTGTTTCAAACATATGATATCATTGTGAACATATTTATTTCAGTAGGATAAATCCACAAAAAAGAAACCATTCCCCCAAAAAGTGTTTCAGTTTGAAGATGAACCATTAAATGCAACATGCAAGTGAAAATGGATGGAGGAAAAATATTTTTTATCTCACATAAAATTAATGGCGCCTCTAGTTGAATTTTTATTAAGAATGTCTTGGGTAACCATTTATCACAAAGGTATCTATAAAATGGTACAAGAGAATCACTATCATCCTTACATTATTGGATAGAAAATCCCGGATTTCTATTGGAATCAATTCATGAAGAGGGATGTGATAATAATGAGTTTTCAGAGATTTTAGTATCACATATCTTACGTTGAATCATTTAGATATGTTACTGGAATAGCCATCGGGAACCTTGATATTCTCCAATACTGCCAGAAATTGTTCTTTCTATAATGGTGTCATCACATAAGAAGCAAAGGAACTTTCCATTTATTTTCACCGATACACACTGGATGCAGTTTTGGTCGAATTCCACAATTCAACATGTCTCGATGAGATCCAAAGTCATATTTGGTATTCCACTTCATATTTAGAAGAATTTAAAGAAACATTTCTCATATATTTTTCCTCAAAATTCATTACATCTAAACAATTATGTATCAAATTGGTCGACCAATATGGAAACTCAAAAAAATCACTTTTTACAATTTTGAGTGGTTTTAGTGTCAACATTTTTCCTCTTTTTAGATTTCAAATAACCTTTACCTAATGAAAAACTGAATTCTATTAATTAATTAAGCACATTGATTCTTGAAATATGTTGAGGTGGTTGTTTAGTCCCAACGGTATCATCAAACCTCGGACAATTCATCATGTATTGATGATCCATTGGCTAGAATCGTCGATGCCCCATGAAACTAAAACTACGACGATATTTAAGCCTTCTAGATTGTGTATTATTCATAAAAACAAGACATGATAGTTTTCCCTTCATGCGCCACCCAGAAATCATTTCATAAGCATGAAAATCATTTATGGTTTATTTAAGGGCAGTACACATTTGATACATATTCTTTGAAGAAGCATCGAATATCCACAAACCCAAATACAAAAGTTATTTCAACTCTCTTATTAAAGGCTGAATGTAGACATCTATATCATTATGAGGATCAAAAGGTCTAGATATCAGTATACTCAAGAATGTGAATGGTTTTTTCAAACACATCCATGGAGGAAGACTATAAACATGAATAAAATCTGGCCACATTATGCAAGAAGTAAGCATCTTACCGAACAAATTAAAAAAATTATAGGATATACCCAACCTGACATTACGCACCTCAGCTGCATAATCAGGATGTTGTGAATTGAATTTCTGCGATGAAAATCCATATGTAGGATGAACCAACTCATCATTAACTTCAATTCTCTCAGCATCATGCCATCACATATTGGATAATATTTCTATAGGAATGAATAGATTTTGAATTTTGGAAATCAATGGAATGTGACACATGACTATTTGTGTCACATTAGATGGTGTTCCATCTACTTATGTCTACCATCGAGCTGTGCCCCATTGTTTACAGTCATTACGTCAGTTGATTCCTCCCAAAATAAACTGCAATATTGCGGACAATCATGAACGTTATTAGTATCAAATCCATGCTTCTTAATTAACTTCCATTCCTTATAATGATTTGAGGGAATATCAGCACCATCAAGAATCATTTCCTTAAAAATGTAAGAATGTAATTAATAGAGGGATTAAAAATTCTATACCTAGTTTTCCCATGATATATTCACATTAAAAATTCCATCTTGGTCATTTTAGTACATTCTTGATATACCAGAGTTATGGCATCATCCAATAAATTTTTCACTCTCTCATCATCATATTCAGTATTTTACTTAGGTGTATTGATATCGTTGTCTTCTTTCATAGGAATACTATCTTTCTCAGGATGATGGAAAAATGGAAACCAATCGAATATCAAATTCTCCATGCCACTTCTTTCATTTTGTTCATTACCAGTAGAACACTGACTCGTCTCTCCATAGTGATAACAAACATAATTGTTAGTTTCAAATCCAAATTTTGTTATATGGTAGCTAACTTCTTCCCAGATTAACCATGTTCTTCCAAAATATTTATAAAATAGACACTGTATACCTCCTCCATCTGAAGCATTGTCAAATAAAAAATCTAAAAAATTCTCCAAATTATTTTTAAACGCATTTGAAATCTTATCAGTTTGATACATCCAACTTCTATCCATTCTATAATAAGAAAAATAAAAGTTATATTCCAATAAAAAATGTAAACCATAATTTAAAACTGGATATGTACTATATAAAATACAAATATTAGAACATAAATACTTAATAGTTAATTCACATCTATATTGCAACTGCCTTTATTTTTATAACCAATTTTAACCCATTCAGTAACATAGGTAAAATTCCTACCTCTATCCTATAAAGGGATAATCATAAAGGTAAACCATAATGGACCGAGAAAGTTTTCATGTCACTGATATAGTGGTATGTGTCATTATAGTTGAACTAAGGGAGAGAAAAAAAGTTTGTCCTCCCTTATGTTTAACATAAAAAAACCTTTTTAACATTATAAAAACCTTTAAACATGGGTTATTTCATTTAAGAAGAAAGGGAGAGATAAATAAAATTCATCCATCATCAAAAATATTTTAAACGAGCTCTATATTCATATAATTTAATATTTTCCATGGGTAAAATTTTAATTGAAAGAGGGGAAAAATTTTAAAGAAACCACTTAATCTCCCAAAATTAATGAAAATCATTTAGATAATTTATATAAAACAATCATGGGTATAAAATATTGGTATAAATATACTAGAAGATGAATTTAATAAACTAAATCACTTCGTGAATTTTTTTAATAAAATAATTACATAGAAAAACCTACTACATTCAATGTGGAAAAAGTCACAACAAGACTCTTAAAAAGGAAGAGGTCATTTTGGTAAAATAAATGAACTCAAAATCCATTTAAAAATAAAATACATGTAATTATACTAATATAGAACACTAAATTTTACACATACCATGATTAGTGTTCTCGTAAAAAATTAAAATGAGGGAAACTGAAGTGAAATGACCATGGGAATCTCCCTTGAGATTTAGGTAATGTATTCTATATCAAATTTCATCTATTATTGTTTTAGATTCTTAGGGAGTACCATCATTTAATTTTTAATGATGAGTTAACTGGATTAGACTTTATCTATTTGGTTGGAATACCTCCATCGTATGCTATGGGTCATAATATTACCATTCCTCTAAATGTCAAGGATGGTTCCTTGAGTTTAGATTTGAAGAATGGATTAGAAATAATAGAAATGCTCACCTATGACTTTTATTTAGAGATAGTTCTATATTTATCCTTCACATAACTTTTTTCAAGCAACTCATACAATTAACAGTTCATAATTCAAAATCATATATCCTTTGTCCTAATTTAAATTTAATTAATATTTTAAAATTTATTATATTCAAATATTAACATGGTAAATAAAATAAAATTATTTAATAAATAATGAACATATCAAATAAAATAATAATAGTTTATAAACATCTTTGAAATATCAAATTCTCATTTTTATAAAAATTTTATAAAACAAAATATTATTAATCAAATAATTTATTAAATATATAATATTTATTTTCTCATATTATTCCCCTATATTCAACCGTCAATTAAATATTTAATATTTTTAGGAAGACCACATTTATCTGTTTGGTGTTAACCCACATAAAAATACAAATCCAGACATGAAATTAAATTATATACAGCATCATTAGACCTATCTAAAAAAATTAAAATATTGGAGTCTTCCACCCTATATAATATATATGCAATATAACTTACCATATTTTTTGGATCATCATTAATTAAGTCCTTAAAGAAATACACCATCTTGTCCTATTCATAAAATCTTCATTGTTAGTATACCCTTCATTAAATACTCAAGGAAACAAATTGTTATTGTTTCTTGATCCACTCTTTTTATTCCTCATATGTATCAAATTATATAATTTGATTTTATATTCAATCAATATCCTCTAGTGAAGGATTGATGGTCAATGTGTCAATCTATTATTTATGCTATATAATAAAATCCAAATTCTATTTTGGATTCGTTCAGTATTTTTATTTGTGGTCCATCTAAAAACCCTTAAATGTGTTTGCTGTAGTAGAATTCTTTCCCATAGAGAAGATTTGAGGTTTATGTTCTTTGTATGTTATTGTATTCGACAATTGGAGTTATGTAAACTTATATATTATCCTACCAACATATTCTCCCTTAATTCTTAGTTTGGATTTTATCTATTAAGGGAACTAAATCTTCCATAGGAACATCACATAAAATAGGGAATCTAGGCTCAAGGGATTATTTCTCCATCCCCTTAATTCAAGTAAATGTTCCCATTGGTATTATTACTATAGGTTTTGGAAAATATAATAATCCATACACCTCCACAACTTCCTCCCTTTTTTATACATTTTTTATCATTTGAAGCATTTTTATTCAAATTAAAATTCTTCTTCATAATAAAAAACATCAATGAAGTGTTTTCATCACCTAAGTGATCCTCATTGGAAGGAAATCCTTTAATATCTTGCTTCCCCACCCAAACATGATATAAAACTAAGCCTTCTATAAATTAATTTTTATTCTTCTCTCTATATTCTACCACTTTACATTATTCCTTATCATTATCCAAATAATCATCATACCATACATAAGATTGGTTCCTATGATCGAGGCATCTTGACATGATATAACCCATCAAGGCGCTTCCCAATCCATTAGTAAGTCAGGAGTTTCACCTCATGAATGATTCTTTTAGTCCATGGGATAGTTATCATAACTGATTAGGAATATATTATAATATGGGATTTAGTATCCTATAAAACCTGTAATAAAAACATATCTTCAAAACACTATTAGGATATATATAAATTATCCACTAAAAAATAAATATAACATACATGAGAGAAAAAGTGATAGAAAAACCCACAAGGTAAAAGTAACAAAAATACATAGTATTTCCTTAATAAACAATCATAGGGTTAAGACTAGTACCATAAAAAAACTAAACAAAATGAAATCTAGGAGAGTTTGATATACTCTTGATTAAATACATAATCTATCCTGAATGGGTTGCATTCTTGTCATTTCTAACCAATCATCCTCTAAGAACACCCTGAATGCATCACCAAAATGATTAAGAATTCTGAAATTCTTCGAATAGAGCTGAATTCTATGTATCTAAAGAAGGAAAATTCAAAATGAATACATTTAAATGCATGAATCACTAGATTACAACACATCATAAAATAATATAGAGGCTAAAAAACATGAAATATATGAGACCAAACAACCCCAAATTCCTCTTCATCCACTCATCAAATAGAAAAAGAGTGGGGCCTAATGCTCCCCAGCATCACCTTTTTACTCCAAACCTCACACTAGGTTCACTTGTTGATGAAACACATATATTAAAGTCTCTCATAAGCTTCATATTAAAATAAGATAAGTTTGGGAGATGATATCTAAATAAACCAACTCAATGAAAGAGATCTCAACCACTAGAAAAACAAGGAGAATAAATTTCATACATAGATGTAGAAGTTGGGGTTAGGTAGGATGAGGCTTGGACGGGACATTTCTGGAGTAGGGGGAAGTTGTGGCAGAGTCCAAGGCCAGGAGTAGAGGGACCCCAGAGGGTGGGGGGACATCGCAGGATCTGGGGGCAGGGAGGTGGAGGCCGGGCTATTGTGGCTGAGGCTAAGGCCAAGGGGGAGGTCGGGAGCTGAGGCATAGTCTGGAGATGGGAGGAGATGGATGGGACATGGTGGTTGGATGTCCCAGAAGAAGATTTAGGTGAATGGAGGAGAGGTCCAAGTGGAGGAGGTCGGATGGCTGAGAGGCAGTGGTCAGGTAGGGTAGGAGAGGGCCAGGAGTTGGGGAAGTGAGGAAGAATACGATGGAAAGGGGAAATGGAATCGACGGTTAGGAGGAGTGCGATGGTATTCCAGGAATTGGGTATTGGTTTCCCATAGTTCTATTAAAACCGTGGGAGTAAATAATAAAAAATAGACATCCCCATAGTTTAGAAAAATCGTGTGGATAGATGCATGGGGAAAGATCCCTTTTCCAATAGTGTTAGGGGAGAATCAGCTGGTGGAGGGTGATGTTATGAGGTTCCTCCACCACCACCACTAGGAGGACCATTGTAGGTGTAGAGATTTATAAGACAAGGTAATGGATAGCTTCAAGGCATGGAGTCATATGAGTCAGAGGATCCCGTGATTATTCAATATACAATTTTTTTCTTATCTACAATATCTCATGTATCGATAGACACATGAATGATTCATTTCTTCATCTATTTATCCTTAGTTATTGAGATTTAGATGAATCTTGATCTCTTAGCTACATATATATATTACTAGTGTTTCTTAATGGTTGATATTCCACTCACTCAGATATCTACCTAATGTGTGATTTTGTTTGTAGTGGAGAACAATTTCATTTATATATCATTAAGTGTGTGATTATGCCTAATGGAATCATTATCTATATATGATTTTTATTTAAATCAACAACTGTATATAAAGTAATCACATTCAAGTGAGGTTCTTATGGATGGATTGAATGAGATCATCATTCTCAAGTGAGGAGGATTGTTTTAATGAAATCAAAGATATCGTGCATGATAATAAATCTCACATCTCATTAGTTAGAGAGCTTATCCCTTTGTACAAAAACATCTTCAATTCCCTGGGTTCTTATGTCATTGGGGTCACCTAAATAAATCTTCAGTAATATTTTTTAGGGACTAACTTCATTGCTGGGAAAATTCTTTCATCAACCACCATCTTGGTATTCCCCTGATATCCTCTATGGAATATCATATGGGTCATTTTGAACTCTGGGAGCCATGGGAGAAATTGGAGTTCCTTATAAGGAAAGGTTTTTCTAACCCATCATACCTCCTGGACATATTTTTTGTTGTTTTCCAAGATATTGGGTGCATAATTGATATTTTTTGTTGGATATTCATGCCTAAATTTGGTTAAGATAAAGAACATGTACCCCAAGTGTTGAATTAATGATCTATTCAACCATATAAAATGTGTAAGTTGGTTTTTGAGGATTTAACATAGGTTTAACTATCACTAGTTATGGGATCATGAGGAGTACATTTTGAAAATTTAATTTTGATATCAATATAGGAATTATGAAATTTTAGTGATTCCTTTCGGTGTGACAAATTCCCATGCTGCTCCCATGGGTCTCATGAACTGAATTATCCATCCTTTATCACACCAGTTCATGATGGTTTTTACTAATGAAATTATCATATATGCATCATTTTAGGAGAATCATAAAAATCACTATCAAAAGGTCCATTAATTACTCTAGGATCACTAATTACTTGTTAACATCTCTAAGTGAATGTCATTGGTTAATGAAGTACACTTTGGATGGAATTTCATTTCAAAGGCTGCATAGCTGTGGACCCATTAAGGATAGAGGTAGTCCTAACATGATAACTACCCATGATTGTAACAAAGGTAGAGCATTTTCATGGGTTTTTAGGTACTTTTAGAGTTTTTTAGTTTAATTGTCTCATATATCATCCACTTTGACTGTGATGACACATAAAAAATGACCTTTCATCTTGAATGGGTAGTGATAGTGGAATTTTGAGGAGACATAACTAAGGTTTTTTCTTTAATTCATGCAGTATTATGACATAAAAATGGACTATATTCCAATGAAGGGAAACATGGTGGAATATTTCAATAGTTTAATATCATGATCATATTTTTCAGAGGAAGAAATAGGGTATATTACATCATTTCTACTAACCTTGGTGGATGAGAGAAGATCATCATGTCTTTGATAGATGGCAGTGAATCAACTTCTTGTTAATCCTATTAGATATTAATTATTATGAGACCTCCACTATGAATTTAAATACAATCAAACATACACAAAATATACAAATGGTGGTTTACTTTAACACGTGGAGCATATTGTCCACTTTTGAGGATGGATGGTGGTTGCATTTCTGCAACATGAGAAGGTTATTATGGAATTTCATACTTATAATTTTTATTTACATCATATATAAGAGAAGATATAACATGATCTTTAGTGGTAGTGTTGGTGACTGTTTATGGAAAAAAATTTCACTGGGTTCATTTCTCAATGCCATATATTCCATCAGGATAAGGTTGCGAACCAATTACTAGTTCACTAGACCTAACCTCTTAGATTCCTAAAATAGAAGAGGGATAACCTATCAATGGAATTTGGTAAGAGATGGAAATATCCCAATGGAACCATTATAAGATTTATATGATAGACATTTTAGGTCAACCTTATGTTGGGAAGAGATGGGTGAGTCATCGCTATTGGGGTTGGAGCAAGTGAAAATGACAACTATGAAAGTTTAGGTGATCTAACAGTGGATGAAGAACTCTCAATGTTTGAAAAAATATTTTTTATTTCGGCATCATAGTCCCTTGTATTTGGGCTAGGAGATTATGGGATTATGAAGTTCACTTGATGTTGAAGTTTGTGTTTCTTAGATGGTATTACAAGCTATCTCAAAAATTTATTTCACCATTCCATATATTTATTAGGGTTAGAAATGTTTTCTACCACCTATGTTTACCCATAAATTTAGAAATAGTGAATGAAATCTTCTAGATGTACTGGATGAGAAGACACATTCAAGACTTTTCACATGATATTGTCTGGAGAGAGCTAGACATCATGGGAGGAACCAAAATTTCTATATTCCCGATGGTGTTGGGGAACCGAATGTATAAGATCCTTAATGGGTCATAAATCACATTGTTCGAAGTTATTTTATGGTGGATGAACATATAAGATAGCTCATGGGAGTATGAGAGTCAAATGCGTCCATAATACCCTCATATTTTCAAGTATGTTTTTCATTTTTTGGTTGAAAATAAATGAATGTGGAGAGTGTGTAGGGAAAATGGTTTTCACACACATACCCTTCAATAATTTCTATGAAATATCATATAACTTATTTTAGAGTCAACGTGGGTGTTTAGGGACTATAGGAGTCCATTATTATGGAAATAAAAATATTATGTATTTTTTTATAGTATGTTCATGAAAATTTGGAATAAATGGAATTCTCCTTGATCAAAAAATTGGATGGAATATCTATGAATGTTGTTAAATCCAAAACACATGGTTAACTCTAGGAAAACATATATTTTTTTGAGGAAAAATATTTTGATGTTTTGTATTATTTGGAGGGTGGGTTAAATAATATAAATAAATTATTAATTTAATTTATTAAATAAAATGAAATAAAATCTATTATATAAGTACAATGATATATAAAATCCCAATGATTAGAGGCATAAGAAAAGATAATTAGAGGATAGGGGGAGAGATCCTTTGTTGGTGGTGGTGGATGATCTCATGGTCATGGATTGATGGTGGAAAATAGAGGATATTAACGAGTAAGATGAATAATGAACGGGAAACACCAACAAAATTGAAATTGAATGATTCCTTCACAAAAAATGTATCTATTATTGAGTCATGAATCATTATTTTGAAGTTTCCAACAATAATATGTTCGATTTTGAGTATGGATTTAATTTTTTATTAATTCCTTGAATCTAGTTCAACACATGACTAAAACTTTGAATCATCACTCTTGAAACATATAATAAATTTTCATTGTGACATATTGTTTAAACACTTTTGTTAATTATGATTATGATCATTGGAGGGTTTCACAATGAACAACCATAATCTCTATTTTATTGAACATCTCCCCACTATATTACACACATTTTCTTTGTTGGTCCATGTGGTCATTTATTCAATATTACCCTATCGGTTTGTACATTATCAAACCTTTAGATTCATGATTTTTATGTGAACAATGTGTTCATTGATTGATTGTAGATGGGTCATGGTGTGATGATTGATTGTAGATGATGGTTTAAGGGATCAATCACCG
Source organism: Viscum album (assembly GCA_963277665.1). Lineage (NCBI taxonomy): Eukaryota > Viridiplantae > Streptophyta > Magnoliopsida > Santalales > Viscaceae > Viscum > Viscum album. The sequence goes on along the minus strand of OY728136.1, from coordinate 1,282,889,238 downwards.
ATTTTGCAACATGATTCATAAAGTATCTCATTCCAGTCACCACAAGTTCTATTTTCCATCTAGCAAAGTATAGAAAATGATGATGAATGGGGTTTACTTTGATATTTGAGCATTGCGTTGAGATTTAGTCATGAAAGGAAGTGAAATTGGTATATCCAATAGGAAATAAGTAATAAACCACACATACTATAAAATTATACTGCAAAAAGCATGTAGTTTGGAATAACACGTGACATATATTTTGGATCTCTGAGAAGCTAGAGATTCCACCGCTTATAAATATCTTTGGTTGTGTGGTAGACCAACCTGTTGTTTGACCATGAATGTATAGTGAAGTAATTCACTAGATGTAAAATACTATAATATCAGTGTGTCATACATACTGTGTGTCTTTCCCAAACCCTGTGTGCCCTTATATAGCTAGTGAGACTATTTATAGTGATATAAATACCATGAACCCAGAGTGATACCTATAACGGCCCATACATTAAATTTATATTTTACTTAAACATTGAAAAATATTTATTACATAACATAACAAAAACAATGCCATTACTTTATAGGTTTTGTGTCCTTAAAACTGAGAAACATAAACAACTCGTTTATAAATCATCTACTTTGTCTCCCATATATTTCTTCAAAATTAGACTCATTTTTGACATAAATTACTTAATACCCTTATTTATGACCTGTGGAAATGAAACATATGAATTGGTGAGCTCAGATTATCTATATTTCTAAACAAGGTAAATAACCATCATATCATAATCATAAGAACATAACATTTGAAAATCCTATTCGGCATATAAAATATCCAAATATCAGGTAATGGGATAGATAATAAAATTGAAATGTAATCCCAATAGGCAGAAGACATGAAATTTTATCGAATACAAACATAATAATATAAAATCATTTCATATTAGTCAAGTCTCATTACCAAGACCATCATAGCAGAAAAAGTCCATTACGGAACCGTGTTCACTCCTCGTTCCAGGCCTATATTACTCAACCAAATTTACTTCTATTCTAATCATTTCTATATCATGATATATAAATCATTACGAAATTATTTGGAGGAAGATATAGGTCTCACCAATCTCATAATGAAACCATTCTTACGTGTTCCTCAATAACATAAAAAATTTCACCGTACCAAAACCCATGAAATATAATGGGTTTCTTAAACATCATTCCATCATTATTGATATAAAACAAATGGATTTAAGGAATAAAATTATATCATAAAAATAATAACATCATCGTAATAAATTTAATAAAAATATAGCCCTATATAAATATTGTCATCTTAGATGGAATGTAATTTTCAGAAAACACATGGAATTAATTCTTGAGGAAAATATCCATTATTCCTAAAAAAAATTTACATCTCAAAATGCCACATAATTTTTGAATAAATCATTTATATAAAAATAACCATGTATGTGTGTAGGAGAATCTTCAAATAAATAAATAAATATGAAACCCTAAAAAATGATTTTATTTCGTACGAGTTAAGAAAACATTTTTCTTGTACTTTTGTCGAAAATGTCCAAAATTTCATTTCACCAATAATGACAAAAGATTACATTCATACAATTTAGTAAAAATTTAAGAATTTGTAAAATTAAAATTAAAAAAATATTTAAGGATATAAATAATACTTTTAAATACATATTTAGGAAACATTGACATGGATGATAAATATGCCCCAATAAATACTTACGAATAAACAATATCGTATTAAAAAATGATTTTTAAAGTTTTCCCTTAACTTAGGTCAAATTTGATTTGTATATATCTGAAAAACTTGTATAATGATTTAAATAATGTTAAAAATTTATTTAAATATCATAATAATTTTTATTATAACATTTATGATCATATTTTCATCCATTTTTAGTAACATTTAATTATTACTAATTACTCTTGAATTAACTATGTTATGATATTATGCATGTTTTTTCAGATAAGTATTTATTTCTATTTTAGGGTATAGTTATATCATTTAAATAATTTTTTTAATATAATATATAACATATTTATTCATTCAATTAATTTATATAATCACGTTTTAATTAATATTATGTATAACGAATCACATTGCACCCTGGAGATGGTAAGACATACGCACGCACGAGCAACAATATCGTTCCCATAATTGTTGAATGGTATTGAAGTTGATGGTTTATAGTATCTCAAAATCAATATATTTTTATATTAATCCTATATATATTTATTAATTCCATCATTATGAAAATTCATGTATGGTGGTGTTGAAAAACAGATTACACCACGATATGGAGACGGTAAGTTGTATGTACGCACAAGGGGTGATATCATTTTTCATAGGATGGTTAGAAGGTGGAATATGGTAATTTAATAATCATAATAACCTCACATTATATTAGTACTACATGATTTTTTACATTATAATAAAAAAACTTATGATGTTGAAGTATATGAAGAAATAAGTCTGAATGAATAGGTAAGTGATATTACCTCCTCTTCGACGTGCCTCCTATAAATCTCCTCTTAGAAGTCTATACATGGTGTTTAATGAATACCAAGACCACTATAATGTTTCTAGGGATGATTATAAGGATAATGGGTATGGTATGGTGGATCATGAAGGCTCAAAAGTGACGTGAATAGTTGAGGAAGGAAGATAACTTTTATAATTGAGGTGATGTGCACTTTTGGAAACCTCAATAATATTAATTTATAATATAATAAAACCCCACATAAAAACATCCAAAATGTCCCAACATTGAAGATGATACGAGATAGGGTCTTAATATCCACAAAAAATAAATTTTATACAAGTTTTTATGTCAATTTATGCATTATAATTTTAATTAACACCAAGTTATTCAATTTAATTTTTAACTAGGGTAATAAATATTTCAATAATAATAGTGTGAAATATTTATTATTTGAATTCAATTAGACTATAAATGAATACATTAGAACAATTTATAGCATATCATAACTATATTAAATTTTTAAAAAGTTTTATCATTTTTAAATAATTTTAGAAAACCTTATTATGATAAAAAATAAATAGTGTCAAATTTGAAAGGATTTATTTCATATATTTTTAAAAAAATTTAAAAAATAAGTGAACCTTTATCAGAATATTTTATTATATCCCTAATGGGTCAAGGTAAAATATTATTCTAAATTATATTTATTAAAATATTTTTAATAACTTTTATTTGATCCCATCATTAATAAAATAATTCATACCTCAATTTAGTTTTATCTTTAAATATACTTATTTATTGATAAAAATTAAACATAAAATAATATGATGAATATAAATCCAGTATATTTCAGAATAATTCTTTTTATTGTAATTTATCTTCTTACAAAACCAACATTACAAATGATATACTATTTTAAAAAATGAATGTGGAAAATTTATCTTCACTTTCAAAAAAATAATTTTAGTGTCATAATAAATTTTATAAGCCTCCAAATAGTCAAAAAGTCTACCCTTGGATGCTTATTATCAAGATATACTCGACCAAATTGGTTTGCTCGAGTGTTTATGTAACATCCTTGTTAAATTAAAAATAAATTTTTTTTATATTTATTAATATTTGTGAATTAAAATACAAATTTAATTTTAGGATGACTCTATGTTCAATGGCGTACCTGACACGAAACAAAAGGTTTCACCGAAATGTTATGTTTCACACAAGGCCAAGTCACACTAAAAAATAATAATATATTATTATTTTAAATGGTTGTTAAAGGAAAGACATTGTATTGGCACGAATGAATAGAAATAACTACAATATTATTACACATGTTTTTTAAATATTTTTACTTTTATCAAATAAAATTTAGAGGCTTAAAATATTAATGAATCAAATTTTAATCATGAAAAACTCAAATATTTTTAAAATGTTCTTTTAGTTCCTTTTAATGTAGAACCCCCATTAAATCTAGTTTTTGTCATTTTTATATGCTCTATTTGACAAAATAAACTCATTATTTAGAAGTGGGACATCAAAATTTACTTTGGGTAAATTTTTCTTATTTTTCTCGTAAAGTTCATTTATCTATAAATAGTAAAAAATAATTCATTTTTAATTCAAAACTGCCTTTTAGTCTAATTTATTTATATATTTAGATTTTTATTTTTATTTTTTTAAATGTATAATTGGATTATGTATTTACAATTTAATAAAAATTTTGTTGTTAAAATTAATTTTATTTTGAAATTGGACATAAAAAAATGTTAATCTTTTGATAATTATTATTTCTTAAAAACAAGTTTTTTGGTTTTGACAGCAGGAATTAATTTTAAATTAATTTCTCCAACAAATTTGTTGGGAACATGGAAAATTTGATTCCATATTTGGAAATTGGAGGTTTGAATAGTGTAAATAGGTAACTTTTATTTTTAGTCATTATGAATAGTAACTTCAGCGAATATTTTATTTACCATGCTTAAGAGGTAAATATAGTAAATAAGGGTAAAAAATAATTTTATAATAATATTAAATTATACTAACATCAGTCCAAAACGTATTGGTTGATACATGTCCGACCATGGTATCCTTGGGTTGATTTTGGGACCCCATGGAGCCAATTATAAGTGAAAATGACACATTATAAAAACTATTTTAATGTTAAGGAAAATATAACATAAACATACATCATTTAGTAAAACAATTTTTATATACGGTTATATATGTGATATTTTCAAATTTAAATATTAATTATAAATCTAAAAATATTTATTAAATCATGGTATTTTATTTATTATTTTTATACATCAAATAAATAAACTAATTTATGACACAATGATTATGTAGTGATTACCTTTTTAATGAATGTTTTAAAAAAATGAGATTATATATATTAAAATAAATTTATTATGAAAATTTTTATGCCATAAAATAATTTTAGGGAAAATTATGACTTTTTATATTTAAATAAATCGTTAATTTTAGAATGAATCAAATTTTTTGGAATTTTTTAAAAATTCATGATCTGAATAGTATATAAATTGACATAAATGAGTTTTCAAAAAAAATATTATTTTATTAATTGATATAATAATCCTAAAAAGATAATATTCAGAAAAATAACATATATGATGATAAAAATTCCATAAATGATCCATTTTTGGTCTTTTGTAATTTTATTGAAAATACATCAACCATATAGTAAGAATATACCAGAAGAAATGTTAAAAGTTACAAATGTCAACAAAGGGTTAAATAGAAAAGACTAGGATTAAAAAATATAAAAAATTTGACCAATTATTATTGAATGATTTTATTTCTACTTATATTCATGTTATAATATAATTTAAGTAGTTTTGGATCTTTTGAAACTGAAAATAATTTTATAATAAAATTGTACTTTCAAACTTTCCTAAAGAGCCCCTTCCCCCTTATAAAAGGAAATCACCTCTTACCCATTAATCACAACTCAAAAGACTCTTGTATCATCCAAACTATTATCCAATAAGCTCCATACATCTCTATATTCCTCATATATGCCATCTCTTAGGATGAAGTCAATTCACGAATGCCTTTTGGTTCAAATAAAGGGAGTTACCCGATTTAAAGGTAACATCTTATCTCAAGTTCTTTCATTTATTTTCCTTCTCCACTCCCTATGATTATATTATTCTTTGTTTAAATAACGTCACCATTATTCTCAATATACTATGTTATTTTCATGATAATTATTCAAAATAAACTTCCAAAAACCTACATCTAATAGATATGAACATACTGTTTCTGTGAATGGAGATCCACTGCCTCATGAAACTATGATTATTCAATTATCTCCAATCACCTCTCATGGGGGAAATTATGATGTCACTGTAATTATATATGATATTTATGATATTTATTTTATCTATATTCTTCTGTATTTCTCATTTATTATATACCATTTATTATTTTCATGTTAAATATATACGTTAATTTCATTTGAGGAAATGCGGACTACCGCCCCCTCGAAGTGATATGAATCATTCATGCTATACACGGAACGTATAAATGAGAGAATTAATGAAATGATGTAAAATATATAACATAAATATTATAATTTAATTATAATATACATTTGTATCATTTAGTTTTCATAGTTTTGAAAAATGAAAAAAAAATGAAATGAAAGTAACATTCATGAGTATGTACGGCTACAATCTCCATGAATGGTGCATTTAATTTTCTTATATCAAAACATTACAGAATATTATAAATACTTATATACTAGATCTAAATAGATATATACTATATATATATATGATATTTATATCATTAACAAAAATTTGGAGATAATTTACTATTGACCACATGGGCAATTTTCAATTATAACAAGTTCATTTTTTATACAAGTTCCGAACATCAACAAATATCTGATAGGAAATAAAATAATTAACTAATTGTTATAGCAAGGTAATAAGTGATATAAAAGGAATAATAAAATTAAAAAAGGTTTTGAAACATTTATAAATAAACTTTGGTTTATTTTTCATGAAGAACAAGGAACATACGAGATGAGTTAGACTCAAGGTAAAGGAACTCTTTATCCCAATTTCAATTCTCTGGGTTAAACATATACTATTTGATTATGTATTTCTATGAATATGAATTAATGACCAATTATTGTTTTATAATTAATATTTAATTATATTGGGTGTATTTATATATTTCACACATAATTATTTCATTGGTACATCATTAATGTAATGATACGATCTTTGTAAGGGAACCTTTCACCATCCACTTTTTGTCAAAGACATATTTTATGTGATGTCTTTAAATTTAAATTTTAAAATGTTGTGATATGTTCTCATATATCCTTATTTCACTAAATTTTATTTCCATGCGATGAGAGACCCTTTTTATCTCTCATCAACTCATTTTTTGAATTTTTAAGTGGCACCATTAGGCTGCCAAATTTTTGTAAGGGAAATTCTTAACCCAAATTCAATTCTTTATGTTAAACTTATACTTCTTGATTATGTCATGATAGGAATATGTGTGAATATACTCTAATTATCTTATACAAAATATCCACTTATATTTGGGGAATTTATATTTTTCACACATAATTTTGTCATGGATTTATTCTTTTTTTAATGGTATAATATTTGTTAGGGACAACGTCTCAATCTACTTTCATTGAGCATATCCTAATATTGTGAACCTTTGTTTTCTTATAACGTATATATACAAAAATTTTGACATTTTATATCATGAATATTTATATTCTCATGATATTTATAGATTTTCATTTATATTATTCTTTAATGATTTTTATTCAAGAGTTTCTCAAGTGGTAAAGGATTCATTAACTAAAACAACATTTTAAATTTTTTAAAGATCTAATAATATAAATACATATATTTCATGTCCATGTTTTAGAAATACATCTATGTATTTATTTATATGTACATGAGTGTTTTAAAGTTTAAATTACATTCAAAAGTTTCATAGTGGTATAGGACACTTTTATTCAAAAATCGTCTTCATGAAAGTTTTAAATGAATTGATCATGTCAATATATAGATCTCATATATTGTGATTATATCTTGAAAATATTATATTACCATTATTCGTGTTCATGTTTATTATTATGTTATGGTCCATGGAAAGTTTTTACGCATATGGGTTGTTCCGTGATAAACATAGGTTGGGTGAGCCTGATATACCTCTCTAATGCATTGGTTAATGTTATGGAGGTAAACATTAATGTTTCTCCTAAGAGATTTAGGGAATATACTACGATGGGTATTACAAATGTAACTCCCTACATAGATGTGACAACTACAATGTATGTATGTTATGGATTCCACACGTTATGTTTATGATTTATGATTTCCATATGTTATTCACAAATCTTATGATTTTTTTGTCGTATGTTAAAGATTGAAAAGTTTGATTTCAATGATTTGTATGTTTTGATGGGCTAATATTTTCTTTCACTGTTTTATAACCCTTATTAGAATATTTATTCTCATCCCATGTTTTTGAAATGTTTTTCACAAGTTATGACAATGGGTAAGAGAAAAAAATAATTAAATAAGATTTATACCTTGAAAAGAACTCTTGTTTCATTTATGTAGTTTTATTATTGTGAATTTTTTTGATAGAGTAGAAGTGTCTACATTGTTATTTTTGTTATGTTATGTAATAGTTATGACCTAATTATCGATAAATCTAAACATGAATGGATCCTCAATATGAATTATTATCTTATTTTAATATTAAGTAATGTTTATGGACAATGCCTTATAGTTGATATCAGAGGTTAGTTTAGTCAAATTTAGGGATTATGTGTGTTTCTTAGATAGATGGTTAGTCTATGTCTACTCCTTAATTTGAATCCTTATTTTGAAACTTTTTCAGATCAAGTAAAGTCTACTACAAATAGAAGGAGGAGGACCTCAAATAAAATTCATATATCTTCCTAATTAATTGCATGAAAAAATTATTGCAAAGTCATGTCCAGAATATTATGAAACATTTTATAACATAAAACCCACTTGAAAGATATTTTTTTTGATATCAAACACCTCCTCTATACCTCGATACCATTGTGTATCATGGGTTTTATTTAATAAAATACTATTTTCACAATATTCTCTAATTTTCAAGAAAGGTAAATATTATCAAGGTATTTTCAAATATGTTACATTATCACAAGCTTTTTGAAGAATATTAATATTTTGAAAAAGGTTCTGAAAAACGATACCCTTACACAACCTATTTATATTTTATTTTAAGATATAGTATCCCTGAATATACTTATGGTATTTTAAAAGTACCCTTGATTGAATTTTTCAAATCAAACTTGGTCCAAATGTTTTATAAAAATCATGTTTTAGTATATGTTTTTAAATTATATTTCATACATGATTATTTTTTGAATCTATTTTTTTAAAAAACCCATATGACCCAAGTTGTATAAGGTGTAATTGGATGAAGGAAGAAAATGTTTTTAAAGGATCTCTAAATTATTGTTTCAGTTCATGGACCTTCTACCAACATGAACAAGATGAAGATGAGACCATGTGGACAATATGATTGAGGTATGATTTTATTTCTTTGGTAATAGTGTTATTTTATGGAGGTGAAATAAAAAAATGACAATATATATAAGAAATCATGAATTAATATGTTGATGTCTAAATTATTTGGGATGATAGTGATAGTTATAAGAAATAAATTGAACATAAATCATTTTAGTGTTATTTTTGACTTTCATAAAAAGGGACAACACACAAGATGGGTGAGAATCCGTCACATCTGGAATGGCTGTATGAATTGAACCCACAACTGAAAGGAAACAAGGGTGCATCACCTACCACTGACCTGCATAAATTCCCTAGTTAGTATGACTTATTCTTTTAGTTAAATTATTTATTTTATTAACAATAAGTTTATTTTTTGAACTTATGTATTATCAAATGGGTATCCTTGGTATTGGAAAATGATTTAGTGATTAAGTGAAAAATATTATTTTGGAAAACTTTCTCTCTTTTGTGAACACTATATGACTAAGGAAAATAGAATACTATGGGATTTCATTTGTGTAGTATTGGATAAAATTTTATTTTTGAATAATATATGTTTTTATTATGGACATATAGAGATTTGGGTTATTTTTTGAAATTATTAACCTATCATAGAGAATACAGGATTAGGTTATTTAATTTTCAGTGTGAGACTTTAAAGGTAACTGATGTTATTTGAAGATAAATGTTATGTTTTTTGTGGAAGAGTATGTGGTCAAATCCTTCAGAATTTTGGGTTTCAAAATTTTTTCGGACTATTTAGGAGATTTTAAAGATAATTTTTTATTGAATTTTCTTTTTTGAGATTTGGGTATTGTTTTTTCAATTTTGGATATTAAGAGTAGTATTTTAGTTTTTATAAAAGATTATCCTTTTAGGTATTATCTGATATTGTACTAACCGTTTTGGTTTTGGATAATGTATAAAGATATGGTAAAGATATGGTTTATCATTTTGTGGATTATGTTATTCTATAGAAGTTGATTCTATCACTTTAGGTGTGACCAATTCATCTTGAATACTCATCATTTGGTGAAAAGATGAGGTTTTGGTAGAATGTTATTAATGGATGAAACTCTATTTTAAAGGTAAGTATATTTCCTTATGTTCTTAGTGAATATCATATATAAATTCCTCAACATTATTAAAGTGAATCTAAAACAAAAAAAACATTGTGTGTTTACTTCCCCTACTATGGAATCCATGACCGTTTAACCTATCACAAGTTTTGGGTTTTCTGGTTTTTAACATTCTTCTGATCATGTTTTATAATCACTCTCCATCATGAATCTAACAGAGAGATTATCCTCCATATCCATGTTTTCATGGAATTCCAAGTTCTTGTTATCTTGGGTGACCACTTTACTTCTATTTATTTCTTTTAAAGTGATATTTTTATTCACAATTTTTCAAATGTGGGATTTTTATTGATGTATTTGAGCCACTTTTAAAACTTTGAGGATGCAATTTACAAAAGGGGGGAATGATGTAACATCACAAGTAAATAAAGAATATTAAATTTTAATGTTTATTAATATTTATGAATTAAATATTAATTTAAATTTAATGAGGATTCTATGTTTTATGGCGTACCCAATATGCAACAATGGGTTTCTCCGAAATCTTATGTTGCACACAAGGATGAGTCATACTGAAAAATAATAATATAATATTATTTTAAATGGTAGTTAATTCTTAGCCATTATATTGGGGAGAATAAAAATATTATAAATAATTTGATTTCACATGTTTGTCAAAAAAAATTTCCTTTTATCGAAAATTTTTTAGAGGATTAAAATAATGATGAATCCTCTTTTAAGCATGAAAAACTCAAATATTTTTAAAATGTTGTTTTACAACCTTTTGATGAAGAACCCATTTAAATATAGATTTTAATTTTTTATAATTCATTTTAAAAAATAATCTTCTTTTTTTAGAGGTGGAACATCAAAATTTACTTTGGGTAAATTTTTAGGATTTTTTTGATAAAGTTTATTTTTTTATGAATAGAAAAAAATAATACATTTTTAATTAAAAATTGACTTTTAATATTAATTATTAATATACATAAATTGTTATTTTTATATGATTTAAATAATAATTGGATTATATTTTTACCATTTAATTTAATTTTGGTCATTGGATGTAATTGCACTTTGAAATTGGACCAAAAAATTTTCAATTGTTTTTATATATATTATTTCTTAAAATCACACTTTTTGGTTTGTGACAGTGGGAAATAATTTTAAATTAATGTCTGAAACATCTGTGTTTTGAATTTTGAAAAATGGATTCCATATTTGGGATCTGGAGGTCCAAATTGTGAAAATAGCTAACTTTTATTTTTATACATTATGAATAGTATCTTCAGAAAATATTTTATTTACCATTGTTAAAAGGTAAACCTTGTTAATAAGGGTAATGAGAAAATATTATAATAATATTGAAATACCATAAAACATGTCCTAACCATATTAGATAATACATTTCTGACCATGGGAATCATTTGTTCAATTTTGGGACCCCACGGAGCCACTTGTGAGTGAGAATGACCCTTTATAAAAATTAATTTCAAGTTAAGGAAAATGTGACAAAAACATATATCTTATAGTAAACAAATTTTTATATCAGGATAAATATGTGATATTTTATGCAATAAATATTATTTATAAATATAAAAAGATTTCATAAATCATGATATTTTATTTATAATTTTTAGACATCAAATAAATAAATTTATTTATGACACAATGATGATGTAATGATTAAATTTTCGATTAATGTTTTAAATAAATGAAATTATAAATATTAAAATAAATTTATTTTTAAACTATTTATGCCATCTATGAATTTTAGAGATAATTAAGACTTATTATATTAAAATTAATTATGATTTTTAGAAAGAACAATTTTTTTTGGATTTTTTAAAAATTCATGATATGAATAGTCTAAAAATTGACATAAATGAGTTTTTAAAACAAATATTAATTTATTAATTGATATAATAATCCCAAAAATATAAGATTTGGCCAACTAAAATATATGATGACAAAAATTTAAATAATGATCCATTTTGGGTGTCTTGGTATTTTATAGTAAATAAATTAACCATATAGTATGAATATACAAGAAGACATTTTAAAAGTTAAATAAGATAACAAAGGGTTAAATAAAAAATATAAGGAATAAAAAATTCCCAAAACCTGCCCAAATCTTATTCGATGATTTTATTTAGACTTATATTCATCATTTATTTTAATTTAATTAGTTTTGGATCTTTTTAAACATAATTTCATTTTTTAATAAAATAATACATTCAATCATTTATAAAGAGCCCCTCCTCCCCCTTATAAAAGGCCATCACCTCTAACCCATTAATCACAACTCTCAATACCATTGGATCATCAAAAATATATTCCCAAAATATCAGAACATCTCTATATTCCTATTATAAGAATTACCCTAGCCATAATGAAATTTAGGAATTTATTTTGGTTATAACCAAAGGGATTAACCAGATTTAAAGGTAACATATTCTCTCATGTTCTTTTCATTTATTTTCCTTCTCCACTCCCTATGATATTATTATTCAATGTTTACAGAACCACAATAGTATACTCAATATACTTGGTTATTTTTATGACAATTATTCAAAGTAAAAATCCACCCACCTTTATCTAATGGATACGAACATACTGTTTATGTGGACGACGAACTATTGCCTCATGAAACGATGACTGTTCAATTATCTCCTTCCTCCTCTCATGGTGGACATTATGATGGAACATTAATTATATACAATATTTAATTTATCTCAATTATTATTTAATTCTCATTAATATCATAACTTTATGCTTTTCATGTTGTATACATATGATAATTTCATTAGAGGATGTACGGACTACCGCCCCATCAAGGTGATATGACTTGTTCACACTATACATGGAACATATAAAAGATAGAATTATTGAAATAATTTCACATATATAACATATATATTATATTTTAATTATAATATAACTATGTATCATTTATTTTTCATTCTTTTAATAATGAAAAAAATAAAAATGAAATAAGTGTTCATGTGTACGTTCAACTTACCGTCTCCAGGAACGATGCATTTCATTTTCTTATATCCAAATGTTATAGACTGTTATAAATTCATATATAATGGATCTAAATACATATATTATGGATATATATGATATTAAAATCATGAATACAAACCTGGAGATAATTGACATTTGACCGCATAGACAATTTGTAATTATAACAAGTTCATTTTTTACTCAAGTTCTGAACATCAACAAAATGTATGATATGAACTCAAAAAAATAAATAATTGTTGTAAAAAGATAATAATTTGTATAAAGGAAATAATAAAAATTAAAAAGGTTCTAAAGAAAGTAGAAATGAACCTATGTTTAATATTCAAGAAGAACAAGGAACATACACGACGATTCAGACTCAAGGTAAGGGAACTCCTTAAACCAATTTCAATTCTTTGGGATAAACAACAAATATTTAGTTATGTCATGATATGAATATGTGTGAATTACCTATGATTGTTTTACACTTAATAAATACTTATATTTGGTGTATTAAATTTTTTAACACATAATTATTTCATTGGTTTATCATTAATATACTTATACGATCATTGTAAGGGAACCTTTCACCATCCTCGTTTTATCAAATATTTATTTTATGAGATGTCTTTTAATTTCAATTTCAAAATGTTGGGATATGTTCTTATATATCTTATTGATTTTCATTTTGTTTCCATGTGATGAGATAAAATTATTCTCTCTCATAAATTCATTTTCAAAATTTTTTGTGACGTCGTTAGGCTGTCAAATTTTTTTAGGGGATCTTATTAAACAAATTTCAATTCTTTGGGATAAACATCAACTTATTGATTATTTCATGATATGAATATGTGTGAATGGCCTATTATTGTTTTAAACATAATATCCACTTATATTGGGAGTATTGATATTTTTCACATATAATAATGTCATGGATTTATCCTTAATCAAATAGTATAATATTTGTAAGGGACTACACCTCAATCTTCATTCATTGACGAATATCTTAATATTGTGAAAATTTATTTTCCTATACAATGTATATAAAATCATTTTGACATTTTATATCGTGAATTTATATATTCTCATGATATTTACAAATTTTTATGTTATTATTTAAATTTTTATTCAAGAGTTTCTCAAGTGGTAATGTATTCTTTAACTAAAACATTGTTTTAAATGTTTGAATGATTTAATCTTCTAAATACTTCCCCTCATGTCCTTATTTTATAAATTATTTTAAGTATTTATTTAGATGGACATGAGTGATTTAAAGTATAAATTCCTTTCAAATGTTTCATAGTGGTATGTGACACTTTGATTCATAACTCTTCTTTTTGAATGTTTTAAATTAATTAATTATGTCAATATATAGAACTGATTTATTGTGATTTCAAAGTGAAAATGTTATCATTCCTGTATGATTGTTCATGTGTTATGATTATGTTATTGTTATTGGGAATTTTTTTCACATATAGGTGGTTATATAATAATCCTTAGGTGGGTGAGCCTGAGGTATCTCTCTAATGCATTGGGTAATGTGATAGAGGTAACCATTAATGTTTATTCTAAGAAATTTAGGGAATATATTGTGATGGGTATTCTAAATGTAAATCCTTATGTATATGTGAAAGCTATAATGTATGTATTTATGGATTCCACAAGTTACCATTATGATTTATGATTTCCATGTGTTATTCATAAATATTATGAATTTTTTGTGGTATGTAAAATATTGAAAAGTATGATTTCATTGATTTGAATGTAATGATGGACTAATTTTTTGTTTCTATGTTTTATAAACATTACTGAGATTTTTATTCTCATCCCATGTTTTTTAATTACTTTTCATAGGGTATAATGAAGGGTCAGTGAAAGGAACAATTCAAGAAGATTTATATGAAGAAAATATCCCTTGTTTTATTTATGGTGTTTTATTATTGTGATATATTTTGATAGAGTAAATGTGTTTACTTTTTTTTGTGATGTAATGTTATTATTATGAACTAATTTTCTAAAACTCTAAATCCTGAAAAGATCATCAATGTAAATTATTAACATATTTCAGGATTATGTAATGTTTAAGGTTGAGGTCCTATAGATTGTTCATTCTGATGGTCATTATAATTTTAATAAAAATAGTTTTATTTCTTTATTATCAGCTAATTAATTTCATCATCATCCAAGTATAAGACTTTAGGGTAATTATTTATTTCCTAAAAAAATAAATGTAATGAAAAAAATTTCTTTAAAATGATTATTTATAATCATATTTATTTTCAGTATAAACATATATTAAAAATAATATAATTATTATAGTTTGAGTGAGAAATATTATATTTTTCATTAAATAAATTAAATTAAATGTTCTGATCTCATCCAAGTGGGTTTCAAATGGATACCATTTCGACCCAAGTATCTTCTATGGAAGTTTATATTCATAAATTTATATTTATTCATGTGTTAGGGTAAATTTATTATATTTAAAATTAATTACCTGATTTACCCTTTTACCATTTTAATAGAATTTACCAAAGTTACTATTCATATTTCCAAAAATTAAAATAAATTTATCTAAAAAAAATTTACCTAATTATTCCCAATATGGAATAAATTTTTTCAAAATTCAAAACATATAAGTTGGAGTAATAAATTTAAAATTAATCTGGTTGTTGAAATTAGAAACAAGGTTTAAAAGTTAAAATATTGAAAAGATTGAAGTGTTTTTAAATCAAAATTTCATGATAAAATAATTATAATGAAATATATAATATCAAATGGAAAAAATATATTGAAGTTATACTTTGAAAACATTTTATAATATCATTTACACATACATATTATTTCAATAAAAAAATTATTTTGAATTAAAATTTAGAATATTTTTACAATTCATTAAAACATGAATGTTATCATATAAATATTAAAAATTAATCCAAAGTAAATTTTATATCCTTCTTCAATATAACATGTTTATTTTCTCATAAAAAATTATTAGTGTGTCAAAATCTTAATTTTGATGGGTTCACCATTCAAAGGTGTAAAATTAACCTTTAAAAAAATAGGTTTTCTACATCAAATAGGTTTTTATTAATATCCTATGACTAAAATGTCAATTGGATGAATATATAAATGATTTAATTTAGTATATAACACATATATATTTCATTAATTTCATTGCAAAAAAATCACTCAAAAATAAAAATATCTAATAGATTTATATTTTTCATAAATAATTGAAATCCAATAAATTCAAAACGCATTTTCAAAATGTAGTAATAATTATTACCTATAACCTAATGGCTAGGCTATAATATTAATTTTACAATAAGGACATCTCATGGTTTTTTTAAAGTCACAATTATGTAAAAATCATGTTACTGGAAAATAAAAATTAATTAATGAAAATATTTCACAAAAACATACGATTGTTGCATTCTACACCCCTTAAACTGAATTTCTCCCTCATAATTAATCACTTGGAAACAAATTAATGAGGATACCTTTCCCTCATCATATCCTAAAGGTCCCATGTAGCTTCATAAAATTGGTGGTTCCTCTAGAAAATGTGAACAAAGCAAGTTGTATTGTTTTATAGAAATTTTTATCTACAATCCAGAATCTCTACTGGTTGTGCTTCACCAAAAAGATCTTGTTCTAGTGGTATGTCTTATAAGATTAGTACATTGGAAGGATCAAGTTTTTACTTTCTCAGAAGAGATA
Organism: Viscum album; assembly: GCA_963277665.1. Classification (NCBI taxonomy): domain Eukaryota; kingdom Viridiplantae; phylum Streptophyta; class Magnoliopsida; order Santalales; family Viscaceae; genus Viscum; species Viscum album. The sequence continues at coordinate 1,282,872,372 of OY728136.1, read as the reverse complement.
CATGGAACACATCATGAACTTGAGAGAGATACGGTGTATGTTCTAATTGGTATGCTACCTTCTAAACATGATCTGAAATTTAAAAATGGCTGATATACATAGGGATCACCTTTTACATCATTTCAAATCTCATTACTCCCTTCCATGGAGATATTTGTAGAAAAACATTATCACCCACTTCAAACTCTATGTCTTCTGTTTAGTTTTCACCATAACATTTTGTTTAGACTATGAGATTCTCTTATATATTGATGAATAGGTATGAACTTTTCAGCCATTTCATTAACAAGATCAGGTTCTAATAACATTCTATCCCCAACTTTATCCATGGAAGTCCGAGTTCTATACTTTTTTCCATAGAGGGATTCATAATAATCCATCTCAATAATTTAGTGAAAGCTATTGTTGTAACATAATTCTACCAAAGGTGCGTGATTATCCCAACAACCTTTGAAATCCATAGAGTAAGCTCCCAACATGTCATATAGTGTTTGAATTGTCCTCTTAGAGAAACCGCCTATCTGGGGATGATAAGAATTACTGAAACTTAACTCTACATCCAGATCATGCTGAAATGTTTTCTAAAACCTTGAGGTAAACCTCAGATCATGATCAAATATAATAGAAATAAGTAATATATGTAATCTTACCACTTCCTTTATATATATCATGGCAATTTGATCAAGAGATAAATCTTATCTAATATCAATGAATTGTGTCGACATCATAAGGTGGTCAAAAATAATCCATACAGAATTATTTACTTTATATGTTTTGAGATGTTAGAAAATAAAGTCCATATTGATGATTTTACATTTCTATTCTGGTATGGATAATTGTTTTAACATCCCCTTACACATATATATCTCTGCATTAACTTTCTGAAAAACCAAGAATCAAGAGACATATTTGATGACATCTCTTTTTATGCTATCCCACCAGAATTACTTTCTTAGGACCCTGTAAATCGTTGTGATTCTAGGGTGAATAGAGAATGCATAACTATGACCCACATCCAAAATATCATTCATTAATTATGGTATTGGAGGAATACAAACCCAATTCACGAACCTTATTATTTCATCACAATCAAGGTTAAATTAAGGAACATTTATCACAATATTTTGTACCTCTACATGTTTCATCTACGCCTCTTTAATCATAACTTGTATAGATGGTTGAGAATTCATTTGATAAAGATAACATTTCTCCATTTCCATTAAAAATTCAAGATCCATCCTTCAAAAATCAATAAATATTGGATCTTTTGCAATCCTCATCATTGATAGGTTAACATGGTCTTGTTTAATCAAAGCATTTATCACCTTGATCAATTTCCCATTGTGTTAATGTATTGATATGTTGTAATATTTAATCAACTCTAACAATATTCTTTGAAGTATATTTATATATTTTTGTGGGAAAATATACATTAAACTTTTATGATTTGTATAAAAATCACACATTTCACCATAATAAAAATTTCTCCATATCTTTAGTGCAATGATTACAAAAGCTAACTCAAAATCATAGGATGGGAAATTTTTCTCTTGGATTTCCAACTCCTGTGAGGCATATGATATAACTATATAATTTTATAGGATAACACATCCCATCCCATTCTTGGATGCATCACTATTGATCACAATCCGTTTTCCACTTCAAGGAATTGTGAGCACATGTGAAATGTCAAACCTTATTTCTGGCTCTCTGAAATTATCTTCACATTCCTCTATCCAAATCAACATAACTCTTTTTTGAGTCAACTTGGTGAAAGGATTAGATAATTGTGAATCATATTTCATAAAATGTTGATAATATCCATCCAAAATAAGAAAAATTAAGATCGTAGTTACCAGTGTTTTCTCATTCAACATTAAAAAATATTTATTTTTGATGGATCCATGGATATCCCTTCCCATGAGGTTATGTGATCAAAAAATGAAACATTCAAAATCCAAAATTTACACTTTGTAAATTTCTCATAAAGCTTCTCCTTTCTTAGGGTCATGAGAACTATTCTCTAGTGGTCTTCATTTTGTTCCTGGGCTCTGTGAATAGACAAGAATATAATCTATAAAGACTACCACAAATTGAATAATATTGTCTCTAAATACCTTATTAACTAGATCCATAAAGATAGCTTAGACATTAGCATGACCAAAATTCATCACTATAAATTCATAGTATCTACAACTTGTTTGGTATTTCGTCATTGGTATATCCTCATTTTGACCTATAATTGATGATATCCTAAATGAAGATCAATCTTGGAAATTTATTATTATTTTTGAAGATGGTTAAAAAATTCATCAATGTGGGGAAGTGGATATTTTTTTGGTAGTGATATTGTTATGTTCTTTATAATCAACACAGAGTCTCATTGATCCATCTTTCTTCATAACAAACAGATAAACTACTTCCTAGGGTGACACACTAGGGTATCTAAATCTCTTATTAAAATTCTCTTAGATTTGCTTCTTCAATTACTGTAACTCAATTGGGTCCATTGTATAAGGTGTCTTTGAAATTGGCATATCACTCTGTATGAGTTCTATTGAAAACCCAACTTCATGATTTGGTAGAAGACCTGGAAATTCCTCTATAAATATATCATCAAACTCTACTATAATGGGTGTATTCTAATCATGGGTTTCTCCCCAACCATTTGAGATAAATAACATTCATTTATAGGAATTAAGACCCATAAGATGGGTGAAATTTATACTAGAAGGATATATTCATCCATGCATCGATAGATGATCATAGATTGATCTAGAATATGAAATGTGACCTCTCTTACTTGGAAATTGATATGAGATTCATGTAGGTAAATCTAATACATGCCATGAATCAAAAAAAATTCCAATTTAGGAAGGATCACAAGATTTGAAGGAATCAATTTCCCACAAACATCAACCAGAGATGAATTATATACAATTGATGTGACTGTTGTTCCACTAGAATTTGTAACTAATAACTCAACATATAATTATCAATGGAATATAACAATACCCTTAGAATGTTCTTCATAAATAAAAGAGTGGGTGGGTCAACACTGAAATGAAACATTTTCTACATTAGATTAGATGGTAAGTGTACATTTCACCACTTCATTATCATATTCCACATTATCAATAGTGATTTCATGCGACATTCCTTTATCATTGGCCTGAATATTTTGTTGATGTCGATCATCATCAATAACCCTTAGATTTGAGAAATGATTTGCATAATTTCCTATTTCCATTCATGTGTACCATTGAAGTGTATGAGGTGAATTCTATGTAGCCTTTTCTTTTTTTTGCATCATTTGTAAAATTTTTCCCATCACATAGGAATTCAACTGCATGATGAACTTATTTTCCAGACTTAAAATGATTACTAGTGCTTTTAAGACAATTCACTCAATGTTTCTTTCAACACTTTGAGCATATGGGAAAACCTATCTTCCTTTTAGTGTTGTCTTTAAATTTTTTTTGAATTCCAATTTTCTCTTCTTATCATACCCATATGACTGATGGGTTACTCTAATATCTCTCTCAACATTGAGTCCACATAAAATAATTTTCTCATTGATATTGAATTACTTTATGGCTAATAACCTTGGGATATTTGGTTTTAGGCCACTAAAGAATCAATCAATTTTACTGTCAAGTTAGATAAAAATTCTAGAAGCATACATTGCATGTCTTTTAAAATTTCCTTCATAAGTACCAATGAATTCATCATTCTTTTATGTGAGTTCAAGGATCTATACATCCATATTTTTTTATGAATAAGACGAAAGTACTTATTGAAAAATAAGTTGTTGAACTCATCCAATTCAATGGAATATATTTCATATCTTTGACTCATATTTTTTATAATATTTCACCATTGTCTATAATCACCTTCCAAACAATATACTGCTAAGATTACTTTGTTATGATAAAAACATTTTTGAACTGAAAAAATCTTTTCAGTGGTACTGATCCATTTTTCAGTCACTAATGGATTAGAATACCCACTAAATTAAGGTAGACGCTAACTCGTGAAGGATTTAAAAGAATGTTTCTCATTCTTTTCTCATTCGGAAGCACAAAATGATTCATTGCTTAAGAAATTTTTGTGATCATTTCAACAATATTTTTCATTTCATCTTTGATAATATTTTGTTTCTTAGGGGTAAAATAATTGGATATCCCATTGCATTTAGTATTAACGTGGTTCCTTCAGGTTCCATCCACTGCTTGATACCAAGAATCATATTGTGATTCACAATAATAATAATGGGAAAACGACATAATTCAAGAATAAAATTTCAATTTTAGAAACTTTATGTTTTATTATATGTTATTCAAGACCATCTCTAAAACACTAGGATAGGATTGAATCCTACAGTTAGACAAATCCTTCGGGGTCTTAGTAAGGTTCTCTCATCCTAGTTTCCAATGGTTATCTATACCATTACTCTAATACAATATATAATGGTCCACAATATACATTTAGATATTAATTATATATTAAAGAATAATTATTACATAACATAATGAAAACCATGCCAGGATCGTATAGGTTTAGTGTCTTTAAAAACCGGGAAGTATAAAAAAGTAGTTCATAATACATCTATACCGTCTCTTTATTTCTTAAAAACTAAAATCCTTTTTGAAATATCTAAATTAATACCATTCTTCGTGATCGGGGAAATAGAAAAATTTAAAATAGTGAGATCAAATGCTCAATAATGGAAAATAAGGAAAATATCAATCATATCATAATCATAAGAACATAACATTTGAAAAACTTACCCTACATATAAAATATCATAATATCATTTCATGGGGTAAATCATAGAAGAAAAATATAATCCCAATAGTCATAAGAAATGAAATTTCATGGAATACACACATAAGAAGAGAAAACCTTATCATATTATTTAGAGCTCATTTCCAAGAACATCATAGAGGAAATAGTCCATTACTGTACTGTGTTCACTCCTTGTTCAATCCCTGTATTACTGACTAAATTTAATTTATATTTGATTCATGTCTATCTCATGATATATAAATCATTATCCAATTAATTTTAGGTAGATATAGTTCACACCCATATCATAATAAAACCATTCTTATATGCTCTAAAAAACATATAAACATTCACCATCGCATAACCCATCAAATAAAATGGGTTTCTTGAACATAATTACATTATAATCGATATAAAAAAATGGATTTCCTAAATAACATTCTATAATAAACACAATAAAATCATAACAATAATATGGATTGAAATATTATCCTATTTAAAGAGTGTTTCCTTATATGAGAAATAATTTTGAGAAAACCCTTGAAATTAATTCTTGAGGAAAATATCCTTTTTCTTCAAAAATGTTTTCCTTCCTCAAAATACCACATAGTTTTAGAAGAAATACTTTTATGTGAAAATACTCTTGTAATATTTCATGGAAATATTTGAGTAAATAAGGCATTATAAAAGCATAAAAAATGATTCATTCTGTACAAGTTAAAAAACATCTTCATCGTACTTTTCTCAAAAAATTTAAAAATAACAACATACAAAACAAGACCAACGAATCCATTCATAAAATTTAGTAAAAATTATACAATTGCTAAAATTGACATGTAAAAAATTAAATAATGATATAAATAATATTATGAAATACAAATTTAGGAAATATTGACGTTGATGATAAATATACCATAGTAAATACTTACGAATAAACAATCTCGTATAAAAATGAGATTTGAAAAGTTATCCCTTACCTAAGGTTTGATAAGCTTTGTATGTATCTGAAAATATAGTATAATTATTTAAATAATGTTAAAGATTTGATCCATAATCATAATAATTTTTATTATATCATTTATGATAATATATTTATCTTCTTTTAGTAACACTTCAATGTTACTCGTTATTCGGGTATTAACTGCTTTATGTTGTTATGCATATTTGGTCTGATAGGATCTTATTCAAATTTTAGGTTATTTTATTATCATTTAAATATTTTTATTAGTATAATATATATCAAATTTCTTCAGTCAATTCATTTATATATTCATGCTTTAATGAATATTATGTTGAATGAATCACATCGTACCGTGGTGATGGTAAGTCGTACATACGCACGAGCGACAATATCATTCCCATAATTGTTGAATTGTATTGAATTGGATGGTGTAGAGTATCTTAGAATCAATATAATTTAATATTAATCATATATATATATATTAATTAATTAATTCCATCATTATACCCATCCATGTATGTTGGTGGTGAAAAACAGATTACACCATGGTGTGGACATGATAAGCCGTACATACACATGCGACGTGATTTCATTTTTCAGAGGATGGGTAGAAAAGAGAACAATGTTTGTTTCATAATAATAATAAACTATAATTATATAATTAATACTTTAGTTATTACTTTATAATGAAACACCTCATAAGGTGGAAGTATAAGAAGAAATAATTTTGAAATAATCAGTAAATGATATTACCTCTTCTTCGACGTACGTCCACTAAATCTTCCCTTAGAGAACTAGAGACAGTCTTTGATAAATAACATGACCTATAGAATTTCTCTATGGATGTTTAAATGGGAAATGGTCTTGGTATGGTAGATCTTTAATTCTCAAAATGAATTGAAGAGTTGAGGGAGGAATTTCCCTTTTATAATTGAGGCGAGAGGCACTTTTTGAATCCAAAAAAATATTAAATTATAATAAAATTAAAACCCACATAAAAAAAACAAAATGTACCAATTTATAAGATTATATGTTATAGGGTATTAATAACATAACTCAATAAATTTTACACATGTTTTTATGTCAATTGAATAATTATCATTTTAATTAACACTAAGTTATTCTATTTAATTATTTACTAGGGTAACAAATATTTCAATATTAAAAGGGATAAATATATACTTATTTGAATTAAATTAGACCATAAATGAATAATTTATCAAATTTTGGACCATATCACAATTATTCTGTATCTTAATTTTTTTTATGATTTTGTAATAACTTAAGAAAACGTTATTTTGAAAAATATCATTAGTGTCAATTTTGACAATATTTACTCATATATTTTTTTAAATATAAAAATAAGAAGTTAACATCGGTCAAAATATTTTATTATATCCTTATGGGGTAAATATAATATGTAAAAATAATCAAACATAATAATTATCCAAAAATTTATTTATAAAAATATTTTAATAACATATATTTGATCTCTTCATTAATAAAATAATTACTACCTCAATGTTGTGTATTTACTTAATATACTTATTTATTGAATAAAAATTAAATACAAAATAATATGAATAATATAAATACATTATATTTTATAAGAATACTTGAAGTCAATTTTATAATAGGAAAAACTAAACATTAAAATTGTTATGCTCTTTTAAAATATGATTGCATCAAATTAATCATCACTTTAATTATAAGAATATAAGCATCATAATGTCTTATATATGCCTTAAAATGAATAATATGATGAAAATTGGATGATTATGGTTGAGATATTTTCCAAAAATAGGGTTTTCTCAAGTGTTTGGGGCCTCTGAGGTTTATTAATATCTTAATAAAAATTCATTAATTTATTTCTTATTAATTAATTAATTATTTCATCATCGAAGTATAAGTCTTTAAGGTAATTATTTTTTTCCTAAAAATTAAAAAACAATTCATGGTAGAGGGAAAAAAATTTAAATTTAAATTTATATTTATAATCAAATTTATTTTTTTTATAACCTTATATTAAAATAATTTAATTATTAAAGTTTGAGTGACACATATTTCACTTTTCTTTAAATAAAACAAAATAAATGTCTTAATCTCATCCTAGTGGGTTATAATGGATAACACTTCTCCAAATTATTTTTTCGTAAAATTTATTATAATACTATTATACTAAGACAACTGTTTGAGTAATCTTATTATTTTTTCCCTTAATTATCAGATTTACCATTTTATCGTGATAATAAAATTTACCGAAGTTACTATCCATATTGTCAAAAAATAAAATAAATCCATTTACATAATATTAACCTAATTATTCAAAATATTGAATAAATTTTTCAAAATTCAACACACATAAGTTAAAATAATAAATTTAAAATGAATTCCATTTTTGAAACGAGAAAACATGTTTTAAAAGTTAAAATATTGGAAAAGATTGAAATGTATTTACATCTGAATTTAATGTAAAATTAATTCCAAGGACCTAAATTATATTAAATTGTAAAAACATATTATATTTATACTTTGAAACCGTTCAATACTATAATTTAACCATATAAATTATTTTAATGAAAAAGTTATTTTTAATTTAAATTTTGCATATTTTTACTATTCATCAAAACATGAAGGTTATCAGAAAAATATCAAAAATTAATCTAAAGTATTTTTTTTATCTCCCAATTCAATATAAAATGTTTATGTTGTAAAATTAATATTATTAATGTGTCAAAACATTAATTAAAAAGGGTTTATCCATTCAAAGGTTTAAAATTAGCCACAAAAATATGTTTTTGTAAATCAAACAGGGATTTATTCAAAATCTATGACTAAAATTCATTGGATGAATATAAAAAATATTTTATTAAGTATATAACACACATATATTTCATAAATTTCATTACCAAATGTAATTCATTTAAAAATAAAAGTATCTAATATATTTATATTTTTCATAAATAATTTATCGCTAATGAATTCACAATGCATATTCATAAGTTAGTTATAATTATTCTATATAACCTAACATCTAGGATATAATAGAAATTTTATGATAATGGCATCTCATAGTTTGTTTAAACTTATGATTTCATGAAAATAAAGCTACAGAAAAATAGAAATTATTTGATGAAAGTATTTCATATAGAGACCCCAGCCTTTTCACATAACATTACATGATTTTAAGCATAATTATACATTATATTACAATCCAATGATTGTAAAGTCTAGTGTATTGGAATACTATGTTTATAATCAAACATTATAAAAACATATTTTTATTTAAAATAAATAATGAGCTCATATATTTAATTCTTATCATACATCTGCATAGGATAACCTATGGATAACCTAAAGAAAGGGATGATCTAAAAGCCTAGAAAGGGAAAAACCATAAGAACAAAGCATTATCTTATGCGATAGAAGGCATGATATGAGGATATAAAAAGGAATGTAACATATATAATCATAACATATAATCATAGGATCATTTAAAAATAGAATCATTGAAATGTTGCAGAAACATAAAACATGAATTTAGTTAGAGTAAAGGGTAACCAACAAGACCGTTTCCTATAGTAGCATAAGCTAAGGTAAACCACTGAGACAGTTTTACATAACTTTTCATGATAATAATCTTTACCCAATGCATTGGAGTGCTATCTCGGCACAACTATATTACATTTCATGAATATTTTTTCAATATAAATAATCATAAATAATCAATATTACATAAACAAAAGGGTTACCCATTGAATGAATTGGGTACCATAATCATGACATAAAGCATAACCAGTGGGAATATCATGAAAGTGTCCATGATGAAAGGAATTATAACAAACAAGGACTTTTATATGGTAAAATAGGCATATACAATGATAATGTTTTTCAAACATATTTGACAACATGTAAGAATTGTTTTTGAGTTATTTTAGGATTAATACTTTTTTGTGTGGTTTTATAGAACATACTAGAGAGATTATAAAATAGAAAAGAAAAAAATATTTTATTTAAAACAAGATTTGAACCAAGAAAAATTTCATAATAAAAAAATTATTTTATAAAGATAGTGGAGTCCTAAAATAGTGGATAGTGTGAACTTGATTTTGGGTAAAAAATTTGGGATGTTCCCCTAACATGAGTTTGCTTATTGGGAAGTATCGATGATGGAATCACTCAAAAGAATTTATATACCCGAAATAGAATCAAGGATGGATATTTATACATGAATTTTTAGCATATAAAAATAATTTAAACTTTTTACATAATAATAAAATACAACTCAATTTGGAAGAAATGAATTATAGCCGTAACTGAAGGAATAAAAGCATTTTAGGTATAATTCCTTACGAATTATCAGCATGGTATCGAGTGTACTAATGCGGCATAAGGAGATATAAATGTATTTTTAATCTTTTATAAATCATGAGGAATGTATGGTGGTGTGTATAATCATACAACATGAATAGTAATTACACATATAATGGCATAACATAGAGGAAAATCTTGAATAAAATTGAAATAGAGAGGATCCATTACCTTATGTATGATGGTGATATTTTCTTGAACATAATGACATGAAAAATAAAATTAGGATCATTAATTAATAATTCAAGAACCTATTATATATTTAAAATAATTATTATAACCTTTTTTTAAGTTCATTTATTACCATTTTGATTGGCTCGGAGGTTCAATTTCATTGTTCTGGTCTCTTTGCTTGCTTGGTTTTAATGATCAGGTCATGTTCGGATAAACATGAATGGTGAAGGTGGTTGTCCATAATTGAAGATATATTTTATTATTGAGCAATAAAAATTTTATATGGTTGAAAATTTAATATATTTATTTCTTGGATTGAAGTTGAGTCTTTTTATAAAACATTAGTGACATCCTTTTGGGTTAATTGGTAGGTTTTGACCACAAAGATCACATTTTGTTTTATAAACCAAAACCATGTGTAAAAAAGAATATAGAACCATAGATTAGGAATAATACATATATTATGGAAGTTTAAACCATGAAAGTGGATTCATTACTAGAATTGAATATGGTAACAGAAATTGATAATCTGCCATCTTATACTGTGCTAAATTAACACATCTCAAACGGTGTTTTCATTTCATTAAAATAAAATATGGGAAAAGGAGAGAAGAAAATGAATTATTCCATTAGAATAATATAATTCCAGTATATTTATGTTACTAGAGTTATCATTCCATTTGGTTGAAGGGAGGTGAGGAATTAAAAAAAATAACTAAAAAGAAATAAATGAATTGGATAGAACAATTTACCTCCTGAGTTTACCTCCATTGAGAGCCTCTTAAGGGGAGAGGATTGTGTATTTTGATGAGACTAGGGTATTTTGGACGTGGGGAAGGAGCTTGGAAAGATATTTGAGGAGAATATTGGCAAGTCACACGGCCAGAGAGGAGTGAAGAGAAGAGGTAAGTATGGGCGTTATTTATAGTTTAGGGGAGGAGGGTTTTCATACTATTATAGTCATTAATTCATTTTTTCTTCAAACTACAATAAATAGTGAGTATTACATGAACTAGAATAGTATAAAATGCACTTGAGTTTGATATTTAAGTTTTTACAACACTAATTATTTCAGGAATTGTGAATTTAAATTATAATGTATTTATATGGGAAATTAATGTATTTTACTATTCACCAAAAATTCAAGTATTTCAGAAAACACCCAAAAACACACCATAACCATTTTTTGACGTTTTTAATGCAAAAATGAAATACATTTTTCGAAAATAATTTTTTAAATATGATTAATTTACTTTTCAATTAAAATCATAATTTATTAAAAAATATGTTTTAGTACATTTATTTACTTATTCCAAAATATAGGTATATAAAACATTCACAAAAATCTTATTTATATACTATCATTAGCTATGTTACTATTTATAAGGGTATTTAACTATTAATAAGAGTAACAATACTATTTATATGGGTATTTTACTAATAATCAATGATTAGGATTGCCTTATCAAACTACAAACATCTTATTGATCACAACTGTAAAGGTATGATTTTTCAAATTCCAAACACAGAAGTGTCAAAAGTATGTTTAAAGGTAACATAGTACATAGTAATTCATTGCGTATTAATTTAATCTGATTATATGACATATTTATAAGAAAATAATTTCTATATAAAAATATTGGGTCGTTAGGTTCTTCCCCCCATAAAAAATTTTTCCCTCAATATTTCTTATTATATTCTTGGACATAAACAGGTGCAGATACTTTTCCTCCATTGCCTCCACTAGTTCCCATTTTCCCTCTTCTTACTTATGATTTATCCATAGTAACTTGACCATGTGAGTAGTATTTTTACATAGAACATTATCTCTATGATCCATTATCTTGACTTGCTGCTCGTCATAAAAAAATAGCATCCTCCAATTGTACCACCTATGAAGAGAGTAAATGTAACGAACCAAAGTTTCATTAATGGAAAATCCCTCTTGATCCAGTTAAATGTCTATTTATGATAAATGTTTTTATAAGATGTCAACCTATTTGGTTTTATGATAAGAGTTGTGACCATTACTTTTATAGCTGTTGAACAGTGATCACATGATTAGTATAAATATAAGGCTTTAACGAACCCAATTTTTACTCAGACAAAGGAAGCGATGGCCTTATCCAGTAGAATTTCCCCATACGAAGCCCATTTGTCAAAGCTCGGAAAAGATGTGGCATCCTTGGGCTTCTCCCTTGAACAAACCCAAGATGAACTTCATTATGTCAAGATAGAATGTGACCGTCTACGGGAAAAGTGGAAGTTGATAGATATTACCACTTGAGCAATGTTATCCGAGCCACCCTAAGAGTCTGTCACCATCGCACACATTACCCTTAGGTCTTATGTGGCTGTTTTAAGGGGTTATGTAACAACTAAGTAGTACTATGTTCATGTACATTATTTTTTTTGTATATAATAATGAATATAATTTCTAGTCATTTTCTATACATTGTAAATAATTTTTAAAGTACAAATGATGTTTTTATTTATTATTTAATTAAGAAATATATTTTATTAAATTATGGGATTTTTTTAAAAAATAATATTTTAATAAAACAATTATATTATTATTAAATTAATTTTTATTAAATATAAATGATCTTATAATTTTATGAATGCAATTAAAATTTTTATTAAGGTTTGAAAGCCATTTCTGTCAAAACCAGTGAATTTTAGATAAATGTCGGTTTTCATTTTAAATGTAAAAATTAACATATTTAGAAATATTTTTAGGTAAAATAAATGTCATTTCTGGAATCAGGACGTCGAAATTATCCAACGGTGAATTTTTGATAATTTTCTGAGATAGTCAAATGTTTGGGTAAAAATTAAATACCATTTAAATATATAATGTGTTTTATGACATCATAATGACCCAATGGTGATGTAATAAAATACCATAATCCTTATGATCGACCAATATATGTTTTATCATTAAAATAATGAGGTTTTGGGTTTGTTTGACTTACTTTTCAAAGCATTAATGAACCCCACAAGACATATTCAACACTTTGCCTTTTTAAATTAATTTCCATAGGATTGTGACTCACCTCCAAATAAGCAACCCTAATATTTTAATAATTTAGGACCTTGGCCTTGTAAAATATTGTTACCCTCTTTTCTTTTCCCAGAAACCATGGGCAAAAACCATGGGATGGTTTGTGGTTTGGATTAATTTAATATAAGGGGTCCCAAACCTAAATAATAAATAATTCTCTCACCTTTCCTATATAAACCCACCCAATCTCCCACATCCTCCTCACTAAAATCCCTTGGAGTTAGTCCAACCTCTACCCTACTCTCTCTAGAATCCTCCCAAGGTGCCCCAAGCTCCCAAGAAGCCTCTCACAAGCCTCTCTCTAGCCTTTGTAAGCACACTTCCAAGTAAGGGTTTTTTCTTCCTTTCTCATTTTTGTCAATTTTCATTAAGTTGTTTTGCCCTTTTAATTTCAATTATGAATGTTGGGGTATGGTTTCATACCTCCCCCATACTTCCATCTTATTGTTTTAATGATGGTATACCCATTTATCTCTCATAAAATGCCTCCAATGTACACCCGTTACTATGCCGAAATTCCGAAAGGAACTTCTCTCTCCTCTTTTATATTCAAGCAATACTTTTGTATCATGAATCTAAATTCCATTAAAATTGTTGGTACATGTACCTATATGACCTAATTACTGTCCATTACATGTAAATATGATGAGGAACACTTTTCTATCTCATCAACCTTTTTTATGAATTCTTATGTCACGCTGTTATGCTGCCGAAATCGCACCAATTTTCTAAGCCAATGTCATTGTGTAGTGAATACCATGCCCATTTCTCCATCAAGGGTATTCAAATTTATGCACATTTACTTATTGATTGTAAAGTTTCATGTATTAATTCCACATTCCTTTATCGTGGAATAAATGATTATGTTATATGAATCCATGTTTTATGATCCATGTGGCACACTTATGCATGAAATGAAATTTTTATGAAGGGTGCGCCCTTATAGCGCTCCAATTCATTGGGTAAAGTATAGTATCATGATACGTCATGTGCAATGAGTGTTGACTCATGCTAATTCAAGTGCAACGAGGTTTTACTCGTGCTTCATGTGCAATGAGGGTTTACTCATGCTTCATGTGCAATGAGCCACAGCTCATGCTAATTAAATGTTAAGTGTTGTTGCCACATTTCCATGTTATGATTATCATGCTTTATCATGCCTTTATGTTCATGTTTCTTTTATGCTCTATTGATATGCCTATTGTCTGACATGTATTGTACTCCTCATGTTATTCCATGTGTACTCCCTTACTGGTCATTATATCTCACCCTTTTCTTATGCATGTCCTCAAGATATCCCATGCAATACTAAGTACGAGGGAATATAGTGGTCATGTAAAGGACTTTTTCAATAAAGATGTTGTATTTCATGTTTTAAGTTTTTATGTAATGATCCTAAGCCCCAAAGACACTAAACCTTTCAATCTTCTTTGTTGTATCAAGTGAAGTTTTATGTAATGAATCATGTTTAAGTTGTAATAAAAAGTAGGGTTTTCATAGTTGGTATCGGAGGATAGGTTTAGTTATTTTTGGGATTAGGAAAACCCTAGTAAAGCTCTAGATACAAGACTAAGTATAATAAAAAAATCCCTAAGATTTGGTAAATACTAAGTAAGTGGTTTATCAAATAAATACATCCCTTTATGGATATGAGTAGGTAGAGGCGGCTCTGGCACAGATGTATCCTAGGGGTAAAACCCGAAAACACCGCTTTGAGCTAGACTCGAAAAGGAACTGGTGCACGACAATGGGCCTTTCTGCACTCTTGGTTACGACACTCCCGAGGGATATGTTTTGATAAATTCACAATCTTGGTATGAACCCTTATTATGGAAAAAATTCCCCTAAGAAAATATGTTAGAATGTAGATCATGAAAATCCTAGATTGAATCTTATAGAATCATGAGTTAAAGAAATTAAAGTTTATTTATAAGTCATCAACTTTTGTCTTCGGATTACCCTTTATGTGTTACCCCTAACTTTCCTTTTCTTCCAGCCAATGGCCAGTAATAGGAGGACTCGGGCTAAAAACCATTGTGAAGATTAGTGTGATGATTATACTAATGAGATTCTCAATCCAATGGGAGCGGGAATCGCAAACTTTTTCACACTTATCTCTCAGCTAACACATGTTTTGAATAGAAAAACGGGTCAAGAGGAACGTTCAACCCCCCCCCCCCAAGAAAGAACAAGATTCTATCGAGAGCTTCATGAGATCAAGGCCTCCTACTTTTAGTGGATCACCTGATCCCACGACCGTTGAACAATGGATCAACTCCATTGAAAAGATCTTCTCCATCCTTCAATGTTCTGAACAAGAGAAGTTTCTCCCGGAGGCTTATTGTATGGAGTGTGAATCCGATCAATGGTGGAGGTTGATAAAAAATACGAAGCCTGGGGAGGAGATCGATTCTTTGGAATGGTAGTAATTTCAGAAGATGTTTTTCGATAAATATTTTATGTGCACCCTTCGTCATAAGATGGAAAGGGACTTCCTTTACCTCAAGCAAAAATATGAAGAATATGTTGGAGCATGTGAGGAAAACTTCACAAGGCTTTCACGATATGCTTCTGGCTTCTTTGTTACCCCCAAATGCAAGGTTGACCGCTTCTTTGGTGGGCTGAAGTCTAGCTTGCGGAAAGCATTAGAGATCCGTGACGTCAATAGCTATGAGGAAATTCTCCGATGTGCCCTCAAGGTCGAAATGGAGATCGGAGAATCATAGGGGTATCATGGGGACAAGAAGTGTAAGGTAGATTTCAATACTGGTGTTCCGATGGATAAATCCAACGGTGCTAAGATGTTCAAGCACCCCACTTGCCAAAAGTGCGGAAAGAAGTACCCTAGAAATTTCCTTAAGGGGACGATAAAATGCTTCAGGTGTGGAAGAGAAGGGAACATAGCTATTAACTGTCAGCAAGAAGGACCCACAGCTGTGATAGAGGAGAGGAACGCTCCGTTCGAACCTCAACGCATTGTTCAATGCTACAAATGCAAAGAACCGGGTCATTTTGAAAATCCGTGCCCTAATCCAAGGGTCATCGGAGGCAACCAACAACCTCCAAGACAGCAAGGAAGAACTTTTGTCATCACTTCTGATGAAGTTAACCCCGACAACGAAGTGGTGATAGGTATGCTAGTTATTCATTCAAGAATAGCGAATGTACTTTTTGATTCAGGTTCTATGGATTCTTTTATATCTCGAAAGTTTAGTAGAACAATCCTAGCACCACCACGAATCATGGAAGAAAAGATGTCTATGAGTACGGAAAATGGGGCAATCATTGAATCCCTTGAATATATGTCCTCCCCTGTTATAATCTATGGATTGAAGTTCCCGGAGAACCTCGTCATACTCCCTTTGGTGGAGTTTGATGCAATTCTTGGCATGGATTTGATTTCCTTATATAGAGCCAACATAAATTGTCGGGAGAGGGAAATCACACTCCATATGGAGAATCGGCCCCCCGATTCTTTACAAGTGTCAGGAGGAAGATGAATCTCCTTTAGCTCCATCATCTCAAACATGGATATTAATGCCCTATGAGCACGTGTATCTGGCTCAGATGATTGAGTCCAAAGAAGAAACCATCCTTCATGAAATGCCTATTGTGAGGGAATTTAGAGAAGTGTTTCCCGAGGAACTGCCTGGTCTTCCTCCAAGAAGAGATGTTGAGTTCTCAATTGAACTTATACCTGGGGTGCTAACAATATCCAAGACTCCATATAGAATGGATGTTGTTGATATTGAAGAGCTGAAGAAACAACTACAGGAGAATCTAGATAAATTTTTATACTCCCAAGTGCTTCACCATGGGGTGCACTAGTCCTCTTCGTCAAGAAGAAGGATGGGTCAATGCTGCTCTGCATCGATTATCGTGAAGATAACAAAATCACGATAAAGAACAAGTATCCACTCCCTTGAATTGATGACTTGTTCGATCAGTTGCGTGGAGCACAATACTTCTCCAAGGTGGACTTTCGGTCAGGATATTATCAAGTAAGGGTGAAGAAGGAAGATATCACCAAGACTGCTTTTCTTACAAGGTACGAGCACTATGAATTCATAGTAATGCCTTTCGGACTCACCAATGCTCCAGAAATATTCATTGAATTGATGAATAGAGTCTTTAGAGATTACCTTGACAAATATGTGCTAGTCTTTATAGATGATGTTCTAATATACTCCAAAACCAAGGAGGATCATGAGGATCATTTAAGAACTGTACTAGAGACTTTGCGCAAGGAGAAGATCTATGAAAAGTACAGAAAGTGTGAGTTATTATTGAAGGAGGTCTCATTCTTGGGCCATATCATCACAATCAATGGGATATCTATCGAACCCTCCAAAACAGATGCAATTGAGGGATGGCCAAGACCAACACCAGTAACGGATATCCGTAGCTTCTTGGGGTTAGCTGGATATTATCGATGATTTGTGAGAAATTTCTCATGATTGTCCAACCCTCTTACCAAGATAACTCGAAAGGGAGTAAAGTTTTCTTGGAGTGATGAATGTGAAGAAATATTCAAGGAGTTGAAAAAGAGGCTTATCACTACACCCGTGCTCACTTTACCCACAAGTGGGGAGATTTTTGTGGTATTCAGTGATGCTTCGAAAAAGGGCTTAAGATGTGTGCTGATGCAGAATGATAAAGTGACATCCTATGCCTCAAGGTAGTTGAAACTCCTTGAGCGAAACTATCCAACCCATGATCTAGAGTTGGCGGCTGTCATCTTTGCCCTGAAAATCTGGCGGCATTATCTCTATGGAAAGAAATGTGAGATATATACTGACCACAAGAGTCTTAAATATATATTCACACAGAAAGATCTTAATATGCGCCAGAGAATATGGATAGAGCACATCAAGGATTATGACTGTTCAATACATTACCACCCTGGGAAAGCGAACAAGGTGGCGAATGCCCTAAATAGAAAGGATCCAGTGATTCTATCAATGATGAGAATTGAGAAGGATCCAATCTTCTTAGACTTGATGAAGATGGATGTGGGAATCATAAAGAAGGGAACATCATCAATCCTTTCACAAATGATTGCTCAACCATATCTTTTGGAAAGGATAAATGATGCTCAATAGGATTATGTGGGAATTGAAGAAAAAGTGGAAACTATCAAAAAGAAAAAATCCTCGGAGTTTAATGTTAATGGAGAAGGAATTGTGCTGTTTAGGAAAATAATATGTGTTCCATCAAGTCCAGAGCTGAAGAAGGAACTTTTGGAAGATGCACATAGTTCAAATTTCTCTATTCACCTAGGGAGCACAAAGATGTATCGAGGTCTCCGAGAAAACTTTTGATGGGATAATATGAAGATGGAGATCGCCGAATATACATCAAAGTGCCTGGTGTGTCAGCAAGTGAAGCCGGAGAGGTAGAAGTCTAAGGGGATGATGCAACCATTGCCCATACCAGAATGGAAATGGGATAACATCACCATGGACTTTGTCACTGGACATCCAAAGACATCCAAAGGCAACAATGGAATCTGGGTTCTTTTGGATCATCTTACAAAGACTGCACACTTCATGTCTATTCAGGAGGATTTCTCTTTGGATCAACTGGCATGGATATATATCAGGGAAGTGGTAAGGTTGCATGGAGTACCAATATATATTGTGTCTGACCGAGATCCAAGATTCACCCCTACGTTTTGGAAGAGTCTTCAACATGCTGTGAATACTGAACTGAACTTCAGTACGGCCTATCATCCTCAAACTGATGGCCAATCCGAGCGGACTATCCAAACACTTGAGGATATGTTGAGAGCAGGCTCAATGGACTTTAAAGGAGGATGGGATCAACATCTTCCTCTGGTTTAGTTCTCTTATAATAACAGTTTCCACTTGAGCATCCAAATGGCACCATATGAAGCCCTTTATGGGAAACGGTGCGAAACACCTACATGTTGGGATGAGGTTGGTGAACGTAAGCTACATAGACCAAAAATGGTTGAAGAAATGGTAGAGAAGGTGAAAACCATTCAGCAGCATATCAAGGAAGCCCTGAGTCGACAGAAGAGTTATGAAGATAATCGTCGACGAGACCTTGAGTTTAAAGTTGGAGACATGGTGTTTTTATGCATATCTCCGTGGAAGAAGGTCATGAGGTTTGGAAAGAAAGGGAAGTTAAGTCCAAGGTAAATCAACCCCTTCGATATTCTTGATCATGTTGGGGCTTTGGCCTATCAAATAGCACTTCCACCAACTATGGCCAAGGTGAATGATGTCTTTCATGTATCCCTCTTAAGGATGTACATACCGGACCCTTCACATGTACTCTCTTCCAAGGTGGTACAATTGGAAGATGATCTTTTTTATGAGGAGCAACCAGTGAAGATCTTAGATAGTAGAGAAAAAGTTCTATGAAATAAGACAGTACCCCTCGTCAAGGTGTTGTGGAGAAACCACAAGTCTGAAGAAACAAATTTGGGGTCGGAGGATATGATGAAGCTGAGTTACCCACATTTGTTTTAGTGTGGGAAAAGGAAAATTTCAAGGGTGAAATTTCGTAAGGGGGGAATATTGTAATGACCCAAAGCTTCATTAATGGAAAATCCCTCTTGATCCAGTTAAATGTCTATTTATGAAAAATGTTTTTATAAGATGTAAACCTCTTTGGTTTTATGATAAGAGTTGTGACCGTTACTTTTATAGTCGTTGAACAGTGATCACATGATTAGTATAAATATAAGGCTTTAACGAACCCAATTTTTACTCAGACAAAGGAAGCGATGGCCCCATCCAGTAGAATTTCCCCATACAAAGCCCATTTGTCAGAGCTCGGAAAAGAGGTGGCATACTTGGGCTTTGCCCTTGACCAAGCCCAAGCTGCGCTTCATTATTTCAAGCTCAAATGTGACCGTCTACGGGAAAAGTGGACGTTGATAGAGATTACCACTCGAGCGATGTTATCTGAGCTTCCCCAAGAGTCTGTCACCATCGCACACCTTACCCTTAGGTATTATGTCACTGTTTTAAGGGGTTATGTAAAAAATAAGTAGTACTATGTTCATGTACATTATTTTTTTGTATATAATAATGAATATAATTTCTATTCATTTTTGATACATTGTAAATAGTTTTTAAATTACAAATGGTGTTTTTAGTTATTATTTAATTAAGAAATCTATTTTATTAAATTAACGGATTTTTGAATTAAATAATATTTTAATAAAATAATAATATTATTATTAAATTAGTTTTTATTAAATATGAATGATCTTATAATTTTATGAATGCAATTAAATTTTTTATTAAGGTTTGAAATCCATCTCTGTCAAAACCCATGAATTTTCTATAAATGTCGGTTTTCAATTTAATAGTGAAAACTCACATATTTATAAATTTTGTTAGATAAAATAAATGTCATTTCGAGAATCAGGACGTCGAAATTATCCAACGGTGAATTTTTCATAATTTTCTGAGACAGTCAAATTTTTGGGTAAAAATTAAATACCATTTAAATATATAATGTGTTTTATGACATCATAATGACCCAATGATGATGGAAAAAAAAAACCATAATCCTTATGTTCGGCCAATATATGTTTTATCATTAAAATATTGAGGTTTTTGGTTTGTTTGACTTACTTTTCAAAGCATTAATGAACCCCTCAAGACATATTCAACACTTTGCCTTTTAAATTAATTTCCATGGGAGTGTGACTCATCTCCACATAAGCAACCCTAATATTTTAATAAGTTCGGACCTTGGCCTTGTAAAATATTGTTTTCAAATTTTTTTTCTAGAAACCATGGGAAAAACCATGGGATGGTTTGTGCTTTGGATTAATTTAATATAAGGTGTCCCAAACTTAAATAATAATGAATTCTCTCACCTTTCTTACAAAAAACCACCCAAGATCCCACTTCATCCTCACTAAAATCCCTTGGAGTTCGTCCAACCTTCGGCCTACTCTCTCTAGAATCCTCCCAAGGTGCCCCATGCTCCCAAGAAGCCTCTCACATGCCTCTCTCTAGCCTTTGGAAGCACACTTCCAAGTAAGGGTTTTTTCTTCCTTTTTTATTTTTGTCAATTTTCTTTAAGTTGTTTTGTCCTTTTAATTTCAATTATGAATGTTGGGGTATGGTTTCGAACCTCCCCCATACTTCCTTATAATTTTTTGAATGATGAGAGACCCCTTTATCTCTCATTAAATGCCTCCCATGTACACCCGTTACTATGCCGAAATTCCGAAAGGAACTTCTCTCTCATCTTTTATATTCAAACAATACTTTTGTATCATGTATCTAAATTCCATTACAATTGTTGGGACATGTACCTATATGACCTCCTTACTGTCCATTCCATGTAAATATGATGAGGAACCCCTTTCTCTTTCATCATCCTTTTTATGAATTCTTATGTCACACTGTTACGCTGCCGAAATCGCACCGATTTTCTAAGCCAATGTCATTGTGTAGTGAATACCATTCCCATTTCTCCATCAAGGCTATTCAACTTTATGAACATTTACTTATTTATTTTAAAGTTTCATGTATTAATTCCATATTCCTTTATCGTGGAATAAATTATTATGTTTTATGAATCCATGTTTTATGATCCATGTGGCACACTAATGCATGAAATGAAATGTTTAAGAAGGGTACGCCCTTATAGCACTTCAATGCATTGGGTAAAGTATAGTATCATGATACATCATGTTCAATGAGTGTTGACTCGTGCTAATTCCAGTGCAAAGAGAGTTTACTCGTGCTTCATGTGCAATGAGGGTTTACTCATGCTCCATGTCCAATGAGCCACGACTCATGCTAATTCAATGATAACTGTTGTTTCCACATTTCCATGTTATGATTATCATGATTTATCATGCCTTTATGTTCATGTTTCTTTTATGCTCTATTGATATGACTATTGTCTAACATGTATTGTACTCCTCATGTTATTACATGTGTACTCCCTTAGTGAGCCTTATAGCTCACCCTTTTCTTATGCATGTCCTCAGGTTATCCCATGAAATGCTAAGTACGAGGAAATGTAGTGGTCTTGTAAAAGATGTTTTCAGTAAAGATGTTGTATTTAATGTTTTCTGTTTTTATGTAATGATCCTAATCCCCAAAGACACTAAACCTCTCGATCTTCTTTGTTGTATCAAGTGAAGTTTTATGTAATGAATCATGTTTAAGTTGTAATAAAAAGAAGGGTTTTCATAGTAAATGTGAAGGATCTAGTATGTACTTCCTTATGAGGGATACAAAAAAAGACATTGTGTACATTGGACATGGTAGGTGGAAGTTCTAGTTGATAAGACACATCTCCGGTTTGATCAAGAATCCCAAATAATCCGATGAACCTAGGACTGTGCTTCCATTTCTCCCCAAACCTCCTTACCTTCTTCATTGGAGATACACAAAGAAATATCATGTCTCCAAATTTGAACTCAAGGTCTCAATGATGATTTTCTGCATAACTATTCTATTGACATAAGCTGCATTGATATACTTCTGAATGGTATTTAACTTCTCCACCATTTCTTCGACCATTTTAGGTCCTAAAAAATTACGCTCACCAACTTCATCCCAACACATTAGTGTTATGAAATTTTTACCATAAAGGGATTTATATGGTGCAATTTAGATGATGGAGTGGAAACTATTGTGGTAAGAAAATTAAACCAATGGAAGATGTTGGTCCCATCCTCCATTGATGTCCATAGAACATTTTCTCTACATATCATCCAGTGTCTGAATAGTTTGCTCAGATTGGCCACAAGTTTGACGATGATAGGCCATACTAAAGTTCAGTTTTGTTTTTAGTGAATGTTGGAGACTTTTCACAATCATTGAGGTAAATCAGGGATATCGATTAGATACCTTAGATAGTGGTACTTCATGCATACTTACCACTTCATTGATATATAACCATGAAATATGATCTCATGAGAAGTCCTCTCATATTGCGATAAAGTGAGCTGTCATTGTAAGACAATATACAATGACCTGTTTAACATTGTTTCCTCTGGATGTCCTTGGATGTCCAGTGAAAAATTCCATGGTAATGTTCGTCCACTTCCAGGTTGGTATGGTTGTGGATGCATCATCTCCTTATAATTTTTCCTCCGAGCCTTCACTTGCTAACATACCAGGCAAATTGATGTATATTCCGTAATCTACCTTTTCATGTTGTCCCAACAAAGGTTCTCTCAGAGATCTCGATACATCTTTCTATTCCTTGGGTTGATATATAAGGTTGAGCTATATGGGTCATTCAAAATCTCCATCTTTATCGATAGATTGGATGGTTCACATAGTCATGATCTAAATCAAACAACTCCTTCCTCATCAATCATGAACTTTGGGGATTTCTCATTTCAGATAGCTTCCACCCGTTATAGAATTTATTGATCTTTTATTTGATCATCCTTTATTTTCACCATGAGGGATAATTCAGAAATCATTTTAGAAAGGATTGATGATGTTCTTCCTTTAATTATTCCCATGTCCATCCTCTGCAAATCTAAGAAGATTAGATCCTTTTCAATTCTCATCACTGATAAAGATGTAGGGTCCTTTCAACTTAGAGCATCTTCCACCTTATTTTCCTTAGTGGTATGGAAGTGGATTGAGTAGATATAATCATTAATGAGCTCTATTCATCTTCACTTTCACATATTAAGCTCTGTTTGTGTGAATATATATTTGATACTCTTGTGGTAAGTATATATCTCACAATTCTCCCCATAGAGATAATGTCTACAGATTTTCAATGCAAATATCACCACCACCAACTCCAGATCATGCGTAAGATAGTTTTTCTCATGGATTTTCATCTGTCTTGAGGCATATGGTATTACTTTATCATTTTTCATCCACACACACGCTAAGCTCTTATTTGAATCATCACTGTACACCAAAAATAATTCTCCCCTTGTTGGGAGTGTGAATATTGGCGCAGTGATTAGCCACTTTTTCAACTCTATAAAACAGTGTTAAAATTATTTGGTCCAGACAACCATTACTCCCTTCCATGCCATCTTGGTCATCTAGTTTGAAAACAATGAAAAGTTATTCAAAAATCATTGATAATACCCACATGAACACAGAGTGATGTGGATCTCCATTACATATGTTGGTTTGGGCCACTGTTCACTTTCCTTTGTATTTTAAGGGTCCATAGATATCCCAATTCTAGAGATAATATGCCCCGATAATGACACATCTTCCACCCAGAAATCCCATTTACTGTACTTTACATACATCTTATCCCATCAAATAGTTTTTAACACATTATTCATATTCTCCTCATATTCCTCCTTGCTATTGGAGTATATTATAATATCCTTTGTAAAGACTACCCATTTTTTTTCCAGGTAGTATCTAAAGACTATATTCATTAAGTCCATGAATATTGATGGAGTATTAGTGAGTTCGAAGGGAATAGAGATGAACCCATAGTTTCCATACCTCGTTTAAAGGTGGTCTTGGGAATATCTTCCTTCCTCTCCTTTAATTACTGACATACAGATTGATGTTCCACCTTAGAGAAATAATTGGCCCCACAAAGCAGATCAAACAATTCATCTATCCAGGGCATGAGATTTTTGATCTTTATATATATTTTATTAAGCTAATGATAATCAGTGAAGAGGCTCATTTATCCATCCATAATCATGATCAAGAGGACTGGTTCTCCCCATGGTGAAGCACTCTGGAATATAAAACCCTTCGGTAGATTCTCTTAAAACTACTTATTTAACTCTTCTTGATCTCAGATGGACATTCAATAAGGTTTCATTGATATAGACAGAGACTAGGAATAATTTCAATTGATAACTCAATCTCTTGATCATGAGGGAGACCAAGAAACTCTTCTATGAATACATCGGTGTAATCCTCTCATGATGGGCATGTCTTCAAGCATGATTCTCTTCTTTTTATCAATCATTTTAGCTAGATAAGCTTTCTTATAAGGAAAATATATCTTCACTTGAGAGGATAATTCTAAAGGAGATTCAACTTCCTTCATAAACATGTAAGGAATTGGAGTATTCTTTGAGAAGTGAAGGGCGATATCCCTTTCCTAGTAGTTGATGTTTCCTTTGTATAAATATTTCCAATCTATGCCCAAGATAACGTCTAACTCAACTAAAAAAAGTATGATGAGATTTTCTAGGAGGTTTAGTAAAAAAACATTAACCGATGAGGAGTTATAAACCATGGATGAAAAAATTTACCCATTCAATGTTCTCACAGATAACATTGACTCCAAAATTTGAGGTGGGGTTAGAATAGTTCTAGAAAACATGAATGTTATTAAAGAATGTGTAGAACTAGAATAAAATAGTACATTTTCTATTCTAGAATGAATATATAGTGTACTTATCACCACATAATTTTCCGACTCCACCTCAGTAGTATTGACTTTATAATACCTTTATTGTTTCCATGGAGTCTCCAATATCCATATCAACCTTGAGGGAACAATGAAAAATCTCTTCATAAATGCCGATGCCTCGAATCACCAACTCTTTTCACAAACTCAACATTATTCCTCTAAAGAAGCGATCTACATTAATTTCGGTGTTCATGACAGAGCCAGAGGCGTACCTTTAAAGCCTTGTAACGTTTTCTTCATATAACCCAATGGAATAATCTTCCTTATTCTTGTGTTTGAGGAAATCTCATTCCATCCTGAGATAAAGGTTTTGATAAAAATATTTATTGCAAAACATCTTCTTGAATTCCACTCAATATAAGGAATAAATTTCTTCTTAGGACATTATATTCAGGATCAGTGTCCACCACGGATCATATTCCCCATCAAAATGATAGACCACTAGTACAAAATTATCTTCTTCCAAGCACTGGGGGATGGATAATATCTTTTCAATGGAGTTAATCCATAGTTTAACTAGGAGGGGATTAGAATATCTACTAAACATGGGAGGCCTTTTCCATATGAATTATTCTACCAAAACATTTTATTTTCATTGGATGAGGAGGGTTTCCCACATTATTCATGTTATTATTAATAACTTTATCATGCTGAGAAAGTACTGTCATGAAGTTATGAGAACCTATTCCAATCATATCAGGCATATCATTAGTGGAATATTCACATTTCCTATCACATTAATTATTGGAACATGTTCTTACATTTACCATTATTTACTAAGAATAAGAATGTACAATTAGAGGGCTTATATACTTATTTTTTGAACATAAAAATGAGGCTTTTGAACATAAGAGTATACAGTTATAGAGGATATGTACATCCTAACCTGTGATTATTTTTATTTAAATCTAGGTTATCTTCGATCTATTTCATAACATATATTATTATTAGATTATTTATTCAATTAATAATTGTTTGTACTAATCACATTAATTGACCAAATCATATACCCTATGAGTGTCAAAATCATGGTGGAGCAGTGCACATTGTCATATACAAGGATACCCTGGGTGAAGCCCGAAACTCCATATCAGAGTTTTCACTCTTATGAACATCTATGCCAGAGCTACATCTACCTATTTGTATCCAGAAAAGGACATATTTTCTTTATAATCCACTTAATCTTTACATATAAAAATTTTTGTATGATTTCTTAAATATTGTATTATCATTAAGGTTATTACTAAAGTTCTCAATTCCTAATATCCAAAAATAACTAACCATCCTTTGATACCAACTAAAGTGAACCAAGACATTTTATATAACAATACATGATTTTAATCATAATTATACATCAGAGTACAAACCAAGGATAATAAAGTCTAGTATCTTGGAAGACTAGGTACACAATCAAACATTATAAATTTTTTTTTATTTAAACTCCATAATGACCTCCAATATTCAATTGGCCTTATACATATTCTTAGGATAACCTAGGGATAATGAGAAAAAATGGATGACCTAAAATCATAGTAAGGGAAACCCCATAAGAACAAAGCATTAACACATGGGATAAAAAGCATGATATGATGATATAAAAAGTAATGTAATAGTTGGAATCATAAAATACAAATAAGGGAGCATTTAAACCTGGAATCATATAAATTTTGAAGAAACATAAAACAATAATTTAGTATGATTCAAGGCGAAGTTTAAATACCGTTTCCCATTGTAGCACAAGCCAAGACAAACCGCCAAAACCATTGCACATATTTTCACAAGATATGGCTAGCCGCCAAGACCGTCACACATAATGTCTCATGAGACTCAAAGATACCTAATTAATTTGAGTGATATTTGGGTGCACCCATCTTACATTTCATGAATATTTTTCCACCTAAGTAATAATTAATAATCAATCTTACATAAATATAAAGTTTACTTATGGAAGGAATTGGGAACCATAATCACAACATAAAGGATAACCAATAACCATATCATGAATTATTCCATGAATAAATGAATTAGAACATAAATGGACGTTTATAAGGTTAAATATGCATATATAATTGTATGTGATATCAAAAATTAGTGACAACATGTAATAAATGTATATTAGGAATTTTAGTATTAAAACATTTTGGTACTTTTTTATAGAAAATAAGATAGAGATTATAAAGTAGAAATGAAAAAAACATTATATAAAACCATAAGTGAACAAAGATAGTTTTTATTATAAGGGTAGTGATTTTATAAAGACAATGGTTGAAAAAATAGAAGAGAGAGTTTATGTTGGGAAAAAATTTGGGAAGTTCCTTTAAAAGGAGTTTGCTTATTGAGAAGTATCGAGGAAGGAATCACTTAAAAGCATGTATATCTATAAAAGGGAATGGGGGATGGATATTGAAACATGAGTTTGGAGCATATAAAAATCATTTAGAAGTTTTACATAAAATGAACAGACAACTTCATTTGGGTAAAAAGAAAGATAGAGCAACCGGAAGGAATAAAGATGCTTCAGGTTAAATTCCTTATGGATTATCTACATGATATTTTATAATATTTTATAATATTTTACACATAAAGGGTAATAATATTGAGGATAATCATGAATAAAAGTGAAAATGAGAGGATCCCTTACCTTAAGTATGATGGTGATCGTTTCAGGATCTTAATATCCTAAAAAATAAAATTAGGTACATTAATTAAAAATTTATGAACATATAATTTTTTTAAAATATTTATTATAACTTTTTTATGTTCATTTATAACCATTTTGATCAGGTTTGAGGTTCAATTTCATTGTTCCGGTCAGTTTTCTTTCATGGTTTTAATTATTGGTTTATATTCAGATAAAAATATATGATTAATGTGGTTGCCTAGAATTAAAGTTATATTTTATTATTGAATATTAAAAATTTTACATAGATTAAAATTTAATTTGGTTACTTTTAGTCATGTTTAATTATTTTATAAAACTTTAGTGACATCTTTTTAGGTAAATTGATAGTTTTTGACCACAAAGAACAAATTTCGTTTTATTAATGAAAACCATGTGCACAAAAACATTCTATAACCAAAGATGAGGAATAATAAATATATTATTGTCTGGTTCAATCATAAAAACGTTTTCATGACCATAAATGAATATGGTAATGGAAATTGATAACTTGTCGTCCCGGATTGTGCAAAATTAACACATCTCAAATGGTGTTTTCATTTCTTTCAAATAAAAGAGAGGGAAAGAAGAAAATATAATAGATTATACCATTATCATAATAGAATTATATTAAATGAATTTTAATGGAGTTATCATATTATTTGGGTGAAGGGAGGTGATGGAAGAATCAAGAAAAGAAAAGAACTTAAAAGAAATAAAAGTATTGGAAAGAAGAACTTACCTCTTGAGTTTACATCCTTTGAGGGCCTCTTAAGGGGAGATGATTTGGTATTTTCAAGAGACTAGGTGTTGTTGGATGTGGGGGTGGAGCTTGAGAATATATTTGGGTAGAATATTTTCCAGGCACTAGGCTTGATAGAAATGAAGAGAAGAGGTAAGGAAGGGTGGTATTTATAGTTGAGGGGAGGAGGGTTTTTATAATATTATAGTCATTAATTTTTTATTTCTTCCCAAGACAAGAAACAGTGAGTATTCCATGACTTAGAATAGTATTAAATTCATGTGAGTTTGAGATTTTGTTTCTTACATCACTTCAGATTTTAATAATAGTGGATTTAAATTATAATGTATTTATACCATAAATGAGTGTATTTTACAATTCACCAAAAATTCAAGTATTTTAGAAAAATCCAAAAATATTCAAACTAACCATTTTTTATGTATAGAATCCAAAGATAAAATCCACTTTTCAAAAATAATTTTCTAAATATGATTAATTTAATATTAATTTAATATCATAATTTATTAAAAAACCATTTTTAAAACATTAATTTACTTATTACAAAATATAGGTATTTCATACATTCACTTGAATCTTATTTTTATACTATCATAAGCTAGGGTACTATTCATTAGGGTATTTACCTATTCATAAGGGTAACATTAATATTTATAATGCTATTTTACTATTCATCAAAAAAATTTTTTTTTTCGGACTCCAAACATTTTACTGATCACAACTATTTATGTTAGATTTTTGAAATTCCAAACACAGAAGTGTAAAAATTACTTTAAAAGGCCATATAGTACTTAGTAGTTCATTTTTTTGTGATTTCATGCAATTATATGAAATATTTATAAGAACATAATTTACATAGAAAAACATTGGGTCGTTACATTTCATAAAAACATCCTGGTGTAACAATCCAACATGCTATGTCAGTCATAGGATTTATTTTGGTCTTATCTATTTACACATAGAGTGGAGCAGCGATACACGACCAGAAATAAGATCTGAATTAAACCTAGTGTACCACATCCAGACATGTGTGGTAGTTTATTAATCAATTATAAAACCTATGTCTACTTCATTGAGACTTATAATTATGCATGTGAGTAGTCTATTCAGAACATATATCCACAAATGACATGATAGTGGCTTGTGTTTAGTTAGAAAAGATACAATGTAATGTGGCATGAGTGATTTTTTTTTTAGCTCAAATATCAAAGGTAGATACTTGAGTATAATTTATAGAGTGAAATTGGGGGTTTTGAACACCATTATGACATACAAGTGTTAGGTTGAGTGTCTTCAATTTCCTAGAAAAGGTTGGATGAAACCCATCCATAGACTGACTGGAGCATGGGTTTCTGATCTGTGGATTACTACCCCTACTCATTAAGTTGTAGAAGAGGTGTTGGTCCTACAAACTTCTAGGATTAGTACCCCCAATACATGATGTGAAATGGGCATGGCATAGTTCCCCCATATATCTCATGAGGATTACATTGGGATACTAACATCAGGGAATCATAAACTCATTGTGTTGTGGCTGAGCATGGATTTGGAATTAGGTGTGAATATGGAGATCCTCCAAATCCTTTTAGTTGTGTTCTGTTTATATTTATCTATTGAGTTATATTCTACCCCTATCTCATGGGTTTAGTTTTCCATTAATTCTACTATTTATTTATATAGTTCCAGGAGTTCTACTAGGCATGTATATACTCATCCCTAATTGGGATTTTCCCACTCATGTCATGTATTATGCATATTATATTATCATATAAATTGGATTTATTGGACATATTAATAATGAATTATAGTAGCACCTTATTCTAGTGATCACATTTTGTGGTTGTTTTATAGAGATCGAGAGTGGGTGATCTCTTGGTTTTTCTATTTTAAATAGTTTTTACGATGAGAATATTTTTATCTTTGGGCAGGTATTTTTATTATTTTAGTCTACTAATCTGGAATTTTTTAACATGAGGTATTCCTAGAGGTTTTTTCATGAATTTACATAAATTAGTTGATTCTTGTTATTTTTCATTGAATTTTTTCATGGATTTTAGTGGTGTGTGTATACTGGTACCATTGGATAACACCGCACATATGTGTGATATGTCTACTCAATGGTCATCTCAATCCCCTGGACTATTGGAGGTGGAATTTGTGGGTCACTCTTAGCTTAATACCATTCTTGAAAGGACACCAGTAGGTCATTCATGTCACCAACATTCATGATGTAATAATAACTCATAATACAATTCACCAATTGAAAAAAAACACAAAGAACATATAAAAAATAGATAGGAACATTAAGATTAAAATTAAAAGAAATAAGAAAACAAAATAAAAAAAATAATATTGATTGGGTTTGAAATAAGCCATTATATATAGGAGGAGAAATGAAAATTAATTTACTATGTTAGTTGAAATTTCAACATTGTTGAAAAGTTATTCAAAATTTATCCCACCCAAAAAATTATGCTAGTGGCCAACTAGTGAAACTAGTTCTACAAACCGCATATATTTTTAAAGAGTATAGTCCTTGGATTCTTTCTTTAGGGGAATATTGTTACTTATTTAGAATCATTCTAAAACATTACTCCTCATTCTAATAAGTAAGGAATAATTCCAAAAACACAATGATTTCTCCTTTCATATCCTAATAATGAATCATTATGGAATTCGCATGAATACCCAAAAACACCTTATGTACCATTAAACATGATTCATATGAAATTACTTTATGTATCCGTACATCCTCATTTCAAATTTGTCATTTTTACATCAATTAATTTTCTCCCAATTTATCTGATTCAGAATATCTTGGATTTGGTCATACCACACCACCCCCTTCACATAATTTTAGAAATTTTACTTCTAAAATCACTCATTATGTTAGTTCTAATATTTATCTAAAAATTGTTTTCATGTCACTAAAATTAATAATCACCCATATAAGAATCATATTCTACTATCACTACTAAGTACACTATTAGAATCTATAAAAAAATCCACCTTAAATATTACATTATAGATGCATGGTTCACCTAAAAAGCTTTTGGTCATCCCAACATAAATGAGGTGTGTTAAAACCTCATCAAATACCTTGATAAAACCTTGGTAATAACTTATTTATTATTTTAAACCCCATTAAATCTATGTATCATTAACTATTTGTTTTCTAGAAACTTCTCTATTATGTAATACTTCCAATGAATAATATTCCTCTTGGATTAAGGAATGAGATTATTGGATAAGGGGATCACACTTTTTGAATCCAAAATTAACATCCAAAACACATTCATTTTCTTAAGATCCTCTAATAAAACTATACATCAAATTAACTCATTCAGAGGTTCTGTACATAAATATTACAGTTCTTACATTTTAAATGTTAAAATACTAGTTGATTGTTCAATATTAAACTCAAAAATATGTCTATGTAAGTAAACAAATATCAAAAAGTGATAATTTTTGTATCAATAACACCCCAAAATTCTAAATATAAAAACTCTTATACTGTTTAATATATTCTATAATATATTGAAACAATTCTAGAACCATTGTGATTCCTGAGGATCAACTTCACCACTTCCAATTATTTACTTAAAAATGTATCCAAAAACCTATTATCAAATACCACCACATGCATAACGGCTGGTCATATATGAACCATGATATGAATCAATATCCAAATAAAAATATAAATGGCACATTTTCTATGAAATTATCCTCAACACCCATTCTAGGATTCTTTTCCTTATTCATTATAATGTGTTAATCCAGGGGATTTGTAACCAGTTCTTCCTTTCTCATTATTAAGTGTGCCACCACATTTTGAATGTAATTATAATAACTAAATAACAATGTTCTAAACATTAGTCTCATAAAATAAAAAACACAAAAATCCATTCTTCAAGAACGTTTTCCTATATCTCAAAATATTTGAATGGTTCAGCCTTCAAATCAACTATCTTTTACATTACACATATGTAAACAATCATTTCGTCCACATAGAGAAGTAAATTAGTGAAACTACCATCACCATTAAACTTTTATTAATAAAAAATGGTCTATATTTATCCATAAAAACTTTCATTCTTCCATAATTTCATTGATATTTTTATTCCACTTCCTTGAATCTTACTTCAAAACATAAAGGTTATACATCATCATGCACACAAGATTTGTGTTCTGTTTATCCATGAAACCCTACAATTTATCCATGTTACATTGTTCATCTATGTATCTATAATGAAATGTTGATTTAATATATAACTATTTAGATATATCCCTTATATGAAACAATTATAACTACCACCAAAATAGTCATGGGATTAAGAATAAATAAAATGATCTCATAAATATGAATAACATTATTTTTTTAAAACCCATCAAAATATTCCTTTATTGTACACCATATACTATTATCTTAAACCTTAATCTAATAAAATAATTTGTCCTTAATCACTAACCATCTAGTAGGTCATTCCGTTAGATGTAATATCCTAATAACATGTAAGGATTTCATTTTATCCCTCAAGGATAACTCCTAATATCTCTAGTCACTGATACAAATAAACTCAAAATATAATTTATTTTATCCTTCATCTATGAAAATAATTAATTTATCATTATTTTCATACCTGTTCACTTGGCATAAAATCCGGGTAGACCATTAAAATTGAATATGTTGATCAAATCATTTCAGAATCACTACTTTTATAACTCCACCTTCCATATATCACATTAAATCACCAGTTTTCATTTATATATCTTGTAATTATAAACATTGAAACACCAATTTATCATTAATGAAATATTATGAAAAATTTGGTTCCTCAACTATCAATATCCCTTGATTTCTCAAATGACCAGAACATCTAGATTTCAATTTAGACATTACATTGCATGTGATTATTCTTGGATACCATATACGACATCCACTTGGTTTCTATCATTCCCTAAGATCTATTTTTTGAAGAAATCTTTACATCTTCTCAAATACTTCCTTATGTTTTTATCCTAGATCAAAAAAAAAATTCCATCAACACACCAAACCAAGAAACATACTCATGTATTATATTATAATATTCCCTTTATTTAGAATAAATTTTGACATAGGTGAGTAAACCAAAAAATTTGAGATGTTAAATTTCAATATTATTTACTTATTAATATGTAACTATGTGTTTGTGCCACAAAAAATACGTTGAAATTTCATTTACTAGTTAGGTAACTCAATTCACCACTTCCATCGAGAAATTACATAAGAAATCTAGAAGGTATCTTCATGTTACTAATATTCTGTATTAAATTAAAACTATTCATCATAATGAGTCAATTTTATATAGTTCTTGATAGTATAATTTCAACCTATAGAATCACCTAATTTTATATTCCCTACATTTTACATACCATAAACATTTCTATTCACTTTTGGAATCTTTTTCTAGCATGGATCTCTATAGAAAAAGGTTATGAAATCTTAAAAATTGTGCTTGTGAAATAACAACCCCACTTTTTTCTTTCAAAATATATGAAGGTAACATTATATAGTGAAACTCTAGGATAATGGACCAGATACACCCTCCTTATGTGCATGTAAAGTAGCTCTAAATATTTATCCTTTAGTGTTTTATATTCTCTTTAGCATGAAACCGTCCACTGTATTTTAAGGATTAAATATTCATATGTTTTTACTCCATGTATAAAATCTACAAAAATACTATAACAACTGGTAATTTCATCCAATTCTCTCTTAATAAATTAATATATTCATACCAAAACTCAGTGAAATTTATTTTTTCTAGCATGCATTACACCATTTGAAGCTATGATTCATGTTAACATTCTACCATTCACTCCTTTGGCCTCCACCAAATAAATTAATGTAAATATCATTGATCCAACAAAAAATATTTTTCATGTGCACACATTATCTAAATTTCATTCCCAAATGAATTTTTCAATTAACTTTTGTATGTGTTTCACTCCTTATAATTTTAGTAATTTTTTAATTTATGTATATATAGATAAATCACCCAAGATCACTACTTAAATTGTTCCCCCATCCATAAGATGTACCTTACTATATCATATTCAGGTTTATTATATCATACTCATCTCAAATATAGAGTGAAATGAATCCCCAAATTCTATAATCTAAGACTCAAGTATATTGGTAACACATAGAAAATAGTCATGTGTATCTTTTAAAATGGGTTTTGAAAATGAACTTCCAAAAGAATATATTCAAAAATTAACCCATTTCTCATTATAATATTTATTAATATGAAAATTATAACCACAACTTGAATATATGAGATTATATTCTACTAAAATTCTCTGAATTTATCTTATTATTATTTTAATTGTATTATTAATCTTATTTATAATGGAAAATCCACAAAATTTCACACTATAATAATCTATGGTAGAATATTGAATCTTCTTATATTGAATATCTTCATTTTGATTGAGTTATCAAACCCATATATACACTAATTACATCTTAAATCATGCGATTATCAGTACATTAACCATATATTTTTTGTGATAATCAATACTTAGACATTAGAATATCCTTATACTAATATTGATATGTTTGAAATCCTGACAATTTGAACCTATTTTATCATTCAAGAATGTCATTTAATTTCATTCATATGTAATTCACTATTTTAGAACCTATCACTTTTATAATATCCTTCTTAGGGATAGACGAGAATAAACCATTTTGGGCTCTCCCATTGACTCAAATTTTTTTGGGATTTGAAAATAAGAAAACTCATTTTTGGGTGATTGACATTGTTCTTTGTTATTTCAAGAATGTAAATCCTAATGAGAGAATGTTTACAAAAATATAGTATTTATATAAATAAAATCCTCTACAAAAAACATAGAAACATCTTTTTTATTGATGAAATCAATATTTTTTGTTATAATTATTAATATTATAATTATATTACTAATAGAAAACAAAATTAAATACATGAGAGTGGTTATTCATCATAAATTAAAATAATATCCTCTAGATTGATCCTAGAACCTTTATGTAATACTAATTTCTGTTCCAAAAAGAGAGATGTTCTGAGAGGGGAGGGGATATTTAGTGATTCAAAATTTGTTTCATATAAAACAGATGATACTCCATGGATAATTATTGTATAAAATCCTTAATCAATTGAAAAATAAATGGTATTAAGAGATAGGTAGTGTGAAAGAATGGAACATGAGAAAAAGCTGCTTTTACATGTATCACTAACTCTTTTACTGAGTGATTAGTTATTAATGATCAATTATTATTATAAAAAATCACACAATCTTGTGTTATAAAAAATATAAAAACAATGGAAATAGTAAGAAAATTATTTCAAACTTTGAAAAATTATATATAATGAAATACATGGAAATAATGATAAAAAATCAAAAACATAAATGTAAATTATTTTATCATATTTATGTTCTCTATATCCAAAAAAATATTTTTTACTTCTAATTTTATCAAAACTATGACTACTACATTAGTGAGAATACCCAGAGAGGTAGGGTGTGTGAATTAGAGTATGAAGATTTCAAATAAATTTAATTCTGATCTTGTTATACTATATTAAAATACACAGTTCTCCATTAATTTCAATATAACATATAATGAATATAAGGCACCAAATGAACATCAATATTTTTAACTAGTTCCCCAGTATTTCACTATGTATATATATAATAAACATAACAATGTGTTGGTGTAGCAAAATTCATTTATTTACAATACAATGTACCTGTTTGGAGGGGATTCATTGTCCCTTAGATTATAATTAATTAAAATTGAGAACCAACTATGCCATAAACTAAATATAATAAACTACTCTTTCAAAATAATTTAAATATGATTAAAATATGATATGAAATGGTTAGCACTAACATTGTTGTTATGTGAAGATAATATTTCATCAAAGAGGTGAATTTACCTATAATCTATAAGACATTATTCTTGAAAATTTATCTTTTTTATGATTGAACATATAAATTAATTGTGATAGTATATTTTTTTTAATATTTTGATGGTAAACTATTCCATGTAATTCTTCCATGATAGATTGGTCCATTTATTTCCATTGTGGCACAATGTTCCAAGTAATTTTATTTTGGTATTATACATTCCTTGAAATTACTTTAGGGAATCCGATTTTTGTAAAATGAAGTTTTTTTCTCTCGAATATTCTTCTAACATATTTTATTATAATTATTTATTAATTAAGAGGATATTTAAATAAAAATGGCACAAAAAAGAAAAATGGAATAAGATTATGTCATTTATCTTTATATAAAACCAATTTTTATAAAAATTATACTTTTCTTCCATGATTCTGAAATTATTTTCCAATTTTTACCTATGAAAACTACTACATTTACTTTTAAAATAATATTATTTTGGGGTTTCGTGATGGAATAACACCTTTTTATTACATAACATTACTTTACATTGTGAAAATATAAAATCTTATTAAGATTTGTTTGTAAGAAAAATGAATATAATACAAGAAAACATAAAAAATTATTCAAATATAATTTAAAGTCTTAATCAAAGGTTTATACTATTTATATTTAATACAAATCATAACCCAAGGACACACATCAATGGAAAGGGTGAGTATAAGTCCTGGTAAGGGAATGCAAGGGAAACCATTTACATGCGATCTTGATAAATTTCAATAACAACTTGAGTAATATCATAATGACATGATAAATATTCATATATTAATAATCAGAACATTAATCATAAAATGAAATGTGGATAAAATATTTAAATGAGACATTAATAATCATATCACTATGGTTTGTTACTGAGGTGTCCTAAATTTTACCAAGGTTATTGGCCATGGTATTGTAAAACATGTAATCTCTAGAGAATAAATTATCTAATAAATGAATTAGAGGGATATCAGTGAACAACAATTTAATATGTATCAATTAATTTTATCCACATATATCAAAATAAAACATTTCATAAGTAACCCATAAATAATAGAAGAAATGAGTTTCATATTAAAATCATGGAATCTTAAGATGTTCTTAAAGACAAGATCTTTATGTCATTTATAACCCATGGAAAGGGAATTAGGGTTAAATATATAAAAATTGTAGAATAAAATAACTCATTTTTAAATATTTATGTATACCAATGGAAGAAAATTATTTTTGGGTATTCACATAAATAAAATAAAATGGTTTTTAGTGAGGTGAAGAGGGAAATTTTGAGAAGTAAAATCGACGACACAATGAGTATAAATCCTGGTTCTAGAAATGAGTAAAAAGATAAGGGAAAAAGACGATAAATTTATGAAACATAATTTGGAAATTTGGGAATGAAAAAAATTAAATTATGTAGGGTTAAACAAACATTCAAGAGATATATAAAAAAATTCGTTCTTGAAATGAGGAGAAAAGAAGGGTATTTCTCTTACCTTGAAGAGTAAATGATAAAACTAAATGGAGAGCCCTTGGGGGCTTGAGAAAACATTTGGTGGAATCCTTTTGAGGTAAAAATATTAAATATCCATGTTCTACTAATTGGGAGTGAAGTAAAATGTAGAAATGGGTGGGTATTTATAGCAAAACTGGTGGATTTGTTTAATAATTTGTAAATAAAGGCATTGGGCACCAAGGTAGTTGTAAATGAAAAAACATGGGTTTAAACATGGGTTATACCCATTTTATTGGAAACTTTTATTTTATTCTTTTTTTGTCCCACAAAAGTAATCCACAATTTTATATTAATTATTTTTGAAAGAGAAATTAAGGTTCTCACCAATAATATTTTTATATTTAATGTTTCTATTTCCAAATTTGGAATGTAAATTATATATTTTTAAATTGATTAAAACCGATTAAAATACACATTGATAATAATATAAAAAAGTTTAGGTATTTTATTTTGTTTAATTAGTTATTAAGTCATTATGAAATAATTATTATGTCATTAAACATACATAAAAACTAAAATTGTATTTTTTACTATTCACAAAAAATAATGTATTTTGGAAAATTCCCATAAATTCGTTGTAAGATTATTTGGATAAAGTGATTTAAAAAATGATATTAATTTAATAATAAAAATTCTCTAATTATGATAATTTAAGCATTGAAATATAAAATTTTAATTTATTAAAAGTAAGTACCAATAAAAAATGCAGTGTAATATTTTTCGGCATTTGAAAAAATGATATTATTAAATATTTATATTTTTAAATAAAAATATTTTAATTATACTATTTAATTAAAATAAACATTATTAATAATACATAAATTAAATATAATAATTATACCATTTCTAAAAATTAAAATTTGTGAAAATTAGTGTCTGAAAATCAATTTATAAAATTAAAACTCAATCTTAGTAAGATAAAAAAATCTTTAAACAGAATTGATGGAATAATAATTTTATTTATACAACGGAATTACAAGTCAAAAAAGTTTAGATATATAATCCCATATCACACCCGTGTATGAGCTATGGGTAAGGTGTGCGATGGTGCCAGATTCATGGGGTGGCTCTACTAACATCGCGCAAGTGGTAATCAACACTAACATGAACTTATACCAAAAGAGATTTTGATCAAGAGTCAATTTTTGAAGATCATCATGGGAATGGTCAAGAGAAAATTCCATGTTCAGATAAATTGGATTCATTTGGCACGATTGTAATGGTTGAGGCCATCAGTTCTCCTTTATTTTATTAATTATCCTTCGTCATTTCTACATATAGACACTAATTATAATATTTAAATTATTATCAGCAGTATAGTATCCAATGGTTATATTGACTAACGATCTAAAATTGGTTGAAACCCAATGGTCACATTTCAATTTATACTAATTTTATTATTAAATACATATATATTGTTTTATTTAATAAAATATAGTATATATTTGCAGGAAAAATTTATCATTAAAAAATCTAGGTCGTTACATTCTTCCCCACTTAAGAAATTTGGTCTACAAAAATTCAACTCATTCTCTTAGTTGAGAAAAGGAGTGGGTAATTCTGCCTCATTTTTTCATCTGGTTATCACATCGCATCTTCATATTTGTAGTTCATCCATAATGGTTTTCAAGGTAGAAGTTTTTTTGTGTAGAACTCAGTCTCTACGGTCCATGTTCTCAACCGAATACTCCTTACAAGAGAGGTCATGTTTCAATTGTACCACCTCATGATTCAATACATGTTAAGGGTCAGGAATGCACTTTATCAAGAGAGATACTTCGAAAAAAATGAACATGAGAATGATTTGTAAGGATTTAAATTCAATATGCCACTACTGTTATGCAATCAAGGATTTCATAGGGGCCAATGTACATGGGGATAAGCTTACCTTTCTTCCCAAACAACATTACTCTCTTCCAAAGTGAAATTTGAAGGAATAATTTTTCACCAAAATACAACTCCAAGTCCCATAAATGGTTTTTATCATATCCCTTATGCTGAATCTGAGTAGTCTTTATGTGATGCTGAATGTAATGCAATTTTTCTATCATCTGTTGCACAAGATCAGGTCCAATAATCATTATCTCACCAGCTTCATCCCGACAACTAGGAGCTCTATATCACCTCCCATATAGATCTTCATAGGGTTCCATTTGAATAATTCAATGGAAGATATTATTGTATGGTAACTCATATAATGGGATATATGGATCCCATGTATTTTTAAATTTCATCGATCATGTCCTTAACATTTCACCGAGTGATCTAATACTCGATTCAGATTGGCATCAGTTTGGGGTGATGGGATTTGATAAAATTCATTTCAGTACTCAGGGAAAGTTGAAGAATTCTCTAGAAAAATAATGAGAACCATGATTCATTATTATAAATGATATAATATGACAATTCATGGTGCCTTACAACATCCATCACATATATCTTGGTGAGTTTCTTAAGTGCGAAATCTTCTCAAATACAGATAAAATGGGAAGTGTTGGTGCGATGATCCACTATAACCCATATCTCATTGATTTCATTGGAAATTTTTGGGACACTAGTGAAAAAGTCCACATTGATATTTTCACACCTCTATGCTAGTATAGGGAGTTGTTATAATACCAATTTAGGAATTTGTATCTCAACCTTCACTTGTTGATACACCAAGTGCCTTATAGTGTAGTCGACAGTCTTTATTTTTAGGTTATCCCACCAATATTGATCATGAAGGTCCCTATACATTTTATTTCTTATAGGATGTATAGAGAATGTAGATCTATGAATTTCATCAATAATATTCTTATTTATTTCTAGAATAGATGGAAGACATAGCCTTGAAAAAAATTTTAGTATGCCTTCTTTATCAAAATTGAACTCGAGAAACTTCCCATTCTTAACATCCTCTATCTTCTTCTGTAACAAAAGATCATTATATTAATATTTCATGATATTTTCTGGTAATGATCATTGAGAATTCATTTGGTATAGGGTGTATGATGTCCCTTCCATTTTGATTCCCAGGTCCAGTTTTAAAAGTTTATTAATCAAAGTATCTCCTTGTATCCTTATCATTAACAGAATAGTTGGGGGTTTCGTACTAAATGCACCAACTACATTGTTTTCACTTCTAGGGTAATCATTAATTGGACAGTAATAGTCCTGAAGTTAATACCATCTCATAAGTGTCATGTTCAATTAATTTTTCATGAAAATGTACTTCAAACCTTGGTGGTCTTTGTATATATCACATTTCTCCCTATAAATATAATTCATTCGTATCATTAGATAAAAAAAACTACAAACATCTCCAGTTCATGCACTGGATAGTTATTCTCATGAGGCTTTAACTATTGAGATGCATAATAAAACACCTAGTAATTTTCAATGGGAAACACCCAATCACATTCAAAGATGCATTAACAAAAATAACGAATCCTTATCTGATAGAGGGTAGAGTTAACATGGGTGATGTATACCAATATCTTCTTCAGATAATGGAAACATTATTCACACAGTTATTTCTATAATAAATTTTCCCCTTTTCAAGGTAACATTGTTAGTTGATTGGGATTTCATGAATTTATTTTAAAAAACCTCCTATAATAACCTTATAATTCAATGAAACTACAAAAATCAGTTACTATTGTAAGATGAGGCCACTCCTCCACAACATTTTTCATGGAAGGGTCAACTGATATTCATTCACAGGTTATGATGTTCCACCAGAAAGAAATTATTTGTAACCAAAATTCACATTTGATGAAGTTTCCAAAGATCCTCTCCTTCCTCAGAGTTTGTAATATATCTCCCCCCAAATTTTATAATAAATAATAATATCATCAATAAAAACAACCAAAATGTTACCGAGGTTGTCTTTAAAGGATCTATTAATCAAATCCATAAAAATAGCTTGAGGATTAGTCAAGCTGAAGGGAATAACAACAAACTCATAAGGGAATTTTCATTATCAGGAGGCAGTCATTGAAATATATTCTTTCTTCACCCTAAATTAATGATAAATAGATAAAAGATAAATCAATACTAATAATTTATCCCCACAAAGTTGGTAAAGTAAACCGTTAATTCGTGGAAGAGGGTACTTTTTAATCCCTTTGATCCTATTAATTCACATATAATCTATAAAAAACCACACATATCCATCCTTACTAATCAAAAATTGAATAGGTTCTACCCAAAGAGACACACTTGGTCAGATAAAACCCTTCTCCAAATAAACTGGAAGCTATTTCATTAATTCATTCAGCTCACCATTTTTCATTCTATACAGTGTCTTTGATATCGGCATGGATCCGAGAATGAATTCAATAGAGAAATCTACATCTATTTCTAGGGAGGACCAGGTTACTCCTCATGAAATATTTTAATATATTCCTAAAGTAAAGGTACATTCTTTATTCTTATACCTTCATTTTGCTTTTCATCTTCAATGATCATCAACATAAAGAAAGTGAAACATGGTTCTTCAACATAATGATCAATTCAATATATATCTACTTTGAAGACAACTATAAGTTTCCATTCAAGACTACTGTGATTTATTCGCTTCTATAGTTGATCTTAGAGTTATACATTGAGTGAAATTTGATCCCTAGTATAGTGTAGAATTCATGAATGATAATTACTACTATATTTTATATGAAATTATGCTTTCCCAAGTGAATACTATAGTTTATACACACTAGTAATGTTTGGATAATACCTCCAAGTGTCTTTATTGATTAATCTACTTCTATAAGTTTAGGGATTGATTATTTATTCTTTGTAAACATGGAGGGAATAAAATAATGCATAGAACCAGGATCAAACTAAGTACTTTCTAGCATTGAGAGAAGAATGACTGTACCTTCCACCACATCATTTTGATCCTCTAAAAAAAATTTCTTGACAGAAAATGAATTTTCTTACTCTATTTTCCTATGGTAAGGTTTATGGTGATTCCCCTCCATTAACTTTAAATTTGGATAGTTATTACAATAGTGAATAAGGTATCCATACTTTAATCATTAGGATATGCATACACCAACTTACCTTTGTCGACAGTGTTATGATGTTATGGATTAACCTCACTATGATTGTTCCGAGAAATATTTACATATATCTTACAGTTGTTACGTTTTATGCTATTGATAAAACAGTTCCTCAAATTCTTCTTCCTATATTTGCTGCATGTGAGAAGTTGCACATTATTTCCTCCCCTTCCATGATCAAAGTTACACCCCATGTTTGGATCTAATGATATATTCTTTTCATATGATCAATGGGACTATTTCATCTACCCACATTGTAGCTCAACCATAATTTTACATCACACCATATCTTCATAACAATAATAATATCGATTAGCTAGATTCTTCTATAGATAGGCTCTTAGTCAAAAAAATAACCTTCATAACTTCCATTAAGATCCATGATAATGCTATATGTGTAGTGAGAAATCCATGTAAGGTTCATCTCATAGATTCCCATATATTCATTACCTTTATACTTCTGCTCTAGGAATTATTTCACTATTTTTGTTCTCATTGAATGGGATGAAAATTTATAGAAAAATGATCCCCTGAACTCGTACCACTCCATAGAATCAATAAAACTTCTTGGATTCATGTATTAAACTAGTTTCCACCCATGAATAACATATCCTCCTAAGTGTTAAAAATAAGGGTGAATTTCTCTTTCTTTGAACAATGGAGAACATAAATGATATTTTCTAAAGAGCTTATCCATCATTCGCCAATCAATGGGTCGATATATCCACTTAATAAAGATGTTCATTGATGCATAAAGGACCAAATTTAATTTTTTTCTCTTTGATGTGAATCCAATCTCTCATATTAGTTAAATTTATTATTCATAACATGAGTATATTGATTCATCATTATCATGAAGTTTTCCATTTTAGCTTTCATCAAAGGGTATTGGATGCTTGGTTTGTTGTGCTCACC
Source organism: Viscum album (assembly GCA_963277665.1). Classification (NCBI taxonomy): domain Eukaryota; kingdom Viridiplantae; phylum Streptophyta; class Magnoliopsida; order Santalales; family Viscaceae; genus Viscum; species Viscum album. The sequence goes on along the minus strand of OY728136.1, from coordinate 1,282,827,776 downwards.
AATTTCATGGTTCCTCATATTTCTCACCATGTTATAAATAGAGAAACAAATTGATAAAAATGTGTTTATTTTTATAATATTAAAATTATAAATTATTTAATTCCTTAAGAACATTATTCGTAAATATTTTATTCTTAAAAAATTAGATTTTGTATAAATCCTTCATAATGGTTCATAAAAAACATGTGATTAACCAAATATATCCCTGGCGAGTGTCAACCTAATAGTGAATCATGGACTATTGTGATTCACTAGTTACCATTTGAATCTAGTACAAAGTGGTGTTTTTTTATTTAACATAAGATACATATGGGCTAGAGCTAATACACTTGTTTTCATCCAGCCAAGGATTTCTTTTTTTAGAAACCATTAACCTAATATTTAACCAAAATACAATGATGTTATCATGTTGTTATCTTTTTCTATTGTACATCCTAATGTTTTCAAAGCCCTATTTTCAAAAATAACTAAACCATCATTTGATTATAACTATGGTATTATTCTTTTTTATTAAATAACATTACATTACATTGTACAAACATAAGTTCTTTTAATGTATAGTTTCTTGGAAAAAGGTATATAATACATGAAAATATATAAAATTATTTTAATAAACATGGACAGATTCATCATAGGAGAATTATAATTATATTTACTTCGTTTCATAACATGGGGACATACATTAAAGGAGAAGGTGATCATAATAGCCATTTTTTTAATGTTCGGGAAAAAATTTACATATGATGATGAGAAATGTAAATAAAAATAGAGGAATATCATAAATGATTGATAAATAGGAATATAATAATAATAATAACATGAATCATAACATGGGAATGTGCATAAAACTTTTAAATTATACATTCTAAATCATATCACCATGGTTTGTCACTGAGGAGCCACAAAAATTTCCAAGGTTATTCACCAAGGTATTATAAAAAATTTCATCAATAGAGATTAAATTATATACCTAATGAATTATATCTATATCAGGGTGAACCCTTAATATGTATTAATAAATTTGAGCCACATATTTCATAATAAAACATTTTATAAATACCCTATACATAATAGGAGAAAATGTTTCCATCTAAAAATCACGTCGTTTTAAAAAGAAATTATAGAAAAGATAATTATTTTTTTATAACCCATGGAAAGAGAATTAGGGTTTCATGTATGCCAATTATATAATTAAATATATCATTTTTATATCAGTTTTAATACCCATAAAAAATATTTTGGTTTGGGTATTCATATAAATAAAATTAAATGGAAATTACTTAGGATAAGAGAGAAATTTTGAGAAGTAAAATTAGTAGCATAACGGGTATAAAACATGGATTTAGAAAAGGGAAAAAATAAACGGTAAAATGATAAAAAAATTATTTTTTTGGAATTAGATGGATTAATTAATTGGAAAAAATAGAGTGTTATCATATCCTTCTAAAGACATATACCAAAACATGTTCTTAAATTGAAGATAAAAGATGGATATTTATGTTACCTTGAAGAGTAATTCTTAAAACACAAATATTGGGACCTTGGGGGTTGGATGATACCTTTGGAGGACTCCTTGGGATGTAAAAATATCAAATATTAATAGATTATGAATTTTATATGAATTTAAATGGAGAAATGGGTGGGTATTAATAGAAAAAATGGTGTATTTGTTTACGAAGTTCTAAATAAAGTCTTGGAACACATAGGTAGTGGTAAATGAAGAACCATGGGATTTCCCATGGTATTAGAAACATAGATCATATTTTTTGTTATTTTATCCCAAAATAGTAGTCAAAATTTTTATTTTACTTATATTGTTTGGGGAATTTTTTTTACAAAAAAATATTTCTAAAGGTAAAGTTTCCATTTTTATATTTGGGAAGTGAATTTTATATTTTGAAAATGATTAGAATATATTAAAATAAATTATATTAATATATTGCCATATTTTATGGTGTGTATTGTGGTTAATTAGTTATTAAATCATTATCACCTAATTATTATGTCATTAAACATACCAAAAAAATCAAAAAGTATTTTTACTACTCATAAAAAAATAATGTTTGTAGAAAATTTTCATAAATTCACTCAAACCTAACAATGATGTTTTGACATGAAAAATGATATTTATTTATCATAATAATTCTATAAATTTGAGAATTTTTTATTTTTAAATATAAAAATCCTCATTTATTAAAAATAATATTATAACGAGAATGCATAGTAAAATTTCTACCACTTGAAAAAAAGTACATTATTTTAACACATATTTTTAAATAAGTGTTTTTAATCATACTATTTATTAAAAATAAAAACTATTAATAATTACATAGTTTATTAAAATAATTATATCCTTTATGAAATGTAAAATTGGTGATAATTTGTGTCTTAAAATTAGTCAACGAAATTCCAACTCAGTGTTGTTAAGAAAAATAATTCCTAAAAAGGAATTTATAGAATAAATTTTTTTATACAAAATAATTACATGTGATTAAGGCCTTGACACATAACCCATTATAATACCAGCGTATTCCCTAAGGGTAAGGTGTGTTATGGTGATATATTTAATGGGTGACTCAACTATCATTTCCCAAGTAGTAATATTTACTAACTTCAACTTCCTCCATAGGTGATTTCATTCAATTCCCACTTTTTGAATCTCATATTGGGCTTGGTCAAGAGATAATCCTAATGATTCTACATTCATCCCATGTAATGAAAAATGGGCTTCAGATGACACGAATCTACTAGTTGAGTCCATTGTTACTCATTTATATATTAATTATATTTTTTCATTTCTATTTATTAACACAAATCATAACATTAAAATTATTATGAAGAGGTTAGTCTACCACGATTTTATTGACTAATGGTCATAAAATGGTTGAGACCTAATGTTTACATTTCAATTTATATTCACTTAATTATTAAGGATATATAGTTTTATTATGTATAATATAATATTACACACATTTTCAGAAAACAAATATCAATAAAAAAGTATGAGTTGTTACATTCTTGATATTATATCTTTACAAAGTTCATTTCCATTATGAAAATCTATTCTTATATGTAAGTATTTCAATTCTTTTTTTTAATTCTTTTGTGATATTTCTTCATTAACATTGAAATTTCTTCATAATAAAGCTTCCACCTTCTTCTTGAAAATTATTTCATTTCATCCTTTAGGATTATTCTTCCTTATTTTCGAAAATATTTCATTTATGGTTTATTTATATGAAATATCCTTTATGAAAATATTTTCCTTCATGAAATTTTTTTCCTTCGTAATATTTTTTTAATTTTTATGAAATTGTGTATTTAATTTAGTTTGTTTTAAAAAACATATCAATTAACTCCAAATATTCATGAACATAAAAAAACCACATTCAAACATATCTAGAAAATATATATTCAAAAATTTATAATTACACATATTTTATAGAACCTTGTAAATATTATTTGTTAAAAAACAAAACCTAAAAAATATTAAACCACAGGATAAAGATTTTTATAAAAATACACTCTTTTGGGTTTGTTGAAAATTCATCAAACATGTTAATAAAATTATTCAAAACAACTTATTTGTTGATATAAATAATCACACACTAAAATTTTAGATTATAAGGCCCCGACCTTAAACCTTACTTAATATTGAATTAAATGAATAATTCACATTGAGGATCTTTTCAGGTTTAGAGTTTTAGAGATTTAAGACATAACTGTTACATCTCAAAAGATTACAAAGTAGACACTTCTACTAATATTCCATAAAATAAAAACTCTTAAAAAGAAACATGTCTAGTTCCTTGTTTTATATAGCATGACATTCCTTTGATCCCATCCTTTACCCTATTCCACATAAAGTCCTATGAAAATCATTTCATAAAAAACTTGGGGTGAGCATAAAAAGCTCAGTAAGGGATACACAAAGAATGAAAACTGTTTGTTTTTCAAACATCAAGTAAACAATTTATAACATTATCAAAGAAACACCTTCACCTTCATGAAGTAGTAAAAACTCTTCACTGAATAAAATATCATTACATACCTTTTTGTAACCAAAGGATTACCATAAAATCCATATAAAGAACACATAACATATAAAGGCAACTTGTTACATAAACATACTTAAGTGGAATAACCATACGGTCGACTTCCACACATATCACTTAATGGAATAGCCATACGACCAACTTCCATACATACTTAATGGAATAGCCATACGGCTGACTTCCATACCCAATGAATTGGAGGTTATAACGTAACCCCCCATCCTGGTATTCACGGCACCACCCGTCATATGGTTTATCACGTAACCACCCATCAAATGTCCAAGTACCAATATAAAATCATAAAATATAAAACCAATATAAAGGAATGATAAAATTTACACATTTCAATCACAATATATCATTTAAATATATTGACATGATAGAATCCTATATCAAAACCATTTTCAATACCAAAATACATAAAAGAGTATATGGTATTAATTTTATTTTAAAAACATTACGGCTTGTTGAGGAAGCCAAAGACCAAATAATACTCACGGCGTCGGAGAACTCGTTGTCGCAGCATATGTACGACAAAAACATTACTTTTTTTGTTTAGTTAAACGCTTCGTATAAAAAGATTCCTTTTTAATAAAAGTAAAATTCAAAGGGTTTTATACACCGTATAAAAGAAAGACGTGAATAAAATGAAATATGCGTCAATGAAAGGAGATTGAGACGAAGTCCCTTACCTCGGGTCCGACTTGACTCGATCGTTCTTTAACGTCATGAATAATAAACTTGAGTTAATTACTATTTTCTTAAGAACCTTTACAAGTTCATTATTCATTTTATATCACTTATTTCCATGTTATAAACATTATGTAACCATTTAAGTTAATAATGTTTGTTTTGTCGATATTTGTTTCTTAAGTCGAAAGTGGACTTCTTACAATTACATGTTGTTCGTGTGGTCAAAGGTTCTTTATATCCAGAATAAAATTCATGATTTTTATATAATATATATAATATATATCCATCATATACATGTATTTATAATATTACATAATTATTTATAGGTAAGAAATGAAATGCACCGTTCATGGAGGCGGTAAGCCGTACGTACGCATGAACACTACTTTCATTTCTTTGTCATATTAATGGAATTAAAACTAAATGAGAGGTATGTATATTTTAATTCCAGAATTATATTCATCATTTATATGTATCATTAATCATATATATCAATTATATACATGTACTTTTAATAGTACATTACATTTGGGGATAAGAAATGAAATGCACCGTTCTTGGAGATGGTAAGCCGTAACACTACTTTCATTTCTATATCATACTTTAATGGAAAGAAATAATAATTATATAGAGGTATATTATAATTACAGTATAAAATCATATATAATAACTTTAAATCCATACTTTATATGTCCCACATATGGCATTAATGAATCACATCACTTTGAGGGTGCGGTAGTCCGCACTTCTTTAAATAAAGATATCGCGTTTACCCAAAATGGAAACCATAAAGGTATGCCCAAAATTAAAAATAAAGAAGCTTAAGTAAAACATAAACATATTATATATCATATATAAATATAGTGTCATCTTAATGGCCACCTTTGAAGGTGTTAAAAGAATGTTGAACAATCATCGTTTCGGGAGGTCGAAATTCGCCATCCACGGAAACAGTATGTTCTTTAACCATTAGATGTAGGTGTGTGTAAGTGTATCTCTAATACTTCTTATAACAACATCCCAGTATATTTTTGATACTGGATTTGTTACAAAATAAATGAATAAAAAGATATTAGGGGGTTGGAGAAGCAAAATAAAACAAAATGACTCAAGTGAAGACATTACCTTAAAATCGAGTAACTCCCTTTAGATTGAGCTCAAAGGCTTACTTGGGAAGACTTCTACACAATTTGAGGCTTCAAGGAGTTATATAGGGATGTGGAGAGACAAAATGATCAGGGGTTGGCCAAGCCAAAGGCTTTGGGAGTGTGGGTAAGGAGGTAGAGGTGGGGGCCTTTTATAAGACAGGAGGGGCACTCTGGGAAGGTAAATAAAAGTCACATTATTTTAAAATGGTATTCGGATTTAAGAGGTCCCACATTGATATAATTCAAGGATAAGGTGATAATGGTTCTAAATCCACCCATCCAATAGGTTTTGGACATGTGTAGGTCACAGATTTTACATTATCATTTTATTTTATTTAAATCCTTTATTAATGAGGTAATCGCTGCATCATCATGATATCATAAATAATTTAATTTATATAAAGTCTAAAAATTATAAAAAAATATCATGATGTAGGAAATATTTTCATCTTTATAATTAATATTTATAGTCAAGAATATGACTTTTATAACCCCATGTAAAAATTATTTTAGAAAAACATCTCATGTTGGTGTCATTTTTACTCTAACATTTAATAAAAAGGTATTTATGTCATTTTCCAACCAAAGTGGCTCCATGGGGTCCCCAAGTTGACCCATGGATTTTCGTAGTCGTCCATGACACATACAATAAGGTTAAAGTAGGTTTCAAGAACATATCATATTATTAAAACAATATTTTTACCTTAAACTACAATAATTACCTCTAATCGCGATTAAAACTTAATAAGTTACTATTCACCAAAAAATTATTTTAATCCTACTGAACCACGTTTTACTTCTTAATGAAAACCACGTATGTCGGATTTTTGAAATTCAAAACACAGAGGTGGTAAAATTTCATTTAAAGTAAAAAATCAGTTTTTATAAGTACCACTTAGTGGTTTCACTATTCATCAAAAATTGAAGTTTTTCAGAAAAATACCAAAAATTCACCCTAAGCTATATTTGATATTCCGAATTCAAAAATGAAGTATATTTTACAAAATTAAAAACATATAAGTCCCATTAATTAATTTTATAATTAATTCCCGCTGTCATGACAAATAGCGTGTTTTTATGAAACAATTATTATCAAAAGATTGACACTAGTTTAAGTCTGATTTCAAAGTGAAATTAATTCCAACGACCACTATTGGATTTAATGGTAAAAATATTTTCTAATTTAACTTTAAAAACAATTCAAATGATAATCTAATCATATAAAAAAATTAGATTAAAAAGAGGTTTTGAATTAAAATACAACATTTTACACTATTCATTAAAAAATGAACTCTATCGGAAAGATACCAAAAATTTACACAAAGTAAATTTTGAAGTCCCGATTCTAAGGAAGAGTTATATTTGGTCCAATATAATGTATAAGAGTGATCAAAACTATATTTAATGATGGCTCTCCATCAAAAGGTGATAAGTGAACCTTTGGTGAAAATTACGGTATAAATGCCTAAAATTGAATTCTTTCCGTATTTTAAGACTTTATCTTTTATTCGATAAATGTAAAAACATTTAAAAAACATACATAATCATATTTTAGTTATTTCTATCCATTCCCGCCAATACAATGACAACATGTTAACTACCATTTAAAATAATATTATAATATTACTAGTGTAGAACGTAAGTTTTCAAAGAAACCCATCGTTGCATATCGGGTACGCTATCGAACATAGCAACCCTTTTAATGTAAAATTAATATTTAATTCGTAAATATTAATAAATATGAAAATGTTTTATTCATTATTTACCTGGGATGTTAAATCCTTCCCCCCTTTTTGGAATTTCATCCTCACAATTTTATTCACTTATCAAAGTAAGTGGGGGTATTTATCCCTCATAGAATTTTAAGATTCCCACATTGCCTCTTCAACCATATGGTTTTTCCACAAAACCATTACCTGGTGAATTATATTTTTTCGCAACACTTGCTCTCTTTGGTCAAGAAGCTGGACTGGTTGTTCTTCATAAGATAGGTTCTCTTCCAGCTGAACTACCTCTGGACTGAAAACATGAGATGGATCTGGCATATACTTCCTCAACATTGAAACATGAAAAACATTTTGTACCTGAGATAAAATCAGAGGTAATGCCACTCTATATGCAACTGATCCAACTCTCTCCAGAATTTCATATGGTCCAATAAACCTTGGACTCAGCTTTCCTTTCATACCAAATCGCATCACACTTTTCCATGGAGAAACCTTGAGAAAAACATTATCACCTACCTCGAAAGATAGATCCTTCCTCCAGTTATCTGCATAACTCTTCTGCCTGCTCTGAGCTGTTCTCATGTGTTTCTGAATCAACTGAACTTTTTCTGTCATCTATTCTACTAATTCTTTTCCCATCAGCTTCCTTTCACCCACTTCATTCCAAAATGCTGGAGTTCGACACCGCTTCCCATATAATGCCTAAAATGGTGCCATCTGTATACTAGAATGAAAAATGTTATTATAAGAAAACTCAACCAAAGAAAGATGTTGTTCCCAACACCCTTGATAATCCATCGAACAAGCTCGTAGCATATCCTCCAAGGTCTGAATTGTTCATTCTGACTGCCCATCTGATTGAGGATGAAAAGTTGTACTAAAATTTAATTCAGTACCCAATGACTTCTAAAGGACTTTCCAAAAGTTAGAAGTAAACCTAGGATCATGATCAGACACAATGGAGAGAGGAACTCCATGTAACTTGACTATCTCTTTAAGATACAAACAGGAAAGTTGATCTAGGGAAAAATTATCTCGTATAGCAATGAAATGAGCAGATTTAGTCAAGCGATCAATAATAACCCTGATTTCATTATTACCTCTAGATGTCTTAGGTAATCCCACGACAAAATCCATGGATATATTTTCCCATTTCCACTCTGGCACTGGTAAAGGCTGAAGCATCCCTTTCGGTAACTGCCGCTCTGCTTTAACCTGCTGACAAGTCAAACACATAACAGTAAAATCAACAATATCCCTTTTCATTCCATCCCACCAATAATACTCCTGCAGATCTCTGTACATCTTAGTACTACCAGGATGAACTGAAAACGGGGAACTATGAGCCTCACATAACAACTCATTCTTCAACTGTGAATCACAAGGCACACATAATCTCTTCCCAATCCTCAAAACACAATCATTATCAATGTTGAATTCAGGTAGCTTACCCTTCTGAACTAGCTCTACCTTTTTCTTCAACTCACTGTCTTCTCTCCGCGCTTTCTTAATTATGTCTGATAGGGATGATCTCACTGATACCTGAAACAAAACAGAAGAACTTCCTACACCAACAACTTCTATGCCAAATTTCATCAAATCAAAAACCAAAGGATCTCGTTCCAAATGTATCATGGTTAATGAAGCATTACTTTTTCGACTCAAAGCATCGGCCACTTTATTTTCTTTTCCCGGATGGTAGTGAATTGTACAATCATAATCCTTGATTAATTCCAGCCATCTCCTCTGTCTCATGTTCAATTCTTTCTGAGTGAATATATACTTTAAAATTTTGTGATCATTATATATTTCACACTTTACTCTATACAAATGATGCCTCCAAATTTTTAAAACAAAAACAACAATAGCTAATTCCAAATCATGTGTAGGGTAATTTACCTCATGAGTTTTCAACTGACGTGAAGCATAAGCAATTACCTGATTGTTCTGCATAAGGACACAACCAAGTCCCTTCAACGAAGCATCACTGTATATAAAAAACTCACCATTCCTAGAAGGAAGTGCCAAAACTGGAGCATTCACTAATCTTCTTTTCAACTCCTGAAAACAATCATCACATTCTTTTGTCCAGATAAACATAACACCCTTCCGAGTTAGCTTAGTCATTGGACTAGATAACCGTGAAAAATTTTCAACAAACCGTCAGTAGTAACCTACCAAACCAATAAAACCACAGATCTCAGTTACATTCGTGGGTCTTGGTCATTCCTCAACAACATTTGTTTTTGCAAGATCAACAGTTATGCCATCTTTTGAAACATTGTGACCCAGGAAAGAAATTTGTTGTAACCAAAACTCACAATTGCTAAATTTTCCATACAGTTTCTTTTCTTTTAATGTTTGCAAGATAACCCTTAAATGACTTTCATGATCCTCTTTTCTTTTAGAAAACACCAAAATATCATCAATAAAAACAACCACCATTTTTCACCTGAGTCAACTGAGCCATCACTGCAAAAAACTGTTTAGTTCTGATTCTGACCATCTCAGGATACTGATTTGAAAGGCCATTTACCTCTGTATGCCCTCCCACAAAAGTTGTTCTTTTTTACTCTATGAAAAAACAATTCTTAACAAAGAAATTTTTTAGGCGAAGCAACATGGTAATCTTTAAATGCTATATCATTTCAATCATACCATAAATTAATTTATAAATTTAACAATTTTCTAACTCCTAAAGTTGTCTAAACCGACCTCTGATACAAACTATAAGGCCCCAGCCTTAAACCTTAATTAATATTTAATTAAATTAATAATTCACATTGAGGATATTTTCAGGTTTATAGTTTTAGATAATTAGGAAATAACTGTTGCATCTCAAAAGATTACAAAGTAGACACTTCTACAAAGATTCCATAAAATAAAAACTCTTAAAAATAAACATGTCTAGTTCCATGTTTTATATAGCTTGACTTTCCTTTGATCCCATCCTTGACCCTATTCCAAATTATGTCCTGTGAAAAACATTTCAAAAAAAACTTGGGGTGAGCATAAAAATCTCAGTAAGGGATACACAAAGAATGAAAACTGTTAGTTTTTCAAACATCAAGTAAACCATTTATAACTTTATCAGAGTAATACCTTCACCTTCATGAAGTAGTAAAAACTCTTCACTGAATAAAATATCATTACTTACCTTTTTGTAACCAAAGGATTACCATAAAACCCATATAAAGAACACATAACATATAAAGGTAACTTGGGAAATAAACATACTTAAGTGGAATAACCATACGGTCGACTTCCACACATATCACTTAATGGAATAGCCATACGGCCAACTTCCATACATACTTAACGGAATAGCCATATGGCCGACATCCATACCCAATTCATTGGAGGTTATAACGTAACCACCCATCCCAGTATTCATGGAACCACCCGTCATATGGTTTATCACGTAACCACCCGTCAAATTTCCAAGTACCAATATAAAATCATAATACATAAAACAAATATAAAGGAATGATAGCATTTCCACATTTCAATCACAATATATCATTTAAATATATTGACAGAATAGAATCTTTTATAAAAACCATTTTCAATACCAAAATACATAAAAGAGCATATGGTATTAATTTTATTTTAAAAACATTACGGCTTGTTGAGGAAGCCATAGACCAAATAATACTCACGGCGGCGAAGAAGTCGTTGTCACCGCATACGTATGACATGAACATTCCCTTTTTTTGTTTAGTAAAACGCTTCGTATAAAAAGATTCCTTTTGAATAAAAGTAAAATTCAAAGGGTTTTATACACCGTATAAAAGAAAGTTGTGAATAAAACAAAAGATGCCTCAATGAAAGGAGACTGAGATGATGTCCCTTACCTCGGGCCCAACTTGACTCGATCGTTCTTTAACGTCCTGAATAAGAATCATGGGTTAATTCCTATTTTCTTATGAACCTTTTTCAAGTTCATTATTCATTTAATATCACTTATTGTCATGTTATAAACATTAGGTAACCATTTAAGTGAATAATGTTTGTTTTGTCGATATTTGGTTCTTAAGTCGAAAGTGGAATTCTTACAATTACATGTTGTTCATGCGGTCAAAGGTTCTTTATATCCAGAATTACATTACTGATTTGGATATCATATATATCATATATTTCCATCATATACATGTATTTATAATATTACAAAATCATTTATAGGTAAGAAATGAAATGCACCGTTCATGGAGATAGTAAGCCGTACGTACGCATGAACGCAACTTTCATTTCTTTGTAATATTAATGGAATTAAAACTAAATGAGAGGTATTTATACATTAATTCCATAATTATATTCATCATTTAGATGTATCATTAGTCATATATATCCAGTATATATATGTACTTTTAATAGTACATTAAATTTGGGGATTAGAAATGAAATGCACCATTCATGGAGACGGTAAGCCGTACGTACGCATGAACGCTACTTTCATTTCTATCTCATACTTTAATGGAAAGAAATAATAATGATATAGAGGTATATTATAATTCCAGTATAACATCATATATAATAACTTTAAATCCATCCTTTATATGTCCCACATATGGCATTAACGAATCACATCACTTTGAGGGGGCGGTAGTCCGCACTTCCTTAAATGAAGATATCGCGTTTACCCATAATGGAAACCATAATGGTATGACCAAAATTAAAAATACAGAAGCTTAAGGAAAACATAAACATATTATATATCATATATAAATATAGTGTCATCTTAATGGCCACCTTTTAAGGTGTTAAAAGAATGTTGAACAATCATCGTTTCGGGAGGCCGAAATTCGCCATCCACGGAAACAGTATGTTCTTTAACCATTAGATGTAGGTGTGTGTAAGTGTATCCCAAATCCTTCTTATAACAACATCCTAGTATATTGATGATACTTTATTTATTACAAAATAAATGAATAAAAAGAGTTTAGGGGTTGGAGAAGGAAAATAAAACAGAAGGACTCAAGTAAAGACATTACCTTAAAATCGGATAACTCCCTTCGGTCTGAGCTCAAAGGATTCTTTGGAAAGACTTCTACCCAAAGTGAGGATTCAAGGAGTTGGAGAGGGATTTGGAGAGAAAAAATGAGCAGAGTTTGGCCAAGCCAAAGGCTTTGGGAGTGTGGGTAAGGAGTTAGAGGTGGGGGCCTTTTAAAAGAGGAGATGAGGGGCACTCGTGGAAGGTAAAGAAACGTTACTTTATTTTAAAATGGTATTCGGATTTAAGAGGTCCCAAATTGATATAATTCAAGGATAAGGTGATAAGGGTTCTAAATACACACATTAAATAGGTTTTGGACATGTTTAGGTCATAGATTTTACATTATCATTTCATTTTATTTAAATCCATTATTAATGAGGTAATCGCTGCATCATCATGATGTCATAAATAATTTAATTTATATAAAGTCTAAAAATTATAAAAAAAATATAATGATGTATGAAATCTTTTATTCATTCCAATGAATATTTATAGTCAAAAATATGACTTGTATAACCCCATGTAAAAATTGTTTTAGAAAAACATTTAATGTTTGCGTCATTTTTACTTTAACATTTAAAAAAAGGTATTTAAGTAATTTTCCAACCAAAGTGGCTACATGGGGTCCCCAAGTTGACCCATGGATTGTCTTGGTCGGAAATGACACATCAAATAAGGGTAGGACATGTTTCAAGCTCATCTCATCTTATTAAAACATTATTTTTACCTTAAACTACATTAATAACCTTTAATCGCGATTAAAACTTATTAAGTTACTATTCACCAAAAAAATTATTTTAATCCCATTAAACCACATTTTACTTATTAATGAAAACCATGTATGTTGGATTTATGAAATTCAAAACACAGAGGTGGTAAAATTTCATTTAAACGAAAAATCAGTTTTTATAAGTACTACTTAGTGGTTTCACTATTCATCAAAAATTGAAGTTTTTCAGAAAAATACAAAAAATTCAACCTAAGATATATTTGATATTCCGAATTCAAAAATGAAGTCTATTTTATAAAATTCAAAACATATAAGTCACATTAATTAATTTAATAATTAATTCTCACTGTCATGACAAATAGCGTGTTTTTATGAAATAATAAGTATCAAAAGATTGACACTAGTTTAAGTCCGATTTCAAAGTGAAATTAATTCCAACGACCACTATTAGATTTAATGGTAAAAATATTTTCTAATTTCAATTTAAAACCAATTAAAATGATAATCTAATCATATAAATAAATTAGATTAAAAAGAGGTTTTGAATTAAAATACAACATTTTACACTATTCATTAATAAATGAACTTTATCGGAAAGATACGAAATATTTACACAAAGTAAATTTTGATGTCCCGATTCTAAAGAAGAGTTATATTTGATCCAATAGAATGTATAAGAGTTATCAAAACTATATTTAATGACGGTTCTCCATCAAAAGGTGATAAGTGAACCTTTAGTGAAAATTAGGGTATAAATGCATAAAATTGAATTCTTTCTGTATTTTAAGCCTTTATCTTTTATTAGATAAATGTAAAAAAATTTAAAAATCATATATAATCATATTTTAGTTATTTCTATCCATTCCCGCCAATACAACGGCTACATGTTAACTACCATTTAAAATAATATTATTATATTACTAGTGTACAACATACGTTTTCAAAGAAACCCATCGTTGCGTATCGGGTACGCTATCGAACATAGAAACCCTTTTAAAGTAAAATTAATATTTAATTCATATATATTAATAAATATGAAAATGTTTCATTCATTATTTACCTGGGATGTTACATAGATAGTAATTAGAGATAGCATTAACATGTTTCCTAAGACAGCATGATTCATTCTTTTCATGATAAACAAGTGTAAAATTAAAATTTCATAATTGAATGACCTAATTATTCTTTATCAACACATCATTCTTGAATATCTATTCTAACCTCAAATAAAACTCCCCCTATATCTAATTACTCCTCGTAATTCATGGTTGAATTATTTCCCTCTTAGAAACATTTGTGAAGAAATTTCCCCCATTGATCATAAGTTATTATTAATATCTTCTCATTTTTCAATAATCCCATAGGTAACTCCTCTGTGTATTAATGTAGATGAAGAAATACAAAACAATAGTATGAGAGTGGGGGATCTAAAAGAAAACTATTTATGTGTGGTAGAGTTGATTGTAATTAAAGATATAACTAATGATTCTCAAATATATCACAGGTTATTTAAAAATATCCATATTTTATGATATTTATAATTTTAAATAAAATTGAGGTCTTTTATATTTTTCATTACACACAAAATCGAGGTTAATTGAACTACAATATACTATTAAAATAATATAATTTAATGTGAATATTAACATATATACATTATATTGGATAGTATGAATAGGAATAAATAATTTTTAAAAATTAATTATTTTACCTGTATAAAATCACTTAATTGGTAATCAATTGAATAGAAATAATAATAAAATTATTTTAAAGTAAAATGAGATGTTTTTCTAAAAACCATTTCTTTGCACACAATGTTATTTTATCATAATTAATAAAATTTATCTATATTTATTAATTATTTTCTTTAAGTTTTTAGATAAAATATTCCATAAAATAATTTTCATTCATTTAATGGTTTTTATGATTAACAAAATATAAATAAATTCAGGTTTGTGCTTAAAAATGTATTTTTTCAAAAAATGATTTTGGTTGTGTTTTACACTCCTTTTTTAAAATGGATTTTTACCAATTATAGAAATTTATTCTAGAAATAATTATCAAATATTTTTATTTAGAAATAAAATTTGTATTTAAGGAGTTAATGTTATTTTTTTATTTTAAAGAGTTACCAATATAAAAATCTCATTAGCACGACAAGGGTTAAAACGGTTAAAATATGGGAAAACATAAATGATAAGTTTTAAAATATCAATGAAATAATAATTTTATTGGTAAGTGGTATTTGTACAATATAATTTTTATATTATAATATTTTCAATTTTGGAGCCCGTTGACTTCAATAGGACATATATTATATTAAAATGTTCCACGTATTTACATGTTTGAACCCACATCACTTATAAAAGGGGTCATTCTCCCATATATTTTTCACCCCACCTGATGAATTTATCTCTACTAATATCTACCAAAAAACTATCTTAATATCTTAATACATTACATTTAGGTTATTTTTTTCTAGAAAACTTATCCAGGGTTCCTTAAGTTTATTTTTAAATAAGGATACTTCCAGAAGAAGTAAATGCTCTAAGCCACATTTTTAATGTTTATTTCTTTTTAGTCTTGATAAAAAATTTCTATAATGATCCAAAAATGATTTAATACATCTATTATCTATGTTTATATTTTTTTATGTTAACTTCATATCGATTTTATTTCACTATCCCAACCATTGGAAAATGATAATGTCACCTGTTTGTATGTGTGGACAACCACCTCCACTTTGTAATGTGGTCTATTTTTCATTTCCCTTTTATATTTATTATCATAGGAAAATATTTATTCAATATATATATATATATATATTATAATTATTAAACTATAAAGATGAATTATTATATATTGTTCTTTCGTTCAATCCATCAGATAGTGAGAACATCACATGTGTGTACGTGTAGACCACCACCTCAATGGAGCGATGTAAATTATTTTTTAAGAAGGAATTATATTAATTATTATAAAAATGTATATAAAAATTAAATATTACAATTATATAATAATTAATATTTCTGAGATGATCAAAACATTACCAAAGTGGAAGGAACCAAACTATCTAACCAAAATATGCAAGGAAAATTGACAAATTTATAACATAATGTTCATTTTAATGATGAAATTACTAATAAAAGTATAATAATAAATTATAATGGAACTATTAATAGTATAATTTTAAATAACATTATTTTCTATGATATTTATAATAAATATATATTTATGATATTGGATTTATAGATGCTTTTGAAGAAAGACGATACTTGAGGTAAGGGTTTTTGTTGAAATCAAATTTTTATTCGTGATTATCAACTCTTAATTTCCATTTAGAAAAACTATATGGTAATTATAATTCAAAACCTCTTATATTTTACATTACTTTAGTTATTCATATGATTTTTAAGTATTATAAAAATTTTATCCTCTTTGGTAGTTAAATATTTTGAGAAGTTATTTTAAATAAAAATTGACATTATTTCCTCTTTTTCTAGAGAACTTTTTCTTCCATATACATATCCATTAAAATGTTTTCAATAATTTTATTTAATATAATAAAATGATTATTTAAATTTATTTATAAAAAGTTTTTAGTTTCATTTAATATTAATAATAGTAATCTTTTTGAAATTTTCTAAATGAGAGCTTTTGATAATTTTTTTACCAAAATATTGAATGAGATCTCTGTTTTAACACTTACTGGTTGAAAAAATTATCACAATATATTAACTATTATTTTATTTTAATACCACGTTATATATTATCAAGTTTATTGTTAATGAAAATATTTTTTTAGTATTATTTTTAATTTTCAAAATTAATGATAACAAAAGAAAAGTTAATTTTTCTTGTTTTCAAATAAAGGTTCAAATGTTATTATTTAGGTATTTTTCATCGATGTCAACATTTTTTA
Source organism: Viscum album (assembly GCA_963277665.1). Taxonomy (NCBI): domain Eukaryota; kingdom Viridiplantae; phylum Streptophyta; class Magnoliopsida; order Santalales; family Viscaceae; genus Viscum; species Viscum album. Next base: position 1,282,810,508 of record OY728136.1, on the reverse strand, counting down.
GTGATTTTTATGATTCAATTGGGATATCATGTTATTATACCATCCAAATTTATTATATGGATGTATTATGATGATAATGATTTAAGTATGACTATATAAATATTGTTTCTTTTCTATTTCCTTTCCAGCATTTATTCTATGATGATATGATAAATGATTTTTTGATCTTATTGTGAAAATATGTATGGAATTATTTATGAGATATGTGGAATCATAATTATGTATCACACCAATACATTGGAAAATGATATATATATATATATATATATATAATGAGATAATATGTACAAGAATGGGGAGTGAAGCTAGTTTAATAAGGGACTCTATCCACTATGATAGTCTTCAGTGTGAACCATGAATAATAAAATGATTGAATGGGAAATGAACCCAATCAAAAATGAAAATATTGTGAAGAGTGAACCCATGGAATTAATGAAAATAAGTTGAAGAGTAATTCCTATCCACTGTGGTAATTTTTTTATATGATTGTCTAGTTAGCGAGCAATGACTAAGGACATGATTTAATTTTCTGATATATATTCCAAATACCAATTTCATATTACTATGATATATTATTGTAGATCATTAGTTATTATTTTTGTTTCAATACTCTTAAGACTCATTTTATTTATGATGCATACATTTTCTGCGATTCATGATTAAGGTTCATTGACTAATAATGTATGTATTTCATATGTTTACATGGTTTCTTACACTTATACTTATTCTCCCATATTATGATTGATTGAAGTCTCCTATTATTATCCTTAATGTGTATTTGTGATCACTAATTATTATGTTTCAGTTTTTATAGGTTATTAATAAATGTATTAAGTAGGGTATTTCTATGAAGTAATACAACCATTATGAGAGATATTTATGGTATTTCAATAGATATGATGATTATTTATCTAGGACCAGAATACATGAAACTATTATAGAATGGGGGTTTTTATTACTTTATATGTATTTAATATTCTACTAAAATGATGTAACATTTATGTGTGTGATGATCAAGTCCTCAATTTGGTATTAGAGCAGGGTTTATTTTTTTATCTAGATTAATACTAGAGAACATTAGTGAAAACTGTAAGGATAATTCTACATATAATATGAAATCATGGGGATTTGGTATTTTATATATTTTGTGGTTTACTTTAAATTAAAATCTTTTATTGATATTTGAAACCGGATGAAACTATGTGAAAGATTAATATAGGTGTAAACACTATTAAAAGTCTCTTTGAGTATCAAATCAGTCTTTAATCATTGCATGATGAGTGGGAATATGACTGCATTCTATACTAGAAACTCTTGATGGATATTATTTTTTTAATTTTTATTCACTTTATGAACCATTATGATTAATTAGATGATAAAATTTATTTCAACTTATGGTGATCCATTTTTATGTGAGATAAAATTTGACTGTCATGGTTTGAAAAAAGGTTCGTTATTTAAAAAATGATAAGAATTATTTTTATGATTCTATGATTTATTACATTGAGTAAGATTCTTGTTTCTTATAATAAACATTTTGTTTTTAGTAAAATATTTCAGAGTTAATGTGATGCCGAGTTCGTAAAGGGTACCCTACAATATTGAAAAATATTACTTGATATAATTCACATGAATTAATTTATATCATGAAATGTAATTAGGAATGTTATTTCAAATCCATAATTATTAGTTAATAAATTGTAAGGTAAATCCTAACGGTTTGATGAAAACATCTCAAGTCAATATATCCTCTCTGATATAAGTATGATGTAATTTGTTTCATGATAGTCATATATATATACCTCAAGAAAAATTTTATCTTATTTTGGGAATGGATTTAATTTATTTATATCAAATGAATATAAATTTCAAAGGAAGGTAAGTCACATTTGATATTCAGAATCAACCTATCATTGTTATTCATTGTGAGGATGAATATGAACTTATAATATTAATTAATTCCATTATATGAAAGTTACTATATATTCATGAGGTATAATTATCTGAAATGGTTAGTAATAAACATATATTTATGATATGAATATTAATTTGGAATAATATGATTTTATTCTAAATAATTTAATAGTCTTCCTTTAGATCATGAAGTATATTTTTCAGAAAAACTGATACCAAGTTCTACTTATATTTCAAATAAACCTTATGAAATGATCTTGATTGAGTTGTAGGAATTAAAGAAGAATATATAATATAATGTAGAAAAGTGATTAATATGACCAATTATGTCTCCATGGGGTGAACCTATTATTTTTATTAAGAAGAAATTTAGGTTAATGTGAATTTTTCATGATTATTTAGAACATAAAAAGATCATTATCAATATCATGTATAATGTATCCCAAATTTATAACTTATTTGATCAACTCTAAAAAGCTCAATCATGTTCCATGATTGGACTTCATTATGGATTTCAACAATTAAGGTTAAAAATAATGATACACACATGAAAACCATTCTTATGAGGTATATTAATTAATAATTTATATTGATATCTTTTGGACTTACCAATTCCACCACTATCTTCATGGATTTAATTAATAGATCTATTTTTTGTGGTCTTTATAGAAAAAGTTTATTATAAATTCCAAGATAAAGGAATAACAGTAAGATCATTTGATGATTTATTTAATGAACTTAAGAAAGGAGAAGTAATACTTCATATTTATTATGTGTGATTTATAGATACAAAAATTTTCATTTCTAGGTGATATAATATTAAGAGAGGGTATATTAATTTATCATTCAAAGAAAAATTTTATTTGGAAGTGTCCTATACCAAATTTGGTTACTAAGATCCTTAGATTTCTTTTATTTTCCACATGTTACCAATTATTTCTGAGATTATTTTTATGAATATGTAATAAAATATCTAAATTAACGTGAATAGGAGCTATGTTTCATTGGATAGATGAATTAAATGATAATTTCATGCAATAAGAGATGTTTGGTCAATACACATGGGCTTACACTACACTATAGTAAATATGTGGCTGTTATTTATAGTATTTCATAAAATAATTTAATATGATTAATCCTCATTTAGAATTATATGGTTATCTAATATTAAAAATGTCAATTGAAAATTCATGAGAAAAATACTAGACTCGTGATTTGGAGTTCACACATGTTTTTTTTCATTGAAAATATAGAGGGATTATCTTTATGGTTGAATTTGTCTAAATATTATAATTATCAATAGATTAACACCCCATGAAAGAGTACAAAGATGTTAATGCTTTGAGTCATAAATGAAATACTAGTTTGTCCATGAGGATAATTTATAGTGATCTATAATTAAGGATTTTTTGAAGATGGATCTTGAAATAATAATGAAAGAGGACAAATATTTTCTTCTTAGGTGAATTTTCTACTATCAATCCATGTGGGGATTAATGAAGTGAAAAAGGAAGATGTGGAACCATAGAACAAGGTAAATAATGTTCCTAAATTCAATAACTATTATGAATAAAGGATAATGTTTAGGCACTTAGTATGTGACCCATCAATATAATATTTTAAGAAGAAGTTATTCGATGTAAATAAAAGTTCCTTATTCTGTATTTATTTTCGGATAATGAAGACATATATAGATTTGAGAGAATATTTATGGTGGTAGAACATGATAAGGGATATTATAGGGGATTTATCTTGATTCTATGTATATTACTATGTTAATATAGATATATATATGTCTAAGTGTATGTTACAATCATTACACAAATAAAAATTTAAATGTGAAAACTTTTCCATGGATTTCATCATTAGAATCCAAAAAATATCAAAAGGTTATAATACTATTTAGGTTGTAGAAATCTCCATATGAAGTCAAAAAACCACAGTGCAATATGAGATGATCTAACCATTCATCAACTTTTCAAGATATAAATTAGTAAAGTGGAATGGTTTAATGTATTTTCACAGTCTATTTTATTTTATCATGATATGAGGTTTAACTCAATGTTCTGGAGAAGTATTCAATAATATTTGAATAGATAGTTGAAAATTTTCAATTATATCATCTTCGGATAAATAGTCAGTTTAATAGGAACAATAAAATCTCATATGATATGCTAAGTGAATTTCATTTAGATATTAATGTTTTTTTAAATCAAAAACTTTATTTGGTTGTGTTTTCATACAATATTATCTTTCAATCATGAATTTAGATGGATCCTTATGATTACCCCTAGGGATGGACGTCCACAACTCCATTATAATGTTATGGAGGTATAGAAAAAAAAAGATATTGGGACCTTATTTAGGTAATTAAATGGATGAAAATATTATATCAATTTCGAAGAACATCAGGGCAACTCATAGTTGATAGAAATGTTTTACTGAAAATATTTTGTGGGATCAAGATTTTTATTTTGTTGAAAACATGTTATTAAAAATATCACCTTGATATAAGGTTATGAGATTTGAAAATAATGGAAAACTAAGCCATATATATATCATTCCCTAAAAAATTATTTATCATATTATGATGTTATCTTATCTATTGGTTCTTCAATAGAATATATCTTTTGTTCATGATTTGTTCTATGTACCTCTTATATGGAAGTACATAACAGATTCTTATCTTGTAAAAAAACATATATGTCACAATAGTGGAGCATGATAAATCTCTTGATGAACATCTAGAAGATATTTTATATGAAATATAATGTGTGTTATATAATAAGACTACTCAACCAATCAATGTTTTGTATGGAAATCATTAGTTATATGAAGCTATGTAAAAACCTGAGGATTTGATATGGAAGAAATATCCTATGTTATATGAAAACGATTAGTGAAATTTAGAATGGATAAATTAATTTAATTTTTATTTTTATTTTAAAACCATATGTTTATGATATATATCCCTTTTAGTAAATTTTATGACTTGAATAACTTTTTAACTTGCAACACCGGGTTTAAACGAACTATGATTTACTTTAAAAATATTATTAAATAGTTTAATAGTTATAGACTTTCTATTGGATTGATGAGTGTTTATAGGAATATCCAATTTCTGAAAAATTATTTTTTTAATCATGTATAAAATGAATTCCTTGGTTATATATCATTTTTAAATTAAAATAATATAATTTGAAGGAAAAAGTATGTTTTTTTCTAAAAAACAATTTTTATGCACACATTTTTTTGATTTTATGAATACATAATATTAATATCAATTTATTAATTTTTTTTAAATGTATTGATAATATATTTTAAAAAACATTATAGCATTCATCTAATTATTTTTACTGTGAAATGAGTAATAATAAATTCATTTTATGCGTAATAAATGCATTTATATATAAAATATTTTTAGGGCATTTTGCACAATTATTTTAAAATTGATTTATTAAAATTATAAGGGTTGATTATATAAAAATATATTTTATTTTTTATTGATCATAGTTAATATAATGTAAATATTTCACATTTATTTGTTTACATATTGATTTTTTACCATCTTAAAAATCTTGTTGCCTTGGTAAGGGTTAAAAGGGTTGAAAGAGGGGTTAACCTAATGGATAAGGTTTAAAATATTCAAAAAAAATTATGGATTATTATTGGATTATTTAAGTTATACCTTATCCTTATTATTTTTTATTATTTAGAACTTTGGACCTAATTTACATGATTAAGACATATATTATAAAATTTTGTTTCAAGAATTTATATGTTCTCCACCAACCTCACTTATAAAATGAAACCTCTTCTGTCTCTTATAAAAACTAATTAAGACCTTTATATTTAACAATATCAAATTAAATACTCGATTAAAATTGTTATCCATGGTCTTGATATATTGGTATTCCCAAAATACTAATCCATGAATCTTGAAGGCGATTTTCAAAAGATGATACCCATAGACGAGGTATATTTACTTACCAATCCTTTTGATGTTTTGTTTTTATTAAAATACATTAAAATGTTCTATATCAATATAAAATTATGGGATTATTAACTCCACTATACTTATATGTTTCTATGTTAATGCAATATCTATTTCTTATCTCCATCCAATCGCTTGCGAAATAATAATGTTTCACATGCATACATGTGGAATCCCACATCTAAAAAGTGATTTGATTAATTTTTTATTTAATTGTTAAATGTATTTTTATAATTACTTTTTAGATAATATATTTTAAATTTATGATATAATAATTATTATTATATGGTTTATAATTTTTTATGATTACTTTATTCTATCCATCGAAAAGTTAAAACATAACATATGAGTGTGTGTGGACTACCACCTCCACGAAGTAATGTAATTCATTTCTCATCAATTATTTTTATTAATTGTTATATATTTTTATTAAAAAATAATTATTATCATTATTTCATGATTAATGTTTTGGAGATAACGAATCCATAGAAAAATTGAATGGAGGAGAACCATTGATCCAAAAAAGCAAGGGAAACTATCTAGATTCACAGGAATGTTCATTTTAGTAGAGAAATTGTTAATAAAAGAATAATTGGACATTATAAAGGAATGATACATATAATTTTAAATATTATTAAGGTTCTATAATAGATTCATATTAAATATATAATTATTATATATGTAGTATAAATGTTTACAAATAAAGAGAGGAATTGAGTTATGGATTTGTGTTTCAATATCATTTAATTTCATGATATTTATGATAAATTTAAATTAAGAAAAATTATATATTTATTATCCTTTAAAATGATATATTTTATATTATAATATTTTTATTTATAAATTAATGTTATATTTTAAAAACATTAAATTCAATTGTTTTTGAGAATTCCAGTATTCCCCTGTGGATATCTCTACATATCAATCATAAAACACCTCTTCATAACATGGGGAAAATAAAAAAAGTAATGGATGAGCTCAGATGCTCAGTAAGGGTAAGAATAATATGAAATATATCAAAAACAAATAATTCATAATCAATATGACATGGTTCATAATTCAAAACACATTCTATTTAATCAATATCATGAACATGAATAATCATATGGAATGAATAAATCATGATCAAATAAAACCATATAAGTAATCACATGAGTGTGAAACTTATGTATAGATATTCTAAATAATAGAATAATTATATTAACATCAATAAATGATCTCAGACTAAGGGAATTAATAATTACATACATCTAAAACATACTATCAAGAACATTTAAAAGTTAGTTAAAAAATAAGGGTAAAAACCCATTTATGTTGCTAAACTAATTTGTCTCATGAGATATATCAATGCAACAAGGGGATATCTATAACAAGGACTCACTCATAAAATATTAAGTAAAATTAATTATTCATATGAATGGGGTGAAACAAAAATCAATATAAACATTATTATTTAAAATATAACATATGAAATGTTATTTCTCACCCCAATTAATAATCTTAATCATAAATTGTCAAAAAAATATGGTAAATGGTAAAAAATTGTAATTCGTTTATCAAAGTGACCATTAAACCACCAAATAAATAATATGGATAATATAAATATAACATATTCTTAGTAGATTATAATTACAAAGTAGGGTTGATGTCATAGATGAATATAAATACCATAAAATTGTTGTTAAATACATTTTAAGGAAAATATAATTTCAATTTTTTTAAAAAAAAGTAAATGTTCACTAAATATATTGAAATTTTTTCAGTGAAAATACCCTTTGATAATTATAATTTATTGTTTAAAACATTGAGTGGTAATGCGAATGGAAAATTTTGGCCATATTGTACACATTAAAATAAATATTACATTCACATTTTTGTAAAAATAAAAATAGCACTTTTTTGGATAATTAAATGAATATTCCATTAAATTTTTTGAAAAGTAATTCATGGGAAAAAATTTCGTTAATAAATTTTTTTGATAATTTTAAATAGATTTTTGAAGACATTTTAAGAAAATTTGGTTTTAAATTAAAAATCATTTCATCCCAAATTGAGAAATGAAGTGATATTTAAAAAAACATCATCTTAAAACATTTATGTGTGAAATAGATGAAATTTTTCAAAAGACAACCGTGGTCAACCCTAAAATTGCCACCGGATCCATCCCACAACAAGGCCGTAAAGGTATTCCCAATCTTCTTAGGATAAAAAATAATATCTGTTATTAATTATTCTAATATGGGAATAGTTTATCCTATAAAAAGAAGAAAAATAAATATAAAATTAACATTATAAAACACTAGAAACATAAATATATAAAACAACACATCCCCCCATGTGAGCCTAGGAGTCACCACTAACCACTTAACCTACATTGCTTTGTATTGACCGATTATGAGCTTGATGTTGTAACGCCCTGACCCCAGAATCCTAGAGTCAGTGCATTATCATGTATCACTGGCATGATCAAAAAGATCAATTCTCAAAAGACCTAATAATTTAGTATCCATGGAAGTACTGGATACATTCTTAAGGTTTACATTACATCATAAAATGAAAAACTACAACAACATTGTTTCCATAGACAACACTAATATACCATAGATTATCACTGCAGGTCATTCATAATATACTTCTTCGCATCATGGGAAAAATAAAACATAGAAAGGGGTGAGATCAGATGCTCTGTAAGGATAATAATATAGTGGAAACATTCATAAATAATCTTAAATATTCAAGGAAATGTATAAGACTAAAACAAAATCATTTCGAACTTGAACTTCAGAATAATATAGAATAGATAAAATCATCCACTGCCATTTACATATTCACATGGATATTATTCTAGTCAAATAATCAAATTAAATATCAATAGCCACTTTCATAATGATGGAATGCATAATACCAGACTTTTATAACCACATATTCAGGGCCCTATGCCAAGACTACAAATAAGATTTTGTCAAGACCTTGTTCCCAGACACTAGTTTGTTTCATAAGACCTACCGATGCATCAAGAAGCTATAGCAGGCTCAACCCATCACTTACTAATTCCAATGTTTTCCTCATATGAAAAGGTTGAAACATAATATAAAAATTTGTATTAAAACTAGCATACAAAATGTTAATATTTTAACCACAGTCCATGAATGGTATAAAAATAGCACATCCACAATGAAACATAATTAATTCATCAAAATATTAAATATTTTATTATAATAGATCACCCTCAATATAGAATAATGAATGATATTGAAATAGATGAAAATAATCATCAAAACTATTAGAGAGAAATATCCCCCTTTTTCTTGAAAACATTTAAAAGTCTCACTATTTATCAAGAAGCTGTTTAAAATAGATTTTTGAATCAAAGAGTCCCATACCACTTTGAAATTTTTAAAAGTGAATTTAATTTTAAAATTTTAATGTCTATATAAATAAATCCTTAAAACCATTTTTATAACAAGGAGATTAATGATAATGATTTAGAATAGTAAATATTTAAAAAAGTTTAAAATGACATTTTAGTTAGGGTTCATAACCAAAATAGAGACACTTGAATACAAATAATTGAGGTAATAAAAACATTATAATATCATGTGAATAAATATATTCATGATATACAACGTCAAAGTACATTATGTACATCATATAAAAGTGAATTTTCATATAACAACAATAAAGTCTCAATGGAATGTAAATTGAGATGAAATCTCTTATAAAGACTGTAACCTTATGTTAAGGATAAATAAATGACATAATTATGTCTGAAAAATATAAATACACTAAATATTATTGGATATTTAGTGTAAATCAATTAGATGACATTCACATATTTTTTTTTAAAAACAACTCCAATGAATTGGATGTTAAACTCAATAAATGGAGATTGATTTAAAATTACTCTTTTCAAGTTCATATCGATGAATTAAAAATTTATCAATGGAGTGATTATGTGTATCAAAAGTATATCAACAGAAAGGGTAGTGGAAATTACTACACAAATAATAAATAGTGATTCTAGACATAATCATGGAGTAAAATAATCAATGAGGTATGCGGAAAGCCGAATGAGTGGAAATTGAAATTTGAAATTCCCTTACCAATTTGGTAACTTATAGAAAATACATCCCATGAAATTTGAATCATAAAATGAAGATGTAATTACTCATAAATTAAATTATATTACACAAATACAGTCATTGGGCAGTACATACACCACACATAAGGTAATAGTGGCAGTATGGCGTGAATCTCACAGAAATAAGAAGTGAGATGAAAACCCTTACTTCATTATAATCAATCGATTTGTATGACCAAAAGTTAAAAATAGCCAAATGAATCACAGAATACCAAGAATATAAAGATAATATTTATAATATATATATACATATAAATATATCAAATTACATGACACAATATAGAACATTTAATAAATAAGTGGCGAACAATGGAAATCGCAATGAATTAAAAGTGAGATAAGAAACCCATTACTTTCTACTTTTCCTTGGTCGAGGGTAGTTTTAACTTATATATAATGGTGAAATAAGTTTTATTAAATTATAAAAGAATCATATACATTAATATTATTTCATATATAATCTTTTAATATTTCTTTGTTAATAATATTTTAGTATAATCGTCGTTTCGTGTGTAAACTGATTTGTTTTCCTTTATATGATTTGTTTTGAAAGTATTGTTTGTTATGAATAGGATGTATCTTATTCATATTCAAAATGATATTAAGTCATTAAACATTATTTTTAATCATCAAATGAAAATTAGGCTTGAATGGATTATGATGGGGAATGAATCTCATCGCGTTCATGGAGACAGTAATCCATACGCACGCACGAGTGACAATATCATTCCTTTGATATTAAAATAAAAAATAATTTGATAGTATATAATATATATAGAATAATTATCATGTTATATTTATTATTTACATCAATAAAACATCATTATTATACTCACCCAAATAATAATGTATTGAATAACAATTACACCACGACTTGGAGACAGTAATCCGTACGTACGCACGAATGGTGACATGTCATTTGAAAGATGGATAGAATAATTAATATGGTTGTACCATATTTATAATAACATCATAGTATATATAAGATACTGGAGAAATTATTTTATAATGGAAACATCAAATAAATAGGAAGTGGAAAATAAAAGAAACATGGAATATGTGATGAAATATTTACATCCTCTTAGGGTTCTTCTTTTTGATTTTATCAAAAGGGCTCCTTAAGTTGGCTTTATGACAAAAGTAAGGAATCTAGGATGAAGGGAGGACAATTTAGAGGGTATTTGGGAATAGGATTTATGAGGAAAAAGGTTTTTAAGGATGAATTTGAGGGAAGGAGAAGTCCCTTTTATAATTGGGGTGAGGGGCACTATAGGAAAAGCTAGAAATATTATTTTATAATAAAATAATTTTTGGTTTCTAATGGCTCAAAAATGAATTATTTGAAGGATAAGTTGGGTATGCGTGTAAAATCACTTAAAAAATAGTTTTAAGATAGGTTTGGTTCACTATATTAACCTTATCTTTTATATTTAACTCTTTGTTAAATAGTTTGACATTTACCATGTCTCTTTGTATTTTTATATTATATGTTTAATAAAAATACTATATACTTCAAATAGAACCCCATGTGGTTAATTAATGATACTCCTATCATTATATCAGTCTTTATAATGAACTATAGATTTTTAAGAATAGAATATCAATTAATAATATAATATTTTTTTAAAAAACTATTTTATGTCAAATTTGATACTATTTGGTATTTTGTTTTTTCTAAATTTATAACAACATTATTAGTTCAAAAAAAAGTCATCTAACCAACAGTAACATGTAATAGTAACCTATAAAATTAGTTTAATTCATAAAAAGTCTCAAATTACAATTATTTTATTATTTATAATATCAAATATTTAAATATCTCATTAATTAGATTATTACTGTATCATCATTGTGTCATAAATAAATTAAATTATTTATTGTCTAAAAAATATAAATAAAATACGATTATGTATAAAATAGTTTTATATTTCTAATTAATATTTATAATCAAAGTTATCTTATATATAACCCTATATTAAAAATGGTTTAGTTATTAAGATTTGAGTTTAGCACTTTTAACTCTTCTTTGAATTAAATAATAATAAATGTCATAATCTAATCCAAGTGGACCTAAATGATTATATTTTATTTCTAAGGTTCTTTTTGGACAAATTACACTTATCTAATATAATTAGGACATGTTTTAGGGTAATAATAATATCATTTTATCCCTTAATTTCCCTATTTACTTTTAACGGTGGTAAATAAAAGTCAAAAGTTACTATTCAACAAAAATTATTTTGATCTTATTGAACAAAATTTTACTTACTGATATCAACCGTGTCTCTCAGATTTTTTATATTAAATTCACTGAAGTAGTAAAATTAAATTTTATTCAAATTTGCAAATTCATCTAGAAGGTGGGTAAAAGAAGTTAAAAAGTTAAAAAAAATTATATATCTAATATTATTATAAACTGACTGCAATGAATTAACTTTAACATATATAGTTATTATATATATATTTTGACCTAAAAGAAATTTAAATAAAATAAATAATTATTAAGAAAATTCAGTTTTAAACAATAACTCAGTATTTTGCACTATTCATAAAAAAATTAATGTTTTCAAAAAATACCAAAAATTAACCCTAAGATAATTTTGATATTCCAAATCCAAAAATGAAGTCTATTTTGAAATATATGGATTTATAAAAGTTCAAAAAGTGGGTATTGATATTCATAATGGCTAGTTTGATTGGTCGCAGTGTGTTATAATCTTGAAGTTGCGTTCAATGAAAGCTATTACATTATTCAAAGGGAAATGTGCCATGGAATCTTGGGGTTGTATATTCTTCCCCCTTTTTGGAAATTGTGTGCTCTCAATTTTTTTAAAATTGGGCTTGGGAACATAATTGAAAGGCCCACATCGGAAAAAGAGTCAATAAAACTATCACTTTAAAAGAAGGAAAGAGAAGTATAAAGGTCACCTAAGATAACCCATAGAAAGATTCCATATAGGAAAAAATGGATATGGAAGATAAACTAAGTGTCAAGTTTTGATAGAGAGGGACAAAAAACATGATCAGGAGAAAGTTAATAACAAGAAACCCATAGACTTGTGATGGGAAAAATGGTCATTAGTTTCCCATTAGGAAAAGTAAATGAACAACATTTTCTTGTTTTATGTTACATTTCATAAATATGAGAATTTATTTATGATATTGAGAACGATCATAAATAGATATACTTACTTTTTAAATAGAGTTTCATTATTTAATAAATTTTTACCACTAACTCATTTTTTTCAAATGATGAGTATTAAAGATGACTAGGTCACACAAGAAGAACTAGAATCAAATTCTAGAGAATCACATGATCCACAAAGGATAAAATATATATTTACATTGTCTTAAGAGATTAATCAAAACCAAAACGGTTAGTACAATATCAGATGATACCCCAAAAGGATATTCCTTTAGAAAAAGAAACACTAATCTTAATTTCTATAATTAAAAAAACAATACCCCAAAGTTAAAAAATACCATTCTATAAAAAAATTGTCCTTAAATCCCTTCAATAAATCCAAAATTATATTAAAACCCAAAACATAGAAGAATTTGGTTTTGTAGTATTCCACGTTAAATTGTGTCTCTAAATTACATAGACTACTCCTAAAGTCACATACTTAAAAGTAATTAACCTAATCACATATTATCTATTATAGGTTAATCATTTTCATAAATAACCCAAATAACTTTAAATCCACAATAAAAACCTAGATAAAAATCAACCATTACTCTTCAAATGAAATCCTAGAGTTTTATATTTTCATTAGGCATATAGTGTTCCCAACAGAGTGAATGTCTTCCAAAATAACATTTATCACTTAATCACTAAATCATTTTCCTATAATAAGGGTATTCATTTGATAATACATAAGATCCCAAATCAACTTATTATTGATAAATAAAATTATTTAACTAAAAATAATTACTCACACTAACCAGGGACTTCATGTAGTCTAGTGGTAGGCGATAAATCCCATTCGAACACTGGTTGTGGGTTCGATTCCCATAGCTTTGTCTGATGTGATGGGTTGTCACACGCTCTGCTTCTGGTCCTTTATATTTTATAACATTACTAAACAGAGATAAATTCATCAAAAATAACCATAACTTAATTTATCCACAAATGTTATCTCATACCATGCATTTTCATCCCAAAATATAATAACCCATAACTGCATCAAACCCAATTATTATATAAAACTAAATGGTTATTTATAACTATATCCACAATCGAAAAGATAATTCTTTCTCAAATATCATTTTCACATGGAAAACTGAAGGGTTACAAATACAAGAGAAAATTATTTAAATTTAATCCCATCAATAAGGATCACTAATACTTTTAAACATTTATGAATCCATTTATTTCCACATAGAATCTTCTTTGACCAAGAAAATATTCCATTGAATAGGGAATTTAGTCAGTTAATGTCCAAGTCCCCTAAATTTATGTCAAATGACTGTAAATGAATTCTTGGGATCATTTTTATTTTCTTCCATGGTAATCTTTATTTTTCCACAGTAATTATTTAATTTATATCCTTCTTTCCCACATTTAAAGCATTTATTTGATCCATTGAGACACTTTCTTGGGGATCCCATTCCACATTTATTGTATGATAGAAATTGAGGATTATTTTCTCCATGGTCTCCACTGCTGAAGCTCTTATCATTCATCACCTTTCTCTTATTCATTGTGTCCTGGAGTTGGCTAATATATATATTATTGATTATATTTATAGAAAACTAATTTGTCATGAAAATTATATATTTTACGCCTATCAACATTCCATTTTGTTTCTCATTTCCACTATCGTTCCCACCTTGTACATCATGCGCAATGTTACTATGACTTCCGTGGAATCCAGCAACTGACTAAAACCATAAAGCATTGTGTGAGTAATAATAATCATAATTTTTTTTAGAGAATATCATGACACCGTATTTTCAATTTGAAACTCCTTAGTATTAACCAAGGTAATTTATTCTCATCTTATATTAAAATCCTTCAAATTGGTTTGTAATGAAAATGTAAATTATCCTAAGCATATCCCCCAGGAGTGTCGTAACCAAGAGTGAAACAAGGCCCATTTTCGTGCACCAGTCTCATTCAAGTCAAGCTCAAAGTAGTGGTTTTGGGTTTTACCCCTAAGTACATCTATGCCGGAGCCTCCTCTACCTGCTCGTATCTAGACAAGGATGTATTTCTTGGAAAAATCACAAAATCTCTACAATACCAAAATATTAGGAAGTTCTTCTATAATAATCTTCAAATAATATCTTAGGGCTATGTGCTCCAATTAGAGTTTATCTAAATCTAGTTTCCAAGGTTTGTACTAAACTACCTCTGATACCAACTATAACACCCCGAACCCAGAAGCCTAGAGTTGGTGCATTATTAGGTATCATTGGCATGATCACAAAGATCAAGTCTCAAGAGACCTATTAGTTTAGTATCCTTGGAAGTACCCGATACATTCATAAGGTTTACATTACATCATTAAATGAATAACTACAACAACATTGTTTTAATAGACAACACTGAGATCGCATAGACTATCCCTACAGGTCAGTCATAATATAATTATTCGCATCCTAGGAAAAATAAAACATAGAGAGGGGTAAGCTCAGATTCTCAGTAAGGATAACAATATAGCGGAAACTTTCATAAATAAGCATAAACATTTAAGGCAATGTATAAGACTAAAACAAAAGCATTTTAAACTTGAACTTCAGAATAATATGGAAAAGATAAAATCAAATAATTTCATTTAAATATTCAAATGTATATTCTACTAGTAGAATAATCCCATGAAATATCAATGGCAACTTTCATAATGATGGAATTCATAATGCCAGACTTTCATAGCAACATAGTCAAGGACTTATGCTAGGACTAAAAATAATATTTCTCCACGGCCTTGTACCAAGACACTAGTTTGTCTCATTAGAGTTTTCGATGCATCAAGGAGATATAGCAAGGTCCACCCATCACTTAATAAGTCAAATTCATTACTTATATGAATAGGTTGAAACATAATATGAACATTCTTATTAAAACTAGCATACAAAATGTCAATATTTTAACCACGAACCATTAATGGTATAAAAATAGCACATCCATAGTCAAAAATAACTCATTCAATACAATATAGAATATTTTATTATAATAGATCAACCTCAATAGAGAATAATGAATGATATTGACATAGATGAAAATAATCATGAAAACTATTTGAGAGAAATATCCCCTTTTTTCTTATAAACATTTTAAAATCTCACTATTTATCAATAAGCCATTTAAAATATATTTTTTAATTAAAGTATCCCAAGACTATTTGAAACTGTTAAAAGGGACTTTAATTTTAATACTTTTATTTCCATATAAATTAATCCTTAAAACCATTTTTAAAACATGGACATTAATGAGAAAGAATTATAATAATAAATATTTAAAAAAATTTAAAATGATATTTTAGTTATAGTTCCTAACCAAAAAGGAGACACTTGAATAAAAATAATTGAGGTAATAAAAACATAATAATATAATGGGAATAAAATGATTCATGATATATTATGTCATATTACATTATATACACCATATAAAATTGAATTGGAGTATAAAAACAAAGAATTCTCAATGGAATATAAATTGAGATGAAATATCTTATAAAGACCATATCCTTAGGTTAAGGATATACCAATGACATAATTATTTATGAAAAATATAAATACATTCAATATTTTTGGATATTCAGGGTAAATAAATCAGAGGTAATTCGCCCATATTCTTGTAAAAACAACACCAATGAATTGGATGTTTAACTCAATAAATGGAGATAGAGTTAAAAATACTTTTATCAAGTTCATCTCGATGACTTGAGAATTTATCAATGGAGTGATATGTGTATCAAATTTATATCCATTGAAAGGTGAGAGGAAATTACTACACATATAAAAATAGTGATTCTATAAATAATCATGGATTAATATAATCAATGAAGTATGCGTAAAGCCGAATGAGTGGAAATTAAAATTTGAAATTCCCTTACTAATTTGGTAACATGAGAAACAAATATCCCATGAAATATGGATCATAAAAAGAGATGTAATTACTCATTAATTAATGTATATTACACAAATACAATCATTGGGTAGTACATACACCACACAAAAGGAAATAGTGGCAGTACGACATGAATCTCACAGAAATAGGAAGTGAGATTAAAACCCTTACTTCGTTGTAATCAATAATGTAATATGGAAAAAGGCTTATAACAACCAAATAAATAACTAAATTACATGAATATAAAGAGAATCATGATAATATATATATCAAATTATAGTACTCAATACACCACATTTAATAAAAAAGAGGCGAACAATGGAAATCTCACAGAATTAAAATTGAGAGAAGAAACCCCTTACATTGTACTTTTACATGGTCGAGTGTAGGTTAATATCATGTATAATGGATAAATTAATGTTATAAAAATATATAAGAATCATATACATTAATATTATATCATATATGATCTTTTAATATTGCATTGTTAATAATATTTTAGTATTATCGTCGTTTCTGGTGTTAACTGATTCGTTTTCCTTTATATGGTTTGTTTCTTAATTAGTGTTTATTATGAATAGGATGTACTTATTCATATTCTGAATGATATTAAGTATTTAAAAATTATTTTTAATCATATAATGAAAATTAGTCTTGAATGGATTACGATGGGGAGTGAATCTCATCGTGTTTGTGGAGACGGTAACCCGTACGCACGCACGAGCAAAAATATCATTCTTTTGATATTAAAATAGAATATAATAGGATAGTATATCATATATATATAATCATTATAATTTTATATTTATTATTTACATCAATTACACATCATTATTATACAATCCTAATAATAATGTATTGAACAACAATTACACCACGATGTGGAGATGCTAAGCCGTACGTACGCATGTATGGTGACACATCATTCAATGGATGGATAGAATAATGAATATTGTTCTAACGTATTTATAATAACATCACAATACATATAATATAATGTAGTTATTATTTTATCATGGAAACAACCATGCAAGAAGAAGTGGAAGAAGAAAGGAACTTGAAAGAGGTGATGAAATATTTACCTCTTCTTTAGGTTATTCATTTGGATTTGTTCAAAAGGGTTCCATAGGTTGGATTAATGAATAAAGGAAGGACTCTAGGATGAAGGTAGGATAGGTTTTAGTGTTTTGGGAAGATTTTATCTAAGCCAAAAAGCTTTGAAGGTTTGAATTTGAGGGAAGGGGGAGTGCCCTTTTATAAGAGGGGCGAGGGGCACCTTAGGAAAAGCTAGAAATATTATTTTATAATAAAATAATTTTCGGTTTCTAATGGAACCAAAATGAATTATTTAAATTATATGGTGGGTATTTTTCAAAAACAACACAAAAAATAGGTTTTAGACAGGTTTGGATCACTATATAAACCTTATCATTTATATTTAACTCTTAGTTAAATTGTTTGACATTTACCATGTCTCTTTGTATTTTTATATTATATGGTTAATAAACATACTATATACTTCCGAGAAAACTCAAAGTGGTTCATTAATTATACTACTATAATTATATAAATCTTCTGGATAAAACTCATATTTTTAAGAATAGATTATTAATTAGTAATGTAATATTTTTTTAAAAAACTCTTTTAGTTCAATTTTGGAACAATTTGGTATTTTGTTCTTTCTAAATTCATACAATCATTATTACTTCAAAACAAATCATCTAACCGACCCTAACATGTAATATATACCTATAAGATTTGTTTAATTAATAAAAAGTCTCAAATTACATTTATATGGATATTTATAATATCAAATATTATAATATTTCATTAATTAGGTAATTACTGAATCATCATTGTGTCATAAATAAATTAAATTATTTGACGTCTAAAAAATATAAATAAAATACCATTATGTATAACATCTTCATATATTTATAATGAATTTCTATAATCAAATTTATCTTGTGTATAACTTTATATTAAAAATGGTTTAGTTATTAAGGTTTGAATTTAACACTTTTAACTCTTCTTTGAATTAAAAAATAATAAATGTCCTAATAAAATCCAAGTGGAACTAAAGGATAATATTTTATTCCTAAAGATATTTTTGGTCTAATTACACTTATCCAATAGAAGTAGGACATGCGTTAGGGTAATAATAATATCATTTTTACCCTTAATTACACTAATTACTTTTAACCGTGGTAAATAAAAGTCAAAAGTTACTATTAATTAAATATAATTATCTTTTTGAACCAAATTTTACATACTGATATCAACTGTTTATCTTGTATTTTTAAAATTAAATTCACAAAAGAGGTAAAATTATGTTTTATTCAAATTTTCCAATGTTCCTAGGAGGTGGGTAGAAGACGGGTGAAAAATTCAATAAAGATTTTATATATCTAAAATTATTATAAACAGACTCCAATGAATTAAATTGAACATATATAGGTACTATTTATCTATTTTGACCTAAAATAAATTTGAATAAAATAAATAATTATTTAAATAAAAATTCTGTTTCAAAATACAACTCAGTGTTTTTCACTATTCATCAAAAATTACAAGTTTTTAGAGAAATACTAAAAATTCACCCTATGATAATTTTGATATTCCAAATCCAAAAATGATGTCCATTTTGAAAGATAAAATGTATAAAATTTTAAATAGTGGGTATTACTATTCATAAAGGTTAGTTTGATTGGTCGCGGTGTGTTAGAATCTTGAAGTTGTGTACAATGCAAGATATTATATTATTCAAAGGGAAACATACAGTGGAAGATTTGGGTGTTACAGATGTAGCACCAAATGATAAAAAAATATAACTATGGACGTTGGTATTAAAACTCAATAGGAATACCCAAATAAACTTTTCCATATTCCTTAACAATAAAATGGAAGCAAAGTAATTTTATTTTGAAAATACAATTAAAAAATATGTTTTCCCATTTAATAAACCATAAAAAACATTCCAAAAATCACCTTTTAAGAACTAAATATTGTTTTTATTTTAAAAATGTTTTTCCATTTCTAAAACCTAGTATAAAATTCCCACACAAAGATAGAATACATAACCAAACATCAGTTGAAGTATTAACCAACCAATGCCAATGGTTGAGGAAACGATACCAAAATAAATAGATTTACACATGTAGAATTGATAACAAAAATTATTCTAATAGAATAAAGAACATACATATAGGTAATAATGGGACTTTACTAAATATACCTAGAATATATCCATAGAAGTAATTGGTTTAGACCTTCATACATATATATGGCATTACTCTATATTGAATAACCAAACTACAAGATCTAAACTAGCCATACCTATGGAAGAGTTCAACTAGCCTATCTTATATCCAAGGGGTTCTAATCTGTCTAATTGTCACTAGAAATAATCTGTCACTTATACATATATATTAAACCCAAGAATACCATGATTTTAGTATAAATTATAATTAATATTTCATCACACACATAGAATTGAACATAACATTCTTATGCTACCATGCAAGCATTGCCCAGCCCTCAAAACCACTAATTCATAGTACATCTCATTAGATGGAAAACACTAGGGATTACCGTGATAAAAGGAACCTATCAATGTCTTAATAAGGCCTAGAAACATTCTATTTCAAAACCATTCACCAAAATAGGGTGAAAATATCAATAATTCTCATAATATTCCAATTTGGCCTTTCCAGTCGTTTTGTTTCAAAAATAAACTTCTGGGTAAAAATTTTTCCATGTTATAGATTGAATATTTTAAAAAAATATTTTTAATTCCAAAAAACACACTTCACATATTAGAAATAATTTAGAAAACAATTTTATAAATTTAAGATACAACACATTTAAAAATAGTATTTTAAATTGGCATAGAAAAAAGGAACTCATGTTGGAAGATAACGAAAAATGTTGAAAAAAAGTGGAAGACCATTTCCATGAAAAAAACAAATTTTAATAGAATTTAAATTTAATATAACAATGAAAAAATATTTTTAGAAACATCAAGAACTCATAGATTTCAAATTAATGTCCTGGACAAGGGGAACCCACCTCAAAAATTGAGGATCTCTTACAATCAAAAAATGAATCCAAACTTTTGCACATACACACAAATGAATTTACACACCCACAATGATATATATATATACACCCAGTTTAAATTTATATTTTCCCTTATTCATTAAGGAATAACTACAAGGAGAATATATATATATATATATATATATATATATATATATCTTCATTACCCAATAGTATGAGTAAGTTTCCTTCCTGAATGATGGTCCAAATCCACCAAGGGGGTGTAAGGTATACTAGAAAAATACATGGAATCCAAATATTTCATAATCCCTAAAATAAAATTGTTCCAAAAAAGAGGGAGATAAAGACTAAAATAAACTTGTTGTATGTGTACTGAAATTATATGAAATGATTTACCTGCATCAATAGATA
This sequence comes from Viscum album, assembly GCA_963277665.1. NCBI lineage: Eukaryota > Viridiplantae > Streptophyta > Magnoliopsida > Santalales > Viscaceae > Viscum > Viscum album. Next base: position 1,282,788,914 of record OY728136.1, on the reverse strand, counting down.
GTGAGACATGAACAAAGAAGGCCTGAGATATCCATCACATGCATTAAAAACCAATTAAAAAACAAATAATCAGTCAACTCTCACCATAGGGTGTTTCCAATCCAAATTGGGGGATGAGGGAAGAAAAATTTCTAGAATTAGGAATAATGGGGAACGTGGAAACCTTACCTCAATGGAATGGGGGAAATCCATAATAAATCTAGAAAACACTGTGAAGGGGTGGTCTAAGGTGAGGGGCGGTGCGCATGGCTATAGATGGATGGGGTATTCATGAAATATCGGGATGGAGAGGTGATGAAAAATACTTTTCGAGTTTTAAAATCCTAATAATAATAGTAATAATTTTAATAATAATACTAATAAATAATAATAACAAAAATATCATCTTTATTATTATCATTAAAAAAGTTATATAAATATATATTTATTTTACCTTTAATTATATTTTTTTTCTAGGCACCATGCATAATTTGGCAGCATGGTTTGGAAAACCATGCACCAATCAAACACCACTACTTATGGTTCTGAATATCTCACATGGGTAGCCATTTGGTTTTCTAAATTGTGCACTGACCATTTGATTAGGTTTCGTCAGAATTAAAGACACCATCATGTTTTTTTACTTACCATGTACCGACCATGTACCCATGTTGTAAGACTTTAAATTTTATAATTTAACACTATTTTGACCATAAATTATGATGTAAATCTAATTATAATTATAAAATTAATAAATAATGGTTGGTGTGTAAAAATTCTCCCCACCAAGACACTTTCTTCCCCTAAACAGTCCCAATATGTTTAATTGATCATGACAAAAAGTAAGGAAAACTACCACCAAGGATAAGATTTTCTAAATAAAAAGATAAAATAATCAAAATTATTCTTCTTCAAACCCAAAACATTGAAATAGAAAAATAATCCATATGAACCATCCTCAAATATTGAACAATGACCATGGAGAAAATTAGAGATACTAATGAAGTAAAATCATTAAGATAATGAATGGAAAAATGAATCACACCTTTAAAAACATCCTCAAATAAGGAACACTCTGACCCCTAAAAATAAATCAACATAAAAACATATTATAATATATTCTAGATCCCTATGAGTATCAATATAATGAAACATTACCAATTCTAACCAACCACCACTATGATCGGTGTCGAGTGGGGAAGTAATAAATAATTTCCCCATATTATGTGTCATAAATACCCATTTATAAGAAATATCATCCCAGAGTGTTATCAACCATATTAAGTATCTATAAAACATTGATTTCTCAAGTATAAACAACTCACAAATCTATAAAAAATCTCTAACACTAGTGTGACCCATTAACTTTCTGATTCACATCCAACTAATTTAAGAGACTTCATTAGCTAGACCTGTAGAGGGCCTCTCTACCATTATTGAGCTGACTAAATTGAAAAGTGGTATCACTAAGAAGAATTCTCTACAAACAGACATGTAACATGAAGAGGACCAGACAATGAAATCTCAAACTAGGCACCAAAGTAGATCAAAATTTATAATTTACCAACATGGAGAATCACCAAATAGTTTAAACCCAATTCCAAGACTACTAAAAAAGATGAATAGCTATTCAATATTTCTCATCCATATGAAAAAACAAAAAAACTTCCATTAAAAGAAGGCTACCAATATCTCCCTAAAATATGTTTAAAAAAAATCCATAGTGAGGGGAAATATAAATAGTTTCCACTCCAATGCTTGTGGTAACATATGGGACGCACATCTCCCAAACATGATATCTCCCTTAGTACATGAAAATATTCAATCCAATGCCCATTGATAGAGGCCTGATGTCTCAAAGTGTCTCCATTCCAATATTTAAGATATGAAAATATCAAACTGAAACATCTATTTTATATAGTGCGACCAATAAAACCCTTATCTAGTGAACCAAGGGACCACGAAGAATGGAACACCTATTTATAAGACAACTAGAAACAATTAATTATACTCTATATCTATGGATAATGGTGGATAATAACCCAAAAATACCTAGTTGTATTGAAATGTATGTAAACACTTCATTTCCACCGCTATGTTTAGATTCTAGGTAGATTTTTCAATCAGAATACCAAAAGAAATAATTATTCATAATTATTTTAAATTCACTAATTACCAAAAAATCACTAGGCACAAACTTCAAAATAATAACCAATAATAACTCTAAAAACCAATCTTCACTTAATCATGATGGAATACATCATCATGTCTGGCCATCAACTCATTTCGAGGACATTTCTAGGGCATACTCAGAAAACAAGAAGCACAGAACTGAATAAAAAATCATCAGAAACCAAAACGTCAAACATAAATAAAAAATAAAATACCAATCTAAAATCACTATATTAATCACACCCCCAAAACATCAAAAATGATGGAAAAAAAGGGAAAATTAAAAAGGAAAAATTTAACATCACAAAATGAACACATACTAAAATTTTTCAATTTATCTTTTGAAAGAACTTTTCTTAAAATATAACAAGTCTTATAATCCAATAAAACACAATTGGTATTCCGTGAAGCTGCTCATATAAATATATCTGTGTGAGATCTTATGAAACCATACACACATACTAATATCCATTCATTTCCTATTCACATTCATTCCTATATTCAAATGTTCATAAGAATACCAAGGAAAAAACTGAAAATATCACTTTATAAAATAAATTTTAAGATACCCCTACTAGTTTTTAATGAAATTATTTATTATCTAAAAAATCTCTTTAGGTTTGTGATTTAGTTTCATTCCATATTTTTACAAATATTTTCAAAATACAAGACAATTTCCATTCTATTTCATATTATATTTTTCAGAAAACCTTTCATAATTTCAAAATTCATTTGAAAAAACAATTCATTTTCAAAATAAACTAATACATTTTTAAAGAACCGTTGGTTTAAATTGTGTAAAAAATATATTTTAATAAACCAAAAGAACATTTTTAAACCCAAGGGGACCACAAAAAATTAAACAAAAATAAATACAAAGAATAAAAAGAGAAAACCAATTTATCAATGAATCAAAATCCAAAAAACTAAAATGAAACATTGCTACACATAGCTTAGATGCAGATTTTGGATTTTTTTTGTTCCAATCCGATGATCACATTGGTAGTAATCATAGGTAGTTTCATAGTCTAAATATGGTTTCTTTGACTATGCACAACAACCATGAGCCCCTAATAATTCATCCCAAAAAAACACTCCAAACATGGAATTCATCAAAATAACCCTACAATTATCAAATCCAATCAAAACAATACATCAAAAACTACGAACCTCAAAAACATCCATGATCCAAGCATGGATTGTGAATCATAACCACCTCAGACCACACTATAAATTTATCTTTCCTTCTAAATAGGTTGTTATAAAGAACATACACATGATTAACCACATGAATTTCAATAATAAAAACTACGAACTACTTGAAATACCCAAATAAAAAATTGTTGTACCAATATGGTACCATTTTTTCATGAACCAATTTTATTCAACCACTTAATGGTTATCTGAGTGGGCATGTATTAAGTACAAAGAGGAATTCCTTGTCCTTTTAGACCTAAAACTTTTAACAGGAATCAAATTTACTGAAGTTAGAATGGGTTTTCTTGCAAATAAAAGAAAAATAAACAAATAAAAGATAAAAAATAAAAATAAAAACTAAAAATAGAAATAAAAAAACTCTAAATAATTTTATGTAACCTTATGGGTTACCACTAACCACTGAAACAGCAATGATCCATGGTGATCAAGTTCGAGTAAGAAGTATTACCAGAAGCTAAAAACAATGATAGAGTTATAGGCATGAATGTTAAAACATGGTAGGAATTTCTAAATAAACTATTCTCCATTACATAACATTATAATGGAAACCGAGTCATGTTAGATTAAAAATATAGTTATAAAAGATAATTTTTTTACTTTCAAAGTGAAATTAATATTTTTCTAAAAATCTCATTTTGAAAAACAAAAAATCATTTCTTTGGTAAAAAGTTTTCCATTTCCATTTCAATGTTTTAAATTACCACACCAAGAAATAAACCATAAGGAAATATTAACAAATGGATAAAAAAAATTCCAAAGGATAGGTAAGTAGTATCTAAATAAGAAGACATATATAAGTAGAACACATAATAAAAATAAATTATAATCAAACAAGAACAAACACAATGTTAATAATGAAAATTTCCTAAATGTCCCTAGAATTTCCATGGATTGATTCTGTTCAGACCCACCTATTGATATATGGTGCACCTATATTGTCAATAACCATCATGGATGTGCTAAACTGGACTAACAGATATACTATACCACCATGAATTTCTTCTATCCAGTTGGTTCTAATTCATATAATATGTACTACCAGAAACCATCACTCGACCATATATATGACATCTAGGAATCCCATGATGTTAGTATAATGGAGAATGTGGTAGTTATCACACTCTTTGAACTAAAAATAACCTGAAAATTCCAATATGATTGTCTTTCACAATCCCCAAAACAACATATAATAAGGACCTCTCATTAGAAGGAAAAATATTTCGGTTCCCATAATAAAATAAACATATAAAATTTATAATAGTTCCTACACACATATAATTTCAATAACTATATCTAATACCATGATCAAAATATCATTTGACCTCAAAATAAGCCAAATGAGCCTATCAAGTAATTTTATTTACAAAATAAACTTCAAGGTTCCAATCGGGATTGGTTTTTAAAATTAATTTAACCAATGATTTTGAGTTCCAAAAAACACAATTCACATATTATAAGTCATTAAGAAAAAACTATTAAATAGATTTCATACATAACATTTAAAGGTGAGATTTTAAATAGTCATAGTCAAATGGAACCCATGTTTGACATTATAGAAGAGTATATAAAAAAGTGGAACAAAATTTCTAATAAACACAACGAAATTTCATTGCATTAACACTTAATATAACAATGAAAACTACTTTTTTGAAAAATAGACCAGTTATAAATTTGAAATTAAATATTAGAACATAGGGAACATGCATCAAACTCAAATATCTTTGATAACGGAAAGGTGAATACACTATTTAATGCTTACACACACACACCAACATATATATGTTAATATCACTATCTATAATGTAGATATTCCTCTTTACATGAGGGGATATCTATAAAGAGGTTATATAAATATAAGCATTACCCAAGAATATGTGTATGCCTCCTTCATGAATGATCGAAAAAATCCATCCAAAGGGGTTCTTTGGTATATTAAAAAAAATACAAGGAATAGAATAATTTTAAACCCTAAAATAAAATTGGTCCAAAATAGCCGTGAATAAGAGACCAACCTCAAATGAAATCAGAAAAACTGAAATGAACCAAGATAATTTGCCTTTGGTAGAGAATTTCAAAACCAAAACAAACAAGACCTAATAGAGCCATCACATGCCCTAAAAACTTAATAAATAACTATAAATTTGTTCAACCCTCATACTATGGTTCATCCAATAAAAAAAGGGTGTCAAGAGATGAAAACATACTGGAAAGCAGAAGGGGGAGGAAAGAGAAGACCTTACCTTGAAGGAATAAACACAAATAACCATGAAATCCAGTGAAATTATTTGGAAGATAGGGCTAGGGAGAGGCAAAAATCAGCATTGATGGAGAGAGATGTGGTGTTCAAATAATATGTTGGAGGGGGAGGAGAAGAAAATCCCCATTAAGATTTTGGAATAATAATAATAACAATAATAATATCATTTTTATACTATTATTATTAATATCATTAAGAAATATCATTATATATTTATTCTTTTGGACACCGTTCATGGTTTGGTAATATGATTTGGAAAACTGTATACCAATTGTGTGCCTCTAGAGAAGGATATTGATTCCTCACATGGGAAGTCACATGATTTTCTATACTGTATATCAACCATGCAATTCTACTCCATAAACATTTTAGAAACTCGTGCATGTTCAATTCACAGTTTCTACTAATTGTTCACTATCTATGCACATAAGCTAGAAACCCATGAATTTTATAACATAAAATTGGTTTGAACTGAAACTCAAAAAAAAATTAAATTTTAATTGAATAATTAATAAATCAAGGTTGAGGTGTGATAAAAAATGGTAACACAATATTAAAATATAAATAATAACTAGGTGAGAATAAAATATATATTTTTATGATAGAAATATCTAATAATTTTTTCATGGGTGACTTAAACATAAAAAATCTTGAATAACGATGAGATTGATAAATAAACCCTAACAACTTTGGTGGCCACTACATCATAAATCCAAAAAAAAAAGAAATAACATCAAGTGAATCATTAAATACCATGGATATATAGAGATTCATTATACAACATTTCAAAGTGTTATTATATAAAATATATAAAATAAATATGTTCTGAATAAGTCATATACCTCATGGAAGTATTTGTCAGGTGAAAATACTTTACATCGGAGATGATTTCCATCATATGTGTTTGAAAATATTGTATAATAAATATAAGCATATTGTATTTCTATATTATAACTATTAAAAAAATATATCACACCATATATTATTTACGTATAGTTTTTTATCATGTGTATTTTAACAAATATTTGTAAAAATATCTATTTTGGGGGATAATTACTTCATATTTCTTGTATGTTTTTTTGTTATTTTTTTTCATTTTACTTTGATCATGGTTAAATCATCCCCAAAATGTAAAGCCTGATATAAATTTCATATATATTCATTATATATGTGTCTAGAGTAACTAGAAAATTTATAAATAGAAAATAGATTACACCGTTCATGGAGGCGGTAGGTCGTACGTACCCATGAACAATATTCCCATTTTTATCAACGAATAAAAAAAATGTTAAATACTATATCAACTTTATAGAGTAATTATGATTTAATATATATAAAAGTAATTAATTAAATTTATCCATATTACCTACCATGATAATCTTTATTTTAAAAATAGGCACAAGGATTCCCATGACGATAGTCCATCGTATACAAGAGCTACATTATCATTTCTCACACTAAACTGAATAAAAAATAAATATGTGATATCAAAATTATAGACATACAATTATGTTACAAATAATATATATATTCATTTAATATATCTTTATCTCATTCCAACTAGAACGGAAATTGGAATAATACATTACATTAGTTTATGAGGTTATAGTCATCCATACAGACGAGTGACGTTATTGTTTTCGAATAGGTAAGAAGGTAATAAGGTAGACAGAAAATTATAATAATAGGAGTAGATTATTTTCATATATAAAATAATAATATTTTAAATCCATAACTATATCTAACCATGAGATTTGTTGATGAAAAAAACTACATCATTCAGGAGGCGGCAGTCCGACGTACACATAATGGATGGTTTCATATCCCATATGTTTGAGGAAGAGATGAAAGTATTACATGAAATTAACATAATTAAATATTATAATATGTTGGGTAATTTTGTAATTATATTATAACTATTGAATAAAATTTTAATTATTTGGAAGAAGAAATAAAATAAATATGCTCTTTTAAGAATGATACCTCTTATTCAGACAACTATTTTCAATATGGGAAAATTTATTCCTATGATGGATTTATATTAAAAAAGGAATATATAATGTTTTATATTATTATGTAATTAATATTAGTATTTATTTTATGAAAAAGTGTTTTGGATTTTTTAAGAGGAGAGGATAGGGGGTACCCTTTTATAATTGGGTGCTAGGACACACATGAATTTTTTTGAAAATAATATTGAGTACCCACAAGTTACACAAGAAAAAGGATCCAAAATGAGTAATTATCTTAAAATAGTGTTTATAAGGTCTTAATAAGCACATAATATAAAATTTGGAAAATTTTTAACTCATTTTAGACCTTATCATCTAAGATTAACCACATGGTAAACCTGCTTTAACTTAATAACTGTAATTAATTTATAATGATTTCACTATTTATTATGGTAAAAACTAAGTTGAACATATTATATAATTAAAATTATAACTATTAATAACTTTTAATCCATTTTTCATTATTAAAATCACAAAAGTAGTGAATTTAATTACAAATTAAACCCATAGACATGTCGTAAAAATATCTTTTTCTAATGAAAGACTGTTAAAAGTTTAAAAAAATATATCAGAATTAAATATTAAATCAATTAAAATGTACTAAATTATATAATATTTAATTTAATTTCAATAATTTCACATTAAAGAAAATTCAAATATTATTTTACATTGAAAACTATTTAAAAAATATTTAATTTCAAACAAAAATCTATATTTTTTACAATTTATAAAAAATCATATTTTTCAAGAAAAATATCTATAATTAACCCATAGATAATTTTGAAATTAAGATTTAAAAAAATTATTTATATTTTCTAAATGAATTATAAAAGTGTTGTAAAATTTAAATTTAAATTATGTGTGTAATACACCAGAAAACCCCGTTTTAATAAAATATATTTTCCTAGAAAACATTTTCTTTAATTTCAAATGATAGTTAATTTATTTATAAAAAATTGATAAGGATTGGATTTATTTCATACTTATTTTAAAAACTAATTTTCATAATTTAGTTATTTCAATTTGTACCCTCCAATTGAATGACTTGTTCATTACAATTATTTTAAAATAATAAAATTTTCCTAGATTGTTGTTTTTTATTGAAAACCAACATCACGTACATAACATGCTCTCATAGGGAATGATTTTTGTAAAATATTAATATATTATAAAGTCTTAGGGTGTTACATCATCTAAAAATATTGGTGTTTCATGTTTTATTTTCTATCAAACATGTTATCCCTTATTTAAAATCTAAGGGCATTACAATATATCCCCAAAAATAAATTACATCCTTGCATTTTAATCATAATCTCGATAAACATGGGTTCAAAATTTAGAAATAACCTTCTTGAAATTGAGCATCATGATAATGGTTAATAAAATATCCTTTTTATAATAGATAAAGGAATGTACAATAGTCATATGAAATAATACATAACTAGGTTTCTAAATAGGATAACATTACTGTGAAGTGAAGATATAAAAATGGAAGAAATCTACAAATAATCATGGAGAGTGATAGAGATTATTGATCACAATAATTTCATTTATCAAGATAAAGTTAATAAACCGAAAATAAAAAAACTGTAATGAGTGAAAATAACAATGGTTCTTCAAATATAAAGTAAATAAGATATTTTTTTGTTTAAGATACTTTTTGTAGACTTGATGTTTTATTTTATTATCTAGACTAATAACATAATAAAACATATATACCTGATACCTTTATATTTCATTGGAAAACGTTTATCCTTAGTTTGTTTTTAGGGAGTTCCTAATTCATGTCTTACTCTAAGATATGAATATCCAATAAGATTTTTTTATTTTAAGCACCAAAAATAACATTTAATAAATCATTTGACAAATAATATAATGAAAATTCATCCTTACCATGTCAATATATTTTCCAAAACCAAAATTTTTAGCACATCATAAATATTATACTATGTTAATCTCTAATATCACAATACTAACTCCAAAAATTCAAATTAATACATTTAATAAATGGTTAACATTAAGACTCATCCAAAACATTACTGAATAAATTCAAATTCCGTAAATTTAAAAGGAAGGTCACTAAATCAATATTATATTCCCAAGAAAGTATAAAGTGGCTATAAATTTAAAATACTGAAATTTTTATACCTTGATCAGTATAAAAACCTAATAAAAACATGAATGTGTTTGAAAATAAAATAAAATATTATTGAATATATCCCATATATCCATACATTTGATAAACTTCTGTAAAGATAACATAGACCATAAAATAACTATCAAATTTCAAGGTCACTAATACTATCCCATAAAATTTTCTTTATCATTATTATTTCATACTTGAGTTCATATTAAGGGTTATCTTTCCTCAATCATGTGTCTTAACAAAAGATAAACTACCCACTGGCTCACTTTTCTTATTACCATTCAATATGTTTCTTTAAACTCTTAAATAGAACCAACTACAATACAATCCTTATTTTTTAGGGAATATCATTAATAATGTAATTATATGTAACATACCAACCCACATTCCACTATGTGGTGCTCTAAGTTGGTTCATCCTATGACCTTAATTGCTCCTCCTTGTACTCCAGAGGCTTCCGACTAGAAGTGAGGGCTTAAGAGGTGATTTTGGGGAGACTATACCCTCATATCAGTGTAATAATGTGGTTGAAATAATTATGTACAACACACAATGTAAAGTAAACAGAGTGTAGAAGATATAGAAACAGGAAATAAAACAAGCTAAAATAGTAAAATATAGTAAAAATACATAATAGCTATGTAATACAATACAAAATTGGCCACCCACTCGACCGAACATACATATATAATAATACAAAAGAAACTGAATGTAAAATTATAAGGCTCTTCTACTAACTCTGAGCCAACCCACGTACCTGATCTCAAAATAATATCAAGCTACACTAACACGATCAGAAGAACCACTCGAGTAGCATCACTCAACCAAGAAACACTGGGCCTCATCCTTATCCACTATCAAAAGCATGTTGAGCCTGGAAAGTATACAAATGTTCTACACATACATCAATGTGCATGTGTAGGAGTGAGAAACAATCACAGTATGTCACCGCAAAAATAAACCTATAACTGTGCATCTATAGGTATATGAAAAAGCAACATGCTCAACCGAGCTGAAAGACAAACAAAAGTAATGTAAAACCAACATGAGCCCATAGTCATACCTAGGGTCTGTAATCCCTATCAACTATGCAAGTGCCACCATGTTTTTCTATAACTATATATGTATACATGTATAGTACCATACCTATATATATATAAATTAAAATTAACGATTCTGTGAAACAAACAACATGAAAACCAATCTACAGTCGATCCTTTGGTCCATAATGCATATCACATGGACACCATGTGCACTAGAAATGATCTAGTCATTGTGCCACCCAAGATGTGTATCATTATATGGATCTTTTGGTCTATAATCTGTTCGACATATACCTCCTTCGGCTAATGTAGGAATCTCAGTAGTGACGAGATTCACTGACCCATGGTCTAAGGTACGTCAGTAGTCACAAATCCATGGGGAACTCTAAGATTCCACCTCAATCACACAACCTTCCACCATGTACCTCCGGACACCTCTTGTCTCAAGTACTGATGTCCCAAAGGCAGGCCCAAAAAATATTATCATGATCCCATGGACCCCTTATTGAAAGCTCATGTTGTCCCATGGCACAAAAACTGAAAAATCATCGACATGTACCCTCAAATAAAAGTCCTAGACCATGGACTAAATCACAAAGATACTCAACCCCCATCCTGATATCCTCATCTCTATCAACTGAAGTATACTTACCCACCATAAGGATCCCATATGACAAGCACCTCCAAACCTCAAATACCTAAACTACATCTATCGGGGGCCTCTACGCACACGAGTGGTAAAAACCACCCGATCATGGAGTCATCCAATGAACACATGACTCAATCACCCCTTTAGACATTGTGGTCTAGCGGTAATCAGCTAATAAAGAACCCAAGATACATAATATCTGGCACCTCATGCCCCTACGACCATGTTGCTCAAAACTGATGGCTATGCCATCAAAGTATCCTAGTCCATGTTCAACGTGATAGTTACACATCCTCAAATTGACATCCACGATACATAATCCTATAGTCCAAACCACTCATGAAGAATTGGGCTAATCTCAACCAGTGATCTTCATCACTCAATTCAAATGGCTAGGCCATCCCAAACCTAGTCCATGCCCGCATCAAGGAGATAATAATAATCATCATAATATATCATCCCACCCATGAGTCCGACCATGGGATTCCTACCATGGGAATCCATGTATCACATATGGGGTAAAATTAAATATGTAAGGATCAACAGCTAGATACTAGGAATCACCTCTGGACATCTGAACAAAATATATCAATATATATATATATATAGACATCCATGATCAATAACTATGTCCCATGTAATTCCTATGGGTATGAGTAAAATATCAGAAATACATGGCTCAAAATTCAGATACTAGGTAAGATCATCTGATCAACCCAATAAAAAATATTGATCCCATGAAGAATGTCTTATAATCCTCAAAGAAATAAAGATTCCTTGTTTTAGGTTTGACAACCACCTACCAAGAAGCACCTCTAGTGAACACCGCTGCATCAATAGTAACTATGTTAACCCAACAAGAAGTGAGGGTGGAGCGAATGCCCTAACCAACACTATAGCGACAAACTCATGGGATTACTAGTTCGTCACAGGTTCTAGGTAACACCCAAACACCATCTCTACCCAAACCCACTGTACAAATTAGGTTTAGTCAAGAAATGGAGGAATCCTACAATAGTGATCCTCGAAATTTTACATGAATATAGGGATCCAACAATGGACTGCATAGATCACCACATAAGTAATAGAATCCCTTAGTGGAACCTTCTAAGAAACTGGTTTCATGGACAAATATGCTAGAAGGGAATGTCTCATAAGGGTAATGTCCTCAAAATCAAAGGATAATTGAGATAGCTCACAGCTCATCATAGAAAAGATTTCATCTACGTTTGTCTGAACACCCAACCTATCATACATGACAAGACCCACTCTCATTATATGAATGAATTGATATCCATATGAAGAACCTATCAATTTATATATAAACCCAAAAACACCCCTTAAGATTCATATAAAATCTTCATGGGATTCACTATCATAATATACATGAAAAAACACTAAGAATGGACTATTCGCATGCCTATTTATAACCGATAGGGCCCAAAATTCCCAAAACCTCTATGATATAACAATTAAATGAATTGTACATTAGATTAAAAGGAATATAATCATATCCAACCCCTTGTATTTGTACTTATACATGGTCATAACAACATGGGGTATTCTTATGTAAATGTACACGGCATGTACTGTCTAAAAACTGAAATTTAGTATTTTTTTCACACGGTTGGACACATAGCCATGTACCAACATATGTTGTGTACTAATATTACATAGTGTAAATAATAAAACTTCTCTTCCCAAAATGAGAATAACACACTATGTGCTCCCATATAACACACGCCGTGTAACCTGGGTCTCCCAATGTGAAAACCATCAGATTGCCTGAAATAATTGTTTTCTCCCCCAAAACAACAGATCAGGCTCAAGAGGCCACAAGATATAAATATATGGAATAAAATATTTAAAATACCAATTAATTTGGTATCTATAGAGAAAAAATAATGTTCCTTCATTTCAGATGGAAATCGTTAAAGCTTTTCTCAATTACACCATTCATGGTTTATGCACATCAGACCAGCGTTTCGAGAGCTTAGCAATGGTACATCTCTTAACATTACTTTATCAATATATACCCCTCTCCCTTTACACTCTTATTTCTTTTACAAGCATGATACAAATAGGAGTTGTGATCATGAATTAGTAGAAAATAAGTGGAAGGAAAAGAAATGAAGAAAAAGAAAGAAAAATAAAAAGGGGCTCAGGCTAGCCCCAATGACCGACTCATGTTTATTCTATGCCTAAGATAAAATCCTTATTTTTAGACTCAATGAAAGAGATGAATTCTAAATAAAAAACTCATTTTAAACTTTCTCTCCAAAAAAACCTATGAAATTAAAAAAATATTTAATTTAATAAATTTTAAATATTATGTATTCCACTAAAATTCCTACGACCCATATTTCCACCAAACTTATGTCCAAGGGTAAAAAAACATTTCCAAGACCAACATAGTTGTAATAAAAAGTATTTATGATCATATTATTGAGTAAAATGACAATTTTACCCCTATTGAGCATCTAAAAGAAAAATTTCAAATTTATACTCGAAATCACAGTCCGAAAAAGCACAGGTTCTTAAAAAATCTCCACCATAGACACTTATTATCCCCAAGAAGCCTGGTGAATAGACCAGCAGCCATACTATCAACTGTATAATCTGCAATACAAAGCTATATCGCCTATCCAACAAAGACCCTTATAGTATTAAAATTTTCACCTACATGGAAGACATTTTACTACAGATGATCTGGTAATCCCCATCATAAATGTCACCTTATCTTCATCTCCAAAGAAACATTTTATCCCAAAGGCCAATAGAAAACCATTTTGATTTGAAGGGAAAAAGGTCAAAACTAAAAACATGGCTTAAAAGGGCCCTGATCTTCTCTAATAATCCTTATATATAATTTCCCCCTGGAGGTAACAACCAAAAAATAGGAGGAACAAAACAAACAATCATGAGGTATTCATATACGGAAATACCCCTAGAGGACTAGTTCTGAAGAAAAGTCCAGGTATCCATTAGCATTGTATTGAGAGATCTTACTAGATAACCATAGACCTTAAAAAAACACACTACAAGGGTCACAAAAAAGGGCACCACATTCCATATCGACCTACTAGATAACTTCACCTGCTGTGCATGAGAACCGAGTTATCATCCTCACAACAAATTCCTAAACATAGATTCAAATAACTTAAAATAATATGTAAAGACGAACATAAGAAGTCCCAAATTATTAAGACTCTATCTTCATAAAAATCATAGACTATAAGACCTATATGATGTGAATCATATGTTCTAAATATGGTGCATGAGACCCCTCTTGCCTTTTCCAGCCCAGAGCCAAAATCCATCCCTGGCCTCTTACTAATGGCCAAGAGAAATAGATCCAAAGAACATCAAAACATCCACAAAACATGTGAGTCACTCAAGGTGAAAATCATATAATATGATCACATCAGAGATCAGAAAAACAATCTCATACCCCTTCAACCAGAACATCCTATTAGAAAAAGTTTCCTCAACACACTATTCTAATATCCATCATAGGTTTCAACAAATTCATAATACTCCTGTATACCATATCCCAAATAGTATAGTCTAGGAAATGAACTCCTTTGATACCACATTGAAATGTTTCAACCTAGATAACATTGATGGATGCTCCGAATTGGTATTCCGCAAGGCCTCAAGCACTTTTCCACATACGGTAGAGGCTACTGACTAGTATCAAGGGCAATGGAGGTGATGGTGGGGAGAATCTTCCATTATATCATAGTAAGAATGAAGAAGATATAACTATGTAACATAAAAAGTTGTATGTAAATAGAGTGAAGATGATATAAGAAACTGATATTGAATAAGATGAAACAATAAAATGTGGTAAAAATCCCTAACAACTATGTAATACAATACAACACTGGCCACCCACTGGGCTGACCATAATGATCAAGAAATACAAAATAATCTGAATTTAAAAGTACATCAATCTGCTACTGGCACCTTGAAAACATACATACCCATTATCCAGACACTGGAGAAATGAACCTACCAGATCCGAAGAACCACTAAAGCAACTCTGCTCAAACAACAAACACTAGGCCCCATCCCTATCCACTATGAAACTCGTGCTAAGCCTGAAAAGAAGACATCATTTCTAAAAGTACACCATGGTGAATGTGAAGGGGTGATAAAGGATATCAGTAGGACACACTAAGAAGCAACCTGTAACTTTTCTTCTATAAATTTATGCAAAATAAATGTGCCTTGCCAAGCTAAAACTCAACCAAAAGGAAAGTAAAACCAACATGATACTGCAGTCATACCTAGGGTCTATAATACATGTCAACTGGGAAACCACCACCAGGTATTTCCATATATATAGAAATATACTTGTATAGTCCATTTCCTATACATATATACATAAATATGAATATTCATGACAACGTGAAAAAAATTAAAACCAATCCATAGTCAATCCATGGGTATGTAATCTCAATAGTCCAGACACTTTGTGCAAGGGCATTGAGCTGTACATCAGGAAACCCAAGTCATGTTTCATTATGTCGATCCCTGGGTATGTAATCCCATTGAAAAATAAATTCTTAATCAAATTATGAAATCTCATAAGTGATGTGAGTACTTGACCCATGTTTCAAAGTACTCATGTAGTCACAAAGCCCATGTGAACCCATACGATTGACCTCAATCAAACAGCCCAGAACCATGTGCCTCCTAGCACACTGTGTCTCAATTACCAACATCCTATAACCACACTGATGCAATAGTATCTTGGTCCCACAAACCCCTAATCGAATGTTAATATTGACCCTTGAAATGACAACCATAGGAACATCAATGTTTATCCTCAAATAAAAGTCCCAGATCTTGTCCTCAATCATGACAAGACTTACACCCAACCCAATAGCCACATCGCTATCAACCAAAGGTTGCTCACCTCCCACGTGGCTTCCTACGGCACAAACCCCAATCTTGAAATACCAAAACATCAACTAGTAGGGGCCTCTACCCACACATTTGGTCAAAAACACCTCATCATGAAGTCAACATGTAGCCATATGAAAAAATTGGTGGTTTGGCCATCGCTGGTGAGCGATAATTAAAAAATAAAGAACCTAAGCCACACCATAAATGGAACCTCATTACCCATGAGACCATTCCACTATACATTAATGTCCATTCCATCTAAGTATCTTAGTCCATGTCCAACCTTATAGTCACATAGCCTGGCACCAACATCCATAATGCCCAATCGTGGGGTCAAAACCTCTCAAAACATTCCAGGCCAACTCCTACTAGTGATCTGCATCACTCAATCCTGATGGCCATTCAATCCCAAATTATGGACAAGCCTATATGGTGGATATCATAATAATCCTAATCATATATCATCCAGCCCATGAGTCTATCCAATTTATTCCTACCATAAGATTCCAAGTATCACTCAAGGTAGAGAAGTTAATATATAAAGATCAATAGCTAGATAATTATAAGCAACTCTGGATATCCCACCAAAATATATCACAATATATATATATATATATATATATACATAAACATACACACATCTAGGATCAACAGCTAAGTCCACATTAGTACCTTATGGGTATTGTATAATATTATAAATACATGTCTAAGAAGCTGGAGACCAAGAAAGAACATCTAGTAATCCTAATAAGCAAAACATATCCTAGGAAGAACTTCTAGTAATCCAAAAAGAAATAAAGATGCCTTGAATTCGGATTAACATCCAGCAACCAGGAAGTACTTTTGGTTAACATCACTACATCAACAATAATTAAGTTAATAGAACAAGGAGTGAGGGAGGCCCATATTCCCAACGCAACACTACAACCACTACCTCATTTGTTTACTTGTTCGACATGGGTTCTAGGTGAAACCCAAACAACATACCTACCCAAACCCAATGTATAATTCCAGGTCAGTCAAGAAATAGAGGCATCCTACAATAGGGATCCAAGAAATGATACATGAGTATAGGGATACTATAAAGGACTCCCTAGAACAATACATAATTAAATTAATCCCTTTGTTGGTTGTTGGATGAATCTGGTCTCACAGCCTCATAGTCTAGAAAGACAAATATCAAAATTGTAATGTCCATAAAAGCAATTTTTTTGGGAGAGATCTAACAACTCATCTCATAACAAGATTTCAATTACATTGTTTTGAACCCCCAACCTATCATCCCTACCAAGTATCACTCTTGGGTGACGACTTAATTGATAACTTGAGGAAAAACCTATCTTTTTAAATAGAAACCCAAAAATAACCCTTAATATTTATCAAAATGCTCCATGGGTTTCACCATCATGATCTACGTGGAGAAACAATTAGAATATACTACTCACACACCTAATTCTGTCTTATAGGGCACAAAATACCAAAATCCACTAAGATGGAAATTGTACATGGTGTGTAATATGGAGTATTCAACACGTAATCTTATCTATCACTTGAGATTTGTACTTATACATGGCCAGAACAACATGGGGTCTACCTGGGTAGAAGTACCCGATGTGTACTTTAAAGTACATGATGTGTATTATCTAAAATTAAACATTCAGTTTTCTTTTTCACACAGCTGGACACACGACCATGTACTATAACATGAAGTGTACATAGAGTACCTGGAGTGTACTTAATACAACATCAAATTAATCCAAATGGAAGAACACATGGCGTGCTCCCCTGGAACACAAGCTATGTAACATAGGTTTCACGATGGTAAAACCCACAGATTTCCCAAAACCACTGTTTCCCCCTCAAAAAAGATCAAGCCTCAAGAGGCCACATGAATTACATACAAGGATATAAAAAATTAAAAAAAAAAAGTAAATTGGTATCTATGGTGGAAACTTAAATGGTCCTACCTTTGGGAGGAAACCACCAATTCTTTGCTCGATTATAGAATTCTTGGTTGTCGCATGTTATGCTAGCAAGTTAAGAGCTTCACAACTGTACCCCTAATTTATTATATATCTCACTATATGTACCTCTACCTTTTCAATCATAGGTCATGGAAAAGGAGGATCCACATAAGAGGAATCGTCTAGAAGGTGGTGGAAAGAAGATGATAGAAAAGAAAAGGATAAAAGGAAAGAAAAAGAAAAAGGGGCTCGTACCGGCCCCGGTGCACGACTCGAGTTTATGCCTCACCTATGCAAACCTCCCCATTCCATACTCAATAGTGCATAGGAAATATAAATCAGACACTCAATTCAAAATTTATCTCTAATCAAACTTGTGTTATTAAATTAATATTCAATTTAATAATTATTAAATAGTAATTATTATTATAAAATTCGAACAGCTCATATTTCCACCAAACTCATGTCCTAATGTAAAACACCATATTCTGAGACCAATACAGTAGTCAAAAAAATAATCTGAGATCATATGATTATGTAAAAAAGCCATCTTACCCCTTAGAAAAATCTAAAAGCCAAATATAAAATTTATGCTCAAAACTGATGTTCGGAAAAACATGCGTTCTTACATTATAATACATAATTATTGAACCTAAATACACAAAAACATTAATCATTTTACTTTTATGTATTAATTGTATAATCCATACAGTTATCCCATATATTCTTCTGATACATATTCTTTTGATGCTTAGGGAATTCAATTACATAGTTCCCTACATCTTTATCATTTATTTGATAAACAATATATGCTTTATTCATTCCACTTAAATCATGAACATTGTGGCATTTATCTCCACAATTGTAGTGAGACCCCATTTCCATAATTCATGTATTAGGGATTATTTTAAAAAATTATCACATGTGGTAAAATACTTCATTCACTTCCCACCTTTATTTTCCATTTTCTATACCATATTCTTCTTCTCTGGACTCCCTTTAATGTCAAAATACATGGATACTTATTTCTATATATTAATAGAGCAAGTTACTATGTCCTCATATGATGGTATGGTTTTTGAGTCTAGTGTCCTTCAAAGAATTGGCTTCGACCCATAAAGTAAATTATCAATATTTATCTTTTTATTATGTTTGTAGTTCATAACATGCCTTGATGATATTGTACAGATTTATATATACAAAAAATTATTTTAATTTTCATTTAATCTAAGACACAAAAATTTCTTCTCTATATCCATTAAATGTTCATGTTGAATTTTTGGCATGAATAGTATATTAAAATAATTCCATCCTGTGCTTTATATTAATTGTTCATCATTATTATTTTGAATCAATGAACCCCGTTAATCTGTATCTCATTTGGTATGATAAAATTCTATTACAACATTATCCATTTAATTACATCCCAATATGAAAAATATATCCTTGAGGGAATGTTTCCATTACTCAGATATAAATTGATATGTGGTCCCATTAAACGATGGAGGTTTTTTATATATAATGTAATCTAACATCATTTCACCACATGGTGGATTAGTAGGGAACTTATTATAGGAACCGTTATTAATCATAACTAGAATCAACTTCTATAGTATGGTTAAAATCTGATTAGTTCATATTCTTGCTCCAGCTATAGATTCATTATCATTCTCAAGAGGGGAAACCCTAAATAGAGTACATTCATTTGTAGAGATCTCATTACTTTATATAGGAACCATTTTTAAAAAATAGTAAACACTATATTAGATCTGATCAATATTAATTATAATTTATAATCCCAAAACCAGTGAAATAATTAGCATAAATTTTAAAATTTATTCATGGAAAATATCATAATAAAAAATAAGGTTTCATTTGGAATTTTTTCAAATAAAAATAATATTATCATATCATTCATAATGGTTTGTGATGTAAAAGTAAATTATCCCAAAAATATACCCTAGGAGTTTCAAAACTGGTGCATAATAAGATCTATTGTTCAGTAATACTTAACACTCTGGTAACTCCCAAAAATCATTTTTTAGTGTTTTTAACCCTAGGCACATTTGTTCCAAAATGGAACCCACTTTTAGAGTCTAAATATGAATTTATTTCTAGGTGAACCATATACTCTCTACTTTATCCAAACATTAAGGTGTTATCCTATACATTAAATTAACCTCAAATTAATTCATATGTTTATATAAGCAAAATAATATTTTCTCAGATATACCTCTCAAGGATTCAAATAAACATTATTGAATACCAACTTCAAGAAACACAACCCCATTAGCCTTAAGATAGCTGTTACTTTATGACATTGGCACTATATACATGAAATCACATAACAAAGGAAAGAATAGTTTAATATTCTTGGTTAACTACATAAATACATGAAATTAATATTAAAATTTAAAAACATAAATGACACAATATATTTTCTTTCATAATTCAATTGTTCCACTAAGAATATACTATATATAAATCTTAAAACACTTCATGGTAACATAGGGAAAAAATAAATAAGAAAGGGGTGAGCATAGATGCTTAGTAAGGGTAAGTATAAAATGTAAGATAGCCTGATTAATTAAATAATAATCAGTATGGAATTATAAAAAACTAAAAACACATTCTATTTAATAATAACATGAATGTGAAGAATAATATGGTAGAAATAAAAGATGAACAAATAAAGCCATATAATAATCACAAGAGCTTGAAACTCTTCCATGAGAATTATAACCCATAAAAGAATCCCATGGAAATCAATAAAACTACTTATAATTATGGAATATATAATTTTTCATGTATAAAACATACTTTTATGACAATTCAAAAGAAAATTTAAAACTATGGGTAGAAACCAATTAAATTTAGCCCAATGAGTTTTCTCATGAGATCTGTCGATGCATCGACATACTATCTATAACCTAGAGCACCCATTACATAATAATTTCAATAAATTATTATATTTAATAGGTGAATCATAATAAAAATAGTCATGTGAATTGAAAAAATATCACATGAAATTTTAATACATTACCCAATTAATAGATATAATCATAAGCCATCCAGAGTAATATAGCAAGTTGTATGACAATTTGTAGATCTTAACTCATACTAATTGTAAATCATCTAAAAAAATAATAATGATGATATTCATAAAAAATATTCCATTTAAAACATAAGTAGAATAAATGTTGGATGTCATTGATTAATAGAAATAACATAAAATTGTTATTGTAAATATTCTTGAGGAAAATGACCTTATTTCATTGAAAATGTTTTTAAAACCAAAATTTACCATATACATTTTGAAAATATATGTTTTTTTTAAATTACCATTTTAAAAATATTATTTAATCATTAAAACATGACTAGTCGGGACATCTAGAAAATATTTTCATACAATACATGTTAAAAGAATATAATTTATTCTAATTATTAGTAAAATCAACGAAGACTTATTTGGAAAATGACATGATGATTCCTTTTAAATGTTTTATTAAAAAGATAAAACTATGTAAAAATATTATTAATATATAATTTAAATATTTTTAAAAACATTTGTGATTTTTTTTAGAAAACATAGTTTTGGAAGAAAATGTAATATCTACCAAAGAGAGAAATTAAGTTAGCTTTTCCTTAAAAAAATATTGAGTTTTATATTAAGTAAAAAAGGGAGGGAAAGTGGTAAAATTACATGAAGATTACATGAATAATCATAAGAAAATAAAATATTTTATGTTTCATATATAAATGTAAAATAATTCCACTAAGGGATACTTAATCATAAATAATACCAAATATTGGTGACATTGGGAAACAAACCCTTACCACTTCGGTAATGTCTATATCATAAGCCCCATATAAGAAATAACATCAAATTTAAATTTAAATATCATAAATATAATAATATTCATGAAATAATATATCATTGTGTTAGTGTATACACAAAAAAATAATAATAAGTTGTGACTGTGGTATATGTATCATGATAGTTAATGTGAGATAAGAAACCCTTACCATTGGTCTAATTTCCATCATACATATTCGAACATTCTGCATAATAAATATAGGTTTATTATAAATCTGTTAATGAAAAATCCTCATATATGATAAACCATATATGATTTACTTATTTTCTTTTATCACCCATTTATAAATAATTAATTGTTTAAATATCTATTTGGGGTGATATTTTCATTAATTTTAATGTATGTCTTGGTTTCGAAATTGTTGTGCATTATTTTGATCATCATTAAATCATATCCATAATGGTAATAATTATGTAAATATCATATAAATTTATTATGCTATTTTGTAAGTTTTACTTCTTACTTTTCCATTCCTTTTGTTCTTGGGAATCACAAAAACCTTAATAAAAAATCATTACAAACTGTTTATTTACACAGTTCATTATAATGTTATTTGTTCATAAAATTACAATTTCGAACACTTATATTATGTTATAAATTATTTTGGATATAATATTTAAATTATTAATTATGATCAATATAATTTTTTTGATTCAGATTTATCAATCTCA
This sequence comes from Viscum album, assembly GCA_963277665.1. NCBI lineage: Eukaryota > Viridiplantae > Streptophyta > Magnoliopsida > Santalales > Viscaceae > Viscum > Viscum album. The sequence continues at coordinate 1,282,766,011 of OY728136.1, read as the reverse complement.
TTATTATCAGAACCAGAAGTTGGAATTTCTATTATATTTTTTATACTAACAAAGCCTTAACAATCAGAATGATACTGGTACTGATATAATAAAACTAATATTTCGAAATATTATCATAATTAAAATGGTATGAAAGTAAATATTACAAAATAAATTTTATAATCATATTGGTAATTCATATTTCTATTTTAAGAAACATATTTAACACTGTAATAGTGTTAATTAATAAGAACTCGGGACTTTAATTCACCTATATCATTATGATCAGTCATGTGCCAGGTGTCTGATGTTGTTGAGTCCAAATCAGATATATGACCATTGAGAGTTCAAAATATTACTATTGGGAGCTCGAATAAAAATACCACGCCATTTGAAGAGTTTAGAGATGTTTAATTACATTCACTTTTGAATTTTGAGAATAAGACTCTGGGTGAATAGATTTTTCATAGTATTAGTATTTATTCAGAGAGAGACATCATAATGAATATTTTTTAGGTTCTATAATTATTAAATTTTTTTAATTTTAAATATATCCAATAATCATAATGATCATCAGATTTTGGGGATATGATGGCAGAGAATCTGATCCATGGAATCGAGAGCTACCATGGACTGGTAGATAGAGAATCTGATCAATGAATTGAGGGAATCTAGAGATAGGGTGATAGAGCCTGTTTGAAATTTATATCGAGGGATTTCTTAGTAATAAAAGATATACATTTTTATAAGTATAATATAGTGGATGAATTTATTCACTTCTATATAATACCTTACTCTTAAGGTTAAAAGAGATATATTTTTAATAGATTGAATGAAATTATTTATATTGGATGTTATTTTATTACTTATTGTTTATAAGATTAAAATTCCACTGCATATTTAATATAAATTGAGTAATTGTACTCATCTTTCAATTATTTTTTGTTTTATATTCATTAATATTATTATTATAATGAAAATAAATTTGAATTAATCATATCCATCATGATTATGGTTCTTATACTCTGGTAACAAGGATCCACAGTGATTACAATTTTCAAATTGATATTATCCTACTAATACTAATTCTAATTCTATTAATTTTTTTATTAGTTTATGTATCCGTCTTAAAATCATAGTGAAATAGTATTTGGGTTTGTTATGTTTAATCCTTAAAATTATGTTTTTTTCAAAAAATCAACCATATTGTAAGTATTTCTATTATACAAAAAAAAATTAAATCCTTAATCAGTATTATAAATATATCAATTCCACAATTTTTATTAAATAATGTTTATAATTATATATCTTGATGATTTATTTACTTCTTCAAATGTTACATGTTCATTAAAGTCTTTATATAATTTTTTTTACACAAACATGTATTTGTGGAAAAATTTGTTTTTTTAAAGATAAAATCCTTATACAAATGTAATCACAAATTACTGCCTATATTTGATGGCGCTGACTATGAGTGCTGGATGGATAGGATAATAACTTTTGTTGTCCAGAAAAGATTTTTAAATGTTGTTATGATTACATGAGATTATAAAATTTTAGAGATGGATATTAACTCCATTACCCATCATGAGAAAGATGAATATCAGTTGAATTATTGAGTAAGGAATGTTTAGATATTTTCAACGACTATAATGATTTATAAACATATTTCTTCTTATTAAGTTTCCATAATATTCTAGAATAATCATGATGTAACAGATTTTGGATCCTCAAAAGGTTTTGGAGAGAAAAGAGCTATCTTGAAAGAATATTTTCAAAATTTTTATTTTATTCTCAGAGAATATATTTCAAAGATTCACTAGAGATTAATGACACTGAAAAAACAGTTTAGAACCCATTAAAAAAACGAAGTTATGATGACATCCTTGTGGAAAAGTTAATAGATACCGTTCCCAAGGAGTGGTAGTCAAAGAGATATATAGATGATGATACTAGAAAGATAAATAATCTAACCTTGAATGATCTTATTGGTACCCTTATATAGTATTAGTGTAGGCTATGAAAAATATATATAGGAAATTAAAATAAAAAATGGCATTGTTTCCTTTTCTACATCATCAAACTTACCTTCTAAAGTACAATCTATTGAGAAAGTTGTTAAATATTCAGGGAATAAGAAATTAGTCAGTAAATCCAATTAAAGTCATCATAAAAATTATAATAATGAATTTTATCTCCTCCCAAAAAAGATAAAAAAGATATTTGGAATGAAATACATTCAATATCATTATAAGAAGATTCATATAGACAAAGGTCACAACAAAGATGAAATCACGTGTTATGAATGAAATTAATCAAGGAAAATCATACAAGGTTTTAAAAAAATAAAGAGGAATGATTTTAGGGATATTAATTTAGAATTGGATTTAAAAAAATTATTATATATAAAAAGTCAAGAATTCTTAGAAAGCTGATGACATATGGATTTTCAGTGGAGGTGATTCTTCTAAGAATTCTTTTGATGATGGAATTTCTATTCTGAGGAACATAGGTATTATTTCCAATGTACCTAAAGTTAATTAGTGTTTCATGGACAATCTATGAACAAATATAATCCTTACCAACATGTATTTTTGTTCTAATTATCCTCATGAAAATGATTCAAAATTTTCTAAAGAAGAATCTTCCTCGGTAGAAAATAATTCTTTCTCATATTATGATAATGTTTAAAATTTTCAAAATTTCGTAAGAATTAAAATTTTAAAATTTGATAAAATATTGATAATTAAAAGGGAAAAATTGTATTAATTATTCAATAATAAGTTATCTGAAAAATAAAATATCAAATAATTAAAAATATATTAATGAGAATATTTTGGATAATGAAACAATATTGAATGATTTTGAAAATGGTAGTTTTTGAGAAAAATGATTTTGAAACTAAATTTTCTTATAATAATAATAATAATAAGGATAAATATTTAGTTGTAAAACAAAAATATGATTTTTCTAGTTTTAGTTAAATTTAAATAAAACTTTACAACTAGTAATAAATGTTTTGATAAGCTGAATAAACAAATCATGGATTGTCGTAGTGGCTTTAGAACGGGTTATAGATATAAAAACTAATTTTTAGCTCAAATTCCATTTTACCAAAAATAAACACTTTTTTCAAAATTTTTCAAAGTGATGGGATTGGAAAAAAAATTCATTAAAAAAAGTTCAATCCAAAGGATTTTTTAAATCATATATTTCGAAACAAATGTGAATTCCTAATGTTTTAGTTTCTAATTTTTCTTTACCCAAGAAGGTATGGGTTCCAAAGGGATAATATTTTTTGTTTTCAAGAAATACAATAACAATAACACAAATATATGGTACATGGATATTGGGGGGTTCTACATAATTGATTGGAAGATAATACTTCTTCTAGAATATTTTCTAAATGACTGGTTGAAAGGAAACATTTAGAGACAATTTTCATGGAGGGATTATCAGTATATGTAATATTTTTATTCTTTTTAAAGTCTATATTTCAAATATATTACACCATTTCCATCAGTACTACACACTTAAAGGCGATATAATTTTTCAATTCATCGGAATGAATGATTAATATGATGACGTTTTTAGAAAACCACTTCAATTTATGAATTTCAATATATAAAAACATAATTAAGTAATTAACTATGTATAGTAATCTATAATATTTGGTTCTTGTAGACCTATCTCCTTAAACTAAGATATTTCATTTCAATGTTGTGAGTACATTTGTTTTATTTTTTTCAAAACACTTTGTTTTTCATTAAACTTTTTTTTTCTAAATATTCATGTTTTCGTATAACATTAATCCTTGTGAGTTTTCCAAACTCATATTCCAGTATACACTTCTCAGAGTCCAAATCCCCAAATAGATCCTCTGACTTTGAAAACATCATTAATATATATATATTGCTTTTTTTAATGTTTGTGGATTCAGAAAATATTGAATGTTATTTTCCATTAAAACTATTACAATTAGAACTTATTAAAAGAATTTATATTAAATTATTTTTTAAAACTGTTATTATTTGGGTTTCCGTAAAATTAAATCATATTCAATGATTTATAATAAATAATATTCTAATAAATTTATAATACTAAAATAAATAAGAATAGGACATTAATACTAATGTAACTCTTCACTTATGAAGGTACTTATCTATTTTTATGTATTTTATTATGTTAGTTATTTAATTTTTTTGATGTACTTTTAGTTTTAATAAAAAAACTTGTTTTTAATTAAAAATTCTAAATGTTTTTCCAAATCACGTTCATTATCAATATGATATTTTTTTTAAAAACATTGGATATTAAATAAATTATTTAAATATTTCTTCATGTTAAAGAAAACTATCAGATTAGAATGGGTTCAATCTCAACTATTATATTTTTTATGGAATTTCTACCTTCACAGAAAATAAATATTTAAATATGGTACCCCTATGTACCACATATTTTGTTTAATGTTTGTGATCCTAATTTTTTCACCCATTCAAGATCAATGGTTTGATAAATTTTCTTTTCATCTGATTCATTAATATATATATTAATTTGATTGATTCTACTAATGATTGAAAGAAATGGACCATATTAATTTAATGGTTAGTTAAAATTGTTTTTATGAAAATTATAAATCTACTTTAAGGAATCACATTAGTTTTCATGGTTGTGAATAAATGTTTGTGGAAATAATAGAAAAGTATTTTGATCATTTTTACATAGATCTTATTCATGTGGTTTATTTCCCTATATAAATTTTCAAGTAATATATAATAAACAAAATTATTTTTGTATATATGGGAAGTAGTAAATGTTAACTTTTTGGAAAGATATACGTTTGGTAGGATTTACCTTAAAAGGGGATGCTTATTATCAATCATATAAGCTCTTAGATGACTACAAAACATTTAATAAGAAAAAGGTAGAAGTTTCATTGTTTTCTCATTATGAAAAAGTTAGGATGTTTTCTTATATGACACTAGAAAAACCATTTTTTTCTTTATGGAAGAATTGGTTTCTCAAACCAAGGAAGGGAGACTATGATTCTTAAAAATATTCATATGATTTCGTATTAGAATTTATATTGAACATGAGATAGAAATATTTGGTAAAGTTTGTTTTATTATAAATGGAGAAAATGAAATGAGACATAATCAAGTTTATGATTTTCTTGATTTTGGATTTTTATGGTAAATTGGTTGTTTAATGAATGAATTTTTTTGATGATTTCTATTAATTAGTCCCCAATTTGGGAGAAAATGTTTTTTATTAGTGATGATACAACTAATAAAATGATGGGTTTTAATGATAAATCTATGAAATTATTTTATAAGGATGATGGAGCAGCATGGGATGTATAACCATTTGGGAAACCAAATAAAGATGATAAGAAAATGAAAAGGAAGGTTGAGACCTCCCCACAATAAAAGTAAAAGAAAAAAAAAATTTCCTAATGAAGCTTACACATAATACTGATATATTAGAAAAATATACCAAAATGAATAAATAAAATAAAAAGTTTACATAAGACATGCTTTGTGAAAATATGAAGAAATGTATAAAAAAGGAATCAGAGAAGATTAATCTATGAACATATCGACCTAATAATATTAACCCAATAGTAGGGATAAACTATATTTAAATCAATGTTGTAAATTTTGTGATTCCTTCTGTAGTAGAAAAAAATAAAAGATAAAGTTATTGATGAAGAAATAGTTATAGAGAAATAATTAGAACCAACAATAGCAGGAAATGGAAATTTCCAAACTCAATTAAAATTAGATGAAGAACTTGACCAGGAAGATAATGAAGAATTTAATGAAAATAAGGACTTGAAAAATAATAAGGAAGTCAATATGAAGTGGTTTGAGAATAATTAGAAGAGAAATAGGATGATAATGAAGAAGATTAGGTCAACGAAAAACTCATCCTGCTAAAAAATCATTGGATTCATCATCAAAATACTCATCATACATACCCTATAAAGATGATAAAAAAGATAAATATGGTATTTCTTAAGAAGAAGAATCCTCATCAAAAGGATATGAATATTCATCATCTAAAAAAGAGGAATACGATAAAAATTCAAAGACCATGGTTGACAAAAAGTATAACAATATATATAGATATCCTTGAAATATATGATGATAATATAATTTCTATGAATTATTTGAATTAAGTTAAAACTAAATAACAGAACAAAGGTAAACAAATGGAATTAATTCCAATCAAAATTAAACTTATCAAGTTCAATAATGATTAAAAATATTCAAATTTGACCGTTACTTTATAAGGATTTGATTATATTTTTTGTGTGTTGAAAAGATTTGAAGGAACAATTATGTTTTTTTCAAGACATGATGATAGAGGTCAATAAATTAATGATAGTCTTGATCAGAAATATGAAACAATAATGGTTTTACCTAATACTTAGATTCCTATAAAATATAATTTGGGAACTTTTAAAGAACGTTCTTAGACACCAAAAAAGCATGTAATTATTTAGTCAAATTGACTCATAATGTTTTTTTTATATATTCTGATGCAATATCATCACATTGATGTAATAAATGAGAATTAAATATAATAAAAAAATTATTTTAATTAATTGTCTTCCGATATTATGAAGGAGTATTCTTTTGGGAGGTTTTTATATATGAATTCGATTAAAGTTCCTAGGAATAATATGCTCTAAAAATAATATTTGAGACATGGAGCTTGAAATTTCCATACTCTAGCGATGATAAAATGATGTTATCATAATGACGGACTAGAACAAAGGGTTCTCTTAGAAATTTTGTATTTAAAAAAATAGATAAGATAGAGAAAGATTAACTATATTTCCTGAATATCAAGCCTTTTTCATGCATCAAATGAAGAAATATTGACACCTTTTATTTTTTAACTATCATTGTATTTGTTATGTAAAACATTTAATTTTTTTTAAATTAATATATTATCATCCAAATTTGAATTTTATGATTCTATTATAATTACAATGGTTTTAATTATATATTTTTATTTTTGTGGATGATTATTTATTTCATTGTAATTATTAATAATTTTTTTTCTCAACCATTTTTAGTAAAATAAAGACTTTTCCATATTCTTTTAGAAAATCACAAAGGGGGAGATTTTTACAAAATGGTGGATAATTAGTCAAATGATGTGATATTTTAATAAAAATTTAATTGTTATATTAAGCCAGAGAATATGAATTCATGGCAAAGAATAATTCATAATGGAGAGAATATCTCTTAAAGAATATATTTTATAAGAATCTATCATAATAAAATTTTCAATAATATTCATAAGATTTATAAAATTATGAGAATTTAGGGTTTTATTGATTAACTCTAAATATGAAAATCACAAATTATAACTTTTCAATGTTATTTTTTCATTTATGTTTTAGGAGATGTACCGTTCAAATAAGCAATGATTGTTGAGTCAAAATATTTAATTCTTACATTTCTATTCCTTTTGTTTTGGAAATGAAAAATAATTTATTATAAACATTATTAAATTAATTTTATGCCCCAAGTGTTATAGAATGTTTATATAGAAATCATTACCTTTTACATTACATATAATAAGTTGAAAATATTACATATATAAAAATTACATTCTTTTTTAAGATCAATATAATGAGTATGTGTCTGATTAATGAAACACACCCTTATAATAACAATAAGTTAGAAATTCAATCATGTCTTTCATACTGAATAATTCTAAAAAATCAGATTTCTACCCGTACTGATAACCGCAAACTAATAGTCATAAGGATTATCATAATGGTAATAATAAAGAAGTACATCAAACTGAATAACTGTTATAATAATATTTAAAATAATTATTTGTAAAATAAAATAAATATTTAACACTATAATGGTGTTAATAAATAAGATGTAGGGACTTTAGTTACGCCTGATCATTATGAGAAGTCTAGTCCCAGGTGTCCAATGTTGTTTCATCAAAACCGATAATATGATCATTGAGATATCACAATATAGCCTTTTGGTGACTATTTGAAGTGTTTGGAGATGGTAGATTACATTCTCTCTAGAATATTAAGAATAATACTAAGTGTGATCAGAAATTTCTTAATCTTTGTATTTATTCTAAGGGAGTAATTTCAAGAAGCCATGCCAGGTCGTCTCTTTTTGAACATTTTGTAATTGTAACTATGTATGATCATCATAATTATTGAGGGATTCCTAGGATAATATGATATTGAATTTGATCCATTGTATTAATGGATAACTGGGATAGGTATATAAGGACTTCAATAATTTCATTAAGGGATTCTGGGGATAGGAAGATAGATCCATTTGATCCCTATATTGAGGGATTTCCTTGTAAGGAAAGACATACATTGTTGTGTGTATAATATAATGGATACCTTTAGTCTTTATAATATAAAAACATACACTTAAGGTTATAATATTTATCTTTTTAATTGCTTGAAATTTTTTTTACTCTATATAATATTGTATTACATGTTGTTTAAACATTATTAATTCCACTACACATGTAATCAAAAGTGTGTAATTGTATTTATCTTTCTATTTTGTTTGTTTAATCTGTATTAATATGATTATGATAATAATAATATATTTGAATTAATCATCTTCATCATGATTATGATTCATGTACCATGATAAATCAGATCCATAAAGATTAAAATTTTTACTGTGATATAGCTAGACTAATCCTAGTTCTGAATCTATAAAATTTTAATAAATCTATGACTGAGTTTTATAACAGTACATAAAGTGGTTTTGGATTTGTTTTGTTTATTTTTCTTAAACTATGTTTTTAAATATAACTCAACCCCATATTATAAATATTTATAATATAATAAAACAATGATGATCCAAAAATAAATATTACAGTTATACTGATCCAACAAATTATACTATTATTTATTTTAATCTGTAAAATTTAGAGATAAAAAATTAATTACACCATTTATGGAGATGGTAGGCTATATGTTTGCGTGATCGTTGTTTTAATTTTTTTCAAAGGATGGAATGATATGAAGGTAAATAATATATGTACTTAAAAAATAAATTAAGATGTAATATATATCTCATATACTGATTAAATTTTTTTTATTTAATATATATTATACGTGAAAAAATGAGTCACCTCACTTCACAAGGAGGTAATATGATGCACACACAAGCAGAGTTATCATGTCCGCTATAGAATAGAAAGTAAGAAGTTATATATAATATCAAAGTCATAGTGGAATAATAATTTTAAAAATATAATATATATTCATTTAATATATCCTTATTACCATCCATGTAAAATGGAAATCGTAAAAACACATTACATCAGTTTGCAAATTGGAAGTCTTCCATACCCACTAGCAATGTTATTTTTTCCAACAAATTAGTAGGCAAATAGGTATATGTGAAATTTTAATTAGATAAGTTTATTAATATAATAAGTATCATTTATATATATATGTTAAATTAATCAACATATCCCATTGTGGTAGGTGGTTATGGAAAACAAACATTATCAATTCGATGGTTGATAGTCCACCGCACACATGATCGATAGTTTTATTTCCTACCTGGTGGAAGAGTGTATGAATGTAGGTCATTAAATTTACATAATAAAATCCTAGTACATGTTTGATAATATTTTTATTATATTTTCTGATTGAATAATATTTTATGGATGTTGAAGATGAAAGAAAAATTTCATTTAAAAACATTACCAATTCTTCAGACAACATTTTTAGGTTTGCTCAAAAGGGTAATTAGGTTGGATTTATGATCAATACAAGGGCCCTAAGATGTTATTATAGAAGTAATTATGTTATTTGTGTTGTTATTTTCAGATCAAAATAGTTTTTTAAGTATGATTAGGAGAGGATAGGTGGTTTCCTTTTATATGTGGGGGAGTGAACACACATAGTATTTTTGAATTCAATATGGTGTTCCCGTGTTTTTCACCTAAAACAGGGATTAAAATTGGTTAATCAAATATCTTTTTAGATTATATAGTCAATATTATGTACCAAAAATTGTATTTTGATATTATTTAGCCCACTTAACACCTATGTCTATTATTTAACCCCTCGTAAACCCATTTTTACAATAACCATGATAATTAAATTTTATTGTTTCCACTACTAATTAGGATAAAACAAATTAAGTTTATCTTATTATATAATATATATTATTTTTATTCCAAATATGAATCCATTATTTAAAATTAAATTCACAAAATTACAACATTAAATTTGAAAATAAACTCACAAAGTTATTTAAAAATGGTTTTTTTCCAGAGAAGAACTTTCATATGGTTCAGAGGAATATAGTTTATAATTCAATAAAAAAACTAACTACGATGATATAAATTAATTAAATTAAAATATAAAGTAACTATTTTTTCATTAAAACCATTTTATATTATAATTTTATTTTTTGAATAATTTAACAAAAAGATGCTTTCAATATAAATCCATGTTTTCACAATTCATCAAAACAATTTGAATTTTCAAAATAATATCAAAAATACACTTAAATATTATATAAACATTTATATTTCAAAAATAAAATTTATTTCTTAAAATATATTTTCCTAAATTGGTAAAATTTATTTCTAAATTATGTGTGCAATGCATAACTAATATTCCTTTTATAAAAATAACAATTTTAAGAAATCATTTATTTTTATTTCATATGATTATTATTTTATTTATAACAAATAGATAACCACTATATTTATTTTATACATGTGTAAACCTTATAATATTCATAATTTAGTTATTTCTATTCATACCCTCCAACATAATGTCTTAGTTACAATGGTTATGTTTTAATAATAACTTAATAATAGTGTATAACATTTTGTTTAAGCCTAGAATTACATGCATTGAAAGATATAAGTGTGGATGAATTTATTTAAAGGAAACATTAGCATAAAAAATCTAGGTGTCATATTATATTATAACCATGGTGTTTCATTTCATATACTCTATCAAACATGATCCTATTTTGAAATGTCATGGTGTTATAATTTTTTAATTTTCCATCCCCTTGGGATGTAAAAATAATGAGAAATTTTTTTCATGGGAAACATATATTATCTCCTAGTGGGAAAAAATAATTTTTCCCAATATCAGATCTGGTAAAAATGTCAAAAAAATTCTGCTTTATATGATGAAATGAATATTTAAATTCATTTCCAACCATATTTGACATTCTTTTTTATGTTTTATAAGGAATCATATTATTGTTTTCTGAATGAGGAACTATTTTTTACCTTCGTTACCAAGAGTTTGATATGAATATATGTTTTAAAATTTACCGAATGAGTATATTTTCCATCCACTATTATTATTAATTTCATTAATAATTCCTTAACATATTTCCATTTTTTCAAAGAAAATAAATTTTTTCCTATTTTCTTGAAATTTATATTATTCCAAGAATCTAAAAGAAACTATAATTTACCATATTTTCAAATAAATATTCAAATAATATTATAATGTAGGGTTCTATATTTGTAATCATTTTTAAGGATTTATATGCTTTACTGGGGATATGATCATATAATACCGTCCACTTTCTTTCCCTTGGCAGTTTGTGATGATGATGATGTAATGATCATTTTATGAAACCTATTTTGATTTATTTGGTATATACAATGAATTAATAAAATAAAATTTATGAAAATTATTTCTTTTCCATGTGTTACTCGTTTATGAAATGATGAATATTTGATTGATCTCATAGAATAAATTTTCATGGTTTTCTATTTATAATAGGTGGGATTGAAATTATATATTCTTCTAGTGCATTGGGTAAATTTTGATATCTCATGATATAGTATTTAATGGAATAGGGAGTGAACATAGTTCAGTAAGGAACTTTGTCCACTATGATAATTTTAAGAGGGAAACTCGAATAAGGGAATGATAAAATGGATACTGATATCATTATAAGAATGATAAAAGGATAGGGATTCAACCCATTCCAATACTAAAAAGTGTTTGGTGAGAGAACTTAATATGGTATAGGGAAAATAATTACTATGATAGTTTATATAGTGACTATTGACTATGTATTTTTTTCTTTTCTTATATGAATTGTATAAAATTATGTCTTATAATTATGATATGATTTCATGGATCAAGATTGATTATTGATGATTCCACACTCATATTTCTTGTGTATTTTATGAAAAAACTTTCTTATATGATTCATGATTAATGTTAGATTTCTAAATGGATTTTATTAGATGTGATGGATTTAATTACAATAAGATTTGAATTAATCCTATAAAAGGATAAGGATATTCATTGGCATGAGGAATGATGAGTTGATAAAGGAAATTTGATGTCCAGAGGTAAACCAAACTTTTAATAGGGTGTGGGTTTCTATAAATATTTCCCAACATGGGCATGGTAATGCCTTAAAGGTGGATATTGAGAAGTTTGAGAACAATAAAAGATCATGATGAACCCATTGAATAAATATTGGTGAGAAGAAAATTCCCAAAATGGGAAACCTGGACATTAATCAAGAAGTAATCTCCAACATTAGTGAACATATGATTAACTAGTGTAACATGGATGATCCCACAATGGGCATAATGGATACATGAAATTGAAAAATAACTTTTTATAGTCTGAGAGGGTCAAAATGGTATTGACACTATATATGGTGAAATCGATGTCGAATTTTATATTTCCTTATTCGAAACCAGGACTCCCAAAACTATTGTTGAGTGCTAATCTTAGTATTGAGTGATAGTTGATGACTTAAAATTATGGACGTCCAAAAAGAAAATCCACATGCTATAATAAATAAATATGTGGTCAATATGTGGTTTGGAATGAAAAAAACTAGAATAATGTGACCAAACATATGGTTGTCAACATGTTTGGGGAGAATAACCAATAATTATACACCAGGCCCTGGTGTATGGTGTGATAGACTATGACATGTGAATCTTAGGTGAATTAGTTATAGCGATGCATAAATGGATATTTAATGCTTCCATAATCATTGGATTCTATTTTATGTACTTATTCTATTATATATTATAGGAGATAATAGTTTTATATTTGGTATAATAAATGTGGAATCTTTTCACTCTATGAATATGAGAGGGGAGTCCCATTAGAAGATACATGGATGAAGTTATTGAATATTGTTTGGATAGTTTTGAGGATTAATGGGTAGTTTATGAAGCCCATATTGGTGATTAAATGAGTTCTTTTTATGGCTACATGGCATAAATATTCTAGGTAAGGGGATCAACACCTGCAGAGGAAGGAATAGAACAAAACAGAGAAGGTTGAGTGAATTTTTTTAGAGTGAAAGAATTAAATTTGAAGTGTTTTGGAATAGGAACACACATTAAGTAGAGATAATGATGAAATACATATACCTCAATTGAATAAAAATGTACTAATCTAATTCTAGTGAATTTTTTGAGGCCAACAAGGTGAGAATCCACATTACCTTTTGAAGGACTTAAAGAAGAACTAAACTAATAGATATGTTAAAAAAGTCTATTTGTGGAGTTGAATCATTAATAGTTGTAGTGATGATCAAGTGTTTTCTATTATATAGAATCATATTTTTTATAGATTTTGTACCTTCTAGTGGATTCAAGAGGTGGTTTATAAAAACTATAGAGTATGTGTTGTAAAATTGTGAAGTAGTGGACGAATCCATGTTAGGGGGAATAACCGATATGATATGAAGTAGGAATGAGTTCTAATTCATGTAAATATGATGTGTTTTTAATAATTATAAATATATACATATAAGGAATGGTCTAGAGTTTATAATGAGTGAATAGAGAACCTTCACCAATATAAGAGGTTGATTTCAATAGAGGAGAAATCATAAATAAAAACTGGATGAGTAATTCCCTGCCTCTTAGTGATCCAAACAAGTAAGATACATACAAGTGGCATCAAAGGTGTTTACCTAAAAATGTAAATGATATTTTACTAAGCAATGGAGGATCAATTTTTTAAAAACCTACATATTTACTGTATTTGATGGAATAATAATCCATAGTTGGAGGAATTTGATGTTTATTTACCATATATCTCTTATCCTTGAGTTATGTGATACTGCTATAATTAGTCTTCAACCTATATCAAATAATTTTCATATGAATTAGGGTGATAAAAAAAATATATAGATTTATGGAAAGGGAAAATAATTTATATCTTTATCAGAGAAGGTCTACACCAAGGTGATGGTTCTTACAACTGTAAAATAGATACAAGATAAAATAAGGAAAAAGATTGTGGTAAATAAAAAAGTGATAGATATAAAGATTCAAACATGGAGGATAATATTTATATAATTAATATGGATGAATATAATGAATATTATAGATATTTATCTTTGTTAAATGAAATAGATTTAAATATACATGGAATTTGTGGGAAACAAGAAAGCTCCCCTATTTTAGAAAATCATTTGAAGAATTTTCTGGATTTATTTAACATAATTGTATGCAATATATAACACCAATATGATCTCCCATTGGATGAGATACATGTTATTATAATTTAACATGAAATTAATATGGAACTATTTTTGAATAAATGAGAGAAAGTAGAAGTTATCTTTGAAGACATGAGAAAAGGGAAGAGAAAGAAGTTGAATACATCATCAATTCAGAAGATAATGAAGTTCCCAGCCATATTTCTATCTCTTATTAAAGATATTATTAATGGTTAAATGGAATGGTAAATGTAAATAATTTCATATATATTATAATTGTAATGATAATTTTTAAATTATAATATTTTTTGTATGAATGAGGTTGGGGAATTAAAATTAGATGAGGAAAAATATATCCATTAAAGAATGAAAAAAAGGATATGAAAAAGAATAAATATATCCCCAAAAGAAGAGGATTATTAATAATGTATGATGTATCCTCCCACAAAAATTATAATTAATTCAATCAAATTAAAAATGCAGATATATTTTTTAACTCAAATACTGTTAATGATGATGTGAAAGAAAGAACAAAACAATAGTGGTAAATTAAGGTAAGTTGGAAAATTTTCTCTGATAGATTTCATAGCTCAAGAAAGAGATGAAAAATATGGAGAATGAAAACAGGGAAATGGATACTCAAATGAGTGAGCTTTTTGAAATGTGTAAAGGAGTATTAATTAAGAAAAATATCATATTATCAAAATCAAGTCAACTTATATTGAAAAACATCCAGGAATTTAAGTTGAATATGGTTGAGCATTGGAAGATGATTTTTGATCTTAAAGATAAATTAACTAAAAAAACAAGATGAAATATCTGAGAGAAAATTTAAAAATTTTAAAGCTAAAACATCATTAATAAATTTTAGATAATATTTTCAAAAATATATTATGATTATAGTAGAATAGTCTCATGAGGTTGAAATGAAATAATCAACAAAACAAGGTAAGCCTAAATCTACTCAGTTTGAAAATGGAACATTTGTTTTTTATGGTGAATTTGATAAAATTGAATCTAATCATTTTTAAATAAAAACATCACATGGGTTAAATGAAGGGATTTTTTATGAATGGAACAACCCCTTAGAAAAAGATAGTCTATCAAGGAAAAAATAAAATCTATTATAAACAAATATGTTATCATTAAAGGGAATTTCAATTCAAGTTATGTTATTATTATTTTGGATGCTACAGACAGAAATACTACTCTTGTTGGTTCAACATGTATTTACATAGTAAGTGGTTAAAAAACTCAGAGTTTTATTGAGAATATGATGTTGAAAAATCAATAAAATAATGTTATGTTGGAATAATCGAAGATGATCATTGAGAAGACATCCAAATGTTATAAATTTAATAATTGTGAAATATTTGATAAAATGGGAATTTAATAAAGAAAAATCAATCACAAGGAAGTGATTATGTATTTTTTCTATGGTGAATACAATTTATTCACATAGAAATGATGTTGATCTTGGAATGACGAATACACTAGATTAAGAAGGATTTTCCAATGAAATGGTTTCACATTAGCAATACAGAGGCCCCTACATATTGTAATAATCATTTGTATATCCTATGGTAATATGCACATAATTGAATAATATTACTAAGGATATGATGTATGTAGAGTAATTATGATGTGATAATCATGGAATATGTATCCATGATTAAGAGTATAATAATTCATCAATTGATGGGGAGCTCC
The DNA here is from genome assembly GCA_963277665.1 of Viscum album. Lineage (NCBI taxonomy): Eukaryota > Viridiplantae > Streptophyta > Magnoliopsida > Santalales > Viscaceae > Viscum > Viscum album. The sequence continues at coordinate 1,282,749,821 of OY728136.1, read as the reverse complement.
ATTGAGAAGAATGATTTCATGACTATAATTTATTGACAACTTGGATATGTCATGTAATATATTCTACAATAATATTTGAACTACATTATTATGAAAATGTTCAACATATTTTTCAAGGTTGATTGTTGGTTGAATTTTGGTGATAAAAGAGGGAGATATATTCCATACACATGATCTATTTTTATGGTGTGTTGACATGTTTGTAAGATATTAAAGTTTAATATATTATTAGTATCACCTTGATAAGGATTTTGATGTTTTTAAAATCATGTTGTAAAATAATTATTTTTATCTATATTTTGAACAAATTGCTAATATGTTTGTTATTTTTTAAACTAGGTTATCTCATGTAGAATGATAATGGATTGTTCATAGGATATTTTCTAAAAAAATAATGGTATTTATTCTTCTCCTAAAATTTAAATAAGGGATGAGAATATGTTTTATGATGTAATATTTAGAAAATCAATTTCATTGAATTATGGATTTTATTATCAATAATTAGGGGAGGAATTTGGGATGTTGATGAATAATATTATGATAATTTTCAATAAAATAAAAATGGGATACTATTATATTTCCCAATGGATAGTGTGGGATGTGTTTGTTTAGTTGAAAAAATATTTCATGTAATCTTGGAAAAGGACAAGTCTGTCCATTAACATACTATATGATTAGTTGAGGAAAGAGGATGACCTGAGGAAGACCACACCCATAGTAGAGGGATTTTTATAGTGAAAGAATTTCCAACATGTTTATGGCCATGATATAAGGGTATTCATGGTGACGCTAGAGATAAATTTAAGAACATTCTAGAGATATATCAAAATGTGTGGTGATAAGAAAACTCCCAAAACTTATAACCTAGATAGGAAACACAATGCAGTTGTCCTTGTGGTGGAAATTTGGTTCACTTATGAAACAAAATTGATTTAGTTATATGAAAATTGGGATCAATGGTCAAGGTTTTCCACTACATGGTGTTTGAGAATGTCAAAATGATATTTAACATGTATTTGGTTCAAGATGTGGTACTTATAAAATATCTTTGTGATAAATGAGGATTCCCATAATGGGTGTTGAGGGTTGAAGGAAGAGGATGTCAATATGTGATTAATTATAGTATAGAATGGCCAAAACTGCCATCCACATGCCCAAGGTAATAGAATCTAAGGTGAAATGGTTATTCAGAATTAAAAAAAATAGGAGACTAAAAATTGGGTGGTTAGCGTGTTGCGGAAAAAAGATAATAATTCTTCACCAGTCCATGTTGTAGATCATATTGTGATACAATGAATGAGTCATTAAATAATTGTATTTAGATATTCAAGAATAAATATTTAATGATTCAATAATAAAAGTATTTAATTTTATACCAAGATTCTAGAATAATTCAACTGAGATTATATCATTACATTTGGGGGAAAATGTATAATCATTTGATTCTATAGTGACGAGAGAGAAGGACCATGAGTAGTTACTAAGAAATAGTTATAGGTGATTTCATAAGGATTTTCTAGAGTAATTATGGGTGTTTTATGAAACCCATAATTTCTATCAAAGGTTTCTATTGACTTGGTTCATGACAACTATATTCGATATAGGAGGATCAACACCTACATAGGAATGAAGAGAACATATGTGTCAAGGATATTCATTTCATGAGAGAGTAAAAATCAAAGAATAGGATTTTATGAAGAGGGGAATTTATGAAGAAGATATATTAAGGTAATACATTTGAATCCACTATGGAAGACCAAATCAGTATTATTCTAGGGTATGTGGTGAGACAAATGGGTTGAGCATAGACACCAACAGTTAATTTTTTTGAAGGAGTACACTTATATATCTGTTAATCCACTTATTCAAGGAGGAGGAGCGTCAAGAGGTTAATTGACAACCTGGTTTTTTCTATTCTTATTGGGTTATATTTTTAGATACTTGTATCCTTATAATAGATTCTATGTGTGCTATATGAACACCATTGACATAGTTTTGTGAATTCATTTGAGAAGTAGTGGATGAATCTAAAATGGGGGGACATATGAACATAGAAAACAGTGTGAAAGGGTAATGAACCTTGTAAATATAATGTGTTGTGATTAAATTTATATTTTAAAATATAATCAATGGTTGGGAGTTTATAATGAGTGTACTATGAGCCTACACTAGTTCAATTAATTGAGTTTAAAAGATTGTCGATTTATAAAATAAAAGATGATCACATACTCACCCCTCCCCTATTATTTATACAATGAAGTTAGATAATAAAAATTAAATATATTTTAATGATAGGGTATGAAATTTTTAATGTTTTGATAATTTTATGAAACCCTTATACATATGTTAAGTTAAAATTATTGATTAATATTTCATAATTTTACCCTTATTGAGATTCATACCTCACCATTCCATATTTTTTTCATTTACCAAGGATATGAATAAAGGTTTTATGTTGGGTATGTCTAAAATTTAAGACTAAATTTGAGGGATTTGTTTAATATCTTTCTTGAAAAATGATTATTATGTATCTATTTCAAAGACACCAATCCTTTATAGTTATAAGGCATGTATTATTTGAGATATATTAAATATTACTGTTAAATGATGTAACATTTATATACGTGGTGAATGGGTCCCCAAAGTTGGTATCCAGGAAAGTTTTATATATATTAGGATATTAGGATTAGATAAAATTGATGAAAAATCTAGAGAGAAGTCTATGTTTTAGATGAAATATTTATGTTTAGGTAGTGTATTTTTTTTGTTTTTTTAGAAATGAAATATCTATCCAGATAATTGAAAAAAGATATGGATGTGGCACATATTCCCCAAATATTAAATACCCTAAAAAAAGTTTATTATTAACTCTATATTCGCTTAGTACACGATGAGTGGGCCTAAGACTTCAGACCAACCTAGACACTCTCAAGTGAAATGTTTTGGTTAATTACCATTATCTTTATTAACCAATATGATTAATGTGGCAAAAAAAGAAATAAAATATTTCAATAAACTATATTTATTTGGGATTAACAAAAAGTTTCATGGGTTGAAAGAATGTGTCATTATTTAGGACATCATAAGAACTAGTTTCATTGTTTTCTTATTTCTTAATCAGAATAATGATACATGATGCTCATGGTAACAATTTTTGTTTTTATAAAGGATTTAAGATAGAATAATGATATTTAGTTGGGGACATGCATGATCGAATATTCAAATAACATACTTGATCTTTGTTTTATAAATTCCATTATATCATAAATTTATTTATGGAATGATAATTCATATCCTTAGTGAATAGATGTTTTATTTTGGGGGAAAACTCTTAATGGTGCAATTATCGAACCTAATGTATATTAATATTTTATAATAAAAGTTTACATGAATGTTCTTGCTACAAATATTATGATTAGACCTCTAGTTAAATTTGATGTTACTTTTGGAATGGATTGGGTTTCTTTATATGAACCCATTTCAATTTCCAAGAAAGGGGAGTCACATTTGATATTCTAAATCAACAAATGATCACGATTTAGTGTTAATATAAATATGAAATTATAACCGAAATTACTTCCCTTTTATGGGACTTACTACTTTTTCATTGTGAATATTTATCTCAAATGGGAAGGGAGAAACTATAAATTTATAATATTCCTATTTTTTGGTATAACAATTCTGTATTTCCAGATGAATTTCCTAATCTTTCCATGAATTTTTAAGTTTATATTTCAATAGAACCCATAACTGCTTGTGTAGCAATATCAAATATTCCATTTAAGATGACTTATATTGAGTTAAAAATCACAAATATGAAAAAATTAAATGGTATAAAAGAGGGATTCATACTCTCATTCCAGTTATCATATGGTTTGCCAATTCTTTTTCTAATGATGAAATACAGGTTGATTCATATTTGTAAAGACCTCAACCCTAATATCCTAGAGTCGATGTATTACACTATTACATTGGTACTATGAACAAGAATTCACATCCTAAAGGACATAATGGTTTATTAGCTTTGGAAAACCACATATAAATATAAATTTTACATTATATTTTTTAATTGAGAAAACAACATAGATAGTCCATTAGAAAAAACCCTTAACTTCTAGATTATCCCTTTAATTCATTCATAATATACATCTATAAATTGTGGGGAACAATAAAAAATAATAAAGGGGTGAAGTTAGATCCTCAACAAGGGTAATAATTATATTATAAGATAACATAAATAATATGGAATGATGAATAACTACAAAGAAATTTCGTTAATATATAAACATTAGTATAATATAGAAAGAATAAAATTTTATTAAATAATTTCATAAATAATAACATGATAATGAAACATAACCATGTATATTGTACTAGTAAAATAATCACATGGAATATCAATAACTAGTATTATAATTAGGGAATACATAATTATGGACAACTAAAACACATTGTTGAGGCCTCATCCAAGACATTTGAAAATAAATGGTTAAGGCCTCAGCTAAAACCATATCTGAATGTAAATGGGTAAGGCCTCGGTCGAGTCCACATCTGTTTTGTCTTATCAGACATGCTGATTCATTGAGGGATTACAACAGACCCACACATCAAATACTAAGTCCAATACATTTCTAATATTAAAGGGGTGATTATTAAAAAACATAATTATTTATATTGAAAAACTATTATATGAAATGTAAAAACATTAACCATAAACCATGAATGGTATCAAAATAGAACATCCATAGTCAAAATGATCATAAAATCTTTAACAAAATATGGTAGATGGTATCATAATTGATAAAACTAAATTATGTACAAGATTTGTAAGAGGATTTTTACAAATAGGAAAATAATTTTAAATGAACCATTGAATTATTTTAGAGGAAGTTAATCATTAATCATTCTAATGATTCTCATACCACCTTTGAGAATTTAAAAAAATCCAAATTAAGTAGTAACATTAAATGAAACGTTGTATATACTAATATAAAAAATATTTATGATATTATATATCAATGGATGTACACATAAAACACATAATGAATAAGTGGTTAACAAGATATATATATCACAGAATTAAAAGTGAGATGAGAAAAAACCTTTATACTTTGGAAAGAAGAGTTCTTTTGGATGATTATTTGTATCTTTCATAACATCATGTTTTAAACATTTATATCCCATAAGATAAATTTAAAGAGAATAAATTATTTTTTGGGATATAAAATATTTTGAACTAATGTTAAAACAGTTAAAATTGTTTTTAGGAATTATTAGAAATTTTCCACTGTATTTTAGTTTAAGAGAAAATATAAGAGTCGTTAAAAAGAAATAAATTAATAATTTATTATATAGAACCATAAGTGAATTAATATAGTTTCTATCATATAATATTAATTTTATAAAAACTAATGATGTCTTAAAATATATTATTTATGGTACCTGAAAATGGTTATGAAGTTGTGAAGTTTACTTTATTAGTTCTTTCTTAACTAGAATAAATTAAATGGGAACCTTTTAAAACATTTTTTCACCGATAAAAGAAGGATGAATGGATATAGATACATAATTTTGTTACATAAAAAAATAATGTATAATAATTACATAAAAATAAATAACAATTACAATATGGTAAAGAGAGATAAAGAATAACCTGAATGAGAAAAAGAGGTTCAGGGAAAACCCCTTAAGACTTTAAAAACAGTCAAAATGTATTCCCCATAAAATTAATTATCATTAAATGAAACATCCATTAAAATAAAGATAAATATATTAATGATATTATATTTCAATTATTAGAATCAATACACCGCACGCATAATGAAGTGGTGAATAAGTCATATCACACATAAATAATTGTGAGATGAGAAAACTATAACCTTATGTCCAAAAGTGATCGGAGATTGGGATTAATGTCAAAAATAATGAAATTATTTTTCTTAATAATTTAATTTAGAACATATTAATTTTTATTGTTTTATTATAATTTTATTAATTTCATTTATGGCTCTTTTGATGAGTTTTGAGCTTCGATTTCATCATTTAAGAGCATTTGTATCCTTGATTTTCATGATTTGTTCACATGTATACATGTAATAAAGATCAAGTGAAATGGGAATAGTTATCTAGAATTAAAATTGTTGGACTCCTCGTGTTTTAATGAGAAAAAATACTATACATCATATTTAGTCTATTTCAATTAATCTGTAAAGATGATTGATTTCGTTATGCTTTACATAAATTTTCTCTAGAACTTATTTTCTATTAATCATTTTTGATTATTGAAAACTATATTTATGTTTTTTCTATAATAATTTCTTTCATGAATGATTATGTATAATTAATTCATTGAATATTACTACTTAAGTATATATACACATATTTCGATATATCTGAGAATCCTTGAGTTAGCCACCGGTTCTGGTTTTTTGGAAAAGGACCCAGACACCGTGATCATACACCGTGACCGAGACAACAAGACCAGACACTGTTTGATGTTTGGAAAAGAACCAAACATCGTGATCCTAACACCACATCTATGATACCAATTCCTAATATCAATAAAATTATTATATCATGACTATATCACCACTAAAAGGCAATGAAGAATACACCATTTGGTGGTGACATTGTTTTCAAGTGACACTGTTTCCAGGAAGACTGTGACAAAGTTCTTTAATCTAGTTTTTTTGTCTTTAATTTAATTTTTAACAGTTATATTTGATCCCCTTTAGATAATATTAAATAATTAATATTTCATTGTAGACATGTCACCTAATAGTACATGGTACGAGGTGTAGAATACATGAATCCACTCGGCTTGAACACATGCACTCTAAGAATAAAAGGAAATGCATGTCCCAAAAACATACATGTGATAGAGTAGTAGAAGTGCGATCTTTCATACGAAGAGGACTAACACATGAAACATTATACATATGAATAAAACATGAAGTATTCATGAATCCAAAAGCTAGAATACCTTAGATTGGAGATAAGAAAATATATGAAATTCAAACTCTACAAAGAACATTAGCCAAATATTACTAGAAACTAGTGTACCAGACTTGCAAAACTCTGTTTCTAGCAAGAGGACCCAATTATTACATATTCTTCATCTTAATAGTGCAGAGATATATTTAATAACACTTAGAGAAAATATATCCTAATCTCATAATATTTTTTTGTTGTGTATTGTATATAGCTTTTGAGAGATGTGTGTGTGTTGGTATTAAAACACACACAATATCCTACACTAAACTAAGAGATACAAGAAATCATTCAACTCATATCTTTTTAAAGTTTATTATTCCCATGTATAAGTGTGGAAGAGGTCCCTGTGTGACCTGGTAGTATATATCCACCAAGAACTGTGTAAGAGGTTATGCGACCGGGATAGTCTTGTGCAGTGTTGTTTATCCTGATCCAGGGTGGGGAACAAGTTTATTAGTATAAATTATTTGGTAGTATGTGATCACCATGTGGAGTGGATTAGGTATTGGATTGAGACTAAAACACTTGTTTTATATCTACAGTTTTTTTAATTTAGTTTTCTATATTTTACTTTATAATTTAGTAATCAAATGATTTATTTTGATAGTTAATCTAGTAAAGAAGGTATAATTGTTTTTTCTTAATATAATAGCTTAAATGTAATATTAATAACTAATATTAAGATTACTGAGAATTAAGCTTTCTTCTAGGAAGATATTTAAACATTAAAACTTTCATATCTGTTTTAATTTTATTAACTGGGTTGTATTTATATTTATTGGGGATCCTTTTTAAGAAAACTTTTTAATCAATTTTTTTATAGATACTCAATTCACCCCATACTGAGTAATCTACTATGAACAATAGAAATTATATTGTATTAATGAACATATATAATATTAAATCATTATATAAATAATTTCTTCATTTTGTGGGATGATGATTCATTAGATAAGACGTTAGTGATAAATTTTTAGATTATTTTGGTCATTTTTTGATCCTCGCAAACAAGTTTTCCACAATAATAAATATTATGTTTATATAATGGTGACATAACATTAAATAATTTGTAATACATGTATTATAATCCACTTAAACAGTAAAAATGGTTTTACGAATATCCTTGAAGGAAGAATTGAAAATCAAAATTCCATTGACCACAGAGATGATAAATCCAAATCTCAGAGACAATGCATTGATTTTTAGAATAAAAGAATGATGAGAAGTGACATGATAGTGGGAATTCAATTTGAATAACAAAACTATATTATATATTATATAATATATTTATGAAGAATTTTTGGATAGGGGATATGAGGATAGAATAATAAAATAAAATAACGTGGAAGGAAAATAAAAAAAGCGAAAGAGGATTTCACCTCTTGAATTCTTCTACTTGAAAACTTCATTATTGGATTTTTTTGCCTTTTGTTGAGACCATAATCTTCTTGGACATCTAGGGGAGGCATGGGACGAGGGTTAGGTAAAAATTAAACATGTTTCAAGGCTTAAGAGGCATGAGGAGAAGAGTTGGTGAGGGTGGTATTTATAGTGGATGAGAGGGGGTTTTTTGTAACGTTATTCATTAGTTTATTATTTTTCTTAAAAGAAAGAAAAACTAAAGATTCCATGACTAAATAAAGTAAAGAGATAAGGATAGTTTGATATTACGGTGATTACATCAGCCATGACTCAAGTAATAGTGTATTTAACTTATAATTTATATATACTGTAAATCATTGTATTTTACAATTCACCAGAAATTAAACTATTTTATAAAAACCAAAAAGAAATAACCATAACAATTTTTTAAAAAATATAATTAATAAATGGAATCCATTTTTTGAAAATAATATTCTAAATATTATAAATTTAATTTCTAATTAAAATTATCATTTATTAAAAAATTATTGATTTTAAAATTATAACTGATATTATAACACTTTGAAAAATTAATTAAGGTATCATCAAATTATATTAGAATATTAAGATGAAAAAATATTAATTCATAAATCAATTTTATGAAAATTTATTTTCATTTTAATTATTATATTAATTATAAAATTTTACATGCAAATTTAGGTTTCACAAAAATATCAATGCATAATTTATCATATTTACAACATTTATCCACTTATTCTGTTATATTAATACATTATATTTTCAATAATATGATATATAAATATTATATATAATTCAATATGTGATGTTACAATTAAAATAATAAATAAACTATTAAAATAACAAAAATTAATGTTTTACAAAAATTATAATTTTTTACTAATCTCTAGAATATTAATATTTTTAGGAAACTACCAAAACATAACACAAGGATAATTTTGAAATTAATCTTTTAAAAATAAAGAATGTTTTGTTCAATATAAATAAAAAAACTAACAAAAATTAATTTTAAAATAAGGGCACCATTAAAAGGTTGTAAAATTACATTTAGAATAATATATCCTTTTAATGCATAAAATTGGATTCATTATTGTCATATACCTATAAAATCATTTGGATGAATGTCAAAAAATTTGATTAAATATATAATATATTTAAATTTAAGTATTTTTAATACTATATATTCCCTCCAATTTAACTTCTAAGTTGTAATAGCCATTTTAAATAATGACTTTTAATTGTATATCATTGATTATTTAACTTTTACATTAGGTGAAACCTATGGTGATGAAGAAATTAAATGAAAAAAATACATACAATAAAATTTAGTTGTGTTACATTAGGTACTCCAATAATTAATTTATTCCTTGGAATATGAAATTTTACATAGAAAATCAAATGTTAATAGTATGAAATTAATTTGTGGGAAACCCAAAAATTAAAAAGGGTTAATAAAATATCCTCTTAATTAGAAGGAAATGGAAAAGAAAATTCCAACACAAAACTAGGATTTTATGTTGGAAATCATTAGTGGAAAGAGATTACATGGAAATTGAAGAGAAAAATAACTATCATGTTTTGATGTAGAGTGATACAGAACATGATCATTATAATTTAACCATCACAAAACCATAAATATTGAGATCAGTTAAAAGGTCATTGATTTTATAGAAAGAAAAGTAAATATATAATGTTTTCTTTTTCATAAATATTTTTCTTTGATTAGGGGGATTATTTTTTTTATTTTGATAAGGACTTCATACGATAACATTCTTGATTATTTTCCACGTCATAAGAATAATCTCAAAATTTGGTTGTGCTTTTATCTATTTTCAGATTATCCATTACACCTTAAAAATAAAGGCCTATTTGAGTTTTTTGATGCCTCAATCACTTTTATGATCCATAATACACCCAATAATTCTTTCAAAATTAATATATTTACAGAAAGCAAAACTTTTAGCAATAAAATTAAAATAAATCATACTATAATGTTAATCAATAATAACGAATGTTCAACTTAATCTATTCCAACCTTAAGACTAATTGAAAATACATATGTCCAAATTCAAAATCTTAAAATGGTCTCCAAATATCCATGATATTGTAAATATTTCCTCAAATAATCACTATAAGTCCACAAAAAATCATATATGACTCCAATATATAGTTGAAATTTTAGTCCTTAAAATATTTTGTTTCTACCATTAATCACATAATAACCAAATCCTTTTTCATTCCGAAGGTCATATATGTGAAAAAAATGACCCTAAAATTAAAATAACCTTTATTCATAAAAAAGTTCATGCTAATCCTGAATTCTTGTTGGCTAGTTCAAGGCCTTACACCCTTGACTCCCTTCAGTTGTGGTTTAAAAACCCATGGCATTTTCGAACGTGAAAATTTTTCACCCAGCATGTGGGATGTGAATTTTCTAAAAATATATTAACATATAACCCCAAATATATTTTATAGACATTATAGAAATATGTTTAATCACTAATGATATCAATAGAACACCAAAACATAAACACTTAATCAATTTATTTCCATATAGGTCCTTCCTAGATCTAGAGTGTATCCTATATAAGAGGGTATTGACCCAGGTAATACACCACCTCCCCATATTTAAGGTTTTCAACTAAAAATTGGTTCTCAGGATGTGTTTTATTTCACTCCATTATTCTCTTCATTTTCAGTATAAATTATTTGATCTATGTCCTTCTTTCCCACACACAAACATTTATCAATTCAATTAAGACATGATTTTGGGCTTCTCCATCAACATTTCTTACATAATGGAAATCGAGCCTTGTTTTCTCCACGGTATCCAGAACTAGAGCTCCTAGAATACTTTTTCCGTCTCTTCTTGGGTGATTTCAGGAGTTATTTTATGTATATTGTGTTAATAAAATTTCTTGAACACTAATTAGGCATGAACATGATTCCTTTAGACCCCTTTGGTTACTCGCCTCCACTACCTTATCTATAATGTTAAATGTAAACATGACTCATTTGGGTTCCAACCATTGACTAAACTAGAAATGGTATTGTGAGTAACTAAAGTTAGAGTGAGAAAAACATATAATCATTAATAGAATATCATGAAACCATATTTTCAACCTAAAATTCCTTATGTTTAACCTAGGTTATTAATTTACAGTATACATTCAAATCATTCATAATGGTTTCTAAAGAAAATATGAATTATACTAAGAATATTACCTAAGAGTGTCAAACCAGGTGCAGAGTAAGGCCCACTGCCACCCACCAGGATACACACAGTTAGGCTCGACCGCCTTGTAAGAGTTTTTCCCACTAAATACATCTATGATATGACTATATACACTTGTTGTATCTTGAAGGGGTTGTATTTCTATGATGACCCATCTAATATGTACCATAACTATGTTCTAGGATGTTCTTCTATGATTATCCTCAAATTCTATCTTAGGGTTGTCTTCCCTAATCATTGTCTTAAAAATATAGGTTCAAAATTTTATACAAAAATTCCTCTCATAACTATTGTAAGGACCCCAAACCGAGTATCTCAGAGCAAGTGCCTTATTTTATAAGATTGGTAATGTGAATGAGAATTCACATCTCAAAGAACTAAATAGTTTATTAGATTTGTAAAACAAGATACAAACATAATTGATACATTAAATCTTTGAAAAAAACAACATAACAACTCAATTGGAAAAACCCATAAACTCCCTGATTATCCCTACAAGTCATTCATAATAAACATCATCACATTTTGGGGAGAAATAAAACATTAGAAAGGGGTGACCTCAGATAATCAGTAAGGGTATGAAATATATTATAATCTAAAATAAATAACATGTCTTAGTGAATAACTAAAAACACACTCCATAAAAACATAATAATATCATAATAAGGTCAGAATAACATATTTTTATTAAATTCCGTAAATAATAACATGAGAGAGAAACAAAACCATGGATAGTATACATGTTAAATAATCACATGTATGATCAATTACCAGTGTCATAATGAGGGAACACGTAATAATGTAAATCTGAAACACAATGTCCATGCCTCATTCTAGAAATATTAAAATAAATGGGTATGGCCTTAGCCAAAACCACATATGAAAATAAATGGGTCACGTCTTGATGGAGTCTATATATGTTTTGTCTCATGATACCTACCAATTCATCGAGGGGTTATAGTGGGACCCAGTAATCACTTATTATGTCCATTACATTCATCATATGAAAAAGTTGAAACATAAACAACATAAAATTCATATTTAAAACCCATCATACAAAATTTGAATACTTTAACCATAAACCATGAATGATATCAAAATAGCACATCCATAGTAAAAATAATTATAAACCCTTCAAAAATATATAGTAAATGGTATCATTATAGATAAAACTCAATGATTTACATGATATTACAAAACAATTTAACATATATGAATATACTTTTAAATGAGACCACTGAAAAATTATTAGGGAAAATAATCATTAATCATTACAAAGTGTCCCAAACCATATTGAAACATTTAAATCATAATCTTAATGAAGGTGTAACATTAATTGAAACATTAAATATCAGGAGAATATGATAACTCATAATATTATAGATCTAGGTATGTACATACACCAAACAAAAGTAACAATTAGTTAATAAGGCATATATCTCACATAAGTAAATGTGTGATGAGAAAAAACCTTTTTTACATTGAAATGAAGAGTTATTTTGGAAAATTATTTTGATAGGTAATAAAATTGGATTGTAAAAAAGTATATCCTAGAAGAAAAAAAGGAAGGAAAATAAAATTATTTTTGTTTCATAAATGATGTCCAAATAAAGTTAAAACATGTTAAAAGTGTTTTTAAGAAACATCATAAATGGGTTTCTTCATTGTAGTTTAAGAGGAAATATAATATAATCTTTAAAATTGAAAAAGTAATAATTGTTTGTAAAAAAAAGAAATGAAAAAAGATAGTTTTTTATACATGTAAAAAAGAGTTATTTTAGAAAAATAATGGGGTCATAAAAAATATTATGGGTGGTACTGGAATGTTTGTATAAAATTGGATAGTTCAATAAAACCTGGCTTTCTTAAAGAGAAAAACATTTAAAGGGAACCTTATATAACATGTATTACCGAATCCAAAAAGAATTAATTGACCTGGATAAATAAATATGGAAATTATAAATATGATTTATTATAATTACAAAAAAACATTGAAAAATTTCATTGGGGTAAGGAGAGAGAAAGCATAACCTGAATGAAAAAGGAGTTTTGAGGAGAAACTCATACCATTTTCGAAACAGTAAAACCGTTTTCCCCATAAAATTAATTATCATATAGTGAAACATTTAATACCATGAAAAAAATATTAATTATATTATATATTTCAATGGGAAATATACATAAAATATACATAATAAATATTTTTGAATAATTTAAGAACCCGGTTTTTGCTGCGGAAGACTTGGAATATTCTTGAAGATATTCCAGAGCAGCGCCTTCAGACGACGTTCAATTCTGAGCCCCGGTGTGGCCAGAATTAAATTTTCAATGTGTTCACACTGGAAACACCAAATAAATAAGATAATTCATAAACAGTTATCCGGATCATATATCCAAGTGATTGGGTGGGTTCGGAATGGGGTGTTTACCCTAGGAAGGACATAAAACTTGTCGGCGCGGGATGTGTGGAACCCTTGCTTGCTTTCAGAACGTTAAATGGATAAATTAATTAATTAATTTATTCGTTTAATGGTGGAACTCAATTATATCGTAAATGGTGGCTCGGATTAGAAAACCGAGGGCACCGTTGAGTTTGGAGCATGCCATTTACCCTAGGAGGGGTATATGTTTTGCGGGCATGGGCTGTCAGTGAAAAATGGACCCAATGGCATTTTTGTAATTTGGCAGCCTCGGGCGTTGATTTAAATAACATTTGTGTGGAGCCTCAGAATAAAATTCAGAGATCGCCATTGTGCTCAGGATGTGGTGTTTACCCTAGGGGAGGCTTAACCTCTACCCCGTCGGGAGTTTCAGATGCGGGTATTTTCGGGGGTTTTAAATTAATTTAATTTTTAATTAATTTATTTAAACACCCCTTCCCCTTCCTCCCCTCTTCTCCCATGGCGCCAGAAGCTACCAACAATGGAGGAAGAAGCTCTCCTCCATCACCTCCTCCTCTCTGGTGAGGTGCAGCTCCAACAGATCCCGGGGAAGCATCGGGCGAAGCCCATCGAGGCAGGGTCTTGTTTCCTTTTTTCCTTCCCGCACCTCCTTTGAACCTAAATTATATGCTCGAATTGTTGTTGGATTTTCGAAGGAGACACATGAATGCGTTGTGGTGTTTTTTCACTTTCCATTGCTTATTTCGGTTCGTAAAACCGAGTTCCGAGGACCCCCCATACGTCCGCCGAAGTTTACAAGTTTTTGAAGGTGCCGACAGCAGTCCGGCGGGCAGCGGGAAATGCGGGTGTTCGGCGTGAGGCAGCGGCGCGGTGAGCCGGACGGCAGCAGAGCGGCTCAAGGCTGAGGTGGCATCTCAGCAGCGGGGCAGCGCGGGCAGTCGGTGGCTAGCATTGAGGCGGAGCGGCCGCTGATGAGTTCGGCTGAGGGCACCGGTCGCGATTGGCGGAGGAGGAAGGACCCGCGCCTCGCGGGTCTTCCTGGGGTCAACGAAGACCGACTTCGGCAGGTCTGTTTCAGAGAAGGCAAGGACCCGCCTTGAAAAGGTCCTCCATTGCGACTGAGACCGGCCATTTGGACGGTCAGTTGAGGAGGGCCGGACCCGCTCGGGTCTGAAAGTTTGAGGCGGGCCGGGGCCAGCGGGCTGCGGGCCGGCGGCTCGGACCGGGCCGGCTGGGGGGGGGGGACCGGCCCGGTTAGGCCCCCTTGCATTCGGGGGGCTGTAACTCTTAAAGGGCGCGTCCGTTTGATGCGTTGTCTACAGATGTGGGACCGTGTTGACGAGGTGGTTCCTGTAAGGCGGGTCTAGTAGTTTTTCGGCTATCCCCCCGAAGGCAGGTGACCCGAGAGTTTTTAATTTAATAATATTAATTTATTATTAAAGTTGCGACGGACGTAGCTCGTGAGCCAGATGACCGTTTGATGCACCGTCAGAGGCCTTGCGGCCCTGAGGATGAGATAGTCCTTCTAATGTTATTTAGAACCTTTTTGGGTTGTTTTCGTTGCTCTGAGGCACGAAACACCATCGGAATATTTAATTAATTATTTAATTAATTAACTAGTTGTTGCGTCGGACCTAACTCCTGCTTGGGATGTCTGATTGACGTGCCGTCAGCGGCAGTGTGATCCCAGTCCTCGTGCAGAATTTTTGAGGAGATTTCCAAAGCTTTCGGGTTGGAGATGAGGTGTAGGCCCCACAGGGGCTACTTCGCACGTTTTATGGTGAAACACCACTTTTTCACCCGACATTCGTTTGGGGTGTTTTATTATTCGATTCTGGATGTTTTTTCAAGGGGATTGAAATGGTGAAATCTGCCCGCTCTAATTCAGCACGATGGTGTAGGGCCCACGAGGGCCGTTTGGGCGTCGATAATGATTTTCCATCATTATCACAAGGTGACCATTTTGTACAAGTGAGTTGTCCACCTTGTGTGCTTTAACGAGAGGATGGCAACGGTGCGACCCGTCCATTGAGTTTCGGGACTGGGTTATAGGTCCCACGTAGCACCATTCGTGTGCGTTTCGCCGGAATGCATATTTTTCTCCGGATATCTATTGCGCTCAAGTGAGCAGTATTTTTGATGTGTTTTCCTGAGGAGATCGCAATGGTGAAATGTGCCCGACTGTTTTCGGGGCCGAGGCTTGGGATCACGGGATGTCGTTCGGGCGTGAGGCGGCGCTGGTGGCTTTTCCTTTGGATATCCGTTTGAGGCGAGTGAGTAGTCTATCTCGTGTGGTTTTCCATGAGGATTACAATAGTGTAATCTGTTCAGGCAGGCTGATCCTCATACGTGATCTTATTAAATGTGGAAATGTGAAGGTGCCCTGGTGGCGGTCCTTCTACCGTGTTTGTAGCGGACCCTTGGTGTGTGATCATGAGAAATCCTGTGTGAGTGAAGCAATGCTTTTATAGTTGTGGTGAGCCATTCCCCAGTCATTGAGGATGCATGTTGGAGATGATACGTCACGCCATCACATTGATGTTGGGTTCCATGTGAACGATAGCCCTGGGGTTGGAGCGTGGTATACTCTAGGAGTATACGAGAGCGCCTGGAGGTACATGTGGTTGTTTATACCAGAGAACGTTTGTGTGTTTGGTTGGGCTTGACTTGGGGCCACACGTCGTCTGGGACCCATGTGCGTGCCATGCTCTACATTGCGTACTTTTACCTCTCGCGATGTAGAGGGGCCCTCTGTGCTCGTTTGATTGAACATTAGGGAGGAGATTTTCCCCTGGCTCTGTGCTCGTTTGTTTGAACAGAAGGGTGGAGATTTTCCCCTACCTCTGTGATCGTTTTTTTACTAGTAGGGTTGAGAGGTCTCCCCCTGGTTTCGTTCTCGATGGATCGGCCAGTAGCGGTGCTAGTGACACCCAATGATGGAGCAGGACCTGAACCTTTTTTGGGAGAGTTTTTCTGGAGTTTGGTGGTTGCACGATACCCTCTCCGGGTTCGGTTGTTGGGTGTTATACCCTCTAGTAGAGATAGCTAGAGCAGTTTTGAGTTTTACCCTCCAGTGGGGCTATTTAGTGGGTTACTCATCGGCTTCTAGGGTCTACCCTCCAGCAGAGACTGGGCAGTGGGTCACCCGATACACTTAGGGCCTACCCTCTAGCAGAGACTAGCCAGTGGGTCACCTGACGACCTCTTAGGGTGTACCCTCCAGCAGGGCTGGGCAGTGGGTCGCCCGTCGTCTAGTTCCAGGTCTACCCTCCAGCAAGGCTGGGCAGTGGGTCGCCTGTCAAGTTATTCCAGGTCTACCCTCCAGCGGGGCGGGGTAGTGGGTCGCCTGATGATGTATTAAGGTCTACCCTCTAGCGGGGCTAGGCATTGGGTCACATGATGATTTATTATGGTTTACCCTCCAGTAGGGTTGGGCAGTGGGTCACCCGATATCTAGTTATGAATTACCCTCCAGAAGGGCTGGGCAGTTGGAAAACTGTTGGAATTCCAGGCTCAGTCCTTTCTATTAGTCTAGCTTGTGCCTTTCATCCATGATTACCGGAGCAAATCCCTTGATTACGGGTCAGTGTTGTGACAACATTGACTTTGAGAAGACCTCTTGACTGTGAGGCAGTGACGAGCTGTGGTCTGACGTTCCCCCAAGAATCTCAAGTACGAGGAGAGATTTACCCACCGAGACACGTCCATGTGACGCCACCTAAAACTGTGCGGGCGAGTAAGTGCTGCTGAAAGCGGATAGTGTTGAGGTGCGGTGATTGAGCCCTTGACTTGTAGTTCGGGGCAGACATGTGGGATGCTGGGCATCGATGGTGTTATTTCTGTGACCGTTGGTGACTCTTTTCTTGGGCTGAGCTACAGGATGGATATCCCCTTATAGTCTTGTTTGGGCTTCTTGACAGAGCATATTGATTTTTATATACCATGTTCCGGTACCCACTTCTTGGGTTTGGTTTCTCTCCTTCCAGGAGAGGCTAAGACGCGCGGGGTATGCCACATGCTTTCCGCGTCTAGCTTCTCGTGGTTGGATGATTCTACTCTCCTGCTGTAGGCAACAAAAGCTCAACGAGAAGTTCATCATCTCACCATTCCTAGCTCGTTGTGTTAGGACGAGTCTTCAAACTTTTTCATATTGTGTTGAGATGTTACTCTTTACTACACCTTCAGTTGTACTTCTTTACTTTTCCCTATTCTCTCTACTTCTCACCCTTCGGTACCTCCTTTGTTTTTCCCTCGAGCCTTCGGGGTATCATACTGAGTATTTTTATACTCACCCCTCCTTGGGCTTTGCCCGCACTTGGTGTGCCCTTGCAGACGACAGACAGGTTGGTCGTGACTTCAGTGGAGCTTAAGAGTTCAGGAGCGGGGACCACGTGCGGTGGTCGAAGACGGGTTCCAGGTGGGGGACCCTTCTAGCTATTTACTTTTTGTTCACCTGTTGCCGGGTTGTGCCACTTTTCTGGTTGGGTGTATGTTTTTTCCCTTTTCCCTTTTCAGCTCTTTACTTGTTCTTTTTAGAGGTCGATACACATTTTTTGTATATATATAGCAGTTTCCCTTTTCTTTACATGCCTTTACTTTACTCTGCACTTTTTCATTGAGTGTTCTGCATGTGTGTGTACAGGTACATAGGAAAAAGCCTCCCCGAGTTGTTGTTCATTTAGCGCTGGTTTCCAGCCCCTGGCCTATGGAGGCCGACTTGGGGTAGTTGCGGCTTGAGCCCGGGTAGGGTCGGTTTGTGAAAAAGTGGTATCAGAGGTGGTTCGTTCCTTGGATCGCTGTTCGGACATCCCTAAAATAAAAGGAATTGGTTGGGATTTAGGGAAACAATGTTAACGTGTCTCGAGAGAAGCTCTCAGGCCAGGGAGTCCAGTGATGGTGCGGCGGCCGACATATCCATTCACCAGGACCCTGATAACCCGCTTGTCGACTCAGCATGCTGAGACACTTTTTGTATGGAAATTTGTTTATGCATCACATAGGAAAGAGTCTTGACTGTCCTTCTTGAGTCATCTCCCCATTGTTGTTGTTATTGGTATATACATATATGATCATCTCACCACAGAACTCTTTGATAATTTTCAGGATGTCTCCATGAAGGCAGCCAGCCAAGATGCCAACATTGGTGCATGAAGACGACCATGTGATCTACGAGGACATAGTCTAGGACCCATCATGCAAACCCCTTTCTCCGGGTGGGCCAGTAGCAGCACCCCCACCTGTTGAGCAGCAGACATTTTCAGCAGAGCAGGCTGAGCTTGAGCATAGGTTGAGCGCACTCTGTGAGTTCCAGCGGTAGAGACCGCTGAGGTTCAGTGGTGAGCCAGACCATCAGGCAGCAGAGGTTTGGCTAGAGAAAGTGGTTCACCTTTTCAGGCTTGTGCAGACGCTGACAGATCTTATGGTGGCTTTGGCAGCCGACCTTTTTCATGGAGCAGCTCGGCGTTGGTGGAGTCTGGTGACTCGGTTTCTTGAAGAGTCGTCACTTTCTTGAGGAAACATTCTGTTTTCATTTCATGAGGAGTTTTCCCCTCCTGCATGCGCTCCGTTCGGATTCAGGAGCTCTGACATTTTCAGCAGGGAGGGTTGACGGTGGCTGATTACGTGGCTAGTTTCGCAGACCGTGCATGCTTTTACCCGGACTTGGTCCATGGTGACAACATCCGAGCGCATAAGCTTGAGCAGGGTCTCTACTGAGAGATTCGTTCTGTCATAATACCCTTGGGAATTTCCACATATGCTAGAGTGCTAGAGCAGGCGCTGGTGACATAGGGCTTCCTATCACGTTCTAGAGTTGGTAGTGGCAGCAGGCACATTGGAGCCGAGACGTCTGCTGCAGTTAGCGGGCATCGGCAAGCAGAACCTCGACGCAGGTGGCTTCCTGATGACCTGACTCAGGGGCGTGGTCGTACACCACAGTGGAGCCGGAGGAAACCAGTGCAGCTCAGAGAGAGTTGGTTCTATTCTTTCGATGGGCGAGGTCACCTGGCACTGGACTACCCGACCAGGCATGCAGAGAGCTTCATCCAGGCAGCAGGTGCACAACCATGATGGGGGAAGCATCATGATTGGAGTAGTACCCGGAGAGGTGGTGTGGGCAGAGGAGCGGAAGGAGCTAGTAGTGGGGGACAACTTTATGAGGTCTTCCCATCACCACTATGCGGTCCACGTCAGGCTCCGGGAGTTGACATTCGGGACAACGGATAGCCGCGAGCTTTGGATATCTACGATCATGGAGAGCAGGAGGTGGTAAGAGGCACACTCTACAACGAAGCCCATCGAGGTACGGTCTTGTTGCGTTTTTCCTTCCCGCACCTCCTTTGAACCTAAATTTAATGCTCAATTTTTTTTGGATTTTCGAAAGAACCACATGAATGAATAGTCGAGTTTTTCCATTTCCATTGCTTGTTTCGGTTCGTAAAACCGAGTACCGAGGACCCCGCAGACGTCTGCCAAATTTTGCGAGTGTTTGAAGGTGCTCGCGGTGGTCCGGCGGGCAGCGGGCAGCACGGTTGTTCGGCGCGAGGTGGCGGCGCGGTGAGCCGGATGGAGGCGAAGCAGCTCCAGGCTGAGGCGACGTCTCAATAGTGGGGCATCGCAGGCAGTGGGTGGCCGGCGTTGAGGCGGAGAAGACGCGGAGGAGGCCGGCTGAGGGCGTCGGTCGCGTTCGGCAGAGGAGGAAGGACCCGCGCCGCGCAGGTCTTCCTGCGGTCAATGAAGACCGGCTTCGGCCTGTCTGTTTCAAAGGAGGCAAGGACCCGCCTCACACCGGTCCTGAGTTGCAACGGAGACCGGCCATTTGGTCGGTCGGTTGAGGAGGACCCGACCTGCTCATGTCTGGCAGTTTGAGGCGGGCTGTGGCGGACGAGGCCGGACCCACGACTGGGTCGCGGGCCGGCGGCTGGGACCGGGCCGTCCGGGGTGGACCGGCCCGGTTAGGCCCCCTTGCATTCATGGGGCCGTAACTCTTAAAAGACGCGTCCGATTAATGTGTCGTCTATGGATGTGGGACCATGTTGACGAGGCGGTCCCTGTAAGGTGGGTCTAGGGTTTTTTCAGCTATGCGCCCTAAGGCAGGTGACTTGAGAGTTTTTAATTTAATAATATTAATTTATTATTAAAGTTGCGATGGACGTAGCTCACGAGATAAATGTATGTTTGACGCGCCGTCAGAGGCGTTGTAGCCCTGAGGCTGAGATGGTCCTTCCAATGTTGTTCAAAACCTTTGTGGGTTGGTTTCGTTGCTCTCCGGCACAAAACACCATGGGAATAGTTAATTAATTATTTAATTAATTATCTAGTTGTTCTGTTGGACCTAACTCCTACTTGGGATGTCTGATTGATGTGCCGTCAGTGGCTGCATGATCCCAGTCCTCGTGATGACTTTTTGAGGAGCTTTCCGAAGCATTCAAGTTAGGGACGAGGTATGGGACCCATGTGGCCTACTTCGCACGTTTTACGGTGAAACACCACTTTTTCAGATGATATCTATTTCGGTGTTTGAGTATTTGATTCTGGATGTTTTTCGGAGGGTATTGAAACCATGAAATCCGTCCACTCTAATTCGGCACGATGGTGCAGGGCCCATGATGGTCAATTGGGCGTCGATAGTGATTTTCCATCTTTATCACCGGGTGACCATTTTGGAAAAGTGAGTAGTACACCATGTGTGATTTTTCGAGAGGATCGCAATGGTGCAATCCGTCCATTGAGTTTTGGGACCGGGTTGCAGGTCCCACGTAGCACCGCTCATGTGCGGTGCTCCGGAATGCATCTTTTTCTTCAGATATTTGTTGTGCTCAAGTGAGCAGTCTTTTTGACGTGTTTTCCTGAGGAGATCACAATGGTGTGATGTGCCCGACTGTTTTTGGGGCCGAGGCTCATGATCACGGGACGTCGTTCGGGCGTGAGGCGACATTGGTGGCTTTTCCGTCAGATATCCGTTTGAGGCGAGTGAGTAGTCTATCTCGTGTGTTTTTCCACGAGGATTACAACGGTGTAATCTGTTCAGGCCGGAGGAGCTTCAAACGTGATCTTATTTAATGTGGAAATGTGAAGGTTCCCCGGTGGTGGTCCTTCTACCGTGTTTGTTGCGGACCCTTGGTGTGTGATCGGGTGCACTCCCGTGTGAGTTAACCAATGCTTGAATATATGTGGTGGCCATTCTCCATTCATTTAAGTGGCATGTTGAAGATGTTACATCACGCCTTCGCATTGACGTTGGGTTCCATGTGCAAAATAGCCCTTGGGTTGGAACGTGGTATACTCTGGGAGTATACGAGAGTGCTTAGAGGTACATGTAGTAGTTTGTACCTAAGAACGTTTGTGCGTTCGGTTTGGGTTGACGTGGGGCCACACATTGTGTGGGCCCAATGTGCGTTCCATGCTCTGCATTGCGTATTTTGACCACTCGCGACATAGAGGGTCCCTATGTGCTCGTTTGTTTGACCAGCAAGGTGGAGCTTTTCCCCTGCCTCTGTGATCGTTTGTTTGACCAGTAGGGTGGAGATTTTCCCCTGTCTATGTGGTCGTTTTTTTGACCAGTAGGGTTGAGTGGTCTTTCCCTGGATTCCTTCTCGATGGATCGGCCGGTAGCGGTGCTAGTGACACCCAGTGATGGAACAGGCGGTGGACCTCTTTTGGGTGAGTTGTTCTGGAGTTGGGTGGTTGCGCGATACCCACAACAGTTTCGGTTGGCTAGTGTTGTACCCTACAGTGGAAATGGATAGAGAAGTTCTGAGTTTTACCCTCCAGCAAGGCTTGGCAGTGTGTTACTCATCGGCTTCTAGGGTCTACCCTCCAGCAGAGACTGGACAGTGGGTCACACGACGCACTTTGGGTCTACCCTCCAGCAAAGACTGGGCAGTGGGTCACCCGACGACCTCTTAGGGTCTACCCTCCAGCAGGGTTGGGCAGTGGGTCTCCCATCATCTAGTTCTAGGTCTACCCTATAGCAAGGCTGGGCAGTGGGTGGCCTGTCGACTTATTCTAGGTCTACCCTCCAGTGGGGATGGGCAGTAGGTCACCTGATGATGTATTATGGTCTACCCTCCAACGGGGCTGGGCAGTGGGTCACCTGATGATGTATTATGGTTTACCCTCCAGTAAGGCTGGGTAGTGGGTCACCCGATATCTGGTTATGAATTACCCTCCAACAGGGATGGGCATCGGGACACCTGTTGGCATTTCAGGCTCAGTTATTTCTACTAGGCTAGCATGTGGTTTTCCTCCATGATTTTGAGAGCGGAACCCTTGGTTATGGGTCAGTGTTATGATGACTTTGACTTTGAGTAGACCTCTCGACTGCGAGGCAGTGATGAGTTGTGGTCTGACATTCCCCCAAGACTCTCAAGTACGAGGAGCACTTTCCCCACAGAGACGCAACCTTGTGACGCGGACTAAAACTCTGCGGACGAGTCAGTGCCGACCAAAGAGGATAGTGCCAAGGTGCGGTGATTGAGCCCTTGACTTGTTGTTCGGGGCGGACATGTGGGATGCAGGGCATCGATGGTGTTACTTCTAGGACTGTTGGCGACTCTTTTCTTGGGATGAGCTACGCGATAGAGATCCTCTTATGGTCTTGTTCAGGCTTCTTGATAGAGTATATGGATTTTTATATACCATGTTCTGGTACCCACTTCTTGGGTTTCGTTTCTCTCCTTCCAGGAGAGGTGAAGATGCACGGGGTATGGCATGTGCATTCCGCATCAAGCTTCTCATGGATGGATGAGTCTACTCTCCTGCTATAGGCAGCAAAATATCGATGACAAGTTCATCTTTTCACCGTTCATAGATCCTTGTGTTAGGACGAGCCTCCTACCATTCTCGTGTTGGGTTGAGCTATTACTCTTTACTACACCATCAGTTGTACTCCTTTACTTTTCCCTATTCGCTCTACTGCTCTCCCTTTGGTACCTCTTTTGTTGCACCCTCGAGCCTTCAGGGTATCCTACTGAGTATTTTTATACTCACCCCTGCTTGGGATTTTCCCGCACTTGGTGTGCCCTTGAAGACGACGGACAGGTTGGTCGTGACTTTAGTGGAGTATAGGAGTTCAAGAGCGGGGACCGTGTGCGGTGGTCGGAGATGGGTTCCAGGTGTGGGACCCTTCCAGCAGTTTACTTTTTTTTCACATGTTGCTGGGTTGTGGCACTTTTCTAGTTGGGCGTGTGCTTTCCCCCTTTTTCCTTTTCAGTACTTTACTTGTACTTTTTATAGGTCGATGCACAATTGTGGTATATATATAGTCGTTTCCCTTTTCTTTACTTGCCTTTACTTTACTCTGCACTTTTTCATTGAGTGTGTTGCGTGTGTGTGTGTACAGGTACATAGGCAAAGGCCTCCCCAAGTTGTTGTGCCTTCGACACTGGTCGCCAGCCCTTGTCCTATGGAGGCGGACATGGGGTAGTTGCGGCTCGAGCTCGGGTAGGGTCAGGTCGTGAAAAATAAGGCATATCTCACCAGAATAAAAGTGAGATGAGAAAACCTTAACGATATGTCCTAATGTGTTCTACATTTATGATTATTGTATTGAATAATAAAGTTATATTACTTAATAATTTAATTAAGAACATATAAAACATGTATTTGTTTTATTATAATGTTATTGAGTTTATTATAGCCTATTTGATGATTTATGAGATTCAATTTTATCATTTACGAGTATTCGTTTCTTTGGTTTCCACGACCATTTCATATATGTATATATATATATATATGTGTGATCATGTGAAATGGGGATAGTTATATAGTATTGAATTTATATGTTATTAATATAAATACATAATATTAAATGGATATATAAGTCATTTGGTTTTTGGGGTGAAGATGAATCATTAGATAAAACATTAGTGCTAATAATTTTATTATTTCAGTGGTTTTTTTGAGAATCACAAACAATTTTTACCTTATTAATTAATATTATGTATATATAATGGTATAATAATATTATTTAATATTTAATAAATATAATATAATATTTTTTAACCATAAAAATGGTTTCACGACTAGCTTTGACTGTAGAATTAGAAAAAAATCACATCGTCCCTGAAGGTGATAAATTGACACTTCACAAAAGATGTTATCATTATTAGAATAAAATAAATAGTAGAATAGGATTGATGGTATATTTTCAACTAAAATAATAACATTCCAATATATATATTGGATAATTGTGTTATGATTATCATTTAAAAAGGAGTTGGTTATTTTATGAGAAAAGAAAAGAAATTGAAATGAAAATAAACAAAGCAAATGAGGATTTTACCTATTGAATTCTTCTCCATGAAAACCTCTAAAGGAAAAATAATTTTGATATTTTGTTGAGAAAGGATAATTCTTGCTGTTTAGAAGAGGCATTTGATGATTATTTGGAATAATTTGGACTAGTATCATGGAATAAAATGTGTGAGGATAATAGGTAGTGAGCGGTGGTATTTATAGTGGGGAGAGGGGAGTTTTTAATATTATTTTATTCATTAGTTTATTATTTTGGATCATGAAAAGTGTTAGTGAATATTACATCATTAAATACAATTAATAGTGATATATATTCCAATATTTTAGTACTTAAATCGGTGATAAATCATATATTAGTGTATTCAACAAATAAAGTACATATACCATAAATTATTGTATTCTACTATTCATAAAAATTCAAAAATCTTAAAAAAAATCCAATCAAACTTTAATTATATGTTTATAATTAAAATAGGGATCTATTTTACGAAAATACTTTTCAAAATATGATAATTTAAATTTTTAATTAAAATCATCATTTATTCAAATAAATCAGATTGTAATGTCATAACATATTTTTTAACGCATTAAATAATTAATTAATGTAGAATGAAATTATATTATCTTATTAATAAAGAAATAAATTGTTGAATACATTTTATGATAATAAAATTTATTTAAAACCATTATATTAATTATAAAATTGTAAATTAACATCTATGTTTCATAAAAATATCATCACTTAATTTATCGTTTTTAAAACATTTACCTAGTTATTTCATGATATAAATACAAAATATTTTCATTAATAAGATACCTAAATTATATGTATGCAATAATATATTATTTTACAATTAAGATCATAAATATAGTATTAATATAATGAAAGTGATAGTTTTAAAATAATCACTAGAAAATAATTATTTTCATAAAAATTAAAAAAATATGACACTATGATAATTTTATAATTATATTTTTAAAAATAAATTTTATTTTGTTCAATATAATTTATTAAAGTGTTAAAATTTAGTTTTAAAATAAGTTTTCCATTTAAAGGTGGTAAAGTGCATTAAAAATTGCATTTTAATGCATGAAATTGGATCCATTCTTATCATATACCTATAAAATCATTTGGATGAATATAAAAATAATTGATTAAATATATAATATATATAAATTTTAGAATTATGTTAATATTTATTCTTAGATTTAATTTAATGTATAGGTTATAAGGATCATTTGAAATAAAGGATTTTTAATTTTATATCTTTTTTTATTTATGTTTGTTTTATTGTAACGACTATTTTTTTTTGAAGAAATTAAATATAAAAACATTCTATAAAATAATGGGGTATTTCATTGTTTTAATTTATTATTAGTAAATTAACGAGATCAATATCATGAATAATTATCCTCTTACCCAATATTTATGAGTTGTGTTTTCAATAATGTAGTGCTCAATACTTTTCCAAGATTGACCTTTATTCTGTATGTCATCAATTACAGGTCAAGAATGATGATATACCCAAGACATCCTTACTTACAAGGCATAGTCAATGGAAATTTATATTGATTCCATTTAGAGATACCAATTAACCTTCTACCATTATGGATTTAGTGGATAGAATCTTTAGGTATTATCTTGAGAATTTTTTGTTCTCATTTAGAGATGATATTCTTATATATAACACTAGAAAAGGAAATCATGAGGATAATTTTACTATTATATTGATGACATTAATAAAGGAGGAGAAATTTTAAAATCTCATCTGATGTGAATTATGGGTATATAAAGATCCATTCTTAGGTTATATTATCTCAAGAGAGGGTATATCGATTGATCCTTTAAGGATTGATTTTATTGTGAAATTTCAAAGAAAAAACATAATGTTAAAGACCCATAGATTTCTTAGGCTGGATGGATACAACTGATGCATTGTGAGAGATTTATCATGGATATATAAGTCAAAAACTAATTTTGATTTGGAAGGAATACAAATTCCATTGGATAGATGAATGTGAGCAAAATTTCAGTGATGTAAAAATTAGGTTAATCATTTAACTTTTTATCACACAACCCTATATTAGAGAAGGGTTTGTGATTTCAGTGATGCATCAAGTAAGGGTCTAGGATTAATCCTCATATTGCATGATATTGTGATTTCTTAGGACAAAAGCTAATTGAAAAATTATGAGAAAAATTACTCAATTCAAGATTTGTATTTGGAAGTATTTTATTGAATATATAATGGTATTATGTTTATAGTGAATTATGTGATATATATACTAATAAAGAAATAATTAATTATATATTAATATATAATGAGTTTAATTTGTTCCATAGGGGATAACTGAAGTCAGTCAACGATTATGACTATTCAATATAATACAACCCCTGGAAGTTAAACAAGGTGGTTGATGATTTCTGTTAGGAAGATTGCGATATTTTTTCACTGATGTATTTTGAAATAGATCTAATATTGATGGATTTATGGAAGATGAATCGTGAAATCTTTTGGAAAAATTACATATTTTATTGTTCACTAGTGAATGTTCGAATATCCATCAATTAATTATTATTAAGGAGGGATATAAGAAATATTTGGAAGTGAATAATATAGTGCAGAATGTTCTTGGGTTTAAACATTATTTTTATGAATTGATAAGGTTTAAGAACTGATTATGTGTCTATTAAATATTATATTTTATGAATGGGTAGTTTGATGAAGATCATAGTTCTTCTTTACCTATTCATACAAGAGTGGTGAAGATATATAAATATATAAAAGAGTATCGCTGGTGGGAAAATATATAAAGGTATATTATAGATTATATATCTTGATTCTCTAGGTTTCAATAATTTAAGGTTGAGATATAGAAGTCTAATGTAATGTTACAAGAATAATCCATACCAAAATAGAAATGAGAAAACACCACTATGGATTTCATCTATGGACTCCCCAAAACATCTTAAAGCTACCATAATATTTGGTTTATGGTAAATAAAATTAAAAATCCATCATTTTTTCAAAGTATAGAATATTTATCTCATGATCACATTTCAAGGATATACATTAATAAATTGAAAATGGTGTATGGATTACCATATTATGTTGTATCATATTGCGATCGGAGGATTACCTTGAAAATCAGTATCACTCTTCATGAATATTTGAATACCAATTTGATCTTTTTCATGAAATATCATTCTCATATTGATATCTAGTATTATAGAACCATTAAAATCCTATAATATATGTGATATCATGTTATATATATTTTAATGTTGTTTTGGATCAACACCATTCTCAAATAGTGTTTTCTTAATAAATTACTTTCACTAATGATTTATGATGGATCCTCAAGAATTATTCTATGATATTATTCATAGAAATAAAATTTGTTGGGATGAAGTTATAAATTAAAAGATATTAGGAATTGAGCTAGTTAATGAAATTATAGAGTATATTATATCCCTTCATTAGAACATTAGAGAATTTTAAAGTCTTCATATATTTTTTATAAAAATCAATGGTGAGATCCATAGTTTATTGTTATTGAAGAGGTATTCTTATGAATTTCTCCTTGAATAAAGGTTGTGATATTTTTAAATACGGTTGATATGTTCCATATTATACTATTACCTATAAAATTATTGATTATATTAGGATTATTTCTTAATACACGGGGCATCCAATGAATATGTCTCAAGTACATGATGTGGTCACTGTATCAATAACTAGGATGTTTATACATGATACAAAAAATATACTAAAATCAGAGGTCATACCTTCAAGTCATGAACAATTATATTATGATAACCAATAGATATTTTAGATTAAAGAGAAATGCTTTTATGAAAAAAGATCATCCATCTGGTTAAAGTTTGATGGATGAACTATAAAATCAAGGAAGCTATGTGGGAAATTGAGGATGTGATGAGGTATATTTATCCTCAGTTTTTTATATTATAATGATGGAATTTAAATGGAATCATTACTAGAATATGTGAAAAATATAACAATCCAATATTTTATTGTATATTTCTCCTTTAATAAAAAATATTTTTCGATAATATTCATAAAGGATACCCAATGTTTAAACTAAGGGCGATATACAATTCAACTATTAATATTTAATTTGAAATTTATAAACTATCAATTATATTGGAGGGAAATAACCAATCTAAAAAAGATATGAAAAATTAATTTATATTAATTTATTAAATCAATTATTTTGTTATCAATTAGATTGGAATGAAAATAAATATATTTGTAGGAGGAATGAATTTTATTTGGAAAACTATTTTTATGCATCTAATGTGGTTTTATCTTAATAGATTATATTAATTACTATTTTTGAAATATTTTGATTAATTTTTTTAAAAAAATAATCAAAAATTTTATCATTCATCTAATTATGTTTACTAAGGAAGAAAAAAATCATTTTTTTGATTTCAATGCATTTTTTCAAAAAATAGTTTTGGCCTCATATTACCCACTTATTTTGAAATGAATTTGTTTCACATATATAAAATGAATTATTTATAATGGACCCCATAATTGGATTCATCATAATTAATATAATTCATTAATTCCAAATTTAGTTTTTGTCCATATTGAATAGTGACTATGGTAACTATCTAATTACCACAATAAGGGTTAAATGGGTTAAAAGGGGGGATTAAAATAAAATATAAGGTTTAAAATATAGAATAAAAAGTTGAATTAATTTAATTGTATGATGATATATCTAAATTATATTTCGTTTCTTTTTTTATTTTTAATTTGAGATCCAATTTACTTGAGTAAAACTTATTTTATATAATAAATTTTCATGTATTTTCATGTTTTCTTACAAAATTACTTAAAAAGGTTCCTCATATCCTTTCTTAAGAAGGAGAGGTATATATTTCTTCCAATATTAATCATGTTTTTTTATTTATGAACCTACTAAAATTGTAAAACAACCTTATAAAAATTATATAATTAGTATTTTAACCACAATTATATGTTTTTATGTAATCCATTTAGTCATTATAAATCACATTCTCATCCTTTAGAAAATGATAACATTGCTCATTCATATCTGTAGACTACTACCACCAAGAAGTAATGTGATTCATTTTATATTTTCTATTTCAATGGAAATTCATAATGATATATTTAATTAAATTATATTAATTTTATGATATATTTATAATACTTAATTAGTTAATAATTATATATATTTTTTATACTCCATCAATTGAAAAGTGAAAACATCTCTCGTACGTATATGTGGGTACCACACCCATTATGTGATGTAATTAGTTTTCATCACCAGTATATATAAATGGTTATAAAAGTTTTTATAATGAATATACACGCTAACTATTTCATCATTAATATTCTGCAGATGATTAAACAAATACCAAAGTACAAGTAATGGAACTATCTGTAACAACCCGAGATTTTATGAGAATTATTCTTTTTAATTTCATTGATGTCCTGTGCTGTATGCTACACCATAATTAGCTTGCACTATACACAACACTGTATTAGCTTTCAGTATATGCAACACTATTTTTGGCTCTTGTTACACACAATTTCATGATCGTTTTGTGGAAATTATTTTACGCAACATTAAGTATATATTTTTTTAATTTATAAATTAAATATGTTTTGATTATGTTATAAGTAACACCAAACAGAGCTTTCACTACACGCATCCCTGAATTGGATTGCATTACACGCAATCAAGACCTTCCTCGATAGTGTGTGTAGTACGCAATACCGAGTTTCACTAAACGATATATTAGTATAATATTATTATGAACTAGCCATTATGAATAGTATTACCCACTTTTTGAAATTTTACAAATTTAATTATTCAAAATGGACTTTATTTTTGGAATTGGAATATCAAAATTATCCTAGGTTGAAATTTTGGTATTTTTCTGAAAACATTCAATTTTTGATGAATATTGAAAACAATGGGTTACTATTTTAAAACCGACTTTTTATTTAAATAATTATTTATTTTATTTAAATTTATTTTAGGTCAAAATTGATACATAATACCTATATAACTTCAATTTAATTCATTGGAGTCATTTTATTATAATTTTAGATATATAAAAATTTTATTGAACTTTTCATCGTCTCTTACTGACCTCCTAGGAGAATTTGAAAATTCACACAAAACGTAATTTTACCGCTTTTGTGAGTGGAATTTCGAAATTCCAAAAGACACGGTTAATATCAAGGACTAAAATGGGGTTCAATGAGATGAAAATAGTTTTTGGTGAATAGTATCTTTTTACTTTTTTATCACGGTTAAAATTTAATCGTGTAATTAAGGGTAAAAATGATATTATTATTACCATAACACATGCCTTAATTCTATTGGAAAAGTGTAATTAGACCAAAAACAACCTTAGGAATAAAATATGACCATATATCCCCCCTTGGATTAGATTAGGACATTTAATATTACTTTATTTAAAGAATAGTTAAAATAGTTAAAATCAAAGTTTAATAACTAAAACATTTTTAATATAGGGTTATACATAAGATAAATTAGACTATAAATATTCATTAGAAAGATAAAAGGATTTACTACATTATAGTAGTTTATTTATAAACTTTAAAAAATAAATAATTTAATTTATTTATGACACAATGATGATGCAGTAATTATCTTATTAATGAAACATTAACATAATCGATGTTATAAATACTCAAATAAATGTAATTTGAGACTTTTTATGAATTACAATAATTTTATAGGTTAATATGATATGTTATTATTGATTTAATTAACCTTTTTCAACTAATCATTCTGTTATGAATTTCAGAAAAATCATGTAGCGAATAGTGTCAAAATTGACATAAAAATAGTTTTTAAATCAAATATTATATTATTAATTTTTATTTTATTCCTAAAAATATTTGGTTCAAAAAAATGATGTAGATAAGGATATATATATATATATATATTAATAATGAACCACTTGGGGTTAGTTTGTCTTGTTATAGTAAGTTTATTAACCTTATAGTGTAAGAAAACAGGAAGACACGTTAAAAGTTAAATTATCTAACTTAAAGATAAATCTAAATTATATGGTTAAAATAGAAACCTAAACATGTCTAAAATATATTGGATGGGAGGATTTCTACCCATCCCCACCTTATATTAGAAATAAATCAATTTGAAGTTATTGAAAACCGAATATGACATTATAATAAAATAATATTTTTAGTTTTTCAAAAGGTGCCCATCTCCTCCCTTATAAAAGGGCACCTCCTCCCTCTCTTCCTCACACTACATTGAGCCTTCATACACGGCCAAACCCTGAAAAGTTCTCCTCTCCACTTCCCTAGAAACATCCTATAGGTTTTGGTCTTCTTCAAAGACTATATTTATTATCCAAAGAGGTGGTTAAGAAGAGGCGCTTCAAAGAAGAGGTAGTGTCTGTTTCCGATTCTTTCATCTTTACTTATTCTTCTACTTCTACTTAATTAGTTGTTTAATTATAAAGTAATAACATCTGTATTAATTATATACTGATATGTTATTATAAATATTAAACAACCCTATTTCACATTCTATCCATCCTATAGAAGACAAAATCATTGCACGTGCATACGTATGGAATACCGTCTCCACGCCGTGGTGTAATCTGTTTTCGACCACCACCTTACATGGAAGGGTATAATGGTGTAAATAAATAACTATATATGATTATAGTAATGTTATATTTATTCTGAAATTTTATACATAAACTTTAATACAATTCCACAATCATGGGAATGATATCATCGCTCCTGCGTACGTACGGACTACCGTCTCTACGACGCGATGAGATTCATTCTCCATGTTAAAAATTCATGAATGATTATAATGTATATATAATGAATAATAATAAAATATATGACATAATAATGATACTGTATTTATGTATATATACGTATGTTATCTACTTAATTCAATTCAATTCAATAAGGAAACGAAAACAGCGTTCATGCGTACGTACGGCCTACCGTCTCCATGAACGGTGTATTTCATTCCATTTATCGATATATCATATATATATGTATATTATGAATATATATTATATATATAAATCATGTTTTACATTATGGAATTAACCAAATCATTATATAAGTAATAATATCAAGAACAACATGCCAAAACATGTACGATAAATGAAACGATTTTACACAAAACACTGGTTTGACATGGAATTTAAAAAAGAACGGGAAATATAAAGTCATAAGTGAACCATATATGATATCATAACAATGAATATGATTATGTAATAAGTCAATGAAATTATTCAAGTCATTATACATGAGGTTCAGATACATACAAAGCATATTGGACCTAAGGTAAGGGATAATTGTTCAAATCTCATTTTTATCGGAGATTGCTTATATGTGAGTATTTACTAGGGTTATATTTTTCAACCATGACCATAAAAAGTTTTTCATAAAGCTTTTAATATTATTAAATGTATGTTTAATGTCATGTTTACCCCTATTTGACTTTTAATTTTTGTTATGGAAGGAATCTTAGATTTGTTTACCACACTTGGAACTTTTTTACATTTTTGACAATGGAACGAGGATAATGTTATTTTTATCTTATATGGTCTGAGCTGATTTTAATGGTTTCATAATGCATCATTTTCATGAATAATACTCTAAAATATTGCGTGATTATTTTCAACAAAACCCTTTCTTTTAAAATTGCATATCATTTTGTCAAAAGAAAATGATTTTGAAGAAGAAAGGATATTTTATTCAAGAATTCATTTCAATTGTTTTATAAAAAACATTTTTACATATAAGATGAAATTATTTCATATGTATATGTTTAAATTATAATTTATCTATGATTTACATGGTTTCATATTTCTTATGATGAATATCCATTTTTTTATATGGATTATGTGATGATGGGATGATGTTTATGAAACCCATTTTATTCTTTGGGTTATGATGAATGTTTTATGTTTATTTTTTGGCACAAGTAAGAATGATTTAATTATGAGATGGGTGGGACCTATATCTCCCTCCAATTCATTGGGTAAGGATTTATATATCATGAGATAGACATGGATGGAATGATAAGTTAATCCGGTTCAGTGTTACAGACTGAAATGAGGAGTGAACTCGAATCATAAAACGACTTTGTCCACTAATATAGTCTTGGAATCAATGCCTTGGCTACTATGGAATGAATATCACGTGATTAATGTTTTGACAAAATTACAAGTTCTATTTCCAAGCTATTTTATCATGATTGATGATCCTTTCTGATATATACCTTACATACTTTCGTGATTTATGTCTTTACTCAAGATTTTAATGTTTAGATTTTATGTTCATGTTTTTGCATTCAAATGTTTATGGATTGTTTTATGTTCTCTATGTTTACCCTTACCGAGCATTTGAGTTCACCCTTTTTATGTTTTCTTTTCCCCAGGATATAAATAATGGTTTTAGGTAAGAAAACCAAAAGGGGGATATATTTATGGGAGATGCTGAAGATCTTTCACCATTAATAGAATATTTCATTCTGAGTTTCCAAAGACACTAAACTAATACGGTCTTTGGGTGTCTGTTTTTGTCATGTATTAAGTATTTTTCAAAAGTAATGTAATGTCCATGTACGTCAAGCATTGGGTCTCTACACTATCGAACCAATAAATATATGGAAAAAGAATATTTTTCACCAGAATATTAATTTCAACAATGAGATGATTAATAAATGGATAATAAAAAATTATAAATGCATGGTAAAATTATGTAATTTATTAATAATATTTTGGAATATAATTATAATAAATCTATTTTTATTAGACTATATATTTGAATGTGTATAATGTAAGATAATACTTGAGGTAATTGTTTATTTTATAATATTATTTCTTTTTATCATTGTCTAAAATAAATTTATATTGAATATTATATTATTATTATAATTTAAAACATCATATATTTTCTTCTTATTTGGTTATTATAAAAAAATTAATCATTAACACTAGTTTTTCTCTTCATTATATAATAATATAGAGAATTTTTTTAAGAAAATAAAACCATATTTCTTCTTTAATCTGTCAAATTTTTATTCAATGTCCATCCTATTTAAATTTATTTCAAGAATATACTTTTCTATTATAAAATTACTATTTAAATTCATTTTAATACACATTTATCATTTTTTTATATGTTTTAATATTCATATTACATTTTCATGAATGTGGTAATTTTTATTATTTGTTTTACCAAAAGCATGAAAGGAATCATTTTTTAATGTTTACCAAATGAATTTCTTTCCCAACATCATAACTATTATCCTCACAAAAGATTAACATACATTTTTACATGTTTATTGTTATAGAAATTTTCTTTCTCAATATTCTAAAAATATTTTGTTTTAAATTAAAAAAAATGAAGGGTGTGTTTTCATGATTTTCAAAGATATATTTTACTTCTATTTTAAAGGTACTTTTCATCAATGTGTACATTCTTTAAGGATATTATCCTAAAATAAAGATATGATATTATGATAGCATAAATTTACTATTTTTGATATCTTATGGTGATCATTATATAAGGATTATTCTACAAAACCAATTTCTGTTCCACAAGATATACAATGATAAAATGTTAACAAAACCTGTTTCCTTTCCATGAGTAATGTTATGATGATATAATGAATTTTTTTTATCATATAATAGAACACATATATATAGTTTTCAATATGTTATTGTTAGGATAAAAATTATATATCCCTATAAAGAATTTTGTAAATATTAATATCTCATGATATAATAGGGATTGGATAGGGGATTGAACCCAATTTAGTAATGGACATTGTTCACAATGACAGTCCTGGGAGTGAAGACTAACCCAGTAAACGATGGGGAGATGAGTGAAAACAATCCAAGAATAAAATGATTAAAGGGAGTGGACCCATTCCATTATTAAAATGTGATTGTGGAGTAAACACAATAATGTATGGGTATTTTTTCAATATTATAGTATTTGTATTTATCCATTATTATGGA
The DNA here is from genome assembly GCA_963277665.1 of Viscum album. NCBI lineage: Eukaryota > Viridiplantae > Streptophyta > Magnoliopsida > Santalales > Viscaceae > Viscum > Viscum album. The sequence continues at coordinate 1,282,713,475 of OY728136.1, read as the reverse complement.
AATATTTTTCACTACCTATATGAATGCCACAAAACTATGTATTATTATTATGATATTTTCTAATTGAACTTGATTGATTATTTATGATTTAAAAATCGTATGAATTATGAATTTTATGATAAAAACATATTCTATAATTCATTATAAAATTTCATTGACTAATTGGGTATTAATTTCTTATTATATATTGATGTTCTCATTTCTCACTTACGATAATTTGTTGATATTCTATATGTTTAAAATTTATAATCCTCGGAGCATAAACATTATTATATTTCCTTTTCATTAGATTATATATAATGATTTTAAGTAGGGTATGTATAAAACATTATAATAACTTAGGGGGATATGTTTAATATATTTCATGAAATATATTGATTATATATCATGTTTTAAAATACATTTCACTTCTCTGGTTAAGAGTTATGTATTCTTTGATATGTATTTAATATTCCTATAAAATGATGTATTATTTATGTTTGTGATTATTGGGACCCTTAAGTTCTTATCCCAGTAGGGTAAATTATTTTATTTTACTAGGATTAGATGAATTTTCTAAAAACCCTATAGATAAGTCTATGTATAAGATAATGATAAGATGATTTAGTAAATTGGGGATTTTGTGGTATCCATGAAATGGTAAACCAATATGCACAATAAAAAGTGGCTTTATTTTGGAAAAATATTCACATAAGGGTAAATAATCTAAAAAACATGATTTGGTATAAATTTGATATTCACTCGATTTATGATGAGTGGTCATAATATTGTTCATTGGTTTACATAGAACCATGTGATATACTTTGGTTAATTCAAATAATCTTTATGGGCCAACATGATGAATTTCATGGAATAATATATGAAAAAGTATGATAATCTATAGTGATGTGCAGCGATTCTAAAATGTGTTAGGTAGAAGAAAGGTTCCATAATTTTTAATATAAAAAATTATTTTTAGGATTATATGATTTATTAATTTGGATAATGACTCTCCAAAATCATTTTTTTTTATTTTCTAAAAGAACATTATTTTTATGTCTTAACCTCACAACAACCAAATTAAATCCAAACCACCATATTTAAAAATTCATGAACAAGATATGAAACAAAAAAAGATCCCAAATTTGAAATTCAAATTATCCCTGAAGCTATCCCATCACCATGGAAATATCCTAGGTCATGAAATCTTGACTGGTGAGCCACATTGAGCTGCAACCCCTAACAGTCAAGTTCACCACATTAGCTTTACATAACTTTAATAGAACCACTCATCATCCACCCACCAAATCTTTATACTACCACCACAAATGGCACTAGTACTCTCACAAGATCCATTTTCATAATCATTAAAAAATTCCATCATTGTTTCTATGAAACACCATCATTGCCTCAAAAAAATCATCAAAATAAAACATCACAAAACATTCAGACCCTTGTCAATGAGATAAAGAGTAATATTATTGAGAAATATCCAATAATAACCAAAGATAATAAGAACCATTATTTTTATAGGTTGGATGGATAATAAAAATCCTTTGCGAGATACTTCTCATAGATCTGTAATCCAATAACCAATTTTGACTTGTAAGGGATTCATGTTAAATTAAACTAATGAATGGGATGAAATTCACAAGGAACTAAAGTGTACCTGTCCTCACACAAATCTATAGCGGAGATGAGTTTGTGATCTATAGTGATACATTATAGGATAGAATTGGATGAGTCCTTATGTGGAATCATATAGTGATATTTTATTTTTTACACTAATTGAGAATTCATTAGAAAAACACCCATATGATTAGTTGGGTTTGTTAATAGTTTTTTTATAAGAAATATGGGTGGATTATCGTTATGTAGAAATATGTAATATATATACTAATAATAAGATCATGAATTATATATTTACATTGAAAGTGATTAATATTCCCCCAAGGATTTGGTTGATTTTGATTAAATATTAATGTAATTCAATAAATTACCACTCTATGAAGAAAAATAAAGTATCTGATGCTATGATTCAAAAAGGCTATTTTAGTTTTTTGAAGATAAATATTTGCTGATATCCAATACATAGGGATTTAAAGAATATGGATCTAGAAATCATGAACAAATGGGGAAAATATTATCTTTTTAAGACCAATATTCACTAACCCATTCATGTAAGGATTGATGAGGTAGAGAGGGAATATGTATAACCGAAATAGAATGTGAGGAATATTCTGGATTTCATACATGAATGTTATGGAAAGATATGGTTTAATAATCAAGTATAATTCCTATATATATCATATTTAAAGTATTATATGTTTCATATAGCCCGTACTTCATCATGTTTTACTCATCATGGATGTACATTGATTTATAGAAATTTGAATGTGAATTATTGGATGGAAAACATGAAAAACGAATTTTTAGGAAGGAAGTATCTCGATTATATGTATATCATAAATTTAAGGTTGAGAGAAAATTATCTATTTATTTGTTACAACCATCATTCAGACTGGTATGGAAATTTGAAAAATCACTATGTATTTTATCATCAGAATCAATGAAATAACGAAAGGCTAAAATTTGATTTGGGTTGCAGTTGATCAACTTATAAAGTCATGCAATTTCATTGAAATTTGATTATACTATTATATTGATCATTATTCTAGGATTTACATTAAGGAAGTGGTAAGGTTTCATGGAGTATAAAATTCTATTTCATATAATTGGGATCTGAGGTTTTCCTTGAAGCCATGGAGAAGTCTTCAACAAGGCTTGAATGTTGAAGTTGAACTATTGCACTAAATATCATCATAAGATATTTATTGTCTCACTGGACCATTGAAACCATATAATCTATTTTGAGAGAATGTTCTATGAATTTCAAATGTGTTTAGAATCAACACCTTTATCTTGTTGAGTTTTCTTACAAAAATATATTTCTCTCAAGTATTAAAATAGATCCTTTTGAATCCCACATTGAAAGGAAATAAATTACTCCATTTTTGTTTGAGGAAGATATATTAAAAAGTTATTGGATGATTGTGTATCCATAAAAATATAGAGAAGTCAATAATAAATCAAAAACAAATCATGCTATCTTATAATTGATAGAAAATTTAGTTTGACAATCATTGGGAATATCTTGATTTTAAAGTTGGTGACAAGGTATTATTATGACTATATCCTTGGAAGAACGATATCATATTTTCAATAAAGGTAAATATAAACCCTATATATATTATTCCATTATAAATTATTGATTTTATCATGATGTTTTTTTATCACATAGATCATCCATTGAATGATAATTAATTTTACATCACTACTTTATTAGAATGGTAATAAAATTGTTTATAATGAATAAATTTGATAATTATGTGTTGATTAATATCATAGAGATTATTAAATGGTGAATATATTACAATTACCTGAACCATAAAACCGAAACATGCATAGAAAATTGACCAGTCATCACCCGAATTATTATATTAATGACCAAATTATTGATTAAAGGATAATTGAAAATTATAAATGATTAATAAATAGTACCTTATGTATTAATATTATTATATAAAATATTTATAATAAATATATATTTAATATAAATTATTTATGATCATTTACAAGGAAATATGATATTATAGTTTAGGGTTTATGTTAAAATCTAACTTCCTTTCATGATAGTCTATGTTAAATTTATATTGGGGAAAATTATATAATAATTTTTTAAACCACATTTTTTTAATGTTTAGTTATTCAATTAATTTTTATGTGTTAGTACCACTTTACTCAATTGGGTACTTAAAATGTTCAAGAATGTATTTTTAAGAAAAACTGACCTTGTTTCTTCTTTTATCAGTGAAATTTTTATTTCTTGTCCTTTTTCGTGTATTTTTTTTCAAGAATGTTTTTTCTTTTATAAAATTATTATTTCAATTCATTTATAAATATATTTAAACATATTATTCTATTTTTAAAAGTTATCTTATTTTATTTTTATGAATATGATACTTTGTTTTTTTTAAAAAGTGTTAAAAGAAAAAAAATTATTGTTCACCGAATGAACAATATTTCCGACCATCATAAATAATTTTTCAATTTAAACTTACAATAAAATTTTTGAAGTATATCTTTTAAATAATAATGAATTTTTATCTAGTTTTTAGTTTTTAAGGGAACTAAATGTAAATTAGTTTATCTATATTTTGAAACAAATTTTAAAATGCGTTTTAAAGAATGTTTCATTAATAATGATTTAATTTAAGTATTGTACTAATTTACTACAGATATGATATTATGGTACCATCAAATTTATTAATCTCTATGGATAATTTTTATTATTATTTAATTATTATTTGAATCCCATTTCTTTTCAATGAGTTATTCTTTAATGCAATGATGAAATGTTTATGAAACCCATTACATTTACACAGTTTATGTATGGATGATTAGATAATTTTTTGTGACCTTTTGGAACACATATTTTTTTAATTAAATATGTTATGAGTGGTATTTGAAATATATATACCACAAATTAATTAGGTAAATATTGATATCTAATGAGATAATATGGACTTGAAGGTGTACTGAATTTAATTTAGTATAGGACTGTGGCCAATATGATTGTCATGATATGGAACCATGACTAAGGAAATATTGGAATAAGAAGTGAACCCATTATCGGAATGAAATGATAATGGATGTTGAACCTATTATAGAATGAAAATAGTTTGGGGATTGAACCTAATAGACTATGGGATTTTTCCAATATGACAGTCATGATTGTATGCCTGGAATATAGAAATTATTTATTATACTTATGTATATGCCAAAAATCAATGTAGTATGATTATAATAATTTCATATAGAGAATGATTTTTTATTAATTATTATCAAATTTTATGACTTAGTTATTTTATGACAAAAAATAAGCCCCCATTCATGATTAAATATACTTGACTGATTGGTAATGAATTTTTTATGTTATGACCAACTTATCATACCATTATAATTGTGCTCACATATGATCATTAATTTATATCTCTAATTTTTACCTTTATAGAGAGTCTGAGCTATGATTTTATTATTTTTTCATTTTTGTAGGTAACAATTAAAGGTTGTATATAGGGTATGACAAATATGTAAGGTTAAAATTATGGGATATGCTATAGATTTATCATTAAATAAGATAATTTTGTATCTAGTATCCAAAGTAACTACAAAATTATGATTCTGGGCTATTTATTATTTAATATATACTGAATATTCATCTATAATGTTGTCATATTTATGTATGTGATACTGGGTTTGGTATGTCCTTTTCCATGATATACGTGACTTTTGTTTTTTAGGGACTTAATCTAATTTCAGTTAGATATGCCTACCTTTTTTTTAATGTGATACTTGATTTAAATTTTATTTATTGATAGCTGATGGGTTTTTTCTATGGTTTATAATTCTTGAATTGTCACATTTTATTCTAATAGGTGACATTAAATGAACTCTAATTTCCTCAAGGTATTTCTTCATCCATAATTGTTTAACAAATTTTTGAGTGTGCTGAACATATTAATCCTATACAATGATCAATGAAATAAAATATTGTCTTTTACTAAAACAAGGAATTTATAATCCTCGATTATTGAATGAGATTACTAATATTGAATTTATATCATCTTGTGAACCAGAAGAATATGATTTTATATACCCAATAACTCATGTTTAGATGATACATTATAAAGTAGGTCAAAATACCATATTCGTTTTATCTAAAACAAAATTATCTTTACTTATTGGAAATTGATTTATTTAGGATTACTATGAAACCATGAGGACTGATATGTAGTGAATAATCACAACATATTATCAATATTATGTATATTAGTATATTATTTATTTTTCTATACTCTATGTTATTGAGATTTCTGACATAATCACCCCTTAACAACATCAAATTGGTAACAACAGATTCTTTTTACAATTTTGAATACAGCACTATAAATATTTTCAAAACCCCCATTATATATTTGGATTAAGAGATTTTAAAATAAATTACTTACTAATAATACATGTACGTAATGAAAAAATGATAACTCTTTTATCATTATAATTTTAAACATTGATTTCATAAATTCTTAAAAAACATAAATTTAACTTTATTTGACAAAAAAATATTATTTCATCCACACATATTCACATTATCAACATGGTTTCATTCAATACTTGATTTTATGTTATCATGATTCATTCCTTGTTCCAATTCATTATTTCATCTCCAATTAGTTTATTTGTTAATAACCCCTTAAGTAATATTACTTCTTTTTCCATCATCCATGAATAAATCTCATAAGTACAATTCTTCATAATTAGTTAAATATATTCATACATAACTGTGAATCATTTCTCATTATTAACATCGTTTTGAATATATTTTTTCTATTCCTAGGATAAAAGTCAATTTTCTTATAAAGGCTTTATTCTAATTGTATGCATTGGAGCTGTTCAATCACCAAGGATATTTTCTTTATATATTTCATAACGTCTTTTAATATATGTATAGATGCTAATCTAGATTTATATTTCTCACCATTCATGGCTTCTTTTGAATTAAGATACACCCCGTATACCCACATTGATCTTTATAACTCATCATCACTTTATAATGGTTTTTCATTATCTTTTTATAAGGATTTTGATCATTTTTAACCACATTATAATCCTATATTTATAAACAACATACAAAACAATTTTTTAAACATGTGTATTTCTTTCTCTGGGATGAGTTACCATGTATAATCTGTTAATCTCCATTAAAATAATAATTTTATTATTTCTCTATATAGAAATTTATGTACCAAATTTTAATGATTCTTAATTTTATTGAAATGGGATTGTTCTTATACTATATATTATATTGTGTATTTTTTCTCCTAGAGAAAATATAAATATCTTTGTACTAGAATAGAATCTTGTGATTTATTCAATATAAACTTTATGTATTATGTATTTCTCAATCAGCATCATTCTATTCATGGTTTTTATGATTCAGTTTCTCCTCTCAACTATATAATTTTGTCGTGATTTCTTAACACTGTGAATTTATGAATTACCCAACACATCAGAATATTATCCTCAAACTGGATATTGGTCATCTTTGTGTGATTATTTCCTTTTAAATATATAAATTTTCCCCATAATTGTTTATGTCTTCCTCTGATATAGATTAATTTAACCAAATTATTTAGACTTCTGGGTCATCATTATGAATCATTACATGAAACTAAAATCATAAATTAGTATCATATTGTACCCATGTTATCAATGAATCTTAAATAGATTGAACCAAAAATAGTATCATGTAATAGTTTGAGAAACCGTGTTGAGTTATTTTCCTTTATATCATATCTCCTCAGAATAATATTCCTTTTTGACAGAAATAACATGTGTCAGGATAAAAACATGAGAGTATAGGGTATCATGATCTCCATAATTCTTTATATAACCCCAATGGATATTTGGATCAAATATATAGAACTATTATTCCATTACCTATTTTTTATTCCACAGATAAAAATAGGATACAATCATCTCCACTAATAACTTAGAGATCTCTCTTAATGTTTCTCTCATGAATTATAATTTCATTTTACTATCCCATCATGATAAAATTCTGCATTATTGAATTTATTGAAATCCCTTAGTGAGACACCATTGAATTACACTTAGTTTGTTGTGACCATGGTCTTTAATAACCAAGAAAACTATATCTCCGATGTATTCTTCCAATTGTTTCTTAAACTAATATAATAATCATTAATCCATGATCATTTATTTTAATATGACAATACCTTCTTTTTAATACATGATATTTGTGATAAGATCTTTAATTTATTTCATATGGGAATTTAATTCAATTTGTAGGAATCCATACTCTTTATCAATTCATTATTGTTTGAGAAATATCTATAAACCATTCCTTCTCTAATATTTACTTTTGGATTCATGTCTCTAACATCCCAATTAGTTATTCTTGATATATTTGATCATCCTTAGAATATCATGGACCAACCTATTATTGGTAAATGAAAAATTCATTTTTCATTTTCATCACACTTGATGATTCCATTAAGTTATATAAATGACCACTTCAGGTTTGTAAATGTACATTGTACCACATCAATGATGATAAATACCGATACATGTGTCCATATACATAACACTATAAGTATTATCCATCGAAAGAACACCTAAAATGTTGATATATTCATGTAATAATTCTTTTATTTTATTCCCTCCACTACCTCTTCGATATAGATTATTTTTTGAGAATATCCCATATTTCGAAAATAAAAACACCGTGTTTTGGGTATAATCCAGTGATTATTCTAAATTTCACTTATAATAATTTTGTGTTATTTTTCAGTTATATATTTTAGTAACTCCCAAATAAACATTCAACATTAAAGTGGTATATTATAGAGTGGAATCCCATATCAGTTCCTTCTACATGCAATCAATAACCATACCAACATTTTTATTTTGATGTGTATTTTGTTTCTACAAACAAATATCAAATAATATTTCTAGAAATATATGATTCTACATCATATTTTATGCATTCCATTTGATATTATTTTTTAATTTCATGATAGGAATCATGAGACTATTGTGATCCTCAATTTTTCTCTAGAGACCAAAGTCTTAAGACTCAAGATCATTTATATTTTTGAATCAATATTTTATAATTTAATTCAATACATTTATAATTTAGTTCATATTTTTAATCTTGAGCTCTTACTCAACATCAATTTTTGATTATTTTTTGGATCTTTTTGAGATTTTTAATTTCCACTTTGAACACAAGTTTCAATTCATTTTTACAATTACATGTAGTAATTTTTATCATGAACTAATACATAGTATTTATTTTTTATACCTCTCTGAACCCCTATATCAACAAGTGTGGCCTATAAACTTACATAAATTTCATCTCTACCTTTTAATTATAATTTATCATCATCATCGTCTTTAAATTATTCTGTATAATCTAAAATACACCCCAAAAGATATTTATTGAGGTATTTTAAATCATTAATGTCTAATACTAATAATCCTTATGATTTGTTATATTCGTATGAAATAAAGTATGTTTTGTAAATAAATTTTTCTTTATTCTCCTATTTCTTATCATAATATTTAAGAAGTTTGTTGTGGATACTTCATCATTATCACCATAATTTTGGATCTTCATAGTGGAACATTACAATTGTTCTATTAATTTTTCCACATCAAAATAATGTGGGTGAAAGTATAAATTTGAACAATCCCTCTCAACATTTCATTTTTGATGAGTAAAAATGAAATAAATTCATTTATTTTCTATTATATATAATCATACATCACAAAGAGATACTTTATGTCCTTTAATTACACTTCTTGTGACTTCCCTTTTTCATAATTATTTTAGTCATTATTCCTAATTTTAAATATAACTATGTTTCTATGAACACTATCCGATATGATATCTTTTACATCGATATCCTCGAACAAAGAAATTTTTTGATTAAATCTGGAAGTATATACTCTTATAATTACCTTTTAAAATTTTATATCATGAAATTTTTTCCCTAAACCGTAGATTTCATCCATAGTGTCATTCACATAAATAAAAAATTCATCTATCAATTTTTTTTATGCATAATAAAATCCTAATTATTTTTTCATATAAAATGTTTTGTATTTTCACATACCTTTAACTCACCTTTATAGATATTGGAAAAAATTTCCAATATATCCTATTATGATTTACATGACATCAATTTCATATAGATAACATTGTATAATACACCCTATGAATAATTGATTCATTGGGAATTGACATAAAACTCTTTAAGATATCCCCATTAAAAAGATCTTCAATAAATTTAAACTAATATTCCATGAATAAAAACTTTATAAACATCTATTCCTAAATGATAGATGTTGTGTTTCATCTAACTCTTCAATAAATGGGTATTTATTTCATCAAATATCAAGATCCCATTTAAATTCATGACCATCATTTCATTAAATAGAGAACAATTTAATATATTTTAAATGTTATATAATACATATTTATGGACATACATTATGAAAATACATTGGGGTTGTGTGGGGGAAGGGGTGGGTGAATTATGATATTTAAGTTTAGAACCAATTCATTTCTGATATTGTTTCACCATGAGAAAAAACAAATTTTATTATTAATCACTCAAAAAATTATAATTAATATAATGGAATTAAAGATATATAATAATTCTTAGAAGGTTTTCCCACATTATGCTAGGTTAAAGAGGAAAACACATGAATATATCATGGTGTACTAAAATTCAATATTATTCAATACTATTTTCAAGTCAAAATAACACTCACTATCCCCATAGTTTATAAACAGTATAAACTAAGAATCTACTACACACTAAACTAAATATAACACAATTTTCCACTAGTTAAATCATTATATAGTTCTAATTAGCTAAAAAATGGTTCATACAGACACATGTGTGATGTAATGATACATTTTTATCTATGATTTAAATTCCATTTTACCATATAAGATAACCTCCTTGTAAATTAATCTCTATAAAAAATATTCTATATTTTATATTGACTTCATGATTCATTCATAGAAATATATTCCTTATAATTTCATTAGAGAAAATAATTTTGTGTAATTAATTTATGGAATTATATTCTACATAATTCTATAATGATAGAAACATTTATTTAATTGCATCATAGTATTCTTCATTCCAAGAAAATTGTTCCTAGATTCCCTATTTTAAAAAATTAAATTATTAGGGGTTTATTTATAGAAAATTATACCAAGAAAACATTCTCATGATATTATTACATCTTCGTCCTTTCAGATAAAACCATTCACATAATAACACTAATTAGCTTCCATTCTTCACATATGATTTTACATTCATTTATTACAAAAATAGTCCACTATTTTTCATTAAAAGGCACTCTATTTATTTTCCTAATGTCCATCCTTTGAAAAATTATTTTCCATTATGAAATGTTTTCCATCAGTAAAATATTTTCATATGAGAATGTATTTTAGTTTTTGATATATTTCCCATTGGTATAAAATTTAATCCATATAATTATTCTTCTTTATTTGTAAAAATTATTTCATTTTAATATAATATGAATTTTCTACCTTATTTTCAAGAAAATATTCTTATACTACTTCAGTATAAGGTAAATATTTAATGAAATTATTTTCTTTCATGAAAATATTTTCATGTATGATATTTCCACATTCACTCTCAAATTCTATCTGTACTCCAATTTTATCCTTCAATGTACCCATTGACTAAAAGTTTTTATAACTTACACAAAAAACATCCAAAAACATATAGTAACCATATCTTCAAGAATGTAAAAATACTCATCCTTTTTTTGAAAATTGTCAAAATGATTTCTCAATAAACATAGCCTAAAAATTCAATCACATCTGTTTTTTTGTTATCATAAATTATATCAGATTTACATTAAAATTCATTCAATAATCCATTTAAACTATCTTTATATTTTATCTAAATTATCTAAGTGTTTTAATTTTTTTTATATATCCTATCAAAATATGGTTTGGTTACATGATCCATGATATGGTTTTAATAAGTCAATGTTACATTGGTAAAACATAGGTAAAATATTTAGATATATTGAAAAACTATGTCTACCACATTAAATTCATTACAATATTTGACAAACATAATGATGTGGGTTTAGTATCAATAATATGATCTTTTTATTTTTCTCCACAATTATAATGTATAAAGTGTATTTTGTTTATTTCATTATGTAGTCACATAAACTATGAAGTGACATTACTTTGTTTAGGTATTGATGAGTTTAAATAATAATCATTTTTAATTAGGTTTAATATTATATTTATTATAATTATATTAATTTTAAACAATAAAATAATTGAATAAATAATTTAATAATTTGTTTATGATTTTTACAATGTATTTATAAAATGGCACTAATTTTTTTATTAGGACATGATGAAAAATTACGATTGATTTCCTCGAATCCATGAAATGAAGATAAAAACAATTATGCCTTTTGGTATTCATGGTCATATGGGAATGTTGATATTTTACTCTCAGGAAGATGGGAAAAAACCATATTTTTCAAATGTCGTCACAAAAAGTTGTCATAGACATAAAAATGTAATCTATTTTTTAATGCATGGAAAAAATGGTTTATGATTTCAAAAAATTTCTTCGTTCTCTTAAATCTATTTCATTTTCAATCAGCATAAAAAATATCCCTTATCATGATTAAAATTAATAAAATATTTAAAATAAATCAATTTTCATTAATTAATAAAACAATATACCAAGTTATAGTATGTTATTAATATAAGAGTGTTTCAAACACCACAACATATGAGAGAGACAATTTTGATAGAGTACTCTAAGTGTATAGGTAAATAACATTACTATGTTTCCCAAGTATCATAGAGGTATTTGTAATCTCTCAATTTTTCAACTAATTTCATAAGGTTAATTATGGAATAAATCTTTGGTTGGTTCTTTTTAGAGTTCCATAAACACATAAATATGATATCGATTGAAAAAAATATTTAATAAGTTTATATTATTTATATTTTATATTATTTTTATCATAAAGTGAAAGTAAATGATAGTGATAAATGTTTTTGTTTTTATTTTATTATATTTAGGTTATTCCGTGTATTTTTACTGAATTTTATTCAATTAAATTAAAATGAAAAAGTTCTCATTATTTAGGGAGTAAGAAAAAATTATATTTTATGAAAATTTTTGGATTTGAAATTTATATGAATTTTGACATTTCATATAAGAGTGAACTAAATAGGAATATTTATTATTTCGTTTGGATTCCAAGGAAACAAAACGGTTTCCTGAAAAGCTCATTAATAATAATATTTTTCTTCCTTTTTAAGGGGTATTTGTTATGAAGGAATACATTTCTTACGAAACTAGAAGGGAAAAATATATTAAAAATTTTTGTTTTAAGATCAATATATAAGAATTTTTTATTTGATAGTAAGTTAGATCATATGTGAAGAATATATTTAAATATATACCAAAACACGACCACATAGGAGCCTAAATCTAGAGCTTAAATATGGGATGCCACATAGCCCCATGTTTACTCCATGATCACTAGAGGATCCTGCTATGTGATGGGAGTTAAGAGAAAAATAGAATTTTATTTTCCCTAATGAATAATATAAAAAATTACATGAATTTCAATGAAAAATTCATTTAATTAAAACAATTTTAAAAAAGTATATAATTTTAAATAATCCATATTTTACACAGCCATATAAAACCCAACATAAAACATAAAAAAAGTGAAAAATTATAATGTTTAAAAAACTGTGCACAAAAATAGAGCTACTATATATTCCTCTATAATAAGAATATAAAACTATAGACAAAAATTAAATAGAAATGGATTCCCATTAATAAAATCAGGCACAACCATATCTATATGACTAAAAAAGTGCACTTATAGAGGGTAATTATAATCTCAATAATATTTATTGATGACTCAAATATAAATCCATGATATTATAATTTCATTATTTAAGAAAATTAAACCATAATCCAAATAAAACACAATTTTTCATATGTTCTATGAAATCTAATCATTCTAAAAATTTATTAGAAATTATTATTCTATAAAATCCTAAAATAATTTCTCACATTCTATAATATTTATGGCAAATACCTATTTCATAAAAAATTCAGAATAATAATGCTATTGATTTCCCAATAATATATAAATAGAAAATACATGTTTTATGTCATGACCCTCCTTCACCGAGACAAGGTAAGGGACAAAAAACTGCTAGACCATTCATTCCTCAAGTTGAAGGAGAGACAATGACCCAAGAGTCCCTCCTTCATTAGGCCCTATAATGGCCACAAGAAACAAGGGTATATAATAACCCGTTATATGGTAGGAATTACCCATTTTATTTATTAGGATCCAGTGATACGATTGTAAAAACCCAAACAACTCCAAAACAAAATGAAAAAGTGTAGAAAAACCAATAATCCATTCCTATGTTCATGTTAAAATAATGTTCTAAAATGTTCAAGAAAAATCCAAAGGGAAGTACCAAAATAAAAGAAAAGAAGTGAAATCAATTGTCCCAGCGTCCAAAATAATAGGGTCTGGCATACTCCTCTATGTCCTACTGAGAACCTGAAAGCAGTTTTTATACACGTAGTGTGAGTATAAAGCTATAAAAAATAGGTAAAACCTAAATCTGTCATGAATAAGTGAGGATGCATTCTAATACCCTCTGATAAAAGGAGAAACTACAGCACCTAGCAAGGGAACTATTCACCCAAACCACACTAAGGTACACTCCCCAAATAACACAAGTCGTGTAAAGTAACAGTAATAAAACATAGATGTTTAGGTACCCCTTTCCACTTTACCAATGGTTATTGAAGACATAATATGCGTCAGACCTTCCCTTCCATTCTCACTGTAGTCCCACTCCCACCCCAACAATAACCTTTTTGGCCACCATAACCACAGATACGCCTGCAAACACTTGGTCCACCATAACAACATTTAACCATACCCGTAGACACATAGTCTAGAACAAATACCACCATGCCCGAAGTCACCTAGGCCAGAAGAAATACTACCACACCTGAAGAAACTTGGGACTCATCCAGATGACACATGGGAAACAACCTGCCTGCAGACTGTGCCAACCACGAAAACATAGCATGACCAAATAATCCTGAGCTATAATAGACTTTAGGCCATCATAGCCTTCCCAAAGATTCGTGGGATACTCATGAAAGGGATAAATAAAGGGTCCAATAACCATCCACTAATAAGAGTGTTCGGAAAAAACACCCTCCCCCATGAAATGGTGGTGTTTGTAACAAAGTGATCAATTAGGTTGGGGTACGAATTAGAAACATAAGAACTAAATTATATATATAGGTAAATAAGAACTCATCCCATCCTAAAAGGATCTAAAATATGATAATTCAGAAACACCATCATTACTATTCATTCATAAAAATCATAATCAACAAATAAGGCACAACTCATTCCCAGAAATAAATTCCCCATCAAACCCAATTTTTTATAGTATTCATGTGATTCCATATATGTAACTCTTCAATATCAGGAAAATAACAGACATAGCCACAAGTAAAGTAAGGAAAATTAGTAAAGATGCAATTTAACATTCACACTCGGTTCTCATGTAAAGTCACAAAAAAAGGGATCTATGAGATCCCTTGAAGTACTAGAACCAAACCAAGCCCCAACATATGGACCCACATTGCCTCAGATCCAAGAACTAACTAATCCACAATAGGGGATTACATCCACCATGAACATCACCCCTTATAAATCAAGCAGACCAACCACACAAATCACAAGAATAGAGCAAGAGAGTTTTTAGATTTAAACACACCATTCCTTTAGTTCTATCATTCTGTTTGGTTATATAGGGTGACCACACAAGAATTATTATTCACTGGTCATCCATTTAATCAACCAAGATTATGTGATTAACTATTTTTCATGTTACAACCATCAAATAATAGAAATCTAGAAAAAAGAGGCACATTAGTGTGTAAGAAAGGACCACCAAAGGCCAAAATTTTCAGTGGATATAAGCCCATACAATTCACAATATATAAGAAAAGTTAAAATATTACATCAACATCATCAAACAACCCCCTTTATTCCTTAAAAGAAATTTATTATCTTTTTTAAGGTTGGGTTTCATCCGTTCCCTGATGAAACATTATCATACCCACCCCATATGATATAAAATAAAGATATATGAATGAGAACCCTACTTGGATGATCAATGATTGAATATTTTTCTGCATGCGCCAGGAACTAGGGATGTACGTCTTGCATGGGAGAACCTTAAAGACTCCAAAAGTGACCAAGAAGGTTCCGGCATAGGCGAACCACTATACATGGGATGGGGGACTCCAAACACACCATGGAATGGAAAAGGGACCAGTCAAGAAGAAGAAAGAAACTCTGTCTGAGAAAAGGTGGGATCATGGATTTATGATATATTAAATCTTGAAAGACATTAAAGGCGGATTGTGGGTTCTTCCCACATTTGGGCGGTTACACATGATGTAATTAATTTTTATTTAATAATTATCCTAGGAGAGGTGGCAATAAGGTATGTGAGTGAAAGGATTTCCTTTAAATGGAGGAAACACATAATAGGGGGGAAATTGTAAATATACAACACGTGGTACATGTTTTGGTAACCCCAAGGGTTTCCCAACTAATGGGTGCTTAAAACATCTTTTAATGCATTTAAAATGGGCTTATACATCTTTAAATAGGTATTATATTTAAAGAAGTCTTTATGGGTGGAAACACCAGACAACCCCCCCCCCCCTGTGGAACCGATCAGGTGAGACACAGATTTGTGAGACAGATCGGTGACACACCGATCGGGAGACACCAATTGGGACACACTGATCAGGAAGCATCAATTTGTCTCATTGACAGGTGACACCATGGTGGTGCCATTCCACTGACACAGACACCCTCTTCACTCACCCATGGCATCCAGGTCACCCCAAGAACCATATTTTGACAATGTAATGGACCACGGAGGTCTAGAGGATTGCATAAAATACCTCTCTAACTATTCTTATTATCAAGAATCAAAAACAAACCTAATGAAAAGAGGGTGATCTGAACAACCACCTCACAGGATACGTCTTAGGAGTAAACATTGTTGATATACAAGAAGACCTCTCCCACGTAATTATCAACTATAGAGGCACTAACCCACCCCTCCAATATGTAGGCTGACAAACATGTAAAGGTCATACATTCCAGTCATATGGATTATGGAGTCCCTTCCTCCAAGTCAAGATACTATCCTCTTTGGGCTGCACTGAATCGCTCGAACCGGTTTACTCACATTCAACTTAATTTGTCTCGATTAGGGATCGGGTCCTCCCCTCCCCATAGTCAAGACTCTTCACCCACATTTAGATAAATATGGAAACAACCTAACTTATAGTTAACAAGTTCAACCATTACATCATAGCAAGTCACAAAACAAGAACAAGACTCAAAACTGCTCTAGGTACTGGTTCCACATTTGTTCCTCCCATTCCCAATTACTCTCCTCAAGGACACCACGCCACTATAACACAAGAAACAAGGGGATGGTTTTCCCATGAAGAACCTTCTCTTTATGATCTCAATCACCAATGGTCGCTGTACGAACATAGCATCATCCCCTATATCCATCTCTCCCCAGTCAATGACATGTGAATAGTCATGTGGATATCGACAAAGATAAGAGACATAGAAAACATTGTGGATCCTTTCTAAATGAGGTATAAATTCCAGCTTATATGCCACCTCACCGACTAGCCACAACATTTTGAAAAGCCCAATGAACCTAGGTGAGAGCTTGCACCCGTTGTCGAACCTTCACTGCCCACGTCTAGGGGAATCCTTCAAGAACACATTGTCTACAAACTCAAACTCCAAGGGTCTCCTCCTATGATCGTAATTCGACTTCTTCCAGTCCTGAGCCACCTTCAACCTATCTCATATGAGCTAAAAATTCCTTACGGTGCCCTATAACACCTCTGGGATAATAACACATACTTCAACAAACTCTTTCTAGCACACTGGTGAGCGACACAGTCTCTCGTAAATGGCTTTGAATGGAGACATTCCAATGGAAGAGTGATAGCTATTGTGGTAGGAAAACTATATCAGAGGCAAGTGTCATACCCAAAATCCCTCTAAGTTCAAAACACATTATTGTAGAATATCCTTTAATGTATGGAAGTTTTTCCTTGTCTTTCCATATGTCTTGGGGTGGAAAGCAGTGCTATGTCATATCAGGGTTCCAAAATCATGCTGTAATCCCCTCCAAACTAGTGAGGTAAACAATGAATCCCTATTCAATACAATGGACAATAGAAATCCATGAAACCGCACCAAATAATCCACATATCTATGTGCTAAGTCATCCATAGAACATGAATCTTTTTTCGCAAGGAAGTGAGCTGATTTTTTCAGCGGATATACCACTACCCAGATAGCATTGAAACCCCATTGATCCTTGGGTAGTACTATGATAAAATTCATTGATATTTCATACTACTCCCACTTGGGGACATCTAAAGGCAGCAACAAACTTCCTAGAATGTAGTGTTAACCCTTCATATAATGACACACCCGGAAACTATCCACAAACTCTTCTACATTCTGCCTCAATTTGGGCCACAAAAACGGACCCCATAAACCCCAGTACATCTTGGAAACTTCTGGGTGTACTAAAAGGTGTGAGTTGTGGAACTCACCAAGAACTCTCTTGTGCATTTCCACCATGTTGAATAACTTTTTATGAATCAACATCCATTTCGGCATGTCTTATGACCATCCTCCTGGAGCATCATTCTAGGTTACCAGATCGCACATCACTTCGGTCTCTAAGTCCTCACACTGAAAGCCATCCACCTGTTGCAACAGAGAGGACTATACTATCATCTAAAACAGACAACCTCTACCATCTTCTACCCCTGCATCCAGGTGCAGGGCAGTAAACTCCTCCATTGATTTCCATGAATCTACCAATTATCAGGCCACATCCTTATGTGAATTTCTTCTAAAGGAATCGACCACAACATTCCCATTTCATGAGGTGTAGGAAATCTCAAAGTCGTAGTCCTGATGGAACTCTGTCCACCTCCACTAATACATGTTTATGTATCGTAGAGAAAATATATACCTCAAGATCTTGTGATCTGTGAAGTCCAAAATGCATTCCATGATGAGTTAGTGCAGCCAAAACGTTAGTACGAACACAACCACTACGATCTCCAAGTCGTGGGTGGAATAGTTACCATCATGGGTACATAACTTCTTAGACCCATAAGAGGTCACTCCTTTTGCTCTATTAGCACACACCCCGAGCCTTGTCCTGAAGCATTACTAAATACCTCAAAAAACACTCCTTTATTTGGAAACCGGAGCACTGGTGCACTGACCAACCTTTCCTTCAGATAACTGAATGCTGCCTGACATTACTCAATCTTCACGAAGGCCTAGTCCTTTATGGTTAATGATTTCAAAGGAGAAAAAAATCGAGAGATGTTGGGCACAAACCTATCATAATATCCTACTAGTCATAGGAAACTACTAACCTTCATCACATTCTTTGGTGATTCCAAAGAAAAAACCACTTTAATCATTAATAGATCAACTAATACCCTTGTTGAGACACCACATGTCCAAGAAAATGCACTTCTCATGTTACAAACATACACTTAGACAACATCCAACAGATCTGGTGATATCAAAGGATCTCCAAGACCACCCTGAGGTTCTTAGTATGTTCATACTCTGATCATTAGTATATCAACTAATACCCCTTGTTAAGACACCACGTGTCCAAGAAAATGCACTTCTCATGTGACGAACTTCCACTTAGAAAGCATAAGAGATCACCCCTGCTATTTTATCAGCACACACCCCAAGCCTTGGCCTGAAGCATCAAAAAATACCTCAAATACACTATTTTCTCTGGAAATCGAATCGCTGGTGCACTGACCAACCTTTTTTTCAGACAGTTGAAAGCTGTCTGACATTTCTCGATCCACATGAAGGACTAGTCCTTTCTGGTCAATGCTGCCCAACATGACTATGAACTCAATCATCCCATACCGACACCTAAAATTAGTATTCAGAATATCATTGTCTTTCACTCTTAACTAGTGATACCAAAAATGATGATCAATTAAAAAGAACCAACCATCTACCCTCATCTAGTCAAAGAGATCGTTTATCCTCAGGGGAGGGTAATGTTTCTTGACCATTACCAGATTTAGTCTCCAGTAGTATATACACAACCTTAGACCACCATCTTCCTTCTTCAAAAACAAGATCAGAGCACCCCATGGTGACAAGTTGGGTCATACAAAACCCATATACATCAGATCATCAATCTGAACCCATAACTCACGAAACTCCAAAGGAGCCATCTAATAATGAGCCATTGAAATCAGACAAGCACTAGGTTGTTAGTCTATCCCAAACTCAACATCACATTTAGGGGGTGGAGTTCCAACCTCCTTAGTAAAAACTTCTAGGTGATCTCTAATAACTCCCAGAACATCTTTTATATCAGCATCCACTAATTATGATGAAATTTTGGACAACTTAGAAAGAAGAGGCTCCACACGTTGTCTCCCCACCTGATAACTTCGTTCACCAAAAAATTCCACACACTGGCCATCCTTATTGGTGAAAATGACTTTTCTCATGAAGTATTAGATAAAAGTGTGCACAGGAAACAATCAGTTGATGAATAGGATGACATTGTATGTCTATATTTGCAGCAGAAAGAAATTCCCACAAGATAGATGTGGCCCCTACATGCTTTTTCATCCTCGAAAAACATCAAACAGGCTGGTATGTCCCCCAACATCAAACTCAGCACCAGGGGAATGGAGAGTCTCTTTATATATAAACCCAAGGCATTGGCTATACCGGGTTTAACAAAGAAGTGTGAAATTCTTGAATCAAACAAGGAACAATCAAGAGTGCTAAACAATATGATCGTACCTCAAACGACTTATGGCCCTACTAAAGCTGCTACCTTTGTGGAGTGAAACTGCTCATGCCCAGCTCTTCTACCCCATGGATATGTGATACCTCCTTGACTATGCCCTAGTCGAGTTCCCTAAAGAGTACCCTGAGCTAGGCCTCCTCTTGCATTGTCTGCTCTCGGAGGAGTGGGAGGTCACTACCCCTACCGCTGCTACTAAAAGGGCCTGGTAGGAAACTCATACTACTAGGTGGGTGCTGAACCTACCCCAGCCCCCCACTATACTACACTCACCCCAGGAACTATTTATGAAGGTTCTTATGTCTGCCACAGATGAAGAACCTCCGTCCTAGGCATGCAAGGAAAGGGTGAGGACTGAGAGATCGAAACTGGAACTGCGGGGGCCTGCTACACACTGGCCGAAACCAAGAATTCCCAGACCCAAGAGGCCTACTGCTGATGACCTTAACCTTTAATGAGACCAAATGGCTCCCCTATAATGGAACACCTCTAAGTGTGTGCATCCTCTATACCACATCAGCCTTCTTCTGGATCTTCAAGTACGTCAGTAGGGTGAATAGAGTTACAACATACTAATGAAAAGGTCAGAGTACCTGCTCTAAACATCTCACCTTAGACTCCCCATCCAAAAAAGGTATAGATAAAAACAAATGAGATACTTTAACTTGATTCCCAACTCCCTCTATATAACACTTTCATACTAAAGGGAGAGTATCCCATGCCTCTTCTCAGCCTTAATCATATAAGAATGGAATTCCACATGGAATTCCTTCTCGAAGTCATCCGTCAAAATATCACTCTCTGTCCTCTCTTTGAGGTAGATCTTCCCAACAAGAGCTTGGATCAAGCTAAAAGATATCACCGACTCCTTAAGATAGATTTCGGTCTCTATGTCTAAGAAATTTCTGTCGTACTTCTTGGGGGTCTGCCACTAAAAAGAACAAATCATCTTTTGACACTGGTCATCTTACTCTTCTCAACCAGTCTTTCGTTAATCAGCTAGATCAGCCACCTGGGCCATGATCTGATGTACTACTCTTGGTCATCGTCTGGTTGCCATATCTACAAGGTAATCAAATAATGCCTAATCCCAAGTAGTGTAGAAGTTTTCTTATAAATTATTCTTAAAATTGTTTTTTAATTCCCAGAACATATAGAACACACAATAACACAAGTTATTATAATGTATGTACCATTATATCAGTCATTACCCTATAATCAGTGTAGCCTCACTTGGTCATTTGGTAGGTCTAGAGACCTTATAACGAATCATGAGGGGCCCTAAAATCCTACATCTTAGTAGGTCTTACATGGTCTATTTCACACACCAAGATTGCCTAACACTTTTTCCATACTATCAGATGCAATACTTACCGTGCCTAACCCTGAGCTCCATCTTATATCTCAACCATTTACTTTGATAACATTCTGTCAGGACTCTCCATCACTGAGATAAGGGAAGGACATCATACAACTAGACCCTTCCTTCCTCAAGATGATGGAGAGATAGTAACCCATGATTACTGCCTTCAATAGGCCCCAAAGTGGTGAATAACACCAAGGGTATATAATCTCATGTATTATAGAAGGCATTGCACTTTTTATTTAGTAGGATCAAGAGATACGATGGTAAAAAAGCAACAAACTCTAAAACTGAATGTTGAATTAAAGTAAAACAAAAAATCCATTCCAAGACGCATATTCCAAATAATGTTCTATAAGGTACAAGAAAACTAAAATTGGATGTACCAAAACAAAAGAAAAGTAGTGACATCAACGATCCAGACGTCCGAGATAATGGGGTCTGGCATAGTCATTTAAGTCTTCATAGAACCATGAAAGAAGTTTTTATGGACATAGGGTCAATATACATGTATACTCAGTAAGAAAAACAAAAATCTCTCTAGCACAAGTGGGGAGTCATTATAATGCCCCATTATAAAGGGAGATGACCAAAGAACATAAAAAAGTAAATATCCACCCAGACCACACTAGGGCACACTACCCAAGAAACAAAATTCATGTAAAGTAATAGTAACAACACAACGATGTTTGGGTACCCCGTGCCACTTTCCCATTGGTTATTGAAGTCATACTTTGAGTTAGACCTCCCCCAAATTTCTGACGATAGTACCACTGCCACCCCAACAACAATTTTTTGGGCCACCACAACTACAACTATTCCTGCAAACACTTAGGCAAATAAAATCACATGTAACCATGCCCTTAGAAACCTGGGCCAGAGCAACTACAACCATTCCTGAAGACACCTTTTCTCGAACCACTACTACCACAACCGAAGAAACCTGGACCTCATCCCAAAGACACTTGGGAAATAACCTACCCTCACACACTTGGGATTAATACCACAACATACCCACCAGAATAATCTTGGGCTATAATGGAACTTAGGCCATCACAACCTTCCCAAATATTCTTTGGCTATTCAGGAAAGGGATTATGAAATATTTTAATAACAATCCACTGATTGGAGTGTTTGGAAAAACACCCCCATGAAATGGGGGTGTTCGGCATGAATTACTCAACGTGGGTGGGGCATGAATAAAAATAATAAGAACTAAATTATATATATAGGTAAAAAAGAACTCATCCCAACCTAAATGGTTACAAAATCAGCCCTTATACAAACACCCTCATGATAATTCATTCATAAAAAGCACAAAAGACACAACTATGGAAAAAATAATTCTTGAAAAACACTTCCCCTTAGGTACCATTCTTGTTATCATATTCAAATGATTCCATTTATGTAATTTTTCACTATTGGGAAACTAACAAACATAACCACAAGCCAATGGAGAAAAAATAGTTAAGCATAAATTTAAACATTGACACCCAATTATCTTGTAAAGTCACAACAATAAAAGTGATATGTGAGATCCCTTAAAGTACTGTAACCAAACCAAGACCCAACATATATCCCCAAACGGCCTCATATCTATAAAACAAAAACTAAACATAGGGGATCCCATACCCCATCCACGTGACCCCTCAAGTATCACGCAAAACAATTACATAAATCACCAGAATAGAGAAAGGTAGTTTTCATATTTAAACACACCATTAATTTAGTTCTGTATTTTGTTTTGGTTAACTGGGGTGACCACACAAGGATTCTTATTCACTAGAAATCCATTTAATCAACATATTTATATTATTAACTAGTTTTCATGTTATATCCATATGATCAATGAAATATCAAAAATAGAGGTTCCTTAGTGTGAAAGAAAGGACCACCAATGTCCATTATTTTTAGTGGACATAATCCCACACAATTCATAACATCTAAGAAATGGAAAAAGTGTATAGTAGCATTATCAACCCCCCCCCCCTTGATTCTTTTGAAACCATTTATGATCTTTATTATGGGTTGGTTTCATCCATGACCCATGGAAACATTATTATACCCACCCCACATGATACACAGTAAATAGAGTCAAAGGAAAAACCCAACTTGGATGATCAACGATCGATGTTTTTCTCAATGTTCCAAGAATAGGGGATGAGTGGCTCGCAAGGGAGGAAATCTAACGTCTCCGAAGGTGAGTTGGAAGTCTCCATCATAGGAGCACCACTTCCCTCGAGAATGGGGACTCCCAATTCACTATGGAATGAAAATGAGACTAGAAAATAAGTAGAAAGAAACAGTATGTGATAAAAGGTGAGATGCTGGAGTTGCGGGATATGAAATATTGAACGACATTAAAGATGGATAATGGTTTCTCCACACGGTTGGCGCAGTTACACATGATGGAATTAATTTTTATTTAATAATTCTTCTCGAATAGGTGATGAAAAAGGAATTGAGTTAAAGGGTTTTTTTAAATAGAGGAAATGAATAAAAAGAGGGGAAATGTTAACTACACAACATGAGGTACATGTTTTGGTAACCCCAAGGGTCTCCCAAATAATAGGGGTTTAAAAAATCTTTTACTGACACTAATGCCCTCCCCACTCACCTGTGGTCTCCAGGACACCCCAAGCACCAAATTTCTACAATGTAATGGACCATGAGGTTCTTTGCCATTATATTTTATATATTACATTTTCCAACAAGAATTTCAATGATATTAGTCTATATTCATATGCATAATGACACACCATTTTTAATGTCATCTTAGGGAATTGTTTGTCCCAAAAATAGCTCAATATAATTATTT
Source organism: Viscum album (assembly GCA_963277665.1). Classification (NCBI taxonomy): domain Eukaryota; kingdom Viridiplantae; phylum Streptophyta; class Magnoliopsida; order Santalales; family Viscaceae; genus Viscum; species Viscum album. The sequence goes on along the minus strand of OY728136.1, from coordinate 1,282,688,635 downwards.
CTCTCAAAGAAACACATATCTATGTATAAAACATGGAGGGTTGAAATACAATAAATTACTAAATAAATATTAAATAACACAAAAACTAGGCATAACAATCAAAAAACCCATTTCAAAATAAAATTTCAAAAACACAATATTTTTTAGAGAAATCTCCTGTAAGACAATTTAACAAAAAATAATATAAATTTCATTTCTCAAATAACATTAAAATAAAATATATTCTATATTAAATTATATATTAATTTTTTTAAATTTACATATTCAAAATTGATAAAATTAATTTTACTGAATAGAAATTCTTCATTTTATATTCACAAATTTCATTCCAGAAACCATGTAAAACCACAATGTTTTCTATCAAAAATATAATATTCCAAAAATACTGATTATTACATAAATCCACAATTTTAAAAAATTATTTCAATTCCAATCACTATGAAACTAGACTAAATAAGTATAAGATATGAAATTATCCAACCCATAGATGATATTGGAATCACCAACTTAGTCATGGAATTTTTTAAATTTTAAATTCATAAATTTTCATTTCACACCAAGATAATTTGATTAATCATCTCCCAAATGATTATTATTGAAATTCCTTAAAAGAAATCTAAGGAGTTATAAATTTGGCACTAACATATCAAAATTAATGGTGGATCATAGAATCAAAGGTATATGCATAGATGTTTGAGAATTATAGAAAATTATCAAACCATATCATTTAATTCCACAACAGTTTTATTGATCCTTGATTAAAAGTTATTAATTTTTATAAGAAAATACCCAAACATATATCTGAGAAACTTAATAATTGATCAAAATTATATAGGTACGTAAATGGTGGTTAGAGGAGTCTAAACAGGGTTTTATAATAATAATCCACAAAGTATTCCTCTATTTTCAGTGATATATTTCCGGATTAGGTTTTATTATACATTGTAGATGTTTTTTTTAAAAAAGACGTCTATATGATGTAAACAATAATCCTGGGAAATTTGAAGAGATACCAATATGTTGTTATGTGCCTACCAAATTTTCATCTATGATTGTGATGTAATTTTAAAAAATGTCCACATAAATATATATTCACCTGAGTAATTATATGTGATGATTGTTGAATCATTTTTATGTTCAATGAAATTTTACATTGTAGAAGGAGGGTTCACATTGGATATGATATTTATTTATTTTAAGATAATAAAAATATTCATTTTTCATGAAGATAATTTAAACAAGAAAATGTAAGATGTATTTTACATGAGTAATTTTTTAGGAAATAGAGATGAAGAGAATAGATAATAAAAACAAATAAGAATTAAGAATAATGTTTGGAATAATTTAGAAGAAGTTGGAGTCCTTTTAAAATTTATATATTTCATGCTAATGAATTGGATATGAAGAATGAAACCAAAAAAGGCCCTCTAAATATAATTCATTTTTGGAATGACAAATATTTGATGTCTGAATGGATAAATATCTTTTTTTATACATAGAAATATTTAATGTTTATTTGGAATGGGATTTATTTAATAAATGGTTCTACCAACCAATATGAGGAACTAGCTCAATCTCACATGTGTGGGAGGTATCCTTAACCATGTTGTAGTTACAACACTAATAGCTCGACATTGAAAAAGCATGGTTAGAGATAAGGCATACATAGATTGGCATGTATAGTGTGCATAGTGACTGTATAGTGTGAATGGTGTCATGAAAGGGGGAAGGTGGGTGTGTCCCACCTAATGTATCAGTTTGAAGTGTTTCAGTGCCAAACCTAGTGCTAGCTATAATGGATAATTGACCAGTCAATATTCTTACGTGATAAGATAATCTGCGGATAACAAATGTGGGATGGGAAATGTGTATCAGAATATTCATCCAATTTAAAATATATAGATATAAACATGATCATACGATCAATATCATTTGTTCCATGTAATAAGACATGATTTATTTCCCAAATAATTGCATACAATCTTTTTCTTGAATTCATACTTCAATTCAAAGAGAAATTATACTGCTGAATGAATATGATTTGAAGGAGGCCATTTATACACCGTGATACACACAGAGATTAAAATAAGAATTTTAATATGTCCTATTTTATAATCAAGTGATTTTTTCATCAAAAATTACATGGAATATCGCAAAAAAAAATTCTTACATGAAAACTCCAAAATGATCATCATCATTAGAAAATAATAAAGTAAACCGAAGTCAGATGATTTAAAAATAGAGGGATCTTAGAGCATTCAAAGCTATAGGTTTTTGAGTTCCTATTGATATATAACTCTATATGAAATCTAGATGGTAGAAATTATAGTATGTAACACCAAGATATTTTTATATTATATTTATGTTAAAATAATTTTATTTCCTCGATAGTTTGTTCTACATGTAACAATGAGTTTAAACAAACCACATAACATTATTAAAATATTATATTTCCATTTTTTTCCAATACATTTTATTAATAGGGATGAGTAATAATAACTAATTTATGAAAAATATTAATACTACACATTTATAAAATTAATATATTATTTTTCCAATAATTAAAATTTAATGGAAATTATTGAAAAAATCCATTTAAAAAAATGAATTGTATGCATAGAATATATTTTTATTACTAATCACTATTTTTGAATTATTTTAATTAAATTTATATGTTTTTTTCTTAAAAAAATATTTTAAATAATCATAAAATATTTTTCTAGTAATAATATAATAATAAAATTTGTTTTATCCATAAAAATATATTTTTCTAGAAAATTTTTCCTCATTTTTTTCTAATTTGGTTAAAACTAATTTATTATTTATATAGTTATAAAATTACATAAAATGAATTACATATTTATAATCAAGAAGTTCAAATTTGGTGAATATTCCCCATTTTTTTGGTTAATATGAATTATAATCATGGTAAAATATATCACATAGAAAAATGGTAAATCGGGTTGATCTAGATTTATGAAAAGTGATAAGGGAATTGGTTTTCATCATAATTCTTATCAAATGATTTAAATTATATAATTATAACTTTAGGTATGAAATTGAGTTTTTTAATGGACAGTTTTCTATGATTTTGACATATATATTATTTAAATCCACGAACATTATAAAATGTCACTATATTAGTTTTAAATATCCAATATCTTTTCACAGAAGAAAAAATACTACTTTTGAATGAATTTTAATTTTAATTTTTTGAATAATAAAATTATACTCATGATTGCATTTTATTTTCTTATTTTTGGGTATTATATAATTACCTTAAATTCATACAAAATTCCAAAACAATATTTATTAAATATATGAGAAAATAAAATAAAAAATAATTGAAATTTTAAAAGTGATCTGTAGTGTTCCATGAATTTTATAGAGGTATATAAAATTATAGAGTTATTTTTAGTGATTATATTTAATTCAGTTATTTTTCTATATGTATTTTATGTAAAATTAAATGAATAGTGTTAAAATTGAAAATAATGATGTTTTATCAAAATAATATTTTATTAAATTATTTTAAAATCATATTATAATTTTTTAATAAGATAAGGTGGATATCATATGGTCCAAAATGTAATTAATTGGGAATTTAAGGGCCAAATTTTTTTCTTATAAGTAATAATTAAAACCCTTTTACACTAAGAATGTTTTTACTGAATTTAAAATTAATATTTCTCAACTAAGGATTAAAAAATGACACTGTTAAAATTACACCATAACATGTCCAAATTATATTGGATTATGGGATTAAAACAATATCCTATCTTAAATTAGAATACCCAAACATTTGGTGGAATTTGAGTTGTTAGTGAATTTGTAATATTTTATTCCTTTAATAAATTCCAAAACATCCCCTTAATTAAATTATAAAATGGAACCTCCTCCCTTTGTTATTTACACCACATTGAGGCTTCTAGATTAAAAAATCTGAAAATTATCCTTCTCAACATCCCTATACACATTATATATGTTCAAGTCTTCTCCAAATACCAATCCTAGAGCCTTTTAGTGGAAACCTATATGGGTCATTCCAAAGAAGATGTAATCACCAAAAAGATTAATTTCATTTTTACACATAATTTTCTCATCTAAATATATGGAATTTATTATAAAATAAATAATTCAGTATAATAAATGTTTTAAATTTTTTAATTATTTTTACAACACCATTATATACCATCCTTCCTACAAAGTGAGAAGTGAATGTATCAATAATGCTTACGAACAACTTACTATCTCCAAGAAGTGTGATAATTCGTTTTTTATCACCACCTTTTATGGATGGGAATTGTAATGATATTAATATATATATATATATATATATATATGGTATTTATAACACAATTAGAAATATTTAATACTATTATGACAAATAATGAGCTTTTTATTTTGAAAACACTTATAAAGGAAAAGCGGGAACCCATGAAAGTAAAAAAATACAAACTGTCAACAACCATATGAAATGCATGATCCAATAAAGTCTATTTTGAAGATATTTGACACAATATCCATACGAAAAATCTATTTCAGATTGATTACCTCTCAATCTGGGACATATTTGAAAAGATCATCGAACCAATAATCCATATTTTAAAATGTTTGGAATACCCATCCCAATACATTCCCTAAATATCTTAGAAGAAACATTAATTTTTTCCTCTCTCACATTAACCAATGAATTGAAGAGCTATGTCGGGCTCACCTACCCTATGATTATCATGGAACCACCCATATACATATACAATGCCCAAGAACCATAACATAATCATAACACATAAAGGAAATATAATATTTCCACATTGTAATCACAAGATATAAGTTCAATATATTGAAATAATCAATCCATTATCAAAACCATTTTTAATATCAAAATTCATAAAAGGGTATATGATATTTATTTTCCTTTTAAAAAAACTATGTCTTGTAGAGGAATCCAAATATAAAATAATTCTCACGACGATGAAAAGGTCGTTGTCACCGTGTACCTTAAGAAAACAATCCCTTTGCTGTTTAGTAAAAAAGTATGTAGAAAAAAGATTCAAATTTAATGAAATTAAAATTAAAAGGGGTTTATACACCATATAATTGCATGTCCTGTATAAATCAAAATATTTCTTAATGAAAGAAGATTGAGATGAAGTCCTTTACAAAGATCATTTGGTAAATTAAATTGATCAATTAGATGTATTCAATATAAGTAAACATAAATAAATTAAAAACTACATATAGTATATCAAAAAAATTATCACATAATTATATAATGACATAATCCTATAGTATAAGATTAACCAAAATAATGGAAATTGGGTTATTAAGTTCCCTTCAGAAAATTCAGCAGCCTAACTGGGTAAATTTAAAATTCATAAAATGAGTTGACTGGAGAGAAAAGGGACTCTCTTAACTGAGAAATAAAATGTAAAAAAAATGGATACATAAGAACATATACCAACATAAAAAAATAGATATTAAAATATATAGCATAAAATAATCTTTGACTAAAAGATGACGGTGAAAGTTCCCTAACCATGTGCCTGACTTGTCTTGTTCGTTCTTTATTTCATTGAATATTAAACTTAAGAAATTTATAATTTATTGAGAACCTTTTTAATTTTTATTATTATTTTAATAACACTTATTTCCTTGCAATAACCATCATATATTTATTGAATTTCATATTTGTATTTTTTCGATGATCCGTACTTGAGTTAGAAATGAAATTGTTATAATTACAAATTGTCCATGTGGTCAAAAGTACATAATCACCATAATAGTATTAATAAATTAAATACCATATATATCCAGTATATTTATATTCATATCCATTATATATGTATTTTTAATAGTCCATCACATTTAGATATAAGAAAATGAAATGCACCGTTCATGGAGATGGTAAGTCTTACGTATGCATGAATGCTACTTTCAGTTATTTTTCATTTTTACAGGAATTAAAAATAAATGATAAATAGGTATTTTGTAAATCAATTATAATATATATTGTATATAGGTCACATAATTTCATTAATTCTGTCTTTTATATGTTCCATGTATAGAATGAACGAGTCATATCACTTTTAGGGCGTGGTAGTCCTCATTTCCTCAAATTAAATTATCATATTAATTCAACATGAAAATAATAAAGAAATGTTATAAATTTCAATTACATAAGATAGAGTAAAAATAAATATCTTATATATCATATTTAATTTTAGTGACATCATAATGGCCACCATAAGAGGCAGTAAGAGATAATTGAACAATCACTATTTCGTGAGGCAATATTTCGTCATTCACAGAAATAATACGTTCAAAATCCATTATATGAAGGTTTGTGTTAGTATAAGTTGAGTAATTTTCATAAAAACATAGTATATTAAATATAATTGTTATTTTATAAAATAATTTAGTAAAGAGATTTATAGGGTTAGAGAAGGGAATATAAATGGAAGAAGCTTGAGACACGACATTACCTCAGATCAGGTAACACCTTTTGATTTATGCTAAAAGGACTTATTTAATAACCTTTTTACAAAGGTAAGGATTCTAGGAAGAATAATTTGATTTTGGGATCATATTTTGGTAGATTTTTTATGATAAAATGGGGCACGATAGGTGTGAGTAAGGGTTAGAGTTTCTGGCCTTTTATAAGAGGGGGAAGTGAAACTTAAGGAATATGTTGAAATATTATTTAATTATAATTTATATTTCGATTATAAATGTTTAAAAATTCAGTTATATTGAGTATAGAATGAATATAAGTGGAAATAAAATCATCCAATAAGAATTAGACATGTTTTGTATATTTTTTAATCCCTATATTTTCCATTAACCCTTTTTACTCTTACTGTTTTATCAAGCAATTAACTCTTTGAGAATCAAAATAGATAAAAAAATAATAAAAAATCCAATTAAAGAGTCAATAATAATATTATATAATTATTATAACAATTTTGACAAATCTTATATTTTTGGGATTTTATAATATTTAATAAAACATTTTACATTTTAAAATATGAATTATGTCAATTTTGAAACTATTCATATCATTACTTTTTTAAAAATATAAAACAACTTCATTACATAAAAAATCATTAATTAAAATATTACATGTAAATATAATACAAAAAATACGTTTATGACATCAAAATAACAAAATAACAATTATTTTAGCATTCTTAATATCATTTATTTGAATCCTTTAGTAATGAAGCAATCACTGCATCACCATTGTTTCATAAATAAATTTATTTATATAATTTTCTTAAATTTTAAATAAAATATCATGACATTTAAAATTGATTTATATTTAAAATTTACTATTTATAGTCTAATATATCACTTATATATCCTGATAAAAAATATGTTTTTGTAAAAGATATATTTTTAAGATATATTTTTCTTAACATTAAATTAAAAGTAATTAAATGTCCTTTTCACACACAATTGGCTCCATGGGGTCCTCAAATTCACCCAATGATTACCATGGTCAGATATATTTCATTCAATGTGGTTAGGAAATGTGTTAGGGTAATTTAGTATTATTATAATATTATTTTATTTCATTTTTACCAGATTTACCCTTTAACCCTGATAAATAAAATATATATTAAAGTTACTATTCATAGTGTCTAAAAATAAAAGTTACCTATTTAAAAAATTTGGACCTCCTAATTCCAAATATAGAATCAATATTTTCAAATTGAAAACACATATTTAGAAGAAATTATTTTAAAATTAATTTCCATGGTCAAAACCAATTGACATGTTTTTAAAGAAGTAAAAACTACCAAAATATTAACATATGTTTATGTCCAATTTAATTGTTAAATTACATAAAATGAATAGAATTGGATTAAATGGTAAAAATATAATCCAATTTAATTTTTTAAAAAATTAAAATTACAATAGAAAAATTTAAATAAATTAAATTAAAAGGTAGTTTTGAAATAAAATTCTGTATTTATCACTATTCATTATAAAATTAACTGAATTAGAAAAATACCAAAATATCATTTAATGTAAATTTTTATGTCCCTCTTCAAAAAAAGAATATTATTTTTTCAAATATAATATATAAAAGTGAGAAACACTATATTTAAAAATGGTTCTCCATCAAAAGGATGTAAAATGACTTTTTTAAAATGTTAGTGTTTTTCATTCTTAAAATCCGATTTATTATTATTTTAAGTCTCTAAAAACTATTGGATAAATTTAATGACATTTAATAATAATAGTGTAGTTATTTTTATTCCTAACATCCAATACAATTTCTAGGAATTAACAATTATTTAAAATAATAATAATATTATATTATTTTTTGGTATAATTAGAAATGTGTGCTGCGTAAGATTTCAATGAAACATGTTTTTGTGTGTTTAGTATTCTCTCAGAAAAAGTGTCCAATTTAACATAAAATTAATATCTTATTCATAAATATTAATATATATTAAAATTCATTATTCTATAAACACTTTGATCATTATATTGTATCCATAAAATTATGTAGGTTTGAGTAGTCCTTTCATCCTTTAAGAATTTGTTTTTACGAACAATATAGCTTCCTAAATCATTTTTTTATTTCCGCCCCTTCTTCATCCTAAAATTTTAGATCCTTCTTTCTTTGTGACCCTTTTTATTTTCCTCAAATAAATATCTAGAGATCTAATCACTACTCATGACACCAATGATTTATTTATCTTCATTATAAACAATATCCCAGGATGGGGCTGGTTGACCCTAATACGATCCATTAATATTTAACCATTAAAATTGATTTTCTAGTATAATCAGGTTCCTAATTGTACTATTACATGAACATTTATCAATAGTTTCATCACCCCCAATAAACTGTATACCTAGATCAGATAATCCTTCGCAACATTTTCAATTTTGGGCTGGATAACCATATCCTTAACAGATTTAAAAATCGGACACACTATCCCAGTCCAACCTCCATGTGCATGGTTCCACTACTCACTGTTAAGGCATTAACATATGAATCTATCATGACATAGGTATGAGGACCATAAAGAACTAATCACTCTAACCCCATTGACCAAGACATATCTTGAATTACTGAACCATTTATATCCTATTTAATGCTTCTAGAAACATCTATATCTTTTTTGATCAAACACACTTGTATGAACCTATTTCTAGGAATTAATCACATTTATGGATTCAACCACATCTCACTAGCTGGTTGACTCACTAGAAATGAATGACTATGGATCATAATTGGACACCAACTTCCAAACCTATCCTCTACAAGATCATTGACTGAACGTTGTTCAAGGTCGCGTGCCAATAAATTGCTTGTAGATGTCAACCCTACTTGCATTAAGAGAAATAATCAACCTGATATTCAAAACAGACCTACATTTTGTATTTGAAGTCCTCACCCACCGATATACATAAATATACAATAAGAAAACATGAAACATCAACATTGACATAGATTCTTAGTGAAATTGGGTGATAAACCACACTACTTCTACTATCAGATCATCAATAATCACCCAATAGATTCTCAATAATTCAAATGATAGATGTAATATTAAATGGTAGAGGTTGTTCAGGAAACATTACCGAAATAACCATCGTGGATGAATCTTAGTTCGTGTGAAAACCATAAGATCACTGGAACAAAGAGAATCAACATTCATTGTAGGCTTCGGGCACACAAGACCAACCCAAAAAACAGATCCTCCTCCAAACTAAAACAGATCACGATTTTCTTTTTTCATGAATATGTAATGTCACCCAATCTTTTATACCCCATTAATTGAAGAAAATTATCTCTAATGAGTCTATAAATGGTTGAATTTTTTTTAAAACGAGCTATTAGAGCCATACTAAGAAAAAAAAGATGCCTTAGTGAACTCCAATGTCTAGAGTGGAAGACGTGGGGATACTTTTAATTGATTATTAAATTTATGGAAAAGATAAATACGGGGTAAATGTTTATGAAAATTAGGGTTTGAAAATGTGATAAGAAGTGAGGTCGAGACCCTGTGGAGGACAATGAAGGTCTTTTACCCTCGCACGAGGGAGGGATCACTACACCTGACATCATAACCTAGTTTATGATGGGAGATATTCAACCCAAATATGTTTCAACCATTCCAACTATAATAATAATAATATTTTATTCACATTACTACTATCTTATCCTTTGGGAAATGATAACGTCACTTGTGTGTATGTGTGGACTACCACCTCCATGATTTGATGAGAATTTTTTTTCATTTATATTTTACATAAATGGTAATGAAGATTAATTTAATGAATATATATGATATATAATGTATAAAAATTATCTTCTAATGGTCATTTAATTTTTACATTTTCTTATTTCATTCATTGAAAATTGAAAACAATGTTCATGCATACATACGACCAACAATATCCATGAACATTTTAATTCATTTTAATGACTATGAATAAAATATATGACTCTAAATTTGTATATAATAAATATTTATGATATTTATATCATTATTAATATTATTGACATGATGTAAAAAAATATAAATATACAAGGACATGAAATGATGAACTGCAATACTCATGATAAATGAAATTGTTAACACCCAAAAATGATGAGTTTGATAATTAATTATTAAACAAAGAAGGTGATAAAATGTTATAATGGAATAATATTTGAAATAATTAGTATCAACATGATTATAATGTATAACTATAATAAATTTCAAATTACTATGTAGGAGTTTGGAGTACATTTTGTGTTAGGAGAACTCGTCGTAAGGGTTATAATTCAAAATCTCATCAATATTCTAGTTTTTTTATATTTAAAAATATTTTGGGAAATATTTTTCATCAAAATACATATTTTATAAAAAAAAAATAAATAATACTTCAATAATTATTCTATTTTAATTCAAATTTGTTTTTCCCATGATTTACTTATTTTAAAATAGTTTGAATGTTATCTTCTTGTCATTTTCCAAACGATGTACTTTGAGGAACTTTTTGAGAAAATTATGGATTGAATTTTTTTAACATATATGGAATGAAATTTTTTCCAAAAGCACTAGAAATAATTTATTTTATGTTTCATTTAAATCATTATAATGTTATTCTTAAAGAAAATAGTTTCTTTTATAATTTAATTATTTTTATGAAGTGATTTCAACATGGAAAGATTATTTTCTTGAAGAATTATTCCAAGTAATATTTCCTATATTTTTTATATAATATTAAAAATTTATTGTTAATTAATATTTTTTGGTAATATGATTCATGTATAACATCCTTAAAATTTATCTAGATAATTTATTTACATGATATAGTTTTTATAAAACTAATTTCTTTTCAATGGGTTATGATATGGTGAAATGTTTATGAAACCCAATTATTTTCCATGGGTTATGAGATAATATAATTTTTATGATTCTGATTTCATGTAATGTTTTCTAATATTATAAATGTTTTATTATATTAAGGGACACATTTGTATAATTTTCAATATATTATGGGTGGTACAAATATCTCCCTCCAATGCTGTTGGTAATGATTGATATCTCCAGAGATAAATATGAATAAATGGGGAGTGAAACTAGTTATGTAAGAGACTATATCCACTATAGTAGTAATGAGAGTGAATCTTGACTTCTATAACAGTTTTGGGATATAACACATACCTCTATTATAACCATTTAAATGAGTATTGATTAGTAATGAAATTAATTTATATTCTTATATGTGTCAACAAATCAATGTCTTATGCCTATTTTAAAATTTCATGGTTCATGTTCATATATTAACGTATAATTAATGTATTATGAACTTTTTGGAATTATTCCATGACCAAATATTATGATTTTTGTTATGAAGTGTATGGATTTCAAATTTTAAGATCACTTCCTTATACATTTAGGCTCATGTTATGTTTATGTGATCATTGATATCTCTTATGTTTTCCATTAATGAGTATCTAAGGTATACCTTATCTTATGTTTCTTTTCTCTAGGATATATAATAAGTTATTAATTATAATAATTAAAATAAGGGAGATTGTTTTGAATAAATTAGTAAGATATGATTTAAATATTTTATAAACTAGTTTTTTAAGATTGAAAATTTCAAAAGATATTAGAACTATTTGATTTTTCATGGATTGCTATGTTATATATTTAATATTTATATATTTATATATGTAATATATATATATATATATATGAGAAGCATTTTTTATAGATGGAATTATAGTATGTTTTCATTAACCTTTGGAATATCGAATTATAAAACATTAGTAAGAACACTAGGGATAAGTCTATGTATAGTAAAAAATAGTAATGTTTTGGTAATGATAATTAATGAAAAAGGTTAAACCTATGTTCTCATAGAATAATGTGTTTTGATTTAGAAATATTATAAATTATTTTTCATTATTATGTGGTTCCCCAACATGATTATTGTTCATTAAACATGGTTTTTTGGTTTTAGTCAATGGGTGGAACCATATGAAAACAGGTTAATGATGAATGTGATGGAAAATGAAAGGGCTTTCAACCTTAGAAGATAATTTTTCTAGGTTTTGGAATCCAAAATCTTATTTTTATGTGATGAAAACAAATAGCATCTATGAATCACGAAGAGAATCATAATGAGAATTTGGGGGAGAAATGGTTTATTGAGTATTTTAGGAGGCATCATCTACCTTCTTTTAGATGGTCACCTGACCCATTAGTTTTACAAAAATGGATCTTTATTATTGGGAAAACATTTTTCATTATTCATTGTTCAGAACATTAGAGTGTTATTAATGAAATTTATCATTTGAATGTAAAAGCAGATCGATGGTGAAATCTTATCAAGAACCTGGGAGAAGGAGATGAACATGAATCCATGAAGTGTAAAAAAATGTATAAGTTTATTATTCAATATGTACTTTTTATTATTTTATTCATATGAAAATGGAGAAATAAATACAGGAATTAAATAATAAGAATGATGAATATTTTGGGACTTTTAGGGAAATTTTAACATGACATGCAAGTTATACATATGGTATCGTCATCCAACCTGAAAATAAGGTAGATTGGTTCTTTAGTGGAATAAAACAAAGTATCCAATGAGTGTTAGCTATAAGAGACATTAGTAGATATGAAGAAGTTTTTTAATATTCCCTCATGTTAAAGATGGTAATTGGGGTTTCCTATTAATATAAATTTCTTATATGAAAATAAAACATGATTTTTAAGGAAATTTTTAGAAACCATATAAATAATAAGAATATATTTCCATTATGCTTGATGTGTGGATGGAATCATGGGGGGATTTATCTTAAGGTAACTGCTATATGTTTCATGTGTGCAAAGGTAAGCCATCAAGAACTAAAATACTAATGTGATGGGAAGATGTTAAATAATTCTATGAGTAGAGAGGAAGATTTGTATAATTATCCCCCAAAAATCGAGTGTTTTAAATGAATGGTGTATTAGAAATATTCTTACCAGTTCCAAAATAAGAATGTAAATGATCATGACTAACACGATCAACTTCTTAATCCTAGATAAAAAGGGAAAAATCATGTGATCTCTATTTCTAACAGGCACTCATGATAATGACATGGTGAAAGGTACCCTTACAATTAACTCTCGAACAACTAATTTCTTATTTGATTATATAAATACCTTGTATTTTATATCAAAACAAATATATAAAGGTAAAATAATGCCTCATCATAAATTATAAGTTGGGTTAGTTGTAAAAACACCCAATGGTACAATGATTACATCCATAGTCTATGATTCTTCTCTTGTTGAATTTTGTGGGAATATGTTTGTGGAATTTTTTATCATTCTAAATTGAGTTGAATTCGATGTTATTTTTGTTACGTGTTAGATTCATTTACATAAAGAGAAAATTAATTATTGATAAATGGAAGTGACATGTGATATTATGAACCAACTCAAGAAAGCCTATCACTGTGTGATGATAAAACATTAACTCCGAATGAAATTACATCCATAAAATGGGTCACAATTTCTATTAAAAATAAATTTATCTCATATGACTGGGTATAAAATAAACATCTACGATATCCGTATTATATGTGAGTTTATTAATGTGTCTCTGATATTGTTTCATGGTCTTCCACCAAATCTAAAACATAATTTTCAATTGAACACAAACATTTTGCTACACATATTTCTAAGAGACAATATAGAATTGGCCTGATTGATTTGAAATAATTGAATAACCAACTCCAGTAAAATCATAATACAAGATTCATTCGTTCCCATTCTTCACCATGGTGTGCTCATGATCTTTTTGTTATGATGAAATATTATCCAATTTGACTCTGGATTAATTATATATAATTTAACAAGATCACATTAAAGAACAAGTATCCTCTACCATGTATTGATGGATTCTTTGGCCAATTACATAGATCCGAATACTTTTCCATGATTGATCTTCATTATGGATATCATTAATTAATAGTAAATAAGAATGGTATACACAATTAAACATTCAATATAAGGTATGGACACAATGAATTTATAGTGATTTAATTTGGACATACTAATTCCACCACTATCATTATGAATTTAGTTAATTGAGTCTTTAGAGATTACCTTGAACTATTTTTGGTAGTATTTATAGATGATATTCTTATTTTATTTTCAAATCTAATGGGGGATCATGAAGATCATTTGATAATTTTGTTCAAGAACATAAAGAAAGAGATTTTTTATGAATATTTATCAAGTGTTAATTTTTTTGAATCAGAATGTTTCATTATTGGGTAATATAATATCATGCAAGGGAATATAAGTAGAGCCTTCAAAGATAGAACTTATTGAAAATTGTATAAGACCAACCACTATGATTGTGATATAGAGTTTTCATGGGTAGTATGGATATTATAAATGATTTGGGAATAACCTTAAATGGATATCATATCCTCTCACCAAGTCAACCCATAAGGGATCCATGTTCCATTAGACAAATGAAAAAATGGAATATTTTAAGGAATATAAATGAAGTCTTAACATCACACCTATACTTAAACTACCCTTAAATTGATAAAGGGTTTTAATCTATAGTGGTTCATAATTGAAGGGAATGGGATGTTTTATTATGTTGACAAATATGGTTATATCTTACTCACAATGACAATTGAAGAACCCTGATTAAAATTTACAACTCATGATTTGGAGTTAGTTGTGGTATTTTTTACATTAAAGATATGGATCCATTGTCTATATGGATAATTTTGTGACATATATATTTATCATAATTGTTTAAGTTCTATATTAAATCAAAAAGTGATTAACATGCACTAAATATAATGGTCGGATATGATTAAATATTATGAATTCACAATACATTACCACTCTAGGAAAGAAAATAAAGTGGTAGATGCTTTGAGTCAAAGGATCATGCAAGCTTTCATTTGATTATGATCACAAAATTTAAAATATTTCTTGACATAAAAAATGATGAATCTTGGAATTTGAATTTAAGGGGATAAATCATATATTTCTCAAATTATTGTTTTCACATATATCCTTGTAAATATTAAATAGGCATAAAGTGAATATGTAGAATTGAAAAATAAGGATAGAAGTTTTCATGAGTAAAGCCCTAACTGTGATGCAATAATAAGTTCTAGAAATCATGTATGTGTTCTTTTGGTACTTGATTTGGAGAAAGAGATAATGGATGAAGATTGTAGTTATTTATTTTATTTTCATCTTGTAATTAAAAATATTTATAGAGATTTGAAAGAGTATTTTTTGTTGGATGGATTGAGGAGAGGTATTTTAGCATAAATTTCTCAATTATTGGTTGGTAAGTTAAGGATTATAGACCTAATTCTAACAGAATGTAACAACAATCACCCATTAAAAAAATGGAAATATGAAGAAATAACCATGAATTTTATCATCAATCCCTAGATAACATAAAATGCCAATAATTCTATTTGGGTTATAGTATATTTATTTATGAATTCATCACCCTTCATTCCCATTATAAAAGATTTTTTTCTTGGAAAATCTACATGGGATTATATTAATAATTTTATAAGATTGTATGGTGTACCACTATTAGTTATTCCCATTCAGGATTTTAGGTTTACATCAATGTTTTGGTTTTTAATAGAGGGTTCCCTAGAACCAACTAAATAGTACTTTTTGAATACTATTTCATGCATATAGAGAGATATACATGATACACAATTAAAATTACATTTTAGGCATGTATACATCCACTAGTTAAATGTTAAAGTCCATAAATTATTTTTCATATAAGAAGGTTATAGTGGATCTCATGCTATAATGATATCCTTGAGATAATATGACATTAATATTAAACATATATCTTATGGTCTAGATAAATCATACTAACTAAACAGAGTTGATGTATGGATATAAGGTGTTGTAGGAACTTAATTATTAAGGCTTCTATTATTAAGTTCACATTTGGTGATCTCTAATAGGTGAGATAATAAGGATAAACCCAACAATAAGAACACCACATGTTTTAGGTGTCATTTTTCATTCCTATCTATGAAAATGTGTATTTCTCTCCTAACTAGAAATCATTAGTAACATGTTTCATTTGATTCCATAATTTGTTGTTAGGAAAAAATCATGATAACTAAATCATATTGAGGTAGATTTTCTGGGTGCATAATTAGTGGCATGTAATTGGTTGAATGATCAATATAGAATTATTTCTTATCAGTTGAGGATGTAATATCCTAGACTAGGTTTATTAGGATGGTAAACCTTCATAAATCCATGTCCATTGTTTTCAATGTTAAATACATCCATTTGAATCAATAATCAATAACACAAGAAAGGATGATGACACAAGTGTGTATCATATATTATGGGATCTCTAAAGGCGATGAGATTATATTACACAATGTATATTTTTAGGTTGAATGTCATTTCTATAGCATATCATTATCTCTTTAGAGGCTGTGATGAGTTTCTAGATTTCGCTCATGTTTTTTTAATAGTATTCACTATAATCAAGTTGATGATCTAGAAGGTCACACACAATAGCGTATTAAAAAATATTCAATATTCTAGTGAACTGGTATATAAAAAATTGTGGGACCCGCAACTAGGGTTTGAGACTTGTCCATGAATGTATGATTTTCATTGAATATAAAAATTCATATTATTTTTGTTTAGAACAAAAATTAATGAAATTAATTATTAAATATGTTAACAAGTATTATAGTGAATACATGAGGAGTATTATTTGAAAAAATATTATTTCATTACCCAAGGTTAATTTAATATCAGTGGAAATAATGAGTTGAGTAAATAGATTATTTTTTATCACATAATATATAATATTATAGAACGGTGATAAAATATATATATATGATATTCATGTCCCAATATAGTACTCATAGGGTATCATTTATATAGTATGTAAAAATATTTGGGGGCTAGAGAGACTCTTCTATGTAATTTCATAACAGAATGTATTAAGGAGGAGAGATCCTCTCACAAGGGTAATATTCAATGTGAATTCATTACAATACCTCTCTCCAGTCCCGATTTCTAGAGAGGTAAGCATTCAATCTATGTGAGTAGATTAATTTCTTCTTATGTTATCAAATGAACATCAATATAGTGATCATAGGGTTGCTAAAGGAATTATTGGATCTCTACGCTAACACCCATAATTGATGAAAGATACTCCTAAATATTTTTAAAGTGTGTTTGGATGATGTAGTGGAATTTTACTTTACATTTTAATAACAAAGATTAGAAGTTATGGATGGATGAATAACTCATTGATACAGATTGAACTAGGTAGTTATAGTTTAATTTATGTGATTAATAATCTTCATGCATGATTAGAAGGATAATAGTAAGGAAGGGCTTCATTGGAGATGATGCTTCATTACTAATCCTTTGTGAAAAATTATAAATATTGGGACCACTATATTTCCCTACACACCTAATTACCTTCAATTGGTATCAGAGGGATGCCAAAACATTTTATGCCATGGAAAAAATTAATTTTAACTAAATTTTGAAGTGGGAATTGTTCTAGCCCTAATTATGTAGATAAAATATAAATTTGAAACTGGATGGCCAGTCATGGACAATCTGAATATTTATGTTTGGATT
The DNA here is from genome assembly GCA_963277665.1 of Viscum album. Lineage (NCBI taxonomy): Eukaryota > Viridiplantae > Streptophyta > Magnoliopsida > Santalales > Viscaceae > Viscum > Viscum album. Next base: position 1,282,670,486 of record OY728136.1, on the reverse strand, counting down.
GAAATAAATTTTTGTAGGAATTAATTTTACAAGAACATATAAATATAATTTATATGTTATTATTATAAATTAATGTAGTTTTAGAAAAATTCAGTGAACCCTAGAATCTCAACCAACGATGAAAAGATATGTGTTTTTTAGGTGAATCTTATTTCCATGGGTATGTTGAATAATGTCATAATTGTACTTTTATTTTATTTATTTTTTTAAATATCCTATAAAATAATATTTTTTGGAAAACAAATTTCCAATTTTTTTAATTATGAGAGAAAGAGATAATTATAGAAATAAAGTTAAATAAATAATTTTTTAAAGTGGGAGGAGAGAGTGACTATTGATTTAAAGAATAAAAAACTGCAAAAATGGTTTCAGGATGGGTTTTCTTCCCCATTGTACTCACAATGTTGGGTGGCCTCCTCCCCTGACCACTGCTAGACTCCCTCATTCTGTCCCTATACCGACACATTACCGATGTCATCTCCATGTCGATCCACTGTAAGGCCACCAGCCACAGACCTTGGGACCCCAAGGACAAATTCTATGATACGTGACTTATCTGCACATATTCGACAGGAGCATGGTGTGTATCCCATCCAAATTCCACAAACATTGTTCTCTCAAAGAATATCCAACAAATTTACCTCAGTCTTATCCACATGGTCAAGATAGTGTTTCCCACAACTGATGATGAGATACTCATCTGCAAGCACTTGTACTACTCAATAAATGAGGGTGAAAAAATGAATATAATAGATTCGTGTGTTCCAGATATGATGGTTGTTTCATAATTAAATGACCAGTGTTCAATGTGAATTGTGGATACTATGTTAGGACCTACATGATATTACATGTTATCTCATCTCTAAGATGATTATGTGGAGAAAGTGAAGTGATATATGAAATGGGGATAATTACACTAGTTGCATGTAAATAGGAATAGAATATCATTATCTTTAATGAAATCTAATTATTATATATTGTTCACCAAATTAATATATTTTCTTTAAAATTACCAAACCAACAGTATGTAAAAAACACTTCATTACAATTTAGTAAAAGGTTTTACATGAAATAGGAACAATAAAATGGGATCATATATAATTATTATGGTGAACAAGCTAAAAGAAAAGGAGAAAATGACAATGAAAGTAGAGAAAATAAAGGAACCTTTGAACTGTTCTTCAAAGAAATAGGTATTAATTGGGTGGTTATTATCATCCCATGAAATAAAACTATGAATGTTTAAAGGCAATGAATTGAATCAAAGATTCAAGTAATAGATTATTCTTCTGATATATTCATGAATTAGATGTAATTTTTTTTGTTATTGATGGGTATTAAATATAATATTCCAATCAAATATACATATTTTAATATAGAAACCCAGTATAGATACATTACGAGAAGTGAGGTGTATACTCTAAGAAGATGGGAAAGGGTGGTTGCTAAGTATGTGGTAAAAATAATACAACTTATAATCACTATGTTTAATGATTCTAGAACAACATTTATTGATTATTACTAAAAAATTTATCTAATATGTACTTTAAAATAAAAGAGACATTATTCCATGTTTAGGGATGATGTTTTTGTTGATTCCAGATACCTATGAAATTGTTCATTTATACATGAATAATATGAAATACCAGATGAATATAAAATGTATTAATTATTTACCCAATTGTGAGATGATAATTATTTTTCAATTTTAAATTAAATTTTAATTCACGGATAAACCCAATATGGTATTTATACTCAATAGGGATAAATTTCTTTAGAATTTTTCATGTTTATATATATTTATTTTGGAAAAAGAAACATTTATAAATAAAGGTACATCAGAAATATATTTGAATTAGCTCATCTAGAGAGAATTTACATTTCCAAGGGTAAGCTAGTGGTATGTATACATAATAATATACATATAAGTTCTTAACGAATGAAAATTTGAATTATGGTATATGCATATTTAGAAAATATAAGATAATTTAGGTTAGTTTGTCGAAGAATATCTTGACCGAGCATTTATCAGTCAATATAATATAGTGTGTATTAATTACTAAATAATCATTACCTTATCTAAATTAGGGAGATATTGATAATAAATATGATTGATGATAATTTTTAAATTCAAATATTTTTCAAAATAATATTTCATGGATTAATTCCTAAATAAATATTTCCTTGTACAGAAAAGAGACATGATGAAAGTAAAATGAGTATCAATGTTGGGACAAATGATAATTTTATCTATTTATATTATATTTCAATATGTTCTTCACATAGAATTATGTTATCCCAAATCCATGGCTGAACTATAATGAAAAAATTAATATCATATTAGTTGTATTATGATTGAAATCCATTTTCATAAGAACTTGTGTTTAGATACAAATGGATTGACATGATATAAAAAACCCTCCATTAAGAAAAATTATGCATCTAAAGTAATAATATAAAAAATTTATTAATATTTTAGATAAATTCCTAGGATAAAAAAGATGTAGACCAATTATATAGTAAATTTTTATAAATGGGTGCACATCTCCAATTGATATAGTAGGAGAAATATTGACTTGGATTTACTCAATGCTAAGAGATATAAAAATAATTGGCATAAGAAAAAATTCCATAATTGGTGTGGAAGAGAACATTCTAGAGACACAGATTGTATAGGGAATATAAAACCATGGTGATTTATTTATATTCATTTTTAATTGTGATACATTATACATTGATAATAATAACTCCTACAAGTAGTTAGTATATCTAATTTAGATAATATTTAAATGATCAATTAAAATTCATTAATGGATTCATTGTATCAATGTACATGGGGATTATCATTCTGAATACTTTGGTGGGTAATCAAGTGGAACTATACATGGATGGTGTAAGGTTGGTACCAATAAGGCTAAATTGGTTACATAAATATGCTATGTCTAAATACATTATAATTTTACCTTCCATTGCTAATTCTTATGATCATTTTATTGATAAATGGATGTCAAGACAACCAATCATGGTTATTATCTATCTAATACAACTAAAAAGGGATGGTTACACCATATAATCCTAATAAGAGGTGTAAGTTACTTAAATACTGTTTAAGATTAAATTATGTGACAAGATCATGGAACATTAATTTGGAATGAATCATTACCACTTGTCTAATATAGGTTAGTGGGAGCTCTATTATTTTCCATGTATGATATGTTTGATAAGATATGGACAAAATTTATTGGTATTATAATTAACCAAGGAATATATGAAATTAAATCACTAGAGATTATTATAAATAAACAACCTAATATCTAGGTAACATTATCTAATAAGGTAGATCTATTAGATTCTTATATCTAGTCAATTGTAAATGTATTTACATTTTATTTAAAAACATAGGTAGGAACTATTTGAGAGTGAATTTTTACCAAGGTCACATGATATATATATGTCTACAAGAAGAGGTTTAGTGGAATATGAGGATATTAATGTTGTCAGTTGAATACATTTCTCTTAATAAATGGATCAATCATGTATGCCATGAAATGTAAACAAATTGATCATTCCAAGATGTATTTTAATTGGAAAATATCATTTATATCTAGGAAAAATACAATGGAATTAGAAAAAACTATATAATTATACTTGGGCATGTAAAAAGGATGTGTAAGTAGTATAAAAAGATAATGGGATAATAGTTACAAGGGGACACCATGTAGTTGAATATCATAGTTATTCTATGATAATGACAAATACATACTTATTCATTGTACTAGTATCTATGTCGATGAATACCATTTGTGTTGCATCTTCTGAGGTAAATAAAAATCAATGTCATATATGAAACCATATGTTCTTGTTCTTCAAATATCACATAGTAGTAAAATTATTATTAGAATATAAATTTGGATACTTTCAATAGACAAAACATCGTGTTTTGATTGTGGAAAATGGGATAAACTTGGGGATTGCATATATTGAAGAGATTTACCCAAATAGATAAGTTTGTACATATCATAATAAGCACACATAGAAGACATTGAAGACCCAAAAACTGAATCCATGAATCTACAGAAACATTATATTATTCATGTGAGAGATTAAAAGGATCATTATCAAGTTGGATCTTGTGAATGTAGTGGTGTTGTATAAAGTGATTTCCCTAGTCCCATGTATAGAGTACTTTTTGGTTACCATTTCATGTAGAATGTGAGATATTCATGATGTACACTTACCATTATAGTGTATGAATTTCTTCATCAACTATTTAAATGGTAATTTCCAAAGATTATTTTTCGTATCAAATGAAAATAGAATATCCCAAGCAACAATGAGACCCTCAAGATACTATGACATTAATATTAATCATAAGTTTTATGGTCAAGATTCATTATAATGATTGGACAAAATTGATATCTGACTAAGAGGTTATGGGGGCTAATAAGCATTGAGACTTTATCACATGAATTTATCACTTGGTGATAGGTGGTAGGTGAGACCATGAAGAAAATGAAACCAATTGAAACACCACATGTTTTAGGTGTTATTGGTCATTCATATTAAATGAAATGTTTATTGGGTTCCTAACTTGAGATCATTATAAATGTGTTTCATTTTTTCGTGGAATTTGTTTGAAGGATAAAACAGAGATAATGAAATCATGAAGAAGATTCTTGTGTTAGGTTCATTATTGTTGGTGTGTCATTGGTTGAATGATCAAACATAATATATATACTCTGAGATGAGGAAGTTTAATATAATTCTTGGTTGATTAGGATGGTAGTACCATAAAAATTCAATGACCATTATAGTCAAGAATAAATCCATCAATTTAAATCCTCAAAAAATATATCAAATAAAGATGACGACATAATTGTGCATCAGACTTTATGAGATATTTAATGAGAAATATATTATATTACAATGTTCATGTTCATAGGTTCTTTAATCATTTATATTACTAATAATCCTAACTTTATTGGTCATTATGTGTTGCTAGATTTTTTAAATGGTCTTTGATTATTTTTCAATATGATCAAGATTAGGTCCTATAGGGGCACACACAATAGTGTATTCGTGAATTTTTCAAATTCTGGTGAATAGGTATGTAGGAAACAGTGTGACACACCACTGGGGTACACGATTTTTCGAAGTGTTTAAAATTACCAGTGAATAAAAAAATTCATATTTTCCATTTTTTGAAGAATAGATAATGATTTTATTTTCTAAATTTATTTATAGGTATTAATGTAAATACAAGGGTAAAATATGAAGAAATATTATTTTAATATTCAAGGATCATTAAAAATTTGGGAGAACAATTAATAAATTTAATGGATTAGTTTTTAGAAAATAATATATTATATAATATGAATGTGATGGGAAAATATAAATGTCTTTTATGACTCAGAAAAACTGTAATAATAAATATTTTATATATTGTTTAAAAATATCCAGGGGTCGAAAATCCTTTTTTTGGTAATTTTTGAACACACTATATATAGGAGGAGAGAGGCTCTCACATGGGTAATATTAAATATTATTTCATTTGAGACACACTTTCCTCACTCAATTTCTAGATAGATAATCACTCAATACAAGTGATCATATTGAGTCCATTTTCTAACATCAAAGCAACATCGATTCAATGATCATGGGGGCATCAAAGGGTTATTTGGATCATTACGCTAGAACATGGAATTTGACGATTGATGATACACCCAAATTTGAAAATACATATTGATGATCTAAAAGAATTTGAATTCATATTCATTGAGTAGTGATTCTTGACAATAAATGATGACAAACACATGGATTTAGATCAAACTAAGTGTGTATGGGTTAATATTGTGGTTAATATTATTCACACATGATTATCAAGCTTACACCAGGGAAGTGTTTTGTTAGTTATGATGTTGTTTCATTGATCTCTGGTGAATTGTTTTAAATCCCATGTCCACCTGCATCAGTTTCATTCCATGGTACCTATAGTATTGGAGAATTCATCAGTAGACTCTATATACAATGTTATGATTCAACAATACTTATCATTTTCAAAGATATTTTCAGTTGGAAAAAGCCATTAAAAACCTAGAATACATATTGTGATATTTATACATAGTTTTTAAAGGTGTTTGGGATCAACACATTCTTTTGGTGTTATTTTAATTCAACATTAAGTTTCACTCCATCATTTAGACAGCTCATATAATAACATGGTTCTTTCTTACACATTAATTGAAGATCTATTACAAAAAAGTATGCATAATAAAATATAAAAGGTCATTAATTCAATTTTTCTTGGAATTAGGTACATATAATAACATCTTGAAGATGGTATAAAATAAAATTATCGAAAACTTCGTTCACATTATCTTAAAATTCCCTAGATTTTAAAACTGAAAGGCACAACCTGGGGATAAAAAATGAATGGGGTGAGATATAAAGCCTAGTAAGGAAATAAAAATGGAATAAATGGATACATGTTATTAAATAGTGATATCAACATGGAATAAAAATAGTAGGAATTATAAACATGAACTAAGATAAGTCATATAACATGATAATCAAAACATGGGAAATGTGGAAACTATTTAAAACACTTCATCATAAATATAGGTCAAGGATAAACCATCAAGATATCATTTTGGAAAACATACCATAAAGGAATCAGGATAACTCTACATCCGAAAATGACATCTCATGAGATTTAACAATAACCAATGAAGTTGAGTGCTATATAATTCTTGGTGCACTAATAACATTTATTTCATTCGCATGCTTAAGTGTGCTGTATAGATTATAAAACATTAATTCTTTATTCTTTATTATTTATTCCATGATCAAGAATTGTGTAATAAAAAAATTTAAGTCCCATGTGAAATATGTATGAGTGTATAAAGTCACGTACAATTGATAGGAAATGGGTATGGTATTCACTACACTATTTTTTGGATTCGAAAATTGTGGTGATATTTCGACAGCATAACGACGTCACATAAAAATTTATAAATTTTTTTGATGATATAGAAAGGGGTATCACATTATATGTAAAGAAATTTTATATTAATGGGGATATAAAAATCTAAACCCCATCAAAATAATTTGATAATAAATGATATATGGTAAATAGGATACTTGAATAGTGGGGAACCCCCCCCCCACTTGAGTGTGTGCCTCTAAATACTTGGGAGTGGATTCTTGAGAGTTTGGGCATACCTTGGGAGGACTTAAGAGAGTGAAGGTAAGATTTTAGACCTAATACAAGGAGTTATAGTGAAGATAAATGGGATCTTGGGTAGGTTTATATAGAAAAAGAGTCATATTTCATTATTATTTAGGTCTTGGACTCTACAAAATAAAATAACCAAAACTGAAAATCATACTTTGTTTTTACCCAATGGTTCTTTACAAATTACATTGTTTCTAAATATTTTATATGTTCATGCAATGATTATAATAAATTAATTAACTTTTTATGTGAATTTGAGTAACACTCATAATGAAATGATTCTAATATCGTAAAATATATCAATGTATTTTGAGTATTCATTAATTATTTATAAAAGTACACAAATAAATAAAATCCAATTATATTAAATGAAAAAATATATTTTGTTTTGGATACCTTTTATAGTATTTATTAGATCACTTTGGGTTTATTATAATGTCTTTATAAATAAAGTATATTAATACAATATTTAATTTTTTTGCTAAAATTTGAGTATCATTGAAAATTATGAAAAATTAACCCTTTGATAATTTAGACATTTTGATTCAAAAAATATTTTCATTTTTAGAAAATAATTTTATAAATAAGAAAATTTTTACATTCAATATAAAATTTAAATTTAGTAAGAAATGATGGTGATTTTGTCAATAATATTTTTTAAACCCTTATAAAAATTTTATTTTACTTCATAAAAATATATGATCATTCATATTTAATAATAATTTTTATAATTTTTTTTTAAAAATACACTTATTAATTAAAATAATTCCATGATTAAATTTTAATATTAACCAATAATACTATTTTTTATTGAATCAAAATTAAAATCATTTATAAAATAAAAATAATATGATGAAAATACATTCACTACTCTTTAAAAAATGTACATAGTCATATTTTTATGGTCTTCATACATATCTCTTTAATACACCCACATACTCATTAAGAGTTAGGATCACTAATATGAGACATTGATTGTGTGGTTCGATATATAATGTTTGGGATATGATCTTCATGAGACTGAACTTCACCTATAACTGGGTTCACCCATGTTTATGTTTTTGGATCTCGAATTGTTCTTGGTCAAGGGAAAACCCCATGGGTGTTATCTCCCTCAGATGCTCCAATAAATGTGCTTCACAGGGTACGAGCCTATTGGTTGATTCCATCACATTATTTTCCTATATCAATGGGAATGGTTAAATTTTTTTTTCATAACATTTGACCTCAATAAAATGGTTATATTATCAATGATAATGATAATTTTATTGTCTTCTTAAGATCTCAAATAAGTGATTCTGTTTTCTATTACCATTTTATATTATAAGAAATTAAAATAAATCAAAATGGGAATTATATTTATAACAGTTCGGGTTGTTAAGGATCCTTATAAGTCCCTATATGGTATGATGTCTAGAAATACAAAATTCTTGAATTATGATAGAGAAAGAATGCTATTGGGACCTTATCTAGTCAAGTAAGTTGTAGATAAGGTTTAATCCACTCAACAACACATAATAGTAGCTCAGAGTCGAAAAAAGTTATTCAAACTATCATTGGATATATATAGAGTTTGATGTTGGTGGAAAGGTATTCATATGAATATCTACATATAAGACGGTGATGATAGTTGGTAATAAGGTCAAGCTAATCCCTATCATTACTTATGATTTTGAAATTGTTGATCTGTCAATGGTAACTTCCAAAGAATCCCTCTCATGTTCAAGATTGGATCCATGTATTTGTCATAAAGATGCACATACATGATACTTAACATGTAATAAAATAATAGGTCGTATGACTTCAATAACATCTTTATTATAAAGGATAACACGTTCAGATTCTGGATTGTAGAGATAATGTTCAATGACACAAAAGCACTCACTGGGTCAATGTTTTTTTGGGAAAATAACCAATTTTAGGAATCTACCAAGGAATCTAAGGATGTGATTAGGTATAGGTAGACTTATTTTTGATATTATATTGATGAATCAATGGGGATAAATTAATTTTAACAGAGGGTATAATGTAATATTATGAGTTTTTATTAAATATTCCTCTTTAAATAATTTGATTTCATCGATATCGTTCAATACATAAAAAAATGAGTTTAGATGAACCACATAACTATATTAAAATATTATGTTTCCATTATAAAATACTCTCAATATTGATAAGTATGAATATTAAAACATAAATTATTAAAAATATCTAGTCTACACATTTACAAAATCAGTTATCAAATCAACAAAGTAACAAATAACTATTTGAAAATAAATGTGATGTGTTTTTATGAAAAAAATGTTTTTATATAAACAACATGTTTTAATTATTATTAAACAATTTAGAATTTTTTTACGGATATTTATATATTATTTAATTAATCAAAAGTTTTAATCATTACAAAAATATTTTTCTTGTCATGGGAGATGAATAGTTTAATTTTAACACTTAGAAATATTTTTTATAAAAAAAGGTTTTGTTTTATTTTTTTAATGTAAATTAATACTAATTTATAACATTTATAGGTAATTAATTACATACAATTTCTTACATATTTATAATTATAAGGTTAAAATTTAAAAAATATATCCCTTTTATTTTTTGTCAACATGAATATTAACCCTGAAATAATTTATCACATCAGTAAATGGTAAATCGTATTTATTTTGATTAAATATAATTCATGAGGACATATGTTTTCAACATAATTCTTATTATATGAATTTAGTTATATTCATAACACTTTCAGTACAAATTTAGTTCTTTAATGGACACCTTTCCATGAAAATGAATTATATATTATTAAAATCTATGCAAGATACAAAATGTCACTCTCTTAGTCTTAAATATACATCATATGTTCATTTTGAAAAATTAATAATAATGAATGGATCATAATATTAATTTTATTAATAATGAAATTTTATTCCTTATAATATTTTATTTATAATTTTATAGTGTTATATAATTACTATAAATTCTTACAGAACACATAAATAATATCTATTTAATTAATGGAAAAATAAAATAAATTATTCTAAAAATTTTAAAAGTGACATATTTTGATTTATTTATAGTGTTCCAAAAAATTAAAAGATGTATATGATAAATAATAATTGTTTTATAATATAATATATCAATTTAAAACATTTTATTTATGTATTTTAATTCAAATTTAATGAATAGTGTTAAATTTATTTATAATTATATTTTATGAAAATATTATTTTATAAAATTATTTAAAAATCGTACAAATCTTTGAATAATAAAATTTCGATATTATATGGTATTAAATTTCATAACATATCCATTTATGGAAAAATTTAAATGGTATATTTAATTATTACAACCCTTTAATATTGAAAATTTCTTTACCATAGTTAAAATTAAAATTCATTTATTAATAGTTAATCATTGTGATTTGTTTTTATTTAAAAAAATGTGCAATTTTTTTTATAATGGTATTAAAACCCTATCCTACCTTCAATTCTTATCCATTTCCATTTGCAGGCATTTGGATTTATAATGAATTAATTATAATTTTATCTTTTGAGAAATTCCCAAAGATCTCCTTTCTTCAATTATTAAAGGGAACCAATGTACTCATTTCATTACACCACATTTAGTCTTCTATCATAATTTTTTTCTAATTTAAATTATAATATTCCTTATACAAATTATATGGGTTTTTTGCTTCTCAGAATTCCAAACCTAGACCCTATCATATAAATTCTAAAGGTGTCATTCCAAATAAAAGGTAACCCCCTAACCAATCACTTTTTTATTGTTATTTAGCTCATCTAAATCTATGTTAGTTATCATAAAATAAAAAACTTATTACCTAAAATATATTAAATTTTAATTATTATTATGAAAACACCACTATACACCCTCTTTTCTATAAAATTAGAAATAAATGTATTGCCCGTGTATACAAACGACGTCGTCTCAAGGTAGTGATAAAATTAATTTTTCATCTCCAAATATTTACTATGGTCATTATGATTGGTTTAATATTTATATATGATATTAATGGAATATTATTATTTTTAATTAATAATACCTTGACCTACTTTGTACAATCTAATCTAATTGTAACAAATAATGACACTCATGCGTATATTTAGACTACAACCTCTATAAAGTAATTTTATTTGTTTTTCTATTTTATTTCACATGAATCATAATAAAGATAAATTTTATGAATATATATGAATTTTATGATATTATTATGGTATTTTAATGGTGAACTAATACTTAACTTTCTTTATTCGATCTATTGGAAAATGAAAACAATGTCCATGCATTCATACGACCTACCATCTCTATGAACATTATAAATATTTATTTTATATCTAAATTAAATTGATGAATATAAATGTGTATATAATCAATATATGTGATATATATATCTATCATTATTAATATTATATATATTTTGGATCAAATTTAAATTTTTAAGGACTATATTTATTGAAATGAAATATTAATGAAAAACCAATCTGTTAACACCCATAAATGATGTTTTAATAAGTAATTATTGATAAATTTGGTTGGGGGGGTAAAATGTTATAAAGTGATAATATACAATATTATATGTATTAAGATTATGTTATTAAGTAATTATATTTAACTTATATTTATTTTACAGGAGTTTATAATACTTTTCAATTAAGGCGAAATTGAGGTAAAGGATTTTGTAAAAATATCATCAGTATTCAGGATTTTTTATCTTCATGTATCTATTGGGGAATATTTTTAATCCACGTAATGTTTTTATAAAAATTGTTTAAATATTTTTTTACCATTATCCAATGATTTTCAAACATCCAGGTATGAATTTTTACAAAACTATTTGGAAGGAATCTTTTTTTTATTTTCCAAATGATTTAATTTGTGAATTTTGTGAAAAAGTAGGGAAATAATATTTTCATAACATAATTTTAATGAATGTATTTTACCAAAATAATGGTTAATATTATCATGGAAAATTTACTTAGAATTTTACATGGTTAATATCAATGAAATTTTTTCCTTCATATGTGTACAGTTCTTTTTAAATAAGTGATTTCCAAAAGGAAATATTATTTTTATCAAGAATTATTCATAATTATATTTCTAATAATTTTCCAAATAATATGAAATACATTGATTTTACTTAATATTTATTTTGGAAATTATCTATATATAATATCCTTTTTCTTTATTTATATGGATTAAGTTTATGAAGAAAATATATTTATGGAACTTGTTTTGTTTATACAGGTTATGAAGTCAAGAAATATTTATGAAACCCATTTATTTTACATGTGTTTTTATATGAGGAAATGTTTATGAAACCTATTTATTCTTGTTATTTATTATATGATTATTATTTTTATCATATAATATAATACATATATATGATTTTGATTATATTATTGGTGGGAACTATATTTCAGTCAAATGAAATGGATAAATATTGATATCCAATGAGATAAATCAGACTAGAATTGTGAGTGAACCCATTTCAGTAAGGGACCATGTCCACTATGATTGTATTAGAGTAAGCCTTGATTTCTATGATGTTTTGAAGAGTGACACCATACCACTATGCTATCATTTTTAATGATCATTTAATAACATTGAAAAAAATAATTTATTCTTATGTGTATTCCAGAATTCAATGACTTATTCCATTGTTAAGATTTCATGGTTCATGTTCTTAGATTCACTATTGATTCATGTATTATTAACATACAATATCTTTTCAGGGACGTAATATTATGATATTTGTTATTTAGGGAATGGTTTTCAAATATTAAGATCACATTCTCTACCCTTATGCTCATGTTATTATTATTTGATCATTTATATGTCTCTATTTCAACCTCAATGAGAATCAAAAATAACTATTTTGTTATGTATATTTTTCTGAGGATATGAAGAATGGTATTCCATATTATATTTAAATGAAGGGTTTTAGTAATGTATAAAAAAGTGGGTAATGATGTTGATATTTTCTGAAATTGTTTTCAATGTTTCTAATTTTCAAAGGATACTAGACATATACAAATATGGAATCAATCATTATGTTAAATAATGAAAATTAATATATTTAGATGCAATATTTATGTTAGAAAAATATTTGTCTTTATATAGTATCCTTTTATTATATTTAGAAACTGTTTTTGTGGGTCAAATTGATTAAGATGAGGATGATGTACAAAGGCAGTGGAGCATTGAATATAAATAAGGTAGAGCCAAAATGATAGAGAGTTTATATTTCTCATGATTATAAGAGATCTCATTTTATTCAAATATAATAGAGCAGCATATCTCTTATATTTGTGGGATGGGTAGAAGATATAATTAAAATTACTATCTCATAAAGGGAAGATCCCATGTGGCTTTCTTTTTACATGACGAATAACTTAATATAAGCCTTAGGTTGCTATATAAATGAAAGAAGTTACCACTATTACGCTTTATAAAGAATAATATTCCTAGTAATATTAAATGTGATATTATCATCATTTCCTACACAAATAACCTCAGATTGTCTATGATCCACCAAACCAAGATTTAATGATTGGATATAGTTATAAAAAACACACTACTTGTTATCCTGATATATTTTTTATTACAAGAAGGTATGAGTTTTCTTATATTATATTTATATAAAAAAGCAGAGTCCCCATATAACTATTTATTCATATCACACCTGAGATCATGACAAGGAAGTGTGATTTAATAAGAAATATATTATAAAAATATACTATGTCATGTAAATATAATGAAATATAAGTAGAGAGGCCCCACTCTTATCACAGGTGTGTTGAATAATGCATATGAACATCACATTTAATACATGTAATTCATTCAATATACATGTATGCAATGAAATAATTAAATCATTTGGTAAGATAATTCAATAAAGAGAATGAAATTTCTAAACTATTTTCATTGAATGAATATTTTATTAAAAGGATTTAATAAAATATCGAAGCATATATATAAGAACCACATCCTTTTTTATGTTCTAGGACTATAGATATTTTATTTTATAATTAAAAAGAATAATTTATTTTGAAAAATAAAATTAACAAAAAAAATAAAAATTTATATGTTAACCATTATGAGATATAAATGAGTTGGATTGGATGTTAAATAATCGACTTATAGGGGATTTTTGTGTTTTCATGAATATAATAAATATTTTATTTAACATAATAGTTGTAAAAGACCTATAGTTGAGGAATAATTTTATTCAATTTATAAAAATTCATTCAGTGTTGTTGAGAGATCTAGTTCAGAGAGTGTGTTAGAAGATACTTAATTTACTAATGATGATAATAAAAAAATACATTATATAACATGTTGTTCTAGTATAAATATAGGAATTTAACCTTTATTGGAAATGTATATTACATATTAAAAGTTGTGTTTTAATTTTACAATACATATAATCACTATATTCATAGTGATAATAAAATTCACGGAACAACTACAACATGATCAAGTAAATAAGAATGATTTAATATTGAGGATGAACCTTAAAAAAATCATTGTGTGGATTTCTTTTCTTTCTTCTTCATTAATATGGGAAAGGTGATACATCAATGAATTAGGGATCAAATCATTAATTGGTTACGATGATTTAATTTAAAATAGAAGTCATAATTTGTAACCCTTGATTCACCCCCTAAATTTCATCTGTATTGGGTATCTATTGTGAAATCCTAACCTAGAATCCACTAAAATAGTGCCTTGGGATGGTTGGAGAGAAGGACTCAAATGCACCACTCTATAAACCATAGTCTACTAAATATTAGCTTGGGTTTAGTGGTTGTACAATGGGTAGAATATAACCTCTAGATCAGTAATTAATATCAAAGAAATTATTAAAAAATAAATAATATCTGATAATGAATATATCTCATACAGATAATAATAAAAGATAACTGTACCATTACCCAATCAAAGACAATGAATGAATATAATTAGTCAAAATATAATACAAAACAAAATAAAATAGGGACTACAATAAACAAGTCTATAATAATAAAGGAATAAATAAATAACTTTTTCTAACACATGAAGGCAGCGTATGTATATTATCAACATCTATTCCAAATATCCAACCTACAGTTTTAGTCTATATGAAAAAATCATAGAGAATATTTCAATACGTAACATACAACTGTGAGATCTATCTGGGTTCCAATCGGATGCCTGAATATGGTGTTATATACAATTAGTATGCCCCCACCAATGGTGTCTAAGGAAAACCTATCTATGAATATAAATTTTTGTATTGTATATGTATATCAATAGAAAATAAGTAAATAAATAGTTTATAAATTACTATGTTGAACATACATTCTTCATTGGACACATGCCCAATGATTCCTGCTTCGGCCTAATCTAGATTTTCACAACGCATTTAAATTATAACGTATAGGTAGGACCCATGTCTATATGCCCAATAATCCATGTATAACACTAGTAATTCAGGACCCAAGGAGAAACTATGGAATCCCTAAATAATGTTGATCACGTACTGTTGTGCATGATTCAAGTAATTATGATTTTTAATACAAGGAAATTCAAATAGTTATTAGGTATAACCTAATATAAATTAACCCATGAACCCATCAAATTATTTTACACAAAAAGACCTAATTTTTTCTCTATGCATAACATAATTCTCATTCCCTCTAATATTGTCCAAGAATTTATGAAAAAGGAAACTATGTGTCATTCATGGATTATTACAAATCATTTCCCCTCTCTGCACATCCAAGTCATTAGATGTAGTGAATATCGATGTGTCACAAGGTTTAATATCAATCAACTAACATCTCATCCCATATGAGGCATTCCATATCATGGCTCAATGTATATCCTAAGACCTAATACAATTAATCTAACCTATGATCCCATCCATGTAATTCCATATTAGGAATCCACGTATCTCTAAAAGAATAATATAATTTCGGATTCATATGAGCCCAATTATAGAATTCCATATCTAGAGCCTTGGTTTAATTCAAGGATTAATCCTATAAAATTCAAAATTCATTTAATAAATAAATATTTTATAGGAGAAATATCCATTCTAAATACAATTCAATAAATACCTTATATAATTTAATTATATGTTCTATAAAGGTACATGTAATACAATCTTATTATTTTGACTTCAATTAATACCATTTAACCATGGGAATTATTCAAATAATAAGAAGTTCCAAATGATATTCCCCCACTATCTAGTTTCCATCACAAATACTTTACATTTTATTTTAATTTAATCCCACCTCCTTTCATTTAAAAAAGATAAAGGGTCTAGCTGACATGGTCTATCTATTCAAATTCTTCAAATTAAAATTTAAAAATAATATTCCTTCAGAAATAATAGTAATACATTGTATTTATAAACAGTCATTTTTCATATGGATTATCTGTTCCACATGCCAATTCATTAATTCCATTTTAAATGATTCACTACAAAAATTAAGCTAAATGGGAACACAACATAGTGGTGTTTGGTTCATAACGCCCAAGGTCTATCATGTAAAATTGTTGAACCCAACAATAGGGTTGTTTAATTTATGATATTCAACATCCAATAATGTTTAAGGGTGTCAAACCATGTCAAGATAAAGTATATGTGATAAATTCATGTTATTTCTAACGAAATTAGAAAAACATGGAATATATAACAAGAAACACAATGTCATCAATTTTGGAAAGATGAAACATTAAGATAATATTCAAGGTCCACCTACCTAATAATTTGTATGCTTTAGCCATCCATTATTGATCTTTGATTTTAGAAGGAATGAGATAAATCTAGATAATAGAAAATTTCATGAAAATAGTGAATGTGTTCTTGAATGGAAATAAAATCTTACACATAAAATTAAATAGAGTAAGAGGGATCATAGTCTAATTGGGAGGCATAAATGATACATGAAGTTCCTGATTTTGTGTTTTAACGATGGAGATACATCCATGGATTTAGAAGAGAGAAAGGGAGAACTACCACAACCAAAGGTATACATTATGTGAAATAGTAAAGAGGGAGGAGGGGTGAAAGATTTAATGGAGGAAGGAAAAAAATGATCACTTCACACCCCTTATAGTGTTTCAGAGTTTGGCCCCATAGTTTTTCAAAACATTCACTAACTATGTAGTGCCACTATCTAAAGGGGAACCCCCTTACACAGTAGAATCATATGGTTAGAAACATCATATTTCAACTATGTGGGTGTCTTTATACACCTTCACAAAGTATCATGGTTTCCCCTGAGTGTCCACACAGTATTAGAAAAATTTTCCCTTATAAAGAACATGTTGCACTATTAGTACAAACCATGCACAATTCACCCTTATCTGCAACTCCGGAAATTGTGTTTTTTGAACCAAACACATTCAAAACACATATAAAAACTTGAGAAACATGTAATTCCCTAAGAATCCCAGAAAAAAACACTTTTATGTTTTATAACTATTTCAATTACACTCCCAACCACTATATATATTTTTTACCATCCAATAAAAGGAAAGATCAATTTCTATTGAAAATTTATACTTGTTCGAAACATGAGATCCTACAACCTCCTGTACATATAACTATTTATACATGAAAATTCTTGGGGAAACAACTAAAACATCACCTTACATTTTTGGGTTATTAATTCATTCTCAAATGGCTACATCAGAGTTCCAAATGACCAACAAACCCATAATATTTATTTGAAGTATACAACGATTAAACGACCTAAACCATAACAAAAAATCATATTCACAAAAAAAATATCAAGATAACACTAACATGATCTCATCTAACTGAAGACATGATCACATCCATATCACTTCCACCGAGTACCCTATGATGATCCAACTATTGGTTCAAGATTTCATTTTCTAATTATGATTCACAATAATAAAACTACCAAAATTACACAGAAAATAATTTCATCAATGTATATGAGACACACCCAGTATGTTTATTATATTATAAATGATGGCAGTACCCTAAATCCTTTATTTGATCAAAAATGGTTGAAATTCAAATGAATAATTAGATATTGGTCACACATTATGTTCATTGAAAAGACTCATCCAACATTTAAACTAAACCCATGTCATTATAACAACATTATAATTTTTCATCTCACCATACACATCAAAATATTTAATAGAATACACATTATTCCATCTCTATCAATCAAATTGAATAAAATAATCATCTTCAATATCCCACATGTTATTAAAAATGGATTCAAAAAGCCTTAATCCCAACAGTCAATAAGATTGTTCCGTGAACACTCCTCGAATCTAATACCTAACTTCTGGTAGGTCCTCATAACCAAACCATATAATACTCGAATGTTTTATCATTCCATGTCATATAAAATGAAAAATTATAGATCCATTTTCCATGGGTCGTCATAATCTACTCCAGTATCTGTGACCTATATTCAGACTTCACCCAAGCCCATATTTTAAACTGTACCATTTATTTAAAATGAAAACCAACAGTAAAATATTATATTTATTTTATGGAATATGAGTTCCAAAACAACCATCCAATGACTGGACTCAAGATTCCATGACCCTTCCAACAATAATTCCTTTTACCAGTCATTTTTGTCTTATTATCTACCTTAGGATTATCTAAGAAATATATTAAATAAAACAAATAACAAATTACTGCAACCCATACCCAATATATAACTGGAGATAATAGTTGGCATGGCTCAAAACTTGATCATTTAACGTTCCAACAGAATTTTCACCCTTAACTCACTCCTACATCCCGAAAATGGTTCCCATGATGATCACATAAATTAAAAACACAATAAGCATCACCATCCTTAAATAG
This sequence comes from Viscum album, assembly GCA_963277665.1. NCBI lineage: Eukaryota > Viridiplantae > Streptophyta > Magnoliopsida > Santalales > Viscaceae > Viscum > Viscum album. Next base: position 1,282,651,374 of record OY728136.1, on the reverse strand, counting down.
ACAATAATGTAATATGGAAAATCTAGCTTACATAAAACTAATACTTGACTAAAACTCCCAAGTGTTTTTTCAAAAAACAATAATGGATATCTATGTAGATAAAAAAATCTAATTATTTCTCACTGTAATCAAGATGATGTCATGATATTCATAATGATCGCCTCTAACTTGGAGTTCACCAAAATTCTATCAACATGTGTGTATATATCTCACGATCTGTTGTCATATAAAATAAGATATTATTTAAATAAAAAAAACTAGACACCAAAACTCCTGAAAATTCATTTCATAGTCAAACAACGTGTCAATGATCTCATGAACCTAGTAAATTCTAGATTATCTATCATCCCAACTCTTTCATTAAAAGGACCCAAAGCCATGGGTCACCATTCTTCTAAGAATTACGTAGATGAAACAATTATTCCTTGGTCTGCACATGGATTTTCAGTAAAATTAAATACAAAATATTTACTACATTAAATAAGTGGGTACTAGACTTTCTATACATAGTGAGAATACATATCAAACCACATATTTCAATACATGATTCCTGATCTTGTGGGTCATCCATCAATAATGTCAAGATAACCATGATACAAGACACAAAAGTGTTTATAGTATAGGAGTTCCCTTGGAACCCATCTAAAAATTGTGGACCACACATGTGACATGATTTATCAAATTTACTCATATCTCTCAGTGTCATTTTAGAGGTTATAACATCAACCACAACCACTAGTCCACTAGGACAGGCTACAGAAGAGTCATACCCATTGAATGAAATAGCGAAGCTCAATTACCCAGGGTGATTCCTAGAAAATAAAATTCATCATCATACCTATATTTCAAAATATGAAACATCATATGCATCAGTTTGAAAATATTTATAAAAATAATCTTATTTCCATTATAGAAAAAGGAAAAATCAATCCATCCTCTGTGGTAAGATTCCCTTGATAAAAAAACACGACTGATACATCAAGGTTGTAGTCAATGTTAAGTGATTCTAGGTCTCCCATCTAGCCCCACCTTTAAAATATAAAAATGTCCCACTAGTATATCCACCTAGCACCAAGGTATCTCACACAAGAACCAAATTTAGGTGATTGTATTACAAAAAATCTCACACACATGTAAAATTCCAATAAAGATGTACAACTGGAAGTGTGTAACGATTCATCAACCTATAAGGGTAAAACCCTATCAAAAAATCATACCAAAATACATACCAAGAATCTTATTTATAGGTCATTATCATCTATGATAATCCAAATAGGTGATTATTCCTTGTAATGTTATAATTTTAACATTAAGGATAAAGATATTACAATCACAGGGTATCTATATACGATAATACCACCTCAATGTTCATCTAACCAAACATCCAACAATAAACGTGGGGTGTTATATAGTTTTTTAATAGTCCTTCCCAAATAAAATGGTCAAACATATATCACATAATGTGTGTAGAATCTCTAATCCAAATTCTACTAGTTTTCCATTCCCAGGGGAAATGCCTCAATTGGTTACTCCATCATTTTAACATAAGGAATAAATTTAAAAATTTGATTCATGCTTGATAGGTCACTAGGAAATACCTCCAATAACTTATGTTAAAAAAAAAAATTAAAGAATCCAATTTTTCCCTATAGTTAAAACTCGTATTACTATTCAATCATATCTCTGGGAAATCAAAATATAACCCATATATGAGGGTATAATCTATACAAACCTATAAATGGTTTATTTTTTATGCCTCTAGTAAATGAAAAATTATATAAATATTAGAAGCATCCTATAAATATGTAATACCAAGTATCATGTGTCAAGAAAAACTATAGTAATAATTTTATTTAAATAGCGCTAAAATACATTATAGGGAAACCATTTTAGGATTTTATTCTAAACCATTTTTTGTATATACATTCTCACAGACATGCTTATTTAATGTAAATGCCATTACCAATCTATGGAGGAAACAAATCATTAATTTCAAATTTGAATTTTAATTAACTAACCCAATATAATAATAAACCTCAAAAGAAGAAATAAAATATATTATCAAGTTATAAGAACTAGACAAGTAAGTCCCCACTATACATTTATAGGTATTTTAATATTAGTGGCTACTAACACATCAAATAACCATACCATTTATCATCAACATACATACATGGGGTTAAGTACCAATGAATATAAATTATATAGAAACCTATATGAGTCTTAGAAATACATGTTGAGTTCATCTATAATTACATCCATTATTAATTTATGGAGTCAAAACATAACAAATTAAAATCAATAACCCATTTAATTGAATCCCCTTTACTGATTACATAATAGAGAATTTTTTGAAACACCCCTATTTGGTTTTCACATAATCATATGAAATTAAAACCAACCTACAATGGATGAGAAAAAAATATATAGATTTAATTAATAGGTTTATTTTTCCCAAGTTATATCAGTACTATCCTACATAAAAGAAACCATTTTTGTTGGAAATTATAATTTAGGATATATTCTGGTTCAATTATATGCATTACCATTCCCAAGATATAAATGTAATCTCCTTTATAAGTTATAATTTTAATTCATGTAACTATATGTGAATATTACCTTAAATATTATAATATAAGAGGATCAGATATGATGTTTTTATTATATAGTTCAACCATTCCAATTTACAAAGGCCCAAAAACATTATAAACTTTTATTGGCACCCATTTATGAACATCCACTCATGTTTCATCACATGAAACTAATGGTACATTGTAGAAACATGTCACACATGGTTAATTAAGACACTAACACAAAAATATATAGGAAAACACCATTAATGATTGTTTAGAAACATTAATAACCAAGCAAATATCCTAACATTAAATAAAAGTACAATCACAAATTAAGTAATAAAGACATGAAATCACTGAATAATGCATAATGAATAATCATAGAAACATTATATAAAAACATGAATGATAATGACACGCGAATTCAATGAGCCTGGAAGGATTCATAAATGAAGCCTATATAATTCCATGCCAAATAAGATATAAAATCCATGAATTAAAAAACCAACAACATGTGGATATAAAAAATCCATCCAAGGTGTAGTAATAATCAAAAATAATAAATACCAACAATTACAATAGTATAGTCCCTCGAAATTTGATCTTTTTCGCATGTGTGGGTTGTCTAGTCCCATACATGAGTAATTTACTAAGTGATGACACATCTCTAGTTACCTATATGCCATCTGAAATTAGCAATACAAATGTAAAGAATTATCTGATAAAACTTTTCTATTTCCTAACATGGGACCCAATTAAATGGAACTCCAAGCTAGTTTGTTATTAATAATCAATCATACCCCCTCTATGCTATATGATTTAGACTAGCAGGGAGGATCAAAATTAGGTTTAATGGGGAGATTATAACATCAATATTAAAAAGAAATGCATAAATGTAGAAAATAAATAAATAAATAAAGAAGAATAAATATCTTATAGATAATAATCACAGATTTCCAGAATAGTTCCAAAAAATACCCATTCAAGCACATGTTGATCCAGAATACAGGATATCTATGCATATAATCAGAAATACAACAAATAAGGTTAGACAAAAAAATTTAAATAAATAAATAAAATACTTCAACTCCAGAAGGAATACCATGTCCCTGATTAGTAGCTAAACCCATTTTTTCACATCTACTAAAAGTATATAATGAAAGAAAATCCTAGAACATAGTCTAGTACCTAACTTGCATCCAAATGATCTGTTACAGTAGCAATCTATAAGCCAAACATGGTGTGAGATAAACTCACTTTGTAACACCATGATATTTTGTAATATATTTTATTTTCCAATAAACATAATATTTTCTATATATTTCATTACAAAAAAACTATATTTATAATGAATTAAATGAAACATTGATAGTAACCTATGATATATGCAACATCTTGTTTAAATAAAACATGACTTACTATTAATATATTATTATTTAATTTTATTTTTATCAAATAACACTTAAAAGGGTGAGTATGAATATGATTAAATAAATTATGAAAATATATGGTCCAAATATTTATTTAAAATTAATTCATTTTTAAAAAATAAAATAAAAATTAAAATAAAAACTATTTAAAGATATATGAAGTATTTTTCTAAAAAAGTATTTGTATGCACACAAACTTGTTTTTCGTCAAAAAATTTATTAAATAACATTCACTAAATGATTTTATTAATATATATATATATATATTATTTAGTCAATTATTTTAAGTTCTACTATTGTGTTTTATAAAAAACGGTAATATTTAATCCATTTTTTCACTTCAACTGATACGTTTTCCGCTAATATGTAATTTTCTAGATTTTACACACTTTTATTAAATATTATTGTTTAAAAAATTTATATATATTTTCGAAATAAAAAACATTATTTTTTAAAATATTCATGTCAAAATATTCATTTAATGAATTTATGGGAAATTTAAGAAAATATAACTTTTTTGATGAATAGAGAAAAATATTGGTTTTTATTAAGAATTTTTATTTCATTTTATCATTTATACAAATCACAATGATTTTTAAATGGTTTTAAAAGTAAAATAAGTAAATTTTTATAAATATTATTCCAATTTATTCCATTGTAATCATTTTTATAATAAATTATAATACAAGAACTCTTTAAACTTGGAAAACTTTCTCTTTGGAAAACAACCTTCTTATCACATATACCAGATTAATTATAAAATGATTTTTTTAATATTATATGATTGTAACTTTTTAGAGATGATTCCATATTTCTAATAGTAATAATTTTTATCATATAGTAATGAAAACCATAATTTGTACCATAATAAATAGTAAAAACTGTAAAAATTAGTTATCGTGGTTATGTAAAATATGGGTTTAACAAGGGTAAAACAAAAATAAAATGGTTCAAAATGACCAAAATCATGCCAAAAACCTAGTGAATGTTAATATTTTGACCATATACATTTAATTTGGATTCATTTATAATTTTGGTTCCATTTATAATGTTTGTAACATTGTTAAACCTTTTACATTTTAAAAAATACAAGTGTGCCGCTAACCTCACTTATAAAAGGACACAACATGTTATATACTATTAACACTTAAAACCCCATTTTCATTGAAAATATATTTAAAAATAACTTCTTTATATCCCTACATGCATCTGATAAGACCTATTATCATTAGAAAAAATATCATGGAATTATTTTGGTGCCAACCAAAAAACGTTATATGAGGAAGACGTAACATCCCTAAGTGAGTGTTTTATTTTATTTATTACACAACATCGTTAAATAATTACTAAAACAATATTATATTACATTATAAAGATATTCAATATACTTATATGTTATTATATAAATTTAAAAACCTAATAAATTTTCTTATTTTCTCTAATGGGTTACAAAATCATTATTTATGTGTATGATAGACTACCGTGCTGCGAACTGATATCCTTTGTTTATATACTACCTAATCTCAAGGATATAAATAATGATAGTTAAAATTTTTATATATTAATTTTATGATATTTTTATACTTATGGAATTATTTTATCACTTGTAACTTTATATTTATTATTCTGTGGGAATATTATAATGTCGCTCGTGTGTTCGACAGACTACCAAATTGCAAAGTGATGTTATTTATTCATGGATTACATGAAAGGTAATAAGGTTTTATTTAATGAAATATGTATAATATATATAAAAAATTATTCTGAAATGATAATATTTTATTTTAAATTATTTATTTCATTTTTTTTAGAAAATTAAAATAATGTTCATGTGTACATACGACATTCCACGTCCACAAACATTTTATTTCATTTTATATCTCTTAATTTTATTGAATAATATAATTACATATATACTTAATATATATGATATTTATATCATGGTTCACATTATTGATACAATGTAATGATAATAAAATTAATTGGACCATAAATATAAAAAACAAAAACATACATGAAAAACAAATAAGTTAGTGCATGAAACGTGACATTAACATGTAACTTTTAATAAATTAGAAATAAAATTTCATCAGTAAATCATATAATGATATATATATGTAAATATGGTTATTTAATAGTATTTAAGATAAAATTATATTTTTTATACATGAGGTATGAACACGTATAAATGAAATCGAGACTTACAGAATGATATTTCTATCAATGTTTTCACATCTATCAGGTACATGTCATATTCAACATATATTTCCTTTATGTGGTGTATATAATAACCTTGAATTTATTTTATTATGATTATAATGAAAAATATTTTTATTTATATATTAATTTTAGTATTTATTTTTAATGGATTTTTCTATTCAAGTGTTACAAAAGAGGTTTTTATTTTATGTCTCCATTTATCTTCCTTGATACACATGTAATGTTATGTACCTATATCATTTCATGAGGTTTTTATACAGATCCTTTTACATTTAATATAATGAATATTTTTATTCTCATTTTATATTATGTTTTATTTATTTTCATTCATTAATGTTTCTTAGAAATCAATGTTACCAAATTGGTAACACTTTTATATTATAATATCCTTATTTATCAGAAATTTTTAATGATTATTTTTGTGATGATAAAATATTATGATACATCTCTCAAGAAAATAATTTATTATATCATCCTATATTTATTTCAGGGAATACATTTTCCCATCATTTTTATCTTTTAATGAACTCAAGTGTTTAAAAGAATCATTTTATGAAATAAGAGTTTTTTTCTAGCTTTGGCCGAAAACCTATTTTTCATCTAAAAACATGTTTTATAAAAGTGTTAAAAAAATGTATTTAAAATTATTCAAATTATTTATTAAACATTTTTTACTTTTAATTTTTTTAAAAATTTATTCTTGTTGTTATCAAAACAATTTCTGTTTGGATTTTAACGGAAGTTTATACAGAACAATTATTTTATCATGTAACACATGAATAAAATTTCACCCCATAATAGGGATAATGTTCCTCAAAAATTATTTTATATGGTTTAAAATTGTATTTTCAAATAAAATAATTTCATTAATATTTTAGTATGTTTTATTTTAAAAAATTAATTTTCAATGAAGGATTATTTTCCTCAAGAAATATTCCATTGGATTTTTCATTCATAATATTTCAATATCTAAGATGAAATCATTTATTGTTACTTACAATTTAGTAGGGATATGATCCAAGTAAAACAACCATATTTATTCTATAAATGGACTATTTTTATGTTTAAAAGATGTTTATTAAAACCATTTCTATTCCATGAGTTTTACCATGATAAAATTCCTTAATAGGCCCAATTGTTTTCATTAGTTATGCTGTGATGAAATGTTGAAATGATGTAGAGACCAATATAATTACAGTCGGTTATTATACAATTAAATGATTATAAAACCAATTTCATTTCATGGGGTTTGACGTACTGAATGTTTTAGGATATTATGGAATGCATATGTATAATTTTCAATATGTAATATGTGGGACATATCTGTCCCTTAATTGCATTGGGTGATGATTGATATATGATGAGATAAATTGTACTAGAACAAGGATTAACCTAGTTTAGTTTCGGAATCAATATACTATTTTGGTGACTCTGACCAAGCATTCTCGAGTTGGTAATACACATTATTACATTTTCATAAGATATAAGGAATCACATCCCAAAGGACATATCAGTTTAGTGGTCTTGATAATCTAGCCACATACATAAGTGTCACACAAAATTGGAAAAAATAATTTTTAAAATAATTTTTCATAGAATAAATGTATTCTTTCTATTGTATCACTTCACATCTGTTATTGAAAACTTTAAGAATCCATAAGAACACATACAAAATATGGGTGAGAAGAAATTACCAATATGGATTTAGTATAATATAAGAAATACATAATCAATCAGAATAATCAATATGGAATAATAAATTACTGTAAAAACATACCATGTAATCAATAATATTAAAATTATGTGATTAAACAATATATAAATGTGAACAACTAAAAAATCATTCTATTAAATAAAAAATTACTATCATAACTATATAATTCATATAGGAAACACAAATAACTAAATAAAATTCATTTTAAATAATTAAAAATTAAATTCATCCCGAGATAATATTATAGTGAAAACCTTATGGATATAAATAAATTAAAACTATATAAGGGAAATTATAATTATTAGACACCATGTTTCATAGGTACATGGAACCTTTCACATCATGACCTTTCACAATACAATTGAAAACAAACTAAGTAAAAACCCACATAACTAGGTCTAGCTAGGTAGTTCATCCAATGAGACAAAGAATGCATTTAGGGGATATCTATAACTAGGACACACCCATTTCATAACTATCCAAATAATTCTTCATATATCAAATGATTGAATGAAATCATAAATAACATTCCCTATCAAATATATATATTGAGTAAAGAATACATATTTATCAATATTTAACTAGATATCAAATAACATTAAATTAAGTACACAATATGTATAAATGATACATGTTTTAAGAAATAAACATATCCATGATTAGTAATATATATTTTTTGGGGTAATTCAATGTCCAATGATCATGGAAACATAAATTTTTTAATGGAAGGCCATTTAATAAAAAAATTTAACAAATGAAGTGATTTTCAATAGATTAATTAGTCAAAATAAACATATAACATCCACATGAAGATTAATTATTGAATAAATAGAACAATTACATAGTGTATTATATTTAAAATAAGTGTTATTATTTTTAAGGAATATAAATACCATAAAAATACATAAAAAGTTTCTTGAGGTAAAAATTATTTTCATTTTGATTTTTCGGAAAATAAATTTTTTTGAAAATAAATATTTAAAAAAGTTTATTTAAAAATATTCTAGATATAATGTAAAGGAATATTCAATGAAATTATTTTATTGTAAGAAGGTAATTCTGATATTGTCATAAAAAACCATCTTTTTTCACGCTAAAATGGTTACAAAAGTGCCTTGTTTAAAATGATACCTGAACATTCCATTGAAAACAATTTTTAAAATGAAAAATTGGGTAAACGTGTCTTTTAATAAATAATTTTTATAATGTAAATATTTTTGGTTAAATTATATAGAAGATATGGTTTTTTAAGAAAACATATTTCTAAGAGAATAGAGAAATAATGTTTGATTTTTTATATAATTTTCCAAAAAAATTAAGTACTATAGTATAGAAAAATGGTACTTTTAGTTGAAAACTATCAGGATTGACTAGAAGAGAATAAAATTAAGGGTTTGTCAAAAAAATTCATATAATTTACTTAATGTAAATTCAATAATAAACAATCTATATTATAATGAGATTTTGAAATAAACCCTTAAATTGATCAAAAAATTGACGTGAGAATCAAGGAAATGATAATGAGTTTCAATTGAAAATGGAAATAAAAAAATTAAAATTTGAAAATATATAGTCCAAATCCATTATGCATATAAAATTAAAATTAAAATGTCATTTAATGAGTAATGTCCACTAATGAAATTAAATTTAGTTACTAAATTTGTTTACCACTTGGTTGAATTAGGTTCAAATCCCTATAAGTGAAATAATTCAAATTCAATCTTATTATACAATTAATAATGAATTATTCATGATATTACATTTTTAAGGGTATTTATATACACTATAAAATAAAATTATATGTAAAAAAAATATAATATTACTCAATGAAATGAAAATTAGACAAAACCCTTACTATATACTTCCTTTTGATTAAACGTGATATAAAATTATGTATAATGATTTTAAACATGTTATTAACTTATTTAAGAACAATATTAATATTCATGATACCATATATGATCTTTTTATAATAACTTATCACCCATCCATTAATAATATTTCATTATTTTAATTATTACGGGTGTTAATTACCTTGTTTTCTCATACATGTTGCATCATGAAATATTTGATTCTAGTACATATAATAAAGTTCTATCATTTAAATAATTATTATAATGAAATAATTATAATATTTTTACATCAATTTTACATTTAAAACCAATCATCATTCATGTTTATGAAAAAATAATTTATGTTACAATCATGGAGATGGTAGGACTAACATACGCATTAGTAACATTTCCATTTTTCAATGATCATTATGGAAAATATGTATGAAATATAGTTAAATTAATGAATTATAATGATATAAAATATACCATGATTTCTACATATATATTTTATAAATTTTTTTTGGTGACAAAAATAGTGTCACATCACTTCATGAAGGTAGTAGTTCACACATACAAGAAAGAAGTTATTGTCATTACGTGAGTGAAAATGAAAGAATGAATATGATGTATACTATCATTCCAGAATTACAAATATATTAGGATTATAATAATTATTTCATTTATCAAAAAGTTATTCATAACATTATATTTATCATCTTCCCCGTTAATCATTAGTGAAAGATGAATCATATCACCTCATGAGGAGGTAGTCCTCCATACAAAAGAACGAAGTTATTGTGTCTCTTATAGATTGGAAGGTAAAAATAAAAATGTGATATTTTTAATCAATATTTATAAATATTTTTTAAATAATATATATATAATTTTTATACATAATTATACCCAACCGTGAGAAGTGGATATGAAAAAATGGATGACTTCTATTCATGAGGTGGTAGTCCTCTCTGCACATTAATGATGATTTCATGACCAATTTGATGGAAGTGTGTTCACATTAGGTCATAAAAATAACATATAAACATCCCTATATATGGTAGATATTGATTTTAATATATTATTATTATTCGAAAATAATTTATGGTGGTAGATAAGAATATAAAATAAAGATTTTTGTGGAAGAACATTACCCTTTCTTCAGGTATCCTTCTTTAATTTACACCAAATACTATCAAGAATATATTTTTAACCAAGATAAGAAATCTCGAATTATATGAGAAAAGCTGGATTTATTTTTGGTTAAGGATTTGATGATCCAAAATTCTTTTTATAAAAGTGGAGAGGATAGTGTTTGGCCTTTTATAAATGGGGTGAGTTGCACAGTTGTAATTTTTTATTAAAATTTTGAATTGCACCCACATTTTCATAATGTGAACATGACCCTATAATGGTAAATTAAATACAATATAAGGTATAAGATCTAAATATGTCCATATAATGGGTTTTGGAAATGTTTTATTATTATTACACAATATATACTAATTTTAACCACCATGTAAACTCTATTTTACCTTAATCACTATAATTAATTTTAACTATTTTCACTAATAATTATTGTAAAAAATTAATTTCATATAATTATTCAATATAAATTGTTATAATTGATAATATGGAATCCATTTGGATGAATTTAATTAATATAATTTTCAGAATTTAATTTAACATTATTCTCACAGATGTGGTGAGAAAACGGGTTTTTAAAGAGAAAATGTTTAAAGATTAACAATGGTTTTATATATAAATTAAATATAAAATTGATTCCAATAAACTAAATTAAATGAAAATATTTATTTTCTAACTATTTTTAATTTAAATTAAAGTGAAAACATATTTTTAAATTAAAATTTTTTTAGATGAAAATGACGTTTCAATTAAAATATTGTATATTTCACTATTCATCAAAAAATGAAACATTTCAAAAAAATCACAATAATTCACTACTAAGATAATTATGATATTACTATTTAAAAAATAAATTTTATTTTTTCATATATTTTTTAAAACATTAAGGAAATTATGTTTAAATTATTTACGCTAAGCACCACTAAACCGTCTTTTGGTGGAATATAGTTTATCCAAAAACATTTCTTTTCTAAAATTATTTTTTTATTATTTATAATCAATAAATAAACAATAAATTTTTGTAAAATATATATTTTTCTAAAATTTTAAGTCTTATTCATACCTTCGATTCTAATAGATTGTCTATAACAATTATAGTATATTATTGTACTCTAATACCTGGTATTGCATGTTACAAAAACTATTGAAGAAACTGGTTATTATTTGTAACCCTAGACAAACCCGATGTTTCAAATATTATAAGATATATAGTTTATTTAATTTTTTTAAAATATTAAACATATCATAAAATTTTTAGGTATTATATTTTATTATACTCTTAGAGTTGCAAGACATACATGATATCAAATAAAATGTCCTTGTTTTTTAATTTCGAGGTGTTACATAGTCCAAACATTAAAAAAATGGCGTCCTCAAAATTTATAATTGATCTCAATAATTTAGGGTTTGATATTTTGAAATATAGTTTTTGAAAACCCCACATCGTAAAAGGAAAAATATAAGATCCCGTTAATAAGTGGGAAAGGGAAGTACAAAGGTTACATTGAATAACATATAACTATGTTTCCAAGTAGGATAATATTTGTGGAAAGTTATGATATGAACATGGATGAAAAAATAAAATAATTGTAGATAGTAATTTAGGGTTTTGATCACAAAAAACTAATGATCAATGGATTTTTTGAGGTCCACAAATCAATCAGTTTAATAATTGGTAAAAGGTAACTAATATCATAAAAAATGATGGAAATCAGATAGAGAATTTTTAGTATACTTCTTAAAAAGTTTAGATATTATTATATTGTCTAAGTATATAAGTAAATACACATAACTAATATATTTATATTTCATAAGAACAATTTCATCCTTTTTTTGTACTATTAATTTCTAATTCCTTACTAAGAGAACTTATTATCAAAAATATCAATTGAATTATTCTTGAAGAACTAAAATTAATGTTTAACGTATCAGAATATCCATAAAACATGTCATTATATTTGACTCTATCTCTTTTCAAAATCCAATATGTTTGTAAAAAGTTATCCAGTATAATAAATTAATTTCTAATCCTCAAAATTATTTCCAGTATTTCATCATTAATATTTATTATTAAAATTTTTAAACTAAAAACAAGGAAATACTAACCAATATGTCATGTAGTCCAGCGGTAGTCACTGAACCCGTATCATCCATTAGTCATGGGTAAATGTCTCATGGCCTTACTAGATATGATGGTTTGTCACCTAGAATACATTTTTTTTCCTTCAGCTAAAACAATATTAATATAAGTCGTAAAATATTAAAATAAAATATTATGGTCATCCATGAAATAAGATAAATCATTAAATTTCCTTATTAATATGGTTTTATATAATACTATTACAAAGTCTAATAATATTATTTTAATATTATTATAATTTATTTAATGATATTATTAACAATAAAATAAATAAATACCATTAAACTTATTTCGATATAATGTAAATGCATTATTCCCACAATAATTCTTCAACTAAATCATATACATTATATAAAATTTTCCAAAATTTCATTAATATTTTGACATTTAAACCATAAAAATTTTCAAAAGGGGGTTTAAGACTTTGATCATATGACCATCTATAATCAAATAACCATGATGGTGTTCGTAAATCTTATGATAATTAAGACACGTGTTATTCTAAAATTTAACGCAATCCTTATATTTTATATCATTATTATAAACATAATTCCAGTCGTAAATATACATGAAAAGTTTAGATCTTGAGGGTCAATATATAAATACTTCATTTTTTCATTTATATATATGTCCTTCATTAGTCTAGGGTTTATCATAAGAAATTCATTGTTATTATCTATTCAAATCATTACTAATGTGTTGTAATTGAAATATGAATTTATCCTATGAATATACCCTAAGATCGAAATAGGTTCAAAATAGAGAATCATGTCGTATACTAGAAAATGGTTGGGTAAATCCCAACACACCTTTTTTAGGAGTTATTACCCCTACGTTCATTTGTATCATAACCACATATACTTTTCATATCCATATAGGGATGTATTTCATGGTTAAACCACATAATATTGATCTTACCAAAACATTACCATGTTATTATATACATATACAAAAATTATATCTTATATTTATATTCCATAATATATTTTTTTCCCAAAATCTAGTTCTTAAGGATTCTACTAAAATCTATTTAATTCCAACTGTATTTACCCTAACCCCTGTATCTTGGATCCGGTTCCATACATGATTACCCTGACATAAGATACAAGTAATCACATCCCAATAGAGTGATCATTTTTGTATTTGTGGTAAACAAGATACAAAAAGGTGTCTTATATTATAAAATAATACAAAAAACAAGTCACAATTGTTCATGAGAATAACTTTATTCCATCTATTATGTCACTAAATATCAGTTATTATAAAATTCATGGAATCCTATGGAATGGAAACAAAAATAAGGGTGATCTCAAATTCTTAGAAAAGGTTAAGTACAGTTGAATAAATAATTAATCAATGAGTATAATCAATATGGGAATATATAAACTGAACAAACATTCAATGTAGTCAACAAACTAAGAGAGAACTACGTAAAAAATATAGAAAGGTATGTGACTAAAATGATTTTCCATTAAATAAATAAAATTCCTATCATCATAGGATATTGAATAATCAACATGGTAAAGTAAATATCCAAAAGACATTCCATTTAAATAAAAAATTATTAAATTCATCTAGAGATAATGTCATAGTAAAAACCACCTTTATAAATATAAATGAATACTAAATGAATGAAATAATTAATTATTTTCACCATGTTTCCAGATAACATGGTTGAGATACCATCATGACCTTTTAAAATATAGTTTAAAACATAATGGGTAAAAAACTTCTTAACAAGATATAACCAACTGATTCTATAAAACATTAGCCTTTTATAGAGATGTATCATGATCATTTATACATAAACCTTTTACCTATATTGAGTAATTTTCTATTTAGGTTTTACCTTGGGTTGTGTTTGGTGGGAAATTTCCTAAAAACGGAATAAAGAGTGTAGTGAATAGTTGGAACAGGGTTTTCATTTACCGTATGCACTATCCTAGAAAATAAAGCAACCTTGGACCAAGTCGGTTTAAAAAACTAGTGAAAAGTTTGTCCAATTGTGTTCCCTAATATGAGAAATTTTCCACCCCCTAAAATATCTTCAATTTTAAGGCACTCAACTAAGTAAATGTGTGTGCCTCTACCCATCAAATCTTTCATGATATTTAACTTAACTCGAAGATTATATTTTTAATTTCGGGATCCCCCTATTAACCAAATATCCCACAAGTCCCCTAACGTTCATTCATGATTTTTATCCCCTTGGTTGGATAATAGTCCATTTAGACCTCTGTTATTTAGGATTTGATGCATGGATATAAAATTTACAGCCATCCTAGTAAGAGAATCACATCCCATGTGGTTTTGTTTCTCCTTCCATTATTCTCCAATATGTTTAGGGTTGTTCATCCCAATTTTTAGTTGGATCTAGGTCTAGAATTATAGATCTATATTTAGAATTATGGGATCTTGATTTATCAATCATGAATTGGGGGTTTAAATCCAGATCTCAATGTATGTCACTATTCTGTTCAAATGAAATTTTTTTATGATGATTGGTCACCAATGAATTAATGTAAGAGGTATATTATTTAAACACTATATTTATATTTTCAATTACTTGTATGTAATTGTAGAATTGAAGGTTTTTTTTTGTAATTGAGTTTTCTAATTTAATTATTTAATTTTAGAATTTATTAATTAAGGGAATTTGATATTATGGATTATTAATTATTGTATTGATTTACAAAATACTGAATTATAAAATTTGGGAATAATTAATTGTTTAATCAATTATTGGAATATTAAATTTTTGGATTTTGGAATAAATAATTTCTTAATTAATCAATATGATATTAAATTTTGGGACTTTGGAATAATTAATTGTAGAAATAATTATACGAAGATTGAGATTCTAAATTGGATTAATTAATTGTTAAATTAATTTATAGAGTGGCTGTGATTCATTATTTTTTAATTAATTAGTTGAAATAATTTAATTAATTAATATTGGAATTAATTAATGGGATGAATGGGATTAATTAATCATTAAATTAATTAATGGGTTTAATTCGATTAAATAATTTTGAAATTAATTAATAAAATGGATATTATTAATAAATTTTAGAATTAACTATTGTAATGAGTGTGATTATTTAATTATAATATTAATTAATGGGTGTTATTGTGATATGATTTTTAACATTGATTAATATTTATTTATGTTGTATTTTGAAACATGTGATATCAAGATACATGTGATATTTTGATATATATGATATATTTTTTAGTATACATATAAATGTGTGGGCCTCATGCTAATTCTCTAAATACCAATTTACTATTGATTGATAAGTGCAGTTTGGTAAATGGACTCACACTCCAAATACCCATTGGTTTATTTCCCTAATGTTCTAGGACCCAAGGAACTCATGAAGATCATATGGGATATGGATTGGTGCTTCAAGCACCCATGATGTGTGAGATAGATACAAATGCTCCAAATTCTCACAGTGAGCTGGAAATGGAAATCTACACCCAAAATGTTGTTCTTAGACCATGGTTCCAATTATCCATGATAAAAAAACTAAAAGGATAGGACAATGAAATCACATTACATTATAATGAATTGTGAATTAAATGGTTGCAGTCATTCATACTACATCATTGGAGGAAGCATGTATTTTGGTTCGTGATTCCATAGGAAACCAGGGGGTTCATGAGGTTAAACAACAAATAAATGATAATATGAAAACACTTTACATCTAAATTGTATTTATTTATTTATACAACAATATACATTCTGATTTACTGAATTTTCTTAAATTATATTAGTGGTGGAGTATTGAGCTATACTCACACCCTACTTGGGCGGCCAGATCAGTACCCAAATAGACAACATGTTTTCAGGGTAGGATAAGGGAAAATGCATTTTGTTTGGTGTTTTCCTTGTGATGGAGAATGGATGAGGGAATATTTTGTGGGTAGGGACCCTCTTGAGAGTTCATAGTGTCTTTACCTTTGAGATTAACATTGAAAATTAACACATACATCGGTATGACATATCTACTCTTTAGTTTCGATACTTTCATTCAAGTTTTTTCCACCATATCATATTGAATTGGTTTTATTATTTGTTATATCATTTAGATTTACCTATTTTCTCTTTCTATTGTGATACTTTGATAAAAAGGGTATTGTCTCAAGATGTTCAATAATAGACCCACACTTACAGTTAGTAGCCTCTAGAATACATGAACATATGCATGAGGTCATTTGACTGACCAACGTGGGGCACTAGTGTGTTGCACCTGGGTCGGGACATTAGAAGGAAGTATATAAGTAGGTTTTATTTTCTATTTATTTTGTCTAAGTATTTAAAAAATTTATATAGAATAATATAATTATAAGGGGCTTAGAAATGAGATCATGCATGGGTCTTTAAATCCAATGTATGGGGGAATATCTAAGTTCCCAAGATGGGATTACAGTTATTGACATGTGTTATTAAATTTGGATTTTATTTCACCATGGGCGATTAACATGTAGTCTGATGTGAAAATTGTTTCTGATATTTTATGATATTTGAATTGAATCCAGATATGGCATCAAAGTTGATTATTTTTTTACCATTATAGTCACTCAGGATTATTGTGAAATGGATCATTTTTTTCATGCACATGAAAATGAGTTTTGGGTAAGTTGTTAAACATGAGATATTTTTCATTTCATGTGAAATTGAAATGAAAATTATGATTAATATGATTTGGAATGTTTAAAATTGATGATAAATGTGAATAAATTGGTATCTATTTGAGAAACCATAATTTTAAAAATATTTTTACCTTTTTGTAACAATGAACATAATTTTGGGTGATTACGGGTAATAATGGAACCGAGGTTTTGAAATTGTGGTGGTGTTTTGGAAATTAATTATTGTGGAATATTATGTTTTCTATAAATATGTTAATATTGTGAAATGTTTCCTAATGTTTGCATTTTAATTTTGTATTTATGTCTCTATGATGACGCATGCTGAGAGGACGACAAGATGGCCCGACTGGAGATGATCCTCTATTAGTGGAACCTGAGGCACCAATATTTCCAAATGAGGAGGACAGAGTGAATTTCTAAGACAAAATTTCTTGCTTCACGAAGATTATGGAAATGGAATATGGGAGGGTTATGGAAATTATGACTGATGTGAAGAGAGAGTTCAATTTGTAACACCCTCAAACACTCACTATTGAATCTGGACATAAAGAAACTGGTTTCATGATGGAGTCTATCCAGAATATACATGACCACCTAGAGACTTCTTCTAAGAATATATTCAAATTGGTTTCTTATATGTTATGTAGTAATGTGAAATGTTTGTGGGACATCTATAATTGGGAAGGATATCTAGTGATTGGGTAGTGGAAGGACTTCTGATAGATATTATTGGATCACTTATATCCTAAGATGCTCGGGCAGGATAGAGCAGTTCTGTTCCATAATATTTACATAGTGGTGTATGTCAATGTTGTAATATGTTGGAAAGTTTATATATTTTTTCTCATTCTCTCCCATGCTTATGGTGGATGAGGATACGTCAAATAATATTATTCCAAGATAGTCTTAATTGTGAAATTATGTCCTAGTACAATATCTTCAAGATGAAAATGTTTTTAGAAGTAGTGAGTCAGGCTCACTTTTCTAATGGAAACATGAGGAGGCTTACAGTGGAAAAAATTTGGTTTCCCTTGGTCTATTTGGTTGTATATCATCCAATGGTAGGAATCATTACTGCGAAAGAGTTAAATAGAGTAGTGGGTAATAGAGTGGCTAGGGTAAGGATCCGTTATTCAGGTCTTTACCAGAGCGGTTTTCCACTAGTGCAGTAGGATGGGGCACATTGGTGAAAAAATTTACTAAACACTAGTAGAGTTATGATATTTTTGAAGGATGTTAAATCTATAGAAGTTCTATAGGAAGTCACGATATGTAGGTAGTGATGAATGATCTAGATAGTACCAGAGGGCATGATAGGGATATTTTACACCATATCATTCTAGGAACATGAGTTCTACTAGAAGTGGTTTTAGAGGTTCTGGACATAGTGCATCTGGGAAGGGGATCCCATACAAGTAGATTGGTACAACTCAAGGAGCTTAGAATGAATCATAGGTAAAAATGGCATGATATTTTCTTGTGGTGAAACCTATATTTGTGAATAGATAGGTCGTACCATCAAAAGTGAGGGGTATACTTTTTTTAGCTTCTATTTTATCCATTTTTATATTATATACTAGTGCTTCTTATGCCTCTATTTCTTCAAAAATTGTTAATGGTTTGAGACTGGCGGTGGAGTTAGTGAGGTGGGTAATGATGATAGATACACTATTAGGTGTATGGTATAGAGTCATATGATTGTTAAAGGGATGTTCTATTGAATTTTGGGAGTATCACTTTATATGGGATATTTATACCGTTAACATGATAAGATTTCAACTAATTATGGTTATATACTGGCTTGTAGAATACCATGCCCACATATATTGTTATCACTAGAGGGTGACTTTTATGTCTCCTGAGGGTGACAAGTATATTCCCCGTGGAGAGTGTGATATCTAGGAAGCCTAATCAAGGACTATTACTCAGTAACTGGGAGACCTCATAGTCAATGTTTCTAGTCTATTTTTGGACAAGTGTAAAGTGAGATGTTATTCCACTTGTAGGGGTTGGTTTCAAGAGGTGTTTCCTGATGAAATCTTTGGGTTCCCACCTAACTATGATGTAGAATTTAAAACTAATCTTATGTGGGGGGATGATATAGTTTTAATTACACTCTATAGAATGGAACTGATAGAGATTCAAGAGCTCAAGTCAACGTTAGATGAGTTGAAGGATAAGGGTTATATCAATATGATTACATATCTTTGATGCCCTCCAGTATTGTTTGCAAAGAAGGCTGATAGGAATCTACACTTTTGTTTCAAATACCATATTTCAAACATGATTAATGTGAAGAACTTGAATCTTATTCCATGTATCGATGATATATTTTACTATTTGGGAGGATCTTATGTCTATTCTAAGATCAACATGAGATATGGGTATCATTACTTGAGAGTTAAAACATCTGAGATACCTAAGACAGATTTTATAATAAGGTATATCCTTTTTGCATTCATCTTAATGGAAATTGTGTTGAGGAATGCACCAGTAGTATCAATGGAACTGATGAACATAATATTACATCATTACATATATTAATTTGTGGTGGTGTCATTTAATTACATCTTGGTGTACTGCAAGAATCGTGATGATCATCCCCAAGAAGTTGACAAATCCATGAGTACATTGGCAGAGCATCAACTATATGCCATGGTATCTAAATGAAAAATTTTGATGGAAAATTTATACTTCATTTGTCACACCATTTTAATGGAAGGTGTGTTAGTAGACCTAGAGAAGTTACAGGCAATGGGATCTTATGAGTATCCCAAAGTTTTTTATATCTAAATCTTTTAGGGTTTAGCCAAATATTTTCTAAAGCTCATTCTTGAGTTTATCCATTTTTTAGAACCACTTCTGGGCTTGACCAAGAATGGGATAAAGTTTGAATGGTAAAAAGCATGATATAATTTATTTTATGAGTTGAAGAAGCTATTGACATCCACACTAATATTGATCATACATGAGTTGAGTGAGGAGTATATGGTGTATTTTGATTCTTCTAGGATTAAACATGGATCAGTATTGATGTTTTTTGATTGAGTTATGGCATATAGATCTTAGAAATAGAGGCCACAGGAACGGAACTACCCTACACATGACCTCGAGTTGGATGTAGTGGTGTTTTCTTTGATGTGTTGGAGAAATTAGTTTTTGGAAATTAAGTTTAATGTGTATATAGATCACAAGAGGTTAAAGTATATATTTTCCCAGCAAAATTTGAATATATATCAACTGAGACTAGTTGAGTATATGAATTATTTCAACTTTGTGCAGGCATATATGACCATGAAGGGAAATATTGAGGTAGATGGTTTGATTAGGAAAAAAAGTCTCAGAAAGTTCATGAGTTTAGTGCTGAGTAGATTATGATTTCTTTTCTGGCTGAGATGCATGTTGTGGTTTAGAAGATTCTAGAGAACATGAATCTTGTATTAGTTTTATAGGATTCTAAACTCTTGAGGTAGATCAGAGATAGGTCGTATGAGGATACAGAATTATTTTCTTTTAGGGAAATATGGGAATATGGGGATTCACCTTTTCATTGGGGCATAGATGAGGATGATATCATCTATGTCAGAAATCAGTTTGGTGTGTCTATGAGCATGAAGAAGGAGTTGATATGATAAATTCTTACATCAAAGTGGGTGGTAAATCCATGTTTGAAAAAAATTTAGTATGACCTACGATGAATGTATTATTTTACAAACATGAAAAAGTAGGTAACATGGTTCATGACCCGATGGTACATCTCTGAGTAGGTGACAACTAAGCATCAATGACATGGTGGTTTACTATTCTCATTGTCCATTACATAATTGAAGTGGGATAACATGATTATGTATTTTGTACTGGGTATTTCAAGGATTCCCTGGATGAATGATTCTATTTGGGTTATTGTGGAAATATTGACCGTGATAGTGAATTTCATGACTATACATGATACATTCTACGTAGAGGAGGAAGGATATTTGTATGTTTGGGAAATACTCCATCTACACGAGGTGTTGTAGACTATTAATTCATACCAAGATTCATGGATTACATTATGCTTCTAGTAGGTGGTATAGAAGGTGCTTAGTATAAAGGTTTTATTGGGTACGATTTTTTATCCATAGACAGATGGGAAGCACAAGTGTACTATATATGTTCTTGAGGATATGATCTGAGTGTGTGTTCTAGACTTTGGTGGTTCTTTGGAGAAGCACCCAACATTAGTTGAGTTTTCCAATAAAACTATTATCAGGAAACTATATATATTGAACCATAAGAGGAAATTTATAGTAGCCCAGGAAGATCAACTCAATGATGTATGTAAGTAGGTGAGTCATAGATGTTGGGACCAATTATTTTTAAGGATACATCATAACATGTTCACATTATTCAGAAATATATGCCTATAGTTCAAATGAGATAGAACACTTATGAGGATAGACATTGTTGAAAACTATAGTTTACATAGGGTGGACATGTATTCCATTAGGTATCACATATTTTAGATCACCATTGGATATGTAGACAGTGCAAGTTGGTTCTAAGGTTCATTCGACCGTTTGAGGATCTAGAAATAATCAGTCCAATGGAATACCGATTGAATCTTCCACATAGATATACTACTATGCATGATGTATTCCATGAATCACAACCTCAGTTGTGTCACAATAAACATTCTCATGTGATCGATGTAGCTGATGCTGAGTGAGAAATGGATGTGTATTTTTAGGAGCATTTAATATGTGTGCTTGATCATAGTGAGAAATTGATTTGAAGAAAGAACATGTTGATAGTTTTTGTATTATGGAAGCATGGCCATGATCATAAGGAATCATGGGAGAGAGAACCATATATGATGGCTCATTGAACAAGTATTTTTGACTCACAATCTTAGGGGTTCATGGGAGTATAGCTTGAGGATGAAATGTTATAAGGTGGGGAGATTGCAAAACCCTAACCTTTTTTGAAGATGTCTCAGGACCATTTACGTAACACCCCGAGATTTTATGAGATATATTATTATTAATTTCTTTTATGTGTTCTATTGTACGCTACACCAAGATTATATTTTACTATACACAACACCGTATTAGCTTGCAGTATACGCAACACTATTCTTAGCTCATGTTACACACAATTTCAAGTTCGTTTAGTGGAAATTATTCTATGCAACATTAAGTATATATTTTTTATAATGTCTAAATGAAATATGTTTTGATTATGTTATATCTAACACCAAACAGATATTTCAGTACACACAACCCTGACTTGGGTTATATTACATGCAATCAATACCTCCCTCGATACAGTGTGTAGTACGCAATACCGAGTTTCACTAAAAGATATATTATTATAATATTATTATGAACTAGCCATTATGAATAGTAATACCCACTATTTGAAATTTTATAAATTTTATCTTTCAAAAAGGACTTCATTTTTGGATTCTATATATCAAAATTATCCTAGGGTGAATTTTTTGAATTTTTCTGAAAACATTCAATTTATGATGAATATTGAAAACACAGGTTTACTATTTAAAAACTAACTTTTATTTAAATAATTATTTATTTTAATTAAATTTATTTTTGGTCAAATTTGATATATAATACCTATATATGTTCAATATAATTCATTGGTGTCATTTTATAATAATTTTAGATATATAAAAAGTTTATTGAACTTTTCACCGCCTTTTACCCACATCTTGGGAAAATTTCAAAATTTATATAAAACATAATTTTACCGCTTATATGAGTGGAATTTTGAAAATCCTAGAGACATGGTTAATATTAAGGAGTAAAATTTTGTTCAATAAGATAAAAATAATTATTGGTGAAAAGTAACTTTTTACTTTTATTTACCATAGTTAAAAGTAAATTGGGTAATTAAGGGTAAAAATGATATTATTATTACCCTAAATAATGTCCTAATTCTATTGGATAAGTGTAATTCGACCAAAAACAACCTTATGAATATAATATTATCATTTTGGTCCACATGGAATAGATTAGGACATTTATTATTATTTAATTCAAAGACGAGTTAAAAGATTTAAAATCAAAGTTTAATAACTAAAACATTTTTAATATAGGGTTATGCATAAGATAAATTCAACTAAAAATTTTCATTAGAAAGATAAAACGATTTCCTACATAATGGTATTTTATTTTTAATTTTTTAACAATAAATATTTTCATTTATTTATGACACAATTATGATGAAGTAATTACCTTATTAATGAAATATTAACATAATTTATGTCATAAATACCCAAATAAATGTAATTTGAGGATTTTTATGAATTCAATTGATTTCATAGGTTAATATGATATGTTAATATTGATTAAATTAACATATTTTCTAAATAATCATGCTCTTATGATTTTAACAAAAATAAATTACCAAATAGTGTCAAATTTGACATAAAATAGTTTTTAAAACAAATATTATATTATTAATTGATATTCTATTCATAAAGATCTATGGTTTGGCCAAACGACATATATAAGGTTATTTATGTTAATAATGAACAACTTAGGGTTCGTTTGGATTTTTATAGTATGTTTATTAACCAAATAGTTTAAGAAAACAAGAAGACACGGTAAAAGTTAAATTATTTAACTTCGAGTTAATTCTAAATGATTAGGTTAAAATAGTAACATATACTTCTCTAAAAACTATTGGTTGAGAGGATTTAGACCCATCCCAACTTTATCTTCTAAATAAGTCACTTTGGAACCATTATAAACCGAATATGACTTTATTATAAAGTAATATTTTATGTTTTTCCTAAGGTGCCCCTCTCCTCCCTTATAAAAGGGCACCACCTCCCTCTCCTCTTCACACAATTTTGAGCCTTCAAGATCAGCCAACCCCTACACATTTACCTTATAAACATCTCCAGAAACATTATAGAGTTTATGGTCTCCTAAAAATACCATCTCTAGTTCCATAAGAGGAAGCTTAAAAGAGGTGCGTCGAAGAAGAGGAAGTTCAGATACACACGAAGCATATCAGACCTATGGTAAGGGATATCTTTTCCAATCTCGTTTTTACCTGAGATTGTTTATTTGTAAGTATTTACTGCGGTTATTGTTATCATCCATGAACATGTTTTATAAAAATGATTCCATGCATTTTTTAATGTACTTTTTACCCTTTTTTGAATTTTACCACATGTTTTGAAAGGAATCTTACTTTTGTTTACCACACGAGGAACTTTTTTACTTTTTAGACAACAGTACAAGGAAAATGTTTTCTTAAATTATATAGAATGAATTTTTTTTATGGTTTCATAATGAATTATTTAAATTAATCTTCCTATACAAAATATCATGATTATTTTCAATAAAATCGTTTTCTATTAAAATTGAATTTCATTTTGTGAAAAGAAAATTATTTTGAAGAAAAAAGGATATTATCTACAAGAGTTCATTTAGAGTGTCTTTTCAAATCTATTTTCCATCAAAGATGTCATTATTTTGTATGATTATGTTTCAGGTATCAGGTCTCTAATATTTACTTGGTTTGATTATTCTTATGATGAAATGATATCCATTATGATGGGATGATGTTTATGAAACCCATTTAATTATTTGGTTTATAATGAATGATTTATGTTTATTTTCTACCACAAGTAATAATGATTTCAATATGAGATGGGTAGGACCTATATCCCCCTATATTGCATTGGGTAAATATTTATATCTCATGAGACAGATATGGATGGAATGGTATGTTAATTCGATTCAGTGATACAAGACTAGAAAGCGGAGTGAACTCGATTCAAAAAGGGACTTTGTCCACTAAGATGGTCTTGGCATAAATGCCTTAGCTACTATGGAAATCATATCATGTGTTTAATGGGTTTCCACAATTACTTGTTATATTACCATGCTATTTTATCATGATTGATGTTCCTTTATGATATATGCGTGACGTACTTCCAAGATTTATGTATTTGCTCAAAATTTTGATATTTAGATTTTATGTTCATGTTTTTTGCATTCAAACGTTTATGGATTGTTTTATGCTCTCTATGTTTACCCTTACTGAGCATCTAAGCTCACCCTTTTTTTGTTTACTTTTCAACAGGATATAAAAAATGGTTTTAGGTAAGAAAACAAAAGGGGATTATCTTAATAGGAGATTTTGAAGATCATTCACCACGATTAGAAGATTATTTTTCCGAGTTTCCAAATACACTAAAATATTACAGTCAATGTGTGTTTGTTTTCGTTATGTATTAAATATTCTGAAAATGTAATTCAATTTCCATGTACGTGATGATTGGTTCTCTAAAGATGGTATTAGAGGGAAGGTTTAGTTAACCTTTGGAATCTTGGATGTGGAAACTTTAGTGAGATCGCTGGAGATTCTTCTAAGGTATGTCTAGGGATATCCCTAAGGTTAATATATGTATAGGTTATAGTTCTAGAATTATGGTAACAATAATAGAATTAAACCTAAGATGTTAGATATTGAAGTTAATCCCCCTTGATTATGATTTTTTCCTCTCACACTTTTCTTTTTGGGTTCTAGAAAATGGCTGGAAATAGGAAGATTCACGAGAATGGAGGATATGATGGACAGTGGAATGATATTCTTCATGAGAAACCAAATGAAATAGGATTTGGAAGTCCAAATATTGCTATTATTACTAATCAGCAATCACATGATATGATCAATAATATCATATTTGGTAAGTATTCCAACTCACCTTATATGAGAAAGATGGAGTTTCATGATGATCATAGAGGAAAGAAAATTCAATTTACCTAATGTAAATCATGTGGGAAGAGGCATCATGGAGAAAGTTTTAAAGGAACATGAAGATGAATTGGGTGTGGAAAAGAAAGAAACAAATCCAACAATTATAATGTAAAAGGTTTAGTTTATACCATGGACAAGGATAATGGTATTACTAAGATAGAAAAATGGTTAAATGTTTTAAATGTGGAATGTATGGCCATTATGCAAACCAATTCCCAAATGGAAAATCTCATGAAGAGAATAAGAATGGTCATATGGGTAGTATTTACGTGGATGATGATGAAGAGTGTAAAAAGGATAAATGAGATGAAAGAAATGATGAATCTCAGTTAGTGGTTTAAGAAGGTAGTGGAATGATTGTATGTATGGTATTATGGAATAAAGAAAAATCTAAGGGTTGTTACACTGTTGTATTTCCTTAAGTTACTGAAAGTATATAATGAATTGTATCGGTAACCATTAAAGGTTATTCAAATATATTTGGAAGGTAGATGATATGTGCATAATGAATGGATAAGAAGAAAATAATATGTTTGATATTATTCATGAGCTCATGATTGAGATAAGGACAAATTGATATCATGGTTTGAGTATATAGAAATTTTGGGATTTAGGTATGTGAAAATAGTTAACATTTGATAGAATTCATGTTTTCATTAAGGTTCTATGGGAATACATTTTTCATAAGAATACATGATTATGGTAATCACATGTTTGAGATGTGACCAACAAGATATATCTTGTGATATATGAGGGATAAATGATAGAATTCATGTGTTTGTTATATGACCCTTTTAGTAATCGTTATCTTTATACTATAAGTCTGGAAAGAAGTATTTTGGATAAGTCTTAAGGGTGGAATGGATTAAGTTGAACATCATATAGTATTTTTTAAGGCTAGACCATTTTTTTGATTTTATTTCTGGAATGTTATAATAGTATAGTTTAAGAAAAGGGATAACCTGCAGGACAAAAGACAAACTGTCACGTCAGACAAGGTTGAGGGAATCAAACCCACAAATGAAGTGAGACATTCCTTTATCACCTAACACTCGCCTACAGGAAGTCCCTGGTTAGTATAAACTAGTTCTATTTTATTAAGTGGTATGATAGATGAAGTATAAGTCCATTTTAGGAACCATATACGATTAGACTCACTATAAATAGACTTATGTATATAACTTTTGCTATCCTTATGTTTGAGATGGATAGAATGACATATCATTCTATTGCATGATCTACTAATACTTCATGGAAACAAATCCAACTTCATTTCTTTAATAGATGATGAGGAAATTGTTCAAGGCACAAACAACAGTAAGATTGTACCAAAATCAAGTAATTATTTATTTTAATTGAAAAATTCATCAACATCAGTGAAATGATCTTGAAAACCAAAAATGTTGTCCTAATGCCCTCATATCTGATGAATCAGATGTTACCTTAGAATATAAAAAATTTATGGATCTATGATTGATGGGTTTTTCGTAGCCGTGTTCTCTACCACTCTTCATCCAAACATAATGGTTAGATTTCTCTTCCATATCCATATTTCACCTAAGTTCTCTTATGTGGAAACACCGTGATGAATTAATTTGGGTAACCATTATGTTTCATACATCACTTTTTTAAATTATGTTTTAGTATTCATTTTTATGATGTGGGTTTCTATGAATGAAACATTCCAGTAGTAAACAATTTATAACACCGACGAATTTTGAGGGAGAAACTAATTTTAATGGGGGTAGAATGTAACACCCTGAAGTTTTATGAGATATATATTTTTTAATTTCTTTGTTGTCTCCTATTGTACACAACACCATGATTTTCTTGTACTATATACAACATCATATTAGCTGGCAGTATACGTAAAACTATTCTTGGCTCATGTTACACACAATTTCAAGTTCATTTTGTGGAAATTATTCTACGCAACATTAATTATAGATTTTATTTAATGTTTAAATGAAATAATTTTTGATTATGTTATACAAAACACCAAATAGTGATTTCAATACACGCAGCCCTAACTTGGATTGCATTCCACGCAATCAAGACCTTCCTCGATAGCGTGTGTAGTACGCAATACCAAGTTTCACTAAACGAGATATTTCTATAATATTATTATGAACTAGTCACTATGAATAATAATACCCACTTTTTCAAATTTTATTAATTTTATCTTTAAAATTGGCCTTAATTTTTGGATTCGGAATATCGAAATTATCCTAGTGTGAATTTTTGGTATTTTTCTGAAAACATTCAATTTTTGATGAATAGTGAAAACACAGGGTTACTATTTAAAAACAGACTTTTTAGTAAAATAATTATTTATTTTATTTAAATTTGTTTTAGGTCAAAATTGATACATAATACCTATATAAGTTTAATGTAATTCATTGGATTCATTTTATAATAATTATAGATCTGTAAAAATTTATTGAACTTTTCAACGTCTTTTACCCACCACCTTGGAGAATTTGTAAATTTACATAAAACGTAGTTTTAACACTTCTGTGAGTAGAACTTCAAAAATATGAGAGACAAAGTTAATATAAATGAGTAAAATTTGGTTCAATAAGATAAAAATAATTTTTGGTGAATAGTAACTTTTTACATTTATTTACCATGGTAAAAAGTAAATAGGGTAATTAAGGGTAAAAATGATATTATTATTACCCTAAAACATATCCTAAAATTCTTGGATTACTGTAATTCAACCAAAAACAACCTTAGAAATATAATATTATAATTTAGGTCCACTTGGAATAGATTAGGACATTTATTATTATTTAATTTAGAGAAGAGTTAAAAGAGTTAAAATAAAACTTTAATAACTAAAACATTTTTAATATAGGGTTTTACAAAAGATAAATTATACTATAAATATTAATTAGAAATATAAAATAATTTCCTACATAATGGTATTTTATTTTAATTTTTAGACATTAAATAATTTAATTTATTTATGACATAAGGATGATGCAGTAATTACCTTATTAATGAAATAATGACATAATTGATGTTATAAAAACTCAAATAAATGTAATTTGATAATTTTTATTAATTAAACTAATTTTAAAGGTTAATATTATATGTTATTGTTGATTCAGTTATATTTTTTAGAAATAATCATGCTGTTATGATTTTCAGAAAAATCAATTTCCAAACAGTGTCAAAATTGACATAAAATAGTTTTTTAAAAAAATATTATATTATAAATTGATATTATATTACTAAAAATATATTTTTCGGCCAAACGAAATATATAATGATATATATATATTAATAATGAACCACTGGGGGTTCATTTGGCTTGTTAGAGTATGTTTATTAACCATATAGTGTAAGAAAACAAGAAGACAAGGCAAAAGTTAAATTATTTAACTTAGAGTTAAATCTAAATGATAATGATAAACTAATTATATAAACTTGTATAAAACATATTGGTTGAGAGTATTTCAAGTCATCCCTACTTTATATTTGAAATAAGTCAATCTGGAGCCATTATAAACTGAATATGACTTTATTATAATGTAATATTTTATGTTTTTTCCAAGGTGCCCCTCTCCTCCCATATAAAAGGGGAACACATCCCTTTCCTCTTCACACAATTTTGAGCCTTCAAGATCAGATAACCCCTACCCATTTCCCTTCTCAACATCCCTAGAAACATTATAGAGATTCTGGTCTCCTTAAAAGAACAACTCTTGTGCCTTAATAGAAAGCATAAAAGAGGTGTGTCGAAGAAGTGGAGGTTCAGATACGTACGAAGCATATCAGACCTAAGGTAAAGGATAACTTTTCTGATCTCGTTTTTATCGAAGATTGATTATTCGTAAGTATTTACATGTGTTATTATTATCATCCATTCCCATGTTTTATAAATGTTTTTCATGAATGTTTAAAGTCCTTTTACCCATTTTTGAATTTTTCCACATGTTATTAAAGGAATCATACTTTTGTTTACCGCACAAGGAACTTTTTGACTTTTCTGAAAAAAGTATGAGGAGAATGTTTTTTATCTTATACAGCATGAACGGATTTTTACGGTTTCCTAAAGACATACTTAAATGATTCTTTACTCTAAAAAATTTCATTATTATTTTCAAAAAAATCCTTTCCTTTTAAAATTGAATGTCATTTTGTGAAAAGAAAATGATTTTGAATAAGAAAGGATATTTTCCTTACGAATTCATTTCAAGTGTTTTGTCAAATATATTTTCCAAAAAATATGAAATTATTGAGTATGATTATGTTTCAAGTATCATGTATCTATTATTTACATGGTTATATTCTACTTATGATGAAATGATATACATTATGATGTGATGATGTCTATAAAACCCATTTCATTATTTGGGTTATGATGAATGATTTATGTTTATTGTGTGGCACAATTAATAATGATTTCAATAAGATATGGGTGGAACCTATATCTACCTCAAATTAATTGGGTAAATATTTATATCTTTGAGATAGATATGGATAGAATGGAAGTTAATCTGATTCAGTGATACTTGACTGGAACGAAGAGTGAACTTGATTCCAAAAGGGACTTTGTCCACTAAGATGCTCTTGGTAGAAATGCCATGGCTACCATAGAAATCATATAATATGCTTAATGGTTTTCCACAATTACATGTTTTATTCCCATCTTATTTTAACATTATTGATGTTACATTATGATATATGCCTTACGTACTTCCAAGATTTATGTTTTTGCTCAAGATTTTGATGTTTAGATTTTATGTTCACGTTTTTGCATTCAAATGTTTATGGATTGTTTTATGTTCTCTATGTATACCCTTATTGAGCATTTGAGCTCACGCTTTTTATGTTTTCTTTTCCGCAGCATATAAAGAAAGGTTTTATGTAAGAAAAAAAGGGGATGATTTTTATGGGAGATGTTGAAGATGTTTCACCATGATTAAAAGATTATTTTTCCGAGTTTCCAGGACAGTAAAATTTTACGGTCCTTGTGTGTTTGTTTTTGTTATGTATTAATTATTCTGAAAAAGTAATGTATTGTCCATTTACATCAAGATTGGGTCTCTACAATTTACCAGTACACTTTTTTCTTCTTTTGAGTACTTTTTGTTTGAGTTTTCCTTATAGTTTGTTTGGGATAAAATTTTTGCAAATTGGAATAGAGAGAAAAGTGCATAGTTTGCACAGAAGTTTCCCTAACCACGGACCCTAGCCCAAAAAACCATGAAACCCTATGCTTATATATTTTTTACATATTTTTCCTAGTTTTTCAAACCTTGAACCCCCTAGATGAGGTGAACAGTTATTGTTCATGGATTGGGTAACCATGCACATATGCTAATTAAACCATATGTAATATTTTAGTTAAATTAAAAATAATATTTTTAGTTTCATAAAACCCCATATTAACCCAGAATTGACTGCCACTCAACCCCAAACGTTCGTTCATGAGTTTGAACCCTCTTAACCAGATTTGAAGCCACTATGACCTCTTCTCTTCACAATCTGAATCTAGGATTGAGGATCTTAACCCATCTTGGTAAGAGGATATCATCCCTTGTGGTTTCATTTTTCAATATGTTATTATACCATAAGTTATTAGGCTATTAATCCTTGTTTTTTTCATATCTAGATCGAGGATTATAGATCTTGATGAAGAATTTTTGGATCTTTATTGCTCAATCATGAATTGGGGTTCTAGATCAAGATGTCATTTTACGTTGTAATTTTGTTCAAATTGGGGATTTCCATTAGACAATCGCTCATCAATAAATTAAGGTAGGTGGTTTATTATTCAAATCCCTTAGTACTGATTTCAATTATGTCTTTGTAATGATAGAATTTCTTCTATTTATTATAGATTGTGTTTTATAATTGAATTAATTATTTTGGTAAATTAATTACTTCAGGGATTCTGAAATTGGGGATAATTAATTGTTGAATTGTTTACCAAAATATTGAATTGTGGGATTTGGGAAAAATTAATTATTGAATTTGTTAATGAAATATTAAATTGTGGGATTTGGGAATAATTAATTTTTGAATTAATTATTAGAATATTATATTATGGTATTTTTTAATTATTAATTGTTGAATTAATTATTCAAATATTGAGATTGTGAATTAGATTAATTTATTTTCAAATTAATTAATGAATTTTATATGATTAATTAATTGTTGAATTAATTATTTCAAAGGACGTGTTTAATTAAATATTAAATTAATTAACTAGATGAATGTGATTAATTAATTGTCATTATAATTATTTAGTTATTAAATTAATTAATAGAATAAATGCGACTTATTAAAATTTTGATTAATTAATGAAATGAGTTTGATTAATTAATTGTCAGATTAATTATTGGGAATTTTGTGTTATGGGGTTTAATTTTAAGTAATCATTATTGATGTAATATTTAGAATCATGTGATATTGTGGTACATGTGATATTATGATATAAAAGATATATCTTTTTAATATATATAGACATGTGTGGGACATGGAATGACACTCCAAATACCCATTTACTATTGATTGATATAAAAGGTGTGAGACACATACTGACACTCTAAATATACATGGGGTCCTTTCCATGATGATATCAGACCTAAGACATTCATTGAAATTCGAAAGGACATGGACTGATGCTCCGAATTCCCATGAGGTGTGATATAGCGAATGATGCTCTAAATAGTTATAGGGCTCTAGACATGAAAATCTACACCAGAATGTAGTCATTGGAATATGGTTCTAATTACCCGTGGTAATGAACTGAAATGGATAGATAATGATATCTCATTGCATTATAGTGAATAGTGAATTAAATTTGTGAACTGGTTCAGACTCCACTCTAGACCAAAGAAGGTGTTGTGATTTGGGGGTCCTCAGGAACACACTAGTTAATGGTATTAAATAAAATATAGATGATAATTTGATAACTATTTAATTATTAAATATATTTATTTTTTTATAAAACTAAATACTCTTTTTTTAATGGATTTGTTTTAGAAACCATTTTTGGTGGACATCTATGTTCTACGAATTCCCTACTCAGGATTCTTAATCGGTACTCAAATGGACACCATGCTTGTTGGACATGATAAGGGAAAAGGCCCTGTGGGATGTGGATAATTTGGGATTGTTCATGGAAGAGGGAATAAGAAGTGTTTCTAGTCCCAATTGGGAGTTGTTAGTATCCTTACCTTTGAGTTTCATTTTGACACACAACTCATACTCTATCATGGCATATACACTATTCAATTTTGAAATTGTGTTTCTAGATTTGGTCACATTATTTTATTCGTTTGATTTCATTATTTTTATATCATTTGGTTTTTATTATTTTTTCCATATTTTTGATACTTTAATAAATAGGGTATTGTATCCTCATGACTGATAGTGGACACTCATTGCTATTTGGTAGCATATGGCATACATGGAGGCCTTCCGAAGGTCATGCGACTAACTAGCTCAGGGAACCAATGTGTGGACCCTATATTGTGATGTTATAGAATCATATGAAAATACTACCAAATCATCGAGTGGATATCAATATTCAGTTCCCACCCTTGTCATACTCATTAGAAAAATTCCTCATATATCAAATAATAGATTTAATTCATAAATATTGTGCTTTTCAAATATCAACATGGATTAAATAATATGGAATTATAAATATTTACCCAGATATCAAATAACATTAAATTTAGTACAATATATATAAGAATTATTTTTTATTCAATAAATAAACATATACATTATGAGTTATAGGGATATTTAAGGGAAATTTAATGACTAATGATCATATGATAGTAAACATTTTAGTGGAAGGTTATTGAATAAAAAAATGAATCAAGGAAGTGAAGGACAATTGTTTCCTTAGTCAAAGTGTTCATAAACCATCCAGCAGGTGAATAATTAATGTATCAATAAAAATTTTCCAAACTATAGAATATATAAAATAATGATTCTTTTATTTTTGAATATAAATTGTATAAAAATATCCTTAAAATGTTTATTGGGAAAATAACAATTTCTTTTCTTTAAAATTAAATTTATTTGTAAAAAACCATATTTTTTTTCTATTAAATATCTTCACAAAATTTCAAAATAATCAACAAATAAATTATGTTCATATTAGCAGGTAATTCTGTACATGCTGTAAAGAACATTATTTTGTAATAGTAGGAAGGTTTAAAAAGTTCCTTTTATAAAAAGGGATAAGAATACTCTTTTTAAAAAAATTTAATTGAAAAACTGGAAAATTTTATTTATAAATACATTTTTAAAGGATAATGAAAACATTTTTGAAAACATTTTATAAAAACATTTTTTTTGTAGAAATTTTTTTTCTAACTAAAGAGAAATATGAAGTCAAAAATTTTAAAGTCATATTCTCAATAATTTTATGTTCCAAATAGGTGTAAAATAGTACAATATCCTTATCAATATCATTTATGACAATAATTGAATAAAATTTATTTTCATATCATAAAATGGTAACAATTTTTTTAATAAAAATTCATGATTAAACTGCCATTATTAAAATGATATTGTGAAACAAAACCATAAAAAATCATAACATTGAAGTTAGAATAAATTAATTGATTATGTGTATAAGTTTTAAGTTAGCATAAAAAATTAAAAAAAATTATAGATATTAAAATTTGTTATAAAAAAATCCCAAAATATCAATTACAATAAAGTACCAATATAACCCTATGAAAATAAATTGAGTGATGATATTTATTTACCACTCGGTAACATTATGTGAAAATACCATTAGATGAAGTAATAAAAATTAAAACTTATTATACCATGAATAATGATATATTCATGATATTTATTTTTAAGGATATATGTGAATACACCATTAAAAATAAATTAGTTTTACAATAATACAATATACCTCAATGAAATGAAACTAAGAATAAAACTGTTGGCTTAATTTTACATTTAGATTCACATTATTTAACCTTTATAAAGTGTTTTTGAATAAATTATTAAATTATTAAATAACTATATTAATATATATGATATATATATGATCCTTTTATAATATCTTATCACTCACCTATTAATGATCTTTAATTATTTTCATTGTCACAAGTGACAATGGCCTTATTTTCTCATGTCTGTTTCATCAAGAATAATCTGGTTCTTAAAAATATTATATATTACCATTATCTCTAGAATAATAATAATGACATAAATATCATATTTTTATATCAATATTACTTTAACAAAAAATCATTTATGATTATTACGAAAAACGAAGTATGTTATGATCATAGAGACGGTATGTTGTACAATAGCATGACTAACATTTCCATTTTTCACTGATAATTAAGAAAAAGAGTTATGTAATATATTAACATTAAATAATTATAATTATATAATATATAACATATTTTATTCTTATATATTATGTAAATGTTATTTGTGGATGAAAGTAGTGTCACATTTCTTTGTGAAGGTGGTAGTCCACACGTACAAGAGTGATATTATCAACCTTACATGAGTGAAATATAAAGAGAGAAAATGATGGATATTATATTTCAGGAATGATAAATTTCCCATTAATATAGTAATTATTTCATTTATATCACATATAATCGTTAAAATTATCTTCATCACCTTCCATGTGATGTATTAGTGAAAGACGAATCACATCACTTTGTGAGGAAGTAGTCCACTATATGCAAGAGCGATGTTATTGTGTCACTTATGTAAGGTAAGGTAAAAGGTATGTGTAATATTTTTAATATATAGGTATAAATATTATATAAATATTATATATATAATTAATATCCATCATCATAACAATCCTTGATGGGCGTATAAAGAAAAAATGAATGGGATTGGTTTATGAGGTAGTACTCCGCTATACACATGAATATTGATTTCATAACCCATTTTATGGATGTGTTCATGCTTTTTGGCCTTAATATTAACATTAAATAATATAAAAATATTTGAGATACTGATTTTATTATATAATTATGGTTTTAAATGAATTTAAGTAGGTGTACAGGGAACAAAAATGATGATTCTGGTGGAATAACATTACCTCTTCTAGGGTATCCTCCAATAATTTCCCCTAAATACTTACTAGGATGGATTTATTCAAAATATAAGTCTTATATTTTGATTCAAGATATTTTATTATGTTATTTGATTAGGAATTATAAAAACACATGTTTTTTGAAGGTGTGAAGTGAAGAAGAGAGTGGGTGGCATTTTATAAGTGGGGTGAGTGGCATACCTATTATCTTTTGAAAGAGTGAATTCCACTCATGATTTTTTTCATTTAAATTTGAACCAATAACTATAATTCTCAATTTTATAAGTTATAATGTCTAAATATTTCCAAAAATTGGTTTTTGATATGTTTTGATTCATTCTTACATCGTATATTCAAAGGTAATCCTGTAAGTATACTCATTTTTACATTAATCACTGTAATCAATTTTATCATTTTCACTAATAATTATGGTACCAAATAAATTTAAAAACATTATATAATATAAATTTTTCTAAATCCAAATTTTTATTTCTTTTCAAATTCAATTTATATATGTTGTATAATTTAATTTATAATTAGTCCCACATACGTAAATAGAAATAAAGTTTTATAGTGAAAATTTTATCATTTTTACAATGTTTTCATATATAAATTTTATATGTATATAACTAAGATAACCGAAATTGGATAAATATATGTATAATTAAACTTATTTGTTAGTAAATTCTATTAAAACTATAATTTAAATTATAATTTACTTATATGTGATGGGGATTTTCAAATAAAAAATATCAATTTTCAGTATTCATAAAAAACGAATCATCTATAAAAAATCAAAACAATTGACTCTAAGATAATTTTCGTTTAATGATTTAATAAATGAAGTGTATTTATACATATATATTTTCTAATATTATTAAAAATTAATTTTATGTTATGTGTTCCGTGTTCGACTAAACCATCTTTAGTTAGAATATAATTTTTCTAAAAATTTTTCTTTTTTAAATGATGATGATTATTATTTAAAATGAATTTATAAACAATAATTTTTTTAAAATATATATTTACGTAATTTCTTAAATCCATTTCATACCCACCATTAAAAAACATAATTTTTAATTGTGATGGTATATTGTTGTTTAGTAATACTCGATCTTGTGTATAATGTAAGCAAATTAAGAAACTCATTGTTATATGTAACACAAGGTAAGCCTATTGTTGAATTCATTCAATGTTGTATAATATATTTAAAATATTTAATATATTAAATATATGATAAATTATTAGGGTCTTATATTCTCTTTATTGATTGGTGTTGCATGTTATACCCGCTATCAAATACAATATCCTCATTTTAGAGTTTTGTAGGGTTACAAATATTATGGTCTTGGGAGTGAACCTTGAATTGTAAAATAACCTAGGGTGTGAACATATTCCACAATGATAGTTATAGAAATAGGACATGAATACTATGTAAATTGTTTTCTATGATAATTTGTATTCCAGAATTATATAACTAATTGATATTTTATGCTCTCATAGATCATCCTCTATAATTTTCTTAACATTAATGTCTTACAAACTACAAATGTTTATGCATCAACACAATATTATGATATTAGATACATAGATTATGGTTTTAAAATGATATTATCATGTTTTCATACACTTATTCTCTTCTTATGCTAATTTATCACAATTGTTTTACTATTCCTTTGTATTTGAGCCCACCATTTATTTTTTTTATTTCCCCAAGTAATGATGAAAGGTATTATGTATGATATGTATAAGAAGGGTAATATTTATGAATAATATAGAGGGAGTTTATGTAGTTTAACAATAGACATGTTTTTTATGTTTCCATGTTTTAAAATCCACTATACCTTTATG
This sequence comes from Viscum album, assembly GCA_963277665.1. Taxonomy (NCBI): domain Eukaryota; kingdom Viridiplantae; phylum Streptophyta; class Magnoliopsida; order Santalales; family Viscaceae; genus Viscum; species Viscum album. The sequence continues at coordinate 1,282,612,983 of OY728136.1, read as the reverse complement.
ATCATCATGAATGTGTTTGTTTAATGTAATGAATATTTATCTCAAAGATATAATATCTATATATGAGATGACTGGGTCGCTATAATCGATACCGGAGGAAAGCATTAGTTAGTGTTTTGAATATAGTATGAGAAGAAAATTTAGCGAGATTCCTATGGCTTTTTCTATTGTTATATATAGGGATATTTCTAAGGATAGGTCAATGTAGGAGTCAAATTATTGGAACATGCCATCTAATTTTGGTAAAAGATATTGAAATTTATTTCAAAGCAATTAAATCCATGTCATTATATTATATTTGGATTTTGATCTAGAACATAGGTACCTAGGGGTAATATCTCTAAAAAGGTTGCATTGAGATGGAATCGATTTTCATCCAGTACCCATCAATGGGCCTTAATGCCCATCTGGTATAACACTCCAAGTTGATGTTCTATTGAAATTAAAATATTATTTATAAGCAATCATAATGGATTCAAATAGATTATGAATATTAATGAACTAGGATTAAATAATGATTTCATATATTGAAAATATTCTTGCATGATTTAGAAAACCTATAAGTGGTTTTTCATGATTATGTTAATCCTCACTAAGAATATTATTAATCAGACTATGATGTTTTTTATTCGTTAAAAGTGGGAACTAGAAGAAATGAGATTAATGTTGATTGTTATAGAAAATTTAAACCAAATGGAATGATGAAAGGAGTGAATGAAATTAAAATTATGTATAATTAGTTATCATGATATATGATTAACAAAAAATACACCTTAACTGACTCTCAGAATCACCATATAAGAGAAGGATATAGGTATTTGATAGTTAAGATTGTGGAGAACATAAAAGATAAATGATTTAGTTTTCTACACATCATGAATAAGGGAAGACGATCAAAAGGGAATGCCTCTAAAAAATGAGAAGATTTTTTGAGTGTGGAAAATGAAACAATGCCAGTAATATTAGAGGTAAAAATGAAATTTTAAGTTAATATAATGTATGAGAATAATGGCCATCATAAGATTTCCTTTACAGTTGACAGTTTCGAATGTGGAATGTATATGATTATGAAAATTGATATCTTGAAGGGAATAATAATAAGGAAAGTCATCAAGGTTGTATGACTAATGATTATATTAGGATGAAGAAGTTACTACAAATAAAATATTAAATACAATAATAGTTATAGAAAAATATGGAAAATCATAGTTAATGGTGTATGAATAAGGTGGAATTATTGATGAGTCTATGTATTGAGATTCAAAGATTTATATTTTAATTAGTGGAATTTTGGTTTTTTTGAATCACTATACATGAATGGATTGATGCATAATAGTTTTTCATTAATTAGTTTCAATAATATTATAAATGGTACTGCTGGAAATGAAAAGTTATTTAACAGAATTGAGAAATTTTCATTATGGAATGATAATCCTTATTATGTTATTTATTTTGAGGAAATGAGATTTATTTTTGATAAATATTTGAAAGATATGTTTAATTGAAATTGGATAGTATTGATAACCATGGAACAGATTAATGATTTGTGGAAAAAGTGGTTTATGTTATACATGATTCAGTTTAAAACATTTTTAGATTTAGGAAATATATTTAATAATATGTGATTTTATGTAAGGAATGAGAAAGAATTTATATTTTCATTGAGGTTTTATGATAATTGATAATATTACCCTAGTTATGGAGAACTTTTGAAATTTTTTTATATATTTTTAGTATGCAGTATAAAGATACACTTTTTGATATATAAAGTATTAATTTTAATATTATTTTAGAAAATTTATTTATATTTTTTATAAATATTAAATTTTTTATTGTTTATAATGAATATAATTTATAGTATAATGTAAGTTGATTTTTGGTGAGGTTTTAGAGGTTAATGTACCATTTCACTGTATACTGATTTCTAAATAACAAGTGCTAACCATTTTTTATTGATAATATCTATATATATAAAGAATCAATTATCATTATTTTATGGATATTATTTTCTATTAGTGCTTTAAAAATGAGAAATTCATCTCATAGAGTAATATATGAAGTATAGATTTACAAACACACAACCAATGGATGAGATTGTTATTATAAAATGGAATGAGGGAAAGTACATATATCTCCTCAAGTAAATTCAACAAATTCAGAAAAATAATCATGAAATAAAAGCTGGTTATATTAGTATCATTTATAATGATTTTAATGAAAGATTCCAAAGCTATTTCTTTTATTGTTTTGTGGCTGTTTATTTTTTTATAATGATTCAATTTATTTTAATCAATGATTTCTATCACTCTCCACCAGTATTTTTAAATTACACATTTCTTCCATGTCCAAATAATCACATATCACATATGTTATCTTATTTTTCAAACTCGTACATGTTATTATAGACGGACTATAGAAATATATTTCTCTCTTTATAAAAGGAAATATCATCACCCATTTTTCTGATGTTTTTTCACAGAAATGTATTATGAAACTTTAAAACCATTATGGATGATGAAAAAGTTAAAATAAAAAAAGGAATAATTTATTTAAGGGTGAGGGGTGGATAATGGAACACCCTAATATTTAATGGAATATTTTTCTAAATAAATTTAATCATTATATATATTATGTAACATGAAATAATAATTTTATCTTGAGTTACATGAAAAATTGAGTGTAACTTGTGATACATGGAACATAATGATTAAATGAAACTTGGAATGCTATTATATTATATGATTTTTATCACATAGGTGTTGGAAAAATGGTTATGAATTGTAATAGTTAAATTATGAAAATATATGTTCAACACATGTAAATGTAATGAAATATATTGTTAAAAATTAATTTTAAATGAAATTGAAAATTGACAATAAAGGAAATATTTTTCTAAAAAACAATTTTTATGAAAAAATGTATTCTTAACTAAATTAATTTTAAAAAAATATAGAGAATTATTTTAATGAAATTTATATATTATAAATTCAATAAATTTGTTGACCTTAATTTAATTTTTTTTCTTGAAAAGAGATAAGAATTAATCCAATATTGAACATAAAACCTGTGTTTTTTCTAAGACGATGTTTTTTACCTTTTCACATTAATTTTTCTTAAAAACCCCTATTTATGATGATTTATTTTAAACAATTAACGTAATTTTTAGATATCATCACCTAAAAAATCATCTTGGAGTAATGTTTTGAAATTTTTTATAAAAGATAATATTTTTGATTTAGAGTGAAAAATAATAGTTCTTATTATGAATTTTCATTTCCATTAAATTTTTAAACACAAAAAAATGATTGCAGATGTTATGAAAAGTAAAAATGGTTCAATTACATATCTATTAATCCAAATTGGGAAATTTTAATCAATTCTATTTCCCATTTTGATATAAAAACTTTTTAATCTTTTGAACATTTTTTATTTGGAAAACCACTTTCTCACCGCACATGTGAGATTAATATAAAATTAAATAGTACAAATTAATAGAATTTAATTTATTAAAACTGATCTCATATTTGGAAATATAATAATTTATGTCATCTAATAATATCAACAAAATATTTTACAATAATTAATAGAAAAATCGTAAAAATTAATTACTTCAACTACGGTAGAAATAGGTTTACCATAGGTTAAAATAAGATGATTTGTGTTAAAAATGAATCAAAACATTTAATAAACCAATTTTATGGATATATTTTGACCTTATATCTTCTAGGTAAGATTATTTCCCATTTTATATTCTTGTGTAATTGGAAAATGTGGTTAATATTTTTTGTGGATATATTTAGACCATAACTGAGTGTTTTATTTTATTTCATCCTCTACATCATTCAATTATAATTTAAACATTTTGATATAATTACATAAATAACATACATAAAAAGATATTTTATTACGTTAATTACATAACCAAAATACATCTCCTAAACGAGCAAATGGGTCTTGAAATCAGCATTCGTGTGTACGAAGGACTACCACATCATTAACTAATGTCATTCATTTTTCGATTAAAACCTATTTTTTATAGATATAATGATAGATTAATTTTTTTATATTAGATTTATCATATTATTATACATAGTTTATTAGTATATCACGCATAAATTAATTATTTTTATTCTATGGTGAATCAATAATTTAGCCTATGAGCATGGAGGATTACCACCACACAAATTTATTTGATTCGTTCATACTTTACATATAAGAAAATAAGGATAGGTTGAATTAACATTTGTGATATATATAATATAAAAAATATTACTTAATGATAATATCTTATTTAACATCATTTTGATCAGTCCATATAGAAAATTCATGCAATGTTCATGTTTAAATATAACATAACATATCCATGAATGTTGTATTTCATTACATATCTCTAACTATTATTGACTACTATAAGAATTTATATATTGAAAATATAAAATATTTATTCCATGGGTAAAATTTTAGAGGTCATGTAATATTTATAAAGTAATCATAATATATAGTATAATATATATATGGTTATAAAATAAATTTATAATAAATTTATAATTATTATATAGGATGTTTGAAGATGTTTTAAGAAATTTGATACTTACAGTAAGATATTTTAGTCTCAATATTTAAATTTCTTGAGACGCATTCCATTTTCATATCCTTTTTATTTTATGTGGTGTATATTCTACACATGAATGTATTTTATGATGATTATACTAACAATTATTGAGTTCTACACAATTATTTTGGGATTTATCTTTGTTAGGGCTTACGAGTCAAATGTAACCAAATTATTACAAGATTTGTGTCTTGATTATCCTTCCATGAGACATATTTTTAGTTATGAACCAATATTATTTTATAAGGAGTATATATCACCCATTTGACAATTAATACCATGAATTTATTTATTTCCATGATATTTTATGTTTCATTTATTTTTTTTCATTAATAGGACTTAAAATTCAATGTTACAAAAGTGGTAAAGATTTTTTCTGTTACAATTTCATCATTTATCATGACTTTTTATAATTATGTTTCTGATGATAATATAGTATGATACATATATCCTGAAACAGATTAATTTTATTTTCCTTTAAATATGTAATTGAATACATTTTCTTCATTTTTTCCCTCTTTATATACACAAGATAAAAAATTGTTTTCTTTAATAAAAATAATCGTTATTTCTTCCTTCGGTCAAAAAATCTATTTCCTTGTAGAATCATTTTTTGTAAATGTTTTTTTTTTAAATCTTTGAAAATTTATTAAAAAAAATTATTAAAGGAAATTTTACCCATTTATAATATTTTTAATAATATTCTAGAAAGTAACAATCATGTTTATTTTAATATAATATCTATTTTTATTTTACTATAAATATGAACGAAATCAGTTTTAAATGTTTATGAGAAAAATAATGTTTTACAACATCACTATCATCATATTTTGTAAATATTTTTTATTATATGAAATCATGTTTTATTTTCAAATAGAATATCAACAATATGTTTTATTATGATTTACTTTAAAAAAGATATTTCCAAAGAAATTATATTTTCTATATGAAATGTTCAATGTTATTTTTATTTCAAAATTATTTTCCATATATGATTGCATCCTTTGATGTTAATTATCGTTTAATGGTGATATGGTCTAAGGATACCATTCTTATTATTAATATAAATGTTTTAATTTTAATGATGAAAGTATGTTTAGGCAACTCATTTCTCTATCACACGTTATACCATGAAAAAATGATTGTGAAACCTAATTCTTTTCATGGGATATGATATGATGAAATGATTTTGAACCCTATCTCTATTCCATATGTTATGATACAAAAGTATTTTTATGAAACTCATTTCATATCATTGGTTATGAAATGATAAATTTTTTATGATCTTTTTCCATAAATACGTATGATTTTTATTATGTGATGCATGTGACCTATATATCTCTCCATTTAATTTGGTAAATACTGTTATCTCATTAAATAAATAGGACTAGAATAGTAGAGTGAAACCATTTAATTATGTGAATTTATCCATTATTTTAGTCTCAATAGTTATCATACACTACTATGAGGGTTTAGGGAGTGATCCCATTCTAATATTAAAGTTTTTGAAATAATCCTTGACTTGTAAGGATATAATTTTATAGACTTATGTGTATGGGATAATTCTATTTTAGATGGATATTATATACGTTAGTGGATCATTTTACTTGATTTACTTATAATTCATTTCTTATGAACATCTAATCATTGTACTATGACTCAAGATTATGATCATTGATATAAATTTCTTGGTTTTCAAATTGTATAGTCATTTTCACATACCCATATGATCATGTTATATTTATGTATCTTTCATATTTACCCATACAAAGCATCTTATATCAGCATTTTTTTTCTTTCCATAAGTTATGAAGAAAGGTATTACGTATGATATGTCTATAAAGTATTCTATTTATGGATTACATATAGGGAGATGATTTAGATGACTTTTGGGCTAACTGTTTATATGACCATGTTTGCAAAGGAACTATACCTTTATGATCCTTAGGGGTGTGTTTTTGTAATGAAATTAATATTTATCTAAAATATATGATATATATGTATTAGAGTCCTAGGAAGTTAAACATTTATCCCACAGAAATGGGGTACAATGAAATCTAGACTATGAATATAAAATAAATTAGTGTCAAAATATATCAGTTGTAAAGTAGAAATGAAAAACGGAATAAAAAACTCATATTGATCCCAAGTTCTTCATGGGTCAAAATTCTGACTATATCTACTTCAGACTAATACAAAATTTCTATGAACATTATAACATTATAGTAGATATAGGATTTTTAGATATAAGACGGAAAATCTATGTGTAGAAAATGTTATTTTTGACCCAATGTGAAACCAATCCCTCCAAAAAGAGTGATGCTAATATAATGTTCTAAAAGTTTTAAATGATTATAATTTAGAAGAAAGGATTATAAAAATAGTTATCTTTTATAACATAATTTTAGTTAACCTATGATCCTATTCATGGAAGTCCATATAAAGAAAATAAATATCACCCCAAGAATATCATAATCCACATACCCTCTGAGCATATCAAAGGTATTTTGAATAATCAACCGAAGTGATTATTATTGTTTTTACCAATCATTTACCCTTTTATCCCATTCAAGGCATTATGTGTAAGGAATATAGGTATCACACATGGTGTAATATCGATCATCTTTACCTTAATCCCATCTACAACATTTTTTATTACGAATACAAGCATCTCCCAAGGAAAAATAAATTTCATTTAACCTATGGACCATCTAAGTAATTCTATATATGGAATCCATATATCACATAAGGTGTAATATCATATAAGAGTCATATGAGATAATCCATGTCATTCCATATCATGAACCAGGTGTTTCTAAATGTGTAATATTTTAAATTGAACATTGCATATGACAATTAAATATAGGTCATGATATATATCCAATAAAAATAAAATTTAATAAATAATGTATACCATTTCATTCATATGATTCATAAAGGGAAACATGGCATGGTATTACCATTTACACTTAATTTAAGCACATTTAACTATTGGAATTATTTAGAATCTAAATGGGGCCAAATGAAAAATTATAACTATAAATTTTTATCTTAAATCCATTAAATTTAATTTTAATCTAATCTATTCCCCTTTTATTTTACATGTACAATGGGCCAAGTGATATGGTCCATCCATTCACCTACATCTAATTAATATTACCCAATTCCATCCATTCATTAATCCCAGTTATCCTTCGTATTTATAAAACAGTGTTCGGTCCATGGAATATCCATAACACTTGAAAGATCATTAATTCTATTTTAAAACAATCACTCCAATAATCATAGAAATTTCAAATGCACCATAGTGGTGTTTGGGTCATAACAACAGTGGTTCATCATGTCACATGGTCAAACACACCCCTATGGTGGTTTGGGATGATGTTTTCAACCTCTAATAATGTAAAAGGGTGTGAGGGTATGTCTAAACAATATATAAGCGATCAATTTACAATATTATATACTTTAGGAGAAACACCTAGAAAGTATGATGTGTGAAAAAATGACATTAATATATGAATGTTGAAACATGAATGGAATATCCATAGACCACATACATTAGGATTATTATTCTTCACCCATCCATTTTCATGCTTTGATTTATGAAATAATGAGATAAATTTGAAGAAAAGAAAAAATATTCGATGAAAATTGGTCATGTGGTCTCGTAAGAAAATAAAATCAGATACAAAAAATAAAATGAAATACATAGGGAATATGAATAATAAAATCACCTAGAGGCTTCTGACAAGATTGATGATGCATGATTCTATGTCCAAATGATGAAGATACCTCCATGCCTAGAGAAAGAGGAGATATAGAGATCCCATGACCCAAGGGCTTAATTTCACGAAATGAAAAGGATAAAGGAGTGGTGATGTATTTAAATGAGAAGGGGAAAATGGTTATTTATACCCCCTTAATGTTATACTTGTTTTGTCGACATGGTTTGGCTAACCATGTGCCAACCATGAATTGTCACATTCTAAAGGGGATCCCCCCCTCACACAGTTGTAGCTAACAGTTAGATGAAATGTTTTCCAACCTTGTGGGTCTCTCTGAACACATACAAAAAGTCACATAGTTTCACCTAATGGCCTGCATAGTTCCAAAAAACATTGACTGAATATTAAATATACCTCATTTTTTTAGCATGGTTATCACTAACCCTTCTCTAAATATGTTCCCATATCCAAATTTCCAAAAATTTAGTTTTCGAAACATGAAACGTTTGAAACTCATCAAAAAAATAATCCATTCTTGATTCTTACACCGCATAAAAAAGACTTTTATGTGCTCTGAATCTCAAAATTACATTATTAAACTCAATTTATGTTTTATAACACCAAAAAATTGAAAATATAATATTCCATTAAAAAATTCAACCAGTCGAAAATACATGATCTTAAATCTATAATTAGTCTAACATTACTCCAGTTTATGGGGTTAAAAAAGCATTCATCTTTATTATATTACATGTATAATATATGTACATATATAGATATGTATATCTACTACCAATTTTTTTCACCATACATGGTTGATATACCAAACTAGGATAACTATACAAATAACCATTCTTATCTCTCTACATCAATAAATGTTCAAAACAAAATATCAACAATACTCCCAAAAATATATGTAATCTTACATGATAAATAAGAGCCATTAAAATTGTCTAATAAATATTAATTTTTACCCCAAAAAGGATATTGGATTTATTATTTATAAACAAATAAAACTACTCGTACATTATCTACACCTCTCTCTTCTATGCCCCACATCAAGGGAATACTACATATATATATAATCTTCTCTATATGGATTATAACTAGATATTTTATCCACATAAGATGTCCCAATTACCAATTCCATTGAATTATCTTAAAATATATGATTGTTTTTTAATTATTTTTTATCTTGGAGGCACGAAAACTATTAAGAATTTCCACATAATAATATGGCATGAAAAATATATAAGGTACCATGTGGTCCTGTTAAATAAACAAAAACAAAAAGACATACATTTACATTAATATTCCTTTCTTCCAAAATAATCTACAAACAAAACATGGAGTTACTTTTAGTAACAAAAAATCCATATTATTAATCCTCAAATTTATTCATTCATGATAAACATAATATTTCTATAAACTCTAAAAATTCATATGATTCTAATTTAAATATCACAATCCATTCATTTATACACTAAACATAGTCCAAAAAGATATTTCTCACATTCATTATCTAATCATAATTTAAACTAAGTTGATTGGTGATAAAATTAGTTAAATGATACTATATAAATTGATATGTGATAACTATTATAATATATGAACCCCACAAATAGAAACTAACATTAACAAGATAACCCAAAAAATATCATACAAGATAATATAAACATTCTTAAAAATTAAATAATATACTATATTTGTCGATCTATTTGAGTATAACACCTCATACATATCTTAAAATACATTATGAAATCATTCAAGAGTCCCCTCATAAATCTAAATGAAAAGAAAATATTTACATTTAAAAAACTAAAATATGTTTTTTAGTTTTTCCTTAAAACAACTAACATTATACTTATTTAATCCCACTTTTTTACTATAATTTTAATTACATTGAACAAACAAATGATATTTTGATGTATAGTTTCTTGTAATTTTAGTACATAATACGTGAAAACATCAATAATTATTCTAATCTAATTGAATTAATTATTCATGGGTTTATAAAAATTATATTAACTATATCTAATAATATGGGGACATATATCAAAGGAAAGGGTGAGCATGAGGCCCAGTAAGGGAAAGAAAGGGAAACAATTTCCATGTGATCATGAAGAATATGTGTAAAAAACAAGAGGAATATAATTATTGAATGAGGAAGGAAACATGCATCATATCAAAAGGAAAAGAACATGAATCATAACATGTTATTTTTTATGCAACATTTTAATGAAACATTCATAAGAATATTACCAAGGTTTATCACCTTGGTGTCACAGATGAAATTTAGTATGGTTATTCACCATTGTATCATAAAATATGTAATCTCTAGATGTTAAATTATTTAAACAATGCATTTTTTCTCTATCAAGGTGGAAAACTTAAACATATTAATTATTATGATCCACATATATCATAATAAATCATTTCATAAATAACATGTGGAAAACAAATATGACTTTGTTATTAAAATCTTGACATTTCAAGTGTGCTTACAGAAATGAACATTAATTCATTTTTAAGACATGAAAAAGAAATAAAGGCTTAACGCCTATTAGTCCCAGGATCATATAATTAATTTTTACATTTGGGTAAATTCCTCTAGAAAGAAATTTGTTTGGGTATTCACATAACAAAAATAAATACAATTTTATATGTCATGATGGAAATTTTGAGAATTAAACTTCCCAAAATGATGGGTATAGAACATGATTTTAGAAATATGTAAAATGAGAAGGGATAATTGTTTCCTCTATATATATCAGAATATAGAGGAAAGGGAATGATAAATAAGTTATTAAAAGTGATTAATCACAATAATTAGAAGATTGATTAAAAACTAGGTTCTTAAATTGAATGGAAAAGAAGGATAGTTCTCATACCCTGATGAGATAATCCTAGATCATTAGGAATGGAACATTAGAGGATTGATGATACCTTAAGATAAAAAACAACATAAATATTTTTTGGAAGGATTTTATGTTATTGTAAATGCATAAATGGGTTGGTTTTTATAACAATAGTGGAGGATTTTTTTAATAATTTACTAATATAGTACTTGGAAGTCTAGGTTGTTGAAAATAATAAATGATTTGATTATCAATGGTTTTTTCCCTTGGTTTTTGACATGATATCATATTTTATGTTATTTAAACGCAAAATAACTATGAAAATTTATATATTACATCTTTTTTATATAATATTAATTTTTATATTGGGAAATGTTTTTAAAATTAATGATTCCATTTTAAACATTGTTAAGACATTTATAGTCTTGCAGATTGGTTAAAATCTATTAAATTATTTATATTAATGAAATAACATATTTTAGGTCTTGTATTGTTTTTATTTAATTACTAAATCATTATTTAATAATTAGAAAGTTAATAAACATTACAAAAACCCAAAACAATATTTTTACAATTCATGAAAAAATAAATTATTTTAGAAAATTATCATAAATTTACCCTAATAAAATTTAATCTTTATGATTTCAAAAATTATTTCTATTTAATCATAATAATTATATAAATATGATAAAATCAACTTTTAACTATAAATATCCTTATTTTTTAAAAATAATTGCAGGATGAATATGAATAGTGTAATTATTTATAAGTAAATATTTTCTCAGACATAATAAAGTAACTTTATCATTTTTATTGAAATTAATTTTTATATCAAACTATTTCATTAAAATATATAATATTTTTAATAAATTAGTTTATTATAAAAATTATATCTTTTCGAGATTTTTCGATTGTTCTCTAAAAAATATATTGATTCATTTTTTTCAATTAAACAACTATTTTATTGTCAAATGTTTTTTTAAAAAACAGAAATGATGGAATGAAAACATTATTTAAAAAATTTAAATACACATGATAAAAATTTATTCATGGACACATAATGCCTTATTACTCCCATATACACCTAATGTGTAAGGTGTGAGTTAGTGGTAGTTTCATGGGGTCGGTTGGATTACATATTCTTAGTGGTAATATCTACTAACTAGATCTTATACTGTAAGAGATATATTTCAAGCATCACTTAATAGATCTAGGATTGGGATTATTCAACGAAAAACCTAAATGAATATACATGTCTCCCATGTTCTGATAAATTCCCTTTAAAAAATGACTCTAATGGTTGAATCCATTGATTATCCTCTCTATACCAATAATTATTTATCATTACTACATATAAATACTAATTATAAAGAAAAAATTATTAATAAAGGGTATATATCAAAATGGAAAATTTTATGATGTCCAATTTTCCCTGTATATTTGATAAATAAATTTTCATTATTAAAGAGATATGTATTTGTTGTGTATAATATAATATTACACACATTTTCATTGGAAAATAATTTCTTTTAAAAAACAAAGGTCATTTGATTATTTCCCCATTATGAAAATTCATCCCCAAAATTTCTATTCATTCACTTAGTTGAGAAAAAGTGAGGGTATTTCATATTCATTGTTTCCATTGGTTTTCATGACGTATATTCATACATATGGTTCCTACAATACAAATTGACAAAATGGTAGCCTTTTTTGAAGAACCTTGTCTATATGGGTCAAGATATCCACTACATTCTCCTCGTAAGAGAGGTATTGTTCCAGCTGTACCAGCTCTGAATTCAGTACGTGTGAATGGTTAGGTGTGTTATTTATCAATTGAAATACATGAAATACATCATGAACATGAGATATATTTTTGGAAGTGTTATCTAATAGGACACTGCTTATATGAGATCAATGATTTCATATTTGCCATTATAGATAGGGATAAACTTCCCTTTATTCCCAAACTGTATGAATATTTTACAAGGTGATATTCAAAGGATATATTTTTTAACCAACAACAAACTCCATGTTTCTTTTAATATATTCATCATAGCTCTTCTGGTGACTCTGAGCACACTTAATGTGTTTTTTGGATTTCATGAACATTTTCTATCATCACTTTCTTAAGATCAAGACCATGAATTTTTCTGTCGGCATTTTCACCCCAATAAGTACTAGTTCTACATCACTTCAAATATAGAGATTCATAGGGTTCCATTTGAATACTCAAGTGAAACATATTGTTTTATGGAAACTTAAATCATGGGATATGTTGATACCAACTCCCATTTAGTTCCATTTATCATTATTTTAGCATGTCCCCCAGTGTTTGAATAGTCTTTTTAGACTAGCTGTCAGATACGTGATGATGAAATTTATTGAAATTCAATTCAGTATTCAGATATTGTTAAAGACTTATCCAGAATTTAGATGCGAACATTGGATCATGACCAGTGACCATATAAATAGGTTACACATGCAGCCTTGACACTTAATTTACGCATATCATTCAATGTTATTCAAGAGATTAAATATTATGAATAGTGACAAAATGGGATGTCTTGGTGAGTCAGTCCAATATTACCCATGTCACATTGCTTCGTTTTGATATTCTTGGGAGAAAATTGATAATTTACATGGTGATATTTTCCATTCCCATTTTCGTATGGATTGTGGTTGAAATACCCCAAAAGGATGTTTTTTATTCTCTTTCACTTATTGATATACCAAGCACCTTATAGTGTAGTCTAAAAAATACCCTTTCATATTATCCCTCAAAAAATGGCCATAAAGGTCCCTATACTATTTAGTCCTCCTAGGATATATAGAGAATGTTGATCTATGAGATTCATCAATAATCTCATTATTTTTCTATGAAATAGATGAAACAAAACTCTTTGTACACAATTTCAGTACACCGTCTTTATAAATGTGGAACATAATAAACATTCCATTATTAACATCATATGTATTATTTTGTAATAAAGGATATACCCTTTGAGCTTTCTTGATATTCTCTCGTGTTGATGGTCAAGAAATATTTTGGGATAACATTTAGGAATCATCTTCTATCATGATTGCTTTTTCTAAACTTACTTTGTCCTTGGTGAATAGATCTCCTTGAATCTACATAATTTCCAACATAACATGTTCTTTTATACTTAATGCATCTTGGAATTTGTTTGATCTACCAGGTTGATAATGAATTGAACAGTCATTCTCTTTAAGATGTTCCAGGAGACTCCTTTTTATCATATTAATTTCATTCTATGTGAATATATACTTAAAACATAGAAGTTCTATGTATATATATAGTTTCTCTCTATATATATAGATACTCTATATTTTCAAAGAAAAAATAACCACATCTAGCTTCAGTTCAGGCATAGGAAAATTCTTCTCAGGATGAATTAACTTTCAAGATGCATAATAATTGCATGGGGAAACACCCATCACCTTTTAGAGATGTGTTTCAAAAAATATTAAATCCTTATTTGACATAGGGTAGAGTTACTGGGGTTTCAGTAACTAATCTCATATTAATCTCTTGGAAACATTGTTTACACTATTTTTTCTAGATGAACGTAGTCCCTTTTAGAGTTAACATTATCAGTGGATTATAACATCATTACATTTTTTCCCAAAAAACATATAAAATCCAACCAATCCAAGGAATTTAAAAATCCTTGTTACTATTTCTGGATGAGGCCACTACTCTAAAACCTTTAGCTAGGATGGGTAATCTAATATTCAGTTACGATTTATAATTTTCCTCAAGAATAAAACATGTTGTAACCAAAATTTAAATTTTTTAATTTTTAAAATAGATTATCCATCCTCAGAGTTTGAAATATAAACCTTATATAACCCTCATGCTCCTCAAAATTTTGGGAATATATCTCAATGTCTTCAATAAAAACTACTAAAATTTTCCCAAGGTAATCCTTAAAAGTACTATTCATCAAATCCATAAATATATAAGGATCATTAGTTAAGCTTCAGGGAATAAAAAACTCATAATTCAAATATCTGGATTAGAAGGTGGTTTTGGAACATCTTCTTTCTTCACCATCAATTGATGACAACCAGATAAAAGAGCAAACTTGGAGAATAATTAAGCCCCAAGGAACTTGTCAAATAAATAATCAATCCTTGGTAGAGGGTATTTGTTCATCATTGTGATCCCATTAAGGTCACTATAATTAATTCATAGAATTATTGATCCATCTTTATTCTTCACAAAATGAACAAGTCCTCCCCAAGGAGACACACTTTCCCTAATAAATCCATCCTCCACAATATCTTGAAGTTATTTATTTAATTTGTCATACTCCACATTTTCTATTCTGTACGGGGTCATAGATATCATCTTGGATCATGGTACGAGTTCAATGTAAAACTCTACCGCTTATTATTTGGGATGTCTATGTAACTCTTTAGGAAATACAACAATTTATTTCATAATTATAGGGACATTCTCTCTCTTTATATTTTCATTTACATATCCCTCTTTAATGATCATCTACATAAAGAAGGATATAGGAGGTGCTTCTAGACAGATAATAGGATGGGATATCTCACCACTAATAATAAATATAATATTTCCATTAAAGAATACTATTATTAAATTTATTCTTCAGTTTATCTTAGAATTATACTTTTGGATTCAGTACATCACTCATTTAGTGTAAAATTATTTCATTGGAATAGAATCTTGATTCACGAGGATATTTTTATTTAGAACAAAAATAAAAGAGTTTCTATACACTTTAGATTCATTGATAATGCTTCTAAAAGTCATAAATGATTACACTAACTCTAGAATCATAGGGATTGATTTTGTATTCTTTGAAAAATTCTGGGAAATAATGTAAGGTGTTGAACTTGAATGAGAAAAATTACTTAATATCTTTGAGTGAAAAAAATAAGATTTCATTCAACTTCATCATTTGGAGCGTTAACTTTAACTATCATGATATGAAATGACATAACCTTCTCCATTATCTTATATAAAGGTTGGTGGTGATTCACTTCCATTATCTTATGATTTGGAAGGTAATTTGAAATGTTCTCAAGTAATTGACACTTGAAGCATTGAACATCTGGTTGGGCCTTTACCATCTTTCCTATGTCTTTTGTGTTGAGAAGATGAGGATTAACCTCACCATGATAGTTCCTAGAAATATTTCCTTCTCTTTGATACTTGTACCATTTCCCACTTTCATGAAAGCAGTTCCCCAAATATCTCTTCCATCATTTGTTTCATGTGAGAAGTATCATGTTTTTTCCTCCTCTTCCATGATCAATTTTTCTTCTTATGTTTGGATAAATATTTCTCTATTTTTCTTTCGACTTATGTGACCACTTAATTTCTCCAAAATCCAATTCAACCTTCATATAACTCTGTACTATATCCTCATATAATTTAGAATCATGATATTCTAGAATCCACCATATATGGGGCCTCAATCCCCTCAAAAATCTATCAATATTTTCCTTAGAATCCTTAATAAAGATAGATCTGTAATGAGAAAGGGTTGTAATGTTTGTTGCATAGTTTCCCAAAATTTTATTTTCCTTCAGATTCGGCTCTATGAATACATTCTCTAATTTTTTCTCATCAAATAGGGGAAATATTTAATTAAAAAAAATCTCATGAAATCTTCCTAATCCATATCATCAATTTACATTCTTGGAATTGTATTTAGTTAGTGTATAACACTGATTAGATTCTCCTTATAATTGGGGTACCATCAAGGTGAATTTCTCTTTTATAAATAAATAATAATAATAAATATCCTTTTAAAATATTTTATCCATTATTCAACAATAAATGTTTTATTAGATCCAAATTAAATTGTGTTCATCACTATAAGAAGGACTCAGAGGAATGTCGTTACCTTGGAGATGAATCTGTATTCTCTGGGTTGATTGAAGTTATAATTCACAACATAAGATAGTTGATTTATTTTCCTCATGTTCTCCCTATTATAGATTCCATTAGAGGGACATCATCACAATTTCCATTGCACTAATTATTTACATAGTTTCTTCTATTTATCACCATTTTATAAAATAAGAAAACAATATTGAGAAAAAAGTTTCTTTTAAGAATCATAAAATTTTATCAGTATTTAATTTCTTTAAACATCATTCTTAAATATCTTATTCTAAAAAAATTACATTTTCTATATATTCTTATAAATGGTTCATAAAAATATTGTGATTAACCAAACTAATCACATATGATTGTTAAAACAGAAGTGTAGAAAGGACAATTATCTTGCACCAATTCCTGTTGGATTATATATAGAAATAGTTTTTTTTGGATTTTACCCCTATATAGGTCCATTTAAAATCCACATCAACTTGTACATATCAAGATAGATATTTATTTTCATACAAACCAATTACACAACACTTCAATAAAACAATATGTTGTTTTTATATATTTAAACATACACCTCAAGTTCTTCTAGATGTGTTGAAATAATAATTTACACAAATAAAAGAACCATCCTTCGATAACAACTATGAAATCATACCTTTTTATTCTATAACATTTCATTGCATTTTACAAACAAGGGATATTTTAAATTTTAGTTTCATAAAAATTAAGTACATAATTCATGAATACATAAACAATTATTCTAATATGATTGAAATAATTCGTCATGGATTTACCATATGTACATTTACTATATCTCATATATTGGGGATATATATCAACGGAATGCGGTGATAATGGGGCCCATTAAGGGAAAGTAAGGGAAATAGTTTACATGTGATTATGCAGAATATCAATAAAAATTTGAGGAATATAATTATGGAATGATTAAGGTAACATGGGGAATATTATTATAAAAATAAAATTAATCATAAAATGGAAAATTAGATTAAACCTTTAAATGATACATTAATAATCATATCACTAAGGATTTTCAACAAGCTCCCTTAAATGAAAATTTCTAAGGTTATTCACCATGGTATTGTAAAACATGTCATATCTAGAGATTAAATTAGTTAAACAACGAATTTGAGTGCTATAAAGGTGAACACTTAATATTTATTAACTAATTTTACCCACATAGATAATATTAAACAATTTCATAAATTATTTGGGAGAATAAATAAAGGGTTTATTATCAAAATCATGGTCTTTTAGAAGTTCTTAAATACATGATCATTATGTCATTTTTAACCCAATAAAAAATGAGGGTTTCATGTCTGAAATTACCTAAAAACATAAATATATTTTTTACCTATAGGTGAATACCAATAGAAATTAATGTTGTCTGGGGATTCAAAAAAAAATATAAAGTAATTTCTTAAGTATAGATAGACGTTTTCAGATGTAAATTTGGCATCCTAATGAGTATAAAATGTATTTTTTGAAATTGGTAAAATGGGTGGGGATAGGAGTATACCATTGAAAAAATGTAATTTGAAGTATTTGTGTGAACAAAAGGGAAATAAATATATTTATCCTAACAATTAGTACAGAAATATAAAAATAGGTTCTTTAATTGAATAAAAAAGAAGGATAATTCCCATACCATGATGGGTTACAAAGAGATCTTGTGGAATGGAACCTTGGGGGTTTGAGTAAACCATGAGAGAAAAAATTGGAATGAATCCTTGGTATGAGAAAACACCATAAAATTGTTTATTATAGATTTATAGTGAATGTAAATTGGGATATGGATGGCTATTTATAGAAAAAGTTAAAGATTTGTTTGATAATTACTAATCATTGTCCTTTGAAATCTAGGTTATAGAAAATGAAAACCCATCATCGTAACCATGGTTTTGGAAAATGGTTTTGGACATTTTGGTAATATTATATGTTATTTTTACATATAATAACAGAGATTAATTTTATATTACTTCATTTGTCATGGAAAATTAAATTTTTTACAAGGTAATGTTATTAAAATTAATATCTCCATTCTAGTCTTTGTAAATACATATTTAAGTATGAAATTGATTAAAATATATTAAAATAATTAATATAAATAAAATAACATATTTTTGTCATTTATTTTTGTTATTAAATTATTAAATCTTTATAAAATTATTATGAATTCATTAATCATACCGAAAACACAAATCTATATTTTTATTATTGACAAAAAATAAATTATTATAGAAAATAATAATAAAGTCCCCCTAATATAATTTTGGCAAAGAGATTTAAAAAATTCTTTTTAATTTCTAATAATAATTCTATATATTGGATAATATTAACTTTTATACATAAAAATTGTTATTTATTTGAGAAATAGATGGTTTTAATGAATACTTATATTTATGACACATAAAAATGTCATTGGACATAATAAAAAAATTTCAAAAAAATAAAATTGGTGTTTCATTGGTAGATTACTTCATTTATAAAAGTATTTTTTAAAATACCTTAGTTAATTATAAATATGTTTATATTTGGTAATATGTATGGTTTTTATTTGATAAATTGATTTATTAAATTTCATATCAATGAAAAATATTTCAAATAAAAAAATATTCTTATAAAATTTAATTATTGTAATAAAAATATTTTATATAAAATCAAAATAAATTTTATATAACTAATTAATCAATATATAACACCTTATTAAAACTAAAAATTATCTAAGGGTAAGGTGTGTGATGTTTTATTTTTCATGGGTTGTCTCGGATAACATCGACTGAGTTAAAATCTCTAATTACATGAACTTATCACAAAATTTTTTTATTTCAATCATCACATTGTAATACTGAACTTGTTCTTGGTTGAGGGGGAAACCACAATGTTGATATCTCCTTCCTAGGTTCTGATAAATATGTATAAAAAATAACATTAATGGTTGATGCTGTTAATTTTCCTTTCGGTATCCATCATACATTGTCATCAATACTTATAAACACCAATTAAAGATGAAAAAGTTATTAAAATGGTTATTATTGTGAATGGCTAAATTTTAAACTGGTCACATATCTCTTTGTACTCTACAAATAATAGTTTATTATTATTGATATGTGGTTTTCTGGTGAATAACATAATATAAAACACATTTTCTCATGAAAAAAAAACATTTTAAAAATACATGGGTCCTTACAATACCTTCTATTAGAAGAATATTAACTTATATACACTAAATATATTGTTTTTTTCTTCCATGTAACATTCATTTCATATTGTCTTTAGAGTATCTATCTCATAATTAGGTTATTTAATTTCTCTATAATAATGAGATCATAGAGATTATATTATTAAATTATTAAAATATATCCTATGGTCTAGATACATCTGAATGGTAGGATAAAAATTAATTTTTTTCTATTATGTTATGAGGGATCATTATACATTAGTAATTATTTTCATAAATTTCACAATTAGTAGTCTTTATTAAAAAGATACTATGAGTGAAAACTCACTAATATGAATTCCATATGTATTATATGTCATTGGATATTCTTATTTATGGACTTGTGTATTTTTCTATATATATAAAATTATAATTAATGTGTATCATGAATCAAATAGTAAAATATATGTAAATGCAATGATGACATAATATAATGGTGAGATAAAAAACTTTATGTGGGTTATAAGTGATAAAAAAATTAATTAAATAAGTCATGAAATTATTTCCCCCTTTCATAGATATGTAAGATGGTATCATTAAACCTTTTTTTAAATTATACTATTGGATGAAATCTATGTCCATGGTTGTCTATAATCTAATTATTTAAAAAATTGAAATAATGATAAATCTAGCATATTTTCAAATGAAACATGTATGCATCCAATATGAAAAGATATTGGTAGAAAAGTTCATTAAAATATTAAATTAATATGAATGTTTTTTTGTTACTTTTTATTCTTTCACTATTGGTTCCTTAACATGTTTCTAGATCCTGATCAACGACTTTTGGTATGTTCAACATTTTCCTTTGATAATGGGGAACTATGGTCTACACAATAATTATACATATACTCTTATTATATTGTATGGAATTTAATTTAACAATAATTTATCTCTATAGTTGATGTAATAAATTTTATTCATATAAATTTATATTACATAAATTCAATTATGATAATATTAGTTTTGGAATATGTGAGTAGAGTTTTATCTCAATTTAAGATTCTCCGAAGGTAATAAATAAATAAAATTGTCACCAGTTTTTGTGAAAAACATTAAATAAATAAATATTTATATTATGTTAATAAGAAATATTTATTTTCAATTATAGTGAACATAATATTTTATGGGAGGATATATATCTTGTTTAATGATCCATTGGAAATAATATTTTTTTTGAGGATCCCAATCATGGATTGTTTTTTTCTATAATAAACACTTTCTTATTACAGAGTTTTAAATATATGTATGGAATCAATGGAGGTGCTACTAAAATATATATGATAAATAGAGAAAAATGGATAACTAACCATATTTTATTATTAATTACATGAAAAGGTAAATGAATATGTGTTTTTCTACATGAAGAAAATTTATTTTGCATAATGTTCTTGAATGAATGATTCATTGAAACAAATATTACATGTGAAGCTTTTTGATATTATATTCATGTTAAGTATCAAGACCTAGGATTAACAAAAATAGATATTAAATAATTTTTTTAGAATAATCATTACATTACACAAACACACCCATGAGGTCCATAATAGTTTAGTGCCATTGTAAACATGGAAACATAAACATCGGTGCATATGTGAGCTACATAATCCCGCACTATTTTATTTAGAAATATAACACTATTAAGACATAACATATAGAAGAAATACATTAATAACATGTGGAATGTAAATATTTGAAATTGGTGTGCTTAAATGATCAGTAAGGTCAAATAATTAAGATATGTAAGCACAACATGTTCATGGTGGTTTGAGAACATGTGCATAAAATTTGAAATGACAATGCAGTATATCAATGACTATAATCCCAAATAATGAAATAAATATTGGATGTTAATGAGACATAAATAATTAGGTAATCAATGAAAATGGTCCACAAGAGATTAATAATTGAATAAGATAAATAATTTGGGTCGTGCGCATAATTATAGAAAATAATTATCATAATAGTGAAGGATCACCATCAAGACCATTATAGTGTAAATGGTCATTTAATGAAATTCATTCACTCTCAATTATATCCCATTCTTGTTTAACATGGTTCACATAAAATTACAACAATGTCTTAGTGAATTGATTTTTCTCCTCATTTTAGTCATCTCTATCTCATGAGATATAATTCATTATCCAATGCATTGAAGGGAGATATAGGTCCCACTTGTCACATAACGAAAACCATATTTACATATAACAAAATATAATAGACATTCATCATATCATAACCATGAAAGAAATTTTTAATCATCAACCATTAATTATATCATAACCTATATAAAGGGGAAACTTTTCATAATCATTTCAACATAGAATAACCTATTAAATGAAACAGGTTTAGTAAGTATTTTTGATAGTATAACCCATGGATGAGAAATTTTGTTCATAAAACTAAATTTATAATAACATATAACATTTAGATAAATAATATTAATGGTGTCCTTGAATCAAATATTTAATAAGTCATAGGTAATACCAATGGATGTCATCACAGTCGGGGAATGATTTTGATGAATCATTTAAAACATTTATTAGGGAAAACATCCATTCAATTTTGGAAAAAAAATTATAAAACAATTTTTTTGTATTTTTTTCATTGAATATATCATTGGAAACTTATAATGTAATATTCATTGAAATTATTGGGCATGAAATTAGAAAATCCTTTTTATGTCGTACATGTTAAAACAATGTTTCCAGTCACATTTCTAGTAAAATCAAAACAAACATTATTTATAAAATGAAATAAATTTTAGTCTCAAAAACATTTGGAAAAATTAAAATCATGCTTAAAATTTTAATTTTAAAAGAATAAGTTCTTAATATTTTTTTAAAACATGATTTTGGAAGAAAACCATTTTCTGATAAAAATGATATATAAAGTCATATTATCTTAATAAAATAATAACTACATTAAAAACATAGTAGTGGGAAAAACATACCATTACTTGATATTATCACAAATAAATAGAGAATAATATAATTAATAAGAATTATTGAGTGTTAGATACATATATTTCAACATTTGAGGCTTAATCAAAATCAATCTCGCTAAAATATGAGATTGGAACATAAAATCAATACCACTTTGGAAACATTGATAAATAATACACATGAATTAATAACATAAAATGAACCATAAATGATCATGAGGTTGAAATATTCATGATATTAAATGTAAAATATGTTGTATATACACATCGTGAAATAATATATGTGTGGATCGTAACATCTGTATCAAATAAATAAAATTAGGAAAAACATCCCCTTATCAACATGTTATCTTTTGAAATATAAAACCCATGAAAGATATATAATAAAATTGATATGTAAATCCCAACAATTTTCATGATGACTATCCTAAAATAAATTTATGGTAATTATATACATTACATCAATGAAATACATGGTGAATATGTCTTGTGGCTTATGAAAAATAAAAACGAATCAAAAATCCATTATCATAAGTCTTGAAATTTTTCATAATCATTTATAAATAAATTATAATTAGTATATGTTCAATATAAATTTATTATATAACACTATTCATATATATAAAACCATATATTATTTTTTTATGACCTTTTATTACCCTTTTATAAACAATTACAAGATAATTTTTTCTGTTTCGGGTAATAATGGCTTTTTTTTACAAATTTGATTTGATTTGTTATATTTTTTGTCATCTTAGTTTGATCAAGGTTACATCATATCTAAAAAATAACAATGTTAAAAATATAATATAACTCTATTATGTATCTATTTATAATAATCTATAAAATACATTGATAGAAAATGAAATACACTATTCATGTAGATGGTAGGTCATACATACTTATTAAAAGTAATTTTTTTCATTTACATTTAATATTGAAGAAAATATAAATAAATGATATATATAATCATTAAAAATTAATTTTTCTGTCATTAATATTAAATTTTTTTTATTAAACCAATCCAAAATAAATTTCATATATATAGTGAATGAATCACATTTACATCACGAGGCGATAGACCACCGAATTGACAAATGACATTATCAAATTCCTACAAAGTGGAATATATGAATTCATGTGTGATATAATACTTTCAGAATCATAATAACATCATAAATATCATATATAATATATATACAAAAATCAGTCATTATTTACATCCCTGAGAGGTGTTAATGGAAAAAACGAATGACTACGGTTCACTAGGCGGTAATCTGCCGTACACACGAATGATGATTTCAAAAATCATTTGATGGAAGTAGATATGGTTCTTGGTCATTAAATTACCATAACAACATATATTGGTGTCTAAGATACATATATTATTATATAATTATTATTTATAAATATGTTATGTTGTTGGAGGAAGAAATAAAATATAAGCGATTATTGATTAACATTACCTCGTTTTTGGGTATCCTCCTAAGGCTTGCACAAAAATAATACAATGGATGATTTTATGACAAAAATAATTCTTATATGATGATATTAGGGATATCATATATGATTTGGGGTGGTATATTTTTAAAATGGAGCTGTGAAGGTGTGAATAATATTGTAGAGTGGGTGGCCTTTTAGATGTTGGGGAGAGGACACAATTGGTATTTTTGAATAGAAATAAGTGCTCTCACATTTTTAAAATGAAAAAAGGCTGGAAGTTCAGATATTAATGAAATATATAGGTTTAATGGCCAAATTATTGTAAACAATATTTTTTATAAAATTTTAAATGTTATTTTAACCCTTACATTTTTAGTTTAATCCCTTGGTAAACACATTTTTACAATAACCAGTATAATTAATTATTACTAAATTCAATATTTAATTTGATAAAATTATAATTGGAATTATTTGAAATTATATATGATTATTATTCTAATTATGGAATCTATTTTTCAAGATTCCTTTCATTAAATTGGAAAAAACTAATTTAAAATTAATCTCATAGATGTGATATGAAAGCGGGGTTTTAAATAGAAAATATCCATAAAAATTACAATGTTTTTGTACCCAATTTCATAGTTATATTGATTAAAATGTTTTAAATTTGATTAATATATGTATATTTTGAAAATTTTAACTTTAAAAAAATTAAACTATAATTTAATTTTTTAAATAAATTAAATGAAATAGTTGTTTTTAGTTAAAATCCAGAATTTCTCACTATTCACCAAAAAAAAAATCAATATCTCAAAAAAATCATAAACTTTAAAATTAAAATAATTTTAACATTATCAATTAAAAATGTAATTTTATTTTACAAAATAAATTAGCTTATAGGTTCAAAAATCATTAATTTTTTATTGGTCACAAAAATTTATAAAAACTATTGTTTTCTCTTAAAATAGTGTTTTCAGAACATATAATGACATTAACAAAAATAATATAGTTTAGTATCAATATGTATTCATTATTTGAAAACATTAAAATCATTATTTAAAAAAAGTTATTACTATTTATAGTGTTGATTTTAATGGCTATGTTATAACAGTATTATTTAAAAAACTATATCATTAATATATCATGGTTTTATAAAATTATGTATTATATGTAACATCAGTTAAGCTATTTCTTCTTTTAGTTAATGATTAACTGGGTGTTTTGTATAAATAATATTAACTTTTTATAACATGAAACAGAAGCCATCAAATAAATTTAATATCATCATAAAGTGAAATTCATAAATAATTAGTATGTTAAATTCTTTCCCCCTTAAAAATAATTTTATCCCCAAACATTCATCACTCTAATACTGAAAATAAGTATAAGTATTCCTCAATATATCCCCATGTTCCCACATATCATCACCAATTTTTTTCTCCATAAAACGTTGACCATTTGAGTGGTCTTGTATCATTGAACTTTCTCGGTATGATCCAAAATCTCCAAAAATTGATCCTCATAAAAATTATATTTCTCTAGTGGTATGAATTATGAGATTAGTATATTTAAAGCGTTACGTATGTAATTTCTAATGAGAGATTCATGGCACACATTTTTAAATTGAGAGAGGATTGGAGGAAGCACCATTTGAGAGGCTATCATACCGATATGATAGAGAATTTTAAAGGGATTGATATACCTAGGGATTAGATTGCATTTCTTCTCGAATATTCTGTACATATTTTATGGAGAAATTAATGGTGACACTACATCAATAAGTTCATATTCTGGATCATGATTACAATTACCATTATAAATTTTTGTGGAATCTTACATTCCTTGATATGATGATAAATAGGTCTAACCTTTTATAACATTTGTTCATCTTTCACATGCCCCAATAACATTGTTTCTCAAAATTAATTCGAGCATATTAGAGATAAAAATTTATTTCGATAAAGGGATTCATAAAGATCAATCTTCATGATTGAGTGAAAGTTATTTTTATATGAAAACTCAAATAGAGGAAGGTTTTGATCCCAACCACAATTAAAATTCAAATAAAAACATCTCAACACATCCTTTAGGGTATGAATTGTTCATTTAGACTGACCATCTATTTGGGGATTATAAGTAGTACTGAAACATAACTCTATATCAAGATATTTGTCAATATTCTTCCCGAACGTTGATGTAAAACTCAAATCCCAACAAGATTCAATGGAATGTCTTACTCCATGAAACCTTATAACTTATTCAATGTATATCTTGTAATGATAATACAGAGATATGTATTCTCTCATAGTTATGACTTGTGATGACTTTATAAGGTGACTAACTTCAACCCATATAGCATTTTTCTCTTTATATGTTTTGGGGATTCCAATGACAAAAACCATGAATATGTTCTCCCATTTCTATTCTGGTACGAGTAATGGAGGTAAAATCCACATAAAATTTTTTCTTTCATGTTTAACTTTTTTGTCATAGCAAGAACCTATATAAAACATCTATGATATCTCTCTTCATTCCACCCCAAAAAAAACTAATATTTAAAATTTATATACATATTCATACATATGGGATGAATAAGGAATGAATAACTATGAGCATCCACTAAGAATCTTTCTTCAAGTATGGTATTGACGGAATGTATACATGTTTCCTAAACCAAGACATTAAATCATTATCAATGTTATACTTATGAATATTTCTAACCTTATTTCACAGCTAGATATAAACCTCCTACACCTCTTTAATATTCACATGGATAAATGGTTTATTGTTCAATTGAAAATGATAATATTTATACCCTTCATTCAGGATTTCCCTATCCATCCATAAAAATTACAAAATATTATATCTTTTTCAATCCTAATAATGGATAATATTTTATGACCTTTTAGACTAAAAGCATCGACCACCTTGTTGGATTTCATAGGGTTTGAATGTATTGAGAATTAATATTCTATAATCCACTCTAAAGATGTTATTTGGAACATATTCAACTCATTATGTTTGAATACATTCTTTACAGTTTTTTTGATTGGTAAATATATCAAACATTTCTCTATAAATATAATTATTCCATGTTTTAATGAAATAATTATGATAGCTAACCTTAAATCATGTGTTGGTTAATTTTTACCATGAATCACCAATTTTCTTGAGGCATAATAAATAACAGTGTCATTCTGTATAAGAACACTTACTAGTCCCTTTTTTGATGCATCAATAAAGATTATAAACCATTCACCTCTATAGGGTATTGTAAGAACATGATAAATAACTAATATCCATATCAGTTCCTTGATATTTTCTCACATTCATCTATCTAGATGGACATGGTTCCCATCCTAGTTCACTTGGTTAGTGGATTAGATATTCATGAGAAATTCCACAAACCGTCAATAGTTTCCATATAAACCAAGATGTCTATGGATCTAAATCAACATGGTTGGTCTAGGAAAAAATTTAATAGCCTCCATATTTGATGAATATAATGAAATACACCCTCTTAATATTACATAACCCAAAAAATAAAACATTATTCATCCTAAATTCATGCTTTTAAACTTTTACATGTATTTTCACTTCCATAGAATCTTTTGTACAATTATCACATGGTCATAATTATTTTCCATTCACTTTGATTAGTAATGAATATTGTCTATAGAGACTAACAAAAACTAACAATGCTAATCTTTAATGAATTGATCCATAAAATCCATGATGAAAACAAGTAGATTAGTAGGGCTAAATATAATCACAATATGTTCATACACATTATACCTTGTATGGAATACCTTATTGGGTGTATTATCCTATTGAACCCAAAATTTACAATATCCTATGTGAAGATCAATCATAGAAAATTATTGATCTATGTGAAGTTGATCAAACCAGAATTAAATACATTGTAGAGGATAATTATTCTTAATTATGATCATGTTTATCTTGTGATAATTAATATAGAGTCACATTGATCAAACATTCATATTAAAAAATAATAGTTTCACCAAAAGGTTACAAACATGGAAGAATGAATCACTTGAAAAGGTTTCTTTGTATTTTGTTCTTTAAATACTAAAATTCCATCATGGGTATTCTATAGAGAGTAATTAAAATTGTTGTGGCACCAGTTATGAATTATATTGGGCAATCAATGTCACATTTTGGTGGAATACTATGAAATTATATAGGAAATACATCAACAAATTCTTTTACGATAGGCATATCAAAAATCCTATATTTCTCCCAAATTATTCGGAAAAAAAACCCATTCTGATTGGGAACAAATACCAATAAAATGGTCTCAATATCCATCAAAAGTTTATAATTAGGACTTCATTTATTGAAAAACATAGTTTTTTCTAAAAATATAAACATTAATTCCAATCTAGGGCAATTGATGAGTGATTTATATAGACAAATTCATTCCATGTCTAGGAAGAAATAAAAATCCACCAGAGGATGACTAAATATATTTTATGGTAGGACATTCCCACCAACATCAACCAAAGTGGAATCATACACTTGAGATGTGATCACCATTTCATTAGTGGTTTTCACTACAAAATAATTATATAACATTATTTTTGGAATCTTGATACACTTATATAATTATTTAGATATGAATGAATGGGGAGATCTAGAATAAAATAAGAGATTTTAGTTCTAAATTGGATCATAAGTGTACATTTCACCACATCATTATTCCACCACTCATTTTAAATATTTATCAATTGATTTTTTCATTACCCCTCATCTTAAATGGCCACTAATATTGACCATCATCCAAACGCTCTAGTTTGGGAACTTATATGAATAATTATAATTCTCTTTACACACGACGAACTATGGTATGGGAGGTGCATTCATTATATCCTTCTCTCTTTTTGAATCATTATCTAACCAATTTCCATAACATAAATGATCAATTTCTCAATGACATTTTCTTAGAAATATAATAAAATTACCAGAACCCCCCCCCCATGAAAATTTCCTCCATGATTCTTCCCACACATTGAGAATAATGGAAAGATCACATTCTTATCTCAATAGATCATAGATTATCCCCTATAGAATATATTACTTTTCATTTATAAACCATGACATTTATACATAACTACGACCTCTATTTCATCATTTATATCACGTCTAACAATATCTTAATAGCTATTGAGGGATCTTATGTATAAATCCCTTTGAATACTATATTTTCAACCAATGAAGAATTGATCATACTTACTATCCAGTTGGTTGATAACCATAAGTGTACCTCACATGTTTTGAAATATTTTCCTCATAGGTTCCAATAGATTAATCCTCATTTTTTCCTTAGCTTGAGGAACTCTATATCCATCTCTATAATAATAATATTATGAATGAAATTATTAAAAAACACTCTCCTTAACTCAACCAAATACATGGAGTCAATTTCATAAAATTACATCATATTTATAATAAGATTTTATCACTAATCTATATCAACTAAAAAATGGTAGACATTAAAATTAACATTGTTATATTCCAAAAACTAAAATAAAATATAACAATTTAGTGGTACTAATCCACTTCCCAGTAACTGGTGGTTCAACTGATCCATTGAATGAAGGTAAATGTTTCCTCATGAAGGACTCAATAGAA
The DNA here is from genome assembly GCA_963277665.1 of Viscum album. Classification (NCBI taxonomy): domain Eukaryota; kingdom Viridiplantae; phylum Streptophyta; class Magnoliopsida; order Santalales; family Viscaceae; genus Viscum; species Viscum album. The sequence goes on along the minus strand of OY728136.1, from coordinate 1,282,582,618 downwards.
TGTTGTTCTATCCATTATTCATTATGATGTCTATCATTATTTATATATTGAGAAATTTAGGTTATCATAGAAACTAGATTTTGAATTCCATCTCCCATAAAATTTGTATTCATAGGAGAAAATAATTTCATTATCCATCACACTCTACATTAATGATGTTTTTTGGGTTATATTTATTGTCTAAAACCTAAAATCATAGTATATAAAACAATAATAATAGGGGTAACCACATAATCAAGAGTAATAACTAATATGATGTCTAAATAACAAGACCATATTCTTTAGTCTATTGCACCTTAGTTTTGTCCAAGGACATTAACAATTGTCATATATTTAAATCCTTTATCATGTTTTGTAATGAATTTTGGAATTCCTATATCAAATCCTCTGAGTGTGTCTCAGTAGGTGTGCATCAAGGGGAATTATCGTGAACCAGTTCCAATTGAGTCTTGATCAATACAATTGTTCTGGGGTTTACACATGGTATATATGTTTTGGATCCACTTCAACTTATAGTTTCTGAACATGGATGTAATTTCACAGAAACCACTCACTCAATACCTTATCAAAATTCAAGGAAATTTTCCTTGACATTGATCCATCCTTATATGTATACATAGAAGTTTCCATAGGGATATCACTAAAGACTTCTCATCCTGGTTTCTAAAGGATAAGTAATCCTATCCTATGATACTAAATATACTGGCCTAGGATTAAAATATATAGATATTACATTATTTTTTAAGAATACTCATTAAACTAAACAAACACATTCTTGAGTAACAAAATTGTTTAGTACATTTGGAAACATGAAAATAAAATTACTAATCTAATAGTGAGCTATATTATCTCATAACACATTTTTCTGAACTAGTTCCCTTATTTAAAATATCAAACATAATACATATCTTCATAACCTAGGTAAAGGAATCATAAAAAATGAGTGATCCTAGATTCCATTTAAGGAAATATAAGGGAGATATTCCAACATAACATGAGAATAAGGGTATGATGACAAAATCAAAAAATTTGAAAGGAATACCCTATATATCAAATATCATAATCTGGAATTGTGACACAAATATTGGATGTTCATGAGACATCAATCATAAGGGAATCAAAGAACATGATCCATGAGAGGGTAAAATTGGAATAATAGATGTAATTTTTAAAATATACATACATATAAAAATTATCCCCATATTTTTCACAGATCCCTTCTAATACCATCATAATAGAGAAATCACATTATTGACTGAAGTTCACTCCTAGTTTCTAGCCCCATCATAATTAACATTTATCAATTCATGCTCTACCTCAATCTTACTGAACGGAGTTCAAATCATGTTATATTACTTTCTATATCATGAGAAATTACTCATTAACCAAGTCATTGGAGGAAGATTTTGGTTACACCCATCACAAAATAAAACCCCTGTTACTGTGTTCCACAAGATTATAAAAATTCATCCTATCATAACCAATGAAAACACATGGGTATCATAAAAATTTAGCCATAAAAAACCTCTGGTAAAAATATAGGTTTCATAATAATTTCATCACAGAATAATCTATGAAAGGAATTGGGGTTCATAAGAATTTCTTCATAGTATAACTAGAATATCATAAATAGGTTTTCTAAACATAATTTCATCGAAATATTGAACACTAAGAGAAAGAATATGAATAGTATCCTGGGGTCATATCCCTAATAAGTAATAGGTAACACCAATGGATTTCATCATAGAAGAATAATGATTTAAATCAATCATTTAATACTTTTGTATAAGAAAATATTCTTTCTCAATTCAAAAACACATTTTCAGTCATATATAACATTGAAAACATTTTTATTTTAAAATAAATTTTAAAACATATAAAGGAAAATTTGAAGAAATTTTTGTTCAAGAAATTATAAAATTTCCTTCAAGATGTACATGTTGAAATTAATATTCCTTTCAAATGTTCAGTAAAATCCTAACATGATTGTTTTTGAAAAAAAAAAAAATATTTCATTTGATGAATTTTATTAAAAGTTAAAATGTGGGTATAAAAGTTTGTAATAAATAATAATTTTTTAATAATTTTTTTATCTTTTCTCAGAAATACCTATATTTTAAAAAAAATATTTTTCAAATGTAGAGATAAATAATGTTTAACACCCCACGATTTCATAGTACATTATCTCATTAAATAAATTTAATAGCATGTGCTACACGCAACACCGAGTTCAAGCGCACCACAACTTACAAAACTAATTGTTCAAAAGGCGGTTATGCATATTATTAACTTCATTTTAAATATTATATACTCTACATAATTTTACCATCCATATTATGTGATTCTTAGACATAATATATGAACACATTCATTTTTCCGGATAAAATAAGTATTTTTTAAAAAATCCAATTTTAACACTTTTTAATGGAGAACCCTTTTTAAATCCAATATTTGACACTTTAATATTTTAAATTAAATTAAATTAAATTATTATTTAGAATAAATCCATAAAAATTTATTTTGGATAAATTTTTCGTACTTTTTTTATAACTTTCATATTTGGATGAATAGTGAAAAATACTACCTTTTAATTGAAAAGAACTTTTTTAACTGAAATTATTTATAATTATAATTTATGAATTGTAATGTTTTGGAAGTATAATTATATTATATTTTTATCATTTAATATAATTTATGTCAATATAAGGAATTTCACATTTGAATTTTACATAAACACATGTCAATCTTTTGATAGTTTTTACTTTTTAAAAACCCTCTTTTTCATTTTGACAATGAGTATTAATTTAAAATTCATAAATTTAAATTCTATGTTTTGAATTTATTAAAATATAATTAATTTTTGAATGTGGAATATCAAACATATCTTAGGATTAATGTTTTGTATTTTTCTAAATACTTTCAATTTTTAATGAATAGTGAAAAAACACTACGTTATTATTTAAATCCAAATATTTATTTAAGTAATTATTTATTTTATTTAAATTTATTTTTAAATATAAATAGATATATAATACCTATATAAGTTAATTTTAATTCATTGGAGTCATTTTATATTAAAATTAGATGTATAAAATTCTATTGAACTTTTTATCATCTTTTACCCACCTTCTAGGCATGTTAGCAAATTTGCATAAAACATAATTTTACTGATTTTGTAAGTTTAATTTAAAAAATATAAGGGACACGGTTAATATATTTAAGTAAAGTTTGTTTCAATAAGATGAAAATAATTTTTGTTGAATAGTAACTTTTGACTTTTATTTACCACGGTTGAAAGTAAATTGGGTTATTAAGGGTAAAAATGATATCATAATTACCCTAACTCAATTCATAACTCTATTTTATAAGTATAATTAGACAAAATAAACCTTAGGTATAAAATATGATCCCATTTCGTCCAAATGGATTAGATTAGGACGTTGATTATTATTATATTTAAAAAAGAGTTAAAAGAGTGAAATTTAATGTTTAATTAATATACCATTTTTAATATAGGGTTATACATAAGATAAATTCGACTATAAATATTCATTTTAAAGATAAAAAATTTCCTATATAATGTAATTTTATTTAAAAATTTTAGACATTATATAATTTAATTTATTTATGAATCATTGATAAAGCAGTAATTAACTTATTAATGAAATATTAAAAAAATTGTTATTATAAATATCCAAATAAATGTAAATTGAGACTTATGATGAATTAAACTAATTTTAGAGGTTCATATAACATTTTATTGTTGGTTAATTAAATTTTATTCTATGTGATAGTGTTTATATGGATTTCTAAAAAAATCAAATACTAAATAGTGTCAAAATTGACATAATTGAGTTTTTAAAACCAATATTATATTATTAATTAATATAATATTCCTTAAAATATATTTTTGCAAAAAATGACTTATATAAGGTTATAAAGATTATTATTGAACCACATGGGTTTCCCTTGTATTTTTATAGTAGGTTTATTAACCATATAATATAAAAATACAAAGAGAAATGCTAAATGTCAAACTATTTCACTAAGTGTAAAATCTAAAAGATAAGTGTAATATGGTGACCTAAAACAGTCTCAAACCAATTGGTTGAATTGTATTAGACCCATCCCTACCATATAATTTAAATAATTCATTTTTTATCCATTAAAAATAGAAAATTATTTTATTATAAAATAATATTTCAAATTTTCCCTAAAGTGACCCTCACCACTCGTATAAAAGGGCACTTCCCCTTATCTTTATTTCTCACCACCAACGACTTTTTTCATGGCCAAACCCAGCCTAAATATCCTCTAAACTTTCCTCCCATCATCTTTTATTCCTTACTTTGGTCAGAAAGCCAAGTTAAGGAGCCCTATCGATGAAATCAAAAGGAAGAACCCGAAGAAGAGGGAAATACTTCATCACCTATTTCAAGTTATTTTCTTCTTCTACTACCTCTTTCATTATTGTTTACATTATAAGATAATAAGTACTGTATATTCTATATATTGTGATGTTATTATAAAAATGGTACAACCATTTTCATTAATCTATCCATCCTATAAATGACAAATTCACCATACGTGTGTACGTATGGATTATCGTCTCAATGTCATGGTGTAGTTTGTTTTTTCAAATATTTAATTATATGTATTGGTATAATAATTAATATAAATGATTTAAATAATAAATATAAAATGTTAATGATTCTTTATATATTATATACCATGAAATTACATATTATTTCCCCATAAATATAATGATATTTTCCCTTGCGCGTACACACAGATTACCGTCTCCACGAAGTGATGAGATTCATTCTCATGTTCACCATTCAACGATGATTATAAAATTTTATATTGTTAATAAGTATTTAATATGTGAAATAATAATTCTACTAGATATATATATATATTTATTTATTTATTTACTTACATATTTTATATTCACTTCCATTCAAAACGATATGAAAACAGAAACTGTGTTTATGCGTACGTACAACCTCCCGTCTCCATAAACGGTGCCTTCCAATTCATATATATATCTATTATAAATATATATATTATAAATATATATGATATATAAATGATTCTTTATATTCTATATGTATTTAAATCGTGATCTAAATGATACTATCAAGAATAACAAGTTAAAACACGTAAGATAAAGAAAGAGATTATTACCCAAAATGTGGATTTAACATTTAATTAAGTATTAAATGTGTAGGATAATGTCATAAATGAATCGTGTATGATATAGTAAATATGAATATGGTTCTGGTATAATTTAATAACATACTATGTTCATCATATAGGAGGATGAACATACCCTCGACCAAAGGAAAGTGCAAGTTAAGAGTTAATTTAACAATCTCTTTATTATCAGAGGATGTTTTGACATAAGTATCTAATGGGAAATATTTACTATCCATGGCCATGTTGAATAAAATAGGTTTCAAAGGGATTATTTTTAAGGGAATTTTTTACCAAAAAATAATTTTAAATGTTTTAAATATTTATCCTTCTAAATCATTTTCATTGATGTCCATGTTTTCAAAATGATTTTTAAGTAATTATTTATATGGACATGAATTTTTTTAAAATGTTAATTCCTTTAAAAAGTTTCAAATTGGTATGGGACACATTGATTCAATTTTTTTTTTTAAAATTACGTCCTTTCAAAATTGTGTGACTATTAATTTTTTTTAAGGGATATTTCTCTCAATGATTTTTACAATTCATTTTCATTTATATCAACATCCCTTGATGAATTTTAATCATGTTGGAAGTTTATTTATTATGATTAAAATCATCGATATTGTATTAATGGTTTTGTGATATGTTTGACTATGGATGTGTTATTTTTATACCATTCATGGTTTATGGATAAAGTATTGACATTTTGTATACTATTTTTAATACAAATGTTTAAGTTATGTTTTAAAATTTTCATATGAAGAATGCATTAGACATAGTAAGTAACGGTTGGAGCCCATTATAGCACCTTGATGCATCAGTAGGTCTCATGAGACAAACTAGTGTCACGGCACAAGGCCTTGAAAAAATCTTATTCTTAGTCTTGGCACAAGGCCTTTACAATGTGGTTATAAATACTAGGATTATGCATTCCATTATTATGAAAGTGGATATTGATATTGCATTTGATTAATCAACTAGTAGAATATCCATGTGAATAAGTAAATGTTATTTTTTGATTTTTTACTTTCTATATTATTTTGATGTTTATGTTTAAAAGTTTTTTTTAGTCGTTTACATTTCTTTAAATGTTTATTCTTATTTATGAAAGTTTCCGCTATATTGTTATCCTTACTGAGCATCTAAGCTCACCTTTTTCGTATGTTTTATTTTCCTAGGATTCCAACAAGTGTTTTATGATTGATAAGAAGGGTTATGCTGGGGGATTAATGGCATTCTCAGAGGATAATTTATGTTGTGTTTTATTTTCTAATGTGTAATGTAATGTTCATGTATGTAATATATTTTCCAAGAATTCTAAACTTATCAGTCTTTTGAGACTTAATTCCTTGTAATCCTGCCAATATATTAAAATAATGCACTGACTTCGGGTAACTAGGCTCAGGTCATTACAGTTGGTATCAGAGTAAGTATAGAAAAAACCTTTGAAGCTAGATTAAGATAAAATATGATTAGAGAACATTACCGTATGATATACTTTGATGATTAGTATAGAAGATCTTCTAAGAATTTTGGTAATGTAGCGATTTTGTGAGTTTTCTAAGCAATACATCCCTGTCTTGATATGAGCAGGTAGAGTTGGCTATAGAACCGATGTACCAAGGGGTAAAACCCAAAAACACCGCTTTGATATATACTCATAAAGAAACTAGTGCATGACAATGGGCGATGTTGCACTCTTGGTTACGAAACTCCTAGGGGATGTGCTTAAAATAATTCAGGTTTTCATTACAAGCCATTATAGTGTATTTTAAAGTAAATAATTCTTCAAATAAAACATTTTATGATTAAATATTATATACATGATCTTTTCAATTTATGTTTGGTATTTTAAAAGTTTGGAATTAGGTATTTTGATTCAAAAACTAACCTAGTGTATGCCATTTAATAGAAATGGTTCCTAGTATAAGGAATGAGAATTCCATCAATACACATTATTAACAGATGAATATGGATCATATCATTCTTTGTATTAAGCCAACATTTAAAATGGAAATAGTGTCCCATGTATTCTCATCATAAGAAGAAATAGTATCATGTGTTAATAAGATAAGTAAAAAATTATCTGAGTTATATGGCATTTAAGGGAATCAAGAGAAGAAAAGGATGGAAGAGAGAAATGTGGTAAAAGGGAAGAGGGGAAAGAAGGATTTCCCATATGTGATAATCGTGGAATGAATCACCATGGTAAATGTTTAAAGGGAATGTGCATTTTTTATAAGTGTAGAGAAAAAGGACACCAAGTACGTGATTGAAAGGGTAATAAAATGGTTTCAAATGTACAATGCTTCATCTGCAATGAGTTGGGACACTATGCGAATCAATGTCCAAATCATCAGAGTATACCCAAAATGCTGCTATTGGATAATAATCAAGTTATGATAATACTGAAGATGAAGGGGAATGATTAAGAGTTCTTATATTGTAATTAAATTATTTTTCTATTTTATTATTGTATTAACGATGTACATGTTATAATAATTATAGAGTATATAAGGATTGTACCGAAATACTATTGTGTGGAACCAAGAAAAGTGACTTAATAGATGTTAAATTTTTGGAAAATATATGGTTGAGAGAAAGATAAACCTTAATATGACTCTGATACTAAGGTGGTGATTTTGGAATAAGATATGATTTATTTGGATAAATTATATATGATATTCTTGACTACCTTGAATCTAATTAATGATTTGTATATTCCATCATTGTTGGAGTTTACAACATTTTTGGATATAAAGAGTATATATAGTATTATATAAGTAATAAGGGAGAATTAATTTAGTCAAAAAAATTATATGATAATTTAAGTTGTTACCATGTTTTAAAAGAATACAATATGAACGTATTCACATGTTATTACGTGGCAAAAAATATCATCATTGGGTTTTCCTTCTTTATAAATTTTGGATTTTGAGTTTGGATAGAAGTATTTTGGATAAGTCTAATGGTTGGAATCAATTATTTTTGACATTGAGTACTATTTTTAAGGTTAAATCATTTCTTGAGATTATTTTTGGATTGTCCTAAAAAGGACAACCCATAGGTCGGACGACAACCCGTTGTGTTCGGAAAGGCCGCGAGACGTGAACCTACAACCGATGGGTGACAAGAGTGCATCACCTACCACTAGCCTACATGATGTCCTAGCTAGTACAATGTATTTTTTTAATTATTCTGACAAATGAATTATAAATTCATTTTTTAGGAACCCTATATTATTTGGATAAATAGAATACTTTTGAATTATATTATCTTTTGAAGTGAAAGACGAGTATGTGGTTAGAAATAGTTGAATGATGAAACACTCCTTGCCAAGTATATTTTTTCCCTCTTATTCTATGGATATATTAATTCTTAAACTTTTGGGAATTGATCTTAAAATAAAAAATGAGTTATCCTAACAAATTATGTATTTTTAAACCGATGATAATTTACATAATTTTATATTGATAGCTTTGAGGCCCTCAATTTTACAATTGTTTGTGATTGATGACCTCAATTTTTCCCTATAAATATTTATGTTTTTCCTCCAATTATATGTCTCTATTTTCCAACAATGTTCACTTAATAAAGATTATAATTTACTGGTGAATTTTTCATTTCCCTTTTGCTCTTATTAAGAGTAAATCTTATTAAACGAATTTCTGATTTGGGTTTTCCAAAAAGGTATTTTCCTATTTTTAACAATTTATATTTGAAGAACAATTTTAAATTGCGAGGTATAAATTTATTGAATTATGGGAGAATGTAACACCCCAAGAATTCATAGTACATTATCTCATTAAAGCAATTCATTTACTTGTGCTACACTCAACAACGAGTTCGAGTGCTCCACAACATACTAAACTAAATGTTCAAAAGGCGGTTATGAATAGTATTAATTGAATTTTGAATATTATATATTCTATATAATTTTAACTTTCACATTATGTGTTTCTTATACATAATATAATAACAAATTCATTTTTTTCGAATAAAATAATTATTTATCAAAAAATTTAATTTTACCACTTTTTAACGGGGAACCCTCTTTAAAACCAATATCTGACACATTTATATATTCAATTTATTGAAATTAAATTCGTCTTTATATGTAGGAAATATGAATTTAGTTTATATAAAATTTTGGTACTTTTCCGATAACTTTCATATTTTGATTAATAGTGAAAAATACTATGTTTTAATTGAAAACAACTTTTTTTCGAAATAATTTATAATGATAAATTATGCATGTGAATGATTTGGAAATATAATTAGATTATATTTTTTTTATTACACATCCTATGTCATTATATGTAAATTCACATTTAAATTTGACCTAAACACATGTCAATCTTTTGATGGTTTTTACTTTTTAAAAACCTACATTTTGGTTTTGACAATAGGAATTAATTTTAAATTAATAAATGCAACGTCAATGTTTTTTAATTTGGCAAAATATACTTTATTTTTGAATTTATAATATCAAGATTATCATAGGTTTAATTTTTGGGTATTTTTATGGAAACATTCAATTTTTTGATGAATAGTGAAAAACACTAAGTTATTATTTAAAACCAATTTTTCATTTAAATAATTATTTATTTTCATGAAATTTATTTTAATTAAAAATATTTATATAATACCAATATAAGTTAAATGTAATTATTTTGTAATTTTATAATAAAATTTGATGTATAAAATTCTATTGAACTTTTTAACCCCTTTTACCCACCATCCAGGCACGTTCGATAATTTGCATAAAACATAATTTTACAGCTTCTGTGAGTTGAATGTAAAAATATGAGAGACATGGTTAATATTAATATGTAAAATGTGATTCAATAAGATGAATATAATTTTTGGCAAATAGTAACTTTTGACATTTATTTTCCATAGTTAAAAGTAAATTGGGTAATTAAGGGTAAAAATGATTTCATAATTACACTAACCCATGTCCTATTTCTATTAGATAAGTATAATTAGACCATAACAACCTTAGTAATAAAATACAATCCTCTTTGGTTAACTTGGATTATATTAGGACATTTATTATTATTTTATTTAAAGAATTGTTAAAAGAGTTAAATTCAATGATTAATAACTAAACCATTTTTAATATAAGGTTATAAATAAGATAAATTCAACTATAGATATTCATTATAAATATAAAATAATTTATTACAAAATTTTATTTATTTATATTTTTTAAATATTATATAATTTAATTTATTTATGATACAATGATGATGTAGTAATTACCTTATTAATGAAATATTAAAATAATTGAGATTATAAATATCGCAATAAATGTAAATTAAGACTTATGATGATTTCCACTAATTTTGTAGGTTAATATAACTTTTTAGGATTGGTTAAATAAATTTTATTTGATGTGATAATGTTTTTATGTCTTTCAAAAAAATAAAATATTAAATAGTGTCAAAATTTCCATAATTGAGTTTTTAAAACAAATATTATATTATTAATTGATATAATATTCCTAAAAATTTAAGGTTCTTCCAAAGGAATTATATAAGGTTATATATATTAATAATGACCTACATTGGGTTCTCTTGGCTTTTTATAGTTTTTTTATTAACATTGTTATATAAAAATAAAATGAGACGTGGTAAATGTCAAACTATTTAACTACAACTTCAATCTAAACGATAAGGTTAATACGATGACCTAAAACTATCTAGAACCTATTGGTTGAGACTTTATCAACACATACCACCTTATAATTTAAATTATTCATTTTTATTCCATTATAATCCAAAAATGATTTTATTATAAAATAATATTTCAAGTTTTTCCTAAAGTGACACTCACCACTATTATAAAAGGGAAATTCCCATTCTCTTAATTTTACACCACCAAAGCATTTTTTCATGGACAAACCCAAACCAAATATCCTCCCAAATTTCTTCCATTCACCCTATAGTCCTTTATTTTCTCATAATTCCATCTTAAGGACCCCTTTTGATCAAATCAAAAGGAAGAACCCGGAAAATAGGTAAATATTTCATCACATCATTCATGTTCTTTTCTTCTTATACACCATCTTTCATTTTTGATTCCATTAAAAGATAATAACTCCAGTATCTTATATATACTATGATTTTATTATAAAAATTTTACAACAATTTTCATTACTCTATCCATCCTATAAATGAAAAACCCACCATACGTGCGTGCGTGCGAATTACCGTCTCCACATCGTTTTGTAGTTTGTTATTCAAACACTTAATTATTTGGACATGTATAATAATGAGTATAACTGATTTAAATAATAATTAAAACATTTAATTATTATTTATATATAATATAACATACAATTACATACGATTTCTCCATCAATATAATGATATGGTCTCTTGGGCGTAATTATGGATTATCGTCTCCCCGAAGCGATGAGATTCATTCACATGTTCACCATTCAACGATGATTATAAAAATATATATTATCAATAGGTATTTAATATATGAAATAATAATGCTACTAGAGATATATATATGTGTATATACTTACATATATCTTATTCACTTACTTCCATTCAAAATGATATGAAAACAGAAACTGCTTTAATGCGTACGTACGACCAACCGTATCCATAAATGGTTCCTTCCATTTCATATATCTATCTATTATAAATATTTTTTATTATATATATATATGACATATAAATCATGATTTATATTCTGGATGTGTTTAAATCATGATCTAATTGATACGATCAATAATAAAAAGTTAAAACACGCAGGATAAAGAAAGTGATCATTACCCAAAATTTGATTTTAACATGATAATTATTTTTAAATATATAGTATAAAGTCATAAATTAATCATTTATGATATAGTAAATAAAAATATGGTTCTGTTATAATTTAATAACATACTATTGTAATTATATAAAAGGATTAACGCACCCTCGACCAACAAAAAGTGCAAGGTAAGGGTTAATTTCAAAATCTATTTATTATCTGAGGTTGTTTTTACCAAAGTATCAACTGGGACATATTTATTATCCATGTCCATGATTCATAAAGGTTTTTTAAAATGGATTATTTCTAAGCGACTTTTTTACTAATACATCATTTTAAATATTTTAAATATTTATTCTTCTAAAAGATTATCATTAATATCATTGTTTTAAAAATTGTTTTAAATGATTTATTTATATGGAAATAAATATTTTTAAAATGTTAATTCCTTTAAAAAGATTCAAAGTAGTATGGGAAAAATTGATTCAAAAATATCGTTAAATTTCTTCCTTTCTAAATTGCATGACTTTTAAATGTTTTTATGAAAAATTGATACTTTTCCCAATGATTTTTTGAAATCATTTTCATCTATATCAACATCACTTTATGAATTTTAAAATTTTTTGAAGGTTATTTATTATTATATAAACCTTCTATATTGTATTGAAGGTTTTGTGATATGTTTGACTGTGGGTGAATTGTTTGTATACAATTAATGGTTTTTGGATAATGGTTTGACATTTCGTATGCTAGTTTTAATATGAATGTTTATGTTATGTTTAAACCTTTTCATACGAGGAATGAGTGGGACTTAGTAAGTGACATGTGGAGCCCGCTGTAGATCCACAATTCATCTGTAAGTCTCATTAGACAAACTAGTGTCTTGGCACAAGGCCTTGAAAAAAATATTATTTTTAGTCTTGGCACTTGGCCTTGACTATGTAGTTATTAAGTCTGGAATTATGCATTCCATCATTATAAAATTGGCTATTGAGATTGCATGTTATTATTTGACTATTAGAGTATCAATGTGAATATGTGAAAGGAATTATTTGAATTTAACTTTTCTATATTATGCTAACGATTACATTTAAAAGGATTTTGATTTAGTGTTATACATTTCCTTAAATGTTTATCCTTATTTATAAATGTTTTGGTAAGATTATTATCCTTACTGGGCATCTGATCTCACCCCATTCTTATGTTTTATTTTCCCAGGATTCTAAAAAGTGTTTTATGATTGATAAGCAGGGTTGTTCTAGGGGATTAATGGCATTCTCAGAGGATCTCTTATATTGTGTTTTATTTTATAATATGTATTTTAATGTTCATGTATGTAATCTATTTTCTAAGACTGCTAAACTGATCCATCTTTCGGGAGTTAATTCCTTGTAATCCTGAAAATGAATTTAAATAATGTACTGACTCTAGGTAACTGGGCTCGGGGTGTTACATAAATTTAGATTTTTATAAAAATAATTCTTGATAATTTTAAGTAAAAAAAAGTTAAAAAATGGTAACATTTCATAAATAAATCATGGATAAATAGATGATAAAAATTATTGTAATTATTGAGATGTATATCATGATATTTTTATATAGGATACTTAAACATAAAGAATCCTCATAAACAATGAGTTTATAACATAAATTATATAACACATAAGTAACATTGATTCATAAGACCGATGAATGAATACCAAAAAATGAAATATAAAATATAACAAGGATGGATAAATTCATGATATTACATGTAAAATGGTCTTTATATACACCCCAAGAATGAATATAAGTTCATATCATAATGAACATCTCAAATAAGGTATTTTGAGATAAAAATTCCCTTGTCAATTTTTAAATACTGAACCATAATCCCAATGAATGATAGATACAATAATAAATGTGTAAAACCAAACAATATTACTCTTAATTATTATAAAATCCATTAATTGGAATTATATACTCCACATCCATGAAATACATGGTGGATATGGATAGAGCCATATAGAAAATAAAGGTGAGACAGAAATCACATACCTTAAGTAATGGCTTCAATCATAATGATTAAAAACCCATTAATAATAAATTTATGTTTATTATAAATCTATTAAAAAACCATATTCATATATATAAAATCATATATGAATATATTAGGACCTTATATTACTCGTTTATTAAAAATTATATGGTGATGCTATGTTTCAAGCAACAAACACTTTTTTCAAATATGTTTTGATTTGTTATTTTTTTGGTTTTTTTAAATTGAGCATGGTTATATATATATAATGATAAAAATAATTTTAATATAATATATATTTAATATATATGTTTTTATATTAATACATAAAATTTAGTGATCGGATATAAAATACACTCTTCATATTGATAGAAACTTGTATGTCTCCATGACCACTGTTTCTTTTATTTTCCTATCGGATGGAAAGAAAGAACAAAAATGATCTATATTTTCATGCTATAATAATGTTTATGTAATATATATATATATATATATAATATTTATTAATCCCATACACAATACATACAATGTAAATCATGAATGAATCTCAACACTTCATGAGGTTTTGTCTACTGTACATTCAAATGAAATTATTGTATTCCGAAAAAATAAAAAACATGAAGCTATGTGTGATATAAAAATTAATGAATAATAATTATATGAAAAATAAAATATATATCCTATATATAAAAATATCCATCATTATTTCTAGCCTTAACAAGTGGTAATGGAAGATGAAACAACATCAGTTCATGAGGAAATATTCTTCCTTACACACAATCGATGACTTCCTATCCCATTTTATGGATGTGGTGTTGGTCTTAGGTCAATAAATTAACATTAAAACATAGTATTATATGTTATATAATGTGGTTATTATATAATATATATTTATAGATAATTTATGTTTGTAAAGGAAGAAATTAATTAAAAGTGCTCATTGATGAACATTACTTCCTCTTCGGGTATCCTCCACAGGTTTTCCATAAAAGCCTTAATAGGATGGATTAATGCCAAAAATAAGGATTCTTGGATTATAGGATATAATATGAGAAGTGATTTTGGTAGGGATTTTCCGTACCAAATTGGTTTGAATGCGTGGATAATAGAGGAGCATCAGGGGCATTTTATAAGTATGTGAGATGACACACTTGGTATCTTTAAAAAGAAATAAGTACTCCCATGTTATTCATATGTCAAATGTGACCCTATTAGTTCATTATTGAAATTAATAGGTGTTATTTCTGAAATATTTCTAGAAAAAAAGTTTTTAGGCATGGGTATAGTTTATTTTTACCATTACCTTTTTAGTTTAAATTTCTGTTAAACCGATTTTAACCTTAGACACAGTAATTGTCACTACATTCACTACTCAGTTAGGTAAAAAATAAGTTATAACTATTATAATTAACAAATTATTCTAATTACATATATGTATTATATTTTCCCTAATACAATTCACTTAAGGGGAAAATTTTTATTTAAAATTAATAGCACCGTCGTGATGGGATTGAGTGTTTTTAAGGCGAAAATAATCAAAATATTACAAAGTATTTTAGATCCAATTTCAATGTGAAATAAATTATAATGTCCTAAATTATATTACTAAATTTATAATTTAATTAGTTATAAATTATAATCAATTTAAAATATAATTTAACTTTGTTAATAAATTAAACCAAAATATAGTTTTGCATTAAAATTTCTTATTTTCACTATTCATAAAAAGGAAACTTCTCCAAAAAATAATAAAATAGACCCTAATATAAAATTGAAATTATGAAATGAAAAATAATTTTTATTTAATCAATTTAATTTTCTAATTTTTCAGATATAAAATAATTTTATTGTTTTTCAAAAAATTATTAACATGATTTTTGTTTTTAGAAAATAGTACTTTAAAAAAACAACTTTAGAAAAAATCATGTTTTTTTAAAAAATTATTTCTATTTATATATATAAATTAATACTAATATTTAAAATTTATTCAATATTATTCATATTACAACATTTAATGTCTTGGATATAGTTGTCATTTATAAATAATTACATTAATAATATATTATGGTTTTGTTAATAGTCAGTGTTCCGTGTGACACAAGATAAGATAGTATTGTGGCTATAATATGCTTAACATGGTACTTTTTATAACATATTATTTACTTGGTGTAGTGTGTGATATAATCCATTAATTATATTTCATTTATTAAAAAAATTAAATTCATAAAAACATGGGGTGTAACATTAAGGAAAACTGTGGATGAAAGAATACATTCAATAATAACACAGAAAGATAGTTAGGAAAAATAAAACTGCTTGGAATATATAATAATTATTATCTAGAAATAAAATATCCTAGAAGAATCCATGATAATATGTGAGAAACCAGTGAAAAATATTTTATAAATCAAATCCCTATAAAAGGGAATAAAGTCATTTAAGATGATGGTTCTGAGTTGATGTAATTATCCCTAAAATCCCCTGAGAAGATTTGAATTAAGATGGATCACATTTTCATTTTTAGTGTGAGGATAAATTTGAAAAAGTTTGTAATAGTAAATAATTTATAAGGGTTCAACCTAAAAAAGACATTATAAGTATAATTTTATGAATAAGGATATTCATAGGGATCGATATACATTTTGAGGAAATCATAAGGTTGACATCATAAGGATTATTTAGTAATTATAAATATAATTTTTTAATCTATATATGTATGATCACATATATTTATGGATAATAATTCATAATGTTTCATGGACTCCATAAGGATATAGATAACTTAATGGTTCATTTACCCTTATAAACATTGATGCAGATTTTGTTATGAGGTAAACGATACATAGTATGGTTGTCAGAACATTACTAAAGATTAATAAGTTTGTATGGATTAAACCATTCTTAGAACATAAAATGAGAAAACTTTTTATTGTTTCTAAATTCCATTGGATATAGAAATCACTTCATAAGGGTCATCTTTCATATGGTTCAACTAACATCTTGAAAAACCAAAAATGCTCCCAAAATATTACCAAAGTAGTATAAATTATTGATTATCCTCAGAATTTTCCTTCTATTATGGATATAGGCTATATTTTTATAAGGTTTAATATATGATTATTACATCAAGACTTCTATAATGAATACTCAGAATAATAATGAATAAAATCAACATATGCTAAAGTCCTTTTTTTTGTGGAATTAAAATCATAATAAAAGGATTGTTATTCTTACTTATAATATTAAATATGTAACAAAATGTGATTATTTTAGAAGATATATAGATATTATTTATATTTTCTATGTTACTATTTTATACACTAATGTATATGACTATGAATATATGCAAGTTTACTTCAAAAAAATAATGGGAAATGATTTTTTTGTAGAAAACTACTATCTTATGTGAAAAATAATATAGATTTGGAGATACCAAGTTTTATATATGATTAAATGAAACCATTCATGTATATTAAATGTGTAATTTAATTAGAGAAATATATTCTAGATTAAATAAAAGGATGAAATTATTGTTCATTTTTAAGTATTTTCTAAATTTGATCTAGAAATAATATTTTTTGTGAGATATTTTTTGATTATAAATATTACAGAAGAAGAGGAATGAATATAGATATATTGATATCCTTAGAATTTGATGATAAACCTATAAGGAATATTGAGTTAATGAAGAAGGAAAATATAATAATAGTGATACCATTGATGATTTTATATGTATGGAAGAATTAATATTATAATTCCTATAATATTGTCATATCATGGAAGGTAATGAATTAAAAATATAATGAGTTCTCTTTCTGTTAACTAAACATAGTGTTGAGACTAATAGAAATTGAATATCCAATATGATTTGAGATTAAAATTATTTTATGTTGAGGAATAATGTAAACTTATATAAATTACTATAGAGCATACTCCTAGTGGTTGAAGACCTATTATTGAGGAATTTTAATATGCATATTGTGGAAATGACCGAGGACAATATGAAACTACACAAAATATAAAATGCAATTACAGTAATGAACAAGGGTTATTTATAAATACTCTTGATGAATAAGTGGATCAAATATAAACAACTTCTATATTGGATAGAGGATAAATTCTATGAGATATATTATAAATATTTCTTCATATGCACATATTTAGATGATTAAGGTTGTAGATTTTACATACCTTAAAGAGTGTGAATGATACTTTTTGAATGAATTTTATAAAAATTGTAATGTACTTATTATAATATAAATATAATAGATATAATTAAATTATCAATGTTAGTATAATGTGGTTCAGAGTAAGCTTCCTCAATAGAGCCAAACCTTATAAAAAATCCATATGTGTTGACTTCTTTTTAATTTTTCGTTACATAAGAATGTGATGTATGATTACAAATTATTATATTCATATATATTAATAAGGATAAATGTTGGAGTTATATGAGGGGATAAGTAATTTAATACATAAAATATCATTTGATGTTGGGAGAACTGATTCTTCCCATCTCGTGTTCCCTTATGAGCAGATGGTCACTAAAAGTGGTATCAGAGCTAATATATGATTTCCTAATACTTAATAGATTTTATTACACCTATTTTTAAATAAAATTATATGATGTGAAAATATTAAAAAAAAATTTAAATTCCCTAAGTAGAGAAAAATTATTTTTCTTATGTTTTTGAGGTTATTTCATTTTTAAACAAAACAATAAATAATATAAGGAAAAATATTTAAATAAATGAAATGATATTTCAATTAACAATAAGGATAAACCACTATGTGATGTTAATCCTAGTGGTAAGTATTATTATTTAAAATTAGTTGAATGGGTTCCATTTAAAGATATTAGTTAAAGTTATAGAGTGTTTGAGGTGGATAACTCAATATAGATAGTTAAAGATTTTTACTCTCATATTTAAAGTTATTTGAAAAATGTTCCAAATGAGTTTGTTAGCTACATACATGGATTTATCAATATAATTATTAGAGAAAATTTACTTCAATAGATGGAAGTTAATGAATTAGATATTAAAATAGGTAAAAATTATTGAATGTAAATTTATGTCATAGACCTTATAGGAAAAAAGGAATAATCAATATCACTTTTCAATGAAAACATTTCCTTGTTTTAAGAAATATATTGATTTCTAGTTTGTAAGAATGTTTTTAAATATATTGTTATTGAAGAGGTGATACATGAAATTGAAAAGATATAAAAAACGTCCACTTATATATGGACACTTAGTTAAAGGATTATAAATAATAATAATGATTGATAAATTTTTATATGAATTAATAAGAGTACATGAACAAATAAATCATGAAGTTAAATAAGTATTGAGATGAAAGTTTTGAGATCATTCAATACTGAGAGGAAGTGTCTAACCATTATGTTCCATGAACATAAGGTGAAATTAAATGATCTAGAATAAATATTATATGAAACTTCTAAATAATCATAAAAATAGATACATCAATCAATCATTATACAAAAAACCATTGATTTAATAACTCTCAAATTAGTGTTAATAAGAGAGTTAATTCATCCTCTGATCAACCAATATCAAAATCGTTAAGAAAATAATCTAAAAATACATATACATGAATTTGAAATAACACTTTTTTCTATAATTGTAGTTTTTAAATAGTAATGTAGATGATTTTGGGTAGATTAAAATATTAAATGTACAAAAAACACATAAATTGTGGATTTTGTAATATCAAATAGTATCATCAATTCAAGAAGAGCCACAAATAGTAATACATATTCCCCAAAAACTGTATCTAATTTGACCATAATAATGAATATAAAATGAAAGTGGTTCAATGTTCATTTGTGGTGATTCTAGAGGTTTGGGTATAAATAAATTGATTTTTTTCACATCATTTCATCCAGAAAAGATACATTATTCCTTGAGAAAGTAGGAGTGGAGCTAAATAAATGATTAAATCCAAAATACCATAACCTATAGTGAGTTTAGACATTATAATAGTAGAATAAGACAAAAAAATCTCATCCTAAAGGACTAATCAGTTTAGTAGTCTTGAAGAACCAATTACGTACATGATTGCCATATTATATTGGAAATATAAAATATATAGAATAAAAAAATACTCTTATCCTTGATATTACTTATAATAACTTTATTCATATCCTGTGTAATGAAAAATATTATGGATGATATCATATCCTATATAAGGGTAACATAAAATAGATTATATAATTATTAAATGAGGAATAATCTATATTAGAATATAAATAATTAAAACATACCATTTATTCAATAAATTGTGCATAAAATTCATACTTCGACAATATAAATATAGTAACATCATGAATAATAATAATTAAATTCTCAAAAATACAAATTCTTAATAATGGACTTCATTATCATAGACATATTGATATCTATACCACCAAATACATGTTTTAGGAATGTTTAATTATTAGTAAGGTTTACACTAGAAACCCATTTAATTTATCCAATAGATTTGTCTCACGAGACCTACCAATACATTGAGGGATATATAATTCTATAATCCATATATCTCTGTAATCCCAATTTGATTCTTATATATTTGATGATAAATTAAACTCACAAAAATTATTCCTTCTTAATAAATATCTATATTGTGTACGGAGTATAAAATTTTCAAGGATTTCCTTAGTTAGTCAAATAAAATTCATACTAAAACTGTTCATTTAAATGATATAAAGTTTGAAAAATATGAATATCAATGATTGTTATATAATATAAATTTAATTTAAATTGAAAACTAATAATAATAAATTGATGGCTTCAAGAGAATTTTAATTACCATAAAACTAATAATATATATAATATGTCTTCCATTAATTTTAAATATAGGTTTTTAAATAAATTCATTTCTTTTAATAATTAAAGAAAAATGATGAGAAACATTCAAAAAATATTTAATGAAAGAAATTTATTAGTAAATTTTTTTAAACAATGTTAAATAATAAAAATATTATAATGGATTTATATATGCATAAAAAAATATTAAATATGTATACATTGAAAAAAATTCCTATGGACTAATTAGAAAGGAATTCATGAATGATCCTTTAATAAAAAAATATATTTCTTCTAGTGAATCCTTTTAAAATTTCAAGGATAACATAAAATTTACTTTTTATAAATAAAAAGTAATTTTTTAAACAATTATGAAAAATATGGACATGGAACAATATATACCCAATCAAGAAATTATATCAGAATAGATTTTCTTTTAAAATTTCATCACATGATTCATGTGCCAAAAATTGGAAGTGTTGGAAGAGAATTCGTAAACTATTTAAAAAATAAAATTGAAATGAAAAATTAATCATCATGAATAAATATTTATTTTGGTTAAATAACCCAATGGGAAAATATGTACACAATAAAATGATAAATAGGTGTGTAATACCAATTATGTCCTAATGAAGTGGAAATTTAAATGAAATACATTATCTCAAGTTAAAATTTTATTATAGGTTCTTTAATATCATGTATAATAAATGGGAATTTATTATAATTACATAATAAAGTCATATTTTTATCTATAATATTATATGTGATCTATTTATAACTTTTTATCACCTTTTTGTTAACAATATTTTATTATTATCATTATTTTTGTAGATAAAATATTTGTTTTTCATGAATGTTTTTATTTTGTATTATTCTTACATGCATCATGATCATGGTTACATACTCAAAATATTGTTATTTAAGATATAAATATCATATATATATATATTTAATATATATTTATAATCATCTACAAAAAATAAGGAATGAAAAATTAATTACATTTTTAAAGGAGACAGCCAGCCATACGTATGTAAGAACACTATTTTCACTTTTCAAATGATAAAAAAATAAGGGCATATAATAATTTAAAATTAAAATATCTTGTTTTTTATACTTAATGTATATATATATTATTCATTAATTCCATCCTTATTACTATCCATTTAATGTTGAATGGAAAAAAGAGATCACATTGCTTTGTGCGGGTGACCGTCCACAACTACACACGGGCGATGCTATTATTTTTAACAGATCAAAAGATAAAAGGTATATATGATATTATAATTTCAGAAACAAAATTGTTTTATAAATATTATATAGATTCATTAATTCCATATTTATAAAAATACTTGTAAAATGGTGATGGAAAAAATATATCGCTACCCATAGACTGTAAGTCGTACGTATGCATGAGCCATGTTATCGATTTTCATAGAATGGAAAGTAGATGGAAAATGTTTTAAAAATAATAATACTACTACTATATAAGTATATTTATTGTACTATAACTATTATTTTAGGATCTGAATAACACATTAAGATGATGTAGAATAAGAAATAAACAAGAAAGGGTTGGTAAATATGAATACCTATTATTCGGTAGACATCCATCATAACTTCTCTGAAGAGACATTGGATTCAGATTTAAAAAAATGAACCTCTATAACTAGTATATGTATTTTTTGAAGGAAAATTATTATGCTTTGGAATATATAGGATGAAAAAATTAGTGTAATGAAAAGAGATAAGGGGTGTTATTTTAATAGTGAAGGGTGGGGAATTATTAGAAATTTTTAAATTAATAAAATAATATAGATTATAATACATGTCCCAATGGATCCATAATGATATAATTTGAGTATATGATTAGAATTAGTCAAAATATTATTATATAATAAATGTTGAAATGTTTATTTTGTGTTTTCATCATTTCCTTTAGTTTTGACCCTCAATTAACCCTTTTAAAAATTACTATAATATCAATGTTTTCATACCTCTAAGGGTCAATAATGATACCATATGAAATAAGAAAAACAAATTGAAAATGGTTTTTGTTTTCAATAATATAACATTCAAAAGGCCGATATTATAATTTTTATGAAATTTAAATCATTTAGTAAAATATTATTTGTTATAAATATTAGTAATTCAATTTTTGATACTACTAATTTATTATGAATTTAAAAAAATCAATTAAAATTTAAAACTAAAATTTAATATTTTATTTAATATATAAAATTTTATATGGATCTATAAATATTAACACTATAATTCATCAATGTAATTTCCTCTTAGTATTTTTAAAAATCATTTATTATATTTTTAAATTTATATAATATATATTGTGTCGGTGGTGCGTAATAATTTAGGCTATTTATTCAATAAAAAATATTTTAATAAAATATCACTTAAATAATTTCAAATAATATTTAAAATAACCATTTAAAACTAAACATATTTTATTTTAACCTTATACCAAATATTAAATATATTTAATGTAATAGAATGTAATTTTTGACATTATCCTTTACATGAATGTCATAATTGTCATAATCAAATCCGAATGGAAGAAAAATGTAATTTTTTATATTTTTATATGATTATTGATGAGATTAAATATCACAATTAAATAAAGGTAGGTTTTGGATATATTTTTAATGCCTTATCAGAGTATTTTTAACCATAATTTCTTTTTTTACTCTTTACTAAGGTGATAAAGTATACTATTATCAGTATTTATAATGACCATAAATAAAAGTGTCTTATTTACAAAATTTGACCCTTATAATTATAAACATGGAATCCATTTTTTAAAATTTAATTCATAAAATTCAAAATTTAAATTAGTTAAAAAACGAAAAAATATGAATTAAATACAATTCTGTGAAAAATTCATTTTTAAGTAAAAATTTAACTTATACTAAAATTATGTATAATAATTATAAAAATGTAATTAATTATATTATTTAAAACAAATTTTTTATTAATTGAGTTTAATATTGAATTAAAATTATTATGGGGTTTTAAATTAAAATGATAAGTTTTTATAATAATTAAATGAAAAATAAATATTTTCATAAAAATAAAAAATTTTAAAAATATGGTAATATTGACTTTATTTATTCAATATTGAATAAATTTTAATATAACAATATTTTAACATGTTTTCACGGTTCTTTTGAGCTCATTTTTTTCATGTAAAAAATTGTCAAATAAATTTATTTAAATGGAAATATATCATAAAATCATAAGTTGTTACAATCTACTACCCTTAAAATAAATTCATGCTGAAATTTAAGTCACTCTAACACAAACAACTAAGGATAATTTTACCTCATCGCATCCATAATTACCCACATAGATTCAATAATTTAATTATTTTCCATAAAATTTTGATCAGATGAGTGGTGTTTCATAAAAGAACTCTCTATCTATAAATAATAATTTCCACAGTTTTTACTCATAAGACAGATGATTCTCTAGTGCAAAGACCTATGAGTTCAAAAAATGAGAAGGAGAAGTTATGTATTAACTCAAGATAGATTTGTGGAACACATCATGAACTTGGGAGAGATTATGTGGAAGTCCCATGTGATAAGATCCCATCCTATTACTATCAATAATTTTAAAGGTAAAAAAATATCTACAACACATGTTCTCCGTATTTGAAAATCCCATAACTTTCATCTAATGAAATATTTATTATAATGCCTTTTAAGTATCTCTAAAATCTAAATATCATCGAATATTGTCAAATTATCTTTTTTTTCACATTTGACCTACCATTATTTTCAATATAATGCAGCTAAAATTCATTGTTATTTCATAAGATAGATCTAGTCCGAATAGAATTATTTCTCCAACCTCATCCAAAAATATTATTCATCACTAACTTTCATATAGTGAGACATATGGATCCATACAAATAATCTATTAAAACCTATTAATGTAAGAAAATGCCCCTATGTTCTATATTGATATTAATCACCTTTGAAATCAATAGAGAAAGATCTTAACATCTCTTCTGGAGTTTGAATTGTCATCTTGTATTGAACATATATCTATAGATTATAAATAATATAGTAACTGAACTCAATATCAAAATTATAACAATGGATTATCCATAACATCAAGATAAAAATTATATCTTTCTAACATACGATTGAGAGTGGTACTCCATGAAATCAAAAAAAGTAATTAATTTCTTACTGAGAAAGTGGATTAAGATGGAAATATTATCTAATAGAGAAAAAATATGCATATTTCAAAAGGTGATCAACTAAAACCAAAATATTATTGTTCCCATTAGATGTTCTGGGTGAACCCATAAACTAATCCATGTTAATGTTTTCTGATTTCTATTCCAATATGGGTAATGGTTATAACATTCCATTTGAATTAAACCTCAAAATATTAAAATGAAATCACACTTAGATCCAGGATACTTACACATCATTATCCCTTTTTATGTTATCCCACCCTAAATATTCCTTCTGAAATCAATTTATCTTCACACATCAAGGATGAACATATAATGATAAACTATAAGCTTCATCGAATAATTCCCTCTTCCAATATGGCATTGGTGGACCACATAATAATATCATTATCCTTGTTAATCCATTATGATCATATTTGATCTCAGAAACATTATTAAACATATTTTTCAATTCCACGTATTATTTATGTGCCTTTTATAATATTATTGTGGACGGATGAATGAAAATTATTATGGGGAAGATATAATTTTACTATTTCCTAAAAATTTCCTGATCCATCTTCTATAAATAAATAAATATATTTTATTTCTTTAAAGAATCATGAATGAGGGACTAGCATGATTTTTTCATCTCTGAGGATATGAAATATTTTTTTCATTATCTGGGTGGTAAGGTATTGAGAAGTAATATTTTTAATCAATTCCCACTGTCATTAATAGAACATTTTAAATAATTTTATGTTTTTTATATACTTCATATTTTTATGATCAGAATATATATCACAGCTTTCAATATAGAGATAATTACTCCAAATATAAATTGAAAAAATTAACAATGCAAGTTCCAAATCATTAATCGGGTAATTATACACATTGTTTTTCAAATTTATTGAGGAATAAGCTATATCAATATCATTCTTCATGTGGATTCACCCCATTAACTTTCTGGAAGTATATATATAGATCACAAAACCTTCATCACTATGGGTTTTTGTAATTAATGGATCATTGGAAATACTTATCTTCAAATAATTTATATTCTACTTACATTCATTGGTCCACAAGAACCTAAACCATTTTGAGTCAACATGTCTAGAATATTAGACAGTCATGAGAAACCTTTCATAAATCATCTCTATAATCAGAACTATCCAAAAAGAACTATGGATCTTAATTACAATGGTTATTCTCAGCCATGTTTTAATAACATCCATTATTTAAGGGTCCAATGATAAACCCTCTCTTGAATTTATCTTACTTTATAATGAGAGATTTTGTATCAAAAAAATAATACATGATAATGTTAAAATTTAAATTCCCAATCCTCATGGACTTCAAGACAATTACCCAATATTATTCATCCTTTATTTCAATGGAAATACTTAATAATATTATCTATAAAGACTACTATGATATAAACATGGTAATATATAAGGACTCTATTCATTAAATACATAAATATTAGAGGGTAATTGTTTTGTCTTCAAAAATTAAGGAAATTACTATAAATTAATAATGACCATACCTCATATGAAATATTGTCTTAGGTATATCCCCATTCTTAACCACTATATTATGTTATATATATCAAAGATCAATCTTGAAAAAATATTTAAATCCTTATAATTGATCAAATATATCATCCATATGGGAAATATGTTACATTTTGATAATATTTATTTTTTTTATTTTCCAAAAAATCAATTCAATGATGAATTTATCAATCATATTTTTATATTTAAAAGATTATACTTACCACATTCATATGTAGTTTTTAAAATTAATCCCTTTTCATGATTCAACTAGTGTTCCTAATTCAATTCCTATAACTCCATCGACGACATTATATATGTATCCACATAAATAGGGGTCGATCCATGTGTGATTTCAATTGAAAAAAAACATCATAATTTCAGGGAAGATTATGAAACTATTATGGAAAGGGAACAAGAAATTATTATATAGTAGACACCTATTCTATATTTATTTTATCTCCATCCAAATGTGATGTATTTCCATTACGAATATCTAATTAAAACTATAAGATGGATATAATGTCCATTAGGGGTTCAGGTTGAACCATGGAATGATAGATTTTCATAGATTGATTTAGAAAATCAAATATAACTTCCCAAAACCATGAATATCCTTTCAATGGACTTAATAAATTGTTCAAATAATAATGGATTATTTTTCATATAAAAATATTGAGTCTCTTTCCACATGAATAAATTTATTATAGCTTAATAACAATATATAATAAAAGATTCTATATTCAAGAATGTTTATTCTTTATAACCTGAGTATGATACCATAATCTGGCCATTATCGTCATTGTTATAATATAGACTATATTAGAATTCACTGTTGGGAAATATGTATTTTATTGATGGGTTTTAATAAAAATTATTCTATTTGGAACCTTTAATGAATAATGGCATAGACATATTTAGCTCATAATCTTATTGAATATTTTTTCCTAAAATTAAAATCCCACCAATGATAATATTTTTTAAACATTCTACAGGATTATCATAATTATCTTATTAGATATGGTTAGTTACAATATTTTAACCATGGTTTGTAATGAAATTTACTTGATACTAACTACTGAAATCCCAACTCTAGTAACCCAATGTTGGGATCTACATTATTATATTGGTATAAGATACAGTGGATCTCATCCTAAAGTACAGCCAATTTAGTAGGTTTGAAGAACGAGATACATATATAATTCCCATTTAACATTGGAAATATATAATACATAGAAAAAAATTAATTATTTAATATTTTATATCATTTATAATATCATTATTCATACCCTGGGGAAAGGAAAACAAATTAATGGTGAGATTAGATTATCCTTAATGGTTATCTATTATAGAATCTACCATTATTAAATAATTCATAATTAATATGGAAATATATAAAACTCAAAAACATTACATTTTATCAATAACTTGAGAATGAATTCATCAGTGGATAATATCAATGATTAAATATAATGGGTAATAATAACGAAATTATAAATTAATAAAATTATTAATATTGGATGTAATGATCTTCGAAATCATTTTATCTATACTGTAAAATAGTTGTTCCAATATAGTGTAATCATTGGTTATGTATACACAAGAAACTCATTTAATTTGGCCAACTGCTTTCTCCCAAGATATTTTTTGATGCATTGAGGGATATATAATTTTGGGCCCCAGTAGCCACAACATGTCCAATCCATTATTCAAAAATTTAATGATCAATAAAATTCATAAAAATATTAATTATACAAAAATATTCATATTGAGAAAAGAATACCAATTTACCATGATTTTACATAGTTATTTAAATATTTTTCAATGTAAATCACCATATCTAGAAATTGTATATATTTTAATCAATATGAATAACCATATAAATTTGTATGAAAAATAAAATTTCTAAGGATAAAAGATTTTACTAAAGTGAACTTTTCGAGAGAATGTTATTGACTACAAAATTAATGAAAGAAAAAAGTGACTTTAAATTCCTCAGAAATACAAGTTTTGAAATAAATTAATGTCTTTTGGTGTATAAAATAAAATGTTTTTGAATCATTAAAATTACTTTCTTAAGATAGAATTAATTTTAAGACTTTTTAAATAATTTAATATAATATTAATAACATAAAAATGTTATGGGGGTGTGAAAATCCATTAATGCCATATAATATATATAATAATTCCTTTTTTATTTTTATAAAGATGAAAGAAATGAAATATTTGAAAAAAATTGAAAGAATAATTTATCACTATAAAAGTTATTGAAGGATAATAAAAACTTCCCTTTGAGTAAAAAATGACTTTTGTAATTTTTTTAACAAATACGAACATGAATAAAAAATATATCTGACCAAAAATATAAATAAGGTCAATTATATTTTGAAAAATTATTTTATAGATTTTTGTGATAAATAAAGGATTTTTCAGAGGAAAACATAGATACGCCTTAAAATATTAAATAGTAATTGAATTATTAATCATATTAATTAAATAGATATTCATTTTATATTCCACAATGGGATAGTATATAAAGTAAATAAAAATAATTAGGTTCATAAATCCATTTATGTAGCAATGAAGTAGAAACTGAGGTTAAATCCCATACACCATGTTTTATTTTCCTTATAGTTTCTTTAACATCTATTATAGTGAATTCTATTTTGTATACAGACACTCTAGAACATTATTTATATCTATAATATATGATATAAGAAATCACAATGACTAAAAAGTACAATTTTTATTTTATATTGCAATACTGGATGGAAATTTGGGGTGAATGTGTTGAAGGTTGAGGGAGTCACTACTAAAAATGATTTTAAAATAGTTATTGATAGAAACAACATAATTATTAATGGTAATTTTATCACTTAAACTCACTCAGGAGGCCAAAGAATCCATAAAAAATAAATTCTCTCTATGCGTTTGTGACCTCAATTATGTGGTTAATGAGTATTTTTAAATTCATAAAGAAGTAAAAAATGTCTCATGGAATGTTTATTTTTTCAATGCAACCTAAAAAATTTTGATCCTAATTCTACCAACGAAATCGTATGGTTATAGAGTTTGAAAAAGGAAAATACCACTGTACATAGCCCTTACATGCTTCCCAATGGAGTTACATGTTCCATAAATTGTATTGAAAACAAAAATTACTGACACCCTATTTTCCAACACCAAACCACCCCTAAAAACCAAATATAATAGGATTCATCCATTTTTAGCTTTTTATTGGAGATGGGAGTTCCCAATTTAACCAAAATCCAATAAAAAACATTACATATTCCCGTTGAGGGAATGTTTTACCTTGATAGAATACACTTAAATTAATAAAAAATCTTACCTCATTAAATTATACACAAATCCCTTTGATAAAATCCATTATAAAATTTTATTACATATTTTTTGAACAATCTTATATTATTTTCATTATTTTGGGTGATAACTGCTTTATTTTTCATGTATGGTTTGATTTGGTAGTCATGGAACTTGTGAATGGTTCCATCATCTCTATAATTGTAATATATATATATATTATATTCAATATATATATATTTATAATAATGGATAAAAGATATAGATATATAAATTAAATATACCTTTCTTGGAGACAGTTAGATATACGCAGGCATGAATGTTATTTTCACATTTTGATAGTTGAAAATGAATAATGAAATATATATATTATATATTAAATAAATTTATCCATATTACCATCTATGAAATAAATAAATGAAAAACGGGTCACATTGCTTCATGGAGGTGGCATCCCACACGTATGCGTGAGAGTCATTATAATTTACATAAATATTGGTTAGTTATAAGGTATATTTGGTATTATAATTTCAAATGCATATTTTTTTTCATAAATATTATTTATTTCCATTATTTTTATTTTTATTACAATTTAAGTAAAGTGGTGATGAAAATAAAATTACACTACTTTGTGAAGATGGTAAGTTGTGTGTACAGAAGAGGGATGCTTTCACCTTTCATGGGATGGAAAAGAGATAGAAAATTATTATACCATAATGATAATAACATATATTTTATGGATGATATTATATTTAATTATTTTGGATGGTTAAAAAACAATCATATATTGTATAAGAGTAAATATACCTAAATGTGTTAGTAAATATGATTACCTCATCTTTAATGGACTTGCATTAGATATCCTATTATTTTAATTAGGGATTATCTTTTGGGAATACATGAATGACAGTAAGTTATATAAATATGTTGAGATGAAAAATTTGTAGGGTTTTTTTTAAGTATGTATGGTCAATATTGGGTAAATAAAATAGGGGAGTGGATTCCTTTTATAAGTGAAGGGAGGAAAATACATAAAATTTCATAAAGTATTAAAAAAATATAAACAGTTTTTCATGTTAAAATGTATACAAATTGATGTAATTAGAATAAAATATGGTTATGATCCTAAATAATAAAATTCAATATTTTTTGGACATGTTCTAGTTTTATTTTTATGCTTATATTATAGTTTTAACCCCTTATTATTAGTTTTAATAATTACTGTAATATTAAATTTTTACACCTTACAAGGGCCATGAATGTCCCCATTAGAGGAAAAAACCACAACAAATGGACCATGTTTGATTATTTCAACATTATAAAATACACCTCTTTTAAGAGATTAATTTAATAAATTTTAAATCATTTAGTAAAATATTATTTATTATAAAATATCATTAATGCCACTTTGACACTATTTTTGTAATTTTACATTTTATATACAAAGATAATGATGTTATTCGAATAAAATCTTTTAATACATCCATAAAATATAATGTTTATCTATATAGTTACTATAAAACTATAAATCAACAAATTAATATTATCTTTAATATTTTTATATCCATTTATAGTATTTCTAATTAATTATATATATATTATTCTAGTTTTGATTTATAATTTTTTCGAATTATTAAATAACTAAAAGGGTAAAATAAATTATCATGAAATCTTTTTCCCTATTTTGTATAAAAATTTATAACTGAACATAGTTTTTTTATTCTTGTCAAATAATATTATAAATATTAAAATAGAGAGAATGAAATTTTTGAGTTTACACTTTACACAAATATTATAATGGTTCAAAATCAATTATAAGGAAAAATTGACATATTTTATAATTTAGGATCAATTTGGATAAAATAAACTCATAAAATGATATAAAATAAATATTTTGTATTATTTTTCTCCTTATAAAATTATTTATATCTCCATTTACTTGATTTTCCCCTTATTGAGGCGATTAATATTAATTATTTTACTACTCAAATAGATCAAAAATTAAATGGATCTATTTACCATATTTGACCCTCATGATTAAAAGTACGGATTAATATTTATAAAATTATATTCATAGAAATAAAATTAATTAATTTTAATATAAATTATCAAATTTTGAATTGTCTTTTTTGAAAAATGAAATTTTATGTCCAAAAATGAACAAATAGTAATAGTATGTATAATAATGATAAAAGTAAAATTAATTAGACTAATTAAAACTAAATGATTATTATATAAATTTGATATTGAATTTAAATTATAATGTGTGTTTTTTATTAAAATATATTTTTATTTTTTAGATATTCACTGAAAAATAATCTTTTCAAAAAAATAAAAATATTTTAAACTATGAAAATGTTGACTTGATGAATTAAAAACTAATATAGTTGTAACATAATGATATTTTATTTGGGTTTTGTGGTTCATTTGAGGACAATGTCTTATAAAAAAACAAGTTATCAAAAAAATTTATAACAGGGAAATATACCATAAAATAACTGGTTATTATAAAAATAATGAATATTTGGTGTTAAGATGTGTAATTCATAGAAAAGATGAAATATATTCAACAAGAAGAAAATTTATTTCTTAGTAAATTTCTATGAAAATTAAAAAAAAAGTTTTCTAGGTGATGATAAGTTCTAACATGCACATAGTAGTCCTTATGCCATTCTAAATATAGAGGAAGACCACAAGGGAATGAGGAATAAATGAAAATAAAAGGAGAGAATTTTACCTTTGGAGAAAATAATGCGAGTAAGGGTGAAACTATAAACAACTAAAAAACATTCCATGAATATTATCGTCAAAAGAAAATAAATTTTAAAAAATAAAGAATCAATATCATAGAGAAATAATAATATTGGATTGAATGAATTCATATTATAGAAATGAATATGAAATTTTATTACAAGGGTTAAAATTTAAATTTTCATGAAACCAAATGAAATATCTATGGAATCAATTTTTTTAGTAAAGTGTATATGATTATTTGGCTAGATAAATTCATAATGGGAAAAAATTGGACAAGGAATAAGAAATTTTTGAATTAAAAATGGCTATTTCACATTAATTAAACCAATGATTCATGATAGGTTTGAAATAATTTATTACCCAAAAATTAAAAAAAATAGTATTGATGGTGAAAATATATTTTCCAAACATCTAGCTCAAATTAAAACCCTTGAGATGAGTGATATAGAAGGAAAAGAAGTATTGGTTGAATGTTATTAATCTGATAAAGAAATGAAACATATTTCACAAAATAAGAATGATATGAAAAAGAAGTTGATTATGGACTTGTAAATCTATAGTGGGAAAGAAAAAAATTGGAGATATCAAAGAGAAATCAAATAAATATAGTGCTGGATTGAATATCGTTTTTAGGTTATGATCTATGAATAATCTATAATAATCCTACTAAATAATTTTATAGTTATTCATGATATTCCCTTGATTATGTTTTCCTGTATTTTCATGAATTGAATTGAAGTTGACACCAAATAGGATGACATGATGAGGTGGTAAAGACTATATATTAAAAAATGATTCTTGTCAATGTGTTTTAAATACTTTCACGATGAATATAAAAGAAGTACATACATTGAGGTGGAGAAAATAAGAGGTAATATTACTATCATTTCTTAATTCATATGATATTAGATATTTTGGAAACCCATAATTTTGATGTTGAGTAAAATAATTCACCTACAATAACTATTTTGGATTATTTAATATTTTTATCATAGGGGTGTTGATATTGAGTGGAAAAGGGTGAGTTTTAGGACCTGAAATTTACACATATCATGTCTCTATTTAAGATGATTATTGGATGAAATGTTTATGAGAAATATTTAACTGAATCCCCTAGAATAATAATATGAAATTGGTACCACATATTAAATTGATTAATTTAAAACATTTATATCTGGGTATATTTAGTCTTTTTTTCGACAATAGGGTTTTACAATTAAACATAGAGTTATATAGATGATATCATATTTCTACGACATATGTGATTTCATCTTTATCTCTAAAGTGTGAAGATTACTTTTATTCAATTAATTAGAGGTTGAATAATTTAGTTAGGAATTCCATTGAAGGTGGTTTATTTATGAAATATAATTCCACACATTTCAATTTCATTTATTTTCAGTGAGAATTATATGAAATGGATTCACATATTTTCATAAATAAATTTAATTTATTTACAACCAACATAAGGGTGGTGGGATTGATGGGACCAAAAAATGGATTTTATAGTTTTCATTAAGGAAATATATTATAATGATATATTTAGGAATATGTGTTTATAAGTAATGATGGTGATAATCATAAATAACTAAGTGTAAAATGAGTGGAGTGATCTAATATTATATTTTTTAATTTTAAATGAAAGATGAATATGATTTTATACACCTCAATGAAAAAAAAATTCATATAATTTTCTTATATGAATAGATTCATAGCTGAATTATATTAAATTTGATCATTGGAAAGATTTTATTTATGTAAATGAAAAATATTGATTTAGAAACACTATCTATAACAATTTATATGGTGTTTTAAAGGATTTCCTGTTGTGGGAAAACATTAGAATAAATATAAAGAAAGTATGAAAATTTAAGATGAAGATATTAGAATATGTGAGAAATTATAAAAAATACAATGAAAATGAACATTGATATGAACATATGATAGTGAAATTTTAGAATATTTTTACAAATTCATTTTAGATTCTAGATACGTATCTAATCTGATTTGAGTTAAGATGGATAAAATCTATAATTGATGTGCTAAAGATAAATTTAACAGAGCTTATAACCCTACAAATGTCATAAGAGTTCACTAAAACACAAAATAATTAAGATCATCATATGGTTGATGTTATTTATAAGGACCATTAATGAAACCATGATTAAACTAACATAAATAGTACAATAATCTAATAATTTAGATAATTTTTCTAAAAAATAATCACACAACCCATGGGTTTAAAGGTTTAAAATCATATAGATTAGTTGAAAAAAGAAAATTATTTTATAATACGTAAAACAATATCCAAAATCACGATCCTCTGTATAATTTTCTAGACATATCACATGATATTATCTTATTTATAACTTGGGTGATATAGAACATAAGAAATGGTGTGATCTTAGACTATGATAATGAACAAAAAATATTTTTATGTATTTGAGCATAAAAATTATGGGTTATATGTGGAATACATTAGTATCCAAATAAATGATCATAAGTTCATAGATGATAATTATAAAATCGTATAGTGAAATATAATTTCATAAAATTATTTTTAACGAAACATAAAAGATATGATGTGGATCAAAAATAAATATCACTAATTGTAACACCTGTGATCATTATATAAGGAACTATAATATTTTTAAAATTATTTGTCCTCAATAAACATATAATTTCTTGGTAATGGGATACATATTTAAAATTTGGAATAACAATATAAATGTGGAGAAACCATATTTAAGAAAAAAAATTATGAGAAAAAACATTTTTCCAATGAATATGTGAAAAAATAAATATTTTACTACATAAAATTTTCAACAAACCTATCATGCCCATGTATGTGTAATCAAATTCATTATGTCAATTCCTTGATATATCATGAGAAATAAACATCAAATAATTAATTAATGGGTGATATATAACCCTACCACCCATCATCTATACATATGTGTGCCACTATAAACAAATCATCATCTTAAATTAAATAACCCTTGAAAAAATAATTGTTTTAGTAAACAGAAAAATGGAAATCATTTATTTTCAATAAATAAACTAGGAAAATAATTTTCATATAAAATCAAAATGGTATAAAATAAATTTATGATTTGATACCAAAAACATAGTCACCCAAAATAATTACATAATAAATGAAAAATAGGGTGATTTATGAACCATAACTCTATTATTGATATTTAATTTGAATATTGGGAAACCATATTACCCTTTGTTGTTT
Organism: Viscum album; assembly: GCA_963277665.1. Lineage (NCBI taxonomy): Eukaryota > Viridiplantae > Streptophyta > Magnoliopsida > Santalales > Viscaceae > Viscum > Viscum album. Next base: position 1,282,546,734 of record OY728136.1, on the reverse strand, counting down.
TTCAATAATATGATGAAAATAAAACTGTTAATTAAAATAGATTTATATAAAAAACACTATTTCCCAAAAAAATTATAGATAACATCATTTAAAATAAATAATGTAGTGAAACTATAGGTTTGAAATTAAAGATGAAATCATACAACATAATGGAACAATTTTGGGTTACCATGTCCCTAACCTTTAATGTTAATCTCCATGGAAGGGATTTAAACCCTTTATAATGAACATAAATTTCTTAATAAATTATCTCATTACCATAATATAAAAAAATACAATTTTAATAATTATTTTATTACAATATATAAAAAATATTTTTTTTATTATAGTTTATTTTCATTATTGGGCATCCTAACTTTCTGTTGTTTATTTTTTAAAAGCATAAAAAAATATGAAAAAATATTTCTAAGTGGTTTAAATTTCATAATTAAAAGATCATTAATGGTATTATAATCCTAATGTTAAATTATTTCTAAATTTCTATTTTCATTATGTGAAATACATGAATTAGGAGTGTGAAAATTTTAATCATTATAAACTACTTTTCAATATGTTTAATGATAAAAATGTGATATAATAATATTTGTATTAAATATTTTTAAAAATAATTATTAATTAATTATTGCATTATAAATATTACATTATTAAATTTTATTATAATTATATGATATATTATAATAATTTTTGAGATAATCATTATAACATCATTTACATATGTGAAAAAAAGACCCAAATAGAAACATATTATAATTTATTCATGATTATGTAAATTTATACTAATAATGGTAATTTATAATATTATAAAGCATAAAAATTTATTTTAAATAATATTTAAAGAGTAAATAAATTCATAGAACCAACCGTGAAGGGTAGTGATAAAAAAAATTCATTTTTCAGGGAGGCTATAGTCCTCCAATTGCACAATTAACGTTCTTATTTCTCAATGAATAGAGAGAAAGATGAAATATTAAGGATTATTATTTCATAATTTTATTAATAAAGTATAAAATATTTTTATTCACAAAATAAATCATTAATACTATCTTTGAGAGGTGTCGATAAAAACAAACAATATCACTTCATAAAGGTAATAAACTGCAGGTACACACGATCAATGTTTTTTTTGTTTTCATGATGGATGGAAATTATTGAATAAATTTTTTAAATTAAAATAATTACATTTATTTATATTAATTATAATTATTTTATTGTATTAATAATACTATATAAGTTATAGTAATTAAAAATTAATAATGAAACACTATGAAGAAGTGGATACTCACACCATGAACTTGAATTGTCACGAGGAATTATGCTTTAAAATAGAGGCCTTAAGGTAACTAATAGTGGAAAGATAATTTTTGAAGTGGTATAAGGATATATGAGGATCCAGTGGGTGGAGTTTAAAATATAAATTCAAAGGTTTTTGAGGTCTTAAAATATTTGATGTGTTAGATTTCTAAAAATTTGAAGAATGGTAGTTTTGGAGGCAACCCAAATAATTTCAATAATGTAAATTTACTATTCAATTGTAAATGAACAAAAAATGGATAACGTGTGAAGAGAAAGTGATTTAAGGTAGATAATCACATCAAAAACGTATTTTTGAGACAATAATGAGTTTTTTATAGTGTTCTCAATTAACATTTTAATCATAACCATAATTTACTTTTTTCCATGTTAATTAGTTTTTATCCCTGGTTATTAATATTAATGGAAAAAAATTATATTTATAATTTAAACAAATTTTAATAATTTGACGTAATATTTAAAAATAATTTTATCGAATAATGTTTTAAAATATGTGATTTGTTAAATTTAAAATAAGCACACTTAATCTAATAAGAACAGTTTTTAGAAAAATATTTTTTTCTACTATACATTTATATATAAGATATAATTATCACAATTACAAATTTTATTGACCTCAATTTATTTATTTTAAATAAAATTAAAATTTTTAAGCTTTGAAGGATGTCAAAACCGAACCTATCATAAAAAATATTTTATTCAATGAAAATATCAAAAATAATTTCTAATTAACTAAAATTTTAATTTAGTTCTTAAAATATTAAACATATGGTTTAGAATATCATTTAATACATTACCAAATGGCCCGAAGGCCTTCGTTTTTATTGATTTTTTATGAACCCCATTTTAATGGAAAATGGGTATCCCTTAAAAGGCTCGTAGGCTCAGAGATTACATTGCCCGTAGGCTTATGAGATTACATGACCCAAAGTTCTTAGAGAATTCAACCAGACTATCTACAAGGACTGGACCCTCCCCAGCAACTACATCATGATAGTAGCTGTCCACCCTCACATGTTCGTCTGTCTAGGATTCATGTGAAAGAACAAGCTGGTCCCGATGGCATAGCCATGCACTCTCATTCTAACAAATCAATTTGATTATACACTGGTGAGTGCACTAGCTCTGAATCCTCTTCTAGGGCTGCAACTTTTTTTTTGTAGATTCTGTCTGGGGAAACTGTATGTTTTCTGATGGCCTTAGAGGTGGCTCTAAAGCCCTACTGACCTGAAGGCCTGGGTGGCTTGAAACCTTAAGGACTCCAAGCCCAATCTGGTGGCCCAGGGTGAAGAGTTCTAGCTACTATAGTAATGAACAGTACATGTTACAGTAACTGCTATAGTAACTGCTACAGTGCATGCTATAGTACCACACAATGTACAGTTCTGATACAGTACCTATATAGTGTGTTGTTTGGCTACAATGCCACACAATGTACAGTTCTGCTACATCACTACTACAGTACCTGGAAATATGCCTCAACCTGGTTTTGAACATGGGTCTCAAGGATGCACTTAAGGATACCTCACCAAGGCTAAGGCTCGTGTGCTCATTGAATAAATGAAAATCCATAATATTTGCTACCAATACATATTTTAAAACAATGATGTTTTTTAAACTACTTGTAAATGATTAATGAAAAATTATAATTTCTATAAAAAACATGTTTATCGACTAAAAATAAAACTTTTTTGAGAAATTAAAAAATAAATTATCAATAAATGTTGATATGTGGAATGAAGAAGGAATTATATTTTTTAAATTTTAAATTTTAAAATTTCATGGGTTTTTAAAAAAATAAAATACAAAAAAATAAAGTGAACTGATTTTATTTAAAATAACATATTTCAATATTAACTCATATTAATTAGTTATCTTCAAATGGTATTAATGTATATTTGGTTACCATATTAATGTTTATTATAGATTTATTAATAGTGATAAAATAATATTTTAATACACTTTTAATGTGGGAATATAATTTAATGAAATTTATATAACATTAAATCAATTTTTAAATGGTTTAGAATCTCAGGTTGTCACATTCAACCCATCATAAAAATAATTTCATCCAAACAATTTTAGTATTTGCTGGAAAATATATGAGTGTAATTCTATATCATCAAATAATCAGGTTCCCATATTGCCACCTCAATATTTTGTTTCAGCTATAGATCTTTCATTATATGTGTTTTTTTATTTCCTATAACTTTTTCTCTTCAACTCATTATTTCCACTAGTTTTTAATCATGTGATATGTAATGTTCCAGATTTACAATATTTGTGCTCACAAAACGGGGTGGATCTGGTATGTACTTTCTCAAAATAGTTATGTGAAACACATCATTAACAATAAAGAGGTTTTTAGGAAGTGTATAATGATCAGACAAGACATAGACATGATAAAAAGTCTTAAAGGGACTGATGTATCTAAGTATCATCTTCCCCTTCTACCTAAATATCATAAATCAATTTCCTTAAATTATTTAAAGGAACTCCTTTTTAGTAACATAAAGCTATAGATATCATCAATTATTATCTATATTACTCTTCTCCTCATGTTTTTGTAACTTTTTTATGATCCTAAATAGTTTGAACATTCAATATTATTTTTTTGACAAGGTCAAGACTTATCAGCTTCCTCTATCCAACATCATCCCTGTATGTGGGAGCCCTATATCTCTACCCATAAAAAGTCTTATATGGTGACATATTAATGATATAATGAGAACTATTGTCAAATTATAACTCTACTAGGGGAATTGTTGATCCCAACAGCATTTTATGTCCAACAGAAAAGATCTCATCATATCTAATAATGTATGAATTGTCCTCTTAGACTAGAAATCTATCACAGGACGATATGCAATGATAATGATCATCTCGGTTTCGAATTATTTATCAACTATTCTATTAATACTTGAGCAATAAATCAGATCCATATAATAAACAACAAATAAGTACATTATATACATCCTCACCACTTCCATTACATATATCATGGTAATGTTCTCAATGGAGACATATTATATAGTAGAAATAAAATGTACTAAATTTTTAACGACATAGAATAAAACCAAAATATCATTATTTCCCTTAGATGCATTAGAAAGTACTAAGATGAATTCTATTTTGATTTTTTCTATAACACGCCAAGAATTCATTTTATATTATCTCATTAAAACAATTCAATAACTTGTACTACACGCAACACCGAGTTCGAGCGCACAACAACATACTAAACTAACTGTTCAAAAGGCGGCTATGAATAGTTTCAAATTCATTATGAATATTACATACTCTATATAATTTTAGCATCCATATTATGTGTTTCTTAGTTATAATATAAGAACAAATTCATTTTTTCAGATAAAATAATAATTTTTAAAAAAATGTAATTTTACCACTTTTTAATGGAGAACCCTATTAAAACAAACGTTGGACACTTTAAAATAATAAATTTAATGAAATTAAATTATTATTTATAATCAGGACATAAAAATTTACATTGGATAAATTTTTGGTACTTTTCTGATAACTTTCATATTTTGATGAAGAGTCAAAAACAAAAAGTTTTAATAGAAAAAAACCTTTTTAATCAAAATAATTTATAATGATAAATTATGCATTTTTATGGTTTGGAAGTATAAAAAGATTATATTTTTATCAACTAATACAATTCATATAATTATTATTAATTTTATATTTAATATTGACATAAACACATGTCAATATTTTGATAGTATTTACTTTCAAAAAAACGGTTTTTTGGTTTTTGACAAAAGGAATTAATTTTAAATAAATAAATGAAACTTCTATGTTTTGAATTTGGTAAAATATCATTCATTTTTTAATTCGTAGTATTAAAATTAGCTTAGGTTGAATTTTTGGTGTTTTTCTGAAAACATTCAATTTTAGTTGAATAATGAAAAACACCGCGTTATTATTTAAAAAAGAGTTTTTATTTAAATAATTATTTATTTTTTTAAATTTTTTTTAATTCAAAATATATATATAGTACTTATATATGTTAAATGTAATTCATTGGAGTCATTTTATATTAAAATTAGATGTTTAAAATTCTATTGATCTTTTTTACCTATTTTACCCACATTCTAGGCACGTTAGCAAATATTCTTAAAACATAATTTTACCGCTTCTGTGAGTTGAATTTCAAAATTTCGAGAGAAATGGTTAATATAAGTAAGTAAAATGTGGTTCAATAAGATGAAAATAATTTTTTGTGAATAGTAACTTTTAACTATTATTTTCCACGGTCAAAAATAAATAGTGTAATTAAGGGTAAAAATGATATCATAATTACCTTAACACATGTCCTAATTATATTGGATAAGTATAACTCGATTAAAAATAACCTAATTAATAAAATAAGATCTTCTTTGGTCCACTTGGATTAGATTAGGTCATTTATTATTATTTTATATAAAGAAGATTTAAAAGAGTTAAATTCAATGTCTAATAACTAATACATTTTTAATATAATGTTATATATAAGATAAATTAGACATTACATATTAATTAAAAATATAAAAAAAATTCCTACATAATGGTATTTTATTTATAATTTTTAGACATTATATAATTAAATTTATTTATGAAACAATGATGATGTAATAATTACCATATTAATGAAAAATTAAAAGAATTAATATTATAAGTATCCAAGTAAATGTAAATTAAGACTTCTGATGAATTAAACAAATTTTATAGGATCATATGACATGTTAGGGGGGGTAAAATATATTTTATTTTACGTGATAAAGTGGTTATGGCTTTAAAAAAAGTCAAATACTAAATTGTGTTAAAATTGACATAATTGGGTTTTTAAAACAAATATTCTATTATTAATTGATATATTATTAATAAAAATATAAGCATCGGCCAAAGGACATAGATAAGGTTATATTTATTAATGATTAACCATATGGGTTTCTCATGTCTTGTTATTGTAATTTTATTAACTATATAATATAAAAATACAAAGAGACATGGTAAATGTCAAACAATTTAACTAATAGATAAATCTAAAAGATAATGTTAGTATGATGGAATAAACCTATATAAAACCTATTGTTTGAGAGTTTTTATACCCATCCCCACTTTATCCTTTAAATAATTCAGTTTAGAGCCATTAGAAACCGAAAATTATATTATTTTAAAATAATATTTCATGCTTTTCCTAAAGTGACTATCACCTCTTGTAAAAGGGCACTTCCGCTTCTCTAAATTTCACACCTCCAAATCCTTTTGTCTCAGCAAAACCATACCCAAATATCCTTACAACTTTCCTCCCTTCATCCAATAGGCCTTCCTTTGATCAGAATGCCAATATAAATAACCCTTTAATCTAATAAAAAGGAAGATACCGAAGAAGAGGTAAATATTTCATCACCTCTATCAAGTTTTTTTCTTCATCTACTTCCTCTATCTTTGTTGTTTACATTTAAGATAATTACTCTAGTAACTTCTATATTTTGTGATGTTATTATAAAAATTCTACAACCATTTTCATTACTCTATCCACCCTATAAATTACAAAGTCACTATACGTGTGTACGTACGAATTACCGTCTCCATCTCGTGGTGTAGTTCATTAATCAAACACTTCAATATTTGGATGGGTATAATAATGAGTATAACTGATGTAAATAATAAATATAATATTTTAATTATTATATATATTATATATCATCCAATTAAAAATTATTTCCTTATCAATATAATGATATTGTCGCTCGTGCATACATATTGATTACCATCTCCACCAAGCGATGAGATTCATTCCCACATTCACCATTCAAAGATGATTATAAAAATATATTTTATTAATAATTATGTAATATATGAATTAATAAATATACTTGAGATATATATATATATATATATATATATATATATGTATATGTAATTAAATATATCATATTCGCTTACTTTCATTTAAAATGATATGAAAACGGAAATTGCGTTTGTACGTACGTAAGGCCCACCGTCTCCATAAACATTGATTTCCATTTCATATATATCTACCTATTATTATTATTTATATTCTAAATATATATGATATATAAATCAATTATTATATTCTATTGTATTTAAATCATGATCTAACGATCAAGAATAAAATGTTAAAACATGTACGATAAAGAAAGTTATTATTAACCAAAATGTTAATTTAACATGGAAATCATTATTAAATGTGTATTATAATGTAATAAAGGAATAATGAATGATATACTAAATATGAATATGGTTATGGTGTAATTTAATAACATTCTTTGGTCATCATACATGAGAATAAACGTACTCTCGACCAAAGGAAAGTGCAAGTTAAGGGTTAATTTCACAATCTGTTTATTATCTATGTTTGTTTTTACATAAGTATCTACTGGAACATATATATATTCCATGTCCATGTTTCATAAAATAGTTTTAAAAATGATGATTTTTATGGAAATCTTTTACTAAAAACTCATTTTATATGTTTTAATGATTTATTCTTCAATACCTTTCTCATTAATATCCATGTTTTCAAAATGATTTTAGGATTTATTTATAGAGACATGAATGATTTAAAATTTTAATTCCTCTAAAAATATTCAAAGTGGCATGGGAAAAATTTATTAAAAATTATATTTTAAATGACTTCCATTATAAATTTTGTGACTTTTATAACTTTTAATGAAAAAGGGATATTTATATAAAAGATTTTTACTGATCATTTTAAATATGTCAAAATCCTTTACTATATATTATTCTTAATCGAGGATGATTTTTTATGATAAAAATCTTTTATATTGCAGTGAAGGTTTTGTGACATGTTTGATTGTTGTTGTATTATTTTTATACCATGCATGTTTTGTGGATAAAGTATTGAAATTTCATATTCTAGTTTTAATACGAATGTCTACATTATGTTTAAACCTATTCATATGAGGAATGCATTAGACATAGAAAGTGACGGGTGGAGTCCGTTATAGCTCCTTGATGTGTCAGTAGGTCTCATGAGACAAACTAGTGTCTTGGAATAAGGATTTGAAAAAATCTTACATTTAGTCTTGGCACAAGGCCTTGAATTTGTGGTTATGAAGTCTGGCATTACACATTCCATCATTATGAAAGTGGCTATTGATATTTCATGTCATTATTAGACTAGTAGATTATCAATTTCAAGAAGTAAATGAAATTATTTGATTTTATCTTTTCCATATCATGCTGATGATTAAATTTAAAAGGATTTTTTTAGTATTATACATTGCCTTAAATGTTTATTATTATTTATGAAAGATTCTACTATATTATTATCCTTAGTGAGAATCTGATCTCACCGTTTAAGTTTTATTTTATTAGGATTCCAAGAAGTGTTTCATGATTGATAAGCAGTGTTAAGCTAGGGGAATAATCGAATTCTCAAAGGATCATTTATATTGTATTTTATTTTCTAATGTGTAATGTAATGTTCATGTATGTAATCTATTTTCCAATACTGCTAAATTGATCGGTATTTTGGACTTGATTCCTTATAATCATGCCAATGTATTAAAATAATGCACCAACTCTTGGTAACTGGGATCGGGGCGTTGCAGTTTCTATCAGAGGAATTTTAATAATAACCTTGGAAGCTGGATTTCGATAAACTCAGATTAGAGCACATTACCCTAAGATTGAATTTGAGGATTAGTATAGAAGAGCATCTTAAAATTTTGGTACTATCGATATTTTTAATGTTTTCCAAACAATATAACTCTGTCTGGATATGAGCATGTAGAGGCGGCTCTGGCACAAATGTACCTAGGGGTAATACCCGAAAACACCACTTTTAGCTAGACTTTAATGAGAACTGTTGCAGGACAATAGGCATTGTTGTACTCTTGGTTATGACACTCCCAGGGGATATGATTAGGATAATTCATGTTTTCATTACAATTCAGTATGAATTTTTTTTGGAGTAAATACATCCTCAAAGAAAAAATTTTATGATTTTAGATTATATGAATAATAATTTCAATTTCTGTTAGGTATTTTAAAATTTTGGAATTATGCTTTGCGATTCATAAAACAACCTAGTGTATTCCACTATTTAGAGTGGTTCCTAGTAGCAGGAATGAAAATTACAGCAATACACATGATAGAAAGGATAATAAGGATCATATCTTTCATGGTACTAAAACAAAATTTAAAATGGAAATAGTCTCCAATGTATTCTCATCATATCAAGAAATAGAATCATGTGTTAATAATAAAAGTAAACAATTCTTTGATTTCAATGGATTTTAAGGGATGAAAGAGGAGAAAAATATGGAAGGGAGAATATTGTATAAAGGGAAGGTGGGAAAGAAGGATTTCCCCATATGTGATAATTGTGGAAGGAATCATAGTGGTAAATTTTTAAAGGGAATGTGAGTTTTTTATAAGCCTGGAGAAAAAGACAACAAGTACATTATTTCATGGGTAAGAAAAAGGTTTCAAATGTATAATGCTTCATCTGCAAGGAATTGGGGCACTACACGAATCAATGTCCAAATCATCAGAGTATACCCCAAATGTTTCTATTGGATAATAATACAGTTATAATACTTCCAAATATGAAGAAGAATGATTAAGTTTTCTTATGTTGTAATTAATTTATTGGTCCATTAGAGTATTTTATTAATGATGTACATGTTATAATAATTATAGAGTATATAAGGACTGCACTGCATTACTACTGTGTTAAACCAAGAAAAGTGACTCAATGGAATGTTAAATTTATGGAAAATACATGTTTGAGAGAAATATGAACCTTTATATGAATCTGATACTGAGGTATTAATTATGGAATAAGATATTATTGATTTGGATAAAATATATTAGATATTTTTGGCTACCTTGAAACTGATTAATTATTTTTATATTCCATCATTGTTAGAGTTTATAATATTTTTGGATATAAGGAGTATATCCAGTATTCTATAAGGAATAAGGGAGCATGAATGTAATAAATATGGTTATATTATAATATAGGGTGTCACGATGTTTTAAAAGAATACATGATTATGGTATTCACATGTTATTATGTGGGAAAAACGATCTTCATTGTGTTTACCTTCCTTATAAATTTTGGATAGTGAGTTTAGACGGAAGTATTTTGGATGATTTTAAAGGCTGGATTCGATTAAGTATGACATTGAATACTATTGTTAATGATAAATCACTTCTTGAGATTATTTTTGGATTGTCATAAAAAAGGACAACCCAGACCTCGGTTGATAACCCTTCGCATCTGGAAAGTCCACGAGAATTGAACCTGTAACTAAAGGGTGACAAGTGTGCATCACCTACAACTAGCCAACGTGATTTCCATGATGGTATAATATAGGTTTTTTAAATATTTGAATAAATGAATTATAAATTCATTATTTTTGGAACACTATACGATTAGGATAAATATAATACTATTGAAATATATTATCTTTTAGAGTGAAAGATTATTTTATTCTAGAAATTTGTTGAAGGATGAAACTCTACATATCAAGTATATTTTATTCCTATTATTCTATGAATAATTTAATTATTAAACTTTAGTGTATGAATCTTAAAACCAAATATGTGTTATCCTAACACCTTATGTTTTTTTGAACCAATTATATTTTACATCATCTTAGATCAGTATCTTTGATCCCCTAAATTTTAATCTTGTTTATGATTGAAGACCCCAATAGCTCTATATAAATATTTATATTTTCCTCCAATTATGTGTCTATAATTTCCAACAATGTTCTTCTAATTGAGATCATAATTTGGTGGTGACTTTTTCATTTCCCTTTCCCTCTAATTAAGAGTAAATTTTATTAATAAAATTTATGATGTGGGTTTTCCACAAATGTATTTATCTATTTTTAACAATTAATTTTTTACGAACAATTTAAAATAGTGTGGAATAAATTTATTGAATGAGGGTAGAATGTAACACCCTATTATTTCATAGTACATTATCTCATTAAAGCAATTAAATAGCATGTGGTACACGCAACACTGAGTTCAAGCACAACACATCTTACTAAACTAACTGTTCAATAGGCTATTATTAATTTTATTAAATCCATTTTGAATATTATATACTCTATAAACATCCACATTGTTTGTTTCTTAGATATAATATAAGAACAAATTCATTTTTTTCAGATAAAATAAGTATTATTCAAAAAATGAAATTTTTCCACTTTTTAATGGGGAATATTTTTTAAAACCAATATTTGAAACTTTTATATATTGAATTTAATGAAATTAAATTCTTTTTTAGAATCAGGACATAAAAATTTAGTTTGGATAAATTTTTGGTACTTCTCTGCTAACTTTCATATTTTGATGAATAGTGAAAAATACTATGTTTTAATTGAAATTGTATTTATTTTATCGAAATAATTTATTATGATAAATTATGAGTTTGAAAGGTTTTTAAGTATAATTATATTATATTTTTATCATTTAATACAATTTATATCATTATAAGTACTTTCACATCTAAATTTTACATAAACACATGTCAATCTTTTGATAGTTTTTACGTTTTCAAATCCCGCTTATGGTTTTTACAATGGAAATAAATTATAATTAATAAAGGAAACTAATATATTTTTAATTTGGTAAAATCTAAATCATTTTTCAATTCTGAATATCAAAATTATATTAGGTTGAATTTTATGTATTTTTCTGAAAACTTTCAATTTTTTATGAATAGTGAAAAGCATTGAATTATTAATTAAAAATAAATTTTTCTTTAAATAATTACTTGTTTTATTTAAATTTATGTTATGTAAATATATATATATATATAATGCCTATATATTTTCAATTTAATTCATTAGAGTCATTTTATAAAAATATTAGATGTATAAAATTGTATTGATCTTTGAAACCTCTTTTACCCACCTTCTAGGAACGTCAGCAAATTTATATAAAACAAAATATTTCACTTTTTTGAGTTGAATTTAAAAAACCAAGAAACACAGTTAATATCAGTAAGTAAAATTTGGTTCAATAAGATGAAAATAATTTTTGGTGAATAGTAACTCTTAACTTTTATTTTCCACGGTTTAAAGTAAATAGGGTAATTAAGGGTAAAAATGATATCATAATTACCCCCAACACATGTCCTAATTATATTGGAAAAATATAATTCGACCAGAAACAACCTTAGGAATAAAATATGATTCTTTTTTGGTCCAGTTGGATTAGATTGAGACATTTATTATTATTTTATTTAAAGAAGAGTTAAAAGAGTTAAATTCAAAGGCTAATAACTAAACCAATTTTAATATAGGATTATAAATAAGATAAATTGGACTATAATAATTAATTAGAAATATAAAAATATTTTCTACCTAATTGTATTTTGTTTATATTTTTTATGCATTATATAATTTAATTTATTTATGAAACAATGATGATACCGTAATTACCTTATTAATGAAATATTAAAATAATGGATATTATAAATATCCAAATAAATTTAAATTGAGAATTTTTATGAATTCCAAACAAATTTATTAGTTAATATTACTTGTTAGGGTCTCTTAAATAAATTTTATTTGAAGTGATAAAGTTTTTATTGCTTTAAAAAAATAAAATACTAAATAGTGTCAAAATTGACACAATTGAGTTATTAAAACAAATCTTATATTATTAATTGATATAATTTTCCTAAAATTATAAGGTTTGGGAAAAATAATTAGATAAGGTTATATATATTAATAATGAACCACATGTGGTTATCTTGGATTTTTATATTATGTTTATTAACCTTATAATATAAAATTACAAAGAGACTTGGAAAATGTCAAACTATTTAACAAATAGTTAAATCTAAAAGATAATGTCAATATGGTGACTTTAACCAATCTAAAATAGATTGGTTGAAAACTTTTCTACCCATACACACCTTAGACTTTGACAAATTTATTTTGGGGTCATTATAAACTGAAAAATATTTTATAATAAAATAATATCTCAATCTTTTCCAAAAGTGACCCTCACCTCTCTAATAAAAGGGCTCTTCCCCTTCTCTTAATTTCACACCTCAAAATCCTTTTGGATCAGCCAACCCTCTACTCGAATATCCTCTATGATTTCCTCCCTTAATCCTAAAGGCCTTCTTTGGGTCATAATTCCATCATAAAGGAACTTTTTGATCAAATCAAAAGGAAGAACATGAAGAAGAGGTAATTATTTCTTCCCCTCTTCCATGTTCTTTTCTTCTTCTACTTCCTCTTTATTTGATGTTTCAATTATAAGATAAAAAATCCAATATTTTCTATATACTGTGATGTAATTATAAAAATGGTACAACCAATTTCATTACTCTATCGATTATATAAATGACAAAGTCACCATACGTGCGAACGTACGGATTGCCGTCTCCACGTCGTGGTGTAGTTTGTTATTCAAACACTTCATTATTTGTATGGGTATAATAATGAGTATAACTAAGATAAATAATAACTATAACATGACAATTATTCTTTATATATGATATAACATCCAATTACATACGATTTCCCTCATCAATATAATGATATTGTCGATCGTGCGTACATACGGATTCCCATCTCCACGAAGCAATGAGATTCAATCCCACATTCACCATTCAATGATAATTATAAAAATATATATTACTAATAAGTATGTAACATATTAAATAATAATTATACTGGATATATATATATATGTATTTATGTACATACATATATCATATTTACTTACTTCCGTTCAAAATGATATGAAAACGGAAACTATGTTTATGCATACGTACGGCCTATGGTTTCCATAAATGGTGCCTTCTTATTCATATAAATATCTATAATAATTATTTATATTAAAAATATATATGATATATAAATCAAGGTTTATATTATATATGTATTTAAATCATTATCCAAATGATACGATCAATAATATCAAGTTAAAACACGTACGATAAAGAAAGCGATTATTACAGAAAATGTTAATTTAACCTGGAAATCCATATTAAATGGGTATTATAATGTCATAAATGAATCATATATGATATAATAAATATTAATATGGTTATGGTATAACTAAATAACATACTATGTTCATTATACATGAGTATAACGGTATCCTCAACCAAAGGAAAGTGCAAGGTAAGGGTTAATTTCTCAATCACATTATTATCCAAGATTGCTTATATGTAAGTGTTTATTGGGACATATTAATTAACCATGAAATTTTTTCATAAAAGAGTTTTCAAAAGGATTATTTTTAGGGGACACTTTAACTAAAAGATCATTTTAAATGTTTAAAATATTTATTCTTTTAAACTTTTCACATTAATGTCCATGTTTTCAAAATGATGATAAGGATTAATTTATATGGACATTAATGTTTTTAAATGTTAATTACTTTCAAAAGTATCAAAGTGGAACAAGACACTTTTATTCAATAATATATTTTAAATTTATTCCTTTATAAATTCTGTGACTTTTAAAAGTTTTCATGAAAATGGTATATTTCTCTCAAAGAGTTTCACTAATCATTTTCAACTATGTCAACATCCATTACATGATATTATTCTTGATCAAGGTTGAATTATTATTATAAAAATATTACATATTATATTGAATTTTTTAAATATTTATGACTATGGATGTGTTATTTTTATTCCATTAATGGTTTATGGATGAAATATTGGAATTTTATATGCAGGTTTTAATACGAATTTGTATGTTATGTATAAAAGTTTTTTTATGAGAAATGCATTTGACATAGTAAGTGACTGGTGGAGCCTACTATAGCTCATTGATGCATCGGTAGGTCTCATGAGACAAACTAGTGTCTTGGAATAATTCCTTGAAAAAATCTTATTTTTCGTCTTGGCACAAAGCCTTGAATACGTGATTATGAAGTCTAGAATTAGGCATTCCAGTATTTTGAATGGGGATATTGATATTTTATGTGATTATTCGATGAGTAGAATATCCTTGTGAATAAGTAAACGTAATTATTTGATTTTATATTTTCCAAATTATAATTATTTTTATGTTTAAAATGCTTTTGTTTTAGACTTATACATTTCCTTAAAGTTTATACTTATTTATGAATTTTTCTGCAATATTGTCATCCTTACTGAGTATCTGATCACTCCTCTTTCTTATGTTTTATTTTCCCAGGATTCCAAGAAGTGATTTATGATTGATAGGAAGGGTAAATATATAGGATTAATGAAATTATTAATGGATCATTTATGTTTTGTTTTATTTTATAATGGTTAATGTAATGTTCATGTATGTAATCTTTTTTCTAATAATGTTAAACTGATCGGTCATTCGGGACATGATTTCTTGTAATCATGCCAATGTATTAATATAATGCATCGACTCTGGAAAACTAGGATTGGGTTGTTAAATTTTCCCATTTATGTATCAGTTTTGGAAAAGGTTTCATAATACTATTAGAGTACATTTATTCAGACTTAGATTTCTAGTATACCAAGCATCTAGATACAAATGTTTTATTTTATCTTTTCATGTAATCCCACCTGTGGTTTTGTTTTAGATATATATAATTTATTATACATCTCAGATGTATAGATAATGATGATATATTTGTATCATAAAAAAATTTCTAATTCAATTAATACTTTTATATGATGTATATATAGATTCCAAATCTTACACATCTATATTTCTCAATTTGATACCTAGAATATTTTCAACCTTTTTCTGTAGCTTTACATCATCATTCTAACCTCATTTGTTGTTTATGTAAATAGACTATTAAGTAGTTAGTTAGAATATATATTATTTATCTCCTCACATTATGATATCAATATTCATTATCTGTAAATCCCTGAGTATTGGGTATTTTTCAAAACCCATCACGGTTAAGGTAGCATGTACTTTTATACTCAAAGAATAACCCACATTATTTTCCTTTACTAGGTCGTAATATATTGAAAATTCTTAATATTTTATCAATTACCATGATCTCCTTTATTTCATATTCAATAATTGTTTTTTATAATATATATTTCAATCTCTCATGGTCAGTATATATATAAAAAATTTCTTCAAATAGATAATGAGAACAAATAATTAATAAATAATTAATTTTTTTCCAACTCTAAATGATCAGTAAGGTTACTTTCCCCATGGGTCATTAATTTATTTTGAATAATAATTAATTATATTATCACTATACATTTTTAAACACCCACAAAAACATTTTCTGAAGAATAAATATATATTACAAATCATTACCTACAATAGAGTAATAAAAGTATATGAGGAGTGACCAAACAATTCTTTAGTTCGTTTAAAATTTCTTGATATTTGTCAATCTAAAGGAAAATTAGTCAATTACTTGTTAACATGGTTAGTGAATTTGATAGCCATGAAAAATTTATCACAAAGAATTAGTAATATTCTAGTAACCCATGAAATCTATGGATCTCAATTAAAATGGTCAGTCTAGTCCATTTATCTATAACTTATTTGTTTGATGGATCTATTGATATACCATTTCTTGTGATTACATAACTGAAGAATGATACTTTCTGTAGCATAAATCCACACTCCCAAAATTTTTAATAAAATTTTTGTTTTATCATTCTCTTTAAAGAAACCCACAAATGTTCTCCATTCTCCTCATTTCCGTTTGTATATATAACAATACCATTTATAAAGATAATTAAAAATTGATCAAGGTAGTCTCTAAATTCTCTATTCATTGTATCAATGAATATAGTGGGAGAAATCAAATTTCTTAATTTAATCATAATAAATTCATAGTTTCCATACCTCATATTAAAATATGTATTGGAAATACAATCCATTTGGATCCCTAACTAGTGATATCCTTATCGAAGGAAAATCTTCTAGAAGTCTTATCCTCCAATGAGATAATAAAATAGATCATCGATAAAGTGTGGAGGATAGTTGTTCATGATCATGATTTTATTAAGCTCTTTATAAACCATACAAATACACATAGATACATCCATATTTTGGAAAAATTTGAATGGGTCATCACATAGTTATGAACTTTGGAATATGAAACCCTTGTTGAAATTTTCTTAAAGTGTCTTATTTGAGCACACTAATTCAATAAGATATATTATATAAATACACCTTCATATAAGAATGGATCGAAGAATGAGATCCAAAAAAACATAACTTTATTCGCTAGGGTAAGACAGTGTAGTTCATCCAGAAATACATTAGTATAGTCCATTACAATAGGCATGTCATCAATTTTTATTTCCTCTATAATCATTTGAGTCAATAAGCCCCCATTTTTGGTTACCATAACCGACATTATATGAATTTTTAGGTTTCAATTTATGTTATCCAGTGATATTTTACTCTTATGTTATTTAACATAATTGGTTAACCTCAAACTAAAATCATTCATTATGGTTTTAAATAAAATTTGATTATCCAAATCATATCCCCCATGATTGTCAAAAAAAGTGTGTAGAAAATCCAATTCATCATTCACCAAGTGAAATTAATGTTAATAAAAAATATGTATTTTTTTAGGTTATTACCCATAGGTACAACTATTCCATACCATGTATCCACATGTAGTATCCTGAATGAGATGTAATTTTTTAGAGACCCACAATATATCCACAATTACAATACATTACGATGTTAGATAAAGGTATACTGATCTCTAGGGGTTTAACTAAGTATCTCTAAAATAATTGCCAACATAACTAAAATAATCTCCCAAAATCACTAAGTTATCATATTATATAAACTAAAAAGGACCAAGATATACATAACATAATGTGTATAATAATCTCAGGATTTAATAATAAATCCCACAAACAATCACGAAACCTAAGTACCAAATGGTTATATTTCTTATAGAATTTCTAAAAAACCATAATATTTTCAATAAACTAAAAATACTTCTCTATGATCAAGCCCTGATAGACCATTTTATATAAATATCACATGATATAATAATCATCATAACATGGGGGATAGAAAAAATGATAAAGTAGTTGAGATTGGACACTCCATAAGAGAAAAATATCATAATTTATGAGGACATTATCATGAATGAAAATATGAGTTAGAAAATAATATCATAATAATATATCATAATTGTATAGATGGTAATCATAAAATATGAAAGATACATATAAGATCAAAATAATAATCTCAAGGAAATTTAAAGGTTATGACCTGACCCAAAATACATATCAATAATAATAAACCATGGGACCATGATAAAATGATATTGAATAATTTAAAATGAAGTCATAATCTTGAAAACATGGGATTTTATAGAAATTAAACTAAAACTTCAAAATTTGGAATGTCTTAATAAAAAACCTGAAATGTGTTATAACTATAATCTTTTGAAATAATTTATAATAAGACCAATTATTTCCTTGAAAATGTGAACGAACATATTAGATCCACACTTAAATATTTGAGAAACCCATGAGGTTCATGTACATGTGAAAAAACTAATTATATCCATTCTAGTCCATCTCATGAGATATAAACCTAAAATAATGAATTAATTGGAGATATAAGACCACACCTATCATCATACATACATATTTGTTCCAAATTAATTTGATTATAATAAAATATTAAATACAGGGTAAATGAATTGGTTTCTTATATATCTAATGAGAAATAAGGGACATTTTATATAGAACCCATAAAAATTGGATTTATAAAACATCCAAATATTATGAAATAACAAAAAGAATTAAATATTCATATACCAAAAAAAAATATCCCAGAAAATAAAATAAAATAAAATATTGGGTGAACCATAAAACAAAAATTCATAAGATGTATATCATTTTATGATAATGAAAACTAAATATTTTAGATAGAGTTTTGAAAAACAAATTATTCATTACTATAAAAGTTATAGTTACGAGTCTTCTTAAAAAAATATCATTTCAAAAAATAAAAAACTGAAAATATAAACATTCATCGTAATGGATTTCGATCAAAAAATATCTTCCATATAAATAAATCAGGAACATTATTTTAAATGAAAAATATTGTGAACATAGGGGAAATAAAAACAAGAAGAATGCCTATAACTCAAAGTGAAATGTTTGAGTTACCATGTCCCATAACATTAACATTTATTTCCATGGACATGATTTGACCTTATGTATAAAAAAGATAATTATATTAATCACCTATATTATAAAAATAATATCAATATTATACCTATTTTATAATTATTTTGTAATCATATATTGCAGACAATATGGAATAATTATAGTTAATTTTCATTATCTATTGTTTGAAATATCAATTGTATGTCTTTTTATAACGTTAATGAAGAAGAGATCAATTATTAATAATTGGATTCATGTTCATCTTCAAAATATCATTCAATATTGAAGAATAATTTTTTTTATTTTTTTCTTATGTTATTATTTTGTTATGAAAAATACATGAATATGACATGTGAAAATGGAAAAAGGCGGTGAACTAGATTTATCCATGTTTAACAATTCAAATGTGATATATTAATTAATATTTTAAATATGAAAAATGACAATAAGAAATAGTTAAAAAATATTAAATGAATAATTATTACATGATATTACCATTATATTATTTCCCATTTTCATTTTTGATAGAATCATTATAAAATTGTTTACACAGGTGAAAATCGAACCAAAACGATAACATATTTTAATATTTCCCTAATTAATAGAATGTATTCAAATAATTGTAATATGAATTATTTATAATAATAAAAAATTAAATATTATCATATATAATCATTAAATTCATTTTTAGAACCATACATCATGGGTTTTGATTAAAAAAAATTAGTTGTTTGTAGAGGTGGTAGTCCCCCAAATATATTATTAACAATATCATATTCAATGAATCGACTACATGATGGAATATAAAAACAAATTATTTTATAATTTTATTTATGATATATAAGATAGATTTTTTCATTAAATATATCTTTGATACTATCCTTGTGAGTAGGTGATGAAAGACAAACAACATCACTTCAAAGAGACAGTAATCCATATATAATCACAATTAATGTTATTATTTTCATAGTAAAAAGATATAATTGAATAATTATTTTATAATTTATATAAATTAATTTATGTATACTAATGATAAATATATTTTATATTAATAAATATTTATAATTTTGTATAGTAAATATTAATAAGTAAACACTATGAATAATTGGATACTCATGCTTGGGATATGAATCTTGATTAAGAATTATCCTCTGTAATGAAGGCCTTATGCTAACTAACACTGACTGGAGGAATTTGAATGTGGGGTAGAGTTATATTATTTTAAATACTGATATTTTAAATGTGTTAATAATATGAATTGTGAGTCTTGAATGGGTTTCAGTGTTATATTTTTATAAATGAAGAGAATTGTAATTTAGGAAGAAACCATTATATTTTCAGATATGTAATGATACTATTTGTGGATCAATGAACACAAATTTGAAAAAGAGGAAGGGAATGTGATTTTTGTTCTTAAATAACCTTAAACACTCATTTTTTTGATGACCTTGAGTTTTTTAGTGATTTTTCTTTTAACTATTAAATTTTTAACCTAATTTTATTTTACCAAAGTAATTATTTTTTATCCCAAGTAACTATTATTAGTGAAAAAAACTATCATTAAAACCTATATCTAATTTCAAACATCAAATTTTAAATTATAAAATTATTTTATCACATAAAATGTCTAATTATATGAAATATATAATTTAAAAAAATGCACTTAATTGGCTAAATAGTTTTTAGATTAAAAAATGGTTTTCAGCATTAAATTTATATATAAAATAAAATTATATTTGATATAAATTTTACTAACATGAATTGTTTAATTATAAATCCAGTGAAGTTTAAAAAGCATTAATTACAATCTATAAATTAATCTCACTATGAAAATGTTTTATCCTAGGAAAAGAATGATTTCTTTATTAATCTAACATTTTAATTTTTTCTTATAAATGAAGAAAATATGAATTATAATCTAAAATAATATATAAAAATGTATACTTTTATTCTATAAATAAATATTTTATTACATAAATTGGGTTTTAAACTTATAATATATTCTATAATAAAAATTATAATTTCTACATTAACATTGTTTTTTATCTAAAAATCAATCATTTTAGAATAAAAATCATAAGATTTAAATTTTTAAATACTGAATTAATTATGAGTTTTATTTTAATAAATTTATATTCTAAAATTTATAAATTTAGTTTTTTTAAAATAAAATACCCAACATAAAGATTAAATATTTTATTGAAAATATCTCTTTTGAATGTTAAATCATTGAAAGTGTTTACCTTTTAAAGGTAGTAATTAGTAATAATTTACAATCTTTTTTTATTATATAATTGTTAGGATTTTTTTAATATATTATTGTTTTTTTACAAACAATGTAAGATGTAATAGAAATTATTGGACACAACATAATTTTGACAAGGTCTAGAATTGTTATTTGTTATATTCAATTCACCTTAAAAGAAATTTCATCCCCAAATATTTTTGTATTATAAGGTGGAAAAGTGATGGGACTTCTCTATCCTCACATCCTCAGGTTTCCATGTAGATCCATAACATTTATGGATCTTCCATATAAAATTTTTTATATGGGTTCTATTATATCATAAAACCTTGTACATTTGATCCCATATGTCTATGTGATTTACTTAAAATACGTGGTCATGTTTTAGTGTACAACTTCTATGATAAGTATATATTATGGATATTGATTGTACTTAATTAAAATTGACATGAGGAGTATATAATTCCATTAATAGATTCTTCGATGTTGTGTATAGATAGATGATATGAACCCAACATGGTCAAGGATATCATGCAGACTAATGTATATAGGGATCAGCTTCCATATCTTCTTAAATCTAAGAAATCAATTCCATTTATATACTTAAAGAAAAAATTATCGAAAATCTCAAACACTAGATCTCATAAATGATTATATCCATAACTACCCTATTAACATTATACTTCATCCGCATGAAATTGAATGGTTTGAAACATCATTATGATTTCTTGTTGAATTTCAAGACCTATCAAATTTCTCTCTCCAAATTAATTGTAATGTGTTAAGTCCAAAATAACGTCCCAAACAGAACTATAAATGGTTCCCCCAAAATGACTGAATAAAAAATAATATTATATGTGAACATTACTTGCTCAGTTATTGATCTCGTTATCCATAAAAATCCATCAAGTAAGCACTCAACATATCATTAAGAGTTTGAATTTCCCTCTTAGACTAACCATGTTTATAATGATGATATGAAATGACAATGCTTAGCTCTATAACCAATCAATTACTAAGACTTTTTTATAATTGTGTGGAAAAAATCATATCCTGATCAAATATAATGCATAATGGTAATCCATGGATCCTTGAAAACTCCCTTATGCATATCATTTAAAGTTTTTTGGGGAGACATATATTTTAATCTAAATAAAATATAGTGAATGATTAAGTGATTGACCACAACCTAATTAGCATTATTAAATTTAGATTATTTGGGTAATTTTAAGATAAATACCATGGATATTATTTTCAATTCACACAATGATATGGAAATATATGAAACACTACCTTTGACCTTTTTCATTCATCCTTGACATATAGGTATATGGAGACTCAAGATATGTATTCTGAAATTTATTTTTTCATGGTATCCAACTAGAAGACTAGTTTTAGATATTTTTGAATCTTCGTACATCATGACATTATAATGAAATATTATCTTTGTAAATAATCCAAAGGTACCTTATATCATATCAACTATGATGGGACACATATCTAGGTTTTAATCCATATAACCCCATCATCATCAATGTCAAAATTTATAATATTCTAAATCTTTCTCTATAGATCTACATAATATTTCTTGGATTATTTGATATTTAGGTGAATGGAATGTAAAGAATTAATTTTAGTTAGATAGGATTTGTCTCCTCCCATTATGACTTCAATATGCATCATATAAAAATCCATTTTTAGTTTGTTTTTCAATCCTTATCATGTATAAAGTTGTTTGGGTTTTCTTGCTCAAAAAACCAGCCACCTTCTTTTCCTTTTTTGGGTGATAAATTATTGAGAATCCTAATATTTTATTAATTATATAAAAATAAATTAGTTCATATTAAATTATTTTTGTTTGAATATATACTTTATTCCCTTTTATTACTATATATTTCACACATTTCTATTTATATATAATATAAAAATATAATTAATAAGAATATTAATTCTTCCTATTCTAAGTCAGCCAACGATCCCGTACCCGAGTGGTAAGGGCTCCTGCTTGGCATCCAAGAGATGCAGGTTCAAAACCAAGTGGTGATGAATTTTAGGGTCACTATAGAAGTACTTTAGTGGGTAATGTTCATTACTATAGCAGCCAAAACTATTCACCTGATTTGGGCTTTCAGGCCACAAGTTTGGTCCTACGGGTCTCCAGGGCCTTCGGGTCATCAATGGCCTTCGGGCCTCCGGGCCTTCAGGACACAGAGACCAGATAGTTTCCCAGTTCACCCAGAGCATTCCCCAGAAGAGGATCAGAGCAACAAGACAAGATGTCACCAGAAGCAGAGCTACCAGATTGGAAGAATGAGACGGTATGGCAACGACCATCGAGACCAAGCACCATGCAGCTTTCTACGGGGCAATGCTAGCCGATCAACAATGCAAGGTGGGGAGCTAGGTGATCAATGATGCAGAAGCTGTTGGAGGGGATCTTCCTATGAGTTGGGCTTATAGGTCATGTCTTTGGCATTGTATGCCTCTAGGCCTTCGAGTCATGTATTGCAAGTTGTGTCTGGCCTTGTGCCTTGGGCCTACGGTTCATGTACGAGTTCCCATTCATCCCTAAAAGAGGGATTATCTATAATAAAATAAAAAATAAGGCCTTTAGGCCATTTGTGAACTCTAATTCATGAATTTGGTTATTTTGATCTTGAGTATTTAATTAGATTGAATACTAAGATATTACCTTTTAATTCTACAAGAGTATGCAAAACAAACCCTTTTTCAAATAATCATGTTAAATTAAAAAACCATCCCTAATATAGGATAATGTGTGTTCATGAATAGTAACTAACTTAATCATCTGTTCTTTGAAAATTTCATCACATCCCTCTATCAAAATGAATTTTAATCACTTATGTGTTAATTAGGTAAGTGTATTTTATATCCATATGAAATTTCCCACAATGCGTATATAATATACTGAAGATGAGTGAAAAATATGGATATGAGTCACATTGGTCATTCTAGTCCATTTCTCGATAGCTTCCATCATTGATGGATATACTAGGAAGCCCTTTCATTTTCTTACATGACCTAGAAAATGATAATTTTATTATAAAAATTTTACAATTTCCGAAATTTTCTAATATTTTCACCTTTCATAAAGTATTTAACATAATCCAGATATATTCTCCATGATCTTCCTTAGATGTTGAATATATAAGAATACCCATCATAAATATAACCAAAATTTTATCTTGATTGTCTATAAAGAATTCATTCATTATATTATTTAATATATCTAGACATTTTATAATTATAAAGGTAATCACTATTAATTTATCATATTCATACCTTTTGGGAATGTTGTCTTATAAATATCTCCCAATTTAACCCTTATCTGATGATATACATATTCATGGTCCATCATTTTAAAAAATTGTTCTCATATGAGATGATCGATAAGATAATAAATATGAGGTAGGTGACAATTTTTCTTGATCATTATTTTATTATGCTAAAGATAATCCATGAAATGTTGCATCGATTTATCTTTCTTTTTGTGAAATAGGATTGGTGCACCCCATGATAAAGAACAAGGAGATATAAAATCCTAGGCCAAACAATTAGTCACATTCAACATTAACTCCTCTAGATAAATAAGATCCATTATATATAGACTCTTTGATATTGGAATGGATTCAGATATGAGATCATTTGAAAACTCAACCTCACACAATGGGGGAAAATATATTGATTATCTATAAATAAATCAATATATTCACATACAATATGCGTGAAATCAATGTTGACTTCCTTGTTCATAATTTGTGTAAAAAATCCCTCATTATTGGGTATCATAACCCATATTATGCAATTTTATTTTATACGAGTTTAATAAATAACATTTATACATTAACCTATGAGTATCTAGGTTTCAATATAAGTTATCCATGATCATTTTCCTTTTATTTTATCTAACCTACTAATTTTACATCATACATAAATACTTTTTTATAGTTTTTAATTATAATATTATTAACGAAAAAATAGACTATGGTAATATGAAATGAGGTATATAGTGAGGCCTATTTTTGTTAATTTAGTTATGACCATGTTAATACCCAATATTCCCTTTTAGGGTTTATTAAACCAAGTTACATCAATGAGATATCATGTAACCACTTATAGTATCTTGATTAAGATGGAATTTATAAGATAACCACACGATCTATATTTTCCAAAAAACATCAAGATATTTTCTGATACTAAGACTCATCTCTAGGGGTTTCACAAATGTTCTCTAATCCAAGACCAAAAATGACAAAACTAGTCAACACAAGTAACTAATTATTTCTCTAATATGAAATAAAGATTTCCAAGATAAACATATCATAAAATTGTAAAATAATCTAATCAATTATATAATACATCTCAGAAATGGATTCAAAAACCAAGAACAAATGGATTATTATTCTGGAAGACAGATATATAAACATATAATTTTACAATAGTTTATAAAATATCAATAATGGTGCTCTTCAGGTCCCTTTTCTAGACATCTCAAATAATATAGGGATCTTCATAACTTGGGGATGGAAAAAATAAGAAATAGGGTATCATAGATACGCAGTGATGAAAAAATATATCATAATATATCAGATCATAAACATGAATATGGACATGATAACAATATAAATATCATATGATCATTGATCGCAATCATATATCGTGATAGAGAATCATAAGATAATTAAAATATTGTTATAGAAGTAAAACATTTATGACATGGATACAAATTCATATCATTTGTCATAAAAATAATGAGAACTATATGAGGGTGAATAAGAAATTATAGATAAAGTGTAATCATGAAAAAATAAAATTTCATGGAGGTGAAATTATCTCTAAAAATTTATGATAACTTGATAAAAAACCTGGGAATGTGGAAGAACCATAATAATAGGAAATATTTAGTGAGAAAACCACTTATTACCATGTCTATGTGATCATAATCATTATTTACGTGCCTAAAAATGTGAGTGAACCAATTATGACCACACCTGTGTGAATCAACTCATTATTTCTATGATTGAAAATTTGTTGAGATATAAAATAAACCATTGCGTTGGAGGGAGATTTAGGACCCCATCCTTTAACAAACAAACATATGGGTTCCACATAAAATAAATCAACATTATTTTATTGATAAAACCATGAAAAATAATAGGTTTCTTAAACATGGATATGGAAATAAATAACTTTCCATAATGTATACATGGAAATTGGTTTCTTAGAGCATCATAATGGAATGAAATTGCTTAGTGAATTAAATATTTTGATACTAAAAATATGATCATCCAAAATAATATCGTAATATAAAATCTGGGATGAAACATGAAACCTAACTCCACTATAGATATATTAATTGAAAATAATTAAAACATATTCATGGACTGCTATTTATTAATGAAATTTTTATTAATTACTATAAAATCTATCGTTTTGAGACTCTTTTCAAAAAAAACATTTACAAAATTATAAGTGAAAATAAAACCTTGTAGGGAAATGGATTATTTTTAAAAACACTTTTTACCAAGAAAAAAATAGATAAAGTCATTTGAAATGGTAAAATTAGTTAACATTGGTGATGTCAAATCAATAATAGTGCACATAACTCGAAGGAAAAATATTGAGTTACCAAAACCCTTACCTTTGACATTGATTTCACAAAGTAATTTAACCGCATATATAATGAACACAAATATCATAATAAATTATCTTAATACCTTAAAATAAAAATACTACCATTTTATAGTTATATTATAAACATATATATCAAATATATTAAATGATTATATGTTATTTTCATTATTCTATGTTAGAACATTCAGTTATATGTTTCATACAAACTTCAGAAAGATGGGATCATGTTTTACTAAGTGGGTTAAAGTTTATAATTCATTTGTAATTCAATCTATAATAATATATTTTCCACAAAATTGTAAAAATTTTATTTTAATTAAGCAAAAGAAATTAATACAACTTCTGGAAATGGAAATCACGGTGAACTAGTTTTCAAAAATTTTAACAATCAGAAGGTGATATATTAATAAATTATTTAAATATTAGAAAACCATTCAAAAAACATTAAAAAATACTAAATATATTATCATTTCATGTTATTACCATTACATTTAATCCCATTGAAATTTATGAGAACTAATTATAACATCATGTACATAGGTAGTAAAAAAACTCCAACTATAATGTATTAAAATGTTTTCATGAGTTTGAAAACTTATTTATATAATTATTATATGAAATATTCAAATTTTTAAAATTTAATTATTATTTTATTTCATCATCTGATCCTTTATTAGTACCATCCACAATTTGGGGTGATTAAAAAAACTCATTGTTCAAAGAGATAGTAGTGCACCAAACACATAGTTAACGATCACATTTTAAAAGTAATCGAATGAATGATGAAATATTAAAAAGAACAATTTCAGAATTTAATTTTTATAAAATAAAACATATGTATTCATTAAATACATACTTAATACCACCCTTTGCAGTAGGTGATTTAGAACTAACAAAATCAATTTGTTGAGGAGATAATCCATACATACACAAAAACAACATTAAATTTTTTATCAGTAGATAGAAACAATTGAATAATTGTTTTACACTAAATATAATGAAATTTTTTTTACACTAATGATACATATTTAATTATATTAATAAGTTTAATGATGATCTTTATTGGAAAAATTTAAAATATATACTATGAATATGTGGATATACAGTTCGGGGAGTTGAAAATTTTCTATGATTTATAAATTTTAAAAAAAGGCATTATGCTATCAAATATTGACTGGATGTATTTTTAAATGGATGGGAGTTACATTAAAATTAAAATTATTGATCTTAAAATATATAATACATTTAATTTTGATTATGGAAGTGGTGTCAGTCTTATCTTTTTATAAGTGAATAGAAGGGTAGTTTTAAAAGTAACCTTCACATTTTTAATTATATAAAGTTTCCAATGCATGAAAAATGACAAAAAATGGAATAATAGGATGATGATGTGACCATGGGTCAATAAATAACCCCAACCATTAATTTTTAATACATCCTTGAGTGTATTTTGGAAATTTATTTTTACAATTTTACTTATACCTCAATTTACTTTTACATTGGTAAGTAAATTGCTAACCTTAGTAATTAATTTTAAATTAAAAATTAATATTTAAAATTTTAACTAATTCGAAAATATTAATATCTAATTTCCAAATCATTTTATAAAATGAAATTTCAAAGTTTCACAAAAGTTAATTTTAAGATAAACACACTTAATCATCCAAAAATAGTATTTAGAAAAAATATTTGTTTTATGATTTATGTTTATATATAATATAAAATTATATTTGTTATTAATTTTAATTACATAAATAAATTTAATATAAATCAAATTAATTGTATGTGGTTATTATGGAAATCCACAAACATATATATATCCTTGAGAATACATTATTTAAGGAAAATAACAAAAAATAGTTTTAATTAAATGAACATATTAATTTTGTTATAAAAATGAGGAACATAGGATTCATAATATCAAATAATATGTTAAGATTCATAATATAATTACATAATAAATTTTTTATAATAGAATATGTTTTTCAAACATCATAGAAGAACTATAATCAAAATTATAATCTCAGTAAAAACAGTATTTTTCATCTAAAAATTAATATTTTCAAAAAGAACTAAACAATGAATACAGTAAATTTTTTATTATATGGAATGGAAAATAAATATAATTTTATGAAATTTATATTCAAAAATTTGTAAATTTAGTTTTTTGAAAAAAAAATACATTATTTAAATATAATGTATTTCCTTAAAAATAATGTTTTTCTGTATTAAGTCATATTAATTATATATCTTCTATAGGTAATAAATTTAAATGTATTTCCATATTTGTGTTTTTTTGGTTTTGTTAATAGATATATTATAATATTTTATAGTCCATTTATGTTGGCTGTATCATGTAAAACAAGTTATCAAATAAAACATCAACTTGAAAACGTTATAATTTTGTGTCATTACAATCATCCTATGGTTGTAGAGAATTATATGGATGTTTGAATCGTCATAGGGATGATTTTAGAAACTAAATAAGGAGAATAAATTTATCATATTGATGAAACATCATACATTTATTGCATACTTCATATTGTTACCAATATCTCTAAGGCTCATTAATCCTTATCAATAATTGATGTTGTTGGGGTTATGAGGATAAAGAGTATTCATAATTTTGTCTGAATGTTTTTTAGGACATATGAATTCATAAATATTATCACATTATAAGTAATTAGAAGAAAAAAATACATAAGGGTTTGAAATTTTGAAGGATGAAAATAATACCAAAAATATCATGACCATGGGTAATACGGTCCTAAAAATTTGTTGAAAAGTAAATGGAATGAGTTCTTCATTACAAGTAATTGTTACAAATTTCAGAATGGGTAACACCCCACATGTCCACATCATGAATCTAAGAGAAGTATCCACAAATCTAGAAGGAATACATCAATATTGTCTTAATAATCAGACTCATCAAATAATAATAAGTATTGTTGTTGGGTTCTCTGTATTCATGTGAAATCCTCCAAATGAGTTGGCTGGTAACATGAATACATTAAACCCATTTATGTATAACTCTCATTGTTACATTCCTATAAAATGTCTTCTTAGCATTAACATCCAATTCAAAATTATATTGACCCCATAAATGACTCATGTTTTGATGAATTACATATTTAACAAAACTTGTGAAGGCCTAGAGAATGGCCTCGTCTGTCGTTTCTATGATAATATATTGTGAGAAATATGCATTAAAAAAATCACAATTAGTGTATATGACCCCCACCCCTCCCCTATATCATAACGGGACTTGTTCACCAGAGGTATCACCATCTACATTCACCTGAATCCACAAGATGATCAGATCATTCTAATAACTGAATTTTAAACCAACCAGTCTTCATTCACTTCCACATACACCAAGAGTTCCAATAATATTAAAATTAGAGAAATATTTATTAATGGAACATGTTTTAATAGAAGAAGTGGTAACGGAATCCGGGTGAATATCCACTATCCCATCATGAATAGTGAGTTTGTGATTATTAAAAAAGCAGCATTGATAGATTTCTAGTTGTAATTAGGCATATAATCCAGAGCTTCCTGTAGTAGGTTGTAAACATGTATAATGAAAAAATATTTATTATCCATATCAGTGTTAAGAAGATGCTCCAAATGTCTCCTACTCTTAAGGAACAGACTAATTGTTTCATTAATGTACTCCCATAACCTACAAATTAATAGAACTTCATCAAAAAATGATGAATATTTTCCATATCTCCCACATATTTATAACATGATGAAGCCATATAATTTGTATCCCACTGTAGTTGATCAAGTGTTTGAAGTCTATTTCTTTATAATTTCCCGAGTAAAATTACTATAGTAGGTTGGATAAAAGTTTTATTAAAATAAATGATCCAGATCAAAGTACTCTTATCTACCTCACTATATAGTTTATAGAAATCTCTACTGTTAAAATTCCCAGTCATGTTCTATATCTAGGAATGAATGTCCATGTCCATATATAAATACTACTGAATTTCAAAAGAGAAAAGGGTAAGGACCTTTATATCTTGTCTATTTTTCTAGAAAAGAAATAAATTATAGAATGTTTTTTTATTGTGTAGAAGAATCGTTATTTTTGGAAGAGGTTTGTCAATCCAATGAGTTATCTAATAATTTGTATTTTACTTATTGGAGACAATCCAGTTTTTTCTAACCATCTATCCATTGAATATTTTTTTAATAGATGGCCATTTATGAAAGATCGTATAATTAGTGTTCCCATTCATCATGCTTGATTTAAATCTAAAATATAGAATTTTAATAGAGGGATTAATGGAAATAATGTGATTCGAAGTGAATTTGGTGAGAAGGAAATCATTAAAAACCATGATATCTTTTATAACAAATCCTCTAGTTTCCTTTGGTTTAATATAGTCTATCAATGCAATAATGATGAGTTTCCTTGCAAAAACAATTTCATTTTAAATGAATTCCCTGATCAAACATTGGAGTTTTATAATATGGTTTTTAGGCCATCATGAAAGAGATGAACTGTAAAAAAACATGGATGTGATAACTGAGTAAACCAAATAGATACATACCACTTGAGATGTGGATATAATTTCTCTTTTTCGCAAATAATTATGAATTTTGAAAAAAGATTCCTTAAGAAGAAAAATTCTTACCTTACCCCAAAAATGGTAACTCCAAGATAAATAATGGATGAAATCACCTTTGGACATCATGAATTATGGAAATCCAATTATCCCTTATCACTGAAATTTCATTATCAAGAATAATAGAGGATTTATTACACATTATTTCTTTCTTATCTACCTCTTCATTACAATAAAAAATGTCTTTTATGGTAGAATGTGTTTTTTAAATTTCCTTATTAAGAAGAATAATATCATATTTATATAAAAAATTTAATGGTGCAAACATACCACTCAAATCATTGATCTCTTAAAAAATTACAATATTGACCATTTCATTCACACATATGCTCAAATAGTCGTCAACCATTGAATATTGGAGGCCTTCAAAGGGATAACATTTCCTATAAAATCTAATTCATTAGAATAATCATTTCATTGATCCATTGATAAGGATGGAAAGTCTTAGAGAACCTAGATTAGTGTTGATAATATTAAAAAAAATACCGGATAAAATAATTGTTTTTATGAATATAAAAAAGGAAACACTCATTAAGAGTATTAATGGATTTATATATATCATTGTTAAGTTCCAAATTTTCATAATTTATTTTCCTCTTCATGAGATTTACACTCTATGATATTTGTAAAAGAAAATTTTGAATGTTCATACTAATTAAAAACCCAAACTGATATGTGGTAATTATATCCTTTACCAATATCCACAATCTGATGAAAATAATCATACAAAGTATTTCAAGAGGGGTGCTCCCAATTAAAATTAATCCAAAGTACCATATTGTAATTCAATTCACTTATTTGGGTATAAGATCATTAATGATAGAGTTTGAACCTTGAGAAATGTGTTCATGAGTGAAGATATCTTTAACCTCATCTATTATATCATTATGAATAATGTCATAATAGATCATGAATAAAATGTTATTTAACCCATCAAATCCTTTCAAACTATCAATACTATGAGAAAAGATAGTTTTTTTAACCTCCTCTTCAGATGGAATTGAGACGAGGCCTCAGTTGTATTTCTATCCAATAGAATCTAGGATGTTATGAATCATAAAATGGGTTATTTCATATCAATCATCAAAATTGAGTATTTAAAATTAAATAATCACTACATTAGATATTTCATTTTAAAATATAATTAATCATTCATTGATTTTGAGTGAATTGATCCCTCCCCTGATTCTTTTATCATATGAATTCGGTGGAAACTCTTAGTGTTATTATCACAACGTGGTAAATATTTCAAATTTAATGTATTTCTACTCACCATTTCCTAAATTATCAAATGGTTATCCATCATAGATAGGGCATTCATTTCCTCCGTTGGAGGATTATCTAGGGGTTGATTTGTAATATTTAATCTTGAGAGGATATCCTCATCAGCCTTGATATCATCAGATTATCTAGAAAATGATTTTGTTTTCAACCCTTTAAAGTGTTATTTGATGCCTTTCAGATTACAAGACAAGACATGAAGAGGGATTCCATGAGAACCTATATCACATTTATCCATTAAAATATACCTACATCTCTGGATAACCAAAAAACCACTATTAGATATTAAATGGTGCGGGATACCCTTTAAATCTATAGATGTACCATAATAAACAATTTATTGTGATCAGGGTGATTCCTATAAAGAATAAAACAAAAAACCCAATAAAACCCACCTTAAATATTATCTTAATGAAGAAAAGGTTAAATCTTATTATCCTTACTTACATTAAAAGATTACATTTTCCAAGTGAAGTCACCTCTAGAAATTTTTACCTCATCAAGTCTATACCGATCAATTCATATAGAAAACTCATGATACGACAATATATGAATGTTGGATCTGAGTTTCTCCTCAAGTCGAAATAAAGTAATGAAATCACCTATGTGTATACACTTGTGATTCATATTCCCAAAAATCATTAAAATTTCCCCCCATAACTATCTTATAAATATATATGTTGTAGAGAAATAATAAAAGAAACCATGAAATTGGATCCTTGTAAAAGAAGGAAAATTATGATGTGTTGGGACAATTTATCATCAATGGTAATTTAGAAATCATCATGCTTTAAAACCATTAAATTTTCTATGTCATTGTTATGTTTATTTTTAGAGACATTAGTACACCCCAATAGTTTTTTAATTTACGGATTTATAGTAATTAATCATCATTTTAAGCGTAACATGCCCAATTAAAGGAGGAATATGAGTCACAATAAAATGCTCAAGGGCTGTGACCACTGGGGAATTCCTCATCCCTTGGATGTTCCAATTTAAGAGCTTTATTTTTATAATATTTTCTACTTTTATAGTCCCTTCATGTAGTAACATATCTTTCATCATCATTTCTTTGAATTAGGTCATGTATTTATTGACTCTATCCTCTACTATCTATTCCCTATAATTATTTGTTCTCTAAACCTAATAAGTATATTGAGGTTCTTCATTGTCTTTATTTTCTCCATTGACTTAATGATGTTTAGTGTATTTAGAATCTTCAGTAGTATAATCCCATGGTTATCCATGTAGTGGTGTAAAATGATTCACATATTAAATAATTTCGAGGGGACTACACACAATTTCTCTTTTTCATACAATTTTTTGAAGCAAAGACACGAGTGAAATGTTATTTCATAAAAACAATAGATTCATAAACATCATTATGAGGATCATCCATTTCAACAAGTTCATAATAACAATTATAGTAACCTTCTATCATTTATACACACCAATGTAATTGGTTCAATTTCCATTTCATATTTTTGAGCTAGAATAAAAATCATCACTTTTCCATCCTTATTCCTAGAAATATCATCGTTTCTAAAAAAATACAGACAACCAAAAGGAATGGTTACCTTTAGTGAGATCCCTCCACAACAATATCACCAATCAAGACACAAATATCATGTTTACCTATAATAACATCAAAGACCTGGAGCTGATAATGGGTAACTAGAGAACTGTGGACTTCACCAAAATTTCTTTTTTTGAGTGGATCCTCAATGGGAGGGACACCATAACCTGATGTAGAGGTACCAGAATCATAAATAGAAGTAGGAACTTGTTGGGTTCTAATGTTTTGTATATTTTTTTTTCAATTGACCTCCTCAAGCCCCATGAACATTTCAAATGAGCATATGACATCCTAGTTACATTAAGAACTGTGGATGATCATCTTAAGGTTACCAAACTTTTGAAAAATAATATAGAGTTTCATAATTTTCAAAACATGTGATTTTTTTTTTAAAATTTCAAAATGTATAATCTAAATGATTAATATTCAAATTAATTTATGCTTGAGAACATTTTTTCATGGAATTAACATAAAAAACAATGAGACTGTGAATAATACTAAGATAATTATGCAACAAACTAGAGGTGATGCTATGATAATATGAATAGAGATGGTGTTTATTCAAAAATATACTATAACACATCACAATGGAAAATACTATTCACACATGGAAGTAGATTTCGGAATAGTTTACATACAATTGATTATGTGGATAAAATGATTATAATAATTCAAATATCCCATAGATAAGGAAATATAGAGTCATAATTAGGGTTAAAAGAAAACCTTGAAATGGATTAAATGGGCATTCAAAATTAGGAAATATATTCAATTTTGGTTAAAATAATAATTTACTAATCAATATTTATGAATTTTCTAAATTAAAATGAGAAAACACATTTTTCATGAGATAATATATTACTATAAATACTGTATAAGAAAAAAAAATTAATTTAGTAAATCCTAGAACAATAATCACTAATATTTATAAAATAGATTTCATAAATCTAAACAAATATAAAAAATGATACTAGAAATACCATTGAATATTTTATATATATAATATATGAGAGATATATAATCCATAAATATTGTTATATCTTAGAAGTTTGTCAACTAAGAATAGAATAACATCCATTTCTACTAACTATACATTGAATTGAGACTCACGTTAATTGAAGAGACACTCTGATTTGAGATTATAGTGTGTATGAGTTAAAGAAAATGTCCAAATTATAAGATTTACTATTGTTTATATTCCTGGACATTGAATATATTCTACTTAATAATCCTCTAATGTAGATTAAGGGTAAGATAATGTTTGACATGTTTCTACATGAGATGTTAGAAGTAGTTGATATCATGATCATGGGGTTATTATAAGGAATATTAAATAAATATAGGTACCAATATTAAAAATTGCATACTAATGGTAGGCTAAAGAAAGTGGGATGTATTATTAAAATCAATTTACTAGAATATATTACAAAGATGAAGGATATGGATGATACCTACCATGGGGTGTCTAGATGATACCTTCCTAAGACATTGTGAACTGATTATCTTGTACTTTTATTTAATAGAAATTAATAGTGATAATCAGTTTAAGATGTGATTCAAACAAGACAAAAATTTGGCATTTTCATTATAGCTAAACATTATAATAACCATTATGTATTTTATTTCTATTAATTTTTCATTTCATACCATGCTGAGGGTTAAGTGACAATTATTTGATTCACATCTCTTAACTAAGGTAGTGGTCTTAGTTACAAAATGAGATAACAAAAGAACTATTGAGAAACTCAATGAATTTTTGGTACACTAATTCACCCATACCAATGTTCCGACAAAATATAATGGACACTACATATTTGATATCATTTAAATTAATAAATATTTATTTATTTATGAAATTATAATAGATTTATTTTTTTGTAATGGGATAAAATAATAATATTATTATAAATATAATTTGTCATGGGTAGTAAGATTGGATAAATAATTTTATAAATGGTATTTGTATATTTATTATATTATTATTAAATCAATCAATCTTTATCATATAATATTTCTAAATATTATCAACTGAGAATATATCTCATATAGACCAACAATTCATAAAATTAATTCGATGATTCGAAAAAACCTAGAAACATTCATTCTTTCATGATGAAATTTGTAATACATTCAAAGAGTTCATAGAACCAACTTCAATTTTTCATGTTGAAATAGAAAGAGTTTGTGAGAACCCTTCTCATTTTTGATGATTTTTCTCCACTGACTAAAAATAGATAATGAGAAACTATGTTAGTAACATATATCATTATTCTTAAAAACAAAAAATTGTATATAATTTTATGATACATATTGGTAGCCTTTGGATGCATCACCCAACTATAATGATAAAGATATATTAAAAAGACCATTATATGCTCAACCATAACCAACATCCATCCTAAAAAATAAAAGACATGATCTTCTTTCATAGATAACCCTTTAACAATATCCATTACATATAAAATATCTATTGTAAACCTATTGTTATTATTAGACTATTATCCTTATTCCACCCAATCCATCAAAGTGGATGCCACATTTTGTTTACAGCAGACCACTCTATTAGTTTTCTACATTACCTAAATATTAAAGTCATCCTATAAGAAAATAACATTCCATAACTCCCCAACTTCCTTAATTATATATGTTAGAGCAATTCCATTCATGGAATTTACCATCACACATCCCTTTGATGATGTAAAAATGAGTTAAAATTCATAGCTTTGATGATATTCCATCCAAATATGCTCCCCAAATTTGAGTTTGTTATATTTAAGGATATATACCAAATTATGTATGTATATTTAGGCCATGAGTTTTCTCAAAGAAACAATAACAAATCTATCATTTCAAATATTAAAAAGAGAAACTTAACTCTTATTCCTGTTTTGGTCCATTATTCCAATGATCCCTCAACTTCATAAACCCATTAACCACAAAATTACTTCTTTGTATGATGAAAAACCCCATGTATTATCCTAATTCATCAAATTAAAAATTAAAAAACAACTCCTAAATTAGAGTGAATTATAAGAACTGTAAAATTTAATATCCTCTATAATTTCCCAAAATAATCAAATCATTATCCATTCCACTCAAAGAATTATCCTTACCAAGTTATATCTATATAATAATAATTAAAAATTTGAAATTATTAAATAAATTTATGATAGTATCCAACTAGACCATAATAAATTTGAATCATAAACACATTATTCAATGTTTTCTAGGATATCACAATCTTTATCTTTTTATGATTAAGAGAGACCCCTTTTTATGATATAAAAGTATAGTTGTAATTCAACTCCAAAATCTAGAAATTACCATTGAATGATTTTATGGAGATCATTTGATCATGTTAAACCAATATGAAAATATAAATATATCTCACCTTATCACCCTTTGATAGTAAAAAAATAAGGATTTAATCAACACATACCACAATAAAAAATTTACGAATCTATATAAAACACAATTAATCATATATGTATAGACCAAAGGTAAATTGTTAACTACAATAAAATTGATAAACAAACTAACAATGCTAATATTATAATAAAGAATTCATTTTTTGAATATTATTTTCTCTCACCCATAACTAATGGTTAAATGGATGATTTGATTTAATTTAAAAATGATGATATCACTTTTAATAATGACAAAATATCATCAATCCATGTTAAATGATATTGAATTTTCTCAATTACATTTTTTTAAATTAAATAATAAATACCATAACATAATTTAAAATCAAAATTTTTAGTAAATAAAACTAAAACCACTAAATAGGGAACACTTAATGGAGTTAATTTCTTATGATCAAGATCATGTGACTACACCTTCAATTATTATAACTATGAGAAATATATATGATATTATTGAAATGATATATTTCCCTAAAAATTAACCAAATCAATTGGAAGTTCACCATCCCTCTTAGGTTTTTGTCCTAAAAAATAATTAATAAAAGCATCTTGATATTATTTCACCACCATCAAAATTTATGGTTGAAAATTTTTTCCCTGGGAATTAAGCAGCAGATTTCTAAAAAATGTGATGAATATCAATGATTTTCAGATATTGGAACTTTTCTACTCACATAAATATATAAATTTTCTTTGAAAGTGTATGTAGTCTTATTTAGTACTAAAAAGGGAAATAATAAAGAATTGTAATCTATTTGATATTTAAAATTAAATGAGTAATGTATATTTATGGTAAGGTAATTCATTTTAATTTCACGTAAAAATATGTACAATGAAATTTCAATGTTATCAATCATGATGGAATAAGAGTGGAACTAGAATAATTGTCTGGTTAATCAAAAAATTAGAGTATCAATTGTTATAGAATAGAACATCAAATAATTATGAACCCCTAAAAGATCATCCATGTTGTTACCTTGAAGAAATTTCATAAATGACACCCCATCTAGTGAGAAACATGATCTTAGGAATGAATCCATATATTATATAGGTTATTTACTAGAGGTGAAATTTTAAAGTCAACATTTTGGAGAAAATAAAATTAATATCAATATCGTCAATAAAAAATAAATAACCAAACATAAATTAACATCACATATTATTGCACATAGAATGGAATTACTAAAAAATAATTTGATTGTGATGTAAACATATATAGTTTCTATAAATTATAATTATTCAATCATACTATCATGAAGTCCAATAGATCTCCCACTAGGAAGATATAATATATATAATAAATAATGAAACATATATTTATGGATATTTACCACCAAAATTACACCTCACCTCAATCCCAAAATAAAATCCCAATGAATTTGATCTAACCCCATCCACTACACAACTCGAGCTTAGTATTTATAGTAACATAAGATATAAAAATGAACTGTGGTTCCCATAAATCATGTGAGAAATATAACTCAATATGGTCTCACTATGTTACCAAATTATATGTTTTCATATACATTTTTATACATGAAAAAGGTAAATAGTACAAGTAAATTACACACATAGTAATGTATGTCAGGTTGTTGTATGTTAAATAAGACACCATAAAACCTTACCATACATTTCTCAATGAAATACAAATAACATTTCGCCTAACCTATACCCTATTAAAAAAGATATAATGTTGATTCATGGAAAAAAACTACCCTCTTAGCAAGGTTATGTCTCTCAAAAAACATTAATCACAATATACCAAATCTTTACCACTACCCTATCACTTAGGGTTGGTCCCTATAATAACATCCTAGAACAATAACCTCTCACAAATGATGTCCCACTCCTACACCCTATAACTCACGGAATGGTCTCACTATATTACCATTCTAAATCACATTGACTTCTCTTCTATACCATTTGGTGGGTCTCAAAATCACATCACATACCCATACTATAAGGACCCACCCTTAATCATTACAAAATCATTAGTTAAGCAATGAATTCAAATTGATGATCTTTTAAAGTTTAGAGGATTAGTGAATTAGGACATAACTATTACATAACAATCAAATATTAAAATGTATAAAATTCAAAACACTATTAATTTTTTCACAAGATAAAACTATTTAAAACATGATTTATTTTTACCTTGATAGAAATATTCATAACATTCATCGTGACTTATTCTGTTCACTAACTCATCCTTATACCTTCTTGGAAAATTTCCCTAAACATGGGATGATAAAAAATTTCTCATTAAGAGATATAAATAATGAATGAATCCATTAGTCAATTAATATTTAATCTCGTGAAAATATTTTAAAAAAATCGAACTTTTCACCCAGAAAATTTCAGTTATTTAACATACCTCATGAACCCTAATATTCATAAAAATTTTCTTAAAAATCATCAATAACACAGTTAAATTTTTTAATCAATATAATACATACATTTTTTTCACATCTATATAGGGTGTAACATTCATGGTTACATTTGGAATACACATCACATTATATTCCCAAAATCAGACAGGAAAACATAATCATTTCACTCCAAGTCATTTCCCAATAAATTAAAGAGGTATCACAGGCTCACATAACCTCAGTTTATCATAGAGCCACTCAATTACATAATAAATTCCCATGAACCATAATATCATTATAACACATTTATATGTATAAAGGAAAATTCATTTCCACATTGCAAACAGAAGATTAAATTTCATGTTATTGAAATAATCAATCACTTCTCAAAACCATTTTAAATACCAAAATACATGAAAAAATAATATAGAATTTATTTTACTTTTAAAAAATTATATTCTACGGAGGAATGAAAATATCAAATAATTTTCACAGTTGTGGAAAATTCGTTATCGATACGTGAGTTAAAATACATTCCTTCTATTGTTTTGTAAAACTCTTCACAGAAAAAGTGGCATTTTGATAAAAATTGAATGAAATTGAAATTAAAGGGGTTAATTATAAATAGTATAAAATAATTTTGTGTATATCATCAAGATATTACTCCATGAATGTAGATTGGAATGAAGTCCCTTACTATGATTCAGACTCATCATATACTATATTTATATTATTTTTCATAGGATGATCAACTTTCTTAACACCTTAACACCACTAATAAAGGTGTTATAAAAAATATATGGACTTAATAATGAATTTATAGATTCTTGTAAGGGGTTTGAGAAGATATTTTCTGAACCAATTTGTTTTCTAATTCATAGTAATAAATTAAAATGTATTCCTTTTTATAGGAATGTGGAGGGGCACCCTTGGAATTATTAATTGTATTAAATTAATCGAAATTATATTTAAATTCTAAATAGTCCCACACAAATTTATATAAAAGATAAGATGATTTTATGGATCCTTATAATCCAATTAATATTAATTTTTTTAATATATTTTCAATCCGTATCATTTTTTAATCATTATTTTATCCTTTTTAATCTTACTGTGATATCTTGTTATTTACACATTGTGGGTTAATGCAATTTCCATAACATGTCAATTGGACATTTAATGTGTCATGTATCAAATATAAGGACTTTTTTCTCATTATTTGGATGAATCTTATATTTTAGGAATTTTATAACAATTAATAAATTATTTCATATTTTAAAATACCAATAGTGTGAGTTCTATCATTTTTAATTATTTAACTTTTAAACAACATCATATCATAATGATAAGTTCAAAAAAAGTCTATTACATAATCACCAAAATGTAAAATATATCAATAAAATTAGTGTATGACATAAATTATGTCAAATAATATTTATATGAATGTCTATAATTTCATTTATTTGATTCTTTAATTAAAAAATTATTACATCATCATTGTTTCAAAATTAAATTTAATTATTTAATTTATAAAATCTATAAATAAATTACCATATTTAGGTAATAATTATGTCATTGAAATTTCTATTTATAGTAAAAGATATTCCCTATATTAATCCATATAAAAATACTTTACATTTTAAAAACCAGAGTGTAAAAAAAAAGACTATTCATTGAATATAATATTATAAATGCTTTAAAGTAATCCAAGTGGCTCCAAGAGGTCATAAAATTTACCTAAGGATGATCATGGTCGGAATAAAATCATCCAATTAAATTAGTTCATGTTTTAGGATAATTTTATATTATTATAAAACTAAATTTACCTTTAATTTCCCGATTTTCTTTCAACTGTGGTCATAAAAATATTTTCTCACGTTAATATTCATATTGACTAAAAATAAAAATCTATAATTTACATAATTTAGAAATTATGATTCCAAATATGGAATTAATTTTTCTAATTCATAACATTTAATTTTTAGTAATTAATTTGAAATTAATCCCTGTTATCAAAATGAGAAAACATGTTTTTTAAAAATAAAAAAAAAATCAAAATATTGGCATGGGTTTATATATAGTTTCAATGTAAAATTACATACAAAGACCAAAATTTGGTTAAATGACAATAATATAATATAATTATACATTAAAACTAATTATAAATACAATATAAAAATATAAATAAATTTTATGAAAATGCTGTTTTGAATTAAAACCCAGTATTTTTAACTATTCAATAAAATATAATGTTTATAAGAAAAATAAAAAACTGTAATCCCAAGTAAATTTTGATTCCACAATTCCAAATACAATGTTTGTTTATTTTTTAAATATTATATAAATGTTATAAAAATAGATTTAAAAATGGTTCGCCATCAAAAGGCTGTAAAACTACCTTTTAGAAATACATGATTATTTAATGCTTAAATTTTGATTTATTTTTATTTCAAACGTCTAAAATTTATTGAATGAAAGTAAAAATATTGGAAAAACAATTCAAATCATAATATAGTTAGTTTTTTTCATTCCTACTAATATAATGACTTGGTGATAATTAACATTTAAAATAATAATATTAAGAATATATTATTTTTCTGTATAACTCTGTCTTGTGTGCAGCGTAGGATTCCAGAAAAACCAATTGTTGTGTTTCAAGTACACTATTTGACATATCATCCCATTAAAAAAATTATTATGAAATTAATAACTATTAGTATATATGAAAATGTCGTATTCTATAAATACCAAGGATGTTACATCCTCCCCCATTTTAGAAATTGGTTCCTCGCAATTTTATTTACTTATCTAATAAGTGGGTTTATTTCTCCCTAATAGAATTTTTAGATTCCCCTGTTGCTTCATTATTCATATGGGATTTCAAAAAACCTCAACCTGAATAATCATTTTATTCTGCAACACCTATTCTCTTTAGTTAAAAATCCGTACTGGTTGTTCTTTATAAGAATGATTCTCTTCCAACTAAACTAATTCTAGACTTAAAAAATTATATGGACCAAACATATACATTATAAAAATTGAGATATGAAAAACATATTTTACCTTGGATAAAATCAAAGGTAAATCCACTCAGTAGGCTACTGATCTTGATTTCACCAAAATTCCATAGGGTCCAATGAACTATTGACTCATCTACCCATTTTTACCAAAACACATCACACTTTTCCAATGGAGAAACATTGAGAAGGACATGATCACCAACAACAAAATAATGATCCTTCATCCAGTTATCCACATATCTATTCTTGCTACTCTAAGATGCCCTCATGTGTTTCTGAAATAATTGAACTTTTTCTGCAATCTTTTCTAACAATTCTAGCCCCATCAACATCTATTCACAT
Organism: Viscum album; assembly: GCA_963277665.1. Lineage (NCBI taxonomy): Eukaryota > Viridiplantae > Streptophyta > Magnoliopsida > Santalales > Viscaceae > Viscum > Viscum album. The sequence goes on along the minus strand of OY728136.1, from coordinate 1,282,502,749 downwards.
ACATCTTCCCTAAAAGATAGAGTTCAATAACACATTCTATATAATGTCTCAAATGGTTCCATGTGTATGCTAGAATGAAATTTACTATTAAAACAAAACCCAGCCAATGAAATATGTTGATCCTAGCATCCCTAATAATCCATTGAAAAACCAGTTATCATATCCTCCAAGGTTTTAATTTTTCATTCTTTCTACCCATCAGACTGTGGATTAAAAATGTGATGGAATTTAATTCAGTACCCAACAACTTTTATATGCCTTTCCAAAAGATAGATGTGAACATGGGATCACGATCAGATACAATAGAGAGATTATATCCATATAACTGACTATCTCTCTAACATACAATAAGGGATATTGATCTAGGGTTACTGTATCTTGTATTGGAAGAAAATTAAAAGATTTAGACAATCATGAAATTATAATACAATTTGGATTGTTACCTTGAGAAGTATTTGATAATCCCACTATAATGTCCATGGATATATTTTCCCATTTTCACTATGGTACTGTAAAATCCTACAGTATCCCCGTTGGAAACATCCACTCTCCTCTAACATGGTGACCAGCCAAAAACTTCATAGCAAAATTAGATGCATCTATTTTCATTCTATACCACCAGTAATACTCTAGAATTACTATGTACATCATAGTATACCCAGGATGTACTAAAAATATTTAACTATAAGCCTCACGTAATAACAATTTCATCAACATTGAATCCCAAGGATCACATAAACTCTTAAAAAATCAAAACAAAATCTTTATCAATGATAAATTCAGGAAACTTACCCTTTTTAACCAATTTTATATTTTTCGTCAATTCACTATCTTCATTCTTTGCTTCCTTAATTCAGTATGATAGATATTAATGCACTTAAACTTGAAGCAAAATAGATGAATTTCTTACACCAACAACTTCTAAGTCAATGTTCGTAAAATAATTAACAAAAGGATCATGTTCCAAACATAACATAATTGTTTTGGAATTACTTTTTTGACTCAAAGCATCATCCACATTATTTTCATGTCAAGGATTGTAATAAATCATGAAATTATAATCCTTGATTAACTCCAACCATCTTTTATATCTAATGATAAAATTTTTCTGAGTGAATATATACTTCAAAATTTGTGGTTAGTATATATTTCACATTTTACACTATACAGATGATGCCTTAGAATTTTTATGGAAAAAATGCTGCTAATTTACAATTATGAGTAGGGTAATTTAACTCACAAGGTTTCAATTGATGTGAACCCTAATAAATTACTCAATCATTATTATTATTTCACAACATAGTCCGTTCATTGAAGAATCATTGTAAATTATAAATTTTTCTATTTCTTGAAAGTAGGACGAAAACATATGAATTTAACAATATTATTTACAATTATTGAAAATATCATCACATTTATTTTTTCAAATGAACATAAATTTCTTTTAGAAAACATAGTCAGTGGGATATATAACCATGCAAAATTTTCAAAAACCCTCTGGTAATATCCCACTAAACTAAGAATACAAAAAATCTCAGTTATATTGGTGGCTCTTATAAAATTTTAAACAAAATTTGTTTTATCCTGATCAAATATTATGCCTTCTTTTAAAATAATGTGACCATGGAATAAAATTTTTTGCAACCAAAAATAACACTTTTTTAGAATACCGTTAAATTTATTTTCCTTTAGGTTTTGTAAAATTACCATTAGATGAAATTGATGCACCTCTTTAATTTTATAATATACAAAAATGTCATCAATAATCAAAAACTCCATCTTATCCAAGAACTCATTCAATACTACATTCCAAACACCCTTGAATATAGAAAGTGTATTATTTAATTCAAACAAAATAACTATAAAATTCATTATTTCTATATACAGTTTGAATCATAGAATTTATAATATCCCTTTTCATTACATTAAACTGATGGTACCAGGAACTCATGTCAACTATTAAAAACAATTATTCTCCTTGGAGCTGATAAAAAACCCTCGATAAGAGGTCATGGATACTTGTTCTCAATAGTGATGTATTTAAATGAACTATAATCAACTAAAATTCTCATTGAACCATCGTTATTTTTAACAAACCAGATAGGATCACCCCAAGTTGATGTACTAGGTCAAACAAAACATTTATCTAATAACTCATGCAATTGGTTCCTCAACTCTAAAAGTTCAATTAGATCCATCTGATATAGCGGTTTTGAAATTGAATTAGCATCGGGAACTGTCTGGATAGAATATTAAAATTACCTATTAGGGATAATGAATGGAAATTCATTAGTGAAAACATCATGATACTCATTTACCACTAAAAAATTATTAATCTGAATAGTTCCTTTGTTCTAATCAATACAAGAAAGGTAACATTCATTTCATTATTTTAATAGTTTATGATCTTCCTGATATGTTTTGAATTCTAAGGGTTCATTATTTTACAAAAAATTTAAATGTTTATAAGAATACGCCTCTTTAGATCTATAGTCAACCATATCATGGTAAATAGAAACCGAATCCATTCTGATAATAACATAAAAAACTAATAGAGGAGAGACAACATGGTTTGCAGGTAAATTCTTTCCATAGATAAGAACATGACTATTTTTATAATTTCCTTTTTCCCCAACATACACCTAGGTGTTTTTACCATATGTTTAGGATTTTTCATGAGGTGTAATTTCAAGTTTACTAAAGAAAATTAGAAATGGAAGAATATGTAGACCATGAATCAAAGAACACAATGTAATAATATGAATAAAAAAAATGTATCAGATACCACTTCATTAGATAGACTGATATATGATGAAGTAGTATCAAAGGATTTCACAAAACATTTCTACTAGTAGTCTAGATGCTTACCATCATTCAAATTATTCATCGGACACTCGTCTTTATAATGACCCATCACATTAAATTTAAAACATTTTAGTAAATTGAAATTAAATTTCGTCATACCACTACCTTGACCTTTTTTATTATAGTAATGAGCCCTATGTCACATTTTACCACATTTTAATCATCTACTAGAATTCAAATGGCATTCCATAGTGTTCTTTTTAGTATAATTTTTATAATCTCTAAACTTAATTTTCTTACCATTAGACTTTTCTAAAAAATTATTACCTTTCTATTTCCACATTGACCTCTTATTATACGGTTTTTCAATGAACACATGATCATCGTTAAACATAATTTCCATATTATCCACACATCAAACACTTTTTTCCTAAAATTATAACTCATTATTAGCCAACAACCATTGACACATTGGATTTAATCTTGAGAAAAAATGATTGATTTTACTATCAAGATCCTAGATGAAATTTTGAGTGTACCATGCCAGTCGAGTGATTGTTTTTTCATATAGAGCCACTAAATCCTCAAACTAACTCAATTATAAGATTTTTTTCATCCTAAGTTGATCCTCCTTAGTAAAATATTTATCATGAGACATATCATTGAATTCATCCCACTCAAGAGCATCAATCTCATCACTATACCTGATTTTCTTAACTTTCGACCACCACTAATCAAATACACCTTCAAAATGGTAACTATTAAGGATAAAATTTTGATTATTTGAAAACCCCATGTCATCATATTAATTTTCTAAGGATTTTATCCACCATTTATATAAAATCTGGTTATATGATCCTCTGAATAATGTGGGATGTTTCTATATGAAAATCTCTAATTACGACATGTTCCTTTGTTGTTAATATGGATGATCACTTAGATGGATACCACCACTATTTATATCCTGATTTAACTGTAAAATAACTAAAACAAACTGTTTAGTTCTAATTATGACCATAATAGGTTGATGGTTTAGAATGTGGATTTCCTCTTAATGTCATACCAGCACTACTTCCCCATTTTCTCTATAAAAAACCATTCTGAACAAAGATATCTTAGATGAAGAAACATGGTAATATTCCAATGATATATCATTTCAATTTTACTACAATGAAAAAATCATTTATGTATATTCTATTAAAAATATATTAACCCATAATGTTATCTAAATTGACCTCTGATACCAATAATCAGGCCTAGCATTAAAAATTACAAAATATTAATGTAAGTCAATAGTTTATATTTAGAATCTTTTCCTGGTTAGAATTTTAGAGAATTAGGCCAAAATTATTACATAACATCTCAAATATTATAGTTTAGACAATTTTACTCACAATCCATTTTTCACAAGATAAAACACTTTAAAACATTATATTTTTATTGGTAGAAATATTCATAACATTAATCCCCACTTCATCATTTCTATTACTCATCCTTATAGCCTATGGAAATCCTTTAAAAAACTTAGGTTGAGAATACAAATCAGATTAGAGGGATATAAATAATGAATTAAATAGTTAGTACATGAAAATTTTAACTAATGAAAACATTTTCATGAAATCATACTTTGCAACCATAAAATATATGTTTTCTAACATACCTCATGAAATAAAAAAATTCTTCAGAAAATAACTTAGTATTTATAAATCATAAAATAATCTTATGGAATCCATATCATACTAATTTTTTAGATTATATAGCTACATAGGGTGTATCATTAATTGTTATGTTTGGAATACTCATTATAGTATACTCCCTAAATCTCATAGGAGAAGTTTTATCGTTTAACTCCATCTAATTGCACAATGAATTAAAGAGATATCACAGGATCACCCCCGCAGTTTATTATAGAACCACCAGTATACATAAGCAATTACGAAAACCATAAAATAATCACAACACAATAACAAGAAAAAAGGAAAAATAACATAGCCACATTTCAATCGAAAGATATCATTTCTAAATATTGATAAAATCAATCCCTTATCAAAGCCAATTTTAATACCAAAATACATGAAAATAGAAAATATAATTTGTTTTCTTTTTTCAAAAAAATTATATCTTATAGGGGAAGTCAAATATCAAATAATGGTCACAGTGGCAGAAATGTCATTGTCGTTGTGTATGTTAAAACAAATTCCATTTTTCGTTTAGTAAAATGTTTTATAGAAAAATATTCCTTTCAAAAAATTATGGATTAAATTAATAGTTAAAGAGTATAGTTATAAAATGTATAAAATAAGGTGTTGTATAACATCAAAATATTCCTCAATGAATATATATTGAGATGATGTCTATAACCTTGAGTTTGACTCATCACATACAATCATTATATTTCTTTCCATTGGATGATCATCCTTCTTAATACATTAACACCTCTAAGAAGGGTGTTCTGCAAAAAGTAAGGACTCAAGAATGTGTGGAGGGATTATAGGATGGGGTTTGGGTAGATCATGTATAATTAATAATAATTTTGAAGTGTGAGTTATATAGAGGATTGGATGTCTTTTTATAGAAGAGGGGAGGGGCACCCATGGAATTATTTGAAGTATTAAATTAATATAAATACAATTTCAATTTGAAGTGTTCCCAAACTAATTTATTTGTAAGATAAGATTATTTTTGGTTTAATAATGAACATCGAATTAATATTACATTTGTTTTGAATATCTTTTTATCATTGTTTTTTAACCATTTTAACCCTTTAAAATCATGCCAGGATATCATGTTATTTTCACTTTTTGTGTTAATATAACATCCATAACATGTAAAACAATCCAAAAATGTGTCATTATTTTCATATAAGAACATATCCTAATGATTTCAATAAATATTTGATTTTTAGGATTTTTATATCATTTAATAAACTATTTTATATTTAATAATATCAATAGTATCAATTTTGACCCCATTCATTATTTGATTTTAAAAAAATCTCATAAAAAAAGATATGTTCAAAATGAATCTTTTAAATAATAACCATCATGTCAAATAAGTCCATAAAATACTTCTATTTCAAAAATTATTTATGATAGTATTTATTTTAATATTTATAATATCAATTTTTCTATTATTTCATTAATTATGAAATTAATGCAACATATTTGTGTGATAATTAGATTTATTTATTTAATTATTAATAAAATATTAATAAATTATCACGATAAATGTAGTTATTTTATACTTCCAATTAATATTTATATTCTAAGTGTTCTTCTGTATAACTCCATATTAAAATACATTAATTTTTAAATTCAAAAGTGTAACAAAAAATACTATTCATTGAATATAATATTATAAATGCATTGAAGTCATCCAAGTGGATCCTAATGGTCCTAAAATCTACCCAATGCTGATAATGGTTGGAATAAACTCATAAAAATAAATTATAAAAATTTTCTGTATAGTTTTACATTATTATAATATTATTTTTACCATTAATAACCTGATTTAACTTCAAGTGTGGTAATAAAAATAATTATCAAGTTATTATTCATAATGTGTAAAAATAAAAAGAAATTATTTAAATAATATGGAACTTCTTATTCCAAATGTGGAATAAATTTTTCCAAATTCAAAAGAGATATGATTTAGTAACTGATTTAATATTAATCATCGTTGTCAAAAAGAGAAAAACAGTTTTTTAAAAGTAAAAACCATCAAAAGATAGACATGTGTATATATATAACATCAATGTGAAATTATATGCAATGTTGAAAATTGGATTAATTAATTAAAATATTATCTAATTATATATTAAAATTAATTTAAATGATAATTAAATAATATTAATAAATTAGATGAAAATGTAGTTTTGAGTTAAAATGTTGTATTTTTTAATTTTCATTAAAATAGGTATTTTATCAAAAAAATAATAAAAATTTAATAACGTAAATTTTTATGTCCCATATCCATGTAAGAAGATTTTTTTTTTCAAAAATAACATATAAAAGTTACAAAAAATATATTTAAATAGGGTTCACCTTCAAAAGTTAGTAAAAAACATTTTAAAAATATAAGAGTGTTTTAATCTTAAAATTGGATTTATTCTAATTTTATTCCTCTGAAATATATTTAAATAAAGTAAAAATATTGAATAAACAAGTTTAAACATAATATAGTTAGTTTTGTTCATTTACTCTAATACAAATCTTATGTGAAAACTACCATTTTAAATAATAATATTTATAATATATTATTTTCAGAATAACTCATTCTAATGTGCAATGTTGGATTTCATAAAAATCCTTTGTTGTGTGTCGAGTATGATATCATACATAGAATCCCATTAAAATTAAATTTAATTTCCAACTCATAAATATTAATATACATGATAAAATTTTAGTTAATAATTATAAGGGATGTTACACATACCCTCAAACATTGGGCAGTCCAAGAGACCACCCTCTAATCCAATGTTTGTCCTAACATCACATACTAGATTAAAACCCTCACACTCTAGGTGGTCCACGCTAGTAACCTCCCATTAAAGGTGATCCTTTATAGAATACTCTAACTTTCAGAGTGGCCAAACATCACATCATAGACTAATACCCTATCACTCTGGGAGGTCTGTGAAAGAAAGCAAAAAATTAGTGTTTATACTAGAATCTTGTTATTTAAATTACCATTGTGTCATAATAAGGAATACAAACAAAATAATAAGAATTGTACATGGAGTTTCTTGTATGTACCACACTAGCTCACCTGGAAATGGAATAGCTCTCATCATGCTTCTCCTAATATTAGTATATATCATACATATCTTCAAACTCTGAACTATCAATAATAGTGAAGCCCAACACCCCTAATTTAAAACCCAAAATGAACCAATACTTAGAGGATAATCTCATAAAAGAGACTGAATTATTGAAGAAATACATGTTGAACCAGTCATTACTCTTGTCTCACAAAGAAGGACATCTACTAGGTTCCCCAGATATGACCTATTTTCTATTTGTAAATATTATCCCACACTCACTTCACCATGAAAACCCCATGGACAATAGTCCCTACTAAACTCAGGCCCCAATAGGTAGGCCTAATCTCTATTTCTAATTCCAAAGTTAATAACTTAGTCTTGTTACGCAGCGAACAACTTATGCCCAATTCACTCCAAACCCCTATGGAAATTTAATAGAAAATAATCAATGAAATTATTATTACAACAACTTGGTCCCAATAAAAATTTCCCATAATCAATTTCTCAATACTTATCTCTAAATAAAACCCATGTCATCACACTACAAAGATCCCCAAAGTATATAACATCACACATCATGGACCAAGGTTGTTATCAAAACTTTTCGGATACTCATAACTGTATGATAGATGTATTACTATCATATACAAAATCCATAGGAATGATACAACAGTATTTATGATATTATCCATATAAGTTATAACCTATGATACACAAAAATCATCCCATCCCCATGTATTATTATGCGCATATCATATAATAAACCTATATCATTTCCTCTTTAGTAGAAATATATTGGGTGGAGTTAAATAACGTAACATTCAATTGGGAACTTTATTTTAGTATATAAGGTACTAAGAGGCCTGATTTCTCTAATAGTGCACTACCATTCCCTTCATAAGTCATAGAAACAAAAATGTACCACGAAGTAATGAAAAATCATGAATAAAAATGTTTGTGGTTCTTCATGATAGGGATGAGTAACCTTTGTATAAGAGTCTCCATATATAAAAAATATTATCCAAGAATCATTCCACTCAAAACTAGAAAATCCAAAATCTATATCTCTTATATCAAGACAATAATTCCAAATAATATATTATAATTATTTTTTTAAAAAATTTATTAATTAAAAAAATTGAATAATAATTTTTATCCATTAAAAATATGCATGCAGTCTCCCCTAAAAAAACATTGACCAATGTCACATTGATAATCCATGTAATTATAGTCATCCACCTATAAAAATTTTGTTTAAAGTAAGATTAATAAATAACTAATTAATATTTAATTTTCATTACATGCTAAGGAATTAAATTTGGAAGAAAAATATAACAAAAATTTTGGAAGGTAATATTTATTCATCATCTCGAGATGTCATATCTCTGCAATATAAAAAATACATAATTTTATCAGATGATTTAATGATATTATGGTGGAATCATAATAATAATCCTATCTCAGTGGTATAAATAATCCATTTTAATAACATTAGAAGAACTAAAATTTAATAATGAAGAGAAATTACATTCAATCATTGTTAAAACACCCAATAAGAACCCCCATCAAGGTGAAAATTTGATGAATATGAGGATTTTATAAAATGGACCTCCCTAAACCCTCATATCCCTTTTACGTCGCAAGAATGGAATTTTCAAAATTATGGGTCATTTATTTCAATAAAATTAATAAGGAGGCCTATTATGATATATAATTTGTTTTTTGTACATAACAAACTACAAAATAAACCAACCCGTGGAATAGACCCCACGACCGCCACCCCAAAACCATAACCAATATTCCACCACAACCACATGTGAGGGGTATACCCATTATGGTATAACATAATGTGGTTATAACATAACAAACATCATCTCGGGTTTTATTTCTTTATGTCCCACTAATCCATGATGCAAAACCTACCCATAGACATCTACCACACTACAAACAAAATATTTATGGTTTGATACTCTAACTAATGTATCTGGATGCTACTACGTCTAAAAGAATCTTTGTGACACATACCAATAACTCAAAAAAACTTATAAACCCAATGAAACCCCCATGGAACAACCCTAACATCGTAGCATGCACCTCCCCCACTCAATAAACCCATGTAGAGATATTTCACAGGATACATAATGAACCCCACTAAATGTTGAATTTTTTAATTATATAAATAGGTTTTTCTATGTGTACATATTACTTCATATAACAACCATATACATTCCTTAAAAATTTAATCTTATTTGATACATGACATGCCTCAACACCATTTAATTATGGTGAGATTTGTCTTATGTTGTGGATTTTCTACACCATGTCCACCCTGACCCCTCTTCGTCACTCACTCAGTCACATGAGATTACTCAATGCCACATGAACACATGAAATAATACATAATTGTGATTTTAAACCTAGATAATCCTTCTATGAGTCAACATTCTTAAATAACCCCTTCTTCAAGGAATTAAAATTCTAATTTCACTTGATTTCACCAACCCACAATGACCAGGTTAATTAAAAACTCCCTACCTTTAAGGATTTCATCAATAGTAAAATTAAAATAATATCTACAAACCATTAAACCATAGAATATAATATGATTCCACTCTTAATTTCCTATTATAAAACCAAAATGATGTTATTTCATCACCAACATAAAAAGATTAGATACACTGAAATTCTAAGCAAATCCTCGGTCTGATCCTCAAAACATTCCAAACATATACTATAAAAAACAATTCAGGTATTTTCTATCTCACTATTTCTAGTAAAATGAAAAGTCTCTATTCATCTTATATCTCGCTTAGTTTTCAAAGGAACACTCGACCAAACCCACACATGCACCATCCTATCTCCTAATCATAGATACGTAAATCCAAAATGCTGTTATAAAATCATCCAATAATCACAAATATGTCAAAAAACCAAAACATTATACAATTACATAGATTAATCCTTTCCAATTTTAAAACACCATTATAAAACATACATGGGAATTGATATATCCATGACATGATTCATGCTTATATCACACAAAATTCATCCTAAAGTCCACAAGAAACACATAGAATCCATCAAAAAAAAATATAAGATAAAAAAATATGGTATTCTTTTGGGAACCAGAAAAAAATTGATCTATGTGCAAAATGAAAACCTGATTCATTATTCACTAATATATATCAGTTTCACTACATGAAGGACCATTATAACCTGAGGTTCATCCACCAATGTCTAAAAATATACTCCTAATAATAATAGTATCACCATTAATGTGTTAAAGAATCATAATTCAAAATATTTTTAACCTCAATATAATCAATTACCAAATGAAATTGTAGATTGGGATAAAATATCTCACGCCCAGATGCCCACCCAAAATATTATCCAATTCAAATTCATACTTCATTGAGAACATCAATATTAATATGAACTAAATACCATCTAAAATTAGGGCCACAACCACAAATAATCAATACGTCATCCCACCACAAGTATTTTCTCTCACTATTAACTCCAATATGAAAATAAATGAGATATAATATCACTCTCATATATATCCTCACAATCCATGCTTATGTCATAATTTTAAACCTCTATCAATGCACACATATTGTCCCACCATACTATATAACCCTAATATACAACATATTCTGCCTCTTACCACAAAAGAAACACTTCCCATCATCATCATAACCTAGTTCAATCTTACAAAAAAATCATCCAACAAATCCATAGGTCCATGATGTATAAAAAATCCAAAAAATTGTATCCCATTCTAGATCTTACCACAAGGGTGATCCCATAATAACACAATCAAGTCCCATAAATAATATATTGATCAATATTAAGGGGGACAGACCGTCCCTACACCACTCACGTCCTCTTGAAACCCCAGAAATTCTCATCAAACTCATTTATTTCCCATTAAATAAATCCAAAATTGAAAATAATCAACATGAAACCAACATAAACCTACCTTTAAATACTGATTCATCCCTCAAAAGGCCAAAAAACAATCACCCTCATTTTCCAATGAAGGAATTATTTTTGTAACGCCCTAAACCTAGTTACCCATTGTCAGTGCATTATTACATAACATTGGCATGATCTCAAGGGATCAAATCTCGAATGTCCAATCAGTTTAGTAGCCTTAAAAAACTATATTCATTCATAATTTTTACATTACATTATAAAATAAAAACTAAAACAACATTGTCTCCATAGGCCACACTCATATCTATTAGACTATCTGTGCATGTCAGTCATATTATACTTCTTCGAATCAATTGAAAAATAAAACTTAAAAATGGGTGAGCTTAGATGCTCATTAAGGATAACTATATAGAGGAAAATTTAATAAATAAGAATAAACATTTAAGGCAGTGTAATACTAAAAAACGATTTTTAAAATTAAACTTCTTCATAATTTGGAAAACATAAAGTCAAATAATTCCATTTACTTATTCACATAGATATTCTACTAGTCAAATAATCACATGAAATATCAATAGCCACTTTCATAATGATGGAATGCATAATTCCAGACATCGTAACCACATAGGCAAGGCCTTATTCCAAGACTGAAAAAAAGATTTTTCAAGGAAATGTGCCAAGACACTAGATTCTCTTATGAGACATACTGATGCATTGAGGATCAATAGTGGGCTCCACCCATCATTTACTAAGTCTGATGCTTTCATCATATTGAAATGTTTAAACATAACAAAATCATTCGTATTAAAACTAGCCTAAAAATGTCAATACTTTATCCATAAAGAATGAATGATTTAAAAATAACACATCCACAGTCAAAAATATCACAAAACCTTCAATACAATATGGGAGTTTTGTATCATAATAAATCAACTTCAAATAACCTTACAATACATCAAAGGATGTTGACATAGAAGAAATCCAAACATTTTTTAGAGAAATATCTCATTTTATTTTGAAATAATTTAAACGTAATATAATTATATAATAGAACATTTATTCTGAAAATATACTTATAATCATGTAAGGGAATCTTTGACAATGTTATAATAGTAGAAAATAGTTGCACCCACTGTATAAGATAAAAAAACATTCTTATGTTAATTTTATCAAAAAGAACATAAGTTACCTTGTTTGGAAAATGATGAAATGATTCCTTTCAAAACATATAAGGTCAAATAATAGTATAAATTACATTAACCCATTTTCTAGTAAATAGGAAAATATTATTTTAAATACAATTTTAATAAAACATGGATGTGGATGATAAAGAGGTCCCAATAGATACTCACCTATAAAACAACATGAGATAATAAAGAGATTGTGAAATTAACCCTAACTTTGTAATTTTCCTTGATCGAGGGTAGGTTAAAATCTTGTATAATAGTGAAATAATTGTTACTAAATTATAAAAGAACCATATAAATTAATATTATATCACATAAGATCTTCTAATATTTCTTTATTAATGATATTTTAGTTGTATCACCATTTTGGGTGTTAACAGATTCATTTGCCTTTATATGCTTGGTTACATATGACATGTTTGATATGGATAGGATGTATTTGATTCATATACAAAATGATATTATTTTCATAAATACTATTTTTAATTATAATATGAAAATTATTCTAGAATGATTACGATGGGGAAAGGATCTCATCGCATTAATGGATATGGTAATCCGTACGTACACACAAGCGACAATATCATCCTTTTGATATTAACATTTTATATAATTTGATGTTATATAATATATACAGAATAATTATCATGTAATATTTATTATTTAAAACATTTATACTCATTTTTATTAACATCCATGTGATGAAGTGTTTGAATAACAAACTACACCACGACGTGGAGACTATAATTCGTACGGACGCACGTAGGGTGACTTTGTCATTAATAAGATGGATAGAATAATGAATATGGTTGTACCATTTTTATAATGACATAAAATTATATATAATATTATTTAGTTATTATTTTAGAATGGAAACAACAAATAAAGTGGAAGTGGAGGAAGAAAAGAACTTGAATGAGGTGATGAAATATTTACCTCTTCTTCGGTTTCTTCCTTTTGATTTGATCAAAAGAGATCTTTACGTTGGCTTTATAACTAAATAAAGGTACTTAAGATAAAGGGAGGAATGTTGGGAGGATATAAGGTAAGGGGTAGGCTGAGCCAAAAGGCATTGAATATGTGAATTTGAGAGAAGGGGAAGTGCCCTTTTATATGAGAGGTGGGAGTCACTTTAAAAAAATCTTGAAATATTATATTACAAAAAAATTATTTCTATTTCTAATTGCACAAAAATGAATTATTTAAAGGATAAGGGGGGTATTGGAAAAAATATCCTATAATAGTTTTTTTATTGTTTTAGGCTATTATATTAACCTTATCTTTTAGATTTAACTCTTAGTTAAATAGTTTGTCATTTACCACGTCTCTTTGTATTTTTATATTATATGGTTAATAAACATGATATAAACATCCAAGAGAACCTCAAGTGGTTAATTAATAAAACATATAATATTATTTAATCCCTTTGTCCGAACCATATATTTTTATAAATAGCATATCAGTTAATAATATAATATTTGTTTTAAAAACTCTTTTATGTCAATTATGACAGTATTTGGTATTTTGTTTTTGTTAAATTCATAACATAATTATTAATTAGAAAAAAGTTCATTTAATCAACCCTAGAAAGTCATATTAACTTATGAAATTAGTTTAATTCATTAAAAGACTCAAATTATATCTATTGTTATATTTTTAATATCAATTATTTTAATCATTTATTAATAAGGTAATTACAGTATTATCATTGTGTCATAAATAAATTTAATTATTTAAGGTATAAAAATTATAAATAAAATACAATATGAATGAAATATTTTTATATTTCTAATTAATATTTATAGTAGTATTTATATTGTGTTTTAATCTATATTAAATATGGTTTAGTTAATAAACATTGAATTTAACTCTTTTAACTCTTCTTTAAATTAAATAATAATAAATGTCCTAATCTAATCTAAGTGGACCTAAAGGGTCATATATTATTTCTAAGGTTTATTTGGTCTATTTACACTTATCTAATAGATTTATGACATGTGTTAGAGTAATAATAATTTCATTTTTATCCCTAATTACTCTATTTTCTTTTAACCGTGGTAAATTAAAGTAAAAACCTACTATTCACCAAAAATTATTTTCCTCTTATTTAACAACATTTATTTACTGATTTCAACTGTGTCTCTCGGATTTTTGAAATTTGAATCACAGAAGTAGTAAAATTACGTTTTATGGGAATTTGCAAATTGGTCTAGGAGGTGGATAAAAGGCGGTAAAAAGTTCCATAAAATATTATATAACTAATATTATTAAAAATTGACTCCAATGAATTATATTGAACATATATAGGTATTATGTATCTATTTTTACCTAAAATTTATTTAAATAATATAATTAATTATTTAATTAAAAGGTCAATTTTAAACAACAACATAGTGTTTTTCACTATTCATCCAAAATTGAATGTTTTCAAAAAAATACTAAAAAATCACCCTAATAAAATTTCTATATTACAAATCCAAAAATGAAGTCCATTTTAAAAGATAAAATTTTTAAAATTTTAAAAACTGGGTATTAATATTCATAACGGCTAATTTGATTGGTTGTGGTGTGTTTGAACTCAAAGTTGTGTACAAAACAAGCTATTATATCATTCAATGGGAAACATACAATGGAATCTTGGGGTGTTACATTATTCCCATATTAAAATAATTTCATCCTCATAATTTCTATAATATTACTGCATAAAAATATTTTATTGTTCTTTATCATAAGTTTCTTGGGTTCCCATGTTGCCTCTTCCATCTTATGGTTTCTCTATTGAACTTTTTCCAGACGAGTCATCTGGTTTCTCCGCACTTGTTCTTTGGTATCAAGAATTTTGATATTCTATTCACAATAAGACAAATTGGGTTCAAGTTATAAATCATCATAGGTGAGTACATGCATTGGTTCAGTCATGCAATTTCTCAAAAGTGATATGTGGAACACATCATGATCTTTGGAGAGACTTGGAGGCATTTCTAAATGATAAGATACAACTCCAATTCATTCTAGAATTTTGAATGGTCTGATGTACCTGGGACACAATTTAACATTCTCACTGAAATATATAACTCCCTTCAATGGAGATACCTTTAAGAAATCATGTTCTCCTACTAAAAATTTCAAATCCTTCCATCAGTTATCGTTATAGCTCTTTTGTTGACTTTTTGCTGCTTTGATGTGGGCTTGTATAGCCTTCACCTTTTCCATTGTATCCTCAACAAGTTTTAAGCCAATGATTTTTCTTTCACCAACAACATCCCTACAAGTTGGTGTGAAACATCTATTTCCATATAATGCTACACATGGTGCCATCTGAATAGTTGAATGGAAGCTATTGTTATAGAAAAAATTTACCAAAGTTAAATATTGATCCCACATAATTTTAAAGTCAAGTGAGAAAGATCTCAACATGTATTCTAATGTTTTAATAGTCCATTATGATTTTCCATCAGTTTGAGGGTGGTAGGCAGTGCTCAAACAAAGTTCAGTATCCAGGGATTTCTAAATAATTTTCCAAAATTGTGATGTAAAACGGGGATCATGATTAGAAACAATCTATAAGGGTACTCCATGAGGTCATACAACTTCATTAATATATAGTATGGCTGTATGTTCAAGTGGTAAATCATCTCTTAAAGAAAGAAAATGTACTGACATGGTAAGACGATCAATAATGACCCATATTGTATCATTCCTTCTAGGACACTTTTGCAGCCCCATGAAAAAGTCCATCATAATATTATCTCATTTCCACTCAGGTATGGGAAGAGGATGCACAACTCCTCTAGGTTATTTCCTTTCATCTTTCTCTTTTTAGAAAACCATAAATCTTAACACAACATTATAAATCTCTCTTTTTATGTTGTCCCATAAAAAATATTCCTTTAAATCTCTATACATCTTAGTGGTACCATGTTTTACAGAGAAATCAAATCTATGAGAATTACCTAAAAATTCTTTTTTCAGATCAGGTATATCAGGATCACAAAGTTATCTTCCCAAATTTGAAAATCCCGTCTTCATATATGAAGTCAATCAATCTACCTTTGTTAATATCCTTAATTGTCTTTTGAAATTCCTCATCATCAGTCTGAGAACTTTTTATCCTTTCTAGTAAATATGGTTTGGAATCAATTTTAAATAGAATTGATGTTTTACCTTCCATGGTTTTTTCCATATCCATTTTACTAGATCCCTAAAAATAGGATCCCTTTCAATTCTCATCTTGTTCCAAAGTCCATGATCCTTTCTACTAAAATCATCTTCCACCTTATTTTACTTCCTTAGGTGGTAGTGTATTGTGCAATCATAATCCTTGAGTAGTTCAAGCCATCTTCTTTTCCTCAAGTTGAGTTCTTTCTATGAGAAAATATACTTTAAACTCCAGTGATCAGTATATATCTGAAATTCTTCACCATATAGATAATGTATCGATATCATCAAAGAAAATATTATAGCTGCTATTTCAAGATCATGAGTAAGATGGTTTTGCTCATGAAATTTTAGCTGTCGTGATGCATAGGAAATAACTATATCATTCTGCATAAGGACGCAATCATGTCCTTTCTTTGATGCATCAATATAAATAAAAAAACCATCATTCCCCAATCATAGAGTCATGATAAAATCTTTGACTAATATTCTCTTCAATTAATCAAAACATTCTTCACCACCATGTGTCGAAGAAAATTTAACAGCTTTATGTGTGATCTTGGTAAATGGGTTAGCCAATCGGGAAACATTTTGGATGAAATTTCAATAATAACCTCCTAAACCAATAAAATTGCGTACCTAAGTTATACTCATCGGTGCAGGAAATTCTTAGATTTCCTGGGTCTTTGAAGGATCAAGGGAGATTCTATCTTTAGAGTCAATATGGACAATAAAAGAAATTTACTAAATCCAGAATTCACACTTGATAAACATCCCATATAATTTATTTCTTCTGAGGGTTTTCTGAATAGTGCACAAGTGTTTTTTCTGATCTTAATAGATTTTCGAGTATACCAGGAAATCATCAAGAAATACCACTACAGAGTCATCAATATATACCTTGAGAACTCTGTTCATTAGATCCATGAAAACAGATGGTGCATTAGTCAATCCAAATGGAATTACTGTAAACTCGTAAAGCCCATACCTAGTTAAAAATGATTTTTTCGAAATGTATTCCTTAGTCACACACAATTGATGTTATCCTGATCATAGGACAATCTTCGAAAAATGTAGATCTCCATGAAGTTGGTTGAATAAATTATCAATGCCAGGTACTGGATACTAGTTCATTATTTTTATAGCATTGATCTCCCTGTAGTCAATGCACAACCTCGAAGATCTGTCTTTCTTCTAATAAAAAAGGACAGGGGTCCCCATGGTAAAACACTAGGGATAATAAATCCAATATTACTAAATTCCTCTTGTTGTTTCCTTAGTTACAATAATTCTACAGTGGTCATTATATTAGGGGTCTTTGTTATGAGCCTTCAACCAAGAATTATATCATTGGAAAACTCAATTTCATATTCTAGAGGATGCCCTGGTAAATCATCTAGAAACACATCAACATATTCATTCACAATAGGTACGTCCTCTATTCGAAAAATATTTTCATCACCCATAATTATTTCATTTTCATCCTCCTCAATAATATAATTTATTATAACTACTGGTGGTGGATCTAGATAAAAATTAGGTGGTGATGTTTCTACTCTAAAGATACGGTACTCATTATCATCATCGAAAATTGTAACCACCTTCTTCTTACAATAAATTTTCACATCATGGTCTGTAAGCCAATCCATACTGAGAATCACATCAAATTTAATCATGGGTATGACGATTATAATAGAAGATAAAGAATATTTATATGACATAATGGGAATTCATTCACAAAACATTGTTGCAATGATACTTTCCTTAGGAGTTCTGACTGAAAACTATCTAGTTAGATCTAATTGGAAATATATAATTTTCTTAGCAAACAAGAAATATATGAAAAAATGATATGATCAATAATCAAATAAATAATTGACTAAATTTGAGGAAACCATTAAATTACCTGCCACCACATCTTTCGGAGCTTCAACCTCAGTAGTAGTGATCACCTAATATTTTACTTGATCCCTTGGCCTTTTCTAAGGTACGTTTATTTGGAACATTGGACATTCATTTGAAAAATTCCCCCTTTCTCTACAATTGTAGTATTCAACATTGACAACCTCTTTCTTAACCTTTATATCACGAGCATGGTGGCCCTTTTCACCACACTTCTAACAGACTCCCATTCCATTCAGGAAAGTACCACGGTGTTTCTTCCTACAATTATTGTAGGATGAATATTCAACTTTTCCCTTATTCCCCTTATTTCAATTTCTAGAGTGTTCAGAAAATCTATTTCTCTCTTTCTTTTCTTTAAAGTTGTAAGACGTATACAATTTCTTTTCCGTCTTGATTGCATGTGAGAAAATATATTTTTATGATGAGAAGGATGTGAGACTGATTCTCAACTGAGAAATGGTTTTAACCCATCAATGAAACGATCAATCTTACTTCTTGGGTTATGTATATAATCTACAGCTTTCCTTGATATCCTTTTAAAGTAAGCCTCATACTTTGTTACTTTCTCATCCTTTTTTCCTCAAACTCAGAAATTTTCATTCCATATCCACTCGATGGTCACGAGGAAAGTATTTTTATATGAAAATTTCTTTAAACTCCATCCATTCCATATTTGATACTTCATAGTCTTTCTTTTAGTTTTGAGTCAATGACAACCATTGATCTACAACTCCCTTGTTGTGATAAACTACCATGACAACTTTTTCCGTTTCATTACTCACCAATGTGTAAAATATTTTCTCTAACGAATTTATCCACTATTCAGTAATTCGATTAAAAAATGAATCTGAATTTTCATCTGGCTGAATATTAAGATCATCAAACCTATTGGGTAAATTATAGATTTATACTTCCTTCACGTTGTTTTATCCTTCATATATGTTATTAATTTTTTCCATATAAACATTACTGACATATAACTCGTCACTTTTAGATATATCCCATCATGATGAGAAGTAGAGAAGGAAATTTTTTAGCTTTGCATATGGATCATGAATTTTCATATCTATATCAGTCATAGACATACCAGTTGGATTAGAGAACTGTATTCCTTTCCCAGTCAAAAATATGATTTTCGTACCTTGAGATATTAGATGAGATCTCATCTTATTCTTCTAGATATAAAAGTTACTTCCATCAAATAGGGGTACATCCTTGACCATTATTATGTTCTCTATTGTAAAAATGGAGGGAAAATTTAACACCAACAAACTTCACCCTATGGTACCACTTGTAATACCATGAAACACCCTAATAGGAGAGGGGTGAATTAGGTTGTCAACATTTTATTTTCATCATATGGATCTTTTTACCAGGTTGGTAGGAACCCATTAAACCTGTCTGATGAGAAATAGAAAAAAATAAACAATCACATGCAATGAAAAGAAACATAAATTTTACATAGTTCCCCGTGAAGGGATACGTACAAGGAGAATATGCCAATAAGATGCCAGTCATACCAAATTCTAAAAATATTTTATTGTTTTGGAATAAAATGGTTTAGCACAATCACTCTATAATAAGAACAATTCCTTTACAAGGTTATAGGGATAGCACACTACTTCCCTCAAACCACTTCTATTTACTCCCCTATGCAGACTATGTTGGGAAGAGTCTGAGCTCAGTTTAGCAATATGAAGGTCACTTAAATGGATTGGAATTAAATTGTGAATCATTATATACAGATAAATTCCCTATTGATGTTCTATTTTTAGCAAGAGATGATGTTAACTTTTATGAATATTGATAGTTAGCGAATTGATCCTCCGCGAACTAACCTTCTTCTCCATGTACAACACTCCTTCGTCTAAATACTATCTTACTTCATATACTGTGAATGCTTCCTTCATGATGTGCACTTATCTGTGGAGTGTCTCTGCTTCCTCTCCATGTAATGAAGGAACACAACCAATAGATTTATTCCTCCTCCTTCTAGCTCTCAGATGCAGACATGCATTCCAACAAACTGGCCTTCTTCTTCCTCATACTATCATTAGTGAACTATTCACCAAATTCATTTTCCATTTTAATTAAAGACATTGTGGGGTTTTCTTCCCATGAACAAATTCTAGATTTCTCCTAATTACCCATGAATTTTTAATCTCATATCCAAACACTAATGAATGGAGTAGTGATATTTATATAGTCAAACAGACCTCCATAATCTGTTAAAGTGTGAATTACCAAATATTCATTATAACACATCATTTACCGCATATCGCACATGTCCCATTAACCATTTCCTAACACAATTATCATACCTCAATTATATCTATGGGATGGAACAAATCACCACCTCATTTCCTCAAATGACACCCTTTATAGATTCTAAACAAACTCAGCCTTGATTTCGCGAATGACGCGTTATCCCGAAAACCATCATGCCTTCAGCACATTCTTATTTAGATCCATGAAACATTCCTCCTACATTGTAATCATAACATTTCAGCTTCATGGTTCACTATTCCACATACCTAAATTTATGATCCATGAAGTATTCATGAAACATGGTTCACAGTATGTGATTCCATTTCTAAAAATCATCCTTTAAACAAACCCCTAGTTTTGAGGAACAAAAAATTGGAAAACAGTAGAAAAATATGCCACCATCAATACTACATTCAACCTCAATCATAGTAATAAATCCCATGAAAATTTCTTTTTCATTCTAATGTGGATTGACAATAAAAACAAACCATACTCAATTTACATCAAATAACAAACTTGGTTCC
Source organism: Viscum album (assembly GCA_963277665.1). Taxonomy (NCBI): domain Eukaryota; kingdom Viridiplantae; phylum Streptophyta; class Magnoliopsida; order Santalales; family Viscaceae; genus Viscum; species Viscum album. The sequence continues at coordinate 1,282,481,201 of OY728136.1, read as the reverse complement.
AACAACATGATTTCGGGACCCACATGAGTGTTTTTAGTTCATTGATTTTCTGATACTCATTAGACTCTTGAAGAATTTATGGAATGAAATATATATACTTCTTTAGTTTGGATATTGTTTTTCTATTTTGGTTTATCATGTGATATTGGTCTATATTAGTTATGGATTTATTATGGTTGTTTTTTATCATAAGTTATGCATTTTTTATAATTTTTGATGTTGTGATACATTGAAGAAGCATGTATAGTATAGACAAACTATATCAATATTTGACCCTCACTTCTAGTCAGTATCATTTGGCATATAGTGAGGTGCACCTATGGTCATGTGAGGAATCGACTCTGGGCACCGAAATATGGCCCATTGGTCTAGACATTATAAAGTGGTATCAGAGAGATTATATATTCTATTATTTTTTCTTACTATATGAAAAATTTTAAATGATATTTAAGATCATTCAGGCCTTGGTTATGATCTCATTCATGGTAATAGCTAACCCATGTTCAAGGGAAAACCAAACACACAAGGTGGGATTGTTATTCATGATGTTTTGAAATAAACATGAACATTATTTCATCTATACTTTTGAACATATAGTGTGATGATAGGAATTGGTTGAGATTTTTCGTCTTGGCCCAGTATAGAATTAGTGTTGAGTAAACATTCATCATTTTAGGCACTCAAGATGTATTTTTGAACTGAATCATTTTAGGAACATAGTGAAAATAATGTTCTCAGTGAGTTGATTAAATCAAAATAATTTTATTTAATTTTGTAATTTTAATTAAAAGCATCCAAATAAGAACTTTAAAATTGAAAATGGTGATGAAAATGTGGGAATGAATTAGATAAAAGGGTAATTTAAAGAGAATTCATGGATTATGAAATTTGATTCCCTTGTGATATCTATGAACCTTGTGAGTTATGGTTGAGGGTAGTTATTGTGCCATTATTTGGACTGTGTGGTAGAGTCTGGGGATACATTATTAATGATTTATATGAATCCCTCTTATATAAATGTGATAATTATTTACTATGTGTTCCAAGATATTTGTTTGGAATTATAATGATAATCCTACCCAACGATGGATGCTGATAGGATAGAGGGAGGGTATGGATAGAAATGATCCTCTAGTAGTGGAACTTTAAGATCAGATAGTTTCGAGAGAGGGGGGTGAGATATTTTCTGTGATAAATTTTATTTTTTTATATAGTTCATGGAAAGAGACCTAGGGATGGTTGTGTAAAATATGGACGACTTTACATGGATGTTCTAGTTTCAACATTCGCTAAATTTTGTTGAATGTGTGGACTTCAGGCAGCTGAGTTCTGCATTGATTATATCCAGAATATTATTCCCCACTTAGAGACTCCTACTTAGATGAGAGTTAAACAGACTAATATTTTATTTGGTCCAAAAATGATATGGGGGACATTGAAACTAAAGATGGATAGATGAAGAACAAATACTGGAAGGACTTTCAACAGCGGTTTTTAGAGCACTTGTACCTTGAGACACTGAGGAAGGAGATGGTTACTATGTTTATGAGGTTGACCTTGGGAATTATGTCTTTGATGAAATACGATAACCACTTCACTAATTTGTAACCCTTTGATACAACATTGATGGGATATGATGCTATTGTATTAAAACATTTTAATAATGGGCATAATTTTCAGGATCTCTCACAAGTTAAAATATTTTGGCTGAAAAACATTCTAATATGGTGAATCGGGCTCTCATTTCTAAAGGAATACAAATGTATTATTATAGTTATATATTGGTGTGTTTTATAAGATGAACATAAGGTACTTCATCCAAGAGTAAGAAGCATCACTATAGAAATATCACACATAGTAGTAGAGGGAAAATAATCCAAGGAGAATAATTGTTTACTCATATTAGAAATCAAATATACTTCCACCAATATGGTAAAGGATAAAAATTCATATCTAGTGTTCACAACCACTAGTTTAGTGTCGATCAAGTGGATGGATGGGTCACTTATAGAGGAATCTAAGAAACCCTTGAACTATTGGTAGTGATAGTGGAGTAAGATAGATTCAAAACACTAGGAGGGGGTATTCTATAGCCAATCATTCTTTTAGTTACAGTTCTACATGTTTTCGAAGTCATGAAAGTGTTGAAGGTACTTTAGGGATAGAGCAGCTATATCAGTTTATTGGTTCCACTTAGTGGAATCACAATATATCCCAAGGATGAGCAGAGGGATAAATATTTACAGTTTTTATTATACTTTTTGATTTCGATACTAGACCTCCGACAAATAGATGTACTATTCATATAAATTTTATTCACTATTAGTCCTCTATTTGTTACAATAGCCTCTGATTCATTAATATTTAGAGAACTTTTTAATGGTTAAAATCTATAACTTGAGTTTTTATGTGGGGTTATGACAATTGATTCTCCATTGGGGGTATGACTTAGAGACATCTATAAATTCAAGGGGTGTTCTCTCATGGTTGGAGAGTATCATTTTATATCAAATCCTTACATTATTCATTTTTAAATGTTTTGACTAGATTTTAGGTATAGACTACTAAGTTTCATATGGATCCCAAATTGATTTTTACAATAGGAGTGACCTTTATATCTCTCGAGGGTAACAACTAATCACACAATGGAGAGTGGAATATCTAGGAAGGCTGTGCAGGGCTCGTACATCATCAATTGGGGGAGAGCACAACCTTGGTTTTGAGTAATTTTATAGTTGATGGGGGTGTGATGCATGATGTATTTAAATCCATAGTGGACAAGTTTTAGGATGAGCCTCATAAATAATTCCCAGGGCTCCAGCTAAGGGTAATATTGAGTTTACAATTAATCTTAGTTTTGGAGAAGATCCAATTAATATTCTACTTTATTTAATGGAAACATCAATGATTCAATAACTTAATACTCAGTTAGATGAAATTAAGATAGGGGATTTATTTATCTTAGTACATCATGTAGGGGTTATCTAGTTTTGTTTTCTAAGAAGGATGTTGGGAAATTGTTCTTATGAGTTGATTGCCTGATGTTGAACTAGATGATAGTGAAGAATGAGTATCTTCATCCACATATCAAAGATCACTTTTACTAATTGAGAGGATCATATGTTTCCTCTGTAATAGAATTGAGATTAGGGTATCATCTGTTAAGAGTTAGATCTCCAAATTTACCACATACGTCTTTTAGAGGCATGTAGGAATTTGATAAGTTAAAAATAATGTTTGTTGGGATGAAAAATGATTGGTATGTGTTTCTATCATTCATTAAAACAACCTTCCACCCATAACTAGACCATTTTGTTATTATTTTAGTTGATATCTTAGTGTAATCCACGAAAAATGGTGACCATTCCCAACATCTTGACATCATCCCAAGTAAACTGAAAGAGAATCAGCTATACAAAAAAGTTGTCTAATCCCCAATTCTGGATCAATCAGGTACATTTTTTGGGTCACATTATCTTGGAGGACGGTGTGTCCGGGGATAGAGAGAAGGTACATACAATTGTTTCTTAGGTATAAACCTACAATTTTTTTGATATATATAGATTTCAGGGTTTAAGGAACTTTTATCAATGGTTCATGTATGAATTTTGTCATTTGGAATCTTCTCTTTAATTCATGTAAAAAATGAAATTTTACATTAATGTTCTGGGGAATGTGAAAATTATTTATAGGAGAAGAAGAAGCGTTTGAAAACCACATCAATCTGGATCCTACCAAGGCCATGTGAGGTGTATACCATGTCTAGTGAAGCATATAGGGTTGAACATGGAGTATTATTGGAGCATGTATATTTATTTGTGGCATATGGGACACAATAGTTGAATAAAAATGCATGGAATTAACCAATGAAAGGACTTTGGTTAGATGTTGTGGTTTATGCCTTGATGTTTTTGCAACATTATTTTTTCGGAGAAAATTTATTCTGTATACTGACCATAAGAGTTGAATGTATATATTTTAATAGTGATATTCAAGTATTAATCATGAAATATTTGTTTCGTATATGAAATATTATGATTTTGATATAGAAAATACAAAAGTGAAAATAAATAGTGGTAGTTTCACTTTGAGAAATAAGTCAAAACTCAAATTTTTCAGTTATCTTGTTTTTAGTGGAAGTTGATGACCTTACTTGAAGAGATTCATGTTGTGGTTCAGGAGGTGTATGATAATATGATCATCATATCTATATCTATTGTTTACACACTTCAATACCAAATCAGAAGAGACTAGATGAGGATATGGAGTGTTTGTCCATAAGGGAAGGCCTTGAAGGTGTGGATTCACCTTCTTGTAGGGCTATATATGAGGATGAGATCATCTATTTACAAAATAATATTCTTGTGCCTATGATTATTATATAGGATTTGATTCATGAGTTTCATAACTCGAAGTGGGAGGTGAATCCCAGATTGACAAAAATTTACCTTGACATACATTGGCAGTTTTTTTTGGTTGAGAATGAAATGGGAGATTGTATGTTTCATATCATTATTCTACGACTATCAACTGATGAAAGAAAATATAAAATGACCCGGTGGTTTCATATAGCCACTTACAATTCCAATGTGGTTGTGGGATGACATTAATATGATTTTATTTTTGATTATTCAATGTATTCCTCATAAAAATGAAATTATATTGATTAATGTGGACTGATTGAAGAATGTAACACATTTCATGCATATTTCGGATACTATCTTATTTGATCAGTTTTGAGAGCTCTATGTTCTATGCATATTTCCCCAACATGGGTTTCCATGGAGAATAGTTTTAGACTGTGACTGGAATTTTGCATCATAGTTTGGTAAGGCTTATAGAATGATTTTAGTAACCATTTATTTGTGATTATGGATGTTTACCAACAAACATGTGTTAAGTCAGTATGTATTATACACGTATCGGAGGATATGTTTCTAGAAGGTGTCCTAGACTTTGATTTATTTTCGAAGAATCACATAGAAATCATTGAGTTCACCAATAAAAAAATTTAGAAGGAAGCTATTTATATGAAAATATATGAGGATATATATGGTAGACCATGAAAATCACCATTGTGTTGGATAGAGGTAGGTGAGTTAGTGTTTTTGGGACCATGTGTCATGCGTGAGATGTCATTGTAGGTCTAGTTGAATTGGAAATGTATAAATATGAATCAGAAGAGGCAGAACTATTATACTGATAGATGTCGATGAAACCATTGTTTCTTATTAGGTGTCATTTTTTATTATGGTTTTTCTTAGATTGGGTCACCTTATGATTCAAATAATGGAAAATTTTATCTCCAGGATTGTTGTACATTTTGAGATTTTTGAATGAATCAGACTGAGGGCATACTAATTAGATCATCCATAGAGGTATATTTCTATGTGGAATGATTTTCATGTGTCAAATCTTTATTTGAATCACCCAGAAAATTCTCATGTAATAAATGTTGATTATGATAATCTTGATATTGATGCTTCCATTGAGGATCATTAGATATGTGGTACGGTTTGTAGTGATAATGTGTAGCTGGGGAAGAATGTCCTAATCTTTAGATAATTGTCGAAACATGGACATGTAAATAGAAAACATTGAAAGAGTAAAAATGATATATAGGGTCTTTGAGCCAATCTTTTGACCTTATAAACATAGAGATTATGGGGAGTACAGTTCAAGGATAAGATTTTATATGGTAGGTATATTGTAAGATCCTGACCTTTTAGGATAGGTTTCATACTCATTTTTTATTTCTCTTTGGATTTTTGTCATTATAAATTTCATTGAGTTTTACATTGGGGATATTAATGTTAAATTATAGAACTTTGGAAGAAAATGGGATTTTTCTTGTTTGACACATTGTTAGAGAAAATCATGTGGTTTGGCCCATGAAAATGTGAACCCTATTTTGGAGGAAAAGGGGGTGGCACATGGTTGGAACACAGCTTGTCCAAACCATGGCCAAACCATGAATCCTCCCTACAAAAACTATGAAACACCCAATAGAGGGTATTTTCATGATTTGTACATGTGTTGTATAACAATTCACTACAAAGGAGAAACTATGCAACCCTTAAGCTGAGGCGCACGGTTGAGGCACCCAGTTTGGAAAACTATGTTCCCCATCCCAGAAAAACACAAATGCATGTTTTATATCCATGAAAATTTATTAAATATTTCATATCCCCTTGTTATTATATCATATTCTCTCCCACATAACCCTGTCCTAATTCCTATGATTTTGGATGCTCTTGAGAGGATTCCATGTATACTAACTTTATTCTTTATTACACATTAATTCCCGATCTATTACATAAATGTAATCATAATACAATCTATTATATTGATAAGTATATTTTATTGGGAATTAGTTAAATAAATAAAAACTTTAATAGGGGATAAAATTACATTGTTGAAAACTTTCTCAACATGCATCTAAAATTCTTTGGCTCTAAAAACTACACGGGAAAACTCAGGGACATACATAAGAAACATGTGAGATATAATGGAAAGTATGTTAATTAACCTGAAGTAAGGTGATACATGTTAGAAAATATCCATATCGATGGGTAATAAAATGTTTCAGAATCATAATCATGAATAATATGGCACGATATAGAAACAAAATCATAACATGGGAAATGTGGTATCAACTTAAAACAGTACATCATAAACATATGACAATGATAAATTACAAGAAATAATGATGGAAAATGTCCCATAAAAAGATTAGGTTTACTCCCTATACCAAAAAGATCTCACATGATACTAAACATCACCCAATTCATTGGAGCGCTATATAATCTTCGATGCACCATCCACTTTTATTTCATTATCATGCATAAGTGTGCCCTATAGATCATACCACATGGATTCGTTAATAATCATTTATTATTTCATTCTTGACTAATCTAGAATATATAAATTTAATTTCCTATTAAAATGTTTATTATTGCATAAATCTGAACTCCATTAATAGGAAAAGTGTATGGTTTTTCCTATACAACTTTCTGGAATGGAAAATCATTGTGAAAACATTCTAGTATAATTACATCAGTTAGAAATTTATAAAGGGGGTTGACGAGAGAGAATTGGTACTCTCATATTTATTACATAATATGGTATATAATAGGAACATTGGAATACATATCCAAAAATTTGGAAAAAATATATAAGACATAATATAATAAATAAAATTGGATAAATAAGAAAAGGGGGGGATCCCTCACTTGAGTGTGTGAATCAAAATTTATAAGAGGAGCTTCATGAGAGCATGGGGGATCCTTGGTATGAATATAGAGAGGGGAGGGTAGATTAAAGACTATATCCAAGGATTTTCAGTTGTGATAAATGGGATCTTGGGTGGATTTATATAGGAAAAGAGTGGATAATTGTTTATCATTTCTCGAACATAGCTTTTTTACTCTATACAATAAAATTACCCAAACAAAAAACATTCCAAGTGTTTTCCAATGGTTTCTACCAAATTGGACTGGTTTTCAATATTATATATGTCCAATGGTTGGATGTAATAAAATAATACCCTTACTTATGTTTAATTGATTCATACTCCTAAAGTAATGTTTTTAAAAAACTAAAATATATTAATGGTTTTGGAGGATTCATAAAGGATTTATAAAAATAACCAAATCTACATAAAATAAAATTATTTTGAAGTGAAAACATATATTTGGTTATGTATACCCATTATGTTTTTTATTAAATCGCTTTTTTGGTCATTATCATGTTATAATGCACATTGTATATTTATATCGTATTAAATTTAATAGAAAATTTTTCTACAAAATTGAATTATGAAAAATTCACTGGTAGATAATTTTGATGTTCTGATTCCAAAAATAATATTCATTACATCAAAATAATTTTATAAATATGTTCATTTCCACTTTATTAAAATCATCCACATTTATTGTGAAAAGATGAGTTTTTTGACAGAAATAGTTTTTGATCCCTTATAAAAATTATAGTATCCTTTATTAAATTAATATAATCACTTATATTTAATAAAAATTAATTAATAATAATATTATATTAAAATAATATTTATTTAAAAAATCTATTAATTCATTAAATTAAACTCTTTAGTTGAATTCAAATATTACCCACAAATACTATTTGTTTATTATTGTATCAAAATCAAAGAAATATATAAAGTAAAATTAATATATTTAATTATTATATAAAACATAATTTATATACTCATATTTATAGGGTCATGATACATATCTTTTAATACCCATGACAATTCCCTATGGGTAAGGTGTATTATGATGATACTTTAATGGGGTGGTTTGGGGTACATGGTTTGTTTTGTGATCTCAACGAGATTGAACATCTACAGTAAACATTTTTTCTCATGATTAAGTTGTTGGATATCATCATGGGATTGGCGAATGGATAAACCTCGTGATTCTCTCTCCTTTGGAAGTTCTGATAAATGGGATTCATAGTTTATGATCCAACTGGCTGAGGCCATCACTTCTGTTATCCATGAAAGTTGGATTTATTAAAACTCTATATTTATTATAATCAAGTGATAAATGTTCAACATATATATATTATCAATGGTAATTATTACTAACATTCATTTAAAAATGATATTATATAATAATCCCAATGATGTTCATGTGTTTTACATAACCATATTTCATAACAATACATATAATGAAATCAATAGATGAATTTTATTTATAACTGTTTGTGTCATTACAATCCTCCCCCTTAAGAAACTTCACCATCAAATATTTCATTTCCCACACTAAAATAGATGAGAATAACCCTATTTAATCAATTTCTCTAGATAAAATGTCACTTCTTGAAAATGTGGTTTCTCCATAGTAAATTGACCAGGTGCATTGTTTTATTTTATAGAACCGTGTATTTTGGATCTAATACCTTTTCCAACCACTATTCATATAAGAGATAATTCTCCAATGGTACCACGTATAGATTGAGTACATGTGAGGGGTATGGTATGTACGTTCTGATGATAAATATATAAAATAAATCATGTACATGAGACTGGTTCGATGAGAGTGATAGTCGATAGTCCACCCCTACAATACGATCAAGGATCTCAAAGGGGTCTATATATCTTGTAATAATCCTCCCCTTATTAAAACATATTGTCCATTTTATCATGGAGATATGTAGTGGAATACCATGTCTCGAACATCAATATGTCAGTCTCGTCAATGATTGTCATCAACGCTCTTTTCTCAAATCTACGAAGCCTTGATTTTTTTTGAAAGGACTTATCCTTTTCAACCATTTCATTGACCATTTTAGGACCTATCAATTTTTTTTCCCCAACATCATCCAAAAAATCATGTGTTCTTTACATATTCCTAAAAAGGTCTTCATAGGGAGCCATTTGGATTCTCGATTGGAAACTATCTTTTGTACGAAAAATTGAATAGAAGAAGATATTGTTATCACCATTCTTTAATGTCAATTGATAATCCTCTCTACATGTCCATAAGGGATTGAATAGTCTATATATATTTGATATCAGTTTGTGTGTAATAATTCAGGACAAAGTTCAACTTAGTATTCAAATCATGTTGGAGACTCATCTAGAAGATAGAGGGAATCTTCATCCTCGATAGGTTACAATCAATAGTGGTGTTCTATGAAGCCTTACCACTTACCTAGTGCATGTCCTTAAAATTGTATTGAGTGAGAAATTATATCAAATCACAATGAATTATATATTCTTTATAAGATGATCCACCATAGCCCATATAGCATTATTCACTATTGTTGTCATTTTATGGAAATAGAAAATGTCTATACTGATGTTTTCTCATTTCCATGTAGGTATGTGTAATGGTTGTATCATCTCATCAGATTTTTCCTTCCCTCTTTCACATGAGTACAAAAAATACATATTGATGTGTATTTTGCAATCACATTCATTACATTCTCCCACCGATAGTGTTCTCAGAGATCTTGATACATTTGTTTTCATCCAAGGTGGATCGGGAAGGTTGAACTATGTGCATCATCCAAGGTCTCCTTCATTAACATAGGATTTGATGGTATACATAGCCTAGAACAGAATCTCACAAGTCCTTCTTTATTAACACAAAACTCTTGGTATTTCCCTTTTCTTATTGTTTCCAATTACTTTATAATTCCCATATAATTTATCAAAGCATTCTATATAATTTCTCGAAGGGATGGTTGAGGATAATTTCTTGAAAGGAATGATGACATTAATTCCTTTTTTTATTCTCATGCTGATCCTTTTTAGATATATAAACATTAGATCCCTCTAAACCATCATCAATGATTTAATTTATGTATCTTTTATTCTTAGAGTGCCTTCCCCATAGATCTCTTTACCTGGATGGTAGTGTATTCGGCTGTCATAGTCCTTGTTCAAATCCAACCTTCTTCTTTGGAACGTATTCAACACTATCTATGTGAATATATATTTGAGAGTTTTTTTGATTCGTATATATTACATTGTTCTCCTCAAAGAGACAATTACTCCATATTTTCAAAGAGGATTTTATTAAATACATCTATAGATAATGTGTTGGGTTTTTCTCTTTGTGAACATTTATCTATGTTGAATAATAGTCTATGACCTTTCCTTTATCGGTTTACACACATCCAAATCCCTTATTCCAGCATCATCATATACCCTAAAATGTTCTCCACTTTTGGATAGTGTGAGAAAGATACAATGATAAGCCTCATTTTCATCTCTTTGAAGCTATATTCATATTCATCATTCATAGAAAACCTGACTACCTAACATGTATAATTAATTGAAGGGTTTTAGAATTATGATAAATTTCTCATAAATCGATGATAGTACCCAGCTAATCCAATGAAACTATGGATATCTTAAATAGATGTTAGCCTCAACCATCCTCCAATTTCATTTTTTAAGGGTCCATGGATATCTCATTACATTAGATGATATTAACCAAGAATTATACTTACTTCCCTAATAAATCACATTTTGATTACTTTTCATAGATATTAGCCTTTCACAAGGTCTTTAGAACAATGCTCATATTCTCCTCATTATCATCCTTAGTTTTGGATAATATTAGAATATAATCTTTAAATAATATCACAAAATTTTTGATGAACTATCTAATGAATATTTTTATCAATTCCATGAGGATTTATAGATAATTAGGCAGTAATAATGTAATTACTATGAACTCATAGTGATCTTTCCTTGTATGAAAAGTAGTATTGGGTATATCAACCATTTTCACCCTAAGATGGTAATATACAGGATAAAATCTACATTAGAGAAGTATTTTTCTCCACATCACTGATTGAATAAGTCATCAATTTTAGTTAGAGTATACTTATTCATTATTGGGATACTGTTGAGCTCACTATAATCAATGAAAAGGAATACTGACCCGTCCTTCTTCATGACGATGATGACTGGTAGACCCCATGGTGAATCTCTTAGTCATATGAACCCTTAACCAATATTTTCCTATATTTCTTTCTTAATCTACTCATTTTCCACTAAATAATGTATAGATGGAGTCCGGGAAAATGGTAATTCCACATTCATAATATCTATTGAAAATTATTACTATCGTCTAGGAGGAAGACCATGTAATTCCTTGGGTAACACATTAGTGTATACCCTCACATTTGGGATGTATTCAAGGTGGATTATTTCCTTTTACTCATTCATTTGATTAAGATAAAATTACCCATAGCTTAATAATATCTAGGCCTATAATGTTGGTTCTAAAGAAGATTCATCCTTCTACTTTCACATATATAGAATTAGGGGATAATTCTTGATACAAAGTGTGATTTCCTTCTCATGGTAATTATTGTTTAATCTATATAATGATAGTCTATATATACATATAATTACATAAAATTACCTCAAATATAGTACCAAAAGGTTTTATTGGATGTTTAGCCTATAAATTTCTATAGGGTATGAGTTATATAAATGAGATTCAGTAATACCCCTATTTAACATTTTCACTGATAACCCCACTTTCATTATTTGTGGTGGTTTTTGAATTTGTTTACTATTAATTAATGATATATTGGAATATGAATAACCATAATAAAAGATTATGTTCTCTATTCATGAATTAATAAATAAAATAACTTTCACCACTTCTTTTTCTGAATCCACCTTTAACATCACAATTCTAGAAGCCGTCCAGTTGTTCCCCATACCCAGTTGGTCACATGGCCTCAAGAAAATTTCACTGAACACCAGAGGCTTCCAACTAGAAGTGAGGCCCTTTGGTGTGATGGTGGAGAAACTATGCCCTCATTGGTAGAGTAACACAGTGGAAGAAAGAAATAGACAATATCAGAAGCAGAAATAATCTATGAAAAAGTAAACAGCGGAAGACTGGAAATAAATAAAATGGAGCACACATACATATTAATGATGCAAGATACATATTCCTAAAAAATCAGCCAAACAAATCAAAATGCTAGAATAAAGAATTTTACTAAACCATAGTACAAAATAAAACAAATAAAAAACTCTTCAGCATCACAAGCCAAAGCTTGGTCCAATTCACTCCAGCTCCACAGCAATGAAGTATCTAAATTAGAAGGGCGCATGCCCTTATCTATAATTGAACAATATAATCTGTTTGGACCCAAATTCATTGCCCAAATAAGTTATGTGACTAAATCCAAGTAGGGATCCACCATAAGATCTGTACCTAACTGTCAGGGAATATATGGCAGGTAACAGTCAGTGAAAAGGAAGCAGTAATAAGGAAGTACCCTGTAGTAAACAATCCACAATTTCAATGCATTCAGTTTCATATATTCAATGACAACTAATAAAATTTGGTAACCCTATAGGTATTACTCTCAGCCTAACCCCTCCGGTTCAACACAAACAATGATAGATATCCCCAAGCATTGTGAGGAAGCACTCACCATCAATTCCCCCTATTGTCATGTGGGATTCAATGACTCTATGAGGAAGCACTCACTTTCAATTACCTCTATAGTCTTTCAGCGGTAACTATAGGTGCTCTGAGGGAGCACTCAACATCAATTAAACTTGTGGACTCATAACGTATCTATAGACCCTATGAGGGAGCACTCAATGTCAATTACCCCTATGGTCTTTCAGTGTGATAATTATAACAAACACTCGGGGAAAGCCCTCAACGTCAATTTTTCCTATGGTCCCACTACAACAGATTCCCGAAGCGCTGTGTAATGAAAACATGCACAACTAGCATCAGTTGAAAAAGTTAACCCCTAGGACAACATGGATAACAATCTAATGCATATCGGAATATCAAATAAGAGAAAAAACACCATCATATAATACTAGGAATGGAAAACAAATAGCAGCCTAAGAGGTATAACTAGACTAAATGGTCAAAACGAGCAATAAGGGAAAAACCTCCAAGTCATAGAAATTAAACCCATTCATATTCAACTAAATTCTACTCAATAATAAAATACTAAAAGGAAACTAAAAATTATAAATTAGTAAACAAGTAATACCCTATTCCAGGGAATTTGTAAATCTACACATATAACTCAAAGACTTTCAATAGAAAGGCACAAACCACCTACATCAGTGTTGTAGGATCATTATACATTAACCTCAAGCCTTGAATTTCCCAAGGACACCTCGTATAAATAAAAACAAAAAAAATATAAAACGAAGATAACATTATAAAGAGGAGGAATCAGAAAATGAAGCTCTAGGAGAAGGGATAGCATATCGAGGAAATCCCAATACAATTGATGATGGTCGAATCAGAGAACAGATGCTCGGTCGGGGTCTCAGAGAAGGATCGTGGTCGTACCCTCTCTCTCAGACAAACCCAACCTAGAACGAGGTATTTATTTCAATTAGAAGAGACCCATGTGTGTTTAATGAAAAAAATGTACACGGATTGTACATTAGAAGTAAATACACTAGTACAAAAACCATTTTTTACGTCGGTTTTTTTTGCTTTTTAACGTCGGTTTTTAGGCGACGTTATTTCGAGCGACGTTAAAAATATGATTTTTTACGTCGGTTATTTAATAACCGACGTAAAAAATGGGCTAATATAGTTTTTAACGTCGGTTTTTAAAAAAACCGACGTGAAATACATTCTGGAAATGGCGATAAGAAGCCATTTTTTACGTCGGTTTTTGAAAAAACCGACGTTATAAGTCATTTTTTACGTCGGTTATTTAATAACCGACGTAAAAAATGTTTACAGTATTGTAGAAAATTTTCTAAGCTTTCATTTGACAGGTCATAGAGCTCAAACGGATTTACGGATCAAAAGTTATGACCATCATAAGTTTGATATTTTTTTCGAGGAAAGATTGAATGAGCCAACCGTAGCTTCATATTAGAAAGAATTTTTGAATCCGTAGGAGGATTTGTAGTTTTATCATGATATAAAGAATCATCCATCATTATAATAAATTAACAATTGTTAAATGGTATATCAATTAAGAAAACTACTCATAGAAAATATAAATCATGGTAAAATAATTACAAATACCTTGATGAGGTCGCGGAAATAAGAAATTGTTGATTCACGTTGAAGATAAAACAAGTTGATTCGGTGGAACGATGATGGTTGAATGAAATAATCGTAAAATGGTATGTCATTTAAGAAAACAAATCATAAAAACCATAAACCATGGATGTATGATTAAATATACCTTGACGAGATCGCGGAAAGAAGAAAGAATTGATTCGCGTTTGAGAGAAAAATAGTTGATTTGGGGGAACGATAACGGTTGAAATAAATGATCGTAAAATTAAGATGGGTGTATAATGGAAACATATAATTGATATTCTATGAGAAAACGCGGTATTAAAAATTTTAGGCGGCAATTCAAAATTTCGATGCCGCGCTGTAAAAAAATTGAAATTTCGCGTTCGCGGGATATTAAAATTTTCATTCACGTCGGTTTTATGATAACCGACGTGAAAAGATATTAAAATTTTCACTTATTTTTCACGTCGGTTATTATAAAACCGACGTAAAAAATCAATCTTCATCACTCTTTCACGTCGGTTATTAAATAACCGACGTGAAAAATCAATTTTCGTGACTTTTTCACGTCGGTTATTTAAGAACCGACGTTAAAAGGTATTTTTCACGTCGGTTATTTCATAACCGACGTGAAAAATGTTTTCACAAATGTAGTTCATTTCTCAAGCTTTAATTTGACAGGTCACAGAGCTCAAACGGAGTTACGGGTTAAAAGTTATGGCCTTCCGAAGTTTGACATCCTTAAGACATCGTTTAGAGATGATCAACTTCTGAAGGCCATAACTTTTAATCCGTAACTCCGTTTGAGCTCCGGGACCTGTCAAATTAAAGCCTGAGAAATGAACTACATTTTTTTAAACATTTTTCACGTCGGTTATGAAATAACCGACGTTAAAAAGTCACGAAAATTGATTTTTCACGTCGGTTATTTAATAACCGACGTGAAAAATAAGTGAAAATTTGAATATATTATCCTAGAAAAGGATTTTTCACGTCGGTTATTTAATAACCGACGTGGAAAAGTGATGTACATTTATTTTTAACGTCGGTTATATAATAACCGACGTGAAAAATCAAATAAAATGGATTTTTGACGTCGGTTCTTATATAACCGACGTGAAAAATCGGAGAAAATGTATTTTGACGTCGGTTATATAATAACCGACGTGAAAAATCTATTTTTAGATATTTTCACGTCGGTTCTAAAAAACCGACGTGAAAAATGGTGACGTAAAAAAATGTTTTTGTACTAGTGATAGTGTGTACTTTCCTTCACTGGCCCCTGCAAAAGCCGGTCTCCAGGTCACCACACACGGTCGTGTCCATGGCTACTACATGGCCAGTACCTGCATACCCGCGGTAATAGAGTATAATGCGTGTACATATAATGTACATGGAATGTACATAAAATTTTTCCAAAAACACCTCTTTTTTCCCAAAAACACAAGAAAAAGGAAAACATACCTAAAGAGAACATTCAGGTTCTTACAAACATCCCCCCTTAAATAAATTCATCCCAAAATTTCCTAACAAGTCAGTGTTTAATAATAATCCCTTCATAGCTTTGGAAACTACGATCGTACATCGATCTCCCTCTCCTACATCTCATCATGTACTCACTCGTGCTGCCATAGCACTCATACCATAAGAACAGACTAGCCATAGAGAACCTTCACACTTCAATCAACAATCCAGATAGGTTGATCCTCAAATGAGATGTTCACCTCCATCATGGCCTCTTCAGGCTGAAGAACATGAGATGGGTCTGAGAAGCAACGTCGAAGCTGAGAAATGTATAAGAAGTCGTGCATAGCCGAGTACCTATAAGGTAACTTCTGCCAATATGAAACTATCCCAACTCTCTCCAAAACCTCAAAGGGTCCAACATACGTCGGTGAATGCTTACCATGCCTCTAAATCCTCCTGTTCCCTAGCCTCACTGTGACACAGAACAAATCCTGATCTCTAACCATGAACTCCATAGGTCGTCTTTGATGATTAACATAATAATTTTGTCATGACTGTGCATTAGCCATCCTCTTTAGAATCAACTCTATCTGCTATGTGGTCTCCTAGACAAGATGAGGACCCATCAATGCCTTCCCTCCTGCCGCTATCCAACATTAGGTTGATCCACATGGCCTACCATACAAAACTCATAATGTGCCATCTGAATAGTTTCATAAAAACTATTTTTTGTAGGAAAACTATAAAATAGGTAAGTGATTATCCCACGTACCTCCAAAATCAGGGATGCATGCTCGCAGAATATCCTAAAGCACCAGAATTTTATGGTCGGATAGGCCATCAGGCTGAGGGTGGTAAGTTTTACTCAAATGTACATGATTACCCAAAGACTTTTGTATCCCCGACCAAACCCAAGAAGTAAAATGGAAATCCCTATTTGAAATAATGGAGTGTAGAAATCCATTAAAATGTACAATATCACGGATGTAAAACAATCCCAGCTTATCATTATTGAAGGTCTCCTTGATCAGACAGAAGAGGGAAAACTTTGTGACAGTTTCAATGGCAACCCATACTGCATCATTCCCTCGAGGTGACCTCGGTAAACCTGTAATAAAATCCATCTAGACATTATTCCACTTCCACTCGAGAATGGGTAACTATTGAAAAAGCCCTACTGGTCGCTGATGCTCTGCCTTCACCTACTGATGGGTGGAACAGCTCATGACGAAATAAGAAACATCTCTCTTCAATCCTGGCCACCAATACCGACGGTGAAGTTCATGTTATATATTGGTGACTCAAAGATGGAATTCTCAAACTGAGGAATGAATGTCCATCATCAGCTCCTCATGTATCCTTGATGGAACCCATACACACCCCTAGAAATGAAAGATCTCATCCTCACCTATGGTCCATGATGAAATAGGGTCCTTTTCTTGACACGCATTCCCATAGGGCTAGGCCTTGTGAATCTGATAGCTGCCTCATTCGCACTTGATCAAGAAGAGTAGATTTAACCGCTACCGAAGAAATAAAGGTATGCCCATGTTTGTTGTTCACCTCCAAATGCATCTCAGAGAAGAGATCCATAAGCTTCCACTCCCTATTGGTCTCATGAACTTCCTGTATTTGAGTTCTCCTGCTCAACGCATTATCCACTACGTTGCCTTCTCCCAGGCCTATAGGAATGCTCAATGTCAAAAGAATAATGGTACTCAACCAACCTTCACTGTCTCAAATTTAGATCACGTCGAGGGAAGATATACTTCAGTCTCTTATGGTCAGTGAAAACCACAAAATTTTCTACTAGAAGATAATTTCTCCAAAAACGTATGGCATGAACAACTTCTTCCAACTCAAGATCATGTGTCAGTTAATTCATCTCATGTGGCCTCAATTATCAAGACCTGTATGCAACAACTCATTCTCACTTCATAAGCACAGCTCCCATACCAATACCTGAAGCATCATAGTAAACAGTGTAGCTCTAGCCAGGCTCCAAACATACTAGTATCTATGTTGATTTCAACCTCCCTTTCATCACCTAAAATGTTGACTCACAAGAATCTAACCACAAGAACGTCACACCCTTTTTAGTTAGACCCATCAGTGGAACTGCTATGCGTGAAAAGTCATGTATGAAACATCTATAGTATCGAGCGAGCCCTAGAAAACTTCATACCACAATGTTGTTTTTCAGCTGCTCCCATGAATATATTTCTCTCACATTCTCTGAGTCTACTAATACTCAAATCTCTCAGATAACATGACCCATGAAGTGAATTTGGCCCATCCAAAAGTAGCATTTTGAGTGCATAGCATATAACTGATGCTCTCTCAGTGTATTCTAAACAATCTCAAGATGTATGGAATGGTCATGATGAGTGTGATAGTACACCAAGATATTTTCCACCAAGACTACTACAAAAGAATCCACGTATACTTGAAACACTCTTTTCATCAGCACCATGAAGAATTCAGGAGTATTAATGAGACCGAACGACTTAACCACAAACTCCTATAAACCATACCGAGTCTGGAAGGATGTAAGTGGTATATCAGATGGTCTAACGCACAAAGAAATGTAGTAGTATCTCAATTCAATCATTGAGAACATTTAGGAACCTCGATGTTGACAACAGAGATCATCAACCATTGTCATGGGATATCAGTTTTTTGACCATCAACTAGTTCAGCTTCTGATAATCCATAAAAAGTCTAAGGGTACCATCTTTCTTCATTGCAAACAGAACATGAAAACCCTAAGGAGAAGTACTGGATTAGATGAAACCCTTTTCATGCAACTCCTCCAACTACTTCTTGATCTCTTGTAACTCTATTGTTTCCATCCTATAAAGAGTAATGGAAACAAGTTTCACTCCTGTCATGATCTCAATAGAAAAGTCAACCTCTTGCTCCGAAGGAAAACCAGAAAATTTCTCTAAAAAGACATCCCTGAATTGATCCAACAGTTGAGGAAAGCCCATCTGTGAAGTCCCATGGTCATTCAGATATAGACTAGAAATCTGAGCTGTAACTCCTCCCAAATCATGATGCTCAGGTCTACTCTTCTAACCTGGACATCCCATTCACCATTATTAAAAATGATCCACCCACTGGTGATGTGAATCTCATCCTACATCAATAACATTAAACAAAAACCTTGAAGGGAACAAACAAGTCCATTATGAGAATGACATCATAACTTATCATCTATAGGAAATAATGGTCCCATATGAAGTGACACCCTCCAAACTCTAGAGGGAAATTAATGCACTATCGCACATTATTTGTTATAGTCCCCAATGGTGTGTATAGGGTCAATATTTCAGTAGAAGAAACGATACAGAGCCCAAGAATCTCCACAAAAACAACATATATAAAGCTACGAGAATCCCCCATATCAAAAAGTACAGAAGCTAAAACTGGGGAAACTTGGATCAAACCTAGAACTATTGATGGTCTGGGATCCTTCTCTTGCTGGGTCTGCTCCACTGCAAAACTCTAACATGCACCATGGCCCTGTGGCCTTTCCTACCCACTCTGAGCTGATCCACCCTATTATATCTAAATGCTTGGTGACTGAATACCATGGCTACGACCTCATCCTCGACCTGAACGATTGGAAGAACTCTAGTTCCCTGACTGGTTGGAAACTAGTGATGCTACTCCTAAATGAGGTGTCTTAGAAGAACTCCTATCACCAGCTGCATGTGAAAAGATCTTACAGAAGCACTGAAGGTGACCCATCTTTCCGAATGATTGGCACTCCCCTGGTTCTCTCGGACAATGTGGCCTTGTATGCCCGACCTTTTCAAATAGGTATCATTCCACATGGCTACCTGATGGTACATCTCACCTACTCAGATCTCCACATGTACTCTCACTGCAGTGCTTCCTGATATCAGCTAGAGAAGTAGTAACTCTAGATACTGAACCGCCCTAGCCAACAGCTCCAGAAAATCTCATATTTCACTCCGCGATAAGATCCTGGATGACAATAGATGTGGTGGAAGTCAACCTTAAGACGTTCACCAGATCCCCAATCTATTACCTGAGACCATCATCAAACACCCATGCTAGGAACAAACAGTCACCCCCTATAATAGGTGTAAATCACTGCAACTCAGTGATGTGGGAACAGTACTCCATAACAAAAAGAGTATTCTACTCCAAACTCATGATCTCTCAGGCTCGATCGTCCCTCAAAGACTCTTGAAAGAAGTAATCATAGAAGGTACGCTAGAACTCCTCCCAAGACATATCATATTGGTTTCCCGATTGTGAGATCACATCCCACCATCTCTTGGTAGAATCTCAAAGCTTACATGTAGTGATCTTGGCCCTCCTCTCCAGAGGCATCTCCAGATGCTCGAAAATCATCATCATGGCTTCTAGCCATGACTCTACAACCGGAGGTACTCCTTCCCCTGTGAAGGGAGGATGCTGCTGCTACTGAACGACCCATATCAATTCTATCGTTGATGGGGCAGGAGGTGGTACATTCTAGAAGGTCTGCATGAACCTCATGAAGCCATATTGGAACTATGTGTCAACACCTATGTTCAGAATAATGGTTGGTTCAAAGACTGGCACAACTGGAGGATCTGTGAGAAGTCCTTGATCAGTAATGTCTAGTGTCTAATCGTTTCCCTATAATTGTCATACAACCATTGGATGTCTCGGTGGCATGACTCTACAAGGTCAAGAGAAAACCTTAGATCAATATTTTCAATGACTGAATACTTTAAGAGTCAGGGGGAACATAAGAAAGAAATCATTCATGTTTTTCAAAACATGAATACACGTGGTGTATAATTCTTACACAGATTGCTCCCTTAAGCTTTTCACATGGGTGTGTACTTTTTCCAAAACTGGTCATGTAACACCCCATACACATTGTTTTTTCCTAACATATGGTGTGTAATAGAATCTTCTTCCCTGGACCGTGTTCCCTCACACATCTAGGCCACACGGTTCTCCTAGAACAAGACTACAAGATGTGTTAATACCAGACACGGCGTGTACTAGATGAGCTTCATTGTCCTGTGTTGTTAGTGACACAGCTGTATACATGGCTCGCACTACAAGGAGTGTTCCATACAGACATGACATGAACTAAAGGATTTCCACTGACCGATGTTGTTAGTGACACAGCCGGTTACACTGTTCTACAACATGGCATGTACATCTTGTACACGACGTGTCCTACAAAGGATTCCAAACCTTGTGTCCCTACCCACACAGTCTATGACCTGGTTAGAGACTACACATTGTGTACATATGGTACACATCGTGTACTTAAGAAAACTAGTCTCTTCCCAAACATTAGAACACATGGTGTGTATTCAACATTACATGGCGTGTATTCTGGGGTTTTCCGGATAGTAAGCCTCATAAACTACTCCAAAACCCATAAAAACACTGAAATGAACATTAAGGTGCCAAATTTTGATCTGGGAGGTCCCATACTAACCACGAATAAAATCTAGGTATCCTATACATGTTATAAATAAGTATAACAGATCAATAATCCACCAAATTCCAATCCATGAGGGCCCATAACACCTCAAGAACAAAATATTGGAAATCATTCAAACCAATCCTTACACAACCCAACCTATCAAACAATATATTTTTTTTATCAAGGAATCTATCACAACAACATGAATATCTAGCACAACCTCTATCACAAAAATATGCAAATTCTAATGCAACCTAAATGGCATAGTAAGAATCCATGACATGTGATTCCTCAAAAGTTTCTATACGATGCATGATATGGAATACCCTAATCTAATCAGGTTGCAATAGAAATAAAACCTCAATAACATCAACAATAACAGCAGAAAACAAGTGAATCACTCATGGTGAAAATCAAATCATCTATAAAATTGAAAAACCAAAAAAATTGCCATAATTGAGGTAGATTGTAATTTCTCTGTACACGGGTTAGCTACTCCCGGGCACAACTTATTACCAAGTACCAATTTTGTCCTATCCCTAGATATAGGCACCAAATAGTAATTCAAGAAGAAAAGAACTCCTCTAATTCCACTTTGAAACGTACCGGTTCTGGAAGCCACCAAAGGGTTCCCCATACCTGATTGGTTACTTAGCCTCAAGAATAATTCCCATAATGCCATAGGCTGTAGACTAGCAGTTAGGGACTTTGGTGTGATAGTGATGAAACTATACCCTCATATGTAGAGTAACACAATGGAAGTAAGAAAAATACAATAGCAGAAGTAGTAATAATCCATGAAAATGTAATAAATAGAAGATTGGAAATAATAAACTAGAGAACACATACATATGAATGATGCAAGATACATATGTCTAAGAAAGAATCCAAACAAATCACAATGATGGAAGAAAAAATAGTACTAAACCAAAGTACAAAATAAAATATATAAAGAACTCCTTAGCATCACAAGCCTAAGATTGGTCCCATGCTCTCCTTCTCCACAACAGTCAATTACCTGAAGTTGAAGATCTCATTCCTTTATCTATACCTATAATAATATAATCTGTTTGGGCCTAAAAGCATGTCCCAAATAGTATGTGATACTAAATCCCAGTATAAAACCACCATAACATATGTGCCTAAAATTCAGTTAATATATGGCAAGTAACAAGAAATGGAAGCAGTAACAAAGAATTACTTAGTAGTAATCAATCCACAATTTTAATGCATTTAATTTCATATATCAAATGACAGATAATAAAAGTAGGTAACTCTATGGGTATTACTCTAAGCATAACCACTATAGTTCATTCAAAACAATGATAGATATTCCCAAAAACTCTAAGGAAGCACTCATCGTCAATTCCCCCTATAGACATCTGTGATTAAAAGACTCTCTAAGGAACCACTCATCATCAATTACCCTTATTGTCTTTCAGTGGTAACTACATGTGATTTGAGGAAGCACTCAATGTCAATTCCTCTTATGGCCTCATAATGTATATATAGACCCTTTGAGGGAGCACTCAATGTCAATCCCCACTATGGTCTCATAGCATGATAATTATAATGGACACTCTGGGAAATCACTCAACGTCAATTTCCCTTATGGTTCCACTACAATAGGTTCCTATAGCCTAGTGTAAGGAAAACATGCAGAATCGGTGGACAACAGCCAAAGTGAACCCTTATTACTACTTGGTTAACAATCTAGAAGAAATTTGACATGTCAGATAAGATAAAACACTCCATCTTAAAATACCAGGCATGGAAAACAAACAACGACATAAAATGGAGAACAAGGCCAAACGGTCCAAAAGTGAAATGAGGGAAAAACCTCAAAAGCATATTAATTATCCCCATTCATATTCAATTAACCTCTACTCAGACATAAAATCATAGAAGGCAATTAACAGGGCCAAAATAGTAAACACACAATACCCCGTTCAAGGGTATTGGGAAATGTTTCATGGATAACTCAAAGACTTTCAACATAAAGGCACAAACCACATACCTAGGTGATGTAAGATCATTATACATGAACCTCAAGCCTTGAATTTCCCAGGAACACCCTAGATCTATATAAATGCTGAAAAAACTCAACCAAATATAAAATGAAAAAGAAAAGGAAATAGTAAATGAAGCTCTTGGAGAAGTAAGAGATTACCGAGGTGATCCCAACACAATCGACAGTGGTGAAATTGGTGAAAAGATGCTCGATTGAGGTCTTAATGAATGATCACAGTCATATCCTCACTCTCCAAAAACAAAACCTAGAAGGATAGATTTCTGCAAATTAGATGTGGCCCCAATGTGTTTAATGAAAAAAGTACACGGTGTGTACTTTATAAGTACACGATGTGTGCTTGCCTTCAGTGGCCCCTGCATTAGGCAGTCTCCAGGTCACCACTCATGGCCATGTGTGTGGCTGCTACACGATCATCACCCATCTACCTATGGTAACTAAGTACACAACATGTACTTATAACGTACACGGCGTGTACATCAAATATTTACAGAAACTCCTCTTTTTACCTAAAACACTAGAATAAAAATAGAAAACATACTTGAAAAGAATATCTGAGTTCTTACACACCTCATGGGTTATGATGTAAAAAGATCTCCCTCCAGGCCTTGGAGGTTATTTTTTTTATCAAAAAAACCCTTGGATTAGTGAATTATATTGAAATGTACCGCGACCACTAGTAGCTAAATAAATACAAAATTCACTAAGGTTTGACCGTAGCATTTAATAATCCAACATATTAAGGGGTTTCTCTTATTAGAAATCAACCTCTATGAATCCTTCCTTACCACACCTAAATCATTTCCCCCTTCTATATAGGAAATTTCTATGGTGCTTCTTTTTGAAACATTCCCAAGTGGTATTTTGAAACATCATAGCACTATTAGATTTCTCCGTAATAAAACTAGAATAAAAATACACATGAACTTCTAATTCACATGATACATTTTTGATTCCATAATCTTTATTACAAAATTGAGGTAACATTAATAAAATTTATCATAGCTATCAATGTCACAAATATATATGAATTTTCGTGGACATTGATTGAACCCACCAAAGAAGTGGTCAACAATTCATTTAGGGGTAATAAAAAATATAGAGGTGTATCATGCATGGCTTGTGAATTTTTGTTCATAAGCCTCAAGAGATTAGTCATATTTTTTCATGAGGGAATGGAAACCATTTTCAATTTTATGGTGTGTTTGGAGAGAAAAATATTTATCAAACATAAATTTGTAATATTCCTTCCCCAATTTGCATTGATATCTTCTTAATGATTTTAATTCATGATTAGTTCCCACGACTGATCAGTTTCTCTCTCCATATGATAAACATATCATAGAAAATTTTCGTATTCAGAAAATTGAATGTTGAAGAATGTATTATCTATTGACATGATTCATTGTTTCTAGATTATGGGATTAGATGATCCATTAAAATTTAGAGGCCTTTGTCGCATTAATGACTGAATCATAGCTTGTTCATTCTTAGGATGATTTTGGAGCACCTAGTCATCGAGGTTTCTATTCAAACCCATAGTTGGATGAGAGAGTATTGTCAAAATTACCCTGATTCCCACTCCCATCGAGTTTGGCATCTTGGTGGGGAATTCATCACAAGGCCTATCACATTGATTGTTTTCATGAGTCCTCTTATTTATAACAATTAACTATAATGAAGGGAAAATTAAGGATGAAAATATTTAAAACATTAACCTAAGGAAAGGGAATGCAATGATATTAACAAGGAATCATATATATTCCATGTATTTCCTCAACTAATGAATTTCAAGGTTTCAATATTTGTTATCCATTATCTATTTCCTAATATAAAATTTTATGGTAATTTTTTCCCTTAATAATGGTTCATAATAAAATGAAGAATTTACCAAATCATATACCTTGAGAATTTCAATCCAGATATGAAACAAGACCCTTTTTTATGCAGCAGTTCCCTGTCGTTTCTTACTCAACATAGTGTTTTTGGGTTTTAGTCCTATGTACATCTATTACATAGAAACATACAAATTTTTATGTATACATGGATGTATTTTCTTGATAGAACAATTAATATATACTTAAAATAATTTAGGGATGTTTTGTTATACTTTTTTTCATCCCTAATTACTTCAATATTGTTTTCTAATCCTAATACACAAAATAACTAATCCATTCCTATAATACCGATTACAACCACAATTTTATTTATTACACATTAATTCAATATTTATTCCATAAAAGTAAATTAAATATAAACATGAAGTTTATGAAGTATACGGTGTTTTGGAATTAGGTAAATGTAGTCACATCTTGAATATTGGATACAATAACATTATTGAAAACTTCCTTTACATGATTTTAAAATTCCATGGCTTCTAAAACTACATGGCATAACCTGGGGGAATACAGAAGAAAGGGGTGAGAAATAAGGCCCAGTAAGTGAATAAAAAATGAATAAGGGGATCAATGTTAGAAAAATTTCATATCAATGGGGAACAATTGTTCTACAAATCAAAATCCAAAATAATAAGGAACGATATAGCATTATAACCATAACATGTGAAATGGGGAAACAACATGAAACACTACAGTATAAACATATTTTAAGGATAAATACAAAGAAATTAGAATAGAAAAGTCCAATAAAAGAACAATTTCACTCTACATCACAATATGGAATATATTGAGACTAAACATTACCCAATGCGATGGAGCACTATATAGTTCTTAGTGCATATATCACATTCATTTCATTTTCATGCTTAATTGTTTGGTATAGATATATAAACATGGATTCATTTATCATCATATTTATTACATTATTGAGGAGTGTGGAATTAGAAAATATATGTTCTCGGTAAAATAGGTATACAATTATAACAGTGAACACCAATGATTGGAAATGCATATTGTATTCACTACACAATTGTTTTGGCATTGAAAATCACAGTGAAATATCTAAAGCATAATATCTTTACATAAAACTTTATAAAATTAGTTTAAGAGATTAAAAGAAGTATATAATAATTTTTACATTTAATGTAATGTAATAGGTATATGTAAATACATATCCCAACATTATTAATTCAAAATATAAGGCATAATATAATAATGGAACTTGAATAAAGAAGATAAGGTGAGGATCACATACTTGCACGTGATACTCTATATACTTGGGAGGATATTATTTTGAGACTGAGGGAATATTGAGAGGAATATAGAGAAGATAGGAGAGATTAATGAAATTAGACCTTGATTTTGGGTGAAGAAAAATGGGTGTTTTGTTGGATTTATATAGAAAAATAGCAGGGAATTATTTATCATTTATGAAACAATGGTTTTGGACTCTATAGAATCAAATGACCAAAAAAAAAGTTACCATGGGTTTTTACCATGTTTTTTACCAAATGGTAGTGATTTTTAGATTTTTATAATTACAAGGGGATATCTTATAAAATAATAACCTTTCTTATTTTAAGTGATTTATACCCTTAAAAAATGATCTCAAAACCCTAAAATATATTAATGGTTTCAGATTATTCATATATGATTTATAAAATTTACAATATAAAAATATAATATAATAATTTTATGGAAAAATATATTTTTGGTCATTCATTACTTTTATAGAAATCATTAAAAATCATTTGTGTCATTATTATGTCATAATACAACCCATATATTTATACCATATTTAATTTTATACCAAAAATTAGACCATCTAATAAAATTTTAAAAAATAATAATTGGATAATTTTGATTTAGTTATTCAAAAAATAATATTCATTTTTAGAAAAAAATAAAAGTTTGATCATTTTCACTTTTAATATAATATTATCGATTTATTGATAAATGTTTGGTTTTTCATAATAATTTTTTTTAAACTTTATAAAAATTACATTTTACTTCATAAAAATTATATGATCTTTTATATTAAAAAATATATATAATAATATTTTTTCATTGAAATATTATTTATTTCAAAAATCCTTTAATTCATGAAAATAAATTCCATAAGATTATTTGAGTATTACCTAAAAGATGTTATTTATGTTTTAAAATATCAAAATAAAAATAATTTATAAAGTTAAAATAATAATATTAATTATTCTAAAAAAATAATGTACCTAATTCCCCAATACTTGAAAACCAATGTCAGTGCATTATTATATTACATTTTCATGATTACATGGAATCATATTCAGAAAGACCAATCAGTTTATAAGTATTAGTTAGCCAAATTCAATTCATAATACCCATAATATAATCTGAAAATAATATAAACCATGAAACATAATGAAATGAAATAAACATTATCTTTTAAATATTATTCAATGTTTACATCATCATAACCTGGGAAAATGAAATATAATAAGGGTGAGATCAAATTCTCATAAATGTTAAGTAAAGCAGATCTATTAATTAATCAAGGGGATAAATTTAACATTAAAATGTGAACAAGTGAAAACACATTCCATTAAAATATTTAGATTATAAAAAATCAATATGTAAAGGTGATAAAATGAAAAACATATCATTTAATAAATAAACTATGAATTATAATCCATTGACAAATTTTTTGATGAATAATTTTCATGATAAATAATAAATAAATGATAATTAAGGAAATTCTTAATTATTTGACATCAAATCTAAGGAATATGATAACTTATATCGTCAATACCTTTCACAAGATGGTTTAAAACTATGGATAGAAACCCATTTAATATGAACAAATAATTATTCTAACATGAACATATCAATGCATCAAGTGGACATATAATTTATGTGCCCCACTCATAATTACCAGTCTAAAGGATTCCACATATCAATAAATAAAACAAAATAATATGCATTATTAAATTTCCATATTGAAAAAATAATATTACTTCATAAATAAATTATCAATTATTTTTTTGATATAACATGGGTATTTTATGTTGATGAAGGGAAATACCCTTGATATATCAATAAAAAAGTTTTGAGGAAAATAATCATTGAACATTTCAAAGTCTTTGATACCACCTAGAAACATTTTAAATAATAGGATTAAAGATAGAATAACATAAAATTAAACTTATATTATAATTATAATAAGTATATTAATGATATAACATGTAAAATTATTGTATATATGCCATATGAAAGGGAATTTCTGTATAAAAACAAATAAGTCTCAATGGAATATAAATTGAGATGAAAATACTTTACCTTAACCAAAATTCGGATCTTTTGAATTTATCCTCAATTATAGTGGTTAAAATTATATTAATAACTTTTACCATTATTATACTATTTTTTAAATTAAAATATATTAACTTATTACAATATTTTATTACCTTTTTGTTAGTAATCTTTAATTATTTTGACAATTTTGGGTGTTAATTTCCTAGTTTTCTCAAGAATGTTTTGACTTTTGATATTTTATTCTAATTAATTAGATCCTGATTCCACCATCTCTATAGTTTAATAATGGAATTAACTATGACATATATTCAGTACATATGTATTTAGAGTAGTCCATAATATTTATAAATAACAAATGAAGTGCCCTATTATATGAGAAGGTAGGATGTACGTACACATGAACACAACTTAGTTGTAAGAAAATAATTAATTGTAAATGATAAATTTGTATATTATAATTCCATTATAATATATATGTTATATATGTTACATAGGTTTATTAAAATCATACTTAACACATTCCATGTGTGGCATGAATGAATGAAGTCACTTTAAAGAGGCGGTAATTTACACATTCATAAATGATGTTATCGTATTTACACATAATAAAATGTGTACGGTAATATGTTATAAAGTAATTAAATAATAATAAAGATATTATAAATAATACATGTATCATATATAAGATTATTTTACATCATATGGATAACCATGAGATGTGGAAAAGTAAGAACGAAAAAACATCATTTCACAAGTCGGTAGTTCACCATTCACATAAACAGAATGTTTGTTACCCATTAGATCATATTGTGTCTATGTTTAGGAATAAAAATTATCAATAAAACATAATAGTATATTTTTGATACTATTTTTTGAGTATAAACCTTGAATTTAAAGATTTGAGGGGGTGGAGAATGGAAAAACGCTAATAAGATTGAGGAAATATGTTAAATCTTTTTTGGGTAACGATTTTTGGATTTAATAAAAGGGGTTCATTGAATTTATTTATTCACATGAGAAGGCCTCTAGGATTAGTGGATGGATATTTAGGATCTATTTGGGATTATCCTACTTGATCCAATGATTCTTGAGATGTATGAGGAAGTGGGAGGTGATGAGGACTTTTAAAAGTTGAGGAGGAGGGGTACTTTAGTAATATTTTCAAAATAGAATTACTTAAATGTTATTCACATTGAATGTGGATCCAATAATATAAAAAAATAGATCCAATAAGTATATTGGTAATTTTTAATGGTTTTAGGATCATTAACTATAAATTTTATGTATATATTTCAAGGGCATTTTCTTGGAGTCCATCACTTGAAGCCCCTATAATAATCCTCCACCTCCCTCCCCCTACAATCCCTTTTTTGTTTAGTCATTAATTAAATTAAAAAAATTCAATTTTTATTAAGTAAGTTACTTCAATATTCTAGAAGTTATCACATTGATATATGGAATATACACTAATTATGATCACATATCATCATATATTGATATATATGTTGTCTAAGGGGATAATTTGATTCCTTAATGATATAAGAAAGGCATTTATGTTGTATTTTGGTGGGGATAATGATGACTATATAGAATTGTAATAGTTTACTTAGAATAATAGTTATTATGATTTTATCCAGATGGCTCCCTATGAGGACTTATGTAGTCCATCATGACACACACCCTTGTATTGATTATAGGTTAACTATTAAGTGTTTTTCAGGCTAAAGATTGTATATGAGACCACTAAGTGGTATTAGTTTATCAATAATTGGTTGGTTATAGATAATATTAGGTAGCACTCATTTATTTATTATAGGTGCTAAAACATGGTTTTAAACAAGGGGGTGGAATATTTATATGGGTATCAATATGGTAAAGGAATTGACAATTGTGGTAGAAGGGAATGATGGAACCTTGGGTTTTCATATTGTTCCAAATTATGGATCATATTGGGGTTAGGGATTACCAATTGGAACGTAATTTATTATATCTGGTCCTATGAGAAGCCTCTCACAAGTTAATGAACAATTTTTGGGATCCATACCCTCCATATGTGACTGATATGAAAATTATGAGCTTGTGTTTGATTCTATATTTAATGACTAACTGATGTTTGTTATGGACCATAGTGAAAAGGTTTTGTGAGGGAAGATTATGACTCTTGTCCATGTATTTTGTAAAAAAAATAATATCCATGTGGATACTTTAGAGTAGGAATAAGATATACAATATTGGTGAAAATATCCATTTAGAGATGAGATAGATATTATTCTTTAGGAGAAGAATCCATTTAGGCTGGGGAGAGTTTATAATTACATAAAAATTTCATGGAATAAATTTAATTCTCAATGATTATTTATATTTATTGTCCATAAATTTTTTTGGATGTGTTTTGTTTGTAATGAGTATTTAGAATGGTTTAAAGAGGTGTATAGAGGCCCACTTCTACAAATATAGTATGAGGGAACTGGGTGGACAATGAAGGGTCACTTATTAATCAATGAGTTGATCCACATATTTACATTGAAATATAACCTCACCATCATGATTGTGGGGCTGTGTTGGTGTTTTGTGAAGTATTATGATTATGGTACAAGTTGGTTTGGTACCTGGGGGTATTCCAATGTGTTTTTAGGGTCTTTTTAGTAATATCAAATTTGTAATAAATTTTCTATATCCAATTAATTTGATCCAACCAGAGATGATATCCCATTTTAGGATCCTCTTTTATTCTATGTACTAACTTAACTCATATGTTGATGGATTCAATTTTCATTTTTTATTTTCACTTTTTTGGTCAATATACCATTGTTTGAGCATGAAGAGCAAGTTTTAATATCTATTTCCTTTTCCGCATCTCAAATCCATAGTTATGATGGGTTTTTATTTATTTTATAGACTATATGGATTCTGTTTTATTGGGTTACATGTTTTAGTGAGTAAGATCCTCGAGGATTGATATATGAATTCATTACCATGTTTTTGTGTTTTATGCGATTTTATAGATAGTTGTGAATTTGCTTGTTTGTGTGTGAGATATAATATTCCATATGTTGTTTTAAATATTTAAGGGTAGTTTAAATAATATAATATAGTTCCTCTAAAGAGTTTTTATTAATATTTTATAGTGAGTGTGAAATATTCATTATGATTATTGACATACTATACAGTTTTTACACTACTTGTTATTAGGGAAAATGAATTTTTTTGGTTTTGAAAATGAAATAATGATCTTGTGGCTCTACATTATGGATATGGGTGATGACCTAGAAAAAATTCAATGTTTTCAATGAGAGGTAATGAGTAGTATGATCTGATAGTTATGTTATACAATTAGGGGTTTCTAATGGAATTATTATTTTTAGTTCATGTATTTGTGATGCCTTTAATGTCTGTGTATTTTATCCTAGGGGATAAGGTGTTTTATTAGTGATACATAAACCTATTGTTTTTCATTTTTTGATTTATGAGGATATTAACCACACCATGAGTGATTGGGTAGTTGTTCATGAGGTGGTAGTGAGACATCACCCAGAGTGACAAAGTGTTGGAATATGACGTGAACATGATACCTAATACAGTGTGGCATGAAAATGGTGTGGCATACGATTATGAGGCCTCAAACTGTATGACTTGTTGTTAGTACATGATGAGGATATATGAACTCACCCTGAGTGGGATAGTTCTTATTTGAGACCAAATTTTAAGCCCATACCCTGAGTGATAAGTTACTATCTACACCATAAACATGTCTACGGTCCTGGGAGAATCTCATTCTAGAGAATATCAAAATTATTTATGGATAATGATAATGGTATATTTATTATTCCATTATGAAAATAAATAATAAGAATGATTTATAGTAATTATTTATTTCCAGTGTATAAACATACAATTATTTAACATACTTATAGTAACTATTAATTAGCGGTATCTTATTGGGTTATATTACTCATAGCCCATAGGGGAACCAGAGTGTGTTTATATATTTTGTTGAAATTGATCTAGTGACTTAAATGACTAAATATTATGATGTTGAGTATGTTTATATTGTTATTGTTTGAGTCTAGATATGGAAAATATTTGACTCAATTTATAGAAAATCTTCTAATATCTTTTATTATTTTTATTATTTCAGTTATTGATTCCGTTTATGGGTGGGTCACACATTTCATCTGATGTCTGATTAAATATAAATACATTTTTTTATATTTATATAATATTTATATATTTTCCTACATTTTTCCCATTCATTAAATAATTTATTATTACCTACTACTTATACTATTTATATTATTGATTCCAATAAGATGTCAGTGGAATAGTTCCCCAGTTAATAAATTTGGCTCTTTCCACTAGTTGGAAGTTTATTACATATATGGAGGCATGAATGAGTACTTATGGTACTCAAGATTTTAATTTATAATCAATGACAAAGAATTGATAATGATATATTTTGACAAAAGGGTTAAGAACTAGAGTACCCTTGTTTACCATAGTCATCTTTGTTAGGACTATAGACTTACTAATTTATATATATTAGATTACATGGAAGGAAAATTATAAAAAAGAAAAAAAATTAATTTTTTGATTTAATATTATTACATGATAATGAATTAAATATTATGTAATAAAGAAAGATAGAATTTTTTTTTAATGATTACACAAAGTTAAAGTGATCTCGGATATGATGTGTTTGATGGGTTTGTTCTATCATTATATTGATATTTTTTTCAATTAAACATTTTGATCCATTTTAAAGTAATTTAGTGGATAGAGTATAATATGAGTTATAATTTTTATTGGTATTAAAACAATCATTATAGTTGTAAAAAATCATTCAATTAGTGATTTTAATACATTCACACAAAATTTTATGTATACTACATATAATAAAAACATTTATAGAGCCAAATAAAATAAATTCATTCATTTATTTATTCATAATTATAAAATTTTTATATTTAATTGATGTGATTTATGTATTTGTTATTAATTTTAACAAAAGAAAATATATCAAATTAAATGTATTTAAAAAAAGTGAAACCTTGATTCACCTCACTCTTATAGTTGTTTGGGACCATGGGTTGAAATAGTGGTATAAATGTGTAAGGGTAAATTCGTGAAGATTTTTAAATGTTAAGAGATTTAGATATAAAATAATTATTATATGGATAATCATATGGTCAAATGTTAAGTACACGTATTTCATGTGTTGAATTATCAAATATGAAGGAATTACAGAAGATCACATCTACGACCACTCAGATTTAAAATTCCATCTATTATAATAAATCGAGTATAAATATGTGATTCAATAATGCATTGATTGACTGAACTAGAAAAGAATTACTAAATGGGGTTGAAATGGGTCAAAATACACACTCTATATCTCCTTAAAATTAATAATAAATAAATTTTATGTGTTTCATATTGACTAAGAATATATAGCATAAATTTTCCATCATATCTAAATGGTTTTGTAAATAAAGGAGGGATCCAATTAATTCATATAGAAAAGACATAATTAAATAGTATTATATTGAAATTATACCATATTATAAAAATTAAATCTAATCATTGATGTATTGTTCTTAATGTATATTAATATTAAATTTAGATTTTAATAGGAAAATTTAAATAAAAAATAGAGGATTTCTTCTATGACAAAACAAATCAATGGTTTTTTTGCAATTGAAGAATGAAATTTTAGTGAGGTCACTCATAATTAATTATAAATAATCATAGTATATATTTTTTTAAGAATAAAGATATAATCAATAAAAAATCATCAAATGAGAAAAAATTCATTGAATAATAAAATAGGAAACAGAAATAAGTCAAATATTATTATGGTATTATTAATTAATTTCTACCACCATGTTTAAGGAAAATAAATATAAAAGTATAGGTTTTAATGTAAACTACAATTTCAAAAATTAAGATATAAAATTATTTTCATAGGTACATATCCAAATTAGGTACTTAAAATAATTAGTTGGGATTAATTTTTAAAATTTAAGGATAAATAATTTCTATTAAATTATAAATTAATAATATACATTTGATAAAAAATTATAAAAAAACTTCAAATGAGAATCTATGTAATTAAAAATGATGAAAAAAAGGAATATATATAAATATATTATGATATATTTAGTTTATATATTTTGCGAAGATGTTTTAAGTATAATATTTTATGAAGAAAAAATAATAATTAAATACCATGACAAAGAAGTATGTACTTTTGATCTATAAGAAACCATTAAATTTTATCTTTAGTAGTTATACAATCAATAAATATGAACAAGAAAATTTTTTGTCTGTAAAAATAAAAAAAATTACTTCTTATATAAGAATGATAGATTTAATGATCTAGATTATTGAAATAAATAAATTATTAATGATCTTAATGCATATATTGAGAAAAAAGGAAAGCAGGTTGAATCATGTGATAAATAGTTGGTTATCGTAAATAAGAAACATGAAACATAATATTAATAATAATTTAATTTTATGTTTATAGATCTAAATAAATAATTTTCTAAGGTGGAACATAATGAATAATCTAGATAAAATAGAAAAAAATCATTATTAAGAATGTTTATTTTTACGAGAAAAATTTATTTGGATGTAGTGGTGAATGATTCATGTTTCCAATATTAAATGATAATCCTAATGAATTTTTGTATAAATTGAATAATATTACTAAATGAAACACCTAAATAGTATATTTGATTATATTTATAAATTCTGAATTTTATTTATCATTAAATGAGAGTAAAAAATTATATAAAGTATTGTCAATGATTTGTTAGTTTTGTGGTATATTTAGTCACATAATGATATAGTAAAAAAGAGGGGTTTATATATCTATAAAGTAAAATAGTATGAATTAATCAAAGAATATTGATAACATATAACATCTAATAAAGGATAAAATCATTTAACTAGAAATGTTTTTATTATTTAAATAATATATATACATAATTTATGTATATAAAATGATAGGGAGGATGTAATCTAGAAAATCAAATGATAAAAGTTAAAAGGGAGACAATGAATTCCATTCCCTTGATGAATTTTTTTCTATAATTTGAAAAAAAAGAAGATATTTGTTAAAACACAATTAATAATGAAGTGAAACATAAATTTTATTCTTGTCATGAAAAAATTTTATCAATGAAAAATAATATAGAAGATAAATACAACTGTGATAAAGTACTAGAAAATTAATGTAAACAATAATTGATGGGGATATTCACTAAAACCCATGTAAATATTGTTAAAATAATTTCATACCATAATTTATGATATGATCATTTCATAGGGTAAAATATTTATGATTCCAAGGCATATCATATTACTTGTTTTTGGAGAATTTATAAATCATTATTAATAAATATGATTCATTATCCTTATTCAATCATATGTCACATCATGAAATATTAAAATCAATGAGGTAGAAAAATGATAAATGTCTGAATGTAGATGTCCTATATTAAATAAATTAATAATATAAATGTTTCAAAATATGAAATCGTTGGGAAATATAAATAAGTTTAATGTGAAATGAATATCAAAACATTTTCAACATTTGTAAATGGATTAAAATATGTGAATGTTACATATATTTAAATAAAATTATAAACATATCTTTGGATTTAATTAACACACACACACACAAAATTATATATATATGTTCCAATTCTATATAAATATATATCAATAAATTTGATTGACACTAACTCATATATCTATCTTCTTACTTCATTTTTCCAGTAAGACATAAGGGTGAAATCTCGGACTTCAGTGAGGTATGTACTTAATAAAATTTTGGATAAAATCACTTTATGTGGGGAAAATGAATTTTTTGCTGAATGTACTAGTATGATCTTTAATTTCTTGAAAGTTTGGTAAAGGAAAGAAATATAAATTTTTTATCCATTTCATGTTTCATGGTTGGTTCGAGGTTAAGGGAAACTGTGGGGCCAAACCATGCTAGTCTAGGGAAAGGCGAACATGATTATGTAAAATGTGAAAGGGGAAATCCAAACTATATAGTCTAAAATAGAGGCATTTATCATGATTGGATCATGGATTTTCGAACTATGTGGGATCCCCTGGTAACTATATGACTTTATGGCCTCTTGGATAGAGGTTGGCACACTATTGGCACAATTTTTGGAAAACCGTACAGCCAAACCATGTGACCCCTTGGAAAGTAAGGAATTTACCATCCCCCCTTAGAATCATAATTGTCAGAATCTATTTTATTAACAATTCTTCTTCATGCCTCCTTAATGATGAACTCAAACCCCCAAATATTCCCAAGGATTGATCTCCATCAAATTTTAGGTAATTCAGAGATCAATTTGATAGGGATTGAAGCTATGTGTATGTCTAATACTCTTCATTATTATGTTTTCTATATTACCGCTAATAGTTTCATTATTCGCCTTATGAATCCATAAAACCATAATTTTCTAGTTGATAAAAGTTTTGGACATCAAAGGTTGCTTGAATTTGAGTCAATGGATGAGGTTAATAGTGCATTATACTTCAAAATTGAGGTATGTGGGATACACATTAGGTCCAATAGTCCTGAATTTAATTTTTACATTTATAGTTGTGTTAATGGTTCTCTATTATTTCAAATTTTATTCCCTTATATATATTTGTTAAAATATTTTTCTAAAAGATTGATTGAACCCCTCATGATCCTCGTGGGATGCAATGCAGCTGACCTGTCCGATTTGGGGGCACCCATGTGGTTCAAAAACATTTTAGAATATCGTTAATTGTGATGTTAAATATAGAAATCCATTAGGATAATGTATCCCCCATGTTAAACATGATTAAATTTAATTTGAATTGAACAAGTAATAATAATAGTTTATTAGGCATGGATAATGTCATAAGGGATTTTTTTCTTGTTATTAAATGGGTTAGATGAAATAATGTGATTTTTATAAATGAAATATGAATTGTAAATGAAATTCATAAGTGGGATAGTGCATGTTGAATTATGAATATTTAAAAAAGGATAAGTTCATGTGAATTGATGATTTTTATAAATGATTTAATGTATAGAAACTGATTAATATGTTTGATATGCATATGAATGCTATTTTATTATTTTTATTAATTGGTTATGGAATGAGATTTGAAAAAGGGAGAAATGGGTGATGAAAAAAAAATAAACATGCTAATGGGTTATTTCTTGATGACAATTCAAAAGTAAAATAGTTATGAAATGAGAATGTTATGCTTTTTGAATGGGTGTAGTTTTTGATTTTTTATATAGTAAATGGATAATTAAGCATGTGATATTGGCATGGTGGTGGGTGAGAAATTGTAATGAGGCTCCTCACATAGTCCTTGTTGGACTGTGTCTATAAACCCCACCGCTAGAATGAAAGCGTTATGGAGTCATACTGAGGATATAGATCCTCAATGGTAGCATTAGATGAAACTACCTAGACTGAGGATCCATGGAAAGTGTGATGTAATTTATTTTGAATTGGTTTTCCCTAGTTAGATAGTTAACATTATATAATTCATTATTATTTATATTTTACTATATTAGGTTGTATTTTATGTGATGTAAATGCCTAACCCAAGAATAAAATGATGAAAATGGTTAAAGTAAATATTATTATCTATTAGAACAAGAGTAAATTTTTTACCTTATCATTTATATTGTAATTTATTGCGATATATATGTATATTGTATAATTTATAGAAATTTTTGGTGGTGTCCTACAGAGTTGTACTCATTCCTTGCTTGAGAACCAATTGGGCACCCAAGTAGATTTCATGGTTGAAGGTCCAGAAAAGGGAAAAGACCATGTTCTAGTGAGTTGAGTGGTCTGGGGATGTGCATGGATGAGGATCCAAAATTAGATTTAGGACCCATGTTGGGGATTCTATTGTTTAGCATTATTTTCTGTCTTCTTCAAATTTTTTACTGTTAGTGTCAGATGACATAATTAGAATTTGTAATGTTTTTTTACCCTATTTGGGAAATGGTTGGTAATCCATGTTTCTGTTAGATTTATTATCAATTACTTTATATCATATGTTATCTTCTATAGATTTCTATAGTAAAGAGGGTATAGTCTCCCCAAATGGTCTATTAGACCCTGATAGATAATCGGTCACCTCAACCATATGGGGATGTGATCTTAAGTTCATATGGAGACCTGGATCAAGGAAATAGTTTAGTGGATTCAATGTTGGGAGCATTATAATGTGTCTTAAGAGAGTATTCTATTCTTCCGTCATATTATTTGGAAATTATATATGAGAGATTATGAGGTGTTGAGTCTTGTAATGGGTTAATGCTAGCTAGTATATAACCTATGTGTGGGGAAAACCCATGTGCCTAGTGTGGGATTGTTGTCTTTTGTGTTTATTGTTATGGTTGAATGAAATTTAATTATTGGTTGATTCACTTATTGTGTGATGTGAAAATATTTTGATTTTTTTCTCAAGTATGGAAAGGAATGAGAAAGTCCATTCATTCATTATATTTTAAAAATTGGGAAATAGGTGACATGAGTCATGGTAGAAACACACTGGAAAGATGTGTGAGACAGGAAGGATAAAATGCATATTATATTCCATAACAAATAAATTATGATTCATTACTAATAAAGGTGATGAAAATGTTTAATGTAAATAATGTTAGAAAAGGTTATGGAATTTTTCATAATGAAGGGTTGCAAAATGAGTTAAAATATTGGTTTAAACATGTTGTGAAATGGTAAATGTGAGTAGAAGGATTGATTTATGTTGTGAGTGTTGGAACTAGTTTAAAAAATATTTCCAAGGAAATTCATGTCACTATGTATGTTATTTTACCCCATTTTTAAAATGACCCGAAATTGGGATGGTTAAAGGTAGATAAAATGGTGTGAATATATCCTTTCAGATTGTGTATATGTAAGGGGAGTTCAGGGTAGTCTATATCAATTTTGTGAAAAATTTGGACTTTTTATGTTATGTATTCTAATACGTGTGTTTAGTATTATAGAGAAATAACACCACGACATCGTGTTCTGGTAGAGAGATAAGAGGAAATCACTAAATATTCCCCTCTAGTAGCGTATAAATAATACATAGTGATATGGGGTAATATGGGAGAGGAGAAGTTATAATAGATCATTGATCATTTCATGGAAATTATAGAGCGATACCTAGGGCCAGTTGTGCTAAGTATGTTTGAACCAACTAAGTAGTTTTATCTACAACCCCATCTGAATTTTGTTGGAGGGGGTAGGCCTAATGTATTTATGTTTTGGATAGAGTATTTTTAGGAAAATATTGGTCACATAGAGATTCCTCTAGAGATGAGATTCATGGTAGTCGTTTACAAGCGATGAGGTTCAGAAAAATGCTTGTTGGATAAACTAGTTCAGACAAGGTAGGATGATTATATGACATTGAAGGATTTATAGGAAAAGTTTCTATAATAGTTTTAATTTGGGAACTTGAGGAAAGATATGAATAAATCATTTATGAGTTTTAACCAAGGTTCCATGTTAGTGATGGACTTTGATGGATACTTCACTAACTTACAACACTCTATCCTAGATTTGGTGTGGATAAGGAAGCTATAATAAGATTCTTACATGACGGTTTTAGAAATTAGATAAATTCCAATGTGAATATATTCAATTTGAAGAAAGTTTTTGATGTTTTGGACATAGCCCTTATTTCATATGGGAATCTTAAGAAGGATTTATATGGTGGATTTCCGGTTTCAGTTGGCCGACATGGTGCTGTGGATTTTGATAGTTGAACTCATCAAATTGAACCAAGTAGTCATAAAATTGAACCATTCTCTAAGGGTAGTGATTGAGTTTTTGTCTATTGTGAGGCTAGATGGGGTACTTTCACAATCAGTGTCCCCCAACCCTCAGTTGAGTTGTGATCTTGCCAATGTTTGGCAAATATTTTGATATTTAAAGAACCCAAAAAATATGAATATGGGTGGAGGATTTCGGCAATCTGGAGTACAAATAGGGGGTTAGTAACCCCATAATAGGAGGTCAGTTGGAGCTCTAATAGCAGTAATAGTTGTGGAGGTTGACATTGTACTATAGGGAGAGATCATCCATATTATCAGGGTACTACTTCACTAGGTTTTGAATGAAATTATTAGGGTAGAGGAACATGCTATCATCATGATATTTATTCTAGAACTAGAGGGGGTGAGGTAAGGCCATTGATAGTTTGAGGTTTGATTGTCATAGATTCCACCATTTCTAGTGATTTATTTGATAAATATTCTTCACATTGTTTTATATCATCACAATTTTTTAGTTTGATAGGTCTGTTGGGGGAACATATGTGTGGGTTCATGTCAATCGATTCCCCATTAGGGTTGTGAGTAAAAAATAATTTGTAGTGTAAAGGGTGTTCTACTAAGATTGGTGGGTACCGTTTTTTGGGGAACTTGTTTATTCTTGAGTTGTCCTGTTTTTTTCTCATATTGTGATTGGATTGGATATTTTTGTATAAGGACCATATTGAATATTACTATCATTGGGTGATACTCACTTCCCTTGAATAAGATTATTAAGTTCACAAAGGATAATTGGATTTCTGAACAGGCCGTGTTGCGCATGTTTGTCACTAGATGTGTGAACTTACAAACCAAGTGGCATTTCAAATATTTTATGATCGAGAGTATAAAATACTATAATTTTTATGTTTTTGGATATATTATAGGATTTATTTCAATAATATTTCATGGGGGATTCCAGCTGATAGGGATGTGGAGTTGATAATAGAGTTGCTGCCAGAGGCAGAACCAGTTTCAATTCTTCCATACAAAATAGAACTGATATAAATTCAATAACTAAAAACTCATTTTATGGAACTACATTAAAAGGGATTTATTTTTACAAGTACATCACCTTGGAGAAATTCGATACTGTTTCCATGAAGGATAATGTGTCTTTATAGTTGTCTTTCTATTATATAATTTTGTATTACATAATTGTAAAGAACTTAAAACCTCTTCCTATAATTAGTGATCTTTTTTACTAGCTGATAGGTTCTTTAGTGTTCTCCAAGATTGATTTAAGATCATGGTATCATCAACTAAGTGTGAGAACTTCAGATATACTATGGGATGCATTTTGGAAACTTATTGGTCAAATGATTTTTTTATTCTATTCATGATGATGAATGTGCAAATAGAATGTATGTCTCTAATGAACCATGTCATTCATATTTACTTGGATCAGATTGTAGTTGTGTTTGTTGATGACACCTAGTTGTACTAAATGACTAGGGATGATCATTCAAAACATCTTGAAAACATCCTGAGTAAAATAAGGGAACACATAATATATTCCAAGAAATCCAAATTCCATTTCTAGGTGGACAAGGTTCATTCTATGGGTTATATTATCATTGAGTAAGGTGTGCTGGTAGACCAAGATAAAGTGAAAGTTATTGTCTCTTGGGAGCATCCCATGAATGAATTTTTTATTATTTTTTTTGTTCTATCAAGATATTATCAAAGGTTCATAAAAGGCTAGTCCTATTTGTCTGCATAAATATTAGGATTAACAAATAATGGAATGATGTTTGAATATTCTATGGTATGTGGGAATGCCTTAAATAAGTTTAATATGTATATGAATACTGAACTAGTTTTTTTAATTCTTGAGATGAGTATAGAGTATAATATGTTTTTTTAGGCATATGGTTTTTGAATTGGGAAGTATTGAAGTATAGGGATTAGGTTGTTGTGTATGGTTATCGGTGGATGAGGCCTCAGGAATAAAATTACCCTACATAAGGTCTTGTTTTTTAATGTTGGTCTATAGTTCAAATTGTTGCCAGAATTACCTACTAGGAGAATAGTTCCTGGTGTTTACTGATTAGTAAATCCTTATGTATGTCTTCAGTCCAAGTGATTTGAATATTTGTAATTGAAGAGGGGTTGAGTATATTCAGTCCTTTGACATTGAGTTGGTATGAACCATGTGAAGTAAATATATCATTTCAGAATCATGGACTCGAAAGACTAAAAATTAGGTGGTTTGGGAATCAAGTATGAAGTCGATGATAATGGCATTGTTTTCAGATATGCATCTGGAGTTGTAGGATAGACAAGGGAATGTGAACATTTCATCCTTGTATTTTGACTCCACACTTTGGAGCATATTCATTGAAGTGTAGTATGAGGATCCAGAGTGTTTGTCTTTGAGTGAAAGCATTGAAGGTGGGCAGCCACTGTCTCGTTTGATGGTTTTGGGTGATTAGATCATCATTGTTCGTGATCATATTATCATGCATACATGTATTAAGGAAGTGATAATTTATGAGTTTCATGAATTTAAGCGGTGAATTAATTCTAGTTTGATAAAAAACTATCATGATATTCATAGACAGTATAGGTGTCTAGGGATTAAGAAAGATTTTTTGAAATTCATTCCATGATATTATACTTGTCAGTAGGTAAAGGTAGAACATCATTGATCAGGTTGTCTGTTGAAGACTTTCCCCATTCCAAAATGAAATGGGGATTAGGTGATGATTTATTTAGTGGCGTGTCTTCCAAGGATTCCAAATAATAATGGTTCAATATGGTCAATCGTTGATTAGTTGTCTAAGGTGTCTAATTTATTAACAATTCGAGAGACATCCCAGTTGATCGGTTTAAGGAGATGTATGTTTGGGTGGTATTATGGTTTCAAAGGGTGATGATAATGATAGTTTCTCATTA
Source organism: Viscum album (assembly GCA_963277665.1). Lineage (NCBI taxonomy): Eukaryota > Viridiplantae > Streptophyta > Magnoliopsida > Santalales > Viscaceae > Viscum > Viscum album. The sequence goes on along the minus strand of OY728136.1, from coordinate 1,282,437,778 downwards.
TGATTTTCCATTTATATCAAATTTATGGAAGGGGTTATAGAAGGCACATGGTATATTGGTCTTTTTGAGAATGGATTTCCACCTGTAGAAAGACATGATCTCAAAGCGTTCTAGTTAGGTATTAAAATACATGTTGAGAGCACGTCTGCTTGATTTTAGTTGATCATTGGAAGATAACATATTGTGTTATATGTTTTCCTAAAATAATAGTTACAATGAAATTATTCATATAGAACCATATGAGGACTCTAGAGAAGTTCTTGTATGTCTCTGTTATTTTTTTGGACTCTAGGGATTTACAGCTTTTGGAGCGGGTCTCATGTAAGAGACATCAGACCATGTTCAGTTTATCTGGTAGAGACCAGATATGGAAAATCGTAGGAAGGATTTGTATACAGCTTTAAATCATATTCTACATGATTTTGCAGTGGCAGATAAGGTGTTTCTTTGGGTGACACCATGGTTATGTCACCATCATATTTGAATGTATAGTATGTTAGCACCTAGGTATTTGGGACCCTTTGAAATTATGGTGATTATCGAACCACTGGTGTACTGAGTGGATACTCTAAAATGGTATAGTAGTATGCATGATTATTTTAAAGTGTCATAAATTTTTTAGTATCACCCCTACCAATCTCATGTGGCTGATGTTGACGATGAAGAGATTGAGGATGATGTTTCCTTTAAGAATCATCTGCTATGTGTTATGGATCACTGTGAGAAAATCATGTGGGGTAAGAAAATTCTCTTCATTTGAGTTTTTTGGTATCATGGTAATGTTTAGAAAGAAACATGGGAAAGGGAGTCAGATATGCGGACTCAGTGTCCCAATCTATTTTCATTAGATGATCAGTGTTTCATGGGTGTGCAACTCGAGGATGAGCTGTTATAAGGAGGAGAGGCTGTAAGACCCCAATATTCATGGAGGCATATACTATTTAAGTTTTGGATTTAATATATTAAAATATACTAATGAAATGTTTAATGAATGTAAGAGGATACTCAAGGGTGTATTTGGGGTTTTGGACACAAATGAAAGATAAAATGGTCATGCAGTTCATATTTCACGATTGGAGGATGGTTAGAGGAAACCATGTACCAAAACAGTTCTGGCGTAGGGAAAATGGTGAACAATTATGTAAATCCTGCAAGGGGAAAATACAAACTATGGGGTCTTCTATAAAGGCATATATCACATTTGGTGAATGATTTTTCAAGCTATGCGGGATCCCTAATTAACCGTAGACATAGAAATCTACATAAAAGTGGTTGGAGCATGGTTGCCACATAGTTTGGAATGCCTAATAGAATACTATGAACCCCATTAAAAAGTGTAAAATTACCATTTCCCAGCCTTGGGATATTATGTGTTTCACCCAATTTTCTTCACCAAGAATCTTCCTCCAGCCCATTCGATGATCCTAATGCCACAAATTTTCCCATGGATCCATCTACATTGATTTAAGGCCATTTTAAACACAGTTAGTTGTAAATCAATGGGTTGGGTATGTCAATTGATCCTCTTTTGTTCTCTTTTCTGGATTTTGGGTTATGGGTTTTTTTCTAAATCCCAAAAACCCTTTTTTATGACAGATTTTTTTGGGACATCAAATGGGTTTTGAATCTAATCTGATGGTCGAGGTTAAGAGGGTGTTCATCTTAAGAATTGTGGTATGGTTTCATAAAATTATATCCTATTGTCATTATGTTGATACGTGCATGTATAGTTGTGTAAATGTTTATCTCTTGTTGATTATTTGATTTCCTTGTATAGATTTGGTAAAATGTTTGTCCAAATGATGAATTGAACCCCTCATGATTCTCATGGTATTCATGGATGTTTACAAGATGTATTTGGGGCCACCAATTGGGTGTAACAATATTTCCAAAAATGTAAAATAGTGATGTTTAACTATGAAATGACTTTTGATAAAGTATCTCCCTCGATGAACATGTTTATGTGTTAGTTGAGTTAAAAAGGAAATATTGATAGTTGTGGCTAGAAATTGAAAATTTCATAAGGTATTGTTTAAATTTTAATAAAATTGGTTTGATAAAATAATTTTGTTGAGCTATATGACATATCAATTGTACTTGAAATGCATAAGTGTGTTAATGAACGTTGAATAGTGATTATGTTTAAAAGGATAGATTCTTTTGAATTGATAAATATTTTAAAGGGGATAACATATTGAAATTGATGAATATGATAAATTTTCCAAAGTATGGGGAATGTTGAATATTCCTAATAGGTTAAGTCATGATAATGTAAAATGCATTAAATGGGTAGTGCAATGAAAATTTTAATTGTTCTCATGGATTTAGGATTGATGTTAATTCAGAAGATGAATAGTTATGCTATTTTAATTTTATGTGTATTGATTATTTATATATGGTGATGTTGTTTATTAGGTAAATGAATAATTAAGAATGTGAATGTGCCTTGGTGTTGTCTCAGATAATGAATAGAGGGTCCTCAAACACATTGGTTGGGGATGAAGCTCGAAACCCCACCACTATAATTCATGGGTTTGGGAGTCAGATGGAGGCTCTAGGCCCCTAATGGTTGCATTGAATGCAACTACATGGAATAAGGCCCAAAGGTAAGTGTGATGTAATTTATTGTGAAATGGTTTTCCCATGTCAGACATGGAACTTGAATTACACCCATATTCATACCATATGACTAGATTAGGTTCTACTGTAAATGATGTAAATTCCTTACCAATGGAAGAAATTCAGAATTTTGTTAATGTGAATATTGTAAACAATTAGAACCTGAGTATTATTTTATATCTCTTCATTTTTCAATTATATCAATTCATTATATATTTATACTGGATACTTTTTAGACTCCATTAGTGGTGGACTACTGAGCTATACTCACACCCTACTAAGACCGCCACTAGGTTCCCGAACATATTTCATGGTTGTAGCTCATGACAAGGGAAGAGGACCTATAATAGGGAGTTGGGTGGCCTTATAATGTTCATGTATGAGGATCCATACATGGATTCCAGACCCATGTTGGTGATTTATATGTTTATCTATTTTTTTCATTTTCTTCACTTTTTTAAATCTTAGCATGACATGGCATATTTTTTGATTGGTTACGTTTTTACCCTATTTGAGAAATGGTTGGTAAAGCATGTTTCTAGTTGATTTATTATAGTTTCATTTATTTAATATGTTATCTTTTGTGTATTACTCTATTAAAGAACGTATAATATCCCCACATGGTCTATTAGAGCCTCACTATAACGCCCCGACTCCAGTTACCCAGAGTCAGTGCATTATTACATAACATTGGCATGATCACAAAGGATCATGTCTCGAAAGACCGATTAGTTTTGTAGTCCTAGAAACACTAGATATATTCATAAGTCATACATTACATCATAAGGTAAAAAAAATACAACAACATCTTGTCTTCATATCCCCTCACACTACCCCTTTAGGTCATTCATAAATTACTTCTTCACATCCTGGGAAAAATAAGAAATTGAAAGGCGTGATCTCAAATGATCAGTAAGGATAACAATATAGCAGATGCTTTCATAGATAAGCATTAACACTTAAGGAATTGTATAACTAAAATAAAAGCCTTTTAAACTTGAACTTCAGCATAATATGGAAAAGATAAAATAAAATAATGCCATTTACTTATTCCCATGGATATTCTACTAGTTGAATAATCACATTCTATATCAATAAGTACTTTCAGAATGATGGAATGCATAATTCCAGACTATCATAATCACATATCCAAGGCCTCATGCCGAGACTTCAAATAAGATTTTGTCAAGGCCTCGTGCCAAGACACTAGTTTGTCTCATGAGACCTACCGATGCATCGAGGAGCTATAGTGGGCTCCACCCGTCAATTACTAAGTCCAATTCATTCCTCATATGAAAATTTAAAAACATTACATAAACATTCGTATTAAAACTAGCATACTAAATTTCAATACGTTAACCACAAACCATGAATGGTACAAAAATATCACATCCATAGTCAATAATAACTTATTCAATATAATATGGAAGATTGTATTATATCAGATTAACCCCAATCTAGAATAATGAAGTATATTGAAATAGATTAGAATAATAATCAATCTATTGAGAGAAATATAACCATTTTTGTTGAAAACATTTAAAATTCACACTATTTGTAAAGAATTTATTTTAAATATACTTTTGAATCAATGTTTCCCATACCACTTGGAAAATTTTAAAAATAATTTTGATTAGAAAACATTAATTTCCATATAAATAAATCCTTAAAACCATTTTTAAAACATGGACATTAATGAAAAAGATTTAGAATAATAAATCTTTAAAACATTTTAAAATGATATTTTCGTTAGAGTTTCTATTGAAAAGAAAGACACTTGAATAAAAATAAATGAGGTATTAAAAACTTTGTAATATCATGAGTATAAAGGGATTCATGATTTAATAAGTCAAATCACATTATATAGACCATATAAAAGTGATTTGGTGTATAAAAACAAAGGAGTCTCAATGGAATGTAAATTGAGATAAAATCTCTCATAAAGGATGTATCCTTAGGCTAAGGATAAGTCAACAAAATAAGTTTGTGTGAAAAATATAAATACACTCAATATGATAGGATATTTAGTGTAAAGCAATCAAAGGACATTGACCCATATTCTTGTAAAAACAACACCAATGAATTACATGTTTAACTCAATAAATGTAGATTGAGTTAAAATTACTCTTATCAAATTATTATCGATGACTTGAGAATTTATCAATGGAGTGATTATGTGTATCAAAATTTTATCCACAGAAAGGGGAGTGGAAATTATTACGTAAGAAAATATATAGTGATTCCACACATAATCTTGGAGTAATATAATCAAGGAAGTATTCGTAAAGCTGAATGAGTGGAAATTGAAATTTCCAATTCCCTTATCGATTTGGTAACTTACGAAACATACACCCATGAAGGAAGTATCATACAGTGATGATGTAAATATCCATAAATTAATGTATATTACACAATGAATACAATCATGGGCAGTACACACACCACATGAAATAAATAAGTGGTGAACAATGGAAATCTCACGGAATTAAAAGTGAGATAAAAAACCCCTTACTATGTACTTTTTTCTTTGTTGATGGTAGGTTAAGCCCATGTATAATGGTGAAATAATTTCTATTTAATTATAAAAAATCATTTACATTAATATGATATCATATATGATCTTTTAGCATTGATTTGTTAATAATATCTTAGTATTATCATCGTTCTCTGTGTTAATGGATTCGTTTTCATTTATATTATTTGTTATGCGAGCCGTATTTGATATAGAATGGATGTGTATTATTCATATCCAGAATGATATCAAGTCTCTAAAAATAATTTTAATTCATCAAATAAAATTTAGTCTTTAATGTATATGATGGGGAATGAATCTCATCGCTTTCGTGGAGACGGTAATCTGTATGTATACAAGAGTGAAAATATCATTATCTTGATATTAAAATAAAATATAATTGGATGTTATATAATATATAAAGAATCATTATCATGTTATATTTATTATTTACATTAATTAAACATCATTATTATACCCATCCAAATAATAATATATTGAATAATAATTACACCACGACGTGGAGACGGTAGGCCGTATGTACGCAAATATGGTGACATGTCATTCAAAGGATGGATAGAATACTGAATATGGTTGTACCATATTTATAATAAAATTAAAGTATATAGATGATACTGGAGTTATTATTTAGGATGGAAATAACAAAGAAAGAAGAAGTGGAAGAAGAAAGGAACATCAAAGAGGGTGGTGAAAACATTACCTCTTCTTCGGGTTATTTCTTTTGATTTGATCAAAACAGATCCTTAGGTTGTAATTATTATCAAACTAAGGACACTAGGATGAATTGAGGGAAATTGAGAGAGTATTTGGACCGGGGTTTTCTGAGACAAAATGTTTTGAATGTGTGAATTAGTGAGAAGGGGGAGTTCCCTTTTAAAAGAGGGGTGAGGGGCACCTGAGAAAAAACTATAAATATTATTTTATAATAAATTCATATTCAGTTTATAATGGCTCCAAAGTGTATTATTTAAATTTCGAGGTGGGTATAGATCTAAAACCATTAAACCAATGGTCTTAGACAAGTTTGGGTCATTATATAAACCCTATCTTTTAGTTTTAACTCATAGTTAATTAGTTTGATATTTACCATGTCACTTGTATTTTTTTATTATATAGTTAATAAACATACTATATAAATCCAAGAGAAACTTAAGTGGTCCATTAATGATACACCTATCATGATATAAGTCACCTGACCGAACCTTAGATTTTTTGTAATTGAATATCAATTAATAATATAATATTTGTTTTAAAAACTCTAGTTTGTCAATTTTGACACTATTGGGTATTTTGTTTTTGATAAATTCACATAATCATTATTATTTCGAAACAAATTCATATAACTAGTCCTAATATTTAATATTAACAAATAAAATTAGTGGAATTCAAAAAAATATTAAAATTTCTTTTATTTTGATATTTAGAATATCAATTATTTGATTCATTCAATAATAAGGAAAATACTGCATCATTATTGTGTGATAAATAAATCTAATTATTAAATGTCTAAAAATTATAAATAAAATACCATTATTTAAGATATATTATTATTCTTCTAATTAATATTTATAGTCCAAAATCCAACATATATAACTCTATGTAAAAATTGTTTTTCTAAAAGATATATGCTTATGTCATTTTTGTATTTATTTTAACTTATTTAATATAAAGTGTCCTTATCACTTACATGTGGATCCATGGGGTCCCAAAATCAACAAAAAGATGACCATGGTCGGACATGTATCAACCAATAATCTTAGGAAACGTTTTATGGTAAATTAATATTATTATAATATTATTGTTTTACCCTTATTTACTAGATTTACCCTTTAACCATGGTAAATAAAATATTTACTGAAATAATTATTCAAAATGTCTTAAAACAAGAGATACCTATTTACAAAATTTGGACATCCTGATTTCAAATATGGAGTCCAATTTTACAAATTCAAAACACAAAAGTGACAGGAATTAATTTAAAATTAATTTCTGCTGTCAAAACAAAAAGCGTGTTTTTAAGAGATAATAACTATCAAAAGATTGACTTGTTTATGTCCGGTTTAAATGTGAAATCATGTAAAATGACATAAGATGTACTAAATGTTAAATATATATTATAAATATACTTAAATACCATTAAAATTCATAATTTATAACTATTAATAATTTCTATTAAAAAATTTGTTTTTAATAAAAATTTAGTAATTTTCACTATTCATCAAAATATGAAAGTTTTCTGAAAAGTACCAAAATTTCAACCTAGGATAATTTCGATATTCCAAATCCAAAAATTAAGTCCATTTTAAAAGATAAAATGTATAAAATTTAAATATGTGTGTATTACTATTCATTACGGCTAGTTTTATTAGTTGTGGTGTGTGTTAGAACTTGAAGTTGCATACAACACATGCTACTCTATTATTCAGCAAGAAGCATACCGTGGAAGCTTGGGGTCTTAATTTCTCACCTAATTCAATAAATTGTATCCTCATAATTTTTAAAATTGTTCTTTGGAATATAATGGAATGTCCCAAATCGGAGAAAGAATCAATAAAACTATCACTTTAAAAGAAAGAAAGAGAAGTACAAAGGTCTCCCGAGATAAACTATACTAGGATTCCATATAGAAAAACATAGATATGGATGATAAACTAAGTTTCAAGTTCTGATGGGGAGGGATAAAAAACACGATCAGGAGAAAGATAACAACATGAAAACCACAAACTTATGATGGGACAAACGGTCATTAGTTTCCCAGTAGGAAAAGTATATGGAAAACATTTTTAATTAATTATTTATTTTTTAAGTTACATTACATAAAGTTTAGGAATTAATTTCTTATATTGAATATTAATATAAATAGATATAATTAATTTTTAATTAATGTTTCATCCTTAATAAATTTCTACTACTAACTATTTTTTAAACGATGAGTATTTCAGAAGAGATGGTCACACTAGAAGATCTACAACAAAACTCTTATATAATCACATGATCTATGAAGAATAAACTATATATTTACCTTGTCTTTAGAGATTAATCAAAAAAAACATTTAGTAGCATATCTGATAATCCTCCAAAAGTTTATTTAATTAGAGAAAGAAACACTAATCTTAATTTCTAAAATTAAACCAACAATACCCCAATGGTAAATAAATAGCATTAAATAAATAATTTTCCTTAAACTATTTTAATAAAATCAAAAATAATATTGAAACTCAAAACTAAAAAGAATTTGATTATGTAGTCTTCTACTTTAAATGATATCTCCAAATGACATCAATTACTCTTAATGTCACATTCTTAAAAGTAATTAACCAAATCACATATTACCTATTATAGGTTAATAATTTCCATAAATAACCCAAATCACTATATATCAACAATATAAAAATAGATAAAAATCCACCATTACTTCTCAAATATAATCCCATATTATTCTATTTTCCTTGGGCATATAGTGTTCCCAACAAAGAGAACATCTTCCAAAATAACACTTATCACTACATAACCAAATCATTTTCCTATACTAAGGGTATTCATTTGATAAGTCATAAGATCCCAAATCAAGTTATTATTGATAAATAAAATCATTTAACTAAAAAATAATAGTCACACAAACTAGGGACATCATGTAGTCTAGTGGTAGGTGATAAATCCAATCGCACATTAGTTGTGGGTTTGATTCCCACATCTTTGTCTGAAGTGACAGGTTGTCACACAGTCTGTGTGTAGTCTGTTTTCAAAAACTATATTTTATAAAATTACCAAAATGATATAAATACCTCAAAATAACCACATCATAATTTAACCACAAATGTTATCTCATACATTGCATTTTCATCCGAAATTATAATAACTTGTAATTTCCTCAAACCCAATGATCATATAAAACCAAATGGTTATGTATATCTATATCCACAAGAGAAAAGATAATTCGTCCTCAAATATCATTCTCACATAGAAAACTTTAGGGTTATAAATACAATAGAAAATTATTCCAAATAAACCCATAAACAAGGTGCACTAATAGTTTTTAAAAATTTCTCCAACCATTTATTTCCACATAGCTACTTCTTTGACCATGAAAATATCCTATAGAATAGGGAATTCACTCGGGTAATGGACAGGCCCCTACATTTACTACAAATGACTTTAAATGGATTCTTGGGACTATTTTTATCTTCTTCCATAGTACTCTTCCTTTTTCTTCAGCAATTCTTCACTTTATGTCCTTCTTTCCTACACGTAAAGCATCTCTTTTTCTAATTGAGACACTTTCCTAGGTGTCTCATTCCACATTTCCTGCATGATGGAAATTGAGGATTTCTTTCTCCATGGTCTCCACTGCTGGAGCTCTTATCATTCATCACCATTATCTTCTTTGTTGAGTTTGGGAATTGGTTAATATATATATTGTTGATCATATTTTTGGAAAATTGATTTGGCATTAAGATGATATCTTTTACACCTATCAATATTCTATTTTGTTGCTCATTTCTACCACCGTTACCACCTTGTACATAATTCTCAATGTCATTATGACTTCCTTGGAATCCAGCTATTGACTAAAACCAGAAAGCATTTTGTGAGTAACAGTAGTCATCAAATCATTTAGAGAATACCATGTCACCATAGTCTCAATTTGAAACACATTAGGATTAACCAAGGTCATTTACTCTCTTCTTATATATAATACTTCAAATCCGTTTCTAAAGAAAATGTAAATTATCCTATGAATATATCCCGAGAGTGTCGTAACAAAGAGTGCAACAAGGCTCATTGTCATGCACCAGTTCCCATTCAAGTCTAGTTCATAGCGGTGTTTTCAGGTTTTACCACTAGGTACATATGTTCTAGAGAAGCCTCTACCTGCTCGTATCCATACAGAGATGTAGTTCATAGAATACACACAAAATCTCTACAATAACAATATTCAAGGAAGTTCTTCTATACTAATCCTCAAAGTCCATCTTTGGTCTATGTTCTCTAATCAGAGTTTATCTAAATCTAGATTCCAAGGTTTGTACTAAAATTCCTCTGATACCAACTGTAACACCCCGGCCCTAGTTACCCAGAGTTGGTGCATTATTAAATAACATTGACATGATCACAAAGGATCAAGTCACGAATTACTTATTACTTTAGTGTTCTAGTAAACACTAGATATATTCATAATTCTTACATTACATCATAAGGTAAAAAAACTACAACAACATCTTTTTTCATATCCCCTCATACAACCCCTGAAGGTCATTCATAAATTAATTCTTCACATCCTGGAAAAAATAAGACATTGAAAGGGGTGATCTCTGTTGCCCAGTAAAGATAACAATATAGCAGAGGCTTTCATAGATAAGCATAAAAACATAAGGCAATGTGTAACTAAAACAAAATCCTTTTAAACATGAAATTCATCATAATATGGAAAAGATAAAATGAAATAATCCCATTTAATTATTCACATAGATATTATACTAGTTGAATAATCACTTGCTATAACAATAACCACTTTCATAATGATGGAATGCATAATGCCAGACTATCAAAACCACGTAGCAAAGGCCTCGTGCTGATACTACAAATAAGATTTTGTCATGGCCTCATGCCAAGACACTAGTTTGTCTCATGAGACCTACAGATGCATCGAGGAGCCATTGCAGGGTTCACCTGTCACTTACTAAGTCCAATGAATTCCCCATATAAAAATTTTGAAACATAACATAAACATTCACATTAAAACTAGCATAAGAAATGTTAATATGTTAACCAAAACCCATGAATGGTATAAAAATTGCACATCCAAAATCAAACAAAACTCATTTGATACAATATGGAATAGTTTATTACATCAGATTAACCTCAATTGATAATAATGAAGGATATTGACATAGATTAAAATAATCATCAAACTATTGAGAGAAATATCCCCCTTTTTCTCAAAAACATTTAAACGTCACACTATTTGTCAAGAAGCCAATTAAAATAGACTACTGAATCAATGTGTCCCATACCACTTTGAAAATTTTAAAGGAATTTTGATTAGAAATCATTATTTTCCATATAAATAAATCCTTAAAACCATTTTTAAAACATTGACATTAATGAGAAAGATTTAGAATAATCAATTGTTAAAACATTTTAAAATGATATTTTAGTTAGATTTCCTAAACAAAAGATAGATGATTGAATACAAATAATTGAGCTAATAAAAACATTGTAATATCATGAGAATAAATGGATTCATGATATACTATGTCAAAGTACATTATATACACCAAATAAAAGTGATTTTGTGTATAAAAACAAATGAGTCTCAATGGAATGTAAATTGAGATGAAATATCTCATAAAGGCCGTATCATTAGGGTAAGGATAAATCAATGACATAATTATGTGTAAAAAATATAAATACAATCAATATTAATGGATATTTAGTTTAAAAAAATCAATGGACATTCACACATATTCTTGTAAAAACAACACCAATGAATTAGATGTTTAACTCAATAAATTGAGATTGAGTTAAAATTACTCTTATCAAGTTCATATCGATGACTTGAGAATATTTCAAAGGAGTGAATATGTGTATCAAAAGTATTTCCACATAATGGGGAGTGGAAATTATGACATAAGAAAATAAATAGTTATTCTATACTGTTAGGTCCACAAGGCTGAATACATTGAGAGGGGGTGAATCAGGGTATGACTAATTTAAAATTAAAACCCGTTCTGATCTCGTTTCGCTGTTAAGAAAAAAACTCTTCTATCTATTTCTTGTTGCACAAAGTAAACAGAATGTAAAGAATGTACAAGACACACAAATTTTACTTGGTTCACCACAAAGGGAAACGTCCAAAGAGCATACCCTGACATGTTGCCAGTCGTACTAATTCAACTAAACTTCACTAACTTTGGATTAAAATGTTCAGGCTAGATCACTTCTATTCCCAAGCTCACTTCCATTACAAAGTTTAGGGTTAGCTCACTACTTTCCCAAGGGTCACTTCTTGTTTCCCTCTCTGGCTCACTGCCGGCGGAGAGGATCACCTTCTTCCTCTTCCTAAGCTCACTATTCTGTGAAGGGATTCACTCACCGTTTATAGACCTGTAGGTCTCTTCATTTGCATGAAATAACGTATCTTCAACTGTTGATAGATTCTCTATTGAAGTCCAACATTAATCCACTAATGAATACCTATTTTCCTCTGAACACTGGGCAATTTTTTTTCGAAACACCTTCGCAAGGCACCCTACTTCGTGAAGCTCCCAATTTCACGAAGCTCAAACAAGCCTTCGCCAAGATCTTTCCTTTTCACAAAGCACATACGTGAAGCTCAAGACGTCTCAAAGAAACGTCCCTCACGAAGCTTACTTCGCCAACGTGAAGCTCGCAGGTTTCACGGAGCTACAATAGCCACCGCAAAGCTCCTCTTTCTTGAAGCACACTGGCTCCGTGAACCGCCTTCGCAAATCGATAGAAAATGATCTTCTCTGAAAATTCTCTCTTCTTCTCTCAAGGGCATCGGCCTCAATTTATAGACGATTCCACTGACCCTCGAAATTTCTGCGCGAATTCAACACCACGTCATTCAAATCGCAAAGCTCAGAAGTTTCCACCGGAATTCTGTCCAAATCGCGAAGCACCACGACAATTTTCTTGTTCGCGGTGCTCGTCATAATCGCGGATCATCCCGTCAATTCCTTTACAGCTTCCCCGCGAATCTCCCTCGCAATTCCCTTCATCGCCGCGAAGCTCCCTTGCAAAGACCTTTACCACCACGATGTGCTTCAGCCTCTACCGTTCACGAAGCTTGTCGTAATCGCGAAGACTCACCGCCTCCATTCTTCTGGTCTTTGTGATTTCCAAACCATGCATCCAATATTTGTGAAATTCATGCCTTTTCCATATTAAATTATGATCATCATGGAAATCCTATTTTCTCAATTCTCACCAAACTCCAAATTTTGGACCACAAAAATTTGGCAAACACTGGGAAACGATGCCACCTTGTACTGCTCTTTTTGTACCGCCTCCAGATCCTCCTTTCCTTTGTCATCATTCTTTGTCAACAAGGATTGTCAACAAATTCATGGGAACTCGAAAATTATCTATGAAAAACCAGCATTGTCAACAAACACAATCAACCCAAAAATACTGCAATGCTACCTTGAGGGATTTCTGCCCAACACATACATAATCTTGGAGTAAAATAATCAATGAAGTATTCATAAAGCCGAATGAGTGGAAATTGGAATTTGAAAATCCACTTATCAATTTGGTAATATAAGAAACATACAACCATGAAAGAAGGATCATACAATGATGATGTAAATATACATAAATTAATGTATATTACACAATGAATTCAATCATGGGAAGTACACACACCACATGAAATAAATAAGTGGTGAACAATGGAAATCTCACGGAATTAAAAGTGAGATAAGAAACCCCTTACTTTGCACTTTTTCCATGGTCGACGGTAGTTTAAACTGTTGTATAATGGTGAAATTATTGTTATTTAATTATAAAAAAATCATTTACATTAATATGATATCATATATGATCTTTTTACATTGATTTGTTAATAATATCTTAGTATTATCATCATTTCGGGTGTTAACGTATTTGTTTTCCTTTTTATTATTTGTTATGAGAGGCATATTTGTTATGGATGGGATGTATCTTATTCATATCCAGAATGATATCATGTCTCTAAAAATCATTTTTATTCATCAAATTAAATTTATTCTTGAATGGATATGATGGGGAATGAATCTCATCTCGTTCGTGGAGATGTTAATCCGTATGTACGCACGAGCAAAAATATCATTATTTTGATTTTTAAACAAAATATAATTGGATGGTATATCATATATACATAATAATTATCATGTTATATTTATTATTTAAATGAATTAAAAATCATTATTATACTCATACAAATAAAAATATATTGAATAACAATTACACTACAATGTGGAGAGGGTAGGCCATACGTACACATGTATGGTGACATGTCATTCAAAGGATGCATATAGTACTAAATATGGTTGTACCGTATTTATAATAACATCAAAGTATTTAGATGATACTAGAGTTATTATTTTATAATGGAAATAACAAAGAAATAAGAAGTGTAAGAAGAATGGAACTTCGAAGTGGGTGGTGAAAACATTACCTCTTCTTCGGGTTCTTCCTTTTGATTTGATAAAAAGGGCTCCTTAGGTTGGCTTTAGGATCAATATAAGGCCTTTAAGTTGAGTTGAAGGAAGTTTAGAGATTATTTTGGCAGGGTTTGGCTAAGCCAAAAGGCTTGAATGTATGAATTAGTGAGAAGATGGAGTGCCCTTTATAATAGGGGTGAGGGGCACCTTAGAAAAAACTTGAAATATTATTTTATAATAAATTAATATTCAGTTTATAATGGCTCCAAAGTAGATTATTAAAATGTTAAGTTGGGGATAGATCGAAAAACATTCAACCAATAGGTTTTATATTGGTATGTGACTTTATATTAATCTTATCTTTTAGTTTCGGTTAATTAGTTTTACATTTACCATGTCACTTGTATTTTAATATTATATAGTTAATAAACATACTATATACATCCAAACGACCCCCAAGTGGTCCATTAATGATTAAAATATCATGATATAAGACAATTTTCCTAAACATATATTTTTAGGAATTGAATATCAATTAATAAAATAATATTTGTTTTAAAAACTCTTTTTTGTCAATTTTGACACTATTGGGTATTTTGTTTTTGATAAATTCACAACATCATTATTACTTTGAACCAAATTAATATAACCAGTACTAATATGATATATTAACTTATAAAATTAGTGGAATTCATTAAAAGATTCAAATTAATTTTATTTTGATATTTATAATATCAATTATTTGATTCTTTCATTAATAAGGAAAATACTACATCATTATTGTGTCCTAAATAAATTTAATTATTAAATGTCTAAAAATTATAAATAAAATACCATTATATAGGAAATATTTTTATATTTCTAATGAATTTTTAGAGTAAAAAATCCAACATTTATAACCCTATTTAAAAATTGTTTTCTAAACGATATATGTTTATGTCATTTTTGAATTTATTTTAACTTATTTAATATAAAGTGTCTTTATCACTTATAAGTGGATCCATGGGGTCCCAACATCGACCCAAAGATGACACTGTTCGTAAATTTATCAACCAATAAAGATAAGACACGTTTTATGATACATTAATATTATTATAATATTATTTTTTACCTTTATTTACTGGATTTACCCTTTTACCATGGTAAATAAAATATTTATAGAAGTAATTATTCAAAATGTCTAAAAATAATAGTTACCTATATAAAATATTTATACATACTAATTCCAAATATGGAGTCCATTTTTTCAAATTCAAAACATAGAAGTTGCATAATTTAATTTAAAATTAATTCCCGCTGTAAAAAGTGTGTTTTTAAGAGATAATAACTATCAAAAGATTGACACTTGTTTATGTCTGGTTTAAATGTGAAATCATTTACAATGACCAAAATTGTTCTAAATGGTAAAAATATATTCTAAATATACTTTAATACCACTCAAATTCATAATTTATCACAATTAATTATTTCGATTATAAAAGTTGATTTTAATAAAAATTTAGTAATTTTCACTATTCATCAAAATATGAAAGTTATCTGAAAAGTACCAAAATTTCACCCTAGGCTAATTTTGATATTCTGAATCCATAAATGAAGTCCATTTTGGATGATAAAATGTATAAAATTTTAAAAATTGGGTATTACTCTTCATAACGTCTAGTTTTATTAGTTGTGGTGTGTTATGCTCACAACTAGTCATAAACCTCTGGTGAATGGGGAGTTGTGCTTGAGTTCTTGTAGAATCCCGACCCTTTCCATTAGTTGTTTTACATCTGATTTGGGCATAGTAAAACATGTGTACTATTAATATGATGTAGATACTACCCATGTATTGGGATAATAATGTCATTCTATGGATACACCATTAAGGATATTTGAATGGGTTTGAAAAGTGTAATGGTAGTATAATATTAGGTCTAGGAAATGATAGTGAACATACCAGTAAAAGGTATATAAATGACCCCTAACACCATTAGAGAAATAATTGTAGAGGTAGAAGTGAATCCAACCATGAATTTAGACACAATGGTTGGGGAAAACCATGCAACATACCATGGTTGAATTGTGTGAGAGGGAAAAGAAAGATGATCAAAATGTACTATATTGAACAATGTTGGAGCAGGAACCCAAACTCTTATGTGGGATAAGAAAACCCTAAATCCCCATGATAGCATGATCAAAATAGTGCATCAAAATGTACTATAAATTGTTGTATTCATTATTTTCACTTTTTATATGTGGATTTACATATGTTCAAATAATCACATCATGGATTTTTTCTCTTCTAAGGTTATGATCATTCCAAAGTTATTAATTTTATCAATCTCATTTTCGTAAGACATGTTTAATGTGATAAACAATTTTTCTTAGTATGGTGTACTTAATACACCATGATTGATTTTTTTCATAAAAAAGCATGTATTTATTGAGATTTATATATCCTTTTCATATTTATTCTTTCAAATAATTTTGATTAAAATGTTTTTAAATTAATAATGGAAACAATTTTCAATATCTTTTTTTGGGATTTTTTATATTATGATTTCGCTGATGAAAGTTTTATAATTAAAATTTAAAGAACAAAATTTATATTTCTCTCTACTAGTTTTTTCTAAGGATTAACTAATTTACATTCATTTTATTGTCCTTGTCACTTAAAATGACAAAGATAATTTTATTAATGAAATAATCACCTTATTTCTTCTTTGGATGATGAAAATTTATCACCTACTCCTATATTTTCTTTAAAAACATATCATGAATATATTTAATATTTTCCAAAGATTTTTTAAATTCATTTTTACACATTTTGACATTATATTAAAAAATTTTATTTCATTTACTTTTAATAATGTAGTACTTTTGGATAAATTCATGAATTAAATGTTTCTTTTATCTGATACCACATGATTAGATTCTCTCACATTCAAAATTATTCATTTATTTGGATATTCCTTTACAGTTATCCATGTTTACATTTAGAAAAATGAATTTCTTGGTATTTTTTAATTTTTAATTTTGTAAACATACCTAAAGAAATGGGTATTTTCCCCAATTTTTAGGGAAACATTTTAAATATTCATTAAAATATATTTTATTCTATGTGAATTTTATTTTGTGATACCATTTCTTCATTGGTAATATCATCTTATAGTTCCATCCATCATCCTTTATTACATATCATGCAAAAATTATTTTATTGTTATTATCATTATAATAATTTTGATTGTATAGTTAAATAAAGATATAATGGAAGGAAATGTTTTATTAAACATATATTATGATAGTGTAGGTTTCCATGTGTTACATTTAATATGGTGCTTCAAAAATATTTATCCTGAAAGGTGAGCTTGATATATGCCATGGTGAATGGTGGGACTGATATAAATTATATTAATAGAGAGCTTGATGTATCTCTCCAATTAATTTGTTAATGTTCAATGTCTTTAAAGGTAAGATGAAGGGACATAAAAGGTTTTGGTTATCTGATGTTTTTAATAAGGCTCTAGTTATTTCTAAAATGTGTAAACACATGTGATAATAATAATCTTCTATGAAAACAAAACCATTTTTTCAATTATTTATATTCGTGTTTAATTGTTCATTAGATCACTATTGATATAAAATGGCTCATGATAATTGTTTTTTTATAATATTTCCATTATTAATGATTTATACTGTGTCATGTGCATAATAACCCGGATTTTGATGATTAAGAATTTTCAAATTTATTGCTCATTCACATTTTAATATATTTTAAAACCCTTATGATCATATTTTAATCTCTAGTGATATAAATTTTTTAAATAATATGATTAAACTTAATATGATTTGGGGAACACCCTTTTTACTTTTATTTCCCCCAGATAATAAAGAATGATGTTAAGTATGATATTTCTTGAAGGGTTTCAAGTGGGTGATGATGAAGACTAAATGTGGAAGAGTAAAATATGGGTATAGTTGTAAAATGATCACTTAAATACACGACTATTATGATGATGGAGTTTTTCATAATTCTATAAATGTATAAACATAAAAAGTCATTTATAATGTATGTGATCCAATATTCTATATTTATTTTTTATTTTTTTTATGGCTAAACTTATGTCAAGTTTATAGGTATCAAAACCATAGTTTTATGGATTATATTTGTAAGAAATGGTAATTTAGGGATGTAAATATCCTTTAAATTTTAGTTCAAATCTCTTGATACCATGTAATGGGAGTGCTTAAATTTTTATATAAGGGTTCATGAGAATTTAGGGACTGTTCGAAACTCATACCTCTAATTTTTAGAGCAATGGCCCAAGGCGCATGTTTTGTGCTTGTTTAGTAGTAACTATGTATCTCAAATTTGTATCCCCGTAAGAGGAGTTTCATACTTAGTTAAACTATGTGCATGATTATTCATGGCCATGTGAGGAGATACAATGAATTTTCATAGGGGATCTACATGGGATGCACAAGGTTTGTTACACTATGTGTCTATCATTCATGGTTAGTTCCACTTAGGCTATGGAGGCACACAAATTGTATATGGTTTGTCTAAACCGTGGATCCATATAATATTTCTCTTTATATGGGAGTAATTGACTATTTTATCCTTGGATACGTAACCTTTCATTAAATATTTTTTCACTCCATTCCATAGAGGAACCTCTCACTCACTTTGGGATCTTCCATTTGTATTCTATATAGGCACTATTCTACCTCCCACATTCAGTGCCAAATTCCTTTTCTATTTGTTACATTGGATAAATAACAATAAGAACATAAATTGTATTTATTATTTTCATTATTTATTCCCTTTGTTTTTTAATATAAATATGTGCAAGATAATATTACATATTTTTATGGATTTCTTTTATCTCTAAATTTTCACTGATTTTAGGCTGAGTCAAAAGATGAAATCAGATATATACTCCAAGACCACAATATGGACTCTGGTCCCATGCCTTTCTCCTAAATAATTGTTTAATATATTTTGCTATATTTTTCTGTACATAATAATTCCTATGAATCACCTTCTAAATGAATTTTGCCCTAAATTAAATGAGTTAAACTATGTTAAATTTATTTTATTCACTGATATGTGTGTAGAAACCCATGTATAATCTCTAATTTGGGTGTATTTCTAATTTAACTTAAAACAATAATGTGTTTCTTATTAATTGGGTTCAACATTAGAGGTGTGTTAATTCCCCCTGTAATTTTAATGTTCATATTAATTAAATATACAGACATAGTTAAATATAATGTATGTATTTATACCTTTCAAGGAATTAAATGACCATTCTATGTATTTAAACCACCTTTTGAGGGGATTTTTCAATTTAATATAATAGAGATTATGAATGGAATTTTTTGTTTCTTAATTAGTATGGTTATATGGTGATCCCTTGACCATTGACTATGATATTATAAGGGTGATACATGGGATATGACTAACAACTCATAGTATGAATCATCAATCATGTTGAATTAAAATTAATTAATTACCAGTTTATATAATATCATGGGTGATACGAGGGTTCTTCTATAGCCTTCGTGGATAGGCACACATAGTGGGTAGATTTATTTTATTGAATGAGTGCCCCAAGGGTTTACCTAAATTAAATTCAAAGGATAGTATATGAGGGATGTTTTTAAATTATTCCATGAGTGAGAGTTGGGTTTCCTACATGGAACACCAAGGCAAGACTCCGAGGGAAATGAAATTATACCATGCCTATGTAGATAACTAGATTTTAAATAGGAATTAGATATATGTGAATATAGTTTTGTGGGTTAATTGTTTATATAGAGGGATACATATGTACCTCAAAATAAACAAATTGGATAGGTTTGGGATACTAGTTAATTAATTTAATCAACGTGACTATCATTTTAAAAAACATACATGGATTCAGTTAGTTCTTTTCTTACATGAATATGTTATTTTATTCTTTGGTCATGATTTAAATGTTATCAGATGTGTTAAACCAATATAATAATATAATTGATTGGTTACACATTGTCTATTATATATTTTCTTTTCCTTTGGCATAAATTACATAATAATTGGTAATCTTTTTTATATATTACAGCATAGGCCACAATAGGCGGAAATTGATGTGTTTCTTATTCGAAACCCAGTTAAACAAGTTCTTTGTTTATTTTATTCACTATTGGCTACCTATTCAAAAATTGTATAAATATTCCTTGGTTGGAGTGCACTAGAATCAATTTTTAGTGACCTACATAGCACAACTCAAACTATTCATCCCAACATTTAGTACCTAAGAAGACATCATAGATATATTTTGGGATTAAAAAAATCATTCTACCTTGGCTTCCTTAGTTTATGAACTCAGATAGAGTATATGATTTGGGGATTGAACATATACATGTGATTCTATTGAAGATAGATTTTGGGAATTATTTCATTTTGGTGTAATAGGTTGTATATTCCTACTTCTATATATTCCATGTATTCTCAATTTATATAGTATACAGAGATGTCATAATTTTCTATATGATAGTGGCTCTGGAACTATTTATAGTTTATGAAAATTTACTATTGATTATTTGATCTAGATGATATATTTATTCTTATTTATTGTTATTATTAAAATATTGTTCTATACTATGATCATGTGGGTTTAGTCTCCCTGCCATTTAATTATATAACCTCACTAGTAGTTGAAATCTTATAGATCATGTAGCAGAGCACATGAGGACATGTGGTCACATGTTCTGATACTGTTATCGAGTGATCTGGTCTAAGACATAAAAATGGTATCATAGAATTATTTCCCTTTTTGTATTTATATTTCGAGATAGTAGATAGGGGTCTGAAAATATATTGGAATATTGAAATGATCCTGTTCTTGGGAGTTGGTAACCCATGTGTACAGAAAATCAAAATTACATAGGAAGGGAATTTAATGTTCTAGATTATTCCTATTACACACATTCTGATGCTGCATATTTTTTTGGAATTTATTATTCTGATTTTTTTATCATTTTTACTTATCTAGATACAATAAGGAATTATTGTCAGATGCATCAATATTGGCCCTAGAGGATTAACATTCCATTTATATTCCATGAAATATCTATTTTTATCATGAATTTCATATATCATGTCGTGGAACCATGACTACAATTAATTTTATCTAACTAACATTTCTATAGGATAAATGAGATAAATTATTTTTCAATTAATGTTTCTGCATCACCCTAAATTATTTTTCCCCTATAGCGTGATATAGGCACCATAATTAACCAACTATGGTAGGATGAGCCAAGGATCATTGGTCACATGAGTTGAAATAATTTTTGTTACAAATAAATGATTTGAAATTGTAATTTAAACAATGGGTATTCATCCATAAATTGGTAATGGTGATCTATATAATTTAACCATCCTAAAATAATTTTTTTATTCACATGTAGTTACAATTGAAACTTATAATGCTTAGGAAATTATATATTGGGAATGTCAGATAAAAAAATTGAGCCCTAATATGTATATATAAATGTAAAAACAAAAAAAATTTGAATTACAAATGATACAATTACCGTTAAATGGGGTTTCTATTTTTAATATAATGGTGTTTTCCACTATAAATTGAAATTGAATGTTCATATATTTGAATCTATGATGTATAAACAACAATCTACACCGACCAGACCTTAGTAGTAAGTAGTGTTAAGGGTTTCATGGGTTCATTTTTGATCTTCTATACAACCTAAACTAGAATTTAGTTGATGGAAGATAGTTGATTATCATTAAATAGAAAGTCTTGTAATTATCCTACTGATTATCAATAATCATATGACATTAAATCTTTTATGATATGTATGCTTGGAATTTGTGGAGTTTTTCCACCATGACGTCCTCAATTCATGCACTAGGAGGTTAGTGTTGACCATGTTCTGAAGGTGGTGGTCCTGACACCATCAGTTATACCATTGGTAGTTCGAAATTTAGCACCCCTAAAAATATTGATTTGGGATCCAATAATTATTTTCAAATGTGGTTTTTATTCTTCATGTAGAATATGCATGGATCGTCATGACTTCCCACTACAATGGAAGAGTATACATGAGAATATCATTGGCAACAACTAATTATATATTCACTAGATTGCAGTCAATATGGAAAAAGGTCCTAGATTGATTCCATGTAATCTATATTTGAGCATATGAGACATCTGATGAGAATAGAGGTATGATCACTACATATATGCTAAGAGATTCATCCAGGTGATGGTTAGACATAATTACCCAGGAAGATCATTATCAAGAAATGAGTATTATGGATTTCATGATAGATTTATATTATGATTTGTATCCAGATATATTGAGGGATGAAATAATACTAGAGTTTATTAACCCATAGCAGGGTTCTATATAAGTTATTAACTACTCTTCATGTTTCAAGGTGATCCAACAATTTTCACTAACACTTCTAGGAGAAAAGATATCATGTGATAGGCATATAAGGGGTTGTCTTAGGTATGGAATCTAAGAAAAACTCAATGTATTCATGTTGACTACTATAAATGGGAAGTAAATCAAGAATTCATTACCTATCATAACATAAGACATGCTAAATGGTAAATCCATGGTGTCATAGATACTAAATTGTGAGTTTATTAGAACAGAAGAAGGAAGTTTCTCTTGGAACATCCTCAAGTGAGAAGTAGTAGCATGACTGTGCACTCAAGTAGCAAAGTAGAATTCTATCAGTATGGTAGGAAGAAACATACACAGCCCATGTTCGTCAAGGACTCATTCTGGTTGTGGTATTTATAAAATATGATAGTTCTTTGAAAATATTGTAGAGATTTACCTCTAGTGTATATTGAGAGTGTATCTTTAATAGATCAATATTTTGTGGTTGGATTAGTATCCCCTTGTTGGGCATGGAGTTGGGGTACTATCGGTCGATCAGGATGAGGAGGTGGTCCTGGATGAGGGAGCCAGAAAAAAGACTTATAGTGCCATTAGAGCAGCCTAGACCAGGGTAGTCATGATGTATTCATGGCTGTAGATAGGGCTGGATATATGTAGTGAAACTGATCCATGGGGAACAGAGTGCCAGTTCATCTAGTGTATATTGTAAGATTTCAGTAACCTCTACGTTAGTGTATGTTTTTGGTGACATAGGGACTTCCAACTCTTTCATATATCAGAAAATTGTGGAGATCATTGGGTTTGATATTCAGTATTTATTTAGGATAATTAAGCTCGATGAACCATTGGGAATTATATCAGAATGTATTCACCTTTTCAAGGAGTTCCCCCTTGATTTAGGCAACTATCATATCATTAGGGACATCTTCATCCTCTAAATGTAATGATTTGACATCATTCTTGGGATGTAATTTTTGATTCTTTATCACACCTATGTAAATTTATACTATCGTAGGATTTGTTTAAAATTTCCATATGGATAGAGATTTATTCACCAGGGTGAATGGGATGTTGAGGAAATTTGACATGTCCCCAATGATTGTGGGATAGGCCGGGTGACAACCCAAATTAATAGACTTTATATGGATTATTAGTGAATAGTCAGGATGGTTTCCCCCCCCCCCCATTAGTAGATTGTTTTAGAGTCTTTTTCCCGAAAAATTTTCCATATTACCTTCTAATAGAGTTCACGAGTTGACTACTGAGATAGATCAAATACTGGTATCGATATCCATTCCCCCTTATAATATGGGTACATATATGTTTTATAACATTAAGAGGCAGTTTGAGGATTTGGAAGATTGGGATTTTATATAGACCATTACTTCACCATGGGGGTGTCACATTATTTTGACTAATTTTGTAGACGGAACACTTAGGATTTTCATGGATTATTACCTATTAAACCCTGTTATGGTTAACAACTCGTATCCATTAAATCATATAGAAGACCTCTTCGACCAGTTTCAGGTATCTTTGTTATTTTTGATGATTAAATTGAGGTTTGGTCAACATTAGGTATGAGTTAGACCATGATATATATCATGTATATTATACTATAGTAGATAAATCTTTTTCATGTATTTCTTCATGTTTTTGGATCTCGTGAATGAGGTAATATTTTTCATGGATATGATGAATCAGTGATTCCACCTATATCTGGATTGATTTTGGGTATTAATTATTGATGAAATCATAGTGTACTCGCATAATCGACACGATTATTCCCAACACCTAGATATAATTTCTAGCATACTGAGAGAGAACCAATTGTATTCTAATATCAAAAAATTACACTTTTGGATAGATAATGTTCACTTCCTTAGTCACATAATATTTGAATCATGAGTATACTTGGACCCAATAAAGGTGATATATGTAGTTTCGTAGGAGTATCCCAAGAACAACTTTAAGAAATAGAGTTTCTTGGGACTCATTAGATTTTACAGGTTCTTTGTATAGGATATATCACATAATACTACTCCGCCCACATTCTTAACTATAAAAGGTGTCTTGTTTACATGGTCCATAGCATATGAAAAAGACTCAAGATATGAAAGGGAGATTAACTTTAGTGTAGATCATAATTTTACTAGATCCTATCTGAGGATTCATGGTTTAACCTAATACATCAGGTATCTAGATGGGAGACATTATGATGTATAGAGATCTATTTGTGAAATATGGTTTTTGACAATTGGGTCCTCATTAGAATACGTTTCTAATTCAAGATATTGAGGTTGTATATGTGGTTCATTCCATGGATTTTGGGAGGAAATACTTATTTGGAGAGTATTATTTGGTGTTTATAGATAAAAATACCTTAAATATATATTAAAATTTTTCTACTTAAACATCAGAAGGAGTAGTTGTGTTGAATACCAATATTCATTCCACTTAAATAATTCTTATTCCATTGGAAAGAGTTATTCCATTGCTAATGTTCTATTCCCGAAAACATATTCAAGGGAATTCTAGGAGTTTTGTAATGAATTTATGTTGATAGAAATATGTTATAAGATGCATATATACTATTAGGGACATATTATAGTAGAATATTTACTAGTGGCATCATCACATTGGGATAGAGTGAAGATGATCAATCATTTAGATCCAATTTTATTGGTCATAGGATAGAGGATTTCATGTGAATACCCCAACTCCAGGTTGATTCATTAATGGGGATGAGAACATTCACATTCATGGTAATGTCTATATTCCCATATATACTGAAGGGTAGTTTATGTATGCTTCTAATACCTCTTATTCAGTATTACATCATAGTCATACCATG
Source organism: Viscum album (assembly GCA_963277665.1). Taxonomy (NCBI): domain Eukaryota; kingdom Viridiplantae; phylum Streptophyta; class Magnoliopsida; order Santalales; family Viscaceae; genus Viscum; species Viscum album. Next base: position 1,282,412,199 of record OY728136.1, on the reverse strand, counting down.
ACATAAATTGATGTACAATGATTTTATTGGTGGCTACTGATGAAAATGTTGGGACCACTTTGTGTATAAGTTGTATTATTTTCAACAGTTGTCAATAATGGTGAAAATTAACAAGGAACACCAAAGTGAATGTAGATTTGTTGATGTGATAATTCATGGAGAATTGTTATGAATTAATATCATTGGATTCCACTCTTGGGAAATTGCCCATGTTGTTTAAATCAGATGATTGATACCCTAATCTTAATTTTAATGAACTTGTGTCAATGGTGACACAATGTTTACAACATTGAAGTATCTTCAATTGTAGATGACTGGAGATTGGATAATTGAATATTCTCTATGTGATCAAGAAAAAACTAAAAGAATTATGTTATTTTCATGATGTGGGGAAGATGAAGGAATGATTAGGAGAATAATGGTGAGCATGGATGAACATTGATTTACTAGGTGTCCATGCATTTCATCTCAAGTTAACATTTATGTTAACACTATATTTTTTGGACATATATAAAAATATGGTCCAACCCTTGAGCTAGCCAAAAAGCCTCAAACTGAGGCCCATGTGGTATTGGATTGAACCACACCTATTGGGATTCCAACCAGGCCAACCCATAAGTGACAGATGGTGGGCCCAGAGTGCACCCAAAATGAACTGGTATGGAAAGTACCATAGAGGGGGATAGAATTATGAAGCACCGTTGATAGCGGTGGATTGATATACCATGCTCTTCCCATGTATTGTATTTTATGTGGGATACAAAACTTCAGATGTTGTTCATCACCAAAAAAACAGGAGTGATCCTCGACGTCCATCCCATCTGCGTCCCACGATCTAATCATCGACGTCCAATCACTATGCACCGAACATGTTTGAACCCGAGCCATTAGATACTCCCATAGCTGTGTCGTCTTCTTAATCTTACTACTGCTCAACACCACTACTTCAATCTACTGTATATGGTAATGTAAAAAATATACAATCACTATTTCTGATCATTTTTATATTGTCAGGACCACTGGATCGCACTGAGTCCATGCATGAAACTAACATCTTTCTTGCTTGCATAAAACAAGAAAAAGAAGGTTAGGATGAAGAAAATAATGTTATAAGGACAAATGGATTCTAAAATTAACATAAAACAATATTGATGCAATATATCATGCATGAATATGTTTTTAAGGGTGCCCATTTGAATAGGGAAACAACTATGATATCAGGCTTATCTTCACAAGTGGTTTGAAAATTTTAAATAACCCAAGATCTCAATTATTAAATGAAGGATTTTAGGAGACTATCATGTAGAAATTTCAATGCAAAAATTAATAGATACCTTTCTATAAAACCAGTGGTCCTAAGAAGATGAATTCTTGTATTCATCTATACACCTGAGATCTCTCATTTGAAAAATAAATAATCTCTGAGCACCTCTATCGCAAAGGACTAAAAGAGCACTACATGCCTTCAACAACTGCAATGAACTCATGAAGAGTCTTGAAAATAAGGATAATTGCACCCTATATGCGAAATAAAAACATAAACTCATGAAAGGTTTTCCCAAAACCTCACTGAATTTCGTCAAGAAGAACCCACCGGTACACAATCGGTGCATGTCCACCCTTGTTCTTCCTTGTGATGATAAAACCATGAATCTCCCTAATTCTATGAAGATGAAATGTACACATTGTGAATAGAAGACTCATGCACATCCTATAAAATGAGAAAGACTTTTCACCCCTTGCTTTCACATAGAATAGTTTAGAACAACATTCTGGTTGCACAAAATGTCTATAATATTTTGTAGGGGTTTGTGTTTAGTGAATAAGGAGATATAATGATGTTGGGAAGAATGAGATTTCATGAAACTATGTGCATCATTTGATCAAGCCCAAGGTAATTTATGGTTGAAAACCAAAATATATATAGAATTGCATGCACATATTCACTCATATATGAGAATAAGAGAAGTAATAATGTATCCAAAGACTTATACCAATTAGGGTTTGTGCACAAGAAGATAAAAAAGTCATCAGATTGTGTTTGGTTTCTTCATACAACTTTCAGGCACTCATGTGCATCAATAAAAAACACCCAAACCAATTGAAAAGAGAATAAGTGAAAGGGAATAAGAGAACATGTAATATGTGCACAAATAATTATACCCATTAGGGTTTTCACACAAGAGAGAAGAGAAGAATAAGAATGGGAATAAAGGTAGATGTTTACTTGATTTCCCATGAATGATCTCATGCATATATGGAAAGAAGAAAGTATTGATTCTGATGATTCCTAGTGAGCTTATCATTAATGTTTGAGCAATCACATATGTTTTTTGTTCTATACAAAATATGAATGAGTTTTAGTGTATTCAGTTATTGCACAAAAAAATTTGAAAAAAAAGAAATAAGAATGGCCAGTCCATTTGGTCTTACACTAAATAATAAGAGAGAGAAAAAAATTGTGGTTTTGAAACTACATTGCAAGTAACCTTGTGAAGATAATGAAAGTAGATCAATAGTATAATAGACCTTTTCAATAAGAAATAAGATTGTTTTTTATAGGTAGTAGAAAGAACCAGTAAAGAGATGCATTTTTGACAAAGTTATCACCAGTTTAGGAAGACAAGATTGTTTCCCTCCACCCTTTATAGTATAGGTACTCATACAATCTAAGGGATTATTTAACTAGCCAAACCACTATATAAATTATCAAAATATATAATAGAATTTATTTATTAGTCATAGAAATCCATGGAAATGATTTAGATTCTCTTATTGAGTAGTAAACCATGTAAAAATATCGTGTTCATATTTTTACTGCATTCTATTATTACATGTGATAGGAAAATGTGAATAAGGGAATCTAGATTCTATCTCATAAAGATCTACATGGATAAATAGATATAATTGGTTTAAAAAGTCCCCAAAACTGATTCACCCAATTCTAAGTGTTATGAAAACCCCAAAATTTTCCTCACATTTGTTATTAGAGGGAAATGATGACCTTTGTTGTATTGTCTACATTGAAGATATTCCATTTTAAAGTCTTTAGTTTTTTATTGAACAAACATTGAAGTGTATATTTGTTGAATATTTTTTTATTTATGAGAATAAGTATATATCTACCAAGACCATAATGAATGAGAAAAATAAGGATAAGAGAAAACCGAGTAAGAAGTCACTCTTATCAAAAGATGAGGAAGTGTCTATCTCTCCATACCTTGTAGACAATGAATACATATCAGGCTTCGAATGTAATGAGAAAGTATCTTAAGATTCTTCCAATAAGAAGGATTAACTTTATACCACAAGTCATTAGTAGTTATATGTTATTGAATTTTGAAATTATACTCATGATAAAAATGATATCACATGTGGTGATGGTCAATCTATAACCTCTCAAAAAATATATGTTGGTAGATTAAGAATGATTATACATGGTATTTTTGAATAAATATAATCCATGTATTGTAGATTATTTCAATGTATGCATGAATATGTAACCAATTTGGAAGAAGAAATTGAAAATTTGGAGAAGGGATTATAAGAAAAAATATGTTAATGTTTAAATATCACAATAATAGATTGTTCATTTGGAGAAACAAAGAGGGAATTTGAAATGAGTTTCACAATGTGGCTAAAATAAGTCATAGAAAATGAGGGATTAAACATGATTATAGAAGATAATATCCATTAATTTGAATATTATTTAATGAATATCATTGATGTCAAGGGTTCATATATGGAAGAAACTTCTAATAAGATCATAGATCATGTATCCTCAATAAAAAACATTGTTATGTTGCATGAAGATGAAGTTAAAAGGTTAAAGAAGTCATGTGAAGATAATATCATTGTGATTGAAGATCAGATGATCAATCTCTATATGAAATGTCTAGAAATAGAAGCTCAGTTGTCCAATCTTGATACGATACATATTGAGGCTTCACAGAATAAGGATAAAGTATCTACTGGTAATCATTGTATACTTGAGGATTATATGTTTGAAATAACTCTAATATCTGATAAGAAGATCATGATTTCATTCAATGATATAAAAAAGAAGCTGAGAAATAAAGGGTATCATCCATACCATCTTGTACTAATGTTTATAAGTATTTCTCTACCAATAGAGTGTGGTGAATTAAAAACTCTAAATAATGTAGATGATGAAAAGTGATACAAAACCTACCACCATGACTACGGTGGATAAGAATAAGAATTTGGAATATTGTTACCCATATAAATAACAACACATCAAGAATAAGTCCCATCAATATAATACACAAGATATCAATAATTCAATATTTTTATGTCAATATAGGTGTTTCAGCAGGTTTGTGAATTGTGCACTAAATTGTTTATACAATCCTCAAAAGTAAGATGCAAAAAGGAAGCCCATATCATGGGGGAGCTAGTGAGAGGGGAGGAATCAACATACATAGATCTAGAAGATATATACCCTACAAGCATATTTGCAATTATTAACAATATCTATGATGTATGAAAATGTAGTGGTTAAAATAATTGTGAATTCCCATCTCAAAATCTATTCAATGATGATTATAAAATAAGTCCACAAAATCTAGCTAGAAATGAAGAATAATCCGTGGGATGTACTCATAATTTTATTAAAAAATAAATTCTCCAAATAATATTCCATGAAGGAAAGGCGAGAAGACCTTGGATTCTAAATCCAAGAATGTGAAAGGCAGTGCATCCAAATGATCTTCCAAAAGGGGTGAAACTCTGAATAATCCATGTGTAAAATTGAAAATGTCTACCATATTTTGGAATGATTTTTTAGTTATCTTTCAAAAATATTATGAAATATTTATGAAATTTGAAAATTCACAATCTATGGATAGTGAAAAGTTAAACGGAAAGATTCCATGTGATAATGAAGTTCAGTGTGTGAGGTGCGACAGGGCAGGTCACACTGTTTATGTAACAACCCAAAGTTTCAATAATGGAAATTCTTCTGGATCTAGTTAAATATATCTTTATGTAAAACGTTTATATAAAATTTCAACTTCATTAGTTTTATGTAACGAGTTGTGACCGTTATTTTTATAGATGATGAATAGTGATCACATGATTAGTATAAATATAAGGCTTTAACGAACCAAATTTATTCAGAAAAAAGAAGCGATGGCCTTATCCAGTTAAATTTCTCCATACGAATCCCATTTTTCAGAGCTCGGAAATGAGGTGGCATCTTTGGGCTTCTCTCTTGACCGAGCCCAATTTGAGCTTCACCATGTCAATCTCGAACAAGTCTGTCTACGGGAAAAGTGGAAGTTGATAGAGATTACCACTCGTGCAATGTTATCCGAGCCACCCCAAGAGTCTGTCACCACTGCACCCCTTACTATTAGGTCTTATGAAGCAGTTTTAAGGGGTTATGTAACAAATCGCTAGTACTATGTTCATGTATATTATTTTTTTATATAATAATGAATATAATTTCTTGTCATTATTGATACATTGTAAATAGTTTTTAAAGTACAAATTGTGTTTTTAGTTATTATTTAATTAAGAATTATATTTTATTAATTTAAGGGATTTTCGAATTAAATAGTATTTTAATAAATTATTATTATATTTATTAAATTAATTTTTATTAAAAATAAATAATCTTATAATCATATGAATGCAATTGTAATTTTTATTAAAGTTTGAAAGCAATTTTTATCAAAACCTGTGAATTTTCGAAAAACTATCGGTTTTTATTTTAAATGATAAAATTAAAATATTTAAAAAATTATTTAGTTAAAATAAATTTTATTTTTGGAATCAGGACGTCGAAATTATCCAATGGTGAATTTTTAATAGTTTTCCGAGACAGTCAAATTTTTGGGTAAAAATTAAATACCGTTTAAATATATAATGTGTTTTATGACATCATAATGACCCAATAGTGATGTAATAAAACACTATAAGCATTATGATTGGACAACATATGTTTTACCATTAAAATAATGTGATTTTGGGTTTGTTTTACTTATTTTTCAAAGCATCAAGGTACCCCTCAAGACTTACTAAACATCTTGTCTTTCTAAATTATTTTCCCTGGGAGAGTGACTCACCTCCACATAAGTAGCCCCATTATTTTAAGAAGTTCGGAATATGGCCTTATAAAATATTTTTTTTACACTCCCATTTTCTAAAAACCATGGGAAAAAATAATGAGCTGATTTGTAGTATGGATTAGTTTAATGTAAGGGGTCCCAAACCTAAATAATAAAGAATTCACTCACCTTTCCTAAATAAACCTACCCAAGATCCCACTTACTCCTCACTCAAAGCCTTTTGAGTTCGTCCAACCTCTACCCTACTCTATCTATAATCCTTCCAAGGTGCCCCAAGCTCCCAAGAAGCCTCTCTCCAGCCTCTCTCAAGCCTTTGGAAGCACACTTCCAATTATGGTTTTTTTCTTCCTTTCTCATTTTTGTCCAATTTTCTTGAAGTTGTTTTTCCCTTTTAATTTCAATTATGAATGTTGGGGTATGGTTTCTCACCTACCTCATACTACCCTCTTTATGTTTTAATGATTGTATACCCTTTCCCTCTCATTATATTTCTCCCATGTACACCCGTTACTATGCCGAAATTACGAATGAACTTCTCTCTCCTCATTTACATTCACGAAATACTTTTGCATCATGAACCTAAACTACATTACAATTGTTGGTAAATGTATCTATATGACCTCCATACGTTCCGTTAAATTTAAATATGATGGGGAACCCATTTCTCTCTCATCAACCGTTTTTATGAATTCTTATGTCACGTCGTTATGCTGTTGAAATCGCACCGATTTTCTAAGCCAATGCCATTATGTAGTGAATACCATGCCCATTTCTCCATCAATGGTATTCACCTTTATGCACATTTACTTACTGATTATAATGTTTCATGTATGAATTCCACATTACTTTATCATGGGATAAATGATTATGTTTTAGGAATCTATGTTTTATGATCCATGTGGCACACTTATGCATGAAATGAAATGTTTAAGAAGGGTGTGCCCTTATAGCGCTCCAATGTAGTGGGTAAAGTATAAGTCATGTGCAATGAGTGTTGACACATTCTAATTCAAGTTAAAAGAGGGTTTAATAATTCTTCATGTGCAATGAGTATTTAATCATGCTTAATTTGCAATGGGCCTTGGCTCATGCTACTTCCATGGTAAGTGTTGTTTCCACATTTCAATGTTATGATTATCATGCTCTATCACGCCTTTATGTCCATGTTTCTCTTGTGCTCGATTGATATTCCTATTTTCTAACATGTATTTTACTCTACATTTATTCCATGTTTATTCCCTTACTGGGCTTTATAAGTCACCCTTTTCTTATGAATGTCCTCAGGTTATCCCATGCAATACTAAGTATGAGATAATGTAGTGGTAATTTAAAGGAATTTTTCAGTAAAGATGGCGTTTTTATTGTTTTAAGTTGTTATGTAATGATACTAAGACCCAAAGACACTAGACCTCTCTATCTTCAATGTTGCATCAAGTGAATAATTTATGTAATAAATCATGATTATGTTTGTAGTAAAAGCATGGTTGTCATAGTTGGTATTAGAGGATAGGTTTAGTTATTTTTGGGATTAGGATTAGAAAACCATAGTAAAGCCTTAGAAAAAATACTAAGTATAATAATAACATCCCAAAGTTTTAGTAAGTACTAATTTAGTGGTTTATCAAAGAAAAACATCCCTATCTGGATACGATCAGGTATAGGCAGCTCTGGCATAGATGTATCCTAGGGGTAAAACTCGAAAACACCACCTTGAGCTAGACATGAACGAGAACTGGTGCACGATAACGGGCCCTGCTGCACTCTTGGTTATGACACTACTGGGGGATACGTATTGATAAATATACAATCTTAGTATGAACCCCTATTAAGGAAATTAAAGAAATTCCCCTAAGAATATATGTTAGAAAGTAGATCATGAAAATCCTTGATTTAAGCCTATAGACTCATCAGTTAAGGAAATAAAAGTTTATTTGTAAGTCATCAACTTTTGTTTCTGGATTACCCTTTATGTGTTACCCCCTAAAATTCCTTTTATTCCATCCAATGGTCGGTAATAGAAGGACTCGGGCTAACAACCGTTGTGAAGATCAGTGTGATGACAGTACTAATGAGATGCCCAATCCAATGGGAGCGGGAATCAAGAAATTTGTCACTCTTCTCTCTCATCTAACTCCTGAATTGAATAGAATCATGGGTCATGAGGAACGTCCAAACCCCCCTAAGAATGAAAAAGTTGCTATCAAGATTTTAATGAGGCAAAGGCCTCCTACTTTTAGTGGATCATCCGATCCCACGATCGCTGAACAATGGATCAACTCCACTGAAAAGATCTTCTCCACCCTTAAATTTTCTGAAAAAGAGAAGGTTATCCTAGAGGGTTACCGTATGTAGGGTGAAGATGATCAATAGTGTACTTTGAAAAAAAATAAAAAGTCGGGGGAGGAGATCGAGGCGTTGGAATGGAAGGATTTCTGGAAAATGATTATTTGAAGTGCCCAGATCAGTGTGAATCACTGAGAGGGGGAGGGGGTGAATCAGTGATCCTTTAAAACTTTTTTACTAATTGATTCTTAATCAATTAAACCTCTATGGCTGGTTAAAGCCTCGATCCACTCTTCTTGTATCTCTCACCTTTCCACGAATGATGCAGTAAATGTAAAGGCACTGGACACAAGGATTTACAAGGTTCGGCACCAAAGGCCTACATCCTTGCCATGCTCTCTCAGCATGGATTCTCCCATTATAATCTGTTAGTATTACAATGGTCGATACAGCTTCCCACCGTATCTCTCCTGAGTCCCACAGGAGGGTCTTTATACTGCGTCCCACAGTGTTACCAGAGTCCCACTGGCCTGCTCTAGAATCCCACTGAAGACTTCTTCTCCCTGAGTCCCACAGGGTCTTCTCTTGGCTCCTCGAGTCACACGAGTAGCTCTTCTTCACTTTAAGGTCTTCAAGTAACTTCAACAGCCTGGGATAAAGGCTGCTGGCCTTGCTCTTCTTCTGATCACTTGTGGTGAACAGGTCTTCTCGTCTTGCTCAGGATTTATCTCCTTCTTCTCAGGATGACCTGGCTTGTCTCTCCAACTACTGAATGCTCAGACAACTGTTATCTTTATCTTCGGTCTGGTCCAGTCTCACATCACTTCTACTTCATGCACTGAATGCATGGCATCACAATATCTTCAAGATCTCCTGGTCTTGGTCTTCTCAAATGCACACAAGCTGATTCAGACTTGTTCACGTGTGCACGTGCATGCATGCATGCATGCACTCCTCCTTTCCCCTTCTCTTGGTGCAGTAGACCCTTAGAGGGTGTAATTCTTTTCAGCACACACCAACTTCTCAAACTTCACACACTTTATGCACTTTTTATTACACACATAAATGTGTGTTATACTTTAGTGTGGATGTCCTCCGTTCAACTTCTTCTAAGTGTGTTCACTTTTAGTGCACACCTAGGTTCGGCCACTTCTTTAGTTTGCACACACAAATTCTTCACTTAGTATCCACTAGTAGTGACCTTCCTCTTCTTGTTGCACACACACACTTTAGTGTTCTTTTAGTTGTTCTTCAATAGTGTGCACACACAAGGCTACGGCCTCTTCCACTTGCACACACTTCCTCTCAGCCTTTTCCACTTCACACACAATCTTGGCTATGACCTCTTCTTTCTTTGACACACACTAACTTAGGTTTAGTTGTGGTCTTCTTGTTCACTTAGCACACACACAAGGCTACTGCCTTTTCTTCAAATGCACACACAGAGTGCAAGTCTCGGCCAAGGTGTGTTCATGTCCACTTTGCACACACACTGCCCATGTGCTTCTCCTCTTCTCCACTGCCGCGCAAGGCTTCGGCCTTCTTTGGCACACACAATGTGTGTAAAACACAACGCGAACTCCTTCACTTCACACACACACAAAATGAGTGTGGTATACTGCTTTGATCTCAAAGGAGGCGCGCAAGGTGTCTTGGTACAAGGGGCAGCCGCGCAAGGTGTGGTGGGCTTAAGCCACAAGGCGCACACGTGCAAGGCACAAGCCACGGGTGTGCAAGCCTTCGAGCGCGCAAGGAGCACGGCACAGGGGCGTGCAAGACCTCGGGTGCAAAGCACCTCGGGCTTCAACCGTGGGCGCGCAGAGTGCCGCGGCCCTGGGTTCTTCCTGCCGCGCAAGGATTAGCACGCAGGGGTCTCCCCTTCACTTCTTTCGTGCAAGAGATGCGCAAAAAGGACTCCTTCGGGCCTCAGATGGCACCGAGAACAATAGCCGCGCAAGTGGGATGCGCGGGGCTTCGGCTTCGCGAGGCAGAGAGTGCTCCGCGGGACTCCGGATCTTCAACAAAATAATCAGCAGCTTCTTCTCGAGGGCTAGGCCTCATTTATATAGGCAGAGGAAGGCTTCAAATCCTCCGCGTGTTTTAACTTCAAAATGCCGAGATCTTCGGATCTTCAAAATCTTTACGAATCTTGATTTTCTTTCCTCTGTTTCACGCGGGATCTTCCTCTTTAATTTCCTCTACGTGCATGCGACTTAGAACGCATGCACGGCCTTCTTCTGATCCACAATATGCACGCAAAAACACCACACGGCCTTCGGCAGCTTTGCTTGCCTCGGCCTCACTCGAAATCCTCCAAACATTGCATGCATGCTCTCTTTATTGCATGGATGGATTCGGTATGTCCAGACGAGCACGAGGGTGCCTTCGGCTTCGAGAGAGATGGCCGGAATCTCAAAAACATCACTCGGGAGGCGCCTGGTTCAGCGGGGCTCGCGGATGGCTTCGGCTCGAGCTCGAGGAAGAGGACGAGGCGGCAGCCGTCGGATCGGCCATTTGAGATATATCGGACGGCCGGATTAAATCGGGGGCGCGGCGGATTAATCGTGTGGCGGAAATAAGACGCGCGATGAGATGTGCGGCTCAGATTCAATCCCGGGAGATTTTCCGCGTCCCACATCGAAACGGGCCGCGGAATTCTCTCGCTTTATCAACTAAGCGCTGCCTCTCAGCGCTCAGTTGAACTTCCTCCCTCCCGGTGCCGCCCCGCACCGGGTTCTCTCTGCGGGCGCGCTCTGCGCCAACTATGGTCCTCGCGGGCGCGCTTCAAGCGCCCACCATGCACTCTCCGGGCGCGCGGGCTTCACCACTGCGTGCCCTCGGGGGCTTATACACGGCCCCCCTGCCTCTCGAGCTTGCACCATGGGATCCCCCATGGGGCGTGGCGCTTAGTGCCCATATGAGCCGTGGGGTTGAACCCGTGGGCTGGCTTGAGATGGCCAATTTTTTGGCAAAGGACAGAACCTAGACTTTGTAAAAACAAAGTCCTCCTCTATGTAAAACATGCCAAATGCCAAATGCCAAATGCCTCCTTCTTCTAAGCCATTCTTCCTCATTTATCCTTCTTCCTTTCTTCTTCTTCATTTTGAAATTCCTCCATTATCTTCAACATTTATTCATCACTTTGTAATGGAATTCACGAAGGGTCTTCATCTTCAACTGAGCTCCTAAATCACTTAAATTCTTCAATGTGCTTCATTGATCTAATCAGAGATCAATTGGATCAACTTCAAATTCACATGCACTAAGTGTTAGTGCATGGACTTCTTCAGCTCACTTCATCCACTTAGTACTTGTGGATGGATCTTCTTCAACTCCTCATGCATTGTCAATACAATGCATGGTCTTCTAATCATGTTGTGACATTGTATCATCTTGATACAAGTTCTTGGAACTTAATGATCAGCTCAACAATCGTCAGATTTTCTTAGAGAATGTTTCAACCATCAGCTCCTATGTCACTTAGTGAATCTCCTAAGTGACATGCATCTTAGTACTATGGCCATTCTCCTTCACCACCAACACCATCACTACCTTTGGCATTCACATCTTGACATTCCCTGACTTCCATTCATTCCAAGACAACTTCATGCCTCATTGACAACAAATGCAACACATTGCACTTCAATCTCCCCCTTTGTATTTGTTGTCAATACACTCTTTCAGCACATATGAATGGGTCAATATGTGTGCCAATATTTTCTCCCCCTTATTGGCAATCAAATGCAAAGGTGTGGTGTGGTTTACTTTCAAAAATCTCTTCCTCCCTTATAAAAGCATTTTCTTCAAAATCACTAAGAGAGGGATGATGCCACATGTTCTTCTTTAGCAAAGAACCTTTAGTAAATCAACTCTAAGTCTACTTGGGCTAACCCGGTGTAGAAAACAAGAGTGATGTAACCAAGGTACTCAATGCTGTCCAACATTCACTATACATGTGAGATCATGCTTACGGGTTTGAAAATTTTTCAGATATAACAATGAATTGCTAAATCCTGCACATACTTCACAAAACTCATTAGAAAGTTCAGTGCAATGATAAAGCTCCCCCTTTCATCCACTTGTCTTCAATCCATACTCCCCCTTAATTGACAAGATAAACTCAATTAAGAAACAAGGGATGAAAGTATGATTGGAATACCTTCACTTTTCTCAAGATGATATTAATCTCAGAACATCATCTTCTTCAGATTTGCTCCCCCTCAAGGGGTGCACTCCATTCTTTCCAAACCATCCTCCAGATGAGAATGATCATCATCTTAAATTCCCTGCAATGTTAGCACATGTAAATACCAATGTATAAGGGAATAAGATGGAACCTCCTTGGTTCATCAATGTGAACAGCAAGGTTGAGAAGATTCTCTCAACCGAGATGTCCCATTTTCACCATTCTTCACACTTGCACGTTTGATCTTCATTGATGTCTGTGCTTGTGTGGATCTAAACCCATCTTCATGTGAAACCTTTTTCTTCCCTTTTTCTTTAGCAAATGCCAGAGCTTCATCTTCAGCTCTTTGTAGTTCTCTGGCAAGTTGCAACTGATGTGGCCATATGACAAGTAAATCATTTGGAAGAGTGGCCTCAGTTTTGGATATTCCACATGGTTTCTTTGATGCTGTCAAGCTACCTCTATTAGGCAACTTGTTTTCAATCAATCCCTTCTTCTTCTTCTGGATTGATTGTCTATTTGAGTCCAGTTGGCTTCTATTGCATTTCATGGCTTCTTTACAACGATCCATGGTATGACCTTTCTTTCCACAGTAGAAGCACTTCTTGGTGGTCCTTCTGGATGCATCACCCTTCTTGGACTCAGACTCCAAGGACTTCTCTTCATTTCTAAAACACTTCTTGGGAGCATTGTCTACTTTCTTCTTGCTTCCCAAGGAATCTCTCTGAGCCAGGTTCAGTGATCTTCTCTTCATTCCAGCTTTGGATACATTCGGAGATTGATATGTATCAACTTTTTGACCACTTTTGCAACCATCCCAGATGTTGTCAAGTAATCCAAATCTGTTAGCAGTAAACAGATGTCTCTGGACCTGTGGATGTTGCTTCCTTTCTTCTGGCTTGCTCCCCCTAGGCATGGGCTTCCTCTGTGCTTTGGCATTTAGTGGATTGTACCAACAATCCTTTGCACAATGCCCATACTTGTTACAACACCAGCATTGTCCCACGAATCTTGACCTCTTCAGTCCTTCTGATTGTAGGGTACTTTTCTTGACCTGTTGTGCTGCTTCAGGAGAGCTCTGCTTCTTCATTTTCTTCATCCATACTTGTTTGGAATTATTTTTCCATCCTGCACTTTTTGTGGAAACACTATTAGAAGCATTAGTACAAGATGGGATGGATGGTACCATCCTTTTAGAAGTTGTTGCACTTTCACTAGAGGATGTCTTTCTTTTAGAATCATCCTTCTCAAAGCATACTTGAGTAGCAACATGTCTTCTTTCAGTTGACTGGGAGGATTCAGCTTTAGGTGATTGCTGATTTTTCAATATCACCTCCAGTTCTAAGCATTTCATATTGAGGGAGTTCTTCTCATCCTCAACAGTTCTTAGCTTTCCTTCCCAATTCTCCACCAGTTGTTTCATCTGGTCTTCATGCACCTTCTTCAATTCTTGCAATGAATTGTCCAACTCCTTCACCAATTTGACTTTGTCTTCAAGTTGAGCATTTCTGACAACCATTGACACTTTGTGCCTCTTTTCCAGTGCATGGAAAACTTCTTTGATTATTACTTTAAATAATTCTTTCTCAGAAAGACTTCTCTGCAATTCTTCAGCAGTGTCTTCATATCTTTCATTGCAAAGAGAGATTGTTTCATCTTTAGCCTTCACCAGCTTTCTGAGAGTGTTGGTTATGCCAACCCTTTTTGCCAATTGGACTTCTAGAGAATTGGCTTCATCTTCTAGCTGTAATTTTTCTTCTTGAAGATCAAGGAGGCCTGTAGCTATACACATTGCAATTTCCTTGGGGACTCTCTTCTGAAGATATTTGATTGCATTTAGACGATCATTGCTCCTTCCATCTTCATCACAGCTAGAGCAGGCTTCATCAGAAGAATGATAAAAGGAATTATCATCTGATGTGACTTTCACATTTCTTTCCATAGAAGGAGTTTCTCTGATTGCACCAGCCTTCTTCTTCATCTTCTTTGCCTGTTTCTTCTTTCTATTTTTCTGAGTCTTGGCAGATATCTCCATTTGAGGCTGGTCTTTCATTTCCTCAAATCTGCACGCCATATAGACTCTCTTGGATCTTTTAGAGGCAACCTCCCTTTGATACCAATTGAAGTGCCCAGATCAGTGTGAATCACTGAGAGGGGGAGGGGGTGAATCAGTGATCCTTTAAAACTTTTTTACTAATTGATTCTTAATCAATTAAACCTCTATGGCTGGTTAAAGCCTCGATCCACTCTTCTTGTATCTCTCACCTTTCCACGAATGATGCAGTAAATGTAAAGGCACTGGACACAAGGATTTACAAGGTTCGGCACCAAAGGCCTACATCCTTGCCATGCTCTCTCAGCATGGATTCTCCCATTATAATCTGTTAGTATTACAATGGTCGATACAGCTTCCCACCGTATCTCTCCTGAGTCCCACAGGAGGGTCTTCATACTGCGTCCCACAGTGTTACCAGAGTCCCACTGGCCTGCTCTAGAATCCCACTGAAGACTTCTTCTCCCTGAGTCCCACAGGGTCTTCTCTTGGCTCCTCGAGTCACACGAGTAGCTCTTCTTCACTTTAAGGTCTTCAAGTAACTTCAACAGCCTGGGATAAAGGCTGCTGGCCTTGCTCTTCTTCTGATCACTTGTGGTGAACAGGTCTTCTCGTCTTGCTCAGGATTTATCTCCTTCTTCTCAGGATGACCTGGCTTGTCTCTCCAACTACTGAATGCTCAGACAACTGTTATCTTTATCTTCGGTCTGGTCCAGTCTCACATCACTTCTACTTCATGCACTGAATGCATGGCATCACAATATCTTCAAGATCTCCTGGTCTTGGTCTTCTCAAATGCACACAAGCTGATTCAGACTTGTTCACGTGTGCACGTGCATGCATGCATGCATGCACTCCTCCTTTCCCCTTCTCTTGGTGCAGTAGACCCTTAGAGGGTGTAATTCTTTTCAGCACACACCAACTTCTCAAACTTCACACACTTTATGCACTTTTTATTACACACATAAATGTGTGTTATACTTTAGTGTGGATGTCCTCCTTTCAACTTCTTCTAAGTGTGTTCACTTTTAGTGCACACCTAGGTTCGGCCACTTCTTTAGTTTGCACACACAAATTCTTCACTTAGCATCCACTAGTAGTGACCTTCCTCTTCTTGTTGCACACACACACTTTAGTGTTCTTTTAGTTGTTCTTCAATAGTGTGCACACACAAGGCTACGGCCTCTTCCACTTGCACACACTTCCTCTCGGCCTTTTCAACTTCACACACAATCTTGGCTATGACCTCTTCTTTCTTTGACACACACTAACTTAGGTTTAGTTGTGGTCTTCTTGTTCACTTAGCACACACACAAGGCTACTGCCTTTTCTTCAAATGCACACACAGAGTGAAAGTCTCGGCCAAGGTGTGTTCATGTCCACTTTGCACACACACTGCCCATGTGCTTCTCCTCTTCTCCACTGCCGCGCAAGGCTTCGGCCTTCTTTGGCACACACAATGTGTGTAAAACACAACCCGAACTCCTTCACTTCACACACACACAAAATGAGTGTGGTATACTGCTTTGATCTCAAAGGAGGCGCGCAAGGTGTCTTGGTACAAGGGGCAGCCGCGCAAGGTGTGGTGGGCTTAAGCCACAAGGCGCACACGTGCAAGGCACAAGCCACGGGTGTGCAAGCCTTCGAGCGCGCAAGGAGCACGGCACAGGGGCGTGCAAGACCTCGGGTGCAAAGCACCTCGGGCTTCAACCGTGGGCGCGCAGAGTGCCGCGGCCCTGGGTTCTTCCTGCCACGCAAGGATTAGCACTCAGGGGTCTCCCCTTCACTTCTTTCGCGCAAGAGATGCGCAAAAGGGACTCATTCGGGCCTCAGATGGCACCGAGAAAAATAGCCGCGCAAGTGGGATGCGCGGGGCTTCGGCTTCGCGAGGCAGAGAGTGCTCCGCGGGACTCCGGATCTTCAACAAAATAATCAGCAGCTTCTTCTCGAGGGCTAGGCCTCATTTATATAGGCAGAGGAAGGCTTCAAATCCTCCGCGTGTTTTAACTTCAAAATGCTGAGATCTTCGGATCTTCAAAATCTTTACGAATCTTGATTTTCTTTCCTCTGTTTCACGCGGGATCTTCCTCTTTAATTTCCTCTACCTGCATGCGACTTAGAACGCATGCACGGCCTTCTTCTGATCCATAATATGCACGCAAAAACACCACACGGCCTTCGGCAGCTTTGCTTGCCTCGGCCTCACTCGAAATCCTCCAAACATTGCATGCATGCTCTCTTTATTGCATGGATGGATTCGGTATGTCCAGACGAGCACGAGGGTGCCTTCGGCTTCGAGAGAGATGGCCGGAATCTCAAAAACATCACTCGGGAGGCGCCTGGTTCAGCGGGGCTCGCGGATGGCTTCGGCTCGAGCTCGAGGAAGAGGACGAGGCGGCAGCCGTCGGATCGGCCATTTGAGATATATCGGACGGCCGGATTAAATCGGGGGCGCGGCGGATTAATCGTGTGGCGGAAATAAGACGCGCGACGAGATGTGCGGCTCAGATTCAATCCCGGGAGATTTTCCGCGTCCCACATCGAAACGGGCCGCGGAATTCTCTCGCTTTATCAACTAAGCGCTGCCTCTCAGCGCTCAGTTGAACTTCCTCCCTCCCGGTGCCGCCCCGCACCGGGTTCTCTCTGCGGGCGCGCTCTGCGCCCACTATGGTCCTCGCGGGCGCGCTTCAAGCGCCCACCATGCACTCTCCGGGCGCGCGGGCTTCACCACTGCGTGCCCTCGGGGGCTTATACACGGCCCCCCCTGCCTCTCGAGCTTGCACCATGGGATCCCCCATGGGCGTGGCGCTTAGTGCCCATATGAGCCGTGGGGTTGAACCCGTGGGCTGGCTTGAGATGGCCAATTTTTTGGCAAAGGACAGAACCTAGACTTTGTAAAAACAAAGTCCTCCTCTATGTAAAACATGCCAAATGCCAAATGCCAAATGCCTCCTTCTTCTAAGCCATTCTTCCTCATTTATCCTTCTTCCTTTCTTCTTCTTCATTTTGAAATTCCTCCATTATCTTCAACATTTATTCATCACTTTGTAATGGAATTCACGAAGGGTCTTCATCTTCAACTGAGCTCCTAAATCACTTAAATTCTTCAATGTGCTTCATTGATCTAATCAGAGATCAATTGGATCAACTTCAAATTCACATGCACTAAGTGTTAGTGCATGGACTTCTTCAGCTCACTTCATCCACTTAGTACTTGTGGATGGATCTTCTTCAACTCCTCATGCATTGTCAATACAATGCATGGTCTTCTAATCATGTTGTGACATTGTATCATCTTGATACAAGTTCTTCGAACTTAATGATCAGCTCAACAATCGTCAGATTTTCTTAGAGAATGTTTCAACCATCAGCTCCTATGTCACTTAGTGAATCTCCTAAGTGACATGCATCTTAGTACTATGGCCATTCTCCTTCACCACCAACACCATCACTACCTTTGGCATTCACATCTTGACATTCCCTGACTTCCATTCATTCCAAGACAACTTCATGCCTCATTGACAACAAATGCAACACATTGCACTTCAATCTCCCCCTTTGTATTTGTTGTCAATACACTCTTTCAGCACATATGAATGGGTCAATATGTGTGCCAATATTTTCTCCCCCTTATTGGCAATCAAATGCAAAGGTGTGGTGTGGTTTACTTTCAAAAATCTCTTCCTCCCTTATAAAAGCATTTTCTTCAAAATCACAAAGAGAGGGATGATGCCACATGTTCTTCTTTAGCAAAGAACCTTTAGTAAATCAACTCTAAGTCTACTTGGGCTAACCCGGTGTAGAAAACAAGAGTGATGTAACCAAGGTACTCAATGCTGTCCAACATTCACTATACATGTGAGATCATGCTTAGGGGTTTGAAAATTTTTCAGATATAACAATGAATTGCTAAATCCTGCACATACTTCACAAAACTCATTAGAAAGTTCAGTGCAATGATAAAGCTCCCCCTTTCATCCACTTGTCTTCAATCCATACTCCCCCTTAATTGACAAGATAAACTCAATTAAGAAACAAGGGATGCAAGTATGATTGGAATACCTTCACTTTTCTCAAGATGATATTAATCTCAGAACATCATCTTCTTCAGATTTGCTCCCCCTCAAGGGGTGCACTCCATTCTTTCCAAACCATCCTCCAGATGAGAATGATCATCATCTTAAATTCCCTGCAATGTTAGCACATGTAAATACCAATGTATAAGGGAATAAGATGGAACCTCCTTGGTTCATCAATGTGAACAACAAGGTTGAGAAGATTCTCTCAACCGAGATGTCCCATTTTCACCATTCTTCACACTTGCACGTTTGATCTTCATTGATGTCTGTGCTTGTGTGGATCTAAACCCATCTTCATGTGAAACCTTTTTCTTCCCTTTTTCTTTAGCAAATGCCAGAGCTTCATCTTCAGCTCTTTGTAGTTCTCTGGCAAGTTGCAACTGATGTGGCCATATGACAAGTAAATCATTTGGAAGAGTGGCCTCAGTTTTGGATATTCCACATGGTTTCTTTGATGCTGTCAAGCTACCTCTCTTAGGAAACTTGTTTTCAATCAATCCCTTCTTCTTCTTCTGGATTGATTGTCTATTTGAGTCCAGTTGGCTTCTATTGCATTTCATGGCTTCTTTACAAAGATCCATGGTATGACCTTTCTTTCCACAGTAGAAGCACTTCTTGGTGGTCCTTCTGGATGCATCACCCTTCTTGGACTCAGACTCCAAGGACTTCTCTTCATTTCTAAAACACTTCTTGGGAGCATTGTCAACTTTCTTCTTGCTTCCCAAGGAATCTCTCTGAGCCAGGTTCAGTGATCTTCTCTTCATTCCAGCTTTGGATACATTCGGAGATTGATATGTATCAACTTTTTGACCACTTTTGCAACCATCCCAGATGTTGTCAAGTAATCCAAATCTGTTAGCAGTAAACAGATGTCTCTGGACCTGTGGATGTTGCTTCCTTTCTTCTGGCTTGCTCCCCCTAGGCATGGGCTTCCTCTGTGCTTTGGCATTTAGTGGATTGTACCAACAATCCTTTGCACAATGCCCATACTTGTTACAACACCAGCATTGTCCCACGAATCTTGACCTCTTCAGTCCTTCTGATTGTAGGGTACTTTTCTTGACCTGTTGTGCTGCTTCAGGAGAGCTCTGCTTCTTCATTTTCTTCATCCATACTTGTTTGGAATTATTTTTCCATCCTGCACTTTTTGTGGAAACACTATTAGAAGCATTAGTACAAGATGGGATGGATGGTACCTTCCTTTTAGAAGTTGTTGCACTTTCACTAGAGGATGTCTTTCTTTTAGAATCATCCTTCTCAAAGCATACTTGAGTAGCAACATGTCTTCTTTCAGTTGACTGGGAGGATTCAGCTTTAGGTGATTGCTGATTTTTCAATATCACCTCCAGTTCTAAGCATTTCATATTGAGGGAGTTCTTCTCATCCTCAACAGTTCTTAGCTTTCCTTCCCAATTCTCCACCAGTTGTTTCATCTGGTCTTCATGCACCTTCTTCAATTCTTGCAATGAATTGTCCAACTCCTTCACCAATTTGACTTTGTCTTCAAGTTGAGCATTTCTGACAACCATTGACACTTTGTGCCTCTTTTCCAGTGCATGGAAAACTTCTTTGATTATTACTTTAAATAATTCTTTCTCAGAAAGACTTCTCTGCAATTCTTCAGCAGTGTCTTCATATCTTTCATTGCAAAGAGATATTGTTTCATCTTTAGCCTTAACCAGCTTTCTGAGAGTGTTGGTTATGCCAACCCTTTTTGCCAATTGGACTTCTAGAGAATTGGCTTCATCTTCTAGCTGTAATTTTTCTTCTTGAAGATCAAGGAGGCCTGTAGCTATACACATTGCAATTTCCTTGGGGACTCTCTTCTGAAGATATTTGATTGCATTTAGAAGATCATTGCTCCTTCCATCTTCATCACAGCTAGAGCAGGCTTCATCAGAAGAATGATAAAAGGAATTATCATCTGATGTGACTTTCACATTTCTTTCCATAGAAGGAGTTTCTCTGATTGCACCAGCCTTCTTCTTCATCTTCTTTGCCTGTTTCTTCTTTCTATTTTTCTGAGTCTTGGAAGATATCTCCATTTGAGGCTGGTCTTTCATTTCCTCAAATCTGCACGCCATATAGACTCTCTTGGATCTTTTAGAGGCAACCTCCCTTTGATACCAATTGAAGTGCCCAGATCAGTGTGAATCACTGAGAGGGGGAGGGGGTGAATCAGTGATCCTTTAAAACTTTTTTACTAATTGATTCTTAATCAATTAAACCTCTATGGCTGGTTAAAGCCTCGATCCACTCTTCTTGTATCTCTCACCTTTCCATGAATGATGCAGTAAATGTAAAGGCACTGGACACAAGGATTTACAAGGTTCGGCACCAAAGGCCTACATCCTTGCCATGCTCTCTCAGCATGGATTCTCCCATTATAATCTGTTAGTATTACAATGGTCGATACAGCCTCCCACCGTATCTCTCCTGAGTCCCACAGGAGGGTCTTTATACTGCGTCCCACAGTGTTACCAGAGTCCCACTGGCCTGCTCTAGAATCCCACTGAAGACTTCTTCTCCCTGAGTCCCACAGGGTCTTCTCTTGGCTCCTCGAGTCACACGAGTAGCTCTTCTTCACTTTAAGGTCTTCAAGTAACTTCAACAGCCTGGGATAAAGGCTGCTGGCCTTGCTCTTCTTCTGATCACTTGTGGTGAACAGGTCTTCTCGTCTTGCTCAGGATTTATCTCCTTCTTCTCAGGATGACCTGGCTTGTCTCTCCAACTACTGAATGCTCAGACAACTGTTATCTTTATCTTCGGTCTGGTCCAGTCTCACATCACTTCTACTTCATGCACTGAATGCATGGCATCACAATATCTTCAAGATCTCCTGGTCTTGGTCTTCTCAAATGCACACAAGCTGATTCAGACTTGTTCACGTGTGCACGTGCATGCATGCATGCATGCACTCCTCCTTTCCCCTTCTCTTGGTGCAGTAGACCCTTAGAGGGTGTAATTCTTTTCAGCACACACCAACTTCTCAAACTTCACACACTTTATGCACTTTTGATTACACACATAAATGTGTGTTATACTTTAGTGTGGATGTCCTCCTTTCAACTTCTTCTAAGTGTGTTCACTTTTAGTGCACACCTAGGTTCGGCCACTTCTTTAGTTTGCACACACAAATTCTTCACTTAGTATCCACTAGTAGTGACCTTCCTCTTCTTGTTGCACACACACACTTTAGTGTTCTTTTAGTTGTTCTTCAATAGTGTGCACACACAAGGCTACGGCCTCTTCCACTTGCACACACTTCCTCTCGGCCTTTTCCACTTCACACACAATCTTGGCTATGACCTCTTCTTTCTTTGACACACACTAACTTAGGTTTAGTTGTGGTCTTCTTGTTCACTTAGCACACACACAAGGCTACTGCCTTTTCTTCAAATGCACACACAGAGTGCAAGTCTCGGCCAAGGTGTGTTCATGTCCACTTTGCACACACACTGCCCATGTGCTTCTCCTCTTCTCCACTGCCGCGCAAGGCTTCGGCCTTCTTTGGCACACACAATGTGTGTAAAACACAACCCGAACTCCTTCACTTCACACACACACAAAATGAGTGTGGTATACTGCTTTGATCTCAAAGGAGGCGCGCAAGGTGTCTTGGTACAAGGGGTAGCCGCGCAAGGTGTGGTGGGCTTAAGCCACAAGGCGCACACGTGCAAGGCACAAGCCACGGGTGTGCAAGCCTTCGAGCGCGCAAGGAGCACGGCACAGGGGCGTGCAAGACCTCGGGTGCAAAGCACCTCGGGCTTCAACCGTGGGCGCGCAGAGTGCCGCGGCCCTGGGTTCTTCCTGCCGCGCAAGGATTAGCGCGCAGGGGTCTCCCCTTCACTTCTTTCGCGCAAGAGATGCGCAAAAGGGACTCCTTCTGGCCTCAGATGGCACCGAGAACAATAGCCGCGCAAGTGGGATGCGCGGGGCTTCGGCTTCGCGAGGCAGAGAGTGCTCCGCGGGACTCCGGATCTTCAACAAAATAATCAGCAGCTTCTTCTCGAGGGCTAGGCCTCATTTATATTGGCAGAGGAAGGCTTCAAATCCTCCGTGTGTTTTAACTTCAAAATGCCGAGATCTTCGGATCTTCAAAATCTTTACGAATCTTTATTTTCTTTCCTCTGTTTCACGTGGGATCTTCCTCTTTAATTTCCTCTACGTGCATGCGACTTAGAACGCATGCACGGCCTTCTTCTGATCCATAATATGCACGCAAAAACACCACACGGCCTTCAGCAGCTTTGCTTGCCTCGACCTCACTCGAAATCCTCCAAACATTGCATGCATGCTCTCTTTATTGCATGGATGGATTCGGTATGTCCAGACGAGCACGAGGGTGCCTTCGGCTTCGAGAGAGATGGCCGGAATCTCAAAAACATCACTCGGGAGGCGCCTGGTTCAGCGGGGCTCGCGGATGGCTTCGGCTCGAGCTCGAGGAAGAGGACGAGGCGGCAGCCGTCGGATCGGCCATTTGAGATATATCGTACGGCCGGATTAAATCGGGGGCGCGACGGATTAATCGTCTGGCGGAAATAAGACGCGCGATGAGATGTGCGGCTCAGATTCAATCCCGGGAGATTTTCCGCGTCCCACATCGAAACGGGCCGCGGAATTCTCTCGCTTTATCAACTAAGCGCTGCCTCTCAGCGCTCAGTTGAACTTCCTCCCTCCCGGTGCCGCCCCGCACCGGGTTCTCTCTGCGGGCGCGCTCTGCGCCCACTATGGTCCTCGCGGGCGCGCTTCAAGCGCCCACCATGCACTCTCCGGGCGCGCGGGCTTCACCACTGCGTGCCCTCGGGGGCTTATACACGGCCCCCCCTGCCTCTCGAGCTTGCACCATGGGATCCCCCATGGGCGTGGCGCTTAGTGCCCATATGAGCCGTGGGGTTGAACCCGTGGGCTGGCTTGAGATGGCCAATTTTTTGGCAAAGGACAGAACCTAGACTTTGTAAAAACAAAGTCCTCCTCTATGTAAAACATGCCAAATGCCAAATGCCAAATGCCTCCTTCTTCTAAGCCATTCTTCCTCATTTATCCTTCTTCCTTTCTTCTTCTTCATTTTGAAATTCCTCCATTATCTTCAACATTTATTCATCACTTTGTAATGGAATTCACGAAGGGTCTTCATCTTCAACTGAGCTCCTAAATCACTTAAATTCTTCAATGTGCTTCATTGATCTAATCAGAGATCAATTGGATCAACTTCAAATTCACATGCACTAAGTGTTAGTGCATGGACTTCTTCAGCTCACTTCATCCACTTAGTACTTGTGGATGGATCTTCTTCAACTCCTCATGCATTGTCAATACAATGCATGGTCTTCTAATCATGTTGTGACATTGTATCATCTTGATACAAGTTCTTGGAACTTAATGATCAGCTCAACAATCGTCAGATTTTCTTAGAGAATGTTTCAACCATCAGCTCCTATGTCACTTAGTGAATCTCCTAAGTGACATGCATCTTAGTACTATGGCCATTCTCCCTCACCACCAACACCATCACTACCTTTGGCATTCACATCTTGACATTCCCTGACTTCCATTCATTCCAAGACAACTTCATGCCTCATTGACAACAAATGCAACACATTGCACTTCATTATTGATAAATGTTTTCTAGGCACCATCTGGATTATGATGTAAAGGGACTTCTTTTCCCTCAAGCAAAAAGATAAAAAATCAATTAGATCGTATGAGGCAAACATCACAAGGCTTGCACGATACACTTCCAGCTTTGTCGTTACCCCCGAATGCATGGTTGACAGCTTCTTTGGTGGGATGATACCTAGCCTGCAGAAAGCATTAGTGATCCATGACTTTGATAGATATGAGGAAATGGTCCGATGTGCCCTCAAGGTCAAAATGGAGATCGCGGAATCACAGGGGTATCATGGGGACAAGACTCGTAAGGTAGACTTCAATGGTGGAGGTCTGATGGATAAATCCAACGGTTCCTAGAATATCCAGCACCCCACTTGCCAAAAGAGTAGAAAGAAGCACCCTGGAAATTTCCTCAATGGGGCGAGGAAATACTTTAGGTGTGGAAGTGAAGGGCACATAGCTGTTAACTATCGGAAAGAATGAACTGCTACTGCGACAGAAGAGAGGAACACTCCATTTGAAGCTCAACACATTGTTCCTTGCTACAACTACATAGAACCGGGGAATTTTGCAAATCAGTGCCCTAATCCAATGGTTTTCAGAGGAAACCAACAACCTCCAAGGCAACATAGAAGATATTTTTCCATCACTTCTTCCTAACTTAACCCCAACAATGAAGTGGTGACAGGTACGCTAGTTATTCATTCAAGAATATCGAACTTACTTTTTGATTCAGGTTCCACACATTCTATTATATATTGAAAGATTAGTAGAATGATCCCATCACCACCACAAATCATGGAAGTGAAGATGTCAGTGAGTACGTCTAATGGGGAAATCATTACATCCCATGAATATAAGTCCTCCCCTATTATAATTTGTGGATTGAATTTCCTGGTGAACCTCATCATACTCCCTCTGGTGGAATTTGATGCAATTCTTGGCATGGATTGGATTTCCTTATATAGAGCCAACATAGATATTCGGAAGAGGGAAATCACTATCCATATGGAGAATCGACCCCCAATTCATTACATGTGTAACGATCAAGATGAATCTCATTTATCTCTATCATCTCAAGCATTTATATTACTATCATATGAGCACGCGTATCTGGCTCCGATGATTGAGACTAAGGAAGAAACTACCCTTTAAGAAATACCTATTTTAAGGGAATTTTCTGAAGTGTTTCCTGAGGAACTTCCTAGTCTTCCTCCTAAACGAGACCTTGAATTCTCAATTGAACATTTACTAGGGGATCTACCAATATCCACAACTCCATATAGAATGGTTGTCGTGGAGCTTTAAGAGTTGAAGAAACAACTACAAGAGAATCTGGATAAAGGCTTTATATGCCCAAGTGCTTCACCATGGGGTGCACCAATCCTCTTCGTGACGAAGAAGGATGATTCAATGCATATTTGCATAGATTATCATGAACTTAAGAAAGTCATGATAAACAACAAGTATCCTCTACCATGGATCGATGACTTGTTCGATCAACTGCGCGGAGCACAATACTTCTCCAAGGTAGATTTACGGTCGAGATATTATCAAGTAAGGGTGAAGAAGGAAGATGTCCCCAAGACTGCTTTTCGTACAAGATACATGTACTATGAATTCATAGTAGTGCATTTCGGACTCACTAAAGCTCCAGAAATATTCTTGGACTTGATGTATAGAATCTTTAGATATTACCTTGACAATTTTGTGGTAGTCTTTATAGATGATATTCTAATATACTTCAAAATGAAGGAGGATCATGAGGAGAATTTAAAAACTTTACTGGAGACTTTTTTCAAGGAGATGTTAAATGAAAAGTACAGCAAGTGTGAGTTCTGGTTGAAGGAGGTCTCATTTTTGGGCCATATCATCACCAGCAATGGGATATCTGTGGATCCCTTGTAAACAGATGAAATTGAGGGATGGATGAGGCCAACATCTGTAACGGATATCCATAGCTTCATGGGGTTAGTTGGATATTGTCGATTATTTTTGAGAAATTTCTCACGATTTCCCAACCCTCTTACCAATCTAACTCGAAAGCGTGTAAAGTTTTCTTGGAGTGATGAATGAGAAGAAAGTTTCAAGGAGTTGAAAAGGAGGCTTATCACTACACCCATTCTCACTTTACCCACAAACGGGGAAATTATTGTGGTATTCAGTGATGCTTCGAAGAAGGGATTAGGCTGTGTATTGATGCAGAATGATAAAGTGATATCCTATGCCTCAAGGAAGTTGAAAATCCTTGAGTGAAACTATCCAACGCATGATCTGGAGTTGACGAAAGTGATCTTTTCCTTGAAAATCTGGCGGCATTATCCTTATGGGGAGAAATGTGAGATATATATTGACTACAAGAGTCTTAAATATATATTCACACATAAAGAGATTAATATTCACCAGTGAAGATGGACAGAGCTCATCATAGATTATGATTGTTCATTACATTACCAACGTGGGAAAACGAACAAGGTTGAAGATGCCCTAAGTATAAAGGACCCTGTGGTTTTATCAATGATGAGAATTGAGAAGGATCCAATCTTCTTAAACATGATGAATATGGACATGGGAATCATAAAGAAGGGAACATAATCAATCCTTTTAGAAATGATTATTCAACCGTCTCTTTTGGAATGGTTAAAAGATGCTCAAAAGGGTGATGTGAGAATTCCGAAAAAAGTGGAAGCTATTGAAAAAGGAAAATCCTTGGAGTTTAATGCTAATGAAGAAGGAATTGTGCGATTTGGGAAAAGAATATGTGTTCCATCAACTCCAGAGGTGAAGAAGGAACTTTTGGATGATGCACATAGTTCAAATTTATCTATTCACCCATGGAGCACAAAGATGTATCGAGATCTCTGAAATTTTTTTTGGTGGGATAATATGAAGAAGGGGATCACTGAATATACATCAAAGTGCCTCGTGTGCCAGAAAGTGAAGCCAACGAGGAAGAATTCTAAGGGGATGATGCAACCATTTCCCCAAACAGAATAGAAATTAGAAAACATCACCATGGACATTGTCACTGGACTTCCAAGGACAACCAAAGGAAACAATGCAATCTGGGTTGTGGCGGATTGTCTTAAAAAGACTGCACACTTCATTGCTATTCGGGAGGATTTATCATTGGATCAACTGGCACAGATATATATCAGTGAAGTGGTAAGGTTTCATGGAGTACCACAATCTATTGTGTCTGATTGAGATCCAAGATTCACCTCTATGTTTTCGGAAGAATATTTAACAAGCTCTGAATACTGAACTGAACATCAGTACGGCCTATCATCCTCAAACTGATTTCCAATCCGTGCAGAGTATCCAAAAACTTGAGGACATGTTGAGAGGATGATAAATAGACTTTAAAGGAGGATGGGATCAACTTATTCCTCTGTTTGAGTTCTCTTATAATAACAGTTTCCATTCGAGCATCCAAATGGAACCTTATGACGCCCTGTAGGGGAAAAGGAAGAAAACACCAGCATATTGGGATGAGGTCGGTAAACGTAAGATGCTTGGACCAGAAATGGCCGAGGAAATGGTAGAGAAGGTGAAAACCATTCATGAGCATATCAAGGCAGCCCAGAGTCGACAGAAGAGTTATGCCGATAATCTTCGATGAGACGTTGAGTTTAAAGGTGGAGACATGGTTTTTCTATGCATATCCCCATGGAAGAGGGTCATGAGGTTTGGAAACAAAGGGAAGTTAAGTCCAAGGTACATCGGCCCCTTCGAGATTCTTGATCATGTCGGGGCTGTGACCTATCCAATAGCACTTCCACCTACAATGTCCAAAGTACATGATATCTTTCATGTATCCATCTTCAGGAAGTACATACTGGACCATTCAAAAGTACTCTCTTCTGAGGTGGTATAATTGGAGGATGATCTTTCATATGAGGAGAAACCAGTGAAGATTTTAGATCGTAGAGAAAAATTTCTATGAAAGAAGACAATGCCCCTTGTCAAGGTGCTGTGGTGAAACCACAAGTTTGAAGAAGTGACTTGTGAATAGGAGGAAATGATGAAGCTGAGTTACCCACATCTATTTTAGTGTGGGAAAAGGAAATTTCAAGGGAAAAATATCTTAAGGGGGGAATATTGTAACGACACAAACTTTCATTAATGAAAATTCCTCTTGATTTAGTTAAATGTCTCATTATGTAAAACATTTATATAAAATGTCAACTTCTTTAGTTTTATGTTAATAGTTGTGATCGTTACTTTTATAGATGTTTAATAGTGATCACAAGATTAGTATAAATATAAGGCTTTAACAAACCCAATTTAATTATTCAAAAGAAACGATGGCCTCATCCCGTAGAATTTCTCCGTTCAAATACCATTTGTCAGAGCTCAGAAAAGAGGTGGTATCATTGGGCTTCACTCTCAACCAAGCCCAATCTAATCTTCACCATGTTAATCTCGAACGAGACCGTCTACGGGAAAAGTGGATGTTTATAGAGATTACCACTCGAGCAAAGTTATCCGAGCCACCCCAAGAATCTATAACCATTGCACACCTTACCCCTAGTTCTTATGCAGTTATTTTAAGGTATTATGTAACAAATCACTAGTACTATGTTCATGTACATTGTTTTTGTATATAATAATGAGTATACTTTCTTGTAATTATTGATACATTGTAAATAGTTTTTAAAGTACAAAGAGTGTTTTTATTTATTATTTAATTAAGAATTATATTTTTTTTAGATTAAGCTATTTTCAAATTAAATAATATTTTAATAAAATATAATTACTATTATAAACTAATTTTTATTAAAAATAAATAATCTTATAATCTTATGAAAGCTATTATAATTTTTATTAAGGTTTGGAAGCCATTTTTGTCAAACACGTGATTTTTTGATAAATATCGGTTTTTATTTTAAAATTGAAAATTAACAAATTTTAAAATTTAATTAGATAAAATAAATGTTATATATGGAATCAGGATGTCTAAATTATCCAAAGGTGAATTTTTCATAATTTTCTGAGATAGTCAAATTTTTGGGTAAAATTTAAATACTGTTTAAATATTTAATGTGTTTTATAACATCATAAGGATCCAATAGTGATGTAATAAAATACTATAAGCTTTATGTTTGGAAAATATATTCTTTACCATTAAAAAAATGTGATTTTGGGTTTGTTTGACTTATTTTACAAAGCATTAATGGACCCCTCAAGACTTATTAAACATCTTGTCTCTTTAAATTTTTTTCCATGGGAGTGTGACTCACCTCCACATAAGAAACCCCATTATTTTAAGAATTTAGGACTTTGGCCTTATTAAATATTGTTTTCCTCTCCCATTTTCAAAAAACCATGGGAAAAACCATGATTTTATTTGTGGTTTGGATTAGTTTAATGTAAGGTGTCCCAAACCTAAATAATAAATAATTCACCCACCTTTCCTATATAAACCCACCCAAGCTCCCACTTAATCCTCACTCAAAGCCTTTGGAGTTCGTCCAACCTCTACCCTACTCTCTCAAGAATCCTCCCAAGGTGATCTAAGCTCCCAAGAAGCCTCTCTCAAGCCTCTCTCAATCCTTTGAAAGCACACTTCCAGGTAGGGTTTTTTTCTTCCTTTCTTCTTTTTTTCCCAATATTCTTTAAGTTGTTTTTCCCTTTTAATTTCAATTATTAATGTTGGGGTATAGTTTCACACCTCTCTCATACTTCCCTTTTTATGTTTGAATGATGGGATACCCTTTCTCTCTAATTAAATGCCTCCCATGTACACCTGTTACTATGCCGAAATTCTGAATGGAACTTCTCCCTCTTCATTTACAATCAAGAAATACATTTGTATCATGAACCTAAACTCAATAAAAATTTTTGGGACATGTCTCTATATGACCTCCTTACTATCCATTAAATTTAAATATGATGAGGATCCCCTTTTTATCTCATCAACCATTTTTATGAATTCTTATGTCACACCATTATGCTGCCGAAATCGCACCAATTTTCTAAACTAATGCCATTGTGTAGTGAATACAATGCCCATTTCTCCATCAAGGGTATTCAACATTATGCACATTTATTTATTGATTATAAAGTTTTATGTATGAATTCAACATTCCTTTATCATAGAATAAATAATTATGTTTTATGAATCCATGTTTCATGATCCATGTGGCACACTTATTCCTGAAATGAAATGTTTAAGAAGGGTGCCCCTTATAGAGATCCAATGTATTAGGTAAAGTATAGTATCATGATACATCATGTGCACTGACTGTTGACTCCTTCTAATTCAAGTGCAACGTGGTTTAACTTATTCTTCATGTGAAATGAGGATTTTCTCATGCTTCATGTGCAATGGGCCTTGGCTCATGCTAATTCCATGTTAAGTGTTGTTGCCACATTTCCATGTTATGATTATCATGCTCTATCACACCTTTATGTCCATGTTTCTCTTGTGCTCTATTGATATGCCTATTTTCTAACATGTATTTTACTCCTCATGTATTCCATGTTTATTCCCTTACTAAGCTTTATAGCTCACCTTTTTCTTATGCATGTCCTCAGGTTATCCCATGCAATGCTATGTACGAAGTAATGTAGTGGTCATGTAAAGGACGTTTTCAATAAAGATATTGTATATCATGTTTTCAGTTGTTATGTAATGATATTAAGCCCCATTGACACTAGACCTCTAGAGATTCCATGTTGTTTCAAGCGAATAGTTCATGTAATAAATCATGTCTATGTTTGTAATAAAAGTAGGGGTGTCATACTTTATACATGTATTGCATTTATTCGAGCTCAATAATAATTTCTTATGAAGGTCAAAGTTTGGGATATGAGATTCTAATGGTTTGAATTAATTTGAAAAATTAAGGATCACACAGAATAAAATTGATGAAATTATAAGAAAAATATAAACAAAATCAAAATTGAAGATCAAATGTCCTAGTGTGATGAATGGAGAATCTGGGTTGATAAAAGAATCCCAACCATGTTGATCACTTCGACGATTCACGGAGGATCCAACTTATTCCCATAAAAATCCTTGTCTATTTTATATTTTTAGATATTATTTAAAATTTATGGTTATTAAAGCTCCCAGGGGGAGAACCTAAGAGTCAGTGATGAGTAGTGTTCCCTTGAGGGGGAAACACATGAAGAAGCTTCTAGTGTAATTTTTTCTATTATTATCAACATAAATTGGTATCAAATTTAATTACTCTAGAAATTTCATGATAAAATATTCATTAGAAATCGTATGAAATTTTTCAATCTCTCATCCTTGGTTACTCAAAATAAAAATCATTTAATAAAAGGGGAAGTTACTAAGCCAATCAGTGACATAATAAGAATGGAAGGG
Organism: Viscum album; assembly: GCA_963277665.1. Classification (NCBI taxonomy): domain Eukaryota; kingdom Viridiplantae; phylum Streptophyta; class Magnoliopsida; order Santalales; family Viscaceae; genus Viscum; species Viscum album. The sequence continues at coordinate 1,282,380,554 of OY728136.1, read as the reverse complement.
CCCCAAGAACTCTTATTGATCATATTTCACTTGAATGTTTTTTATCCATTTGTTGAAGTGAGTTCAAGATTTTTATGTTGATTTTTCAGAAAATGATTTCATATCACATCGGAGAATGAAATTTGGAATCCATTAATGAAAATTATATGAGTTCTCATCTCATGAGGTATCATGATCAGTTGATAATGTATATCCTTGCTATATAAATTAGATACACTTGTTTTTATACACCAAGAATTTCTCAAGTAGACTTAGAGTGAATTGATTTCTTTCACATTACATATGTATGGATTGATATCCTTTTCCCAAAAACATTTTATTTCTCATCAATAATAGGGAGAGAGAGTGAAATGAATGTTCAAAAAGTGAAATCTAGATGGAGAGAGATAATTAAAGGGGAGGGAGAGGATTCACATTTTTATAGTGTCATATCCAATTAAGAGATATTTTAAGTATTTACAATAAATAAAAAGATGGAGATTGTTGGGACCACTTTGTGTATAAGTTGGATTTTGGTCAACATTGTCAATAATTGTCAAAATAAATCAGGAACTTGAAACATTTGCGATATAGGTTGAAGTGACTATTTCTGGTGAATTGTTATGGATTCGTAGAATTTTATTCCACACTTGGGAAATTCTCCGTGTTGTTTAAATCAGACAAATATTGCACTACAATTAATTTGATAGAACATGTGTAAAACATGACACTGTGTTTACAATATTTACGTATCATCCATTAGAGGATGAATAAAGATTGGATTGTGGGATATTCTATGTGTGATCATGTGAAAATAAAAAAAATTATATGATTTTGATGACGTGTAGATGACCAGAGAATGATGTGAAGAAGAAGGGTTGACATTAATGGACATTGGTTTACTAGGTGTCCATGAATTTCATTCGATGTTAACACTAATTTTTGTATAATTACTTAAAAAATTGGCCTACCCTCAAGCTATCCATCCAGCCTCAACATGAGGATCATGCGTGATAGGAGTTAGCTGCAACCATGGATAAGCTGGCCAAGCTGGCCCACAAGCAGCGGAGGGTCAGTGTGGAGAATGCCCATAGAGAATCGGTGCATGGTAGTACCAGAGATGAGAGAGATAATTATGATACACCATTGATGGATCTAAATTCCCATACTGCTCTCAACCTTCATGTAATATTTTACATGGGATATAAAATGGAATATACTATTCATCCCATAAATAACATGGGATTGATCCTCGTCATCCATCCCATCAACGTCCCGTGATCAAGATTCCACCATCCAATCATTATGGGCTGCACATATTTGAACCCTAGTCATCTGATTCTCTCACAGCTGCTTAATATTCATCCACTCACCACTACTCAATGCCACTACTGCTATCTACCATATTTGATGAATAAACATGATCCAATCATACTGGCTGATCATGTCAACATTGTGAGGACCACATGATCACACCGAGTCCATTTATGCATCTAACGTCTTACATGCATTCATAAAACTCAATGATGAAGGTTCAGATGAGAAAAAAGAGTGTCTTAGGACACTTTTATTAAAAAATGAATTTATGAAAATATTGATACAATCTTGCGTGGATGAAAAGGATCAAAACGACATTAATTCGAGAAAGGAAATAGTCATGATATCCGCAATATCTTCACACGCAGTTTGATAATTTAAAAAAACTGAATATCATGGTCATTAAAAGCTAGGTTTTGAGTGGTATATGGTGTAGTTATTTGAATATATAAAATTAGAGATCCAAACCTATAAAAAGAGAGGTCCCAAGATGAGGAATGCTTTCTTCCATCCATACACATGCGATCTCTGGTTCAAAAAACATAGAATCTCAGATATCGTATTTTGCGAAAGACAAGTAGAGCACCACAAGACTTCAACATGTTATATGCACTCTTGAAGAGTCTCACGATGAAAGAGAGCTAAACCCAATGTGTGAAGGAAAACCTAAAACTTGTGATAGCTTTACCCAAAACCATCAATGTGTTTCATGAAAAATAACCCACAAGTACATAATCATGGCATGCTCACACTTTTATCCCTTGTGAATACAGAACCATGAATCTCATAGGTTCTCTGAATAAGAACAAAATATACTATGCATAGAAGACCCATGCACTGCCTGCATGAAGAGGAAGAAATGAAACCCCATGTATTAATGATGAAATGGTGATAAAAACATTATAGTTTAACAATATATCAATAATGTTTTGTAATTTTTCACATTTAGTGATGAATAAGATAGCATGATGAGGGGTAAAACATTTTTCAATGCACGTTTATGCATCCTTTGAATAAGCCTGATGAATTTCACGGTTCATTCTCATAAAAAAAGATAAGTTCATACACACATACACACTTATGCGTGAAGAATAAAAGGTAGTACATCACCAAATGCTTATACTCATTTGTGTTTATGGACAAGAAGAGAATAAGTGGACCAATTGGGATTGGTTTGTTCATAAAACATGCATGAACCCATGTAAATGAATTAAAAAAATAACCAACTGGAAAATGAAGAAGATAAAGGTAATAATAGAAGAGGATGTGTGAGTGTACAAATAATTATATCCATTAGGCATTTCATTGTAGATAGAAGAGAAGAATAACAATTGGAAGAAATTTAGAAGTTATCTTAAATTCCACATGCATGATCTCGTTCATATATGAAAAGAATAAATAGTTGATTCAGATGATGCCATCTGAGATGATACATAATAATTGAACATTTACATTGGATTATGCGATTCTATTGAAAATAAGGAGTTTTAGTGTATTTAGTTATTGGAATAAAAAATCAGATAGACGAAGCAAGAAGAAGAGTTACTGTATTCGGTCATGCACAAAAGAATAAGAGAGATCAAAGAAGTATCTCTCACCTACTTTTTTTCGAGTATCCAAGTGAAGATAATGAAATAAGATCATGATCAGAACCTACCACTTCAAGAAATAATCAGAAAATCTTAAAAGGTAGTATAATGAACCAACAATGAGCTCCATGTTGGACTAGATAATCACTAGTTTAGGAAGATATGATTCTTTCCCTTCTCCCTCAAATGCGAAGGAACTCACACTGGAATGAGGATTGTTTCCCTAGAATAACGATTGTAATAGTTATCACATTATAGTGGTGAATCCAATTATTAGTCATCACCATAAATTGAAACAAAGTATATGATTTTATTGAGTCGTTAACCTTTTGAAAATATCATTGGAATATTTTCACTACTTTTTTATTACATTAGATAGGAAAAATAGAACAAGATAATTTAGATTCTAATAGGTTAAGAGGTACATGGATAAATAATTTGGAATTGGTTTAAAATTTTCACAACACATATTCACACACTCTAAGTGTTAGGCATATCCTATGCTTGTCCTCTATGTAAGGGAGATCACAATTTCTATAAATTGGTCCTTCACCTATCAAAATGTGATGGAAGAAAACCAGTTACCTTTGGGTCTTTTGAAAATTATAACCATTCTGAATTGTACATGTGATAACATCAATAGATGTTTTGTGATGGGTGTACTTTTGTCACCTCGAGCCTATGACATTGTATGGGTGATCATATATAGGTTGAAATTTTTTTCCACGTCATGCCTATTACCGAGGATATTTAACTAGATGATTTTGGAAGGATATATATTATGTAGATAATTTAAATTCACAATGTTTTACGTACCATTATTTCAAAAAAGTATTCTCAGTGATTATTAAAATTTTTTAAGGGATTATATTGGTAACTTAGTTCATAGGTACTTATTAGTACATCCTACAACAAAACAAACGACAAAGAATCAAAGGATATAATACTCAGGTTGAGGGACATGATTCAAGCGTGCAAACTTAATTTTAGAGGTTCTTAAGAGAAAAACCAACCACATACAAATTGTTTGTCGTATAATAGGGTTCATGAAGCTATATAGTTATACCCTTATGAGGCCCTTTTCAGAAGGTTGTTTGGTTCATTTATATCAGTTATAGGTATGTGAGGTATTTCTACTAGGACCATGTCTTGTATAATATTTCTCAATGAAGTTACAACTTAATTAGAAGTGTATAGATACATCTTAGTCTAGGAAAAAGACCAATGATTATTGTCACCACTAAAATCTGGAGATTTTTGTGGTAGATTGAGTCTTTATGTTTTTTTCCTATAATGGGATATTGATGAAGTAAAAAATAAGGGATTTTGGAACCTTAACTTTTCATCCTTCTAATATACTTGAGTGATTCAATATTTTCCTCTATCTATCATAGTTTCCTCATTGGTATTGAGATATGCATCGTGTCTTCCATGTTTCACAACTTTTTACTTACCATTTAGAAAATTCTCATTCCATCATCCTTTTTAGGTTTAATTAATTGTTTATAATTATTTTGAGGAGAACCTATTTAATTTTATTAATCAGAGGATGAAGGATCATTTAGGTAGGTCAGTTCCTCATATAGGGGATATATGGAATAATTGATGTGCCTAAGACCAAAAATTGGAGCGAATGGTCGATGTATGAGCTCAGTGGTTGGAACTACTATCATAATATTATTTACCACCCAATTAATGGAAACATGAAGATGAGTTGTTTTACGGATGAGAGGTTGTATTATCCCTTCTTTCTAGTGAGTTATTGATTCATTTAATTTCAATTTAAATATCTCATTTTCTTCTAAAATATGTTCTTAATTTTTTTAAAACAGTCATAAAGAAACCATGGCCTATTTAGAGGCCAAATCCTTGGTTTTTAGTGTAACATTTTGTATATATAGGTTGGTATATATTTAAAAGTAACGATTCAATCCAATAAGAGGAGGTTCACTCTTGTTAAAACCCCACATAGGAGGAATCATGGACATTCAAGGATGCACAGAGAAATTGTATAGGGGATCGATTTGGGAAATTCATGGTTTGTGAAAATATGCACCTTTCCCACATGGGTAGTTTTAGTTAGGATGTGGAGCCACATAGTTGGCTCCATGTTTTTCCAAACCGTGCAGCCAAACAATGTGCCTCTCTAAACGAGAGAAAATAACGATATAACCCTTATGTATTAAATCATTCCTTTTCCCTTTTCTCCCCCAAAACTATAAAGTATTTCTCTTTCACATTGGGATATTCCACTGGAATCTGTGTTAGTATCTGAGATACCTCTTATCTTTTTTCATCTGACTCCTTAACCATTCAACACATTGGAGATGTAATTTTAATATATTCAATTCACTTTTTTCGTTTCTTTTCATTTTCTCTTCATGTTAGATGCTAAATATTTGTGATATAATATTCCATATCTATATGTTTTTAATGAACTTATATGTGTTTTTTTATTATATATGTAATTAGATAATGAAATCAGATAGAGAGTCTCCAACCAATAAACGATAAGTGGTATCTAGTTTGGTTATTAAATTCTATTTGGATATGTATTGTGTTGTTATGATGTGTATCATAATATCTAAGTGTCATCTCAAAAATGATGTTTTACAAAAACCTATTTTGTGTGAATATGTTATATGACTCATAATCATCAATGAAGGCTATGATCCCCATATAGAACCAGTACATAAGGTCTGTTTCTAAACTAGCTTAAAACATCCATTAGTTGTTTACAAATTTGTCTCACTTTTAAAGGTGTGTTCTTCAACCTTTTAATAGAGAGGTTTTAATTAATTAATTGAAATGTACTAGTTAAATATAGTGGATGGATTAACACCATTATAGGATTTATAATCCATGTCTATATATTTGACTCAAATTATCATGTGATATGTTTCCTTTAAATTTAAAGGATATATTGAATTATATATACCTTTAAATGGTATGGTTAGAATGTGATCCCATCATAATTAATTATGATGTTATGAGCATGATACATAAGTTCTGATGCAAAATTCCATAGAAAAATAATTGGAATTGATTATTTAAAAATAATTAACAACTAAATTAATTCACACCTTGGGAGATTCGTGGGTTCTCATATGAAAGCAATGGATGGGAACACATAGTGTGTGGATTTGTTTTGTAACTTTTGTGAAACTTGGATTTCCCTATATAGAATTAAAATAATGATATCAAAGGGTATTTTATTATATTATTCCATTGGTGAAACTTATTTTTCTTATATGGAATGCCAAGTATAGACTCAAGGGGAAATGATTTTATACCAATCTTAGCATTTTATCTAGGTTCCTCATATATAATTCCTTAGAAAGACTAAATTTTTCAATTAATTCACTGATTAATTATTTTTGTGATGCATCTTACTTGTCAAAGAACATACATGGATTTTTTCACTGATTTACCAAGATAAAGAAATTATTTTATTCTTTTTTCAAATTGAAAATTATATGATATGTGTTCATAACATATATTAAAATGATCCATAGGGGATTCATTAGATATGATCTATGACCCAAGCCATTTTCCTAAATTAAATTGAAATTTTTAATAAATTATAGATATTCCAGGATAGGAAAATGAAAGGGGTATTGGGCTGGTGTCCTCTTCATATACTGATATGACAAGTGATTTATATATTTCATTTACCATTTATGTAATTAATTTCACATGGATTAATTTGAATATTCATGGTAAGGAGGGAATTAAAAATATTTGGAGATTTTATACTATGTATATCTCACACCTTATTTGGGCCGCTGATTGGTACTGGGGTAGACTTCATGTATATAGGTAAGTAAAATGGAATGCATCATACAATGTATGCTTGAGTTAATGTACGAGGATGGGGTATGGGAAGAGTGGACTGGGCATAGTCTCAAGATTCTAATTGAGATAACTTTTGATATTTTTCTCATTTTTTATAAAATACTATATATTCCCACTGCTCTGTATTTATTGTATTAATATTTTTTATAGAATGAAAACATTTCAAATTTTTTTTATATGATAGTGGATATAGATTGGTTTATAGTTTACAACACTATCAAAATTATTATTTGATCAGGATGATTTACTTATTCTATTATTTTTTATTATTATTTTACTACATTGGAATACTTGGATCATGGGGGAATACTCTCCAAACCATATTATTATAGACCCACGGTAGTCATCATAAGCCTTTGGAATATAACGAAGAACGTATGGGGCCATGTGGACACTATTTTGGCTACGGTTATCAAGTGATCCATTCTGAGATGTAACAGTGCTTTTAAAACAATATTTGGAGGTGAAGGTTTTTGTATGTAATATAATATATAAGATAATATGGTGAAAATAAATCAAATTAAAAATAATACTTTGTTTCTTGTTCCTACTAATGTGATACTTTCCAAGACAACAATCATCCAAACCTATAGGCTATTCCAATGTTTGGTTCCCCCAGTTTATCATTTGTATGGATCAAAGGTAATCAGGTGAACCAAAAAATTATGGGCCTAATTTTTTTATTTTATTTGTGTTAATAATAGATATAATACCTTCACCCTCATGATACTAGTTAAATATTTTTAGTGATCTATTTTATTGATTAGGGTAGAGAGTTTTCCACTCAACTCTCTTGGATTCATCTATAAAATTGTTGGCATCTTTTTTACCCAGCATCTTCATGAATTCTTAATATCCTTAACAATAATAAAAGATGATGAAATATGAGACTATTATAAAACATGAATATTATTCATTTAAAATGGTACCAAATTTTATTTCCCACATATTTAATAAAATTGTTCAGTAAATGAATGTAAAATAAGATAATCCACTATTGTAGGTATATATCATTATCACCTTGATTCATGACTTATTGATCAATCATATATAATGAATATTCATAATTAATTAGAACTCTTATTTTTGTGAGAAACATATGATCTTTTCTTAAGAAATAAATGTCTATGTGTTAGAGAATGTCATACCTGAATAACTAACAATTGAAATTGTTCTACATTGGGCTTCATAATTTATTATAATTGATGTATCTAATAAGATAACATCTCAATATATCAATACTGAGAGGGGGATATTGAATTAGTGGTTGGGAAACTTGATATGTTAAATTTTTTATCCCGTATTTTACATGTATAAAGATTTAGTGAGTGGATTCTTCTCCTACATTATTCACCTTCGGTTTGGGTATACATAATTATGGGATCTAAAGAAATAAGAAGACTATGTTTTTTTGATAGGTTCATCATTATGATGTATGAATACAAATATAGTGCATGGATGTTATTATCAAATATTAATACCATTATTATTCAACTATAAATGTTGAAATTGGGTAATTATATATCCTTATACCCATAATTATGGTACTAATTAGGTAAAATGGAAGAACCAACTTGTACTTATTTTTATAAAAAAATTTAACGAATAACTTTGTGAAGTATATAAATATTAAAGTATTATGTCCCTCTTAGACAATATGAATCTAATCTGATTGCTCAATGTTGTAAAAATATTTATTGAAACCTTAATACGTCACTTTACAATAAAATATAGTGATATTACATTGTGGTATTCTTATTATTTATCTATATCTATGATATTTTTTGATAAATGAATGGATGGCGGACTCATGTTCTCTTATCCTTCCTCGTCAATTCATAAGGACAAATCCTTCATAACACCATTAGTTATTTAAAAAAATAGGAAAAAAAATATGCACACCAAGATCATAGGTTATGATCTCACTAACATCAATATGTATATAATTCAATAGGATAAATATAAAATCCTCTAATCTTTAACATATAGAATATTTTTGTTTGATAACATAGATTCTCGAACCTCTAAAAATGATCTTTTATATTATTCTTTTCATAACTGGTTCAAAAAACTATCTCACTCTAGTACTTTTATATTGAAGACCAATATTACTAACGCTATATGAAACACCTAATTCACCTAAGGTATTAACCTAACTACTAGATTTCATAACTATTTTAATGTAGTGTTTAATTTTAGTACATAGAAATACTATTGGGAGAAAGATGTTTTTTCCATGGTCTACTCATCTCTGCTTTTGAAATATTAGAGTATGTGGAACCACTATGAACAAATAGTAAATTTCATGGTATTGTTAGTTATTATTCATTTTATTGTTTTTAATACCATATTCATTCATTTTAAAACATTTCATGGAATTATCAGCTCGGCTTCTTTGAGTTAGAGAATATATATCCTTTTTACATATTATAAAGAACATTGATTCTTTATTTCTAATAATATTAGTCCAAAATATTTATCCACTTTCTTTCTATATTCCAATATAATAATATTGATACATTATTCTATTTATATGAATAATCAATCAATCACTAATTTTAAAGCACTTTAGAGATTCATTGTGAACCACTCAATAATTTTTTAATCTAAAAAATAGAACCCTAAGATTTTAGATGTGTAATTATGTTGTACCATTCATTAATCAACCATGATTATATTTCTCTTTTCACAAATTATTAGATAACATAGTGTGTTTTCATATTATTTCATGAAACTCAATCACTCTAATTTGAATGACTCCTCCATGCATACAATTCATCAATATGTTCATACACATTGGTAGCATGAATAGGAAATCACATGAAGTATACATTTTCATGAAATGAAAGCCAACATCTCAACTCATTCAACTTTTTTTCCTTTTGATTGACTATATTTGATAATAATATTTATATTATCATGAATTTATAATGATTAATTTTTATAAAAATATTGTCATATATTACATTAGAATAATCTGTCAACCATTTAGATCATTATCTTATTGATAATGTATTTAATTTATCTGAATTAGCTTTAGAATGAAATTAGCTTCTCCTTGACTTAATTCATGTGATTAACCTCCTAAATTATATTGTGAAATATCCTAGTTTATGAAAAAATATTCTAGAGCTTTACCGTGGGGCCTCACTAATATTTTACAGATGTATTGTGGCCACTTGTGATGCGGTGTGAGCTCCTCTCATATAATAGATCACTAAACTATTGAAGGCTCAACAAAATACCATTGAGGAACTGTATGAAATTATCCAATGAACATAAATCCAAAGTTTTGATTGCATATAATTCCTACTACATCATAACATAAACCCACACGTACTAAAAATGTGAATTGTGTGTGCAAATTGCTTATCCCAAATCATAAAATAGACTGGTTGGGAAATTTATACATACTCATAGAACTGTTTTGAAAGTCATTAAACACATATATAATCACCTCATCACATGACCATTTTTGTTGTATTATATATTCCACTATATTATGGCTCTCTTTTGATCATGCTAGTGTTAACCACGATGTTATCTCTCAAATCCTCCAAAGCTTCCCTTTTCCATCACTACCTTTGAGGTTAGCGACTATCCTAGTGTTAACTAATTACAATAATGATTCAATATTGTGGGTTGGACAAGGTTTTTTAACATACATACCATATAATTTTTTTTGTAATATCTATTTTTAATATTCATTATATATTTTCATTTTACATATATCATTTTCCCTTTCTAGTATTCTATGATTTGCTAAATAATTTTTAAACCATAGAAAACATAAAATTATTTACTCAATAAAATGGTACCAAAATTAAATGAAAAATATTCTTAACCTTCCAAAATATTATTTACCTTATTTAATACTCAATATTTTCAAAATTTTTTCTTTTAATAATGATTTCAAAATCAAAATATTTTTTTTGTAATTTCATTCATCTTCAAAAGAACACATTTTTTATAAGAAATATCGCCTCAATTGTTTCTTAATATATTTACTCATTATTTTTTAATTTATCTTATTTTTTATATTTTAAATGACATAAATACATTGAATGGATTCATCATGTTTTTTTTCATATTAAAATTGAAATCAACATTTTCCATTTTCATATAAACAAGGATAACATCTCACCCTTTTATGCTACAAGGGAATCTTTAAATCCACTAAGAGTATTTATAAGTCAATGCATAATTACACCTTTTAATGGTAACTCTAGATATCTCATCATCAAAATTACACAGAAATCATAATTGGTTTTTTTATTATTCTTCTTCACATGTTAGAATTATGAATATAAGCCTCATTCTCATTTAAAATTAGGATTATTGTCAAAAATAGGGAACACGAACAATGTAGTCTCAACAATATCTTCATTTTTATTTTCAATCAAAAATCATTATAGAAAATCATACAACAATATATTATTCCATTTAATTTTTGTTTCCATGCTTTGTAATTTTTCCTTCATTTTATTCTATCTCTATTATTGAAAAAAACGAGAGAATGGGAGAATGGTGTCAATTCAATATTAAATAAATTTCCTATTAGTTAATCCGCTCTATAACAATGTGATATTTGATCAACTTTTAATAAATATAATCTATTATATATCAGAAAATGTCCCTAAATCAAAATAATATGATAACACATTGATTATTCATTCTCCATAGCAAATCCAAGTGTTTTACAGGATGAAAGTAATTTAAAGTAATTGATAAATTTGTTTACTTGTATCTGATAACAAAAATCATTTTATTAATCTTCAAAATCAAATTAAAAACATTATTATTCAACTAGAATTTTATTTACTTTATAAACATTCATATAGTATTTTTAACATTCCATATTTTTTCATGACATTGATAAAAAACTTTTCAACCTATTAGGACGAATTTTTTATTTTAACTAAAAAATATAACTATAACAATGAATAAAATTAAATGAATTATTTTTCAATAAAAATATTTGTATTTTATATTTTAATAATTTTCATGAGATCAATATTATGTTATCTTTTTAGGGTTCCCCATTTTTTCAATCCCTCAAGTAGGCACTTCATATTCACATCATCTAGAAGTATATCTTCATTAAATAAATTTTATGATATATGATGCTAATATCACAAATATATTGTGACTTATCTAATTTTTATCTAATTTTGACTACATACTCATATTTAAAAGTTATTTCTATGAGAACAAGCATTCACTTTGAATTATCTACATTGAATTTAAAAACATATTATGTATGGGAATATGGTGAAAACTATTTCTATATTAATATTAGTTACATGGATATGAATATATTTTCAACCATGATACTTATTTATTTTCAACTATATATCTGGGTAAACTCTTCATGCTGACTTTTTTAGGATTCCATGATTTCATTGCCAATATGGATTCTATTATTAATTATATAATTTCTTTATGTTGATAATTATTTAAATTATAAAATAATGAAGAAGTATCACATGGTTCTTTTTTAGTTCTCGAGACATATTTTCAAGATTTGGTAGCATGGTTAAATAGTTTCTAGATAGCTTCTTGATATGATTTAATATTCTACATGAAACCACATTAGATTATAGGCTATCATATTTTAAAAAACACTTATAAAATTAGGATTATTAATTTGAAATAAATTATTATAGTTTAAAATATGATTTCACTTATGGTTCATTAATTTTTATTTATTTTTTTAAATCAATAGGATAAATGAACATTTATTATTTTAGAATTTTCTTATACTTTATAATTCTTCTCTAAGAATTTTATACAATGATCTTCACTGAACCAATTATTTCAATTTTTTCTTGGTCTAATTATCTATTTTCCATCTAGATCACATCAGTAAATTATAATACCGAAAAATTGTTTACAAATTTTAAAATTTCCACCTTTTATTCCAGAATAGAAGATAAACCTTCCTTTTTGTGTAATATACATTTTTATATTATTGGTATTGATTTTAATACCAATATCTTTATGTTTATACCCAATTGATATGCTGACTTATGCTATTGGTATTTTCTTACCTAATGATTTTAAAAAATGATTTGTTGATATAGAAAATAATTATGCACTCCTATGACTACTTTTATTCCAATTACTTAATAGATTCTTCAAAAATTTATATATATTTATATCAGATATATCATTTTTTTTATATGTAGAATTTTCATCATATCATTCTTTATCCACCATGAAATATGATTTCATTTCCTTCCAATGATAGAAAAATCATACCACAAATTTTAATCCTTGTTCCTAAATCTATCATAGTAAATAAAGTATCAAAAAATAATGTGTTACTTTTTTACATATATATTGCCCCAAATTGAATTATATTTTTGAAGAGTAATAGATTATATGGAATTTATTTAGAGAAAAACATCATCTAAAAATTCTTAAATCCACATTAGATGTTGTGGTTGGGTCTCCTATGTTTTTTCTTGTCCACTTTTCAACATGTTTTGTTTCTATAACTAGGATAAGACATGAAATAAACCTTTATATATTTCATATTTTTTGACATGTGTGGTAAATTTTGACTAGATCCTGAAATATATTTACCATTACATGATCTTTAAATTATCATTGGTCTATATAATTATATTTTGATAAAATAATTTCTCACGATAAGTTTGAATGGTAGTAGCTCTTCTCTTTGATACTTGTGAAAAATCATCTTGAATTAGTTCTATATTTTCTCTTTTGAATTCAATTTGACGTCATTGTATATTTAGTATGTCTTTATCATACTCCATTGAGTTTTTTATATCTCTACATTCAATCTGGATTTCATTTAAATTTAATCCTCATGCATATTTTTCTTTTCGTACAATAGATTGGAAAATTCAATGATCTTCTATGATTTGACATCATGTTTATCATTCATGACATAAATGACAACCTTTTGGATTTCTTACAATGAAAAAAAGATTCCATCATGAATTTTCGTAATAGATTCATTATCCAAAATTATGTTGATATATTCAACACAAAATATATGGTATCATTATTAATGTTATTCATTCATTGAATCTGTTTCACAAATGTTTAATTTATTTACACAATAGTATAATATGTTTCTAAAATATCTCAATATTTCTTAAATCCACCTTAATTACGGTAATAATTTCCACTATAACTTTAAAATAATGAAATATAAACTTGAATAAATATTTAGGATAGTTATGAAAGTTTTTTTTAGTATAAAATGATTCATCTTGTGAATCCCCAAAAAAAGTTGATCTCACCGACATATTATTGGTTAAATTGGAACAATTTTAAAATATTTTTTATATTACTTCTTGATTACATGCATGATCATTATATTCTGTGGTTAAATGGATTTATAACTTGATAATAGTTTATTCATGAACATTATTATATTAGTCTTTTAAAGATATATCTTAATAATAATTATAGCTCTAGGAAAATGATTTTTTGTTCTCTTAAATCATTATAGAATCATCATTCTATATTTATTAGGATGAATATTTTTTAAATGTTATTTTAGGAATTTCATTCATTTATTTTGTTTCGTTGTAGAATATCCTAACATAATTAATTTTTAGGGAACTCACATGATTATTCAAATAAATTTGTTCATGAATTCTTTTTAAAGAGAAACATAAATCATTATGTCCTGAAAGTCTCAATATTATTGAGGATCCAATAATAGTTTTATCCATGTTCCCTGACATAGATTATCATGATAAATTTTGGAAATTCTAATATTGATAGTGTTTGAATCAATGTTTTTGTATCTTAATCCACATAAACATTTATCCATTATTTTACCTTTATAATAATTTAATTATTTATATCTCTTACTTGATACAGACAATCATTTTTATGTAATTATAGTATAAAAGTAGCGTATTAATAAAAATAATATTTTGTATGAGGTTCATCTCCATGATGGATGAATATATCTCTATTATATAGAGGTTGTAATCCAAAAAATACAATATATATATTTTATTATCATGGTGGATAATGGATAAGTTTATAGCCTTAGACCCATAATCCATGCACTAACTACATTCAATGAAATAAGAACTAATCATTTTTTAGATATATGATTTTTTTAATTTCCTTGATTGTTATTAGAAGTAATAAATCATGCCCCCCTTGACCATATAGATTAGATATTACTTGTAAATATGAAAAATTCATCAATGCTGTATCTATAGTGAAAACATCATTTTTAACATATTAATAAATGATTATAAAAATCAAATATTACATCACAAAGTAATTGAGGCCATGTGTCTCGTGTACACATGTTATTGATACATAAAAAATAAACTAAATCATAGAACATTTCATTTAATCTCAATAATGTTTTTTTAAATCCATTTTATCTCTTATAATAGAATACGATGACATGGTAAATACATAAAATAATGGGGTGAGAAATAAATCCCAATAAGTGAATAAACATGATAACGATGAATAACATGTTATCCAAAAAACACAACTTGATATAATAAAATGGATGTCTCGTGAATAATCACATTATAGTATTACAAAAAGAACATGGTCCCATAATATCATGGAAAACTTATGATTATAAAAAAATACATGACATAAGTATAAGTAAATGCTAATTGCCAATACGATATCACATGGTTGGAAGATTCCCATCAAGGATTAGGTTTACTCTCTAATCTCATATTTAACCTCGCATGTGAAACACATTACCCAATGTATTAGAGTACTATTAAGGTGAACCCATTATAACATGTACAAGCATATGTTTACCAAATAAGGAAATCAAACATAACAAATAAACATTAGGTTTAACCTTGGAAGGAAATGTATTATACAACTATATCATAAAGAATAACTAAATGAGATATCCTAATTGATACCATGAAAGAATTAATTTGTGAATTATGGTATGTTTATAATCATATTCATGAGGAATACTGACCACGTGATGTGATGAGTTGAGAATGAGTAGAGGAGTTCCTTCATAAATGTTCAACTTATTTGGGAATTAGAGGAATAGTTAATGAATCATTAAATAATGTAATAGAAAAATAATCCATATAAAATAAAATTTGAACTAAAATGGGGTCACATGATGAAATATTTGATTCTAGAAAATAGTAGTGATTGAAAAATAATATATAGTGGTACTTTTAATGTAAAAATTAATATAGATGTTTCTATTAATCTGTGGTTATTATCTAGCGATAATGAGATTAGAACATTTTCAATCATGTATATCCACATTCTTGTGGAAGTTACGTTAGCTCAATGGGACCAATGTTGGGTGGGGGTGATGGATCAATGGTATTATTTTTTTAAAATTTTAATTATCTGAAATCGAACCTTTGAACTCTTTAGTTTTATTTTTCTTTATAAACATTTTTAATAATTTCAAAATAATGAACATATAGGAATGTAAATAAGGTGCACAATATTTACATGGTTTGGCTTTAGTTTGACATCCTATATCCCTTATATGAAGAATATAATTATTATATAGAAATTATATATTGAAAATTAGTGAATAAAATATTAAGGAAAATCACTTTAAACTACTTTTATATCAATCAGAATGATTATACTGACACCCATTAGATTAACATGTATTTCTTACAAATATGAGATACGAAATATTGAAAAATTGTTAATCATCTTGAAAAGTTCATCTAAATTTTTTTTCCAATTTTTAAGGCCTTATAATATATGTCTGGTGAATTTTTCTCTATCTTGTGACACTTTGTTTAGTGTGACTTAGTTAAACTATGGCTGATATTCTAAACTCAATATCATAAATAAGACATATACACCTCAAATTAGGTATATATTCTCTTCTTATAACACAGTGTCTACAAGTGTCTATCTAGATTATATAAACATAAAAATTTATTCAATGAACTTATTGAAAACCTTTTCAAACAATTTTTATCTAAACAATTCATATAGAAGGTGTTTTTTTAATAAATAAAAAACACTGCTATTGAAACATAACAATGGATAATCAAATTGAATATTAATTTTTCTAGGTATATTTGTGTTGGTTATATATATAATATAAAATATATTTAATAATATTAGATTGTTAATGTGAGGTTAGAGAGATAATGTATACCCATTTTTGAGAAAGGGTGTTTGAGAGAGATCCTATGACATTGGTTAAAAAATCATTATGCACTTGCACATAATATCCAAAATAATAAAACTATATTCATTAATTACATAGTTAGGATCCTTTACCACATATAATGTATATAGAAAAATAATGTTCAATTATAATATTTTTAATGAGTTATAATTTTAATTTTATTGTTCTGAGGGAATTTATTTGGTGGAACCAAGGTGTGATCACTCATGGATATTTTATGATTTTCATTTCAAAATAGACTAACACTATCAAAGTGAAAAGGAATGATATTTAATATAAGAACCCTACTCATTATTTCACATTTAACCTTGATTTATTACAAAAAATTTCTCATAATACAACTTTGAAGATCGATAGTTCAATTGTCTTTGGGGTTGAATACCATTACATAACAACATAAAACATGAACATCAATGACATCATTATTGAAAACTTGTTTGACATGACCACATAATTCTTTTATACATGAAATTGCATTGAAAAACCTGAGGACATACATAACAAATTCATGAGATATAAATCCTCGTAAAGGAATAAACATAGAATACCAAGAGGATAATAATACATATAAGTAAAATAATATCAATGAGGCATAAACGAACATGAATAATAAGGAATGATTTAACATGCTAATTATAACATGGGAAATATGGAAACAAAATAAAACACTACGTCATAAACATAAATCAATGAAAACCCCAAAATAAATCATGGTGAAAAAAATCCGATAATGGAATTTGGGAAACCCCCATCCCAACATGGAGTATCATGAAACTAAGAATTACTGAATGCATTGGAGAACTATCAAAGCACACCCTTCATAAAAATTTCAATCTCATGGTTATGTGTTCGATATAGATATTATAACATGGGGTTATTCAAGATAATAATTTTTTTTTAGTTTGATGAATGTTCAATAAACACATATAATTCCTAAATAAATAATTATATCAGTATAATGGAAAATACACTTTATTTTTAAATGGTTATGGTATTCACTACATAACTATTTTGGTATGGTAACTCATGGTGTAATTTCAATAGCATAATGACAACATTGAGAAATTCATAAAAACAGGTTTATAAGGGAGAAAGGGGTGTATCTAACAATTTATACATGTAATGGATAGTAATAGGGAAATATAATGACATTATTCAAAAAAAAAATTAAATGTAAATAGAAGCAGTGACATAATAAAGAATCTTGATGATTGTTGAGAATAAAAATGAACCATTAAAATTTTTGGCATGGTATCAGGTGTACATTATGGTTTGTAGGATTGTTAAATTTTATTTAACGGGCCTCTCATCAATTATAAAACATGTATACATTATCTAGGATAGGTAATAATTTATCCCAATATAATAAAACTGATATTAAGAATTAATATAAAAAATGAAGTGCTTGATAAAAAATAGAGAGATAGAATCTCTTATGGAATTTCAGCATATTAACAGCTTAGGTAAGGGTCCAAATGAAGGGGGGATAAAATATCCTTAATAAAAATATTATCAATTTTATAGAAATTTATTGAGTAATAATGAATATAAATATAAAAAATTGATATTAAGGTTCTACTTTCAAATAATGTATTTGAATTCAATGTTGATGAGAAAAATCACTTACATATATATGTGACTACAAAGGCATATGAGAGGAATCCTGGGAGCTTGGGGACACAATGGGAGAACTATAGGGAGTATAGGGAAGAGGGTGGCCGAGAATCAAGGAGTTTGAGTGAAGATAAATGAGAGTTTGGGTGGGATTATAAAGTATAAGAGAGAGATTTCTTAATAATTTGGCTTATGGATACTACATAATAAAAATTTCGAAACCAAAAATCATCCCAGGGTTTTTTAAAATGTTTTCTGTAAAAGGGGAGTGTTATAAATTATTTTATGAGTCCAATAGATGAAGATAACAAAAATATTTTCTTTGATTATATGGAGGTGAGTCACACATTCAATGAAATGATTTTAAAATCTTAAAATATTTTTATGTCATGTATAAAATAAATAAAATAAACTTAAAATCAAATAATATTCAAAAAAAAAATTTGGCCAAAGATAACTTTTATATAAATAATTAAATCATTATTGTTCTGTTATTATTTCATAAAATATACCATAAATTAAAATAGTATATAATGTTTTCCCAAAAATTAGATAGTATCATAATATTTTAAAAAATTCACTACAACATACTCTGTATTTATAAAATAATAAATTTTCAAACTATTAATTTCATTGAATATGATATTAATTTTTTTGTTAAATGGGACTCTTTTTCTGATAGCATACTCAACATGCAACACTGTGTTTCTCCGAAAGCATATGTTCCATGGAACAATGAGTTATACCAAAAAATAATATATTATTATTATTATTATTTTAAATTTTAGTTAATTTTTATCCTTTTTTGGGAATAAATTTATAGAACTGACTGAAATATGAATTTAGATGTTTGTTAAATGTTTTTACATTTATCAAATAAATTTTAGAGGCATAAAATGTGAATGAATATATTTTTAACCATAATATACTCTAATATTTTTAAAAGGTTGTTTTACTAACTTTTTATGGAGAGTAATTTTTTAAATTTAGTTATTAACACTTGTATATGTTATAATTCAAAAATAAAATTTTTATTTGGAATTGGGAGATAATATTTATCTTTTGATGAAATTTTGGTATATTTATGATAAAATTCATATTATAATGAATATTGAAAAATACATAATTTTAATTTAAAATTGCATTTCATCTAATTTATTTTTATTGATAGATTTTAATTTGAATTAATTTTAAAGTATATTTGAATTTTTTTATCATTTAATCCAATTTTTTCCATTGGAGGTAATTTCACATTTAAACTGGACATAAACACATGTCAATAATTTGATACTTTTTACTTCTTAAAAACCCACTTTTTGGTTTTGACAATAAAAATTTATTTTAAATTAATTAATGAAATTTATGTATTTTTTATATAGAAAAATGCAATCAATATTTGGAATTAGAGGGTCCTATTTTTTTAAATAGGTACCTTTAAATTTTTGATATTATGAATAATAGATTTTGTAATTTTTTAACCACAGTTAAAGGGTAAATTATGTAAATCAAGGTAAAAATAATATTATAATAATATATAACTACACTAAAATTTTTCATAATCATATTTCATGAGTCATGGGTGACCAAATAAAACAATAATCTTATCTTTAGGAATTTATGATCCACTTGGGTGTGATAATGACATGTTATATTAATTAACTTAAAGTAAAGATAAATATATGTTAATTAAGTATCTTTTTGGGAAAAAATATAAAATATAGGGTTATATAACTGATATCTTTGACTATAAATAGTAATTATAAATATAAAACGATTTCCTAGAACATGTTATTTTATTTATAGTTTTTAGACATTAAATAAATATATTTATTTATGACATAACGATGATATAATGATTACCTTATTCATGAAACACTCAAATAAATGATATGATAAATATTAAAATAAATGGAATTGAAAAATTTGATACTATCAAAGAAATTTATGTATTATTATGAAATGTTAACTTTTATTTAATGTATATTTTTTATTGAATCATGTTTTTATTTTTTTAACAAAAATTGATTACTAAATTGAGTCAAAATGACATTAATGAGTTTTAAAAACCAAAATTTTTTTAATAAGATATAATAGTCATAAAAATATTATATTTGTCTATATATCAAATACTGTTTTATAAATGTCATTAATGAATAACTTGAAGGTTCTCTTAGGATTTTATTGTAACTCCTTTAACCATTTAGTGTAAAAATAAAAGATGACATGGTAAGAGTTAATTTATTTAACTAAGTGTTGAAGCCAAATGTCAAGGTTAAATTTGTGACTTAAACATGTATAAAACCTATTGGTTAAGAGTATTTAGACCCATTATCATATCATATTCTTAATATAATAATTTTAATCTATTATAATTATATAATAAATTTGTAATAAAATAATATTTCAAAACCATCCAAAATTGACCCTCTTCTATCTCAGAAAAGGCCACCACCTTGACCCACATTCTCACACCTATCCTACTCCTTGGATCAACCATATTCTAGTCTAATAATATCACAAAATCCCTACCTTACTCCATAAATCCTTAACTTGGGTTAAAGACAATTTCAAAAATCCATTTTCTCACATCAAAAGAAGTTACCTGATTTAGAGGTAATGTCTTCTCTTAAGATATTATCATAAATTTTTTTCCTTATACAACCCCTATTCTCTTTATATTCAATTATTTTGTAAAAAATTATCATATATATAATAGAATATTTTTATTCTATGGTATTTACTAACACATACAAACACCTCAATCTAATAGATATAGAATATACTATTTCTATGTATGGTGAACTACTACCTCATTTAATGATGATTGATTAATTTTATCCTTCCACATCTCATGGTGGAAATTATGAAGTAAATATACTTATATATGATATATATTAAATTTATATTTTCATTATTTTTCTTTAATTTTTATTATAACATTCCAATATGTTTTCCATAATGTGTAAATATGATAATTTCATTTGAGGATGTGTGGAATACTACCCCATCAAAGTGATATGAATTTTTCATTCCATAACTATAACATATAAATAATGGAATTAATTATCTTAGGTAATATATTTAGAATAGATATTATACTTGAATTATAATATATATATTTAGCATTTAGTTTTCATTCCATAAATATGACACCTAAATTAAAGTAGCATTCCTCTGTACGTACATCCTACCGTCTCCATGAACGGTGCAATTAATATCATATCTCCAAATATTATGGATTATTTTATATACATAATACTAGATATATATGATATTTAAATCAAGAATACTATTCTGGGGATAGTGGAATTTTGATCATATGGAAAATTTGTAATCATTTCAAGTTCATTTTTGAATAATCTACCAAACATCGACAGAACACCAGATATCTAATCAAATAATTAACTATTTAATATAACATATTAATAAGTAATATAATATAAATAATAACATAAAAATTTACAAATTCAATTATAGATTATCCTAATGTTATTATTGATAAATAAACAGAATGAACGTTACAAGTCGGACATGAGGTAATGAACTTTTTCGAAATCTATTTTCATTGAAGTAGATTTTAATTTATACAAGAAATTATTTATATTGTGTGTAATAACTCATTTTTAATTCTAATTTCAGTTAAAAGAAATAATTTTCTATGAATCATTTTTCTAAATTTGAAAAACAAATGTTTTTAGCATATGTGGCGACACCAACCTCTCAACCACCAAAATCATAATTTGACATTTTTCATCCACTAGAAGATTTAATGTTTTTATTAAAAGGAAAAAAGAAATACCTTATTACCTATTTTGGTGTTTAGGTATTGAAACTGGTTTTGATTGTGGATTTACTATTTGAATATCTTGAAACAATTCCTGGTGATTGAAAGTGATATTTTATGTTTGAAATGTTGATAAATACAATCATTAATATTTTTTGATTATATAATAGAATTTTTACATTTAACGAGTGGTTACGTGATAAACCAAATATAGGTGATTATATGATAAAATGAAGACAACTAGTTTCATGAAAAACAATTTATGGGTCGTTACAATATAACCTCCAATGTATTGGGTATGGAATTCGATCGTATTGTTATTCCACTCATAAGAACGATATGTGTAGAAGTCGACCATGTGGTAATTCAATTTATGTACGATTTTGTACCAGGTTAACTAATAAATGTTATGTGTTATATCTATGGGTTTTATTACAATATTTGGAATTAAAAAAGGGTAAATAGTGATCTTTTTATTGATCAATAGTATTTACTACGTCAAAAAGATGAAAAGTATTACATTAAGATAGTGTATTAATGGTTTACATGATTTCAAAAAGATAAATATTTTCTTTCTTTTTTGCATCCCCTACCAATCTTTTTATTATCATCCCATGTTTTGAATTTTTTTAAATGATCTAATGGTGAATAGAGTTAATGATGGGATCTTGGATATGATATACTATTTATGAAAGAAATGAAACCCTGTTTTGTTTAAAAGATACAATTTTATGAAAAAAGGGATATTGAGTAGATATTTTTACATTATAATAATCTAGTTGATATGTATAAGATATGGCCGAATTCTTTAAATCTCTAAACCTAAAAATATCCTCTATGTGAATGAAAGTCAAATTATTGACTTAATTTTAGATAATGTAATATTTATAGTCAGGCCCTTATAGTTTGTATCAGAGGAATGTTTAGATAAAATTAGGAGTAAGAATATTGTTAATTGAATATCCCTAAATGTTTTTTATATTATTGTAAAATTGAAATAGTGTAGCATTTATAGATTACCATGTTGCATAATCTAAGATATGTCTATACATAATGGTTTTCCATAGAGTAAATAAGGAAACAATGCTCTGAAGGAATACAAAAGAAAATAACCTTCCAAATTCGCATCCAATAATTGTTAGAATAAGAACGGAAAAATTTGACTTAATGATGTCTCTATTGAATCAGGAAATAATTGGTCATGGATTCCATTCCTGAGACCAAGTAGACCAACCATTTGGGAATATGTCGATAGTATATCCTTTCAAGAGAGAAATACCCCCCATCATTCATAGTATAATTCCACCCAATACAAGCTGACAGGTGGATTAAAGAACAAAAAATATATTTGAAATAATGGGGGGTTTAGACAATCAAATAGTTAGTCTTTCTATTTATCATTTTGAAGGTAAATCTGATTAGTGGTGGTTAATTATTAAAGATATATGAGGAAGTGACGAGATTGAATTCATAGAATATGATGAATTTAATAATATATTCCTTGAAAATTATTTTACTAATCAAATATAAATTTTGATGAAAAATTAATTCATTGAATTGAGACAAAATAAAGAATATTATGTGGCTACGTATGATGATAATTTCACCTGTTTGTAAAGGTACATCCAAATTGTAATATTGAATATTTATAGTAAGAAAAATGGGTTTTACATTGAATTGAATTTCAAATATCGAAGGGTGTAAGATTCTAATGAGTTCAGAAGTTATGGGAAAATTGTATAATGTGTAGAGATGGTAGAGATGTAATTTTTTAATTATCATGTTTTCTATGAGATAAAGTAATATTATTAGTCTAGTTGGCATGAAATGTGAACGAATTCATAAAAAAGGTATAGAGGTAAGAAAACTAAATTTCCAACTTGTGAGATTTGTGGTAAAATGATTCATGGAGATTGTATCTCAAAATCGAATAAGTGCTTCCAGTGTGGTAAGACTGGTCATATTTCCCATAACTGCATGCACGAATATCATGCATGAAATGAAAATCCAATGGTAAAAAGTTTTAGATGGAATGAGTTGGGGAATTATACCGGAGGATGTCCAATGTTGATTTCACTTGTTGTAAACCAATAAGATAAAATGTAGATGGTCTTGTAAAAATCATTTTCCTCTACTATAGTTGATGTTAGACAATTAAATGAAGTGGTGAAAGGTATGTTACATGTTGTTTTTGAATTATTCCTACACTCTATATGACTCTAGTTCTGCACATTCTTTTAATTTGGAGATATTTTCAAGTATATTTTATATATACCCTCATGAATATGAAATATTACTTTTGGTAAAGACTCTTGGTGGAAGTATTGATGAAACCACGATTTATAGGAATATTCCTATTATCATTAGTGGAAAATTCCTTCCTAAAAATATTTTTGAACATCCCATAGTGGAATTTGAAAACATTTTGGTTATGGATTGACATTTAGTTTATCTTGCTAAAATATATTTTAAAGGCACAAAATTTATATTCAATAATTTCTTACATAATATGACATACTAAAAAGATGAAATATTGTTTAAATATATAATATAATGATATCTGAGACATTTTTTTGAAATGAATGAAACAATTTTTATTTGTGAAATTTTAGTAGTGAAGTAATTGAAGGGTTTTTTGGATGAATTATCTAGTATTGTTTCTAATTGGAAGGTTGAATTTAATATTGATCTAATTCCTGATGTAAAACCTATTTCAAACCCCCTTACCAAACATATCATGTAGAAATGGTAGAATAAAAAAAAATTGTAAGAATTGCTTGATACATGTTTCATTCAAACTAGAACATAAATATGGGGTAGTCCAGCTTTAATTTTAAAAAATATATATGGGTTCAGATGGATATGTATTGATTATATATCCTTGAATAACATAACTATTAAGAATAAGTATCTTTTACCTCATATCCATAATTTTTGTATCATCTTCAGGGAGATCATTATTTTTTAAAGATTGATTTACGGTTCGTGTACCATCAGTTGAAGGTAAAAGAGGATGACATTAAAAAGATAGTGTTCCGAATGACATATGGGTATTAATGTTTTTTAGTTACTCCCTTTGGGTTTTCCAATGAACCTACTATATTTATGAATCTTGTGAATGATGTTTTTCATCAGTTTCTGGATCTGTTTGTGGTTGTGTTTATAGATGACATTTTGGTACATTCTAAAAGTCTTGAGGAACATGAATGTAACATAAGGATTGTTTTTCAAAACATAAAAGAAAATAAACTATATATATTGTTATGTAATATTGAAGTTTGGTTTAAAACAAATTCAATCTTTGGATATATTTCATATAAAGATGGCATTACTATTGACCAATTTATAAAAAGTTGTTAGAAGATTTTCTAAGACCTATCAATATAACATAGAGTCGTAGTTTTATTGGATTACTAGGTAATTAATAAAGGTTTGTTGAAAAAGGATCTCAGTTATCAATCCCAATAACTATGTTAACACATAAGTGGGTAATGTTCATCTAGAAGAAATAATGTGATGATTGTTTTCAGGAATGTAAAAGAAGACTTGTAAATGATCCTGTTTTGGCCCAAACTTCTATGAATGGTGAATTTTTTATCCACACATTTACATCATTGAATGAAATTAGTTTTGTCTTAATGCATAGTGATTTATGATTCAAATTAGTTGAAACATATTGATTTAAATTGCTCTAAACATGATTTTTAATTAGCTACTTTTTTCATTATTGATTTGGAGGAATCCTTTGTACAGTGTAAAGTGTGAAATATATATTGATCACAAAAGTGTGAAGTATATATTCACATAGAAAAATTGAATATGAGACAGGGGATATGGCTATAATTAACCAAGTATTATTATAACACGATTCCTCACCATCCTGGAAATAAAAATAAAGTAGAATATGATTTTACTCAAAATGGTAATTCTACATTAACCATGTTACATTTGGAACAAAATAAATTGGTTAATTATTTGATGAATATTGGATATTAAGTGGATGGTGTAGAAAAATCCTCTATTTTGCTTCATGTGTAAGTGAAATCATCTCTATCATACAGAATTAAGAAAGACTCAAAGGAAGAATGTGAGTTACAGAAAAAGATAGAATTGGTTCAGAATGGTATGTTTCTTGAATTTGACATTGATAAAGATTATGTTTTGAGATTTGGGAAAATATTATGCGGGCCTTTTGAGTCAAAGTTGAAGAATGATTTATTATGTGAAACTTATAGTTCTCTATTTTCAGTTCATCTTTGAAGTACATAGAGATACATAGATCTTTGAGAGTATTACTAGTGGTATGGAATGAAAATATATATTGCTGATTTTAACATGAATTGTTTGACTTGTCAATATGTTAATGAAGAATGACACTTCTCAAAGGGGATGTTTCAACATTTTCCAGTTCCGGAATGGAGATCCGTAAGTATATCCATCGACTTTGTTGTGGTATTACTGATAACATCTCAAGGTAATAATCCATTCTATGTTATTGTTGATTTAATGACTAAATATTCTCATTTCATCCAATTAGAGATACTCGGTCTTTATATGAACATTCTCAATTGTATATTAAATTTTAGTCTTTATACAAGGTGTTCCCCTCTCCATTGTATCTGATAATAATCCCATGTTTACATTTAGCTTTTAGAAATGCCTTCATATGTCATTGGGTTCTGAATTAAATATTCGTGCAAATTTTCATCCTTAATCATATGGGATGTTAGAATGAAAATTTTAGATGTTGGAAGATATTATATGTTCTTGTTCAATGGAATACTAAGGAAGTTGGGATAAAAATGTTTCTCTGGTTGAGTTTTCTTATAATATCTATTTTCATTCAACTAATAATATAGCACCATTTGATGCATTATATTTAAAGCAGTGTTGGACTCTATCTTTATTGGGATGAAGTTGGAGAAAGGATGTTGATGGGAGCAGAATTTCTAAAATATATGGATACTAAATCATATATGATTCAACATCACATGAGGAGGGCTCAAACTAGGCAAAAAATATATGCAGATAATCGAAGGAAGGATATTTGTTTTGAGGTAGGTGATCAGTCTTTTCTCAAAGTTTTACCATGGAGTAGTTTGTTCTGTTTTTGAATGAAATGGAATTTGATTCTATGGTTTATTAGACTATATGAAATTCTAGAGAATTTTCATTCAGATTCATGCTAAGTGGATTTACCTTTATGTTTATACAAGGTACAAAATGTCTTTTATGTATTAATATTGATAAAGTATATGCTCAACCCCTATCATGGTATTTTTCCAGAGGTAGTTTGTTTGGAAGAGAATCTTTCTTAGGAGGAACAAAAAATACAAATTATTGACTACAGAGAGCACGTATGGCAGAATAAGGAAATTCATCTGTTAATTGTCTTGTGTAAAAACCATTTGGTTGAATATGAAATGTAGTAATATGAAAATTCTATGGTGGAGAAATATCCCCACTTATTTGATAAGTAAATAAAATTGCAGGGATGCAATTTCTAAGAGGGGGAAATATGTAACCTCCCTCATATTTTTAAAATAATAAATTTTCATATCAATTAATATTTATGAATAGTATATTCATTTTTTTAATGAGGTTTATTTTTTCGGATAGTGTACTCGACACACAACAATGGTTTCTCCTAAGCAATATGTTGCACAAAACACTCAGTTATATCGACAAATAATACAATAATATAATTTTTATTTTATTTGGTAGTTAACTCTTAGTCATTTCATGGAAATGAATGAATAGAACTAACTAAAATATTATTTCAGATGTTTTTAAAATTTTTTTACATTTTTAAAATAAATTTTACAGGCTTAGAAAAGGTTAAATCCTATTGTAACCATAAAATACTCTAATATTTTTAAAATGTCAATTTACCACCTATTGATGTTGATTCATTATTAAATATTATTTTTCCATTATTATAGGTTCTATTTAAAAAAAATAAACTTATTATTTGGAATTTTGGGATCAAATTTTAGTGGGGGTGAATTTTTGGTATTTTTTGATAAAATTCCTATTTTAAAGAACAGTGAGAAATACAAAATTTTAAATCAAAATTAAATTTTCATCTAATTTATTAATATGGATAAATTATAATTTGTTTAAGTTATAAAGTATATTTAGTTTTTTATAATTTAATACAAATTTTTTTATTATAGGAAATTTCATATTAAAATGGACATAAACACTTGTCAATTGTTTGATAGTTTTTTCTTCTTAAAAACTTGATTTCTGGATATGAAAATGTGAATTAACTTTAACATTAATTAATGACAATTTTGTGTTTTGAATTTGGAAAAATGGATTCCATATATCGAATTGTAAGGTCCATATTATGTACATAGGGACCTTTTATTTTTTGACATTATAAATATTGACTTATCTAATTAATTTTATTTACCACAGTCATAGGATAAAGTAGGTAAACGAGGGTAAAAATAATATTATAATATTATAAAACAACTCTAAAACATAAACTAAACTTATTTAATGGGTTATGGGTGACCAAAAGAATCCTTATATTGAACATTTTTCAATTATGTGCTTCTTGGGTGTGATAATGACATGTTATAATAATTAATTTAACCTAAAGAGAAATAAAACATAAACAAGTATCCTTTTAATAAAAAAAATTTAATATAGGGTTATATAATAGATACATTCAACTATAAATTGTCATTATAAATAAAAACTATTTCCTACATCATTTTATTTTACTTATAATTTTTATACATTATATAAATAAACTTATTTATGAAACAATGATGATGCACTGACAACTATATTAATTAATGATTCAAATAAATTATATTATAAATATTAAAATAAACGTAAATTGAAAATTTTGAAGCAATAGATGAAATTTTGGGATTATTATGACATTTAATATTTGAGTTAATATAGTTTATTTGAATGAATCATGTTTTTATGTCTTTAACAAAAATAAATTACTAAATAGTGTCAAAATTGACATAAATGTGATTTTAAAACAAATACAATTTTATAAAATGAAATAATAATCAAAAAATTTTAATATTCATACAAAATCCTTATATAGTTATAAAATTCTCATTAATTATCCACCTCAGGTTCTGTCATTTTATAGTAAATATATAAAGTATATAGTGAAAATATACCATAAGACATGGTATGATTAATTTATTTAACTAAGTATTAAAGCCAAAAGATATGGTTAAATTTGTTACCTAAACATTTATAGAACCTATTGTATGAGATTATTTCTACCCATTATCATCTTATCCTAGAAATATATTAATTTCTAACTTTTACAATTTGAAAATATATTTATAATAAAATAATATTTCAAAACAATCCTAATGTGCCCCTCCTACATCCAATAAAAATCCACCACATCTACCAACTTACTCACACCTATAAAAAACATTTGAATAATCAAAATTATGATAAAATAATCTCCCCAAATCCCTACCTTTCTTTTAGGGACCTTACCAAGGAATGAAGTAAATTCATGAAAGCCTTTTTCCTCAAATGAAAAGGAGTTACCCGATTTGGAAGTAACGTCTTCTCTCAATTTCCATTCAATTTTCCATCCTCCAACCTCCTAACCTCTATTTATTCTATTCCTTTATAACAAAAACACCATATTCAATATACTAGTATGTTTTTATGATATGTTTTATACCTAAACATACACACACTTCTATCCAATTTATATAGAACATATTGTTTCTATGTACGGAGAACTACTGCCTCCCGAAATGATGACTGTTCAATTTCCTTGGACTACATATCTTGGTGCCATTATGATGACACAGTATTTATATATGATATATATTATATTTATATTTTCTCAATTATTATGTCATTTTTATTATATCATAGATTTATTATTTCCAAAAAATTTAAATGCGGTAATTTCATTTGAGGAAAATTTGGACTACCGCCACCTCAAAGTGATATGACTTGTTCATTCCATACATGGTACATATCATGGATGGGTTTAATGAACCTATAAAACATATATAACTTATATTTTATACTTTAAACATAATATAACTATATATCATTTAGTTTTCATTCCCATAATATGACAATGAAATAAAAGTAGCATTAATGTGTACATACAATATACCGTCTCCCTGAACGATGCATTTAATTTCATATCTAAATATATTATGGATTATTGAAAACATAGAGACCCAAATATTAACGTACATGGACATTAAATTAATTTTTCGGAAT
Organism: Viscum album; assembly: GCA_963277665.1. Lineage (NCBI taxonomy): Eukaryota > Viridiplantae > Streptophyta > Magnoliopsida > Santalales > Viscaceae > Viscum > Viscum album. Next base: position 1,282,350,013 of record OY728136.1, on the reverse strand, counting down.
ACTTAATACATGAAAAAAAACATACGCCCAAAGACTATATTAGTTTAGTGTCTTTGTTAACTCAGAATGAAATATTCTAATCTTGGTGAAAGATCTTCAACATCTCCCATAAAGATCTTCCCCTTTAGGGTTTCTTACCTTAAACCATTATTTATATCCTGGTTAAAATAAAACATAAAATGGGTGAGCTCAAATTCTCAGTAAGGGTAAACATAGATAACATAAAACAATCCACAAACAATTGAATGCAAAAACTTGAACATAAAATCTAAACATCAAAATATTGAGTAAAGACATAAATCGTGGAAGTACGTATGGAATATATCATAAAGGATAATCAATCATGATAAAATATCTTGGAAATAGAACTTTTAATTTTGGAAAAGCATTAAGCACATGATAAGATTTCCATAGTAGCTAAGGAGTTGCTGCCAAGACCATCATAGTGGACAAAGTCCCTTTCTGAATCGAGTTCACTTCTCGTTTCAGTCCTGTAACACTGAATTGTATTAACTTACTGTTCCAGAAATGTCTATATCATGAGATATAAATCATTACCCAATTCATTGGATGGAGATATAGGTCTCACCCATCTCATAATGAAATCATTCTTACTTGTTCTCTAAAATAAACATAAAACATTTGTCATAACCCAAATAATAAAATGGGTTTCATAAACATCATCCCATCATCACATAATCCATTTAAAACAAATGTATATTTCATCATAAGAAATATGAAACCATGTAAATCATAGAGGCATTATACTTGAAACATACACATATGAAATAATGTCATCACAGATGGAAAACTGGTTTTGATAAAACACTTGAAATGAGTTTTTGAGGAAAATATCCTTTCTTCTTCAAAATAATTTTCTTTTCACAAAATGCTATGAAATTTTTAATGAAAGGGTTTTGTTGAAAATAATCATGCAATATTATAGAGTATGATTCATGAAAATGAGGCATTATGAAACCATAAAAAATCTGTTCACGCTGTATATGTTAAAAATAACATTCCCCTCATACTTTTGTTGGAAAAGTCAAAAATTTCCTTGTGTGGTATTCAAAAGTAATATTCATTCCATAACATAAAGTAAAAGTCAAAGAGGGGTAAACATGAAATTAAACATATATGGAAGAATATTAAACACAATATGAAAAACATTTTATTGAAATGGATGTAAAATATAACCCCATTAAATACTTACGTATAAGAAATATCAGATAAAAATGAGATTTGAGAAATTATCCCTTACCTTAGGTCCAATATGCTTCATACGTATCCGAACCAGCTCTTCTTTGAAGCGAATATTCTTAACCTCCTCTTTGGGCACTAAACATGGTCTTTGAAGAAAAAAAAAACCTCAAGGATGTTTCTAGGGAAGTGGATTGGAGAAATTTGCAGGGGTTGGCTGAGCATGAAGGTTAAATGTGGTGTGAGGATGAGAGGGAGGAGGTTCCCTTTTATAAGGGAGGAAAGGGGATCCTTTGGAAAAACTAAAAATATTATTTTATTATAAAGTCATATTTGGTTTTTGATAGATCCAAAATGATTTATTTTGAAGCTAATGTGGGGATGGGTCGAAATACTCTCATCCAATAGAATTTAGACAATTTTAGGTTTCTATTTTAACCATATCATTTAGATTTAACTTTATGTTAGATAATTTAACTTTTACCGTGTCTTCTTGCTTTCTTACACTATAAGGTTAATAAACATACTATAACAAGAAAAATGAACCCCAAGTAGTTCATTATTAATATATATATCCTTATCTAAGTCATTTGGTCGGACCTTATATTTTTATGAATAAAATAACAATTAATAATATAATAATTGTTTAAAAATCTATTTTATGTCAATTTTGACACTATTTGGTACATTATTTTTGTTAAAATCATAACAGAAATATTAGTTCGAAAATAGTTAATTAAATAAATACTAACATGTCATATTAACCTATAAAATTAGTGGAATTCATAAAAAGTCTTAAATTATATTTATTTGACATTTATAACATCAATTATGTTAATATTTCATTAATAAGATAATTAATGCATCATCATTGTTTCATAAATAAAATAAATTATTTAATGTCTAAAATTTATAAATAAAATACCATTATTTATGAAATATCTTTATCTTTATAATGAATATTTATAGTCTAATTTATCTTATGAATAACCCTATATTAAAAATGTTTTAGTTATTAAACTGTGATTTTAACTATTTTAACTATTCTTTAAATAAAATAATATTACATGTCCTAATCTAATCCTAGTGGGCGTAAATGGTCATATTTTATTCCAAAGGTTGTTTTGTTGAGTTAAAGTTATCCACTTGAATTAGGACATGCGTTAGGGTAATAATAATATCATTTTTACCTTTAATTACCCTATTTACCTTTAACTGTTGAAAAAAAGAAAAAAGTTACTATTCACAAAAAATTATTTTCACTTCCTTGAACAACATTTTAGTCCTTGATATTATCCATGTATTTTTTATTTTCAAAATTCCACTCACTGAAGTGGTAAAATTATGTTTTATGTGAATTTCCAAATTCTCCTAGGAGTTGGGTAAAAGACGGTGAAAAGTGCAATAAAATGTTTATATATCTAAAATTATTATAAAATGACTCAAATGAATTACTTTGAACTTATATAGGTATTATGTATCAATTTTTACCTAAAATAAATTTAAATAATATAAATAATTATTTAAATAAAATGTTTGTTTTTAAATAGTAATGCAGTGTTTTCACTATTCATCAAAAATTGAAAGTTTTCAGAAAAATAGCAAAATTTCACCCTAGGATAATTTCGATATTATGAATCCAAAAATGATGTCAATTTTGAAAAATAAAATTTATAAAATTTAAAAAAGTTTGTATTACTATTCATAACAACTAGTTCATAATAATATTATAATAATATATCATTTAGTGAAACTCGGTATTGCGTACTACACACGCTATTGAGGAAGGTCTTAATTTCGTGTAATGAAAGCCAAGTAAGGGATGTGTATAGTGAAAGCTCTTTTTGGTGTTGTGAAAATCATAATAGAAACATATTTTATTTATACATTAAACAAAATCTATACTTAATTTTGTGTAAAATAATTTCCACAAAACCATCTTGAAATTGTGTTTAACAAGGGCCAAAAATATTGTTGTGTATACTGCAAGCTAATACAGTGTTGCGAATAGTGAAAGCTATTTTTGTTGTAGCGTACAACACAAGAAATCAAAGATATTAAAAATAATAACTCTCATAAAATCTCGGGTTGTTACATTCTACCCCCCTTAAAATGAATTTAGCCCGCGAAATTCATTTGGGTTATAAATGGTTTACTACTTGAATGTTTCTTTCATAGAAACCCACATCGTAAAAATGAATACCAAAACTGAACTTTAAAAACTAAATTATGAAACACAACGGTTACCCAAATTAACTAATCACTAGGTTTCCATATCAGAGAACATATGTGAAAATATGGATATGGAAGAAAAATATAACCATCAAGTTCGGATGGAGAGTGGTAGAGAACATGGGTATGAAAAATCTAACTATCACAAGGCCATAAATTTTTGATGATCTAAGGTATCATCTGATTAATCGGATATAAGGGCATTAGGACAACATTTTTGGTTTTCATGATCATTTTCCTAAAGTTGAAAAATTTGAAATCGAAGAAATACTTACTTTATTTTGGCACAATATCACCATTGTTGGTTCCTTGAACAATTTCCACTTCATCTCTTAATTAAATGAAGTTGAATTTGTCTTCCATGAAGTGTTAGTAGATCATGCTGTAGAATGATGGGTTATTCCATATTTCTTAATCAAAAGTTTAGATAAAGTTATAAAAAATACAGAAGTCCATCTATAGTTAGATTAATCATATATGGTTCCTAAAATGGACTTATACTTCATATATCATACTGCTTAATATAATAAAACTGGTTTCTACTAAACAGAGACTTCTTGTAGGCCAGTGGTAGGTGATAAAGTCCTATTTCACTTCGGTTGTGGGTTTAATTCCCACAACCTTGTCCGATGCGACGGGTTGTCGCCCATCCTATGAGTTTTCCTTTTTCTAAAACTATTCTATTATAACATAACAAAAGTTATAGCCTTAAACAATAATATCTGATATCTAACTTAATCTATTCAAATCTTTATGTTTATCCAAAATACTTCTGTCCAATCTCATAGTATAAAGATAACAATTAATTGAAATGTCATCTACATAGAATGTGAATACCATCATTTATCATACGGTATATCTTGTTGGTCATATTCCAAACATTTGAATACCTTAATCATGTATTCTCTTGAAAAATGAATACCCATTGTTCTTTAGTGAAAACATGAATGCTGTCAAAAGTTCACTCTTTCCTCATACCAAAATCCAAAAATTCTATATACTCATACCATGATATAACCTTGTCCTTATATCAGTCATGAGTGCTTGAATACTATCAAACATATTATTTTTTACTTATCCATTCATTATGTGCATATCATCTTCTTTCCAAAAATATCTAAATAACCTATCATGTTTACAAGAACCATTCATCATATACTTTCAAATACTTTAGGAAAAACAATAGTGTAACAATCCTTAAATGATTCTTTATTCCATAGTACCATTACCTATACAATATAACTCTTGATAAACATAAATCATTCCACAACCTTCTTAAACCAATGAATGAGAATCAATAATTCTTTCATCTCACATATCATTTGTATTCTCTTCATCATCATCAACATAAATACTACCCATATGACCATGCTGATTATCTTTATGAGACTTTCTCTTAGGACATTGGTTTGAAAAATGACCATACATCCCACATTGAAAACATTTAGTCATTGTTTATGTCATAGCAATACCATTATCCTTGTCCATGGTGTTAACTGAACCTTTTCCTTTGCACTTACTGGCTTTGTGTCCTTTTCTACACCCAAAGCATCTTCTAGTTCTATTGAAACAATCTCCCTGATGCCTCTTACCTCATGATTTACATGATTAAAATTGAACTTTTTTCCTCTATGATCATCATGAAACTCCATCTTTCTCTTATTATCTGAGTCGGGAAACTTACCAAAGTTTAGATTATTGATCATATTATGAGATTTATGAATGGGCATAATAATGATATGTGGATTTCCAGATTCAATTTCATTTTGTTTCTCATGAAGTGTATCATTCCATTGTCCATCATATCCTCCATTATTGTGAATCATCCTGTTTCCATCCATTTTCTAAAACCCAAAAAGAATAGTGTTAGAGGAAAAAATCATACAAGGAAAACAAAATAATAAAGTCAGAGTAACATCAATATCTAACATTTTAGTTTTAATTCTATGATCGTTACCGTAATTTTAGGACTATAACCTATACTTATAATTATCCTTAGAGAAATCCCTATACATACCTTATAAATATCCCTAGGGTTCTCACTAAATTTTTTTCACATACTAGTTTCCAAAGTTTAACTAAACCTTCACTCTGATACCAACTGTAGAGACCCAAAGCTTGACGTACATGGAAATTACATTGATTTTGTGCAATACATAATACATGAAAAAAATATACGCCCAAAGATCGAATTAGTTTAGTGTTATTGGAAACTCGAAAGGAAATCTTCTAATCATGGTGAAAGATCTTCAACATATCCCATAAAGAACTTTCCCTTTTGGATTTCTTACAAAAAACCATTATTTATATCATGGGGAAAAGAAAACATAAAAAGGGTGAGCTGAAATGCTCAGTAAGGGTAAACATAGAGAACATAAAACAACCCATAAACATTTGAATGCAAAAACATGAACATAAAATCTAAACATCAAAATATTGAGTAAAGACACAAATCTTGGAAGTACGTAACCATATATCATAAAGGATCATCAATCATGATAAAATAGCATGGAAATAAAACTTGTAATTGTGGAAAAACATTAAGCACAGGATATTATTCCATAGTAGCCAAGGCATTGCTGCAAAGACCATATTAGTGGATAAAGTCCCTTTCTGAATCGAGTTTACTCCTCGTTTTAGTCCTGTAACACTGAACCAGATTAACTTACCATTCCAACCATGTCTATCTCATTAGATATAAATATTTACCCAATGTATTGGGGGGAGATACAAGTCCCACACATCTCATAATGAAATCATTATTACTTTTTCCTCAAAATAAACTTAAAACATTCATCATAACCCAAAGAATAAAATGGGTTTCATAAACATCATCCCATCATCACATAATCCATATAAAACAAATGGAAATTTCATCATAAGAAATATAAAACCATGTAAATCATAGAAAAATTATACTTGAAACATAAACATATTAAATAACGTCATCTTAGATAGAAAAATTGTTTTGATAAAACACTCTAAATGAATTCTTGAGGAAAACACCCTTTCTTCTTTAAAATCAATTTCCTTTCACAAAATGCTATGCAATTTTAAAAGAATGGGTTTTTTTTTGAAAATAATCATGAAATATTATAGAGTAATATTCATAAAAATGAGGTATTATGAAACCGTAAAGAATCCATTCATGCCGTATATGTTAAAAATAACATTTTCCTCGTACTTTTGTCAGAAAATTAAAAAAGTTCCTTGTGTGGAAAACAAAAGTAATATTCCTTCCATAACACAAAGTAAAAGTCAAAGAGGGGTAAAAATGACATTAAACATACATGGAAGAATACTAAAAACTCTATGAAAAAAATTTTATGGGAATGGATGAAAAATATAACCCCAGTAAATACTTAAGTATAAAAAAATCTTGGATAAAAATGAGATTTGAAAAATTATCCCTTACCTTATGTCTGATATGCTTTGTACGTATCTGAACCTCCTCTTCTTTGAAACGCCTCTTCATAACCTCCTATTTGGGAAATAAATATAGTCTTTGTAGAAGACCAGAACTTCTAGGATGTTTCTAGGGAAGTGGAGAGGATAAATTGGTAGGGGTTGGCTGAGCATGAAGGCTCAATGTTGTGTGAGGAAGAGAGGGAGGAGGTGCCCTTTTATAAGGGAGGAGAGGGGAAACTTTAAAAAAACTAAATATATTATTTTATTTTAAAGTCATATTTGGTTTTTAATAGATCCAAATTGATTTATTTCTAATCTAAGGTTGGTATGGGTCTAAATCCTCTCATCCAATAGAATTTATAAATTTTTAGGTTTCTATTTTAACCTTAACATTTAGATTTAACATTGAGATAGATAATTTAACTTTTACCGTGTCATCTTGTTTTCTTACACTATAAGGTTAATAGACATACTATAACAAGACAAAAGAACCCCATGTGGTTCATTATTAGTATATATATCTTTATCTAAGTCATTTGGATGAACCTTAGATTTTTAGTAATAAAATAACAATTAATAATATAATATATTTTTTTACAGCTATTTTATGTCAATTTTGACAATATTTTGTACGTTATTTTTGCGAAAATAACAACAGAATTATTAGTTCAAACAAAATTAATTAAATCAATATTAACAAATAATATTAACATATTAAAATAGTGTAATTCATAAAAAGTCTCATATTTCATTTATTTGAGTATTTATAACATCAATTATGTAAATATTTCATTAATGAGATAATTACTGCATCATCATTGTGTCATAAATAAATTAAATTATATAATGTCTAAAAATTATAAATAAAATAACATTATGTTGGAAATATTTTATCTTTCTAATGAATATTTATAGTCTAATTTATCTAATGTATAACCATATATTACAAATGTTTTTGTTATTAAACATTGATTTTAACAATTTTAACTATTCTTTAAATAAAATAATATTAAATTTCCTAATCTAATCTAAGTGGGCCTAAATGGTCATATTTTATTCCTAAGGTTGTTTTTGGTCGAATTACATTTATGCAATAGAATTAGGACATGTGTTAGGGTAATATTAATATCATTTTTACTCTTAATTACCATATTTACTTTTAACTGTGGTAAAAAAAAGTAAAACGTTACTGTTCACCAAAAATTATTTTCATCTCATTGAACTACAATTTTGTCCTTGATATTAATTGTGTCTCTTGGATATTTTAAATTCCACTCACAGAAGAGGTAAAATTATGTTTATTGTGAATTTGCAAATTCTCCTAGGAGGTGGGTAAAAGACGGTGAAATGTTCAATAAATTTTTTATATATCCAAAATTATTATAAGACTTCAGTGAATTACATTTGAACTTATATAGTTATTATGTATCAATTTTTTCCTAAAATAAATTTAAATAAAATAAATAATTATTTAAATAAAAATTCAGTTTTTAGAAAGTAGCCCAGTGTTTTCATTATTCATCAAAAATTGAAATTCTTCAGAAAAATACCAAAATTTCACCCTAGGCTAATTTCGATATTCTGAATCCAAAAATGAGAACCATTTTTAAAAATAAAATTTATAAAATTTTAAAAAGCGGGTATCACTATCCATAACAGCTACATCATAATAATATTATAATAATATATCGTTTAGTGAAACTCGGTATTGCGTGCTATACACGCTATCGAGGAAGGTCTTAATTGCGTGTAATGCCAGCCAAGTCAGGAATTCATGTATTGAAAGCTCTGTTTGGTGTTGTGTATAACATAATCAAAACATATTTCAGTTATACATTAAACAAAATCTATAATTAATGTTATGTAAAATAATTTCCACAAAATGATCATGATATTGTGTGTAACAAGAGCCAAAAATAGTGTTGCATATACTACAAGATAATATGGTGTTGCGTATAGTGCAAGCTAATTTTTGTGTAGCGTACAATACAAGACATCAATGAAATTAAAAAGAATAATTCTCATAAAATCTCAGGTTGTTACAATAAATAAATATATATACTATTTAAATATGATATTTAAATCATGAATACTATTTTCGAGATAATTCTATTTTTACCACATGGATAATTAGAAATCATAATGAGTTCATTTTCCACTCATGTAACGAACATAAAAAAAAAGTCTGAAATGAAAAAAATTATTAATTAATTTATATAAAATGGTAATATGTAATATAAAAAGAATAATGAACATTAAAAAATGTTCTTAATCAACTTGAAATTGACATTGTTTTATTATTCCGAAATATAAATAATGAATGTGACAGGTAGGACTCGAGGTAAGTGACTTTATCTCGACATCTTTTCATTGAGGAATACTTAAATTCATAGATGAACTTAATTATATGGTTTATAATAAACACCTTTATCATTTAATTTCATTTTAAATGAATATTTTTCTATAATGTGTTTTACTTTAATAATGAAAGTTTTTAACATATGCGATGACAACAACCTCTCTACCACTAAAACCATTATTTGATATTTGGCTTCCGCTATAACTCTCATTGTTTTTGTTTAAAGAAAAATTAATACCTTGTTACCTATATGGGTGTTTTGGTAATGAAATTGGAGTTAAAAATGTATTTACTATTTTAATATCTTGAAATTATTTCTTTTTATTTCACATGAAATTTTATGAAGGTAGTTTTGAAAAATTCAATCATTTATTTTTTATGATTATATAATGATACTCGTACATTTTACTGGTTGTTACATGATAAACCAAATAGGGGTGGTTATGTGATAATCTCAAGATGGGTGGTTTTGTCATAAAAAAGGATGGTTGGATAAGTTATAACCTTCAATGCATTGGGTATTGAAGTCAGCCCTATGGATATTCCAATTGTTAGAATGATATGTATGGAATTAGACTTTATTTTTATTCCATTTATGTATTATTATGTCCCATGTAACCTTTTATATGTTATCTGTGCTTTCAATGGGTTTTGTGGAAATATTTTGGTATAAAAATAGCTATGTAATGAGCTCATATTCAGTAAAGATTATGTACTACTTTATAATGTTGAAAAGTATTAGTTAAAGTAAATATATTCATGTTTTACATGTTTTTTAAAAGGTAATATATTTCATTCTTTGTTTATCACTTACTGAATTTTTTTTCTCATCCCTAGTTTTGTAAGTTTTTTTGTAGGATTTAAATGAGAATTAAGTCCAGGATGGGATCATGAAAATGTTATTATGTTTAAGCACAAATCAAATCAATGTTTTTTTTAAAAGTTTTTGTTTTATTAAAAATTGGATAGTGGGTAGAATAGTCTACTTTTTAATAATCAAGTTGAAATGCATATGTTTTAGCATAATTCCCTAAATCTCTAAACATGAATAGATCCTCAATGTGAATGAATGTAAAATTGTTAATATGTATAAGACCAAGGACTTTTATTTAAAATTGAATAATTTTGATGTCATGATTCCAAAAATAATATTCATTTTAAATAAATAATTTTATAAATTATTAATTTGTTACTTTAAAAAAATGGTCACCTATTCAAAACTGACAAGTGTTCTGACAATATGTGTTTTCAATCCTTAATAAAAAATAAATTTGAAATCCAAAAATTTATATAATAACTTACATTAAAAAAATAATTTAATGATAACTTTTTATTGAAATATTATTTATTTCAAAAAATCAATTTATATATAGAAATAGTTTTTTCATTGAATTTAAATATTAAACAAAAACACTATTTGTTATTGAAAAAATCATTTATAGAGTAATAATAATATTATTAAAAATATATTATTTATTTAATAAAACATAATGTACATACTATTATTTATCGTGTTTTGATATATATCCCTTTATTACACAAGCATATTCCTTAATTGTAAGGTTCGTGATGGTGGGGAATTCATGGGGCTGTTCTGTGAACATGGTTTGGGTTTTGATCTCGATGAGCTTGAACTTCTCCCATAAATAGGTCTTCGTAAGCTTATGTTGATAGATCTCATCTTGGTATTGGTCTAGGGATATCCTAGAAATGGTATCTCACTTAGAATCTCAAATAAATGGACTTCTTAGGGTACACCGCTATTTTCAGAGGTCATATCATCCTTTTTCTATCTAAAAAGTATTTTTTAAAATTCAATATTTATACTAGTCATGTGGTCATGATTCAATGGATATATTATCAACTTTAAATATACCTAACAGACATTTAAAATCCAAATTAATATAATATAATATTTTCATGTGTTTTCTATATCCATAATACATTTAATTAAATAAAAAAGAAAAAGGAATTTAATTAAAAATGTTCCAGTCATTAAAACGATTCCCCCTTAAGAAATTAGGCCCTCAAAATTTCCCTTTCCTACAGTAATCAATATGATGGTATCTCTGATTCAACACATCCTCTGATTCCCACATTTCTTTTTCCAACATGTGGGTTCACCACAACACTTTGATTAGGTGCACTGTCTTATTTCAGAAAACTTTTTCTCTACAATACAAGATCATCACCAGCTACCCCTCATGGAAAATGTCATTCTCTAGTACTGTCACCTCTAGATTGAGTACATGTTCTGGGTCTAATATGTGTATTTTAAATAGGGATACAATTAAAACATCATGTACTTGAGATAGGTTTGGATGGAGTTTTAGTCAATATGCCACTACTCTAATGTGATCATGGATATAAAAAGGTCCAATGTACCTTGTTTTATGCTTTCCATTCTTCCCAAATCTCATCACTTTATTCCATAGATAAATTAAGAGGAACACAATGTCTCCAACATCAAAATATATGTCACATAAATGATTGTAATCATAGGCCATTTGTCAACTCTATGTATATTCGATGTGCTGAGGGATAGTATTGAACTTATCCACTATTTCTTCATCCATGTCAGGACCTAGATGACTTCGTTCCATAACATCATCGCAACATGCTTGTGTTCTTCACCTTTTCCCTTAAAGGGCTTCATAAGTAGCTATTTGGTTGCCCAAATAGAAATTATTGTTGTAAGATAACTCCAAAAAAGGAATATGTCGGTATCATACAACTTTAATGTCCATTTATAAATCTATCAAAATGTCCTCAAGTGTTTGAATAGTATTCTCAGATCAGCAATTAGGTTTGGGATGATAAGACGTACTATTGTTAAACTCCATGTTTAAAGCATGTTGGATACTCTTTAAAAGCATAGTGGGGAATCTTAGATATATATCTAACATAATTGATAGTCGTACTCCATGAAGACTTACTACTACTCTTATGAATATCTATTTGAGCTGATCTAGTAAAATGTACTCTCTAATAGTTATGATGTGTGCAATCTTTTTAAGGCATTCCACAATAAACAAGATATAATTATATCCTTTTGATGTCTATAGATGTCTGGTGACAAAGTCCATGGTGATGTTTTCCCATTTCTATTTTGGTATTGGTAATTGTTATATCACCCTCATATACTTTTTCCTTTAATACTTCACTTGGTGACATAAAATAATCATTGATGTATATTATGTGATCTCGTTCTTCATGTTATCCCACCAATAGTGTTATTAGAGATTTTAATATATCTTTGGGTTTACTGGGTGAATAAAGAATACATAACTATGTTTATCATCCAGAAGTTCTTTCTTCAACTAATTATTTTAATAAACACAAAGTATTAACCTAAATCTCACAATTCCTGCTACAATAACATTCGACGCTGAGGATTTCCCTTTTCTGATAGTATCTAATTTTTTCTGAATTCCCAAATAAACTTTTTGAGCATCCTTTATCATTTCCAAAAGAGATGGTTGAAGAATCATTTGTCAAAGGATTGATGATGTTCCATTTATTATGATTCCCATGTCCAATATATTCAAATCCATAAGTATAGGATTCTTATAAATTATCATTAGTGATAGAATTTCTAGGTTATTTAAACTTAGTAGATCTGCTACATTGTTTAATTTCCCAGTATGGAAGTGGATTGATTAGTCATAATTATGGATAGTTTGTAACCATCTTCACTGGAAGATATTCATATCTTTCTTTGTGAACATATATTTAAGAATTTCAGGATACATATATATTCCACACATATCACCCAAAAGTTAGTGCCTTTATATTTTGAATACAATGATCACAACAGATAAATCTATATCAGGTGTTTGATAGTTTTTCTAATGAATTTTCAACTTCCATATGGAATAGGCATGGAGTTTTTCATTTTACATCAACACACATCCCAATCTTTTATTTTAATCATCATTAAAAATTAAAAAATGCTCCCCACCTATGAGTAGTGTTAGCACATCGGTAATGATAAGACTCCATTTAAACTCCATGAACCTTTCTCCACATTCATCGTTCCATTAAAAATTGAATCCCTTACTAGTAATCATGGTGAGAGGGTTTGACAATCATGAGAAATTTCTCACATACCAGAGATAATATCTAGCTAACCAAAGAAATCTATGGTTATTGATCAAAGGTATTGGTCTAAACCATCCCAAAATTGATTTTATCATTGATGGATATAAATATATACCATTTCCTATTATGATATACCCCATTAATGACACTTCTTTCATCCAAAACACACCGGTGATGTACTACGTATAGATATTTTTCTTTGTCAAGGTCTTTAGAAAAATGCTCAGATGCTCCTCATTGGTTTTGGTGTATATAAGCATATAATCTATAAATAATAACAAATATTATTCAAGGTAATATCTATATACTCTTTTCATCATGTTCATGAATATTTCTAGAGTATTAGTGATTTTAAATGGCATCACTATGAAATCATAATTCTCGTACCTTGTATGAAAAGTAGGCATCAGGATATCCGCCTTTTTCACCCTTACATGGTAATATCCCAACTACTGATACTACTTCGAGATATATTATTCTTTAATTATTTGATCAAACAAGTCATCAATTCATGGAAAAGGAAACATGTTCTTTATTTTTATTTGTTTTTTCTCACGATAATCAATACAAAGGCGCATTGACCCATCACTGTTCTTGATGTCAAGGACTGGTGCACCCCATGGTGATTCACATTGGAATATAATCCATTTATCAAGATTATACTATAATTGTTTCCTAAGTTCCATTAGTTCGACAACATCAATTATATATGGAGTCTTGGATATTAGCAATGACCTAGTTATATGATCAATCAAAAACTCATCCTCTATTCTAAGAGGAAGACTATATAATTACTTTGGAAACACATTAGTGAATTCCCACACAATAATCATGTCTTAAATAATGGTTCTTTACATAGTCTCAAAATTTTTATCTATACATACTTTATTATAGGGAAATAAAATACATTCATGAGATAATGGTGCTAAAGAATATTCATCCTCATCCTGGCGCTTTCGTAGAATCAGGAGTCGATTCACCATAGAGAAAGTGATTTCCCTCTCGCTAAAATTTATGTAGGATATATATATAGAAAGACAATCAACAACTATAATTTCTTCAAATTACACTGGTAAAAGTGTGACAAGGTTCTCTTGGAAGTTAAATCAACAAGTTGAGATAGAGGAGGAATTATATAAACGAGACTGAAAAATATCCCCGTATTCTATTTTCACTGACATCTCCACTTCCATGAATTATGGTGGTGTATGAATAGTTCTACAAATAATTAATGATATAAATGTTTTATTATAACCATAATAAAAACGTTTTTCACTATTAATGAATGAATTAATAGTATACCTATAAACACTTCATTGTAAAGATTCAAATTGATATGAGTGATGGAAAAATGCACTCCCTTGCTATCATAGAGGTTGTTGGATGCCTCCAAAAACCATTATCATAGGATACTATTTTTAAAAGTTCCATGGTTCCTTGATGTTGTAGTAATTAACAACACGTCGATGGTTGACTAGATCATTTTTCTCCTCTATCACATTGTTGGGTTTCTATATTCAAAAATTATTATCTTGGTTCCCTTCGCTTCAGCACCTAAATCACATCCTTATTTCCCTTAGTCAATTGAAGTTGTTCTTCATTACACACCATTAGAAAGTGGGGTGCTGGTATTTCTAAACACCATTGGATTTTTCCACCAGATAGCCAGAATTAAACTACACATTCAACTTTTTATACCCATGATACCCCTGAGATTTACTGATACCCATATCGACATTGAGGGAACATAATTCAATTTCATCATTTCTAACAATGTTATGGACTGGAAATGATTTTTGTTAGCTTAGATTTATACCAACAAAGAAGTGGTCAACCATTCATTAGAGGGAACTTATAAAAAAGGAGGATTATCATGCATGTCTTGTGAATTTTTCCTTAAAATACCCAATTGATTAGTCATCCTTTTTATTGAGTGAAAGGAAATCACATTCCATCTTAAGATTATTTGTGTGTAAAAAATATTTTTTTAAAAAAATTTCCTGAAGTAATTCAACTCCATTTCTTAGATCTCTTCCGTAGGCTTTTTATTCTTCATCAATGTCCATCACTAATCATCTTCTCCCGACATATGATAAAAATATATAATAAACATCCATTATTCAAAAAATTTATGGATAGATAATATAATTTCAATGGAATTGATCCATTTATCTGCAACTAAGAGATCAAAAGATCCCCTAATTGTAGGAGGCCTCTGTTGCACAATGCTCTTGACTGCAGGTTTCTCTCTCTACAGGGGGGTGGGGTCCCTCCTTTGTTCCCTAGTATCTATTCATAATTTGAGTTAACAAAGATTATATCATGAAAAACTGTGTGTTTCCCACTCCCATCATGTTGGTAATCTAATTGGGAAATCCTCACAATGACCTTCACATCAGTTTTTAGCATGATTCCTCCTATTTCCGGTCAGTGGAATAAATAAAATTAAAATTATGGATGAGTGTCAGAAAAATTATTAAACTCATAAAGGGTAATCCAATGACGGTAAATGGATAACATATGAATTTAAAATTT
Source organism: Viscum album (assembly GCA_963277665.1). NCBI lineage: Eukaryota > Viridiplantae > Streptophyta > Magnoliopsida > Santalales > Viscaceae > Viscum > Viscum album. The sequence goes on along the minus strand of OY728136.1, from coordinate 1,282,334,178 downwards.
CTCATTAACATATGTGTTTCTAGGATTTAATCTATGTTTTCCTTGATATACTTCCTAACATATACTCTAATTGGATTTGTTTTTCAATAAATAATCATTTGTCATGATTTTATGAATTAATAAAGTCATATTCCTCGAGAGTGTCAAAACAATTGTGTAGTAAGTCCCATTATCATGTACAATGATACACTGAGTCAAGCTTAGAACACCTTTTAATGTTGTTAATCTTATATACATCTATTCTAGAATGATGTCCTCTTGTAGTATCCAGAGTGGGATGTAATTTCTTGATAAACAACATTCTCTATACTCAACTAAATTTAGAGATTTTATATTAACCATATTATTATCTCTAAGCGTTTTCACTAGGATTTTATAATACTAATCCAAAAAATAACTAATCATATCCTCTGATACTAACTATAAATACCCTTTTCTTCATGTCACGTTTAAGCATGATTTATTTGATAAAATTTCACTTAATACAACTCCTAATATCAATAGGTCTACAATATTTTGGGTTTTAAAATATTACATAACATCTTAAAACACAAAAAACAGAAACTTATTTATTGAAAACTTCTTTTACATGTCCACAACATTCCATCATACATAAAAATTCATGGGATAAGCTGAGAACATACATAAGAAATGGGTGAGATATAAAGCCCATTAAGGGAATAAACATGGAATAAATTGAGTATGATAATACATGTTATAAAAGTAATTCAAATTATGAATAAAAGAACATGTATAATAAGGAACAATTGAGCAAGATAATCAAAACATGGGAAATGTAGAAAAAAATTATAACACCACATCATAAAAATAAGTCAAAGCTAAATCGTAAAGTCATCATGGAGAAAATAATTACCACAAATAAATAAAGTAAACCCCTATCTCAACATAAAGTATCATGATACTAAACACTACCAAAATCATTAGATCCCTACTAGGGTGCACCCTTCATAATCATTTCAACACCATGTTTATGTGTGCCACATAGTTCATATAACATGAGTTCATTCAACATCATAATTTATTCCATGATAGAGGGATGTGGAATTCAATAATTTAACTAATCAATAAATAATTACGTGTGCATAAATTTGAATACCAAGGATATAGAAATGGTAACGACATTACCTAAAAAATTAGTTTAGCATGGAAACTTGTGATGTAATTTTTGCAGCATAATGACATCATATAGAAATACCTAAATAGAGATGATGAGAGAAAAAGGTTTATATCATTATTTAGATAATAAATTGGTACTAATAGGGAAATTGAAGGATATTCCCTAATATAATTAATTGAAAATATATGGTGTAGAATAATGATGAATCATGAAGAAAGAGGAGAAAACTATAGAATAATTACAAAATTTTGATGTGGTACTGGTTGTATGTAACGGTTCTTAGGAGGGTAAAATGAGAGTTAAAGGGGATAAAAATATGTGGATAGTAATTAAGATCATTAATAATGTATCCCATAATATTAAAATGGAAATTAAAATGGAATATCCTAAATGTAGTTCCTGATTAAAAGTAGATAGAGAGTTCCTTACAAACTTTTAGTATAGTGATGAATTAGGTAAGTGTCCAAATTTTGAGGGATAAATGATCCATTAAAAAAATAACATTAATTTTATTGTATGTAAATGACTAAAAGTGATTGTAAATATAATAATTTAAATTAAAGAACTAATCTTAAAGATGGATCTTGAATTCAAATTTTAGGAGAGAAATACTTTACTTGGATTTGTGACTCCAAAGCCTTAGGGTACGATTATTGGGAGCTTGGGGGGGCCTTGGGAAGACCATTAGGAGTATAGTGAATATGTTGAATGATCATCACAAAGTTTTAGTTTAGAGAAATTGGATATTGGGTGGGTTTATATAGGAAAGTATGTGGATTTCTTTACTATTTTTGGAGTTGGACCCTAAATAATTAAATACTAAAAACAACAAGCCATCTTATGGGTTTTACCCATGATTTCAAAAAAATATGGTGGGTATACATTATTTTATGAGTCTAAGGGCTGATGATAATTATTTATTTTTCTTTACTATGTGGAGGTGGGTCACACATTCAAGAAAAATGTTTTCAAAATCATAAAATATATTATAAGTCAGGGAGGATTCACTAAATATTTATAAAATAAATTAAATATACAAAAAATATCATTATTTTAAAGGGATAACATAAAATTAGTCGAATATAACTTTTCTGTTATTTATTAAATCATTAATATTCCATTATGATGTCATAAAACACACTATATATTTATACAGTATTTAATTTTTACACAAAATTCGATTATCTTTGAAAAGTATGAAAAAGTCAATTTTGGATAATTTCTAAATACTGATTCAAAAAATTTTATTCGGTTTGTCAAAATAATTTTCTAAATACGTGAATTTTCACTTTTAAATTAAAAATAGTCATTTATTGAAAATTGATAGGTTATTTTAACAAAACGAGTTTTGGAAGGCTAATTAAAATTACATTTGACATCATAAAATATATATGATAACTTATATTTAAAATATTAATTTTAAAAAATAATTTATTAAAATATTATTTATTTCAAAAAAGTACTTAATTCATCAAAATATTTTTCTTAATTAAATTTTAATATTAACCAAAAATAATATGTTTTCGTTAAAAATAATTTACAGTGAAACAATAATAAGAAAAAATATATATTCATTATTACATACAAAATAATGTACATTATATTATATCTAGGGTCATGATAAAAATCATTTTATTACAATATTTTATGCCCTAAGTGTACGGTGTAGGATGGTGGGTATTTCATGGCGTCGTTTGGTGAACATGGTTAGGGCCATGATCTTGATGAGCTTGAACTTCTCACATAAAAGATTTCAATCATTATTAAGTTATTGGATCATGACATTAACATGTTCTCGGGAAAATCCCAGAAATGCAATCTCTCCCAGAATCATCGATAAATGTTATTCATAGGGTACGATCTAACTAGTTGAGGCTGCCACGTCCTTTTTCTATGACAAAAGGATTTATTAAATCCCTATATGTATACTAGTCATGTGATCACTATTCAACATATATATTATCAATGTTAAATATACTGAACAATAATTTTAAATCCTATTGGATATAATATAATAAGAGTATGTTTTTTCTATATCCATAAGGCATTTTATTAAATCAAAATAAAAAGGATTTTATTCATAAATGTTCAGTATTTTACATTTTTTCCCTAAAAAATATAAAATTTCCCAAATATCATTTTTTATTAAGAAATATAGAAAAATCACTTAGTAAAAATGTCATCATTATTTGGTTAGTTCATTTGATTTTTTTCACTGAACATCACAATCTAGATTTATTTTAATTAATTGAATGTCTATCAAAACATTAATGAATGTGAAATATATTATAAAATTGTTTTTGTAATCGTATTTAACCATAATATAGTTCATATATCTGTCCTTTAGGTTGGTGGAAAAAGGTTAAATATGTTTTTAATTTAGGGGGTGAACAATCCATGTGGTAAAAAAGTTTTCCTTTTTGAATCAATTAAGAGAATGAGAAGAGGATAGATGAAAAAAAAAATTAGTTTAAAAAATAATATGAAATTATATATTTTGAAATGGTGTTATTATTCCATTTTGGATGGATTTTTTTGGATCTTTGGGAGGAAGAATAATTATAATAATTGGTTGAGGGAATTACCCTCTCATTTGGATTTATCATATTGGACATCCACTTTAGACACCGTAAATTGGAATTCTAATTATACAAAAACGAAAATGACATGAGCAAGATGATTTTCAATTGGAATGGGAATAAATATGTCAAGGTTCAAGTACTATAAGTTTTGAGGATAATGGGTGACGAGTGGTGTCGTTATAATGGGAGGATATGAGTACTTTTTAATACTATATTCATTAATTTTTTATTTTGTCACAATACTATAAATTGAATTAATTCAAGTGACAATATACAATAAATGGGGAATGTGAGTTTAAATAAATTGGTTCCTATATTTGTAATGAATATAAAATTTATTTATTTTTCTTTTAATGATAAATTTCAAATTTTGTCATGTTTCACTATTCACAAAAATTAAACTATTTAAGAAAATTGAAAAAATATACCCTAAATTTTTTTTTATTTGGTAGATTCAAAAGAAATCCATTTCATAGTAATAATTTTCAATAAAGGAGAAATTTAAATTATAAATAATATCATAATTTATTTGAGAAATATTAATTTAAAAATATTAATTTATTTTTTAACCCTTCCAAAAATCAATTATCGCCCAATAAAATTAAATAATAATTCTTAATAAAGCTAATATTAATTTATTTATCATTTTTTATAAAAATGAAATTTCATTTATATCATTATATGTATTATAGAAGTCATGTTAATTCATTTATGTTTCACAAAAATATAAATAATTAATTTATAATGTTGGAAAAAAATATATTTACTTATACCGTGGTATAAATATATAATATTAGACTTTATAAGAAAACTAAATATTATTTTTCACCTTTCATAACTGATGATTCTATATTAAATTTTAGGATTCAAGTCCATCCAATCATATTACTATTCTTTAAGGTCACATTACTATTCTAATGGTAAAATTACTATTCCAATGATCAAATTTGTTTGGGTCATATGGGTTCTCTAATTCCAATAAATAACACGTATTTCTATTCTTTTTCAATCACTTTCATTTTCTATCAATGATATATATTCTTTTGTTTTTAAAATCCATATTTCATTATTAATATTCTGAATGATTTATACAGTATTGTGCGTGAGTGCGATTATTCTTGGGAATTTAAGAGATCCAATTTTTCAAATTATTTTCATTATATTTTCTATTTTCCATTGTAATACATTAAATTATTATGGTTATATTTATTCCCTAAATTATATTTACATATTATTATAAGAATTTTTTTTGGTCCTGTCATGTTGTTCGTATGAAATATATAATATTATATTCTAATACATTAATGAAATTATATATTTTGAGGGTAAATTACATTAATAATAATTTGGGTTGTTAAATTCTTCCCCATTAAGAAAATTTAACATTGAAATTACATTTTATAGACTAAGATGAAAATGGGTATGATACTTCTACCTGTTTTCTTCCTCTTGTAACATGTCACTCCTCATACTTTAGGTTTCCATATAGTACACTGAATTGGTGATTTGTATGATTGTATATAATTTTATATGTATATTCTTTGATCCACTCGGTCTAGTACTCATAAGTGTGATCAATTTATAGTTATAAAACCTTTCAATTTAGTACAAGAGTGTGATATAGAATGTACTATATCAAAAGGGATACATGGAACTTGTCTTCTAGTTGATACATCGTTGGTGGGAGAGCCAGATTATTGGTCATATCATCAATGTGATCAAGAATCTAAAACGGGAATGTGTACCTAGGATATATATTATCATTCTAACAAATTATCATAACTCTCTTCCATTGATATTTTTGGAGGAATCATTTATCTCCACCCACATATGTGACGTATCATCAATGATTATTATCATATCTCTTCTATAAATGTTGAGAAGTGATAATGTGTTACTAAATGGTCATGACAATTTTTACGATTTCGTCAACTATTTAAGGTCCTATTAAATTTTATTCCCCAAATATATCTAAGAAATAATACATTCTGAATGTCTTCTTATAAAGGATTAGTATGGAACCAGTTGGATGCTAGATTCAAATATATAATTATATGCAAACTCGAATAGAAGAATACGATAATCCCATCGACATGTTAGGTTTATTATGTATGATCTATACATTTCTACATGTTTATAGATAGTTTACTCTAATTGGACATATGTTTGGGGTTTATAATTCCTACTGAATTTCATTTCTTGTTTTATATCATGTTAGAGACACTTCTTGAACTGAGAGGTAATTCTCAGATCTTTGACATATATAACTGATAATCAGTTCTATGATTCATCACCACTTCTATGATATATAATTTCATATTTATAATGGAATAATTACTCTCTAATGGTGATTAAATTATTATTCTTTATAATACTATCCACCTTAACCAATATAGACCAATTTCTACATTATGTCTTTTAAAGACTAGTGAAAACATATATGGTGATGATTTCAAATTTAAATATTGTTATGGAAAATGGTTTCAGCATCCCATTGGAAATTTTCTTTCATCCTTCTCTTACTGGAATACTTGTAATTTTCTTCTATATTCTCCAATCACAATATTCATATTTTCCCATCTATATTGATCATGATGATCTTGATACATATGTCTTCTCCCTGTGTAGATAGAGAATTTCAGGAAACAAGCATCATTAAACAACTAAAATTTTATCCAAAAAATAAATTGTGCATATAGCCATGACAAAGATATTAAAAATTCACCAATTTTGATCTCCATTAATTTTTTATTATATCTTCTACCTTGATTAGTATTTCCAAATAATATTTCTGGATATCCATTGTCTTCTCCAAAAATTATGGTTGAGAAATCAATTAAAAAAGTATTGATAATGTCCCTTATGTTATAATTAACATAGTAATATTTTACATGTATAATAATATTTGATCATTTTTAATTCACATTATTTAAAATATTTCTAGGTCCTTTCTACATAGAGAATTGACCACTTTATCTTCATTCCAAAGAAGGTAGTTGATTGAAAAATCATAGTCCATGATCAACTCTAGCCATATTCATTGGTTTATATTAACATCAAATTTTTTTTGAAAATATATTTTTTAGTCCCTCATGTTTTTATATATCTCACACTTCTCCCCATAGATATAATAACACAATATTCTTAGGTGAATATTACTACACCGACCCCATATCATTCATTGGATAATTTTTCTCATGAAATTTCAACTTCGTTGTGAAATATTCTATTTATTTGTAACTTTTTATTAGTAAATATTAAAATAACTTCTTTTAAGAATATATTTATACAATTAAAATCTCCCCACTTGAGGGATGTGTGATGAATGATGTAGTGATTGGCATATTTTTCAACTTTTTGAATATATCTTCACACTTGTTGGTCCAAAAAACATTACTCCCTTCGATATAAAATTTGTTATAAGGTCTGATGATCAAAAGATTTTTTCACAAATAATCAGTAATAACCATATATTATATATAAAAAATTGATATCTATTAATGATACTATTGTGGACCCTTACCCAATAAATTTTTTCTTCTAGGATTCCACAGAAATTAAACTAATTGTGATAACATTAACCAATTGTGATAATTCATCAATAAATAATTCATAATTACTATACTTCTAATTTAGTTTATACTTTCATAAGGTCTTTAGATAATTATTTAGATAGTCTATATTTTCCTTCTTTCTTTTAGTGTATATCTTATTATCATCTATAACGACTATAACAAATTTTTAATGGCAATCTCTAAAGAATCTATTAATTATATGTATAATGATATCTAGATATATAGTGAGTCAAAATGGAATCCATATTAACACATATTGTCCATAAATTGTGAAAAAATTTGTCATGGTAATATTTTCCTTTTGTACCATTGACTGGAGAAAGTCATATATCTATGTTAGGGGATACATTTTATTTATCATGATATTTTTTATTACAAAATTATAAATTAATTGGCACAGTGAACTATCCTTATTCATAATAAAGAGGACCAGTGCAGCTCAAAATGATGTAATATATAATATAAAAATATTTTATAAATTCTCATGAAACTTCTTCTCTAGTTATTATAGCTCAATGGTGGCCATTCAATAAAGAGTATTTTATAAGTCGAGAGATCTAGGTATGAGATTAATTTATAAGTCATCCTCTTATTTTGGTGGAATACTATGAATCTCTTTAGGTAACAAATTATTATATTACCTCACAATGGGAATGTCATTGAAAATGATTCCATCCTTTTTATAAATCATTTGATATAGGTATGCCTTTTTATAAGGAAATAATATCAATAATTAATAATCTTATTACAAATTTATTTCATACCAATACTTTCACTTAAAAAAAATTGGGGGATGACATGAAATGTGAAGAGTGGTCTCCGTTTTATGACAATTGATGTTGGATTTATATATGTTTAAGCATTACATTACCTATAAGACATCAATATCTACTAAAGAAAGTGTGAAATGAATTTTTAAGAGGTTTAGTATAAATTTTTTTAGGAGGAGTTGTATACATAGGATTTAATAAATTATTTATTTTTATTAACATATAGAGTTTAACAACCATGTATTGATAATATATTTGAATACTTATGATAAACATGAAAAATATAAAATAATAAAAATAACTAAGATCTAATACTATGTTATCTATTCCTTAATGAATAATCAGTTATGTTCTCACTTTATATATTTTGGGATCCACCATAGTTTTTCTATTACCATATGACCTTCATTTCTATATAATCCATAAAGGCCATTATTATCGAATATATCCAATATACTTTTGAATGAGGAAATAGATCACAAAATTTCCAAGACCCCTGTAGTTGAAACACTACACCATAAGCTGAGTGTAGATCTAAAACATTTTTTCCTCTATAACCATAGTGGGATTATTCTTGTTCCTTTGGTAATGATTATCCTTGTGACTTTATTTTTTCACAAAAGGAACATATTATAGTTATATTGATAATATTTCTAGGATAATTCTTCCCACATTTTTATCCTGTGAGAAATAGTATTATATTTTCAACATCTCATTTATCCATTAATCCTCTTGATAAAGACTCCATTTAACCTTTTTAATCTATTGGTATGTGAGACCACTGAGAGTCTAAAATCTATATATAAACCTCAAAAGAATAGTGTACAATATTTTCATATCTATGAAAGTCCTAAATAATGTAATATTTCCCTAGATACAACTTTAACCTACAAAATAAATGGACCACAATACTTTTATTGTTTATGTATATTTTATAGGTGTACCATGAATAACATGTGTTTTCGTCCTTTTATACATTTTTTGACTCATCATTCTTTTGATTGAGTTTGAGGAACATCATATTAATTTTTAGATGGAGTGTTCATGGAAAATATTTATTGAAAAATATTTCCTTGAATCCTTCAAATTTTTTAGACCAAATTTCTTATTTTGATTTTGTGTTCTCGGTATGTTTATACCACTTATTGACATCCCCATTAAGAAGATAGGCAAGTAGAATGACTATATCATATTTTGAGCTTTTAAGAATAGTTAATATATTCACAATTGATGAAATCAATTATTCTAGGAAGAGGTGATCCAAAAATCTACTAATTGTATGAGGCCTTTATTTCATAAAGGACTCAATAAAAACATTATCTTTCTTAGGAGAAGGAGGGTGTTCCACATGATTCGTGTTATTAATCATAACATGAGTTAACAGATCCATTACAACTATGAAGATATCAGAACCCATTCAAATTAGTTTTTTAATGTCATTAATTTAATAATCACATTACCAAAAATGTTGGTATAGAAGATGATTCCTCCAATTTCCCACCATTATCTAAAATAAAAAATGACAATATTACTCATACAAGATATTTATTTAAAAGAGAAACTATAAAAAAAGGAATAACATATAAATAACATGTAAATGAAAACTTTTGATTCTCTAGGGTTAGATAATGGTATTATATGTAATTTTTCTATTAAGTTATATAACATAACAATCTATTCATTTCATCCATAATCATTCATAATGATTTTGTGAATTTCCTAAAGAATATCCCTGCGGAGTGTAATACCATGTATAAAACCAGTCCCCTTTTCTACGAACTAGGTAAAGATCAAGTTAATACCCAATGAAACATTTTTAGTTTATTAATAGTAGGATCAAATATTGTAGATCATTATTAAATTTTTGTATCTAGTTTGGGATGTAATTTCTTGGAAACTACTGACTCTAAATATCAAAAAAATTTATGATATTTACCTATACATAGACTTTTATCGGGGTTTATAAATAAATAATTCTAGTCCCAATTTTTAGAAATTACAAGACCTTAATCTAATATTAACTATAGTAACCCAAGACTTTTACGTATATTATTACATGATTATAAACATCCAATAAATATAACTCAATGATCGCGAGTCCTTGTGTATTTTAAATACTTGGTTCGTAATATATAAAAAATAAACTAAAACATAATATAATTATTTTAATATCCCTAAAAAGTAGTTAAATTCCATTGAGATACTAAAACTATATAACATAGAATGTGTAATACCTAAAATAAATGAGTGATTTCTAAATCCTCGTAAGGTAATCAACAAGATTACGAAGCATAACTTGTGAGTACAGTGGAATAAAATGAAACCATGAATGGGAATTATGGTGAATAATTATAAGGTAACATAAAATAAAGTACATGGTATCCAAAAATGATTTAAACATGGTAATTTGGAAGCAACATATAACATTACATAAGTATATGTCATGTCTAACTGGTAATCCAACATCACATGGTGGGAAGAGTACCATCATGGATTATGTAACCCCCAAATCCCATTAAAAAATTATCATGAGATAAAAAAAATTAACCAATGAAATGGAGTGATATCCAGCTCCACCAATCAAATCATGTTGAAGTAAATGTGTACAGTATATGTATATAAAACATAAGTAATAAACATAAGGATTATCCATAAAATGAAATGGGTTGTATAAACATGTCATAATGAATAAAAATATAGAATATCATAATGGGATCCATAGAAAAAAAAATTAATAATAATTGGATGTTAATAATAATAGTTTATGAGAAATTATGTCCTTGTGAAGTGAAGACATAAAATTTAGTAATGAAATTCCTTTGTAATTTTCCTATGTTGTATGGATTTTAGCAAAAAGTGTAACAAATCAATAAGGTGGGTTAGGGAAAAATAATTTACCTATATAAAAATATTATGAATATATATTTAATAGATAAAATTATTGATTTTTTTAAAAGATCATTTGTTTCAGAAAATTTAATAACAGGTACAAGAAATGAAGTAAGAAACATAGTCATTTTATTAATCAGATTTTCTTATCGAGAGAAATTGAGAGGGTACACCTTAATACATGTATATCCCCAAAAATATAATATTAATTAAGCTAGGTATAAATATGTGGGCGATATATAAATAATAAATGTGATGCAAAAAATAATATTATATTTTTAATGTTTGGTATGATAGATAAAGAATTACCCCAATGAAGTAAAGGGTGCTTTAAATATATCCCTTGCATTATGTTCCAAAAATGTTCATCATAGTAAATTAATGTCCCAAATAACAAAATAAAAACATTTAAATAATTAACTAAAAGACATTTAATTCAATATTTATATTACTATATTTTTATTATTTATGTTTAAATCATTTAGATAGGATATACTTTTTAATATTATTGTTCCATGTGCATTTATTTCATGGTTCTAATCCCATGTCACTCATGGATATTTTTAGATGTTATTTTAAAATAATATTTAAAATATATAATTGAAATTAAATAGTATCTATGATTTTTTATAATTTTAAATGTCCCATATATCCCATTTTCTCATAGAGGGATGATTCACTTCAAAAAATAACAATATCTTATCATTATTTCATTTTCACCTCTTTACATACAATCATAAACTATATTAAATTGTTTTAGTTAAATTATTATAAAAATATTGAAAAACATAAAATAATATATAATATACTTATGATATCAATATTTATAAATAATATTATATCCATAACTATCCACTAAGGAAGTTGAGAAAAGCAAAGTTTATTGTTCCCAAAGTCGGTGAACCAACATTGTTGTAATTTTGTTACATTTTAAAAATAATTGAGGAAATTGAAGAGGATGAGTTGTAGATATTTCATTATAAAAATAATTTTCATTATATATATGAAATTGGAGGTATTATTTTTGGGATGGAATTTTTTTTGGATGATGTGGAGGAGGAAATGTTAAATTAACCAGATGACAGAATTACCTTCTCTTTTGGGTGTATCCTCTTGGGCTTTCACTTAAAGAACCTTGTATTGGTATTTTGATAAGAAATATGGATCTTGGAAGTGGGGGACTATATTTGGAATTTAAGTCATAAAAAACAATCAATTTCAAATGATTAAATTTTTTTAGGACAATAGGTGGTGAGTTGTAAAATTTATTAGGGGAGGAGAGGGGTGATTATAAATATTATATTCATTATTTAACTATTTTGGGTAAAAATTAAAAATTATATAAATTATTGTGAAAATTTATAGTAAATGGTGAATTTTAGTTTAAATTAATTGGTTCATACATAATCTATTAATAAAAATTCATATGTTCAACTTATAATGTAAAATATTTTATTTTGTCATATTTCTCTATTCGGACAGAATTTTACTGTTTTAGAATAACAAAAAAAATTCAACCATACAATTTTTAAATGTGAATACTCAAATAATAAAATCCAATTTATTAAAATAATTCTCTAAATATTATAATTTTATTATATAAATAAAATCCTCAATTATTTGAAAAGTATAATTTTCAATTTTATGATCAATTTTTTAACCCTTTAAAAAATTACATATTGAATTATAAAACTATATTATAAGTTTAATAAATCAAAATATTAATTTATAAATAATTTATTTTTAATTATAATTTTATATAAATAATTATATTTATTATAAATATTAAATTTAAAAAATTATGTTTTTCAAATATAAAAATTCGTAATTTTCCAATTTTAAATTATTAATTTACATGTACAAGGATATAAATTTATCATATTTAATTTTAGAATAAAACTAAATATTATTTTTCATTTACATATTGAGTATTAAATTGTAACAATCATGATACAATTCATTATACTAATATTACTCTTAATAATAATCTGATTATTATTCCAAGAGTTATGTTACTATACCAACTGTCTGATTTGTAAAAATAATATGGGTTTCATACTTCTAATATATTTCTAATATTTCATTCATTATTAATTCAATTATATATTCTTTGATGGGTAAATATATATATATTTTTGCAATAGAAAAGGGATTATATATAGTCTTCTTCATTTCTACGATGTTATTTGTGAGTGTGATTACTTCAGGGGGTTGAAAAGATCCAAACTATACAATTATTATTATCTTATTTTCAATTTTATGAAATTATAGTACATTTAAGTATTATAAAGTTTTTAAATATCTATATCAAATGAAAAAATAATTATAAAAAAATCTATCATATGGTTCACATTCATTATATAATATAATATTACAAAATATGAAAACATTTCATATTTATAAGAGAAATTAAACTGATAAAATTATCTTTCATTAAAATATTAACACTTCATCAAAAATATCATTATACTAATATTTTATGATACTCATCTCAGTATTATATGATAAACAAAACTTTAGTGAACATATTACTAGCCAGTCTTGTCACTTCCTCTAAAGTTATAATTAAATTATTTAGGATAAATCTTCACAAAAATATTGGTTCTATGAAACTACTATGTGCATATGATATACACATTTATTAATGAGTCAAATATTATTTTCCTCAATAATTCATGGATTACTATATGTGTAGTTTCAGTAAGACATTGTTTTATTTTAAAAATATTTTTTTTCTAATAAAGTAACATTTTTTTCTTTTTTAGTTTATTTTAAATATTATTCTTTACACCACTGGTTTATTGAAATAATACTCTATACTGCTTTTGGAATCAATAATTAATCATCTAAAAATCATTTCTTGCACTTACTTTAGAATATTTATTCATTAATAAATATCTAGTAAAACAACTTTCACACAATGTTTAATTGTTGTTTTTAAAAATGAATTCACAGAAAAAATGTATGTTATGTTGTCTAGTCAACTATAATTATCATAAATTGGGGTACATGGAACAATAATGAAAATTTAGTGTGTTGTAGGGAATTATCAGTTTACTTTCAAATGTTATTTCATAATGCTTTATTCTTGAATATTTAAAACATTACACGTATTTTCTAGATATAAATTGTGATGCTGGAGTACAAAGAAAATAATATAGACTTGTGTGATAATAGTGCTTCTGGACTATTAATAATATCCTCTCAAACACCTATCTTGATTTACCTCTATATATCTATATTCTATAAATGATGATATATGATATATGATATTTATAAAAAATTAAGTCCATGAAATCAAATCATATAGATTTTGAAAACAAATGTGATCCACCCAATTCATTAAAAATTATAAAAAATTATCAATAATGTTTCTCAAATGTAGAAGTTTTTTAATAATGGTCACAAATATCTTATATAGCTATATTAAAATTATCTAAAGACATAATAACTCTCTCATAACATCAATATAATCGAAAAAAATTACATTATTCAATCCTACATGTATGAATTCTCTCTACTCATTCAAAAACTATGGGTTCAAGAATTGGAAATCTTATGAAATATATATTTCCATGATGTTCTACCGGAAATTTCAGCTCGTTTGACGATTTTATTTTTTTAGACTAGATTATATCAAAATATTAATATTATCATGATTTATTTAAATTTTATTAGGTTGTCTTCATATTTCATTCCTGGATAATCATATAGATATTATTTTAATTTCCTTCTTGATATGGTGTTATTTCTTTCCTGAATAAGCTTCTAGATGAATCTAACATTGAATTAACAACATGATAGGCGATTATATTTCATGATATTTTTTTAAACCATGGTCTTGTTGATTTATTATAATTATATATTATTACACTTCACTTGAATATTTATGATGATGTGTGACCTCCAGTTCTGTGGAGGGAGCTCTTCTCACATTGTAGATCACTCAACCATTTGAGGATAAATACTATAAAATTTTGTATTTTTGAAAATATACACTACACATGAAAACCATATATAATTTTTTATTAGAATTTATATGATTTCATATCATGAAATCCATTATGGATTCTTAAAATATCAACATTACACAGAAAGAGATTTTACCAAATCCTATCATTGTTTGAGAAATCCTTTATTAATTACATGGTGCCCAATAATTCACATTTATTAAACACTAGTGGAACCACCTTATTCCACAAACAATGGTACTCTTCCCCATATAAATCAACATTAGAATTCTGCCATTATTATTCTAGAAATGACATTGTTGGTATCTATCAAATCCTATAAAATTGATATTGGGTAGAACTTTCTTTAAGCTTTGCCACTGCACCTATAATTCCTAGAAACCTAGGATGAGGGGAGGGGGTGATAACTTAAAGTAATTATAATTTTTTATTTATAATATATATATTTCCTATCCCATTTACCTTATAAAATATTCAGTATATTTTTCAACTGAATATATTCCATTTTCCATAGCTAAAAATTCATTCAACGTCCTAGAATATTGTACCACAAATCAACTAAAATTATTCACTTAGTTTAGACATTCAATATGTTTTCTCAATAATATTATAAATATTACAAACTATTGGTCATTATATTTATGTATTTTCTGAGAATTTTATTTCCTATTATAATATAGATTTTAAATACAAATATATATTTCAATTAGTTAATTCATATTATTAGTCATATGAAATTCTTCACCCAAAATATTATCATAATATTCATTCGATGTATTTATTTTTGATGGATAAATCCATATTATTTCCCATATTTTGGTAATGACCTGAATTTTCGATGATGTGTGTATCTTAGTGTTTCTATTAAAAACATTTTTATTAGGATAATAATGTTCTCTAATGGTTAAGTGGTGGACTAGGAGAGTCCATTTCATGTTTGGATTCCGTATTTCTATATATTGGAAAGATAGGGTGGCCCACACGGTTAGTGCAAGATTATCACTCACTATAATAATTAACTATGCAGGAACTCACTATGCAGAAGGAGGGGGCATGATTTCTATTCAACTATGTGGAACAGGGTTCACAGACATAGGAATTCCCTTAAAAAATATACAAATGAATTTCACATGGGTTATACATCTTAAACCATATGGACAACCGATACGAGGGGGGTCTTTGTGAGGTAGATGCTGTATTGTTTACGAATGGTTTGGGCAACTATGCGAACCCAATTTTTTGAGTATATTTACCATTTGACCAATTTTTTTATAACAAAATCATTCATCCTTCTTCTTTTCTTCTCAAGCAGCATCCAGATGATCCTCCTTCCTTCTCGACTAGGGATTTTGGTATCTCCCTTATAAGAGGTACATTATCATTTTCATTTAGTGTATTGGATCCTTATAGGTAAGCTCTTTACTTTTATTCCATATTTTCATAGATGATTTTCCATCCTATTGTGATATTTTTTTTGTATAATCATTTTCCCTATTTATAGGGAAATGACTTGTTCTTTTGATATATCACATTCTATCTCGATTCAAGGGTCTATACTAGAATAATGGAGTGCTATGAACCTATGGGGGGATGTCTAGAATATTTTCCATCAACATTAGTTATATTATTTGTGTTAACCCATGTTCCTCACACTATAATGTTTCATATAGTACCTTAAATTGATTAATAAATTTATCTAAATGGTTCCTCATTCTTGATATGATCCTAGATAGTAACGAATTACCTCCTAGGTCATTCTCGTAGACATAGAATACTTCTATGGCTGTTCCCATCCATGATACACTATATTACCTCTGAGATAAATTGTTAATAAATCTTTGAGGGTTGTGTCACCATATAATAATTGTTTAATGGTGTCAATTGAATCTGGGGTTATTTTAGGGAACGTTTTAGGTCCAAATAGTTCGTTCCCTAAGAGAATTTCTTAATTAAATTTCTCATAAAACATGATTGGAATTACATAAATTAAGTCCATTGCTAAATGAATTTATTTATGATATCAATGAAATAACTGATACCCATGCTGAGAGAGATACATAGATACATATGTGATTCATTGTATGTGCTTTTAGAGTTTTATAATTCGAACCTGAATATGAATTGCTGACACACCAAGAGAGATTCGATTTAGGTTTGGGACAAGATGACCATACAATTAACTTTACTACATGTGAGTGATACATGTTACCTAGGATTGGAAACATGGATTAAATCAGTGGCTATATAGTTATAGTTAGTTAGGATTTATATTTTTCCCTTACGTGAGATACCATGCATGGGCATAGAGGGTTGATTTTATTCCAAACCAAAAGTGATATAAAAGGATTTTGTTTATAGATTTACTTATACATACTTCAATAGTGTTTCTTATTTATAATTCTGGAAGAGAGATACTTGGGATTAACAACCTATTACATTGGATTGAAACATAGCTACTCTTGATAAATTCTAAATATAGCCTTTGAATAAATAACAAAAATATCTTACAGAATTTCACGGGACATATCTGCCAAGCCAAATCACATGCTTGTGGATGAACCAACTATCATACCTTATTTATGATGACCCATATAGAAATTATAAAAAATTATATAGGTACAATTTTGTTAAGAGATATTAGGATTTTTCTGAAGTAGGAATAGTTATATTGGTATCTTATGAGGAACAAAAACCTGTGTAATTTATTTATTTATTGCACTATATTTATTATTATTGGAACACAAATCATTTCATGTACACAAAATTGATTGATATAGACACCATTGAAGGTGTAATATTGAGTATATATAACACCAAACACAAGACACCTTTGGTACCCTAGAAGATTTCATTATTATAGTTACAGTTATAGGGATATGTTCAGATTTTTATAATTTAATTCTAGTTCTATGATTGAGTATGAGTGTTATGGACCGATCCTATGATCGTAATTCTAGTAAGATAGTTCATGGATCTTTATTTATTTTTTTAGCTTGTGGTATATCCATGTATAACCTATATCATTTGTACTATATTGTTTTGTAGAAATATGATCATAATCATAATTTTGTATCTATTTACTATTCATATTCCACATGCTTATTATAATAAGATGTTTATTATGATTATATAATATTTTTATTCAATTTCAATTAATTATGTTAATATTAATACAATTTTATACACACTGACTAATGAGGGAATAGTATCCCCATAAACACACCATATGACATTTCTGGTAGTCTATAGCCTCTAGCATACGAGGAGAAGCACTTGAGGTCCTACGGTCAACTGTCTTGGGCCACTACTAAGTGGATTTGATGATGGTATTATACAAAGTGGTACCAAATCACTTTTAATTTGGAATTATGGTTTGGTTATTATAAATGAGACTAGTCGAATTGGAATTTGGTAATCAATCTCTTCTTGGGCATAGCTAACCCACATATTAGAGAAACATAATTACCGGGGATGAGTTATTTCTATTTGGTCTTGTGTTGGGCCAATATTATTATTGACATTACTCTGATGATTTTATTCTTCCAAAGACTGATGATATGATGGAATATCAATTCATGCATCATACATGTCACCACATGACTTCAATGTCATGAATTATTCCAGCCCCTATCAATATTTCTTAGTTCATTTCCAATGTAGCATGTTCTTTTTGTATATTCCCATTTGTAATGTATATTTCATTTTGTGGTAATGTTTCATGATAGACATACATAATTGAGTAAATTAAGGTTCCTACATAATTTCTAATGAATTTTTCATGAATATATTCACAACGACAACTTAATAAACAAATTATGAAACATTTGATCCATGGGAGAATGGTTTGATGGGCTCAGATTTTAGATGATTTGATTGTTTAATGCAAATGGAAATTTAAGAGGTAAATAATTCTATAAATTGATAATGTATTCAATCTATCAAATCACTATACGTGACATGTTACATCTTGTTACTATGTGTAAAGGTCATATAAAAGTTACATGACATGCCAATTATTTTTCAAAAAGAGTATGAACCATTATTAATTTGGATGGGTGACACAACTAAATGGATTAAAAAATCAATGTATAAATTAATAAAAATAAATTTCAAAAAGTTAATTTATTAAAATTAAACATTTACCACTAGATGAGAATTCAAAATGAAAATTAAATTTTCATTTTCACTAAACCTTTCATTAGACACTCCATATTCTAGGAACACTACAATATTTCATTCAACCTTGAACCTGATCCCCCCATTGTAGAATAAAGAAGGATATTCCTCTAATGATATATCAAGATCTTACATATCGTGTAGACTAGGATTTAAGAGCAGGGACACAGGTGTAACTCATTATAGGAATGATGTGTACCTATCATTTCCAACTTTCATTTCTCTTATATGTAGTAAATATTATCTAAGGAGTGTGCTCTGAAATTGTAGATTTATGCTTCCTTGATGTCCTTGATTCATACATAAGAATGGTGAAATTTATAAGGGAACTGGCCACTGTTTTTTCAAGTAATATAGATCAAGGTTGACTAAATTAGTGAAATGTGGTGTCTTATTTTATATGTGGGGGGAGGAAATGGTTGGAATTTTTTAAATGATTATATAATATATATAAAAAATCAATTAAAGTGGAACAGGGGAAAACTAATTTAAAATATGAGTTTTGAAAATGTATAAATAAACTCAAACAATCAATTTTAATTAATTTATGGACACCTTTTAGTCATTATCTCTTTATTAAACCCTAATAAAATCATTATAATATTAATCATCAAATTTTTTTATCATTATAAGATAATTATAATAAAATTATGAATGCGGATTTCTGAAAAAATATGTAAATGATGATTACAAATTTTAAAAACAATTTATCACATTAAATTCATCTTGATGGTAGAAATTATTTTAAATATATTAACACAAAACACATGAAAACATTTATTTATTAAAAATAACAAATTTAAGGGTAAAAATCATTTCACATTGAAATAATAAAAGGAATTAGTTTCCATTAATTTTTTAATAATAAAATAAGGTATTTTTTAATACTTTTTAGAACAAACATAGATTACTGTAATCTTCAAACAATCCCATTAAATGTAATGACCCAGAATGAATTTAAACTTTGAATAAAGTATAAATTATCTTCAAAAAAGAAAATATTAGGTTCCCGAGTTACATATAATTTTTTATAATAAAAAATTTAATGCATTTATAAATATTTTGGTCAACTAAATTCTATAAAATAGGTAAAATTAATATTTAGATATATTTTAAGGCCATACTATAGGGTTTTAACTTATTTTTACATCATTTAGTGAGGCAAAAAATATTTATTATGGATAGAATTTGTAATGTTCAAAATTTACATTGAAAATATTAAAATAAATTTACTATGAAGATCCAAAAAATTTAATCCATTTTATCAAATTAATATCACATAAGAATTGGAATTTAATTTAAAATTTATCCCTCACAATTCAATGAAGAACGATTTTCTAGAAACAAATTCTTTCGTAGGTGAATAAATTTGGCACTTAAAGCAATCATAAAATTGATTCTAATGAACTCAACATGGTTATAAATAATTTATATTAATTTATTTAATTTGAAACAATTTTAAACTAGAATTTATCATTTCAATAGTTTGGAATGAAAGGATTGTTTTCAATAAAAATCAATATTTATCACTATTCGGTGTAAAATAAAAAATAAAAAATAAAATATAAAACATTAAACCTACAAATATTTTGATATTATTATTGAAAATAAAATATAATTTCTATGAAATTAAATTTAATTT
The DNA here is from genome assembly GCA_963277665.1 of Viscum album. Classification (NCBI taxonomy): domain Eukaryota; kingdom Viridiplantae; phylum Streptophyta; class Magnoliopsida; order Santalales; family Viscaceae; genus Viscum; species Viscum album. Next base: position 1,282,313,435 of record OY728136.1, on the reverse strand, counting down.
TATTAAAAATAAACTATAATGGATTCTCAAAAAATCTATAAAAGGGAGTTTTTTTAAAATAAATTTAGAATAAAAGTATTTAATAAAAAAATAGAATACTTATATGACAAGGAATATAAATTATATTTATAATTCATGAATATTTTTTATAATTATTTTAATTCTATTCATTAAAAAATAATGTTATGTTATGACCATCCCAGTTTTAAAATTATTTATTTTATGGTTTTTTTCATCTCAGGTTTGTGGGTATCACAACCCATCAAAGAAATAAATTTTTTTAAGAGTAAATATATGCTAAAATAAATGGGTGTTATATTATTCTGAATAAAATTAATTGATAAAATGTTTTCCCTTCACTATGATTTAAAAAAAATTATTTTATCTTTATTTCATCACATCTATATGATAACATGCATCTTATTTAAATTTTTTAACCCTCTATATAAATTTTATGAGGTGAGTAGCCATGTACTATAGAACATCATCAATATGGTTCAAGATTTATATTAGTTATTATTCATCAAAATTATCATCCAATACAGGAAAGTCCAATGAGATCAATACCTTTTAATGATCACGTATGTACTTCCTTTGGAGAGACACATAAAACATATGATTAAATTTTTAGAGGATTGGTGGAAATGTAAAGTGATAATATACATGCCCTAATTGATAAAATATATAAATTTGGAAATAATACATATGACTCATCTTTGACTTATTTATGAGTGTGATAAATATTTTAAATGGATAAATTCCTAGGAATGACTTTTAACACTTTTTGAAATATATATCTCATTTATGATTGTCAACAAAATATTTTTATTGACATTATGTTACATGCATGTTCTACTGGATACCTCCAAACCTCATTATCATTTCCAAATCTATATCATGTTTATGTATCTGTCTTTCTCTAACTTCATTCTAATATAGAGTTGTTTTAAATTTTTTTTATCGGGATTCATAATGATCCATCTAAATCTTTTAGTGGAATAAATTATTGTAAAAAAATCAACCAGAGGAAGGTGTTTATCCCGAAAAACATTAAAATCCTTAGAATAATATCATAAAATAATCTCAATGGTTTTAATGTTTTTATTATACTGAACATTTTTTTTGGGGATTATATATAGTACAGAAATAGAAATCTGAATTTAGAGTATAACGATGCCTTCTGTAGAACATTAAAATAAACATTGGATCCCGATTAGATTGAATATAATGTTATACTCCATGAAACATTAAAACTTCCTTAATGACTATTTTGGTAAGTGGATAAAGGTTAAAAACACATGTACGAGAAATAATGTTTTTAAATTCATAACACGATTGACTACTACCCCAGTAACATTATGGTATTTATGAATTTTGGAAAATTCGATGAAAAAATCAATGGTGAAATTTTCCCATTACCATTATAGTATGGGTAATGGTTCTAACATCCTTTCAGGATTATTTCTCTGAAACCTAACATGGTGACGTAAAAAGAACTGATACACATACTCTTCAATACCTCTCTTTATTTAGTTCTACCATAAATACTATTTTAGATATTTATAGGTATTTGTACCTCATGGATGAATATATAATGATGTGCTATGTGTAATATCCAATAACTACATCAATAAATATGGTATGAATGTAAAACATACATGGTTTATGAAACTTATCATTCCTTCATAATTAATGTTTAACATTGGAATATTTTAAATAATCTATTATTGTTTCGATTCCTCCTAATTCACCTCTTTAATTCAAAAATTGATAGATTGTTCTACATTCAATTGGGAAACACAATATTTTTCTCCTTTAGCCCAAATTTATACGTCCATAATATATAAATTGATAAATATTTTTTCATTTTTATCCACATCATAGATATGATAACATTATCCTTTGGCTCAATGCATCAACCACTTTTTTCTCTTTATATTGCAGTAATGTATTGAGATTTAATAATCATTAATCAGCTCCAACCATATTATTTGGAATATATTAAACACTTTTAAAGTGAATATATACATAAAAAATTTATGATATATATATATATATATATATATTTAACCCTACTCCCCATAAATAAAATTTAAGCATTTCATTAATGAAAAAAATATCATAGATAAATACAAATCCATGTTTGGGTAATTTTTTTCATGAACTATCAATTTTAATGTGGTTAATACTTTCACAATATCCTTCTACATGAGTATACATCCTGAACCATTAAATATTGCATCAAAAAATATCATAAACCATTATCCACTATAGTGTGTTGTAAGAATATGAGTATGGAGTAAAATTATATTTAGATCCTTTATATTTTATTCACATTCTCAATCTAATATACCGTTTATACCATCCATGTTAAATTTGTGATTAGTTTAATTAGTGTTGAGAAATTATCCATAAATATTTGATAATATCTATCCAAACAAAGAAAACTATGGATCATTGTCATGTATGATAGTTTGGGGAAATTTTTAATAACTTTATTCATTTATGGACCACCAATATTCCTTTTATTGAAATAAAAAAACAATAATATGGAACACCCTATGGACAAAATACCAACATTGTAAATTTTTTATACGTCTTATCCTTCCTTATAGTCCTTTGTATGATCCTTAAGTGGTAATTATTATCCTATTTTCTCTTAAAAATATAATAATATCTTCATTAAATAATATGAAAAAACTAATAAAGATCATTTCAACATAATATATTCATTAAATCCATTATGATATTAGGGGAATTATTAACGCTAAATAGAATCACTATAAATTCATATTATCTATACCTCAAATTAATGGTTTTTTTGGATGTCTAAACATTTTAACCTAAATTTATATTATCTAGATAAAAGATCAATCATAAAAATATTTTATTCATCATTATTGAGTCAAAAAGTTATCAATTCAAGGAACTGTGTACTTATTATTGACTCAGATCTTCATAATATCCGGATAATCAATTCAAATAGGTAGTGATCTATCGTTATTCGTAAAAAAACAATAGATAAACCCAATTATGAAACACTAAAAAAATGATTCTCTTGTCAATATAATCTTGGTTTATTTTTCTTAATTACATCAACTCAATTAGATCAATTATATATATTGTTTTTGAAATTTTTGTAGCTCCTTTTAGAGTTCTATTGAAAAATAAACACCATGGTTTATATTAATAGCAAGATATTAATTTTAATATAATTTATCATAATCTTGAACAATAGGATTATCATTATTTTTTAGTTTGTCCACATCCATTTTAAATAATAACATCTCATGAATAGGAATTAAGACCCACATGACCAATGTATATTTCTTCTGGAATATCCTAGTCATCCTCATATTAAAATATAGACATGGGTTGGTTTTGAATATCAAATAGGAAATAACTACTAGATAAACTGATATGGGATATATATATATATTTATATATATAATCTTTACCTTCCTTAGATAACCTAAAAAATCTATAGGGTGACGCACAATATTTTTAGGAAGCACATTACCCCACAATTATAATATAGGGGAGCTATAAATATTATATGTGATCATCATAACATTATATTTTTTACAAATAACTCCATATATACTCATTAAGATTTTAAATAAACATCCTACGAGATGTTTTATAATATAAAAGAATAAATATGACATGTATCATATACAATACTATAGTTTTTGAGCATTCCAATCACCACATCATCTTCAATATTCTATCTTCATTCCCCTACTAAAATCAAAATGGTTTGTTTTAGAATCAAATATCATAGAGATAAATCATATATTAATGGAAAATAATTTATAGGATGTCTAAATCCGGAAACCTTATTTTCAATCATGTCACCTTAGGTTTTACAAAGTTCATCCAAATATATCATCTTTTAATTCATCATAAAGGTTCATTAATAAAATTTTATTTGACCCAAGTGTATCCCTCGATAGTGTTAAACCATGTGAACCATAATGACTCTCTCACAATATATAAATATTGAGTTATTATATATAAATATTCATTAAATTAAATAATAATACATTCTTATGTACTATAATGGGTTGGTGTATATGGAGACTAAATATAATAATATCTTTATAAAGTACATTATTTATTATCCCAAACATCATTATTTACAAAAGGAACCCGTCTAGTCTTATCAAATATAGAAACATCCATTGTAACATGAGGATGTAAAACATAAGTAAGTATGTTCTCAAATGAACAGTAATGATAGACATGGCAGAAAAAAATAATTATATTTTTTTGATGATTATAAGTGTATGATAACAAATTCAATAGCATTTTTTGAATTAAAAATATTCATACCTAGAAAATCATACATGATAAAATCCAAAATAGATTAATTTCTAGAATTATGATCATTATGGGTGTCAAGAATTAATAAATATTTAAGAATAAAGGCATATGAATGTTTCATTATACGTATAATAAAAACGAATCATGTGAAAGTAGATAATCAGAATCATGATCACAGTTAATATTTTGAGAAGATCTATAAAGTGATCATACTCTTCCTTCAAAAATAGAAAAAACAGATTCAGAATCATTTTCATGAATAAAAAACATGATTATAGGTAGAATAAATTATACTCATGTATAATTATTCATAAAAATATATTCAAAAACAATTTCCAAACATATATTCATAATATCGTTATATATTAATCTTTCCTTAATTATTGCACAGGAGGGATATGATGGACCCAACTATTACATAATAAAAATTCAATACTATAAATTTCACAAGATCATAAATAAGTTATCATATAATCAAATCATAACCCATGAAAAATAAAGGGTATTCATTATAATCTCATCATTATAATCATATACCCTCTAGAGAAATAATAAGGATGCAATCATTGGTTCGTATCCCCAATAACACGTAATTATTATCAAAGGATGTTGTCAATCATTAACAATTTAATAAAAATATATATAGAATAATTCTTGATGAAATATTTTATTGTTATAGTATAAAATTTGGATAATATCATAATAATCAAAACGAGGATTGTGTTCACTCTTTCAATAAAATGTCACTTGTTGTAAAAAGATAACGAAAATGTGTTTTAATATTTTTTTAAAACCCAGTAATTTTGTTAAATTACATTCAATAATATTTAAAATAATTTTAAAATAAATTTTTAAAAATAGTGTAGAAATAATGATATGAAATTAAATATTATATAGAAAGTGTCGAAATGGGGTTGGAGTTTGTTAAAATAAATGTCTATAAGTATTTTAATGTACTAATAATTGGAAAAATTAATAAAAAAATTAATATTAAATATATCTAAATTGGATAAAACTAATAATTAATGTCTAGATGATTAGTGTCATATAATTTATATAATTAAATTCAATCATAAAAAAATCCTGATTAAATTGGGATTGAGGGATAAATTCCATATATCATGTATCATCTTGCTTTGTATGAATTCTAGAATCAGTTATAATAAATACTAATTTCTAGAAAATGTATTCCAGAACAATATTCAATCAAATAAAACCATATCTGATTTACTTATAATATATCATAACATGTTAAATAATATTTTTTAAAAAATCAATATTCTATATGTAAATTAATCATTTTCATGGATGTTTTAGTTCTGGTGTTCGAGTCCTCATATATTGATCATCATTTCATGTACTCCATAATTACATTCATGATTTAAATATCATTTATATTCATTTTATACATATTTAAAGAATGTAATAAGTGATATATATTGAAAAATTATTTACACCACTCATGGAGAAAGCCGATCGTTTGTATATTTGAATAATTATTTCATTTTCTAATGAAAAGACTGAATGAATGATAAATATTTATTTATAATTTATGAAACATAATCATATCATATATAAAATATATAAAATAAATGTATCATTATTTTTATCAATATAATATGGAAATGAAAAAAATTACATCACCTAATGGTAGTGGTAGTCCACACATAACTACGAGTGATGTTATAATTTTCAATTGGATTGGAAGGTAAGGATATGATATTATTATTATAAAACAATTATAATTTCATAAACATAACTTATAAATAAAAAACCATGATTAAAACACTCCATCAATGATGGTGATGGAAAATAATTGTTCTGACGTTGTGGAGGTGGTATTCCAAATGTATGCATGAGCGATACATTAACAACCCATTTATTGGAAATCATGATGAATAACAGTACTAAAATAATCATTATAATTTTTTTTATTTAGGATTCTTAATTTATTATTTTATGATTAATATCATATATTAAGAGGGGGTTAATGAACAAATAAATTGAAATGGTTTGGGAAAGATGATTATTCCTTCTTCTGTTGGCCTCCTTTATATCTATTCGTATGTTCCCGTGGGATGGTAATTTAAAATGATAAGTACCAATAACTAATCAATAGATATTTTTTTAAATAAATGTCTTAGGTTTTTTTTTCATATATCTAGATTAAAGTTATTTAAATAATAGAATGTAGGGGAATAATTTTTTATTTTAAGGAGGGGAAACACATTGAATTTTATAAAATATTAAATAATATATATTGACGTATATGAAATAATAATGTAAATTGGCAACAAGGAACCCAAAATTTGATTATTATTTTTTATAAAGTCGAAATATAATTAAAAAACAACTTTTTTATCATGATTTTATTACATTTTTATCCATATCTCTTAGTTAAACAACTTTAAACTCAATTTATCCTTAATCATGATAAATGAACTCTTTACCATGAAAAGATAAATATATAAAAAAAATAAAATGAGACTTATAAAAAAAATTAACATTACAATTTATAAATATGAAACCTTTATATTATATTAAATCTATATTGTATGTGTAAATTACTATTAATATAAGGACTCCAAATTTGTGAAGAATAGTTCTCTAGGAAATCCCATATTTAAGTGTCCAAAAATAGTTTTCTAGAAAATAATGTAATTAATTGGAAATCAGTTTTTTTGTATAAATAATAAAATACATATAGTTTTTATATTTTTTATCAAGCCGAAATGAAATGAAACCTTCCACATATTCCATTAAATGTATTGACCCAAAAATAATTTTTATTTTAAATTTAATATAACGTATCTTCAATAAAGTCAATATAGAGTCCCCAAATTCGAAATAATGTTTTTAAATAAAATATTTAACTACATTAACATATCTTTGGTCAATAAACACCATTACAATATGTTAAAAAAGAGAGTTAGAGGGATTTTAAATATGTAGCAATAATTTTATCCTAATTATACATATTTTTCCTATTTTAAATCATTATCCAAATTTTGTTTTCCACGATAATTATTCAGGAATGTTTTTGACTAAATATTTAATATATGATAATTTCATTTGATATAATTGATTATTTATTAAGGATACGATTAATGATACCATTTTTTTCTATAGGGAATATGATTATGAAAATGAGATGATTATGATCCCATTTATTTTTTATGTGTTATGATATGATGATATGATAAATTATTTTTTATATTATAAAATTTATATTAATTAATCTTGTTTATGTGATGGTTGGGTCTATTATATTCTTAAAATTCAATAATTAAGGCAATATGGACATCAAATGATATGATAAAGAACATATTGGACATTATTTTGAATATATTTATTCAATTATTAATATGTGAGTATGATTTATTATTTATATGATCATTTTAATATGAATGGAAATGATTCTGAATAGTTTTTCTGTTACAATGAAGAACGAGTATGATCAATTTCTATATATATTCAAATAATTATGTTGGAACATGATTGTGATTATCTATGTTAACATGATTACATATTAATATACTTATAAATAAACTGTCCTATGTTTATATTCCTGAATGATTTTTACTTTTTAAAATCATTATTAATCATACTTAAATGAATTTATTTTAGATCTTTTCATGTATTATTTTTTATGTGTGAATATTTTACATTTTGAACATTTACTCGTATATGTCATAATACACTTCTGATCATCAAATCTTCTAATGATCGTTATCTCACATGTTTACCCTTATTGGGTATCTAAAATCACCATTTATTATGTTTTCCATCCCCATGTTTTTATTGAAGGGTCTATATATAATTATTCTAGAAGAGAACATTATATAATGAATGATGTTTTTGATGATAAAGATTGTATACAAATAAGATATTTTTTATATCCAGTGTCAAATGATAGTAGACCATTAGAATATGTAGGAATATATTATAAGTTAATTTATTTAATATTCATATATAATGATGCCATATTTAGGAATCATGTGTTTTCCACCACTATTGACCTATTTTAACACCTTCGAGAATATACATGAGTTATCTCTCATTTTCTTTATGAACCATTATAATGGTTTTACATAGATGATGACTATGGATGACCTATGTAAAACCAATGGTGATATAGATTGACAAAAATTTGTCATGATGTATAAATCATGTGAATGATTTTTTGGGATTACATGATTTTCCACTATGATTTTTGATACTCGTACTAACCATTTTTAGTAAGGGAATAAATATTGAAGAATTAAGTTGACAATGTTATATAAATGCTCAAGTATTTTAGTATCTTATTATTGATTAGTTGTATTGATTATTTTATATATGAATCGTCTATAAGGATTTTTTTCCACAATCCTAATGATTTGAGATCAATTCAGTTGTAAAAAGTCATAATTTTACTATGATCACACATTATGTTTATAGATCCTATCTAATAAAAGTGTGGTATAATTAGATTGTTGAAATTAATGTGCACCGCCTTAGTGTTTTATTTGATGTAATTATAGGAATTTATTGACTATATATATCTCATATTGGTTTATATGGATGGGAAGTCATATTTGTTATTCCAAACCAACCCATGAACATATTTTAGTGTTAGGATGAATAGGAACTTATAATGGAAGTTACTTTGGTTCTGTGGGTATTATTTCTAACTCATGAGGGATTTTTATCTAAATTTGAAGTGGATCAACTAAAAAACTAGGATATTCTTATTGTTCGGGATTATACCAATGTACTTTCAAAATAATTTTCATTTATTCCTCTAAACATTGATTGTGAGTTTTCAATAGTTCTCATTATTGGTGGTACACCTATTTAAAATACCTTATAGAGATTGGGTCAGATTTACTGAAGGGAATGAAGGGATAAACTCTAAGAGATTTTGAAAATATATTCATTTAAACAACTTAATCAAAATGGGTTTAACCAATTTTGTATTATGAAGACAGATGGATCAGTGTAGATTTGTATTGATGGTCTAGAACAAAATAAGATCCCAATCAAGATTAAGTACAATGTTCCGCGTATTGATCGTTTTTTATCAACAATAAAGATATACTAATTTGATTCATTATTCACCTTTTATATAGATACTATGAATTAAGTTTAAATTGTAAAGACATCCCCAATAAAACCATTTGTCAGAGGTATGCAAAATATAAATTTATAGTGATTGCATTTGGTCTGAATAATTTTCACAATATCAACATTGATTTAATTAATAGATTATTTATAAATTATCTTGATTATTTTTTGGTATACTATATAGATAATATTATTATATATTATATGAGAAAATAATATATTGATGATTACTTGAGGATTTCACTAAATACCTTATGGAAGGAGATGTCATATGAAAATTCTAAAAAGTGTGATTTTTTTTTCTATAAAATGTTCCATATTTGTGTTATATTATATAAATAGAGTGTATATTAGTGGATGAATCAATGAATAATGTTATTAAACCTTGTCTTATACTAGCCACCATGACAATGAAACACATTTTTCGTAGATTGACACGATGTTATCAATTATTAAGGGAGAATATCTCATCTCTATAAAAATTTATCAAAATAATTACATGGATGGTAGAATAGTTCCATTGGAAAGAGAATGTGAATAATATTTCAAGGAAATAGAGATAATTTCAGTTAATAATATTATTATTAAACCACCCTACTATGGTGAATGGTTAATGATATAAAGTATTTTATCAAATATGAGGGTGTGATTCATACTAATGTAGAATGATATGATTCCAACAAACCTCATTAAAATTTATGGTTTATGAGAAAAATTTCCCAAACTGTGATTCATATTTTTCTATCATAAAGTCTTCATTAATTAAATGGAGGCATTATATTTATGGGGAAAATTTTTACCTACATAGAGAATATAATATTTTGAAGTATATATTCACTCAAAATGAGTAAAATATATCCAAAATAATATTGTTTTAGTTGATTAATGATTATAAATACTCAATACATTACTACCCTATGAAGAGAAATACTTGTGCAATGATTGGATCCAATATATCATGTAATATTTTCAATGGTTGGGATTAAAAAATATCCAAAACTTATCAATTTTTAAATTATTAATACAGAAATGTAGAAGAAAGGGGATAAATATTTTGATTCTAAATTAAATTTAAAATCCTTTATTAATGTGAGGTGTAAATAGGCAGAGATGGATGATTTATAATTTTATAAGATTCTAAAAATATTCTTCAATTAATCATTTATTATGAAAGTAAATGATATTCTCATGAACCATGTATATTTTTCCTTCATATCATATTTGAAGAAGGAGTTGTGGGACAATGTTTATAATTCATCATTCTATTTTCATACATTAATTACAAATATGTATAAATATTTAAAATAATATTTTTGGTGGGACATAGTGAATAGAGATAGTTAAGATTATCTATATCATTAATTATTATGTTGACACTTTAATACTGAAATATATAATCCTAATGTGATTTTATTTCCATTCCTGATATTATAATGGAAATGAGAAAACATCATCATGGATTGTTTTCTGTAGACTCCCCAAAATTCGTACAAACAGTAATGTTATAAGGGATGTAGTTGATAGTATTATGAATTCATATGAATTTATTTATATTAGAAATTATTTTTATCTTTTTAATCAAAACAAAATATATATTATTAAGGTGCAAAGGTTTCATGGAGTACCCCATTCTTTTTTATCTAATCGGGATATGATGTTTATGTTGATGTTCTAGAGAATTCATTCGCATGATCTAAATTAGGATTTGTGTTTCTTGACTATATATCATCCTCAAAAAATGTTAATTCTGAGGGAACCATTCAAACACTAGTGGATATGTTAAGATGTTATTCTGTACATTTTAAAATGGATTAAGACCAACACATTCCCCTAGTTTTTTTCTTACAATAATAGAGTCCACTAAAGCATTCATATGAATCATTATGAAACCCTATATGAAATAACGCATTAAAATAATATGATCTAAGATGAAGTTAGAGAAAGGGTGTTTTTGGAACAATATATATATTTAGAAATGTTATTTTATGTTATAGTGATTTATAATCACATTAATTAATCTTAGAATCGATGAAAATGTATTGCTCACAAACATCAACAAGATATAGAGGTTGAAATTATTGAAATTAGATTCAAATGAATTTATCCATTCAATAAATTTATTAGATTCATAAATAATATAAGGCTATTTCCTTGGCATAATTCACCCATTTAAATTCATGATCAATTATTAGTGGGATCTTATCACTTGACAGTTCCACCGAACCTCTATCAGTTTCATGATGTGTTTTATGTATCTCTCCTAAAAAAGTACAAACCTGATACTTCACAGGTACTGATATTAGTCGTTTTACCACTATTGAATGATATTTTCTATTAAAAAACTTGATATAAATCTGTAATCATTGAGATAATGTTCAATGGAATAATACTACTCACCTCATAAAATTTATCAAGGGGATTCAAAAATTCAAAGAAGCTACATGGGACATGTGGATGTGATGAAATTAAGATATCTTAATTTTTTAATATCAGTGTTGTAATTTCAAAGGAAAAATTCATTTTGGGTGGTTATAATTTTAAACGGTGATATTTTATAATAGATTTATGTTTAAATAAATTTTATTTCTTTGACAACTAGAGATACATACATGCTCTATATAAATGAACCTTAATATAAAAAATATTTTTTAAAATGTTATTCTTATAAAATATTATATTAAATATGTGGGGTAAAGGATATTGGACACATTATACCAAATATTTATAAATGTTTTCTGTAATTTCAATTCAATGATATAAAAGTACTCGTTTTTGGAAAAAAATCTTATGCTTAAAAATAAATTTTCATTAAAAAATAATTTATATTGATTATTAAGAGAAACTATTATAATTAATTTATTAAATATATATAAATTATATTTCATATAAATTATATACTTTTCGATTTTATAATTTAAAAAAAATATGCCGAATTTTTTTGATTGTTTCAAAAAGATTTATTTTATACTGAATAGTAAGAAATATTGATTATTATAGAAAAATATCTTTCCCAACAGAAAATTTATAAGAAAAATATTATTTTAAAATTGTTTAGAAGTATAAATTATTAATATATATTATTTTTTACCAATTTATGTTCATTTTAATCAAATTTATGTTTGATTTTTTATAGAGTTTTTAATCTAAAATGGTTTTTTTGGGAAAACCACTTTTCATTAGATTTTGATGGATTATTTTTAAATTTAATTCTGATGCTTATGTGAAATTAATTATATAAAATGGAATAATGTTTTTTAACGATCATAAAAAATATAGTGTTCAATGTTCAATGTAATTTTTGGTTTTTACAAATAGTGACCATAATAAATCATTTTCACCTCGATAAAAGAAGTAAAATAAGGTTAAACCTAAGGTGATAAAGCTTTAAAATCTGACTAAATCATTCCATAACAAATTTCATTAAAGTTATTTAACCAAATATATGTTTATTCTGTTAAATAATATATTGTTAATCATTATTTGAAATTTTGGAACCTGATATTTTATTTTGTGAGGAAATAGTACACTTTGTTTTAATTAAAAACTATTTTAGGTCATTATATTTAATGGAATGGTTGAAGATTCCATTTGGTAGGGTATTTCCATAAAAATAATGAAAAATTCCTTAGTCTATTATTTTAAAAAAATATCATGGAAACTAATTTTTCACATTTATTTCAATTGAAAATTAATTATAACATTAAATTGGGTATTTTTCAAAACAAATATTTTCATATGTTTTGTGTTCTTATATTTTAAATTATTTCTACCATCAATAGGAATTAAATAAAATATGATGGTTTCAATAAATTTAATCATCATTTATATATTTTTTTATTATTAAATGTTTTTTCTTTTAATTATGTTATAATAGTAAAAATATGTGTCATCATGGTTAATGGTAAAATGAATTAAAAGTGGTTTAACTTGGAGACAACCATTAAAATGTATCCATAAATTGTTTAAATGATATTGGTTCAATTTTTATGTACTTATCGCCACTCATATATTATATTTGGTTTCTTTGGTTCCACATTACAAAATTATAATATATATAATCGTGTCTTTTAAAAAATTCCAATTGTGGGTACCCCAACATATAAAATGACACAAGTCTTTTATATTTGTTACACCACCTTGATCCATATACCTTGACCAAAACAAGACCAATTATCTTATAAACATCACTATGTATGGTTTATAAGTTCTAATGTTTTTAAATTTTGTGGGTAATGTATACTATTATGGTACCATTTACAATTAAATTGATGGGAACCCTTTGTCATAAAATATTAAATTAATATAATTTTATTTTATTGTTCATCTAGCTCCTAGAAATTTAAATTAATAACATTTAATTTAATATACTGTAAAAACTAAACCACTATGAGAATAAGGGATATGATACACCTATTACATTAAAATATAACTAAAATTTTAGATTAATTCTTTATATTTCTTATATTTCACATAATTTTGAGTTATCTTGCATTACCTGCTACAAATAATTTCAATGATATATTGTGATACATGTTAGACCGACTTTTACTTTGAAACACTATTTTTTATTTATAATAAGATATATCCTATCTATAATATTGTTATTTGTGAATGGTATTAACTATCTTATTAAAATCAATGATTTGAAAAAATATAAAATTAATATATTAGTCATATATTAACTAGACATGAATAAATGAACCAATATAATATAAATATAATGATTCTATAGAAAACAATTTTCAAAAAATGTGTCTTATCTAAATAAATTAAATTAATTAAAATTTATGAGTTCTATTATTACATTATCCATTATATATTAAATAAATTATTTTTTTACATTCATATTATTGAGTTGATAGTCATAAGAAAAGAGTAAACCAAATATTTCACATAAAAGTGAATATTTTTTCTTAAGTCACGTTTACCTTTTTTTGTTGTTGAAAAAATGAAAATTACAATTTCTGAAGGTTTTTAATTATTATATATAAAAATATATTACATTTTTTAAATCTAAATATAAAATTTACATTTTGGTGAACTTTTGGTATTGTCTGTGATGTTTCAGATTTTTAAAAATAGTGCGAAATTCTAAAGTTTATTTAAATACTGAATTTCAATATAATTTATTTATAAGGATAAATTATATTTTTAGTTTTTTTATGTTTATTATATAAATTTTATATAAATTAATGCAATTTATATCAATTAAATAAATTTCATATTGAAATTAGATTAAGAAAATTAGAATTTTTTTATCATTTTTACTTTAAAACAATGCTTTGTTGTTCCATCTAAAAAATTAGATTTAAATTAATTTTTTCCACTTATGTGATTGGAATTTCTAAAAACAGTTTCTATATTTGGAATCAAAATTATTTATAATTTCTAATAAATACATTATAGTTTTATACATAAAATATTAGTTAAAGTGATTAAAATTAATTTTAGGGATCATAATAAAAATTATCATAAAAAGGGGAAAAACTATAATCATAAAGGCCAAAATGTCCTAAATTTTTTCCATGTTCCATTATATGTTAATATTTCAACTCTATCCTCCCGTATATTAAATTTAGTTCATTATTGGATCTACTTGTTATAGTATAAACAAGGGTGCAATTCCTATTAAAAAAATTGTCAAGAGTAACACTTCTCATCCACTTTAAAGGTCACTCAATCCTCCCACTTCCTTAAACATATCATGAAACATTGGATCGACTAATATATACAGAAAAATATATATAAAATACATCCCCTAATCCTAGAATCATCATATTTGGCTGTAATACATCAATTTAATCTCTTTAGTTCAAACCAAATAAAGTTTCCCAAGGAAGATGTTACATCATTCATCAAGCTCTTTTGATTTATTGTCATTCTACTCCTCCTTAATTATTTTTATACATGATTTAATAAATAAATAATTATAATAAATATATTAATATGTTGTAATGTTATGTTTTATTCTATCACATAAAAACAATTCAATATAATTGGTAATGAACATACAGTTCATGTACGATGAAGTACCACATTGAAGAACAATGATTTTTTATTTTTTACATTACCACCTCTCATGGTTGGGAATTATGATTGAGTAACTATATTTAAATTTAATATATGATATTTATATTTTATTTAATCTTATAAAATTCTCATATGTCGAATACCTTCATAATTTCCATTTTGGGTAAATATGTCAACATCGTTTGTGGAAGTGTAAACTATTGCATCCTTAATGTGACGTGACCTGTTCACCGTATACACACAACATATAACATATGGTTTTAATAAATATATTTGAAATATAATAAAAAAATAAAATAATTAAATTATAATATACATAATAATATATATCATATACTTTTCATTAATTTCAATTCAAAAAATAAATGAATGTGGCATTAATGAGTACATACGACCTACCATCTCTATGAATGGGGAAATTCATTTCCTATATCAAAATATTATGGATTGTTATGAATACACATATACTAGATATATATGATATTTAAATTAATTTTTAATTTCTGTAGATGATGGAATAATGATCTAATTAAGATTGAAAAATTACATGTCAAAACATAATCGAAAAACGTGGCAATTTACACCCAAAATAGTGAAAATAATGAATAGTTATTAAAAAATAGGTTTTAAAATATTATAAATGAATAATATATGATATTATAAATATATGTATGGTTATTTTACATTTTATTGACATATTTAAAACCATTAAACCAGATTTTAATGGATATTTACCTGAATGTAAACACAATATAATGGATTATTTTGTGGCTTTTCATTCCATGAGGAAAATGATATTAATGCCACATAATTTTTTTGTGTGGTGTTACTACATCCCCTTTTGATATAATATATCATGAATCATTTTATATTGATATTATTTAAAGGTTTTATTTTATGATTATTACTTTTGGGACATCCAATTCAAATATTACAAAGTAAAAAAAAGAAACATTTTCTCAATATCCATTCTTTGAGACATATTTTATTGTTGTGAATATATTTTATTATATATGGTGTAAATAATGAAACATTGACATATATTATCAGTATTAATTCCAAAAAAATGATATTTTTAGTTTGAAATTGAATCATTTCATCAATGGGGGTTTGAAATAAGTTTTATCTGGAGGAAATGCATTTTATAACACAATTCCTTTTATTTGGGTTATATTACTTATTTTTTATTCTTAATATTCTATGATTATGTGTGTCATCACTTTTTAATATATATTAATTTATCTCAATTTTTTTATGACAATTTAAATTTTACACACATAATATTTCTGTCAATTGATTCTCAAATTAACATTATAGTCTTTTAATGGTTTACATCAAAATATAATTTTGTTCAAGAATGATTAAAATTAAATTTCCATCAGTATAAATTGTTGATCAATATTTATTAAATCCAGTCATTTTATTCTTCTCTAGATATTCATGAAATATTCAAATTACCATACAATTTTTCTATTATTATTTACACTAAATTTTTTTGATTTTTTTTAATATAAGATGAATCTATTTCTATCTTTAGTTGAAGAACTTATTTTCTTATAAATACTCTATTTTTTAGATGTTTTTAAAAAATGATTTTTATCCTTTCCAAAATGATTTATTAGATAAAATTTTTGTATTATTTATTTTATAAATATTTTCACTGAAATTACCATGTCTACTTCCAAACAAGGATATTTCCTAATCTTTTACCATGAAAAAGGAAGGATTTTTTTACCTTTTATGGTTTTTATGAATTTAGCATAATCATTTGTTTTATTCTTGATTTTAATGTTTAAAAGTTTAATTTATAATGAAAATTTATTAAAAATTGATTTTCAATGATAAAATTTTTTCAAATGTTTTTAAAAATGAATACATTATTTTCCTTATGAATATTTTATAAGAAATTTTTATAAAATTTCAATTCATCAATGCCAAAAAAATTATCCATACACCAGCTAATATATTTTTTTTCAATACCATCTTTAATATTTATTTTTATTGATTATGAATGATTTATTTGATGATAATGTTAATATTAACTACCATTATTTCTTTTTGTATTCCACTTCAATTATTCAATAACCTGTGATAATTAATCATTATGTTTCTCCTAAATATACAAATCATTCATCATGGATATGATTATTTTCAAAACCATATACCATTTTTACATTCATTACGTACTTGATAATTATTTTATTATCTAGAAGAATATTGATAAATATGTATCTTGTAATCCATAAAAATTATTGATAAGGCATGTCAGTAAATTGACATTATGAAATATGAGGAATGCCTTCTATAGGTATGACATGGGTGAGGATTAGTTAACTATAACCCCTCATTGAATGGATCGCATAATGGGATATAATATTTTTCTAGACTTATATGTTTTTTACCTGATATGAAAACCCACATTTTGAATGTTCCTGACGGAAAGGGAAACATATACCTTAGAAATGTAGAATCAAATAATTAATCATCTCATTCATTTATATTATGTTATTAATTATCCATTAGATTTTTCATCGATATATCTTTGGATTCATTTCATTCTCAAATAATTGATTAAATAGAAAATATTTTAGTTTCATACCTAGTAATTTTGATCATGAATTATCTTTTAATTTTAATTGAATCAGTTTCTAGTTATTAAACTTAAAATATTTTTTATTCAAATTTTTCTTAGTTTATTGATTTCACATAATGATTATGAAGTTAATTACCATAACAAATTAATTATTCTAATTTAGTTATTATCTATATTGATGTATTTATCCTTACTAATCATTTCATCTCACATTTATTATGTTTTATTTTTTTAGGATTTCCTAAAGTGTACTGAGAAATTTAGGCACAGATATGGTAGATGAATAAATGTTATCCAAGAAGAGAAAAATAATGTTGTAATTGGTGTATTCATTTGTAAAACTATCCTCTTGTATGTATCTAATTTACCAAGACAACAAAACTCTTCGATCCTTCTGGATTTTATACTTTCTAATCATGAAAATGTAATGGTTTAATGAATCCGGCTCTTGGATTTATGGGGCTGGGTCTCTAAAATTTTTATCCTTTGAAGCATATTAAAAACATTAGGAACATGATTTATGAAAACATAAATTAGAAAACACATAACTATGGTTGGAATTCAGGTTATATATTGAATAAAATCATATTCTTTTAGTCAAATAGATTATATATTTCCTTTCCTTGAAAAATATCCTTGTCTAGATACTAAATGTGAAAGTGGGTTGGGAACATATGTACCTTGGGGTACCAACTCCAATAAGGTTCACCAAGCCTAACTCGATAAAACCTTGTACATGACAACATGCCTTACCGCAAAGCTAGTTTAAAACTCATGATAGATATTCTTAGGATAACTCAAATTTTTTTACAAACCATTTTGAAAGATTTTAATAAATAATGAAAATATATTACCTAGGTAAAACAATAAAATACCGAACAAATTATGTCAATATAAAATGGTTGATGTATTTAATGGTATTCTAGAATTAATTTGAAGAGGAATTTTAATCACTTTTATTTTAGTTATAAGATTCATGAAAATTTTAATTATTTTATAAAATTTTATAAGCACATAAATCTTCATTAACATAAGATTGATAGATAACATCAAGGGATTATGAAATTATTGTTGCCCATAATTCTTATTAATTAAAAACATTTTTAGGTTTTATATGATTAAGGATACATTGGAATAAATTAATGGAAATAAAACTCATTATTCTAATATTTAATTCAGTGGAAAATCTATTTAAATAAAAATTTGATAAAATTTATAGATAATTGATTAGTGTTTTTTATAACCATTACTATTATTGTAGTCATTAATGAAATTATAATAGTAGGAAAATGGGATTAATAGGAATTTAGAAAAACTTTTATTGAAAGATATAGTGAAATTGCTATTTAATGACTAAATTTAACAGATTTACATCATATATTTTTTTGGAAATTTTATTAATATTGTTTTAGAAAATTGATGATTGTATTCCGTGTGACAAACCATTATATAGGTTATGTCCATGAGAGTTGAACACATGATAGAAGGAGGATACAGGTTTCACAACTACCTCTGTCATATGTGATTTCTTGTTTAATGTATCATTTAATATTCCAAAAAAAATTAAAACAATATATATTAACGATGAAAAAACAGTGTTACTTTTTTTTGTTTATAGATTAATGTATTATAAATTTTGAATTTGGAGGATTTTTATAAGAACATAGCTACACTTTTTACTCTTTTATGGGCGTTGGACCCATTACATGCTTATTTTAGTGATATAAGGCTCAAAGATTATTTTTGTATATAAAATTTACTAAAGTAATAGATGAATTAAAAATTGACAAAAGAACACAAATGTGAAAATATTGTTTATATATATATATATTAAGTATACTTCCTTAAATTATTGGTCAATAAAATAATTTCTAAATATTAGGAATTGTTTTTAAAATAATAGTTTATCCAAAAAAAAAATCTCAATCGATGGTCTTTTGAATTAACAACGTTTTATGGATTCGAAGCCCAAAACATTTCATTGATAATTCACTGGGTTTTCATTGATGACCTCAGCCACTTTCTATAAATATTTACTATATTCCTCCATGTTTGTATCTATACATTCCATTAATGTCCACTTACTTGATGACCTCATTATATGCTAGGGTGTGTGACTATTTTAAATCAAATTATCTCTTTTTTAGAGGATGTTTTATAAATCTTAATCATGATTTAGGATTTAAACAAAGGATATATAAAACACTATGTTTACATGATCAATATTAAATTTTAAGGACAAGATTTAATTAATTTGGGGATAATGTACTGCCCCAAATTTACAAAGTAAGAACAATTTATTTGATAGTGTGTATCACTAGAAACATCATGCGTGTAAGGGAATATAATACCATGAGACAATACAATATAATTAAAATTTAAATAAATTAAATTTTATTCTTGAAATTTACTCATTGGTGATTTATATCATCTTACCAAAAAAAATCAATAGATTATGTTACAAAAAAGACCTTGTTTTACAAGGAAAAAATTTATTATTAAAAATATTATAATTTATAATTAGAGAAAACATAGTTTGTAAATTATAGGTTATAAATAATATTAACCATATAATGAAAATATATGGTTTATAAAAGTATAAAATCAATTCATTGGTTACAAATTAATTAAAAATAAATATATAAACCAATGGAATATAAATATAATGTTTTTATAAAAACCAAATATTCAGCATGAAAAGTTATTTCATAAAAATATATTGAATTATTTAAAATTACTGAGTAATATTAATAAAATATAGATTTATATATTATATCCACTCATTTTTTATATTCATCTAATATATCTGATAGTAATATCATTATAAAAACAACAATACATTAGATTAAAATCAATATTTCTCTACATACACTTTTAATTCATTTTAATGGAGAACCCATTTTAAATATAGTTTTTTATAACTGGTAATGTTTTATTTTTCATAAAAAATTCTTTTTTAAAATTTAAACAATAAATAATATTTTTGTTAATTTTTTTTATTTTTCTGCAAATTTTAATTTTTTGATGAATTGTGAGAAATAATAAATTTCAATTCTCAATTAGGTTTCCATAAAGATTATTTATATGGTTAAATTATATTTTTTAAAAAATTTGAAGTTTAATTTGACAAATTTTATATAAATTATTTTAATTTTTCTCATTGTAATAAATTTTACTGTGTAATTGGATATGAAAACATAACTATATTTAAAAAAATGTACATAAAACCCCCTATTTTTTGTCATGGCAATGGATTAAATTTACACTATCATCTATAAATTATATGATTATAATTCTGATAAAATTTTTAAATATTTTGAGTTAAAATAATCTATAATGACTATTTAGTTCAAATTATATTTTTACAAAAATTATTATTTAAGGTGATTGAAAATAATTTTAGTGATTATGAGAAAAAGTTTCTTAATAAGGGGCTATTCCTTTAACTAAAGGCCCAGAATAACCTAAAAATGAGTAAAAAAATCCATTTGATGTTAATATTTAGAACATATACACTCTTTTATTTAATTTGATATATTATTGGATACAATTTTCATAGGTAAAATGTTGGTGAAATTCCCTTTCCAAAAACATACAAGAGTTCCCCTTCTCCCCCAAAATAAAGAGGAACTCAACCCTCCCACATTCTCACACCTCTAAAGAAATTTTTTCATGATTAATATATTAATATATATCTCCTATAATTACCTCCAATAATATTAGAATCCTTAATTTGGGAATAAATGACTCCAAGAAATCCCTTTGGCGAAAACCCAATGGAGTTACCCAATGAAGAGGTAACATCCTTCTTCATGCTCTTTTATTTTTTTCTAATTTTTCACCCCTAAACACT
The DNA here is from genome assembly GCA_963277665.1 of Viscum album. Classification (NCBI taxonomy): domain Eukaryota; kingdom Viridiplantae; phylum Streptophyta; class Magnoliopsida; order Santalales; family Viscaceae; genus Viscum; species Viscum album. The sequence goes on along the minus strand of OY728136.1, from coordinate 1,282,291,527 downwards.
TGTAATTACTTGATAAAATAATAAAATAATGATAATAAATATTCTAATATTTTTTATGTTGTGTTTTTGATCAAAACATAACACATCCATTTAATCGGTAATGAAGTTACCTTTGTTTTACGTTGAACTACCGTGTCACGAAATGATGATGGTTCATTTTTCCATTACCACCTCTCATGGTTGGTAGTAATGATTGAAACCTTGTATGTTATATGTTATATCTGATATATATATATTGTTTATTATTATTTAAATATTATATAACTTATAACTTGAAAATTTAATTTGTTTATATATCATAACTTTATTTGCGAAATTGTGGACTATAACCTCCTCAAAGAGATACAGCTCCTTCACACTATACATGGAATATATAAGGTAAGGTTTAAACAAAACTATATTAAATATATGACATAAATATTATAATTTAAATATCATATACACTTATATATATATTACTTTTCATTCAGTATAATACAAAATATAAATGAAAGTATAGTTCATATATACGTACGACCTACCTTCTCCATGAATAGTGCATTTAATTTACTATAAAAATATTATATATTATTATAAAAACATACATATTAATTATATGTGATATTTATATCATTATTTACATTCTATAGAGGATTATTCCATGAAATCATTATTAATGATAATAATAACATGTCCAAACAAACTTGAAAAACTGACAATTAACACTTAAAATAGTAAAAAATAATGAAAGGATATTAAAATGATGGTAATAAGATATTATAAATGAATCATATATGATATTATAAACATAATAATATTTCTATTATAATTTATAGACATGTTTAAAACCATTATAAATTAGGTTAAAGGATGTTCACTCAAAATGAAACATAAGGTAATGGATTATTATTTCACTTATCATTCCGTGGGGAATATAACATTTACACCAATGTATTATTTTGTGTGGTGTAAATAATTTCCCTTTTTATTATTATTATATATATATATAAATATATATAATTTAATCATCGTTTTCTTTAAATGTTTGATTTTATGATATTTACATTTGGGTCTTCCAATACAAAAATTACAATCAAATAAGGGACTTCGCCTCAATTTATATTTTTTGAGACATGTTTTAATTTTGTGGACATAATTTATTATATATGGTGTACATACTAATGATTTGAAAAATAATATAATGATTCACTCTTTATTCCTTATATATTTAGTTTCAAATTTAATTATTTCATCAAAGTGAATTTGAATTATGTTTAACCATGTGGAAAGTAATTTCACAACCCAATTTATTTTCTTGGGATACATTACATCCCCATTGTTCTTAATATTATATGATTATATGTGTGATCGAGTTTTACTATGTATTGTTTATTTTAAAATTGTTTTATTTTGATTTTCATTTAACATACATAATATTTTTATCGATTGACTATCACACCAACATTATTTTATTTTCATTGGTTAACTTCACAATTTCAATTTTTCTAGGATTGATATACATGAATATAAATTAGAAAAAATTTATTGATAATTGTTTGGTAAACATTTCATTTCCAAAAAATCAGATTATTCATTGCATTTTTAATGTAATAGTACCATTTTTATAGTCACTGGTTCTCAAAATATTGTAGAAAACTTGTTTATGAAAACATGACATATTTTATCTATTTATTGGTAGAACTTGTATTCTTTTAAATACCATATTTTATATGATGGTATTAAAAAATAAATTTTAAATATTAAAAATTTATTTATAAAATACTTTTTTACCTTTTTTACTTTTGGTAATTATTTTCAATGTAATATTGAAGTCTATTTCCTAACAAGGAACTTTTATAACCTTTAACCATGAAAAAGAAATGATCTTTTTACCACATATGACATGTACAGATTTACCACCAACATTTCATCAAAGATTAAATTTGCATGTTTAAAAGGTAAACTTTAAGAATATTAATTGTGATTTTCAATGAAAATGATTTTCATTTTTGTACAAAATGAAAACTATTTTTCATTAATAATGTTTTCAAAATATATTTTTATAGTATTTTCATTCAACAATGACCAAAAACCATTATCATTACCCTAATTGGCATGTTTTTATTGATATAATACATATTATTTCTCTTGATGGTTTATAATTGTTTTGGTGAATGATAGTACTGATACTCACTACCTTGATACTTTTTTATGCCCATTGAAATATTTAGTTACCAGTGATCATTAAACATTTTGTTTCCCATAAATATCCATATAAGTTTTCATTGATATGATTATTGTATAAACCATATACCATTTTTACATATGGTATGTACTTGATAGTTATTTGATTAACTGTAGAAATATTTCTAAATATATATCTTCAACTCTATAGGGATATTGGGTAAGTCAAATTATTAAATTGATTATTCAATATACAATGAATTCTTTCGACATGTATGACATGGGTGTTTCATGGTTATAGATATCCCCATGATGCATCATTAGTATCAAGAGATGAGTCATTTTTCAAACATTAATGGGATTTTACCTGATATGATAACAGTCTTGTGAAATGTCTAGATGTTAATGGTATTATTTACTTGTGAAACATGGAATCCAATAATTAAACAATTCTGTAATTTAGATCAGTTATTATTTATACATGATATTTTTCATCGACATATATATGGATGCATTTCATTCTCATCACATTAATTAAATTTATTTTATTTTAGTTTCATAACTTTCCATATTACTTATGCATTATCTATTTATTTGAATGGAATGTGTTCCAAGTTATTTAGATTTTTATATTTATAGTCACTTATTTCTCAGTTTATGGATTACGTGGAATATTTCTTTAGTTATTTACCCTCACATATTGATTAATATCATTTATTCGTAATTTAATCCAATATAATTACCCTTACTGAACATTTGAGGTAACCCTTATTATGTTTATTTTATGAGGATTTCTCAAAGGGTACTGAGAAGGATATTCAAGGATAAAATATATGGAATAAAGTTATCCTAGATGAATAAAAAACTATTTCTCAATTACAATATTAATTTTTAAAATAATACTCATTCATGTATTATTTTTATTAAAATTACTAAACTGTTTTATCTTTTTAGTTACGATTCATTGTAATTATGCCATAGAAATGGTAGAAAAACACTAGGTTTGATATTTCTAGGGTCAGGTCACTATAGTTCTTGTAGAACTATCTTTTGTAATCAAGATTTTCAGATGAGGATGAGCATAAATACACCGATAAAATAAAATTATGACATGTTCAGGTGATTTTTTCACCCACATATCTTATATTTACTGTCTATTAACCACATTGATAATTATCGTGGTGTCAATGTTTTTTACACTATAATACTGATGAAATTTTATATAAAAGGAAATGTGACCCATAAGTGGAAATATTTGATATGTAGAACATTATCACAATCAATTGTCTACAAATAATATTTTTATAAAATTTAAAACATGGAATAAAATAGTATTTGACATAATATTTTATCAATGTCATTTTCAATACTATTCACACTGTTATAAATAAATAATAAAATGATTTTAATGAAATTTGAATATAAAATTTTAAAACCTCACTAATATGTTATATTACCCTATAAAATTCATTTAACATAATAACTAATCCAAATTTTATAACATTTAATAATTTAAAAATAATTGTCTTCATTTTTATAATACTTATAGAAGATCTTTGTTAGAATTGGGAAATCATTTTATTTACTAATTCTATAAATAAATAGTAAAAATTATTTTAAATGATAAAAAACTTAATTAAAAAATCAATAAAAAATTTAACCAAAAATAACCTCAATTACCCATATAAAAATATTATAAATTTTCAAATAAAGAGATCGTGATTTTTTTTAATTCGTTATGTTAAATTAAATCTTGGTCATTATCAAAAGAAATTGGAGATAAATTAATAAATTCTTAACCATGTATGTTTATGAGAGAAAAAAAATAATATTAAATCATTATATCATAATTTGAACCATGTTTTCCACATTTTACCCTTACAGAGGTGAAAAATATATTCCATGGTTACTATTCATAATTAAAAATATGTGAGAGGTATACTTAAAAAAATATAACTACATGATTAAAAATTTGGAATATATTTTTTTAGATTCAAATTCAAGAAGTAAAATACATTAATATATTATTAATGCATAAAACATAATAATAATAGTTTTTTAAAAATCGATTTTTAACTATTTAATGAAATTATATGAAAATCAAGTATTATAAGAATTCCTATTTAATAAATTAGAATTATTATAGATATTAGAGATATATTTTAATTCAATATAATATTGTATTCATAATGATTTTTTTTTTTCAAGGAAAATAAATGTTTATTTAATAAATTTATTTTTCACTAATCAATAAAAAATCCATCTTTGATAAAAACGACAAAATTTCATCCTAAGAAAATTAAAATATTATTATTTCAAAATACAAGATCATTTTTACAAAATACAAATTCAATGAAATGATTTAAATAATACACGTAAACCATATAATTCATGAAACTCAATTTACTTATAAAAAAACTAATTTTTAGAGTGGAAAAATAATTGATATTATTTTAGTGCTAAAACTCTATAAAGTTTAATTCATAAATAATTATTTTAAATTAAATTGAGATAATATCGTAGATACCTTGGTTTTTAAAATTTATACATTTTGATTATTGTTTCCTCATAATTTTATACATTAACTTTAAAGTGGGAATATTTTTTCTTCTATAGAATTTTTTCATTTGCTTGTTTCTTCTAAAAAATATTTCTTTCCCACAAAAATATTATCTTGGTTAGTCATCTTATTCAAAAACAACTTCTCATTTTATTTAAGATTATAAATAAGTTGTTCCTTATAAAAAAATTTATCTTCTAATAGAACATATTAATGAATCAAAACATTTGATGCATCTGAAACATATTTCCTTTAACAAGGAACATCAACCCATCAGGTACCTTAGATAATCTTAGAGGAAGTTTCCCTACATAAGGATTTGAAAGAATTAATTTTTGAAATACACATGGTAAAATGAACCACAGACTTATCATTCCTTTTTCACCAAAATATATAATATTTTTCCATGGAGATACTTTATGAACAACATAATGACCAACATCTACTGAAAATATTTTCATTGATTAAATTCAATAATTTATAGCATAAGATGAAGTATCATTATATAATAATGAATTAAATTCACATTATTTACCATATATTCAAAAAATTATAGTCCTAAAAATAATTTCTTACTATCTTTTTCCTAAAAATCTAGCGTTTGACACCACCTTTTATGTAATACCTCAAAAGATTCCATCTATGTGATCAGATTAAAACTATTTTTATAAGTAAATCCAAACAGTAAAATATGTTTATATCTATATCCATATTAATTTAATAACTGTTATTTTAGAATATATACTAGAGTCTTAATTTTTCAATTTGACTATCCGTCATATTAATGATAAAATTATGTAATGAAATTTATTTCAATTACCAATGACTTTTGAAATATTTTGAAAAAATAAAATGTAAATTTGGGATCATTATCTAATATAATCAAAAGTGGGAATCTATAAAATATAATTTTCTATTAAATATAAAGTATTAAAAGATCATCAGAAAAAAAATTATCTTTAATAGGAATATAATATTCATATCTACTCAAATGATAAATAATAACCCATACAACATTATTACATTGATATTTATTTTTAACTCTTATGATGAAATCCATGGATAGGTTTTTTCATTTCCATTATGGAACTAGAAAGGGATAAACCATTCCAATTGGTATTTTTTATTAATTTTAAACATGCTGACAAATCATATAATTCATAGTAAAATCAATAATTCCATTTTTTTCCTTATAACCAGTGATAATCCCAAAGGTATCTATACACATTTTTCTACCAGTATAATTATAAAACATGTGACTATGATATTAAATAAATAATTAATTCATAAAATAGGAAGCATAAGGGGGAGAAAATCTATTTATGAATTTCAAAACACCATGACTGTTAAGGTCAAATTCATGACACTTACAATTATTTACTAATTATACAATTTCTTATAAAAAAAGATCCTTTTTAGCATTATTTATTATATCATAAAAACATGACTACACTAAAACATGAAATAATGTTTAGAATGTTCCAACATATAAATTTTATAGGTGAAAATCCATCTAATCATTTACCAAAATATCTTGTCTCAAACATATCATAGTTAATGAAGCATTATTTTTTGACATGAAATATCAACTTTCATGTTTTCATTTCAAATTGGTATTAAATTGTGTAGTTATAATCCTTAACCAATTCCATCGATATTCTTGATCTCATGTTAAACTCTTTCTATGTGAGTATATACTTAAAAATTTTATGATTATTATATATTTCATAATTTACAACATATAAATTTTTCCTCTATATATTTAAATATAAAAAATCTAGTTCATGTTAATGGGTATTATAATTCATTCCATTATGATTAAAATGATGAGTAGTATATGTAATTAAATGATCATTTTATATCAGAAATCAACAAAATCCCATCAAAAAAGAACCTTTATATATACAAATATCCAAATGTTTAGATGGTAGGGTCAAATATGGTTCAATTAGTCATCCTTTTTCAATTCATGGAAATATTTAACACATTATTTCATAAATATTAATTAAAATACATTTAGGGTTATCTTAGTTATTTGAATAAATAAATGAGAGAAAATTTCAAAAAACCATATCTTATAACCATCCAATCCTAGACAACTATGACTCTATGTGACATTTGTGTGCATTGAACACACCTTTACCTCTTTAGTTTTTCACGGATTAATAATTATTCAATATTTATATAGAATATTTAACTTAAATGAAATAAGATTCATATAGAATGAAATTTTTTTGAAGATTCAAAATAAAAACATTTCATTCAATGTATTTAGAAAAAACCCCAAATGAATCTCATGATCTATATAAGTTTTATAATATATCATGATGTCATCAATAAACACAACCTCAAATTTATCGAAGAACTATTGGGAAACTCTATTTACAATGTCTATAAATATAGGTATATAATTTTTCAACACAAATTGTATAACCACAAACTAATAATGTATATACCATGTACAAGACATCATATATGGAATTTTATTATCATTCACCCTCAGTTGATGTCTCCCAGACCAAAGATCAATCGGTAAAAAAACAATTATCCATTTATCAAATCAAAAAAGTCATATATATGAGGGAACATATACTAATACTCTAAAATCAGGTTATTGAATGATATATGATCAATATAGAGCCTCGTAGAACCCTATTTGTATTTAGAATATTAAATACGAGAACCATTTTTTATGTGCTTCGATAAATTAATCCAATATCAATATACTCTTGTAAAAACATTTTCAATTCAAAATGTTTTACTTGATCAACATTTTAAGGAGGGTTGGAAATTGACTTCACATTCCGAAATATGTCTATAGTAAATCCATCTCTTGATCTTTTATAATAATAAGAAATTAATCAAGAAATACATCTAGTTATTCATTTATTAGACTAATTTCACCAATTTGAATACATTATTTTTTCTCTATAATATTTAAATGGTTAATCTAATTTATATCTTCAATAATTTTAAATACTTCTTCATATGTTTTGAGCATTATACATTCATTCTTGTAAAAAAATTAAAATTCAATCTAAAAAAATTTATTCATATATACAATTTATATTAGCCTGATTTACATAAAATCATTCCATACCCAAAATAAAATAAATAACTATAAAAGATAAGACCACTAGGTTTTTTTGGTAAAAAACCTCCAGAAATAAAAAAAAGAATACTTTTATAATTATTTTCCATTTTACTTCCTCTATGAATTTATAACAAAAATTATCTATTTATTTATTGAGGTGATGTTTCTAATTTATTAGTGAATATATCGGAAATTGATGAATGTGTAGACCCCATGTCAAACAATGCATTGGTATAATCTGAATAAACAAGTAATGTACCATATAAAAAATAATTGGATGGTATAATATCTTCTAATGTAGATGTAATGGATTTATCCACACTATTTTTCATTTTATTTGACACTTACAATCAATATGGATATATTTATACAAGTAATCACATACTAAAACATCCATTTATAATTAAATCTTCTTACTATCAATATTTTTTCTAATCATATTATTTACAGTCATGGGAAAGTTGTCTAAAATATATACATTAAAAAAACATACAGGATCTTATATCACAACCACTTGGGTGAATTCTTCCTCTATTATAATAATGACATAAACTTTTATAACTTAAAATCAGTTCATTAAATGACTAATCCAATTATATTAAAATACATTTATATATAAAATGCACTATGTTTTTTATTTTGGTTCATTATATAGTCTTTATAATCTATGATTCCATTATGAATCATTAATTTTGATAATATAGCCATTTAATAGTGACTATTAACATTAGTATATTATGTTTTATGATAATTTCCATTAGACAATGACCAATGAAGCAATGTCCCCAACTTGTATAAACATACCATGTGAATTTCATTTATAAGAGCTTCTCAGGGAGGCATCATCAATGTGATTTTCACTTGACCAATGAGAATCCTAAAATCAAGAAATGAATAATGGGAAAAAATTTATGTGAGAAATTCAAGCTTATTGGGATCAAAATGAAAACCATGTTCGCCTAACCATCCTAAGAAAATTTAATGATCGCACACCTTAACATTTGGAAATTTATTATGTTAAAAATGGATATAACCTAGACCCTAACAATATTATTTTTTATATTTTATTCTGTTTAATATATAATTTAATTTATCCATTAAAACTATTTTAGTATTTTTAATGACAACATAATGATTTTGAAAGAAATTTATTTTTACATTATCAAAAATAAATTATATTTTTGTGAAATTAATATTTTCAATAAAGACACTATATTTTAATGAATTCAACAATTTTTTAAATCAATTTTTGTTATTAAATATTCTTTTTAAAAAATATTCTTATCATATAAATGATAATATATGTTTATGAAGTAATAAATACTTTTTATAAGGGTCATAAAACTGTTATTACTAAAAAACATGTTTTATCAATATATAGGGATTTTCTTAAAAAAATGATAAACTATACTATATAGAGAATAATTTTTATAAAATAAATATTTTTTAAATCATCAATTTTAAATAACCCAACGTTGAATATTTCATAATTTTCAGAGTCAGTATAATAGTTTTGTCAATATTACTTAAGGTATAAATATACAATGTGAATTAAGATGTCATAATGACCCAGAAGTGATTTAATATAATCAATAAAAGGTATCCACAAACAAATACATATTTAACCATCAATATAATGTTATTTTTAGATAATTTTATTAATTTTATAGATCCTTTATGAATCCTCCAAAACCAATATTATATACTATAATTTTAAAGTGAATTCATTAAATTCGTAACTCACATCCACATCAACATGTGAATTTTATTATTTAGTTATATTTATAGATATATAAAATAATTAATAAAACTATTAATTTGATGAAACCCTATGAATAAGACATATAATGTTTTTTGATATTTATTACTTTATCATATATATCCCAACCCCTTTGTTTGGATTTTAATAAAACAATATCCTTTAATTTGATAAACCTACTGTATCAACATCACTTTAATCTTCACTCAAAACCCATTGGAGAATGAAATTAATCATAATTTACATCACTAGATACCTCTGATAGTGTCCAAAGATGATAAAAATCATCATTCATGCTTTTATAAGGGCCCTCTCAATGTAAGGGATCCTCTGATTCTCTACTTATTCTAGCAAATACATTAAATTACCCACATAGATTTTCAATTTCTCTTATTGGGATATGTTTTCACCAATAATAATGAAAATACATTTGATCTAGTTAATATTCATGGAATTTATTATGACTATATTTTTTCAAATTTTGATGCATAAGTATTATCAATTTCTATATATACTAAAAATATTAAGTGTGAACATGATTTTGATTATCTATTATCATGTGATTTGGTTTTATTATACATATAATGAAACCTTGGTTTGTTATTATTAATGAATGATTATTAATTCTTGACACCCTAATTGGTCATACTTATATACATGAATAAATTTTGGACCTTATCATGTATTATTTTTTAGGTATGAATATGTTACATCTAAAACATCAATTTTAATATTTTATCATAAACGTATGATCATCAAATATTCTAATTATTGTTATCCTGTTGGTTTACCCTTAATGGCTATCTAATCTCATCCTTTATTATGTTTTCCGTCCCCCTATTTTAATGGATGTTTCAATGTGTAATGAGACTAAAAGGGCACCATATGTAATGAATTATGCTTATGATGATGAAGACTATACCTAAATAAGATAATTTTAAATCTATTATCAATATAAACTAAACCGTTACATTATGTAGGGAATGTATTATTTTTTAATTTATTTAATATTCATATAAAATTATTTAACATTTATAAATTGTGAGTGTTCAATTACTATTAACTACTTTTAACACAATTTGGGATATACATTTGTTAACTCATATTTTCATTATTAACCATTATGAATGATTGAATAGATTATAAATACGGATGACCTGTGTTAAACCTAAGGTGACATTGATTGAGAAGAACATTTTATTATTTAGAAATATTATGAATTATTTTATTGATTAAATGATTTATTTCTATAATGTTATATCCTCAAACTAACTATTTGGGTTTTATTATGTGAAAAAATATAAACAATGAATTTTATGTGGTGAAAATAATTCACAAGTATTTAATTATTTTATTTTATATTAGACATATTAATTCTATCATATTATGAAATATATATAAGGATTTTTATTATCAATATCAATGACTAGTGAGTTATTTATAAATAAACAATATTAATGTTATGATAATATCATATAATATTATTAGCTCTACTCCAATAGAAGTGTGTTCAAATGTGATTCTCAAAATTTTTTTGCACCACCCTATAGATTAATTTTTTATGATTTTACTAATGTATTGACTATATATATAAATCATATATCTAGTTATTTATAACATAATTCATATTTGATATTCTAAAACAATTTATATTTTTCTATCTATACTAGGATGACTAGGAACTTCTAATGGAAGTTACATTGTTAATGTATGTCCTACTTCTTATTCATGATGGATTTTTATCTCAAATGGCTGGGGAGAAACTAAAAATCTATGATATTCAAACTGAAAAATATTATGTTAATGTAAAATCAAAATAAATTCCAAATATTCCTCACAACAATGTTTTTTATTTTTCAAGAGATATCTTATAAGGTGCTACAAAAATTTCAAATACTATATATACAATTGCTCCAATTGAGTTGAAGGAATTAAGGAAGAAACTCTAAAATAATATTGATAAGAGATTCATTTTCCCAACTTCATAAAAATGGAATTCACCAATTTATTTTTTTATAAAGAAAGATGAATCAGTGAGGATTTTAATTGATTATTCGGAACAAAACAAGATCCCAACCAAGAATAAGTATGAACATCTTCATATTGATGATGCATTCGATTAATAACGACAAGATACATATTTATATCAAGATTTATTATCGATCTTGATACTATGAAATAAGGATAAAATGTAAATAAATACACAAAAAAACCTTCTATTTGAGATATGGACAATATAAATTTATAGTGGTCCAATTTGGTCTCACTATTTTCCAGAATATCATCATGGATTTTATAAAAATATTATTTAGAAATTATCCTGATTAGTTTCTGGTATTCATTAAAGGATATATTATTATATATTATATGATAATATTAGAGAATGAAGATCACTTGAGAATTGTACTAAAGATCATAAGTAAAGATAAGTTATATTAGAAAATTACAAAGTGTAAATCGTGTCTATAGAAATTTCCATATTTGTGTAATATTATCTCAAGAGATGGAATATTGTTGGATCCATTGTTGAAGAAAGTTACTAAACCTTATACCAAACTAGACACCGTCACTATAATCCATAGTATACATTGTTTGGATTAATATTTTGTATTACCTAATGATAATTTTTCACCAAAATATAAACTAATCATAAATTTTAATTGCAAGGTAGAAAAGATTCATTTGAAATATAATGTGACAGAAACTTCAAGGAACTAAACAGAATTTTAGCGAATTCACTTAATCATACACCACCTAGCAGTGTAGAATGGATTGTGATATTTAATGATTAATTAAAAAAGTTTATTTGATTTATATTCATATTTAATGATATAGTGATTGAAATAAACCCATTAAAATTGCTGGTTTATGAGGAAAATTACCCAAGGTAGGATATTTTTTAGATATGAAATTTTTTTCATTAATTAAATGTAGGAATTATATTTAGATGGAATAGTGTGAGATATATATACTCATGTTTTCATGACACATTAACTTAGAAAGAGTTAAATATATACTAAATTAGATGTTTGGAGTAGATTAATGTTTATAACTCGTCATCACATTACCACATATGGATGAAGAAAACATTTCCAATGCATTCAACCAATGTATCAAATTATATTATATATAATAATAATAATAGAATATATAATATTTATCAATTTGCAAATTATGGATCTAGAAATATGAATAGAAGGGGAGAAATCTTCAGTTTCTCAGTTTAATGTAAAACCATATACTTATGTGAGGATTAAAAAGTCATAGAAATAAGATTTAGAAAAATAAAATATGGTTATAAATATTATTAATTTCAACCATTTTTATATTGGAATGATAATGTTGATGAAAAATCATTGTGTCCAATTCATACTATATTTATATATGGAGCTATTGGACTATGTTCATAGATAATCATTCTATATTCATCAATGAGTAAAAAGATGTATAAGAATATAAAAGCGTATTTATAGTGTATAAAAATAAAGGGATATATGTAAGAGTATATATCTAAAGAACAACCAATTGTATCCCACCTACCATTCAATTGTCACGTGCTCTGCTAATTTGTATTGAAATACTCATGTTGAATCCTCAGTGATGGTACTTTTATAGTATATTTATTTTGAGGAATTTTTATTTTTATGGGGGTTGTTTCCAGATCGTATTTTACTTGATTGAGGTTGATTTTTTATATAGCATGTTTTTTTAATATTAGGGTGAGATAATTATTGTGGATTTAATCTTATGATATCCTTGAGCTTTGATTTTATTATTTCATGAAATTAACACCCACTTCATAGGATGATTTTGATTAATATTCCCAAGTGTTGTGGCTTTAATCCAAGTCATAACATAACTTAGTGTTCTAATATCAATTAAAACATTTTTCTTGTATTGTATTTTCTATTATATTAATCCATGTAATATAGATGTTAGATTGAACATGTCATTAATTCATGAAATTTTACATTCCAAAAACATGAGGTAAACCAAAATAATATTCATCATGCCAAAGCTCTCAATAACATAATATCTTGAAATTATGAATCATCCAAATGGTAGATTTATGCAACCATTGATATGGTTAGTAATATGGTAATATGTGTTTATGGTGATTAATTATTAATACAATGAAATTAATTGGATAAGAAAAGAGTTGTGAGTCGAACACACACATGAACGATGGTGAGAATTAAAAAAAGGCTTCTGATTGGAAGAAAATACAGAAGAAGGGAAGATGTTTGAACGTGATTTAAACTATATTAAGACCAATAATAATTAATAATAGAGGGATTATGATTAAAATATAATATAAATAATAAACTTCCATTAAAATTTAAATGAAATTGAAATAGTTCACATGATAAGAAATGAAAGGAATGCAAAAGAACATGAATTCAAAGATAGGGGATAAGTCACTCACGAGAACACTTCAGTTTAGAAGGTTATACTAGGACTTTGGACAAGATTTGGATAAGAAAATGTATCCTTCTCTATTATGAAATCCCAACCCTTTTCAATGAGAAGATGAGAATGTATTTACAACGTTAGGAGGTATATTTTTTTCATTACAAAACTAACCCTCCACATGGATCAGTGATTTAACTATTTTGATATTAGAATAATGAGATATATTATTATTAAAAATTGTATATCCAAATCCATTTTGTCTACTCTAAGTATTTTTTGGCCATTGATATCTGTTATCCATTGTTATTACTATATTACTAAATAAGTTTCTACTATCTAATATTGGTGTCTAATATTGGTATGGTCGACATGTGATTACATTTTTGGCTAGGAATATGACTTCAAATTTTAACAACTTCTTCTATAGATTAGTCCACCTATATAGTGGATTTTACAAAATAAAATATCATCTCGAATTGATTTCTTGATTTGGGGAAAAGTTAGTAATTCTGTGTTGATTATAAATTCATGGCCGAATAATGGACTCGATTTAAAATCATATATTGGGGATAATTTTGTTGGAGTCGGGACTTTGAATTTGTATCCATTATTCTGTTTTGTAATGAAACAAATTAAAGAGTTTCTTCAAATTTGTGATTCATGATTAAGCCCAGAAATTCAATCATTTTGGATGGTCCTGTTTCATTATTGATTCATTGGGCCTTAATTTTTGGACCATCTGAACCTTCAAATTGAAAAATTGGCCAAATATTTATTCTAATTATATGTATGAAGTTGGATAAAGAACACTAACAGACAATAATAACATAGGTTGGATTTCTAGAATTCCTGTTATGATTAAATTATTAAACTGAACCGAATCTGGATTAATTAAAATAATACTAAAAATTTAAATTTAATATTAAAAAAAATATTTCAAACTAATTATGAAATTTTAAATAACTATAAGTAAATGGAATAAATAGAAAATTATTAATAAATTATTAATAAATTAATAACATTAACTCACACTCACATAGTCTTTTAAATGTCCTCATGTAATTTTTTTTTAAAACATAACTAAATCATTTTAACTCGGTAAAAAATATAAAATTTCCGTTTTCACCAATTAAGGGGGGTCTAGAATAGTTCACTCATTAATAAATAATTCTACAAAAAATTGTTACAGAAACAATGTTCCCAAAACAATTCATTTTATTTCTCAAATTAGAAATTTAAAATGTAGACATTAACAACAAAATCTTATGAAGCTGATAATGATTTATTCATGGAGGTTCACTCATTCTCCATATAAAAGTAAAAATAATATATTTTAATAGAGCTATCATCATTCATTACCTATCATAATGGGACCAAGAATCAGGAGGTATTTTTTATTGGGGTTTCAGGGGCTAAGGTATGGTTGGAATATAATGTCCAAAAGAGATAAAAAGAGGGGTAAAATGACAACATGGATAAATTAATGAAATTTTTTTTAAATGATTCATGGAGGGAAATGGAATCAAATATTTACAGGGGAATGATTGTGTAATGTAATAATTAAAGGGTAAGATAATTTTAAGGTGATGAAAATATGGAATATTTACAAAACACAATACTTATCCAATTGAAATAAGTATTTTTTTTATTTTGTTCTTTTTTTTGGAATTTATTGAAATCCGAACTTGAAACAGATCTCACATTTCTCTCTGAAACCATATTTAATATCCTCATGAAAGTAATTATAATATTTATAACAAGATCAAGTGTTGAGGAAGAGTAATTTTTGACCTTCCCAAGACACAACACTTTTTTTATTTTTATTTTCAAATTATTTTTTAACACATTTCAATAACATATATAAAAGTAAATAAATACAAATTCCTTCCACAAAATCACCATATGAAACCCACTCCACTTGACTAAAATGGATTATTTCCCTCATTTATATGAAAATAAAATTAAATTCATGTAAATCATACCCAAGAAAAAATCCATTTCCACACACATAAATTTCAATTAATTATGAACTGCAATTCCATGTAAATGTTAGGTGGGACAAGGTATTTGTATTTTAATGTGGATATCAAGGAAAAGGATTTAATTGGATCCAAGTGGTATTAAAAATAAGAATTAATGTATGTTTAGTTGGAGGATAATTGGATATTGTGATTCTGATGTGCTTTAGATTATGAATCAAACATATTAATATACACTAATGTGTGAAATTCATCTCTATGGTCCAAAAAACAATTCTCACCATTAAGGGTGGAAAATACACATTTTGACAAGATGGTTATAGGTGACCAAGGCATAAAATTTAATGTTGTTCCTCAATGTTGGGAGAAAACAATTTTCCAAATAAAAAATTAAGAATTAAAAAAAATTTGCTCTTAACATAAGATTATTTAATCAAAGTAATGATGAAAATAGAAAGTTTTTGAGATGAAAACAAGTATTTTTACTCCCCATAATTGAAAAAATATTATTAAATGTTGATGGTGAGTAATTTAATCTCTTTTATTCACTTTTTTTGTTTTTTTTATTTTTATAGGGACACACCCATATACATGGTATAGAGAAAATCAATTGATATATAAGGTAAGTGGTAAAAAAATTATGAGAATGAGTGAGGATGAAGAGAGATATTGATAGAGAGAAAGAAGTTAAAGGGAAAAGGGTGCCCCTGTTTAAGATTTGGGGGGTTGTCATCTCTATCCAGTGATGGGTCAAATATAGAAGTTGAGGATTTGATAGATGTAGATGTGGTTATTGTGTTGTGTTTCATTTTATGGTGATGCTTTAAAAAATTTCATTAACAATGAATGCCCTTATAAAATAGGGGTCTTCAACATGAACTACTACAAATGTGTAAACCTTAGTAATTATAAAGGGACCTTCCCAACAAAAATTAAGCATACTTGGGTGAAGATGAAATTGATAATTAAAGAAGTTAAATTTTCATCTTCATGAAATACCTTTACAATGATATGTTTTTCACATATGGTCTTATATTTTTCTTTGTAGAGATTTGAATTCTCATAAACATCTAGTTGATTCTCCTCCATGTCATTTAACTGCAAAAAGTTCTCTTGAACAGATTTTTTTACAATCAATATTACATGTTTTGATAAGAAAAAATTACATAGAATTAATTTCAACTGGTAAATGAAATGATTTAACAAAAACTAGCACAAATTGAGATATCCCAATGGTGCTTTTATAGGTAGTTCAATAATCCCAAAGCACATTAACATGTCTTTCAGTACAATATTTTCTAGTGAGATTTACAATTCTCCCTGGCACTCTTTTCACTTCTCTATTAGAAATTTCAACCATTCCATTTTTCAGGGGTGATATGTAGTAAAATATTTATGTACAACCACATTAATTTTTGATAATCATTTGGTTAGTGGGGTATAATTTTCATAACCCATGTGAGTCCATGATGAGTGAATGCTAGATGAATCCATAATATCAGACCTTTCATTAGGTCCTTTGTGGTCTAAAGTGTCTACCTCTGAGAATTTAGTGGTAGAATTTTACGATGTAGCAATGTTAATCATTGTCAACACATATATGAACTACCATGTTTGTCTATGCTATCTAAATTTTATTATCTTCCAAAAAATATAATTTTGATTCACTATTAAGATTTAATTTTTCTTCTTCTAAAAAATGTTCAGTAAAAACATCCTCAACCAAGTAGTTTACAATAGAGGAATACCATGGTAATTTTGTAGTGATAGATGATAGGTGCACAACTGAAAATTTAGGATCTATTATTTCAGAATGAGAAGAATTATAAATTCTACATAGGTGATCATCCAAATGATTCCCATATCCTGGTTAATCTTTCTTCCCTAATTCAAAATCTCGGAGCATCAAGATCCATCTTATTATCCTTGTTTTGGAACCACAATTCTTAAGTAATAAATTTATTAATGAACGGTCAATAATTATGATGATTTTGGAACCAAAAATATAGGTTTGGTATTAACCTAGGAAAATACTATCACTAAATGTATATTTTCAGTCATGGAGTAGTGATATTGAGTTTCATCCAATGTTTTTGAGGCATAATTAATGACATGAAAAATATTTTCACTTCCTTGACTAACAGCTGGTCCAATAGCCCTATCAAAATCATCACACTTAAATTCCAAGGGTATGTACCAATATGGGGTTTGGATTATCGGTGCTTATGTAATAACATTTTACAGTTCAATAAATCCTCTCTTGAAATCCTCATATAAATGTAATGTAACATCATTATGGAGTAGTCGAGTGAGTGGAAGGGTATTCCTATTGATGTTACTTATGTATAACTGATAGAAACATTCATGACCAGGGAATGAATGGATGTGTCAAACTATTGTGTGTTCAAGAATAGATTGGATCACCTCATTTTATCAGGATCAACTTGAATACCATCTTGTGAATATATGTTCTGGAAAAAAATACCATTAGTAACTATGAAGTTAGATTTTTCATAATTTAGCAAGATGAAACATTTGAAATTCATTAAAAGGATTAGAAGGAGTGAATAAAAGAAGGATTCAAATAACTCACCATTAATGGTAATTTCATCTAGGAATACCTCTATGTAATGCTCAATGAATTTAAAAAAGGTACTAATCATACACCTCTGGAATGTTGTCGAAGAATTTCAAATCCAAAAATCATTCTCTTATATTGTTATATTCTAAAGTGGAATTTAAATGTTGAAATATATAGGTATTGTTATGATATTGGTATTTGGAAGTAGATTATGTCTCCCTAAAGAAAAAAATAATGTAACATTTTAGCAAATTTTTCTAGAATTAGATAAAGGAAAGGAAACGTTTTTTGGTCTTCTCATGTCTCGACATTCAATTTTCTATAATCGATGTACACATGGAATTTGGAAGTTACTCAAGTTGTGACTACCTATCCATATTAATTTGTGATAAATGTGATCCCATAATTATTTTCTTCCAAATGAACCATACTAACCCATTCACTGTCAGATATTTTGTAGATAATTTCATCATGGAGTAGTTTGGAAGTCTCTTCGCTAACTACGTCATTATTTAGTGGATTGAGACTTCTTTTTTGTTGTCTGATTAGTTTGGATGATACCTTAAGATGGATGTGATGCATGAAAATGGCAATTTTGATTCATAGAATGTCATCTACGTTCTGACCTAAGGAATTTTATTCTCCTAAAACCCAATTTTTTTTGGAATCTTCAGATTCAATAGGTGTGGAACAGACAATGATAGGATATGAGTGATCGTAGAAAAATAATTCTTACATGAGATGCACAAAAAGATGTTTTAGATTGGTTTTATCTTTCATTTGTGGGATACATAACTCTGGAATTTAGGAATTGATTTTGATTGTTTTTATTAAAATTCCTTAGTATTTTCCAAGGTTGAAAAGTAGATATAAGAGTAGACATGGGGGTCAAAATAATTATCAAGATCCTCTATATTTATGGTGTCTAGTAATTAAAGGTAACATTAACATCCCAATTAATGTATAGGTTATCATGGTGAATTTTTCACATGCTCAACTCTCATTAGAAATTGTTGGATTTGGGTTCAATTGACTCTCACAACTGTCCTCGGAAGCAATGATTGATAAGTCAGAGTGATCCTTTGATGGCTATCACCTGACTAAAATGATATTGAACATGACTTATTGGACACCAAGTTCCTTGGATAATATGCGCACATAGAAATAAAAATTATTTCATGATGTTAAGAGGAACATTCTTCCAAAAAAGAGGGGAGAATGAAAATTGATCATCTCACATTCCATGTCATTTACATTGAAATCAGCAGGGAAGATAAGATCATTAACTTGGACAAGGACGTCCCCATATATTCTCTCATGATTGGCGTTTCTTGTTTTGGAAAACACAATGACAAAATTCGTGGGGTGAAAAGGACCTAAAAATGTTGGAGAATATGGATTTGTTCATGAAATTTATTGAGGATCATATGAATATGAGTGAATCATTTTTTTTTAAATACATATATGAAATGGAACTATAAAGGACTTTTGATCATTGTACTTCATGGGTATGGACTGTTGTGTTGAAATATTCTTGATGTTCCTAAGTTTTCTCTTATTATTGCAGAATCGCATTTTAAACTTTGTAAATATAGTGATTATTTGATGTCATATAAGAGGGGAATTTCGACCTCAAAACCTCTAAACATGTTGAGAATTTCATGAACGGGTTCAATGGAATTCATTGTCTTTGAGACAGCTTGAGGGAAAGGAATTGGGATACTTAGAGGAATAGAAAGAGGTGAGGTAGTTGAATCATGTTCATTTTCTGTATTTTTTTATATCATTTTCAATATTAATAATCAAAGGATTATTTGAGAAACCATAATGAGGCTTGAAATTTTGTATTCCCAATCTATGTGAAATTTGACTTAAATTACCCTTGGGGTTTGGCAACATTTGAGCTGTGAGTTGGGATGAATTGAATGGTTATTGTTGGCTATGTTTTGATGATAGTTGACCAATTTTGGTGTCAATATTTTTAAGCATGGAATAGTTGAATCAATAATAATATTCCACAACACATTAATATGGTAGATTTGAAGAGGTGGCATGTCTCATATTGGTATTTCATTGATTTTGGTTGTCATGAAAATGCTTATATTCGGTTGGATGTTGGGTAGGCTCATAAGGATTATTGAATGTAGGAGGAGAAAGAATAGGATTTATACTTTGATGTTGAGGAACCATAGAATAATGTTGTTGGATGTTACCATGACCTTGAATATATTGAAATTGGATTTGATTTTGAGGAGGAAACAGAGGCGGATGAAAAATGGGGTGACCATAACATAAGCATGGGTTAAAGGTAAGAGAGAATTGATCATAGTGGGGTTGATTAAAGATTCTAATGAATTGATCATATTTTTTAGGGACGGTGTTCATCTGAGAAATACTTCATTAAGATTTATCGGACTTGATGAATTAGATTGATCCTATGGATATTGTGGACATGTGTTAGTTGGATGATTTTGTGAGATACAGATTCCATAATTCTTTATTTGTCTCGGGAATATATATTTTTTAGAATACGAGGCTTGGGATTTTGAAACCTCCGCTAGTTCTCGAACAATACATGTAAGTCCACCCACCCACTAGGTCATCTTTTTGGGCTCTATGGATTAATTCTCTTGGTCGTGATTATCATAATAATGTTTTATAATATGGACTTGTTTCATGGTTTCATCCCTGTTTCTTATGAGATCTCTTGCAGCTGTATGAGTTTTATCAACAAGAGCGCCACCACCTGTATCATCCATGAGTGTTTACTCCATTGAAAATAATCCCTCATTGTTGTATTAGATCATGATTTTGGTCTTATATTTGGTGATGTGGGCATGTTTCCGCATGTGTTTTGAACCTCTCATAGTACTCAAAGAGTGATTCATTAGGGAATTTATGGATACAAATTATTTCTTTTTAGATAATTGAAAAACATTAAGCAGGAATGAATTTATATAAGAATAGTCTCTTAATTCCACTCCATGTAATTATGTAACTAGGATGTAGGTATGTGTTCCAGGACTCGGTAAATTCTTCTAGGGAGAAAGGGTACAACCGATGTTTTATTTGTTTTTGAAAACCCCATTAAGGCTTCATGGTATAGAACAACACTTGGAACAATTTGAGATGAAGATATAGATCCTCACCATCTATACAATGTAAATGAGATATATTATGAATAAAACATGATTTGAGTTCGAAATAATCCTTAAAATTTGGATATTTTTAACAAAGTGGTTGGAATTTCATATTAGGGGAAACATGTTCTTTAAGGGATTGTTTCTTTGGATGGCCCATATCTAGTTCAATTGGTTGGAAAATTATTGTCTCATGAGTAATTATATTACCTATAATTTTTCTCCTATGTTAGAGAAGAGTTATAATTAATTTAGAATCAAATAGATATGATATATTGTTTGGTAGGATATGGGGAATTCAAATAATATTTAAAGCATGAGAAAGGATGGGTTTTCAATGTATTTTTTTCATATTTTTTTTGTTTTATTGTTTTTATTTTAAAAAAAAATAAAAATACATGTACTAATTTACACACCATTCCTAAAAATATAACCATTTAAATAATTACCAATGGTATCCAATAAACCATTCAAATTTCTAGTGATCTGAAATTATGTATAGGGCACTTGGCTCAAATCCTTAACTATAGTTCTTTTTTTAGTCATTTACTTTTGAATATTTTTTATTTTGAGAAGCGGTGGGGTTAGAGATTAATTAAATTTATTATATATTTATTTTTTATTTAATTAACTTGATAAATATTAGTGTTGGTTTATTTTTGGTTATTTATTTTTATGATATCCTTGAGATTTGATTTATAATTCATTAAATTAACACCCACATCACAAATTGATTTTGATTGGAATTCACATGTTTTGAGATGTTAGTCTAATCTATAACATAAAATAGGGTTCTAATCTCTAAAAATTATTTTAAGGTTGTGTATTTAGGTTTCCTATAATCCATTAAATTCATATTAAAAAAAACATTTCATTAATCCATTACATTTTATGTTCAACACATATAATGTTAACGTAATGAATATTAATCATGAAAAGTATCTCAGTCACTTAATATCCCAAAAATATGAATCCAGAAGAAGATAGATCTGCTCATCCATTGAGATGGTGCATAATCTGGTTATTTTTTTATAGTGATTAATTATAAATAGAAAATATAATGGGACAAAAAAGGGGTTTCAGTCAAACATAGTCACAAACAGTGATGACAATTAAAAACAGACATTTGATTAAATGAAAAATTAGAATAAAGGAAGGGAGTTCAACTTGATTTAAACTATTCTATGACCATTAATATTTAAGGATATATTATGGGTTATTAAAAGCTAATATAAATAATAAACATTCATTTAAATTTAAATGAAATTTAAAACAGATTATTTGATTACAAATGAATGGAACAAAAAAAACATGAAAACCGGGAAAGGTGGATGGGTATCTCAAGTTAAAAAATGAGTTTAGAAGGTCCTACCAGACCATTTTCAAGGATTTTTTTTCTTAAAATATATCCTCTTATATTCTAAAATTCCAATACATTGTATGGTGATGAGGGGAGTTTATTTATAGCACAAGGAGGTGGACTATTTTCATTCCAAAACCGACATTCCAATTGGCTAAAAATTTTGACTAAATAGAGAAAAAAATTATTAAATATCTACCTCTTACCAGTTATAAACATTTATGTTTTCTATGAACACTAAAAATTGTGTTTCTATTGAACTTTTAATCCAATGGTATGGATACATTACCAAACAATTTTCTTCTATCAATTTTAGTGTAGAATATTTATGAGGTCTAGAGGTGAATGAATTTTAGGCCAAAAAATGCCTTACAATTCAAATGATTTATACTAGAAATATGGCCATAAATATATTGGATTTAAAACATAAAAAATATCATCTATAATTGAATTCTATATTGAGATAAAATTCAGTAATTGTGTGCTACTTCTAAATTCTAGATATAATGGTGGGATGAACTTAAAACAATATATTTGTCCCCTTTTTAGAGTTGGGACTTAAATTTTTTTCCATGATTCTTTTGGGTAATTAGAAACAGATTATAGATTTCCCTCAATGTAGGGTTTCAGGATTGAGACCATAAATTCAATCATCAACTATGGTCTAGTTTCATCACAAATTCTTTGGGCAATTTTTTGGACCTTATAAACCTTTAAATTTTTGAATTGGACAAATCATCTTTCTAAATATATGTCGAAAATTTAATAAAGAGCACTAAATAAGAAAAATAAAAAAATTTGGATTATTATGATCGGTGTTATTTCTATGACTTTAAAACAACTTGAATCTGGACAAATTCAAATAATGATCAAAAAATATATTTTATATATAAATATGAATATTTAACACCCATTTTTCAATTTTCATAGAAAATAAAAAATAGATTAAATACAAAGTTATGAATAAATTACTAATATCAATATATAAGTGTTCATTATGTTAGAAATTTAATGTTGATATATAAAATCCTAATGGGATGTTATAACCATTTCTTATACAATAATGGAAAAAAATCACCATGGATTTTTTTCATCGGATTCCCCAAATTGCCTAAACACTATAATTTTATTTGGGTTGTATTCAATATCTTTATGAATTAGAAAAAAATTAACTATATTAGAGTGGATTTTTATCTTGATCATTTTATGAACATGTACATTGAAAATGTGGAAATTTATCCGGGAGTACCACATTCTATTTCATCTAATTGATATATGGGTTTTACGTTGATGTTATATAGAAGACATCATCAAGCCCTAAAATAATATTTGTGACTCTATACTATATGTCATCATCTAATAGATGTTTACTGTGAGATAACTGTTCAATTCTTGGAGGATATGTTTAGATCAAAATCAATGGATTTCAATGCTGGATGGGATCAACAACTTCCTTTAGTTGATTTTTCATATAAAAATAGCTTCAACTCATGATTTTTCATGGTCATTTGGATGTCATATATGGAAAACGTGTAAAACAACTATATTATATGAATAAATTTGGGAAAGAGAACTATTGAAAAATGAGATAGATTTGTAAATTTTTGTGAGTGATAGGGGAATTTAGTAGAACATGAATGAAACTTAGTGTCAATAAAAATGAATTGATGACAATCATCGATGAGATATAGAGGTTGAATTTAATGAAACATTATTCCTATGAATTTATACATTTATATATTTTATTAGATTCAAAAATTAGGGAATTATGTGTAATAGGGTAATTTATAATTTTATATTCATTATCTATTAGGGGTGGTAGCTAATAACTAAACATTTCCACTAAACCTAAAAATATTTCATGATGTTTTCCATTTATCTCTCCCAAAGAATTAAATTCCTAATCCTTCACATGTATTGATCTCTGTGGGTTTTCCACTGTTGAATGTTATTTTACCCTACAAAAAACCAATATAAATAATTAATCACATAGATAGTGTTCTATAGAACTAGACTACTCACCTAGTAATTTTTTTATGTGAATCAAAAATTTAAAGAAGAATCATGGGAACGTCAGGATGTGATAAAATAGAGATATATTAATTTTTTTTGAATCCTAGTGATGGAATATTAGGGGAAAAATTATTTTTCGGTAGGGGGATTATGTAACACCTAGATATCTAATGATATGTTTATATTTAAATAAATTTAATTTCATTGATGAATTGTGATATATGAAAATGAGGGTTTAAATAAACCATTAAAAAATATTTATTTTTAAATGTGGAAGTTATAAAATAGAATATAAAAATTTGGGTATGAATATGATCAAATAAATTGCACAGAATATATATAAATGGTTTATATATTGTAAATTAAATAATATATATGTAATATATTTTTATTAAAATATATTTATTCTAAAAAATACCATTTTATCAAAAAAATATTTTAAAGATATTTGTGAGGGACTATTATAATTAAAAAATTCTAAATTTATCAATTTATTTTCATTTTAGTTATATATTATTTAAATATATAATATCAAAATAATTTTAGGTTTAAATTTAGGTATTTTTTTAAAATATTTACTTAATAGTGAATAATGAAAAATATTGTCTTCTATTAAAAAATGTTTTCAATTCCCATAATTTAAAAAAATTCTGCTTTAAAATGGTTTAAAGTCAAAATAATTAATTTATATTATTTTCAAAAAATTTATGTTAATTGTAATCTTTTTTTTATTTTGATGTTGAACATTTTTAATTTAGAAGGATTTGATTTGCAGAAAATCCATTTCTATCACATTTTGATGGTTTAAATTTAAATTAAATAACAATACCTATTTGAAACGAATTTTATAAAAGGGGTCAAATATTTCGAATGATCACTGAAAATATAATTTAATATGGTCAAAATTTTGAATTATGGATTGTAACCATAATAGATAATTTTTACCTTACTAAAATAAGTAAAATTGGGTTAAAACAAGGTGTAAGGGATTAAAATATCTCTAAAAAATAAATGATCATATATAATAGAATTTATTTTATCGAATAAATTATTAAATTGACATATAATGTATTTGAAAACATTATTTTTAATTTTTTAACCCATGATTCACTTATATTAATATATGTTATAGATTATTAAAATTAATACTATTTTTGGGTCATTACTTTTAATGAGATGGTATGAAGATTCCATTCTGTTGGGTTTTTCTTAAAAATAATTATAAATTTCCTTAGATTATAATTTAACAAAAAAATTCATGAAAACAAATGTATTATATTATTTCAATGTAAATTCATTTTTACTCAAATATTGGATATTTTCTTAAAAAAATGTTTAGGTGTTCTGTATTCTTATATTAAATAAAATTTAACATCAAGAGGAATTAAATAATATATAATAGTTTCAGAATTATTAATCAATATTTACATATTATTTAGAAGTAATAATAGTTTTTTCCTATTTTAATTGTGTTATCATGGTAAAAATAGATCTTGTCACGGTTATTGTAAACATGATATAAAATTAGTTTAACTTGGAGGAAAGGATTTAAATTTATCCATAAATTATTTAAATGTGTTTGTTTATTTTTATTTTTCCATTTTAAAAACTCATATTTCATATTTGGGTTCCATGCTTCTCCGTTAAATGATTATAATATATATATATGATCTAATCTTTTAAAAATTCAAAATTTGTACTATCCCCACTTATATGTTTGAAAACCAATTTTCGTTTCTTTACCCCACCATGTGTTATATAACATGATCAAATCACGACCAATTCTATTATAAATGTCACCATCAAAGATTAATATGTGATTCTATTTTTAAAAGGTGTGAGTAAGTGAGAATAAGAGGGTAACTTTTATAAGTGATGGGATTGAAACCGGTGGAAATACAATATTAAATTAATATAAATTAATTTTAATGTTAATGTAATGCCCCCCAATTTTAATGTTTGAGCATTGTATTTGATGGAATGTGTGACACATAACACCATTATTATATAGGAATATGATACCCCAAAACATTAAAATATAATTTCCATTTTATATAAAATCAATCTATTGGTTGAAATGAACACAGTGCTGAGTTATCTTTCCCTACCTAAGATAAAGATATTCTTTGATAGCTTGTGTTACATGCAAAACCAAGTTTTACTAAGAAAGAACATATTATTATTTGTAATAAGATATAACATAGCCTTTAAATTAGTGGTTGTGAATAGTATTAACTATCTTATAAAAATCATTTAATTACAAATATATAAAATGAATTCATTGGCTTCCAATTAATTATAATTAAATACAATAACCAATTAAATAAAATTGGAATGATTTTATAGAAAACTGTTTTTTCTAACCACAATGGTGTCTTATCCTTATAAATGAAATTAATTATAAATATTTAGTGATATAATTGAAAGATATTTTCTATGTAATAAATCTAATATTTTTGACATTCATCTAATTGAATCAATTTCCATAAAATAAGAGTAATCCAAATATTTCAAATAAATTAATATTTTTTTCTAAAGACACATTCAACATTTTTAATGGAGGACCATTCTTATAATTAAAATTTTTAACTTTTTAAAATATTCATATATTAATAAAAACTTATTTTTTAAAATCGAAACATAAAAATTAGGTTAGGGTAATTTTTTGTGTTTTATGTGAATTTTCATTTGTTGATAAATAGTGAAAACACTGACTTTTAATTCAAAACATATTTTTAATATAATTTATTTATAAGGATATAATTTAGATTTTATTTTTTGTAATGTTTAATTAGATATATTTTATTTAAATTAATCCAATTTAGTTCTTTTTAATAAATTTCACATTGAATGTTGAAATAAAAACATAGTACATTTTTTTACATTTTTATATTAAAAACCATCTTGGTCTAGTATTATGTCAGATTAAATTTATATTAATTTCATCCAATTATATGATTGTAATTTGGGAAAAATTGATTCCGTATTATGAATCATTCAAAAATATAATTTCTAAAATGTTCAAAATTGTTTTTAAAAAATAAGTGAATGTGATTAAAATTAATTAAACTGATTAAAATAAAATTTTCCTTAACGTGGGAGTAAACAACAAATACAGGCCCAAAATGGATGAGATAATTTTCAAAAATCCATTTTCTACTATTTTTTATAACCTAGCTTCCCATGGCTCTAATTTGTTACATTATTGGAGTCACTTTTTATTGTAAATACTTTGGTGGAATTCCCTTTTAAAAAATTGAGAAGAGTGACACTTATCTTTAATTATAAAAAGTAAATCAACCCTTCCAATTCTTCACTCATGTCAATAAACATTGGATCGAAAAATATCTATCCAAATATCTCCTAAAAATTCCTCCACTCATCCTAGAATCATCACTTTGGGGGGAAATCCATCTATGGAATCCCTTTCATGCAATACAAAAGATGTTACCCAAAGAAGAGGTGGCGTCATTCCACAGGGTCATTTATTTAATTTTAATTATAAACCCAATGAATTATTATTATTAAATTATTAATTAATGAAATTAGTATACTCAATATACTAAAATGCTTTATAAGAACACTTTCTCACACTTCAGTTTAATGGGCATCAAACATACCATTCGTGTATGACGATCAACCATCACACAAAGTAATGATTGTTTGATATTTATTTATCAACTCTCATGGTCGAGTATTATGAAAGAAACCTTTTTCTTATGTTATATATTATATTTATAATTCCATTATTATTTTATAATTATTATATAACTCATACCTTTAAAATTTCCATTTGGTGTACATATGATAACATCATTGGGGGATGTGTGGACTAATGCCTCCTTAAATAAATTTGACTCATTCACACTATACATAGAATGTATAGAGGATATTTTTAATAAACATATGTGACATATATTAAATAAATTGTATAATTTAATTATAATATAAATATAAAACTATATCATTTACTTTTGTTTCATATAAATACGACAATAAAATGAATGTGGTTTTCATCAGGCGTAAGACATACCAACACCATGAACAATGAATATCATTTCCCATCTCCAAATGTTATGGACAATTATAAATAAATAAAATAATGTATATTTTTTATATTTAAATAATCATTTATATTATTGAGTTGATGAAATCCTGATCTAATTTTGAAGAAAAAACATCATTTCTTATAATAATAAAAAAACTAAGAAATTTACAACTAAAATAGAGAAAATAATGAAAGGGTATTAAAAAAATAAAGAAATCAAATATTTCAAATGAAGTATATATGATATTATTAATAAAATTATGGTTTTGGTATATATTTTTACATATTTATGACCATTATACATGTGGTTAAATGATGTTGAATTGAAATGAAACACTAGGTAAGAGATTCTTCACTCACTTTACTTTCATTGAGGCATACACCCTTGAACCCACTTACTTATTTTTTTGTCATGTAAATATCTCCCATTTTGAGAAAATACATAATTAAATCATTTATATTAATGTTATTAAAATATTTCCTTTGACAATTATTAATTTTGGTTCTCCCAATTCAAAAGTTAATATGTAATAAAAGACATCATCTCAATTTCAAATATTTGAGACATATTTTATTACTATGAACAAAATTTCATATATATGGTGTATATAATTCCACAATGTAATATAATATCATGATTCATTAAATAAACATTATATTTATGATTTTAAATGGAATTATTTCATCAAGGGGGATTTTAATTAACTATTTCCATGTGGAAATGAATTTTATAACCAAATTTCCATTCATTGGGTTATAATACATCCTCATTAATGTAAATATTCTATGTCTATATTTATATTAAATTTTTACTATTTATTATACCATTTCAATTTGTTTTATTTGAATTTAAATGTTATAAAAATAAAATATTTATTAATTGAAAATCATTTAAACATTATAGTCTTCTCAAGGGTATAAATCACAATCTCATTTTTTTCGAGTTTGATTATAATTTAATTTACATCATTGAAAATTTTTGACAAATGTTTAGTAAAAAATTTAATTTTATCCTTCTCTAGTTCTTCATGAACTTTTTCATGTAATAGTACAAGTTTTCCATTCTTTGTTACTGAAAATGATTTTATGAAAACCCAATATCATTTCTCGCTTTTTCTAGATAATTTATTTTCTTCAAAAAAAAATTTTTTATATGAAGGTTCTAAAAAATTTCTTCTACCCTTAAAAACATATTTAATAATGATAATTTTTACCTAATTTGTATTATATATATTTTTTCAAAGAAATATAATTGTAAATTATAGAACAAATAACCTTTCTAATTTTTTACCATGAAAAAGGAATTTTCTTTTTAGAATTTATGAAATGTAATTCATTTAATTGTTTCTTCCATTGCATGTTTAAAATGAAAATTTTTTATGAAAGTATATTGAAAATTGATTTCCAATAGAAATTTTTTTAAAAAGGTTTTTCAAAATGATAATTATATTTTACTAATAAATTTTTTAAAATATATTTGTATCGCATTTCCATTCATCAATGGAAGAAACACTTTATCCTTACACCACATGGGCTATTTTTTATTAATACAACCATTATTCTTTTTCTAGATGGTTTATTAATTATTTGGATAAGGATAGTAATAATATTAACTACCTCAATTACTTTTTTTATTCTAATTGAAATATTCAATTTCTATTGATCATTAATCTATTAGATTCCCCTAATTATCCTTATTGTTTATCATGTATATGATTATTTCAAAAAACCATATACCATTTTATCATATGGTATGTACTTGATAGTTATTTGATTAACTAGGAAATAAATGATAAATCAGTATCTTTTAGTCTATAAAGATATTTGAGAAGGTGAATTGTTAAATCAAATATTTGATATTTGTGGAATTATTAGTAATGGTACGAGACCGGTAGGGCCAAGTTATAGATAGACCATGTATCCATCAGTAGTATCATTAGATGAATTAATTATCTAGTATTAGAGAGATTTTTAATCGACATGATAAAACAACTTATGAATGGTCATGACGGTAAAAGCCCCAAGTAACTAGAAAACATGGCCCAAAATAAGTAAGCAATTACTTAATTTAGATTCTATTATTAATTATCAATGATATATTTCAGTGACATATTTATGGATTCATTTAATTATCTGGCCATTGATTAAATGTAATGTATATTGGTTTCATACCATTCAATATTGTTCATTACTTATCTATTAATTTTAGTAGAATGTCTTCCTATTCATTTATGTTTCCATATATTTTACGTAAACCCTTATCAGATTATTTATTACATTTCATGTGTATTATGTTTTTTACCTTTATATATCGATTATTCTCATTAATTTATCAATTATTCTACTTTATTTACCCCTACTAATAATTTCCACTCATCATTATTATGTTACATTTCCCCTGGATTTCCTAAAGTGTACTGAGAAGGTTATTCAACGATACTCTAGATGTTTCATGACCTGTCCCTTGGGGCCCATTCCATGGCTACCCAAATCCTACCTTCCATTGGCTAGGGGTTGGTGACTAGCATAATAAATACATACCCCAATAAGGGAAGGCATTAAATTTAAACATGTTCACACATAGAAAAGGAAAACAACAAAAAGCAATCCACGAAGGAATGAAAAGTAATACAACCACCCCAATGTACCACCAGTGAGAGTAATGTGTTTAAACTGAATGTAATAGGGCCTGAATACTGTCCCAAATGAATGAAAATTACATCAAAAGAAATTCAATCACAGATGGTCATCAGCTAAGGAACCTACCTAATGGTTAGGTACATTTCTCCATCATATGTCACCGAAGCACAACACATCTATAAGTCCACCTCCGAGCACCATCTAGTCCTGGCTCTCTAATGTCCTGATCAAATTTTTTCGTCATCTATAGAAGACACAACTAGTGTGAGAAAATATACAATATGGGTGAGTATAACAATACTCAGTAGGGACCCCCAGGACCCCCAAATGAGTGAGTAATCTATGAAACAAAAACACCAAAATGGAAATACCATAGATGTAATACCATAAAGAATGATCTCAAACACATTGAAATGGTAAAAGACTCCTCTCACACAAGGTATAACATAAGTACAAAATTAAATATGATTAGTCTTAGAACTAGATCATCTTATTCTATCGAGAGGCTCTAGTACTGATCCACACAATGTCACTAGGTGATTAACCACATAGATTCTCTAGGTTCTGACCCACTGAGAATCTCTAGGTGCTAACCCATATAGGATCTCTAGGTGCAGACCAACACATGATTTCTAGGTGTTGACCCATACATGATCTCTTGGTGCTGACCCACACAAGATCACTATTAATTCATCACATCACATCCAAACACAAGATTCCCACACTTAGTACATTGTATTATAGAAGGATTGTCCCCACAAGACATTGGCCATACCTTAACTTCCATGAATTCCCACGTAGAGTAATAAAAAGGACCCTCTCTTCATAAGGGTACCGACAAAATAGACGATGTGTCGATCGAACATCTGGTGTGAAAGTTAAAGGCTTCTTAGTAAAAAGGGCCCATATAGATTCGATTATGATCCAGCATGGTTGTACTCCATCATCCTAAAATTATTAAGTGGAGTATCTCAGATGTATGGATTCTTCACATGGGTACCAACGCTACTGATGAAATGTTAATCAGACACTTGATTGGAGAGATTCAGTAGTTTTAGGGAAACGGGGGCCGGATGCGTCTTGGTTCTGTCCAATCAAGTGGGACTGACCTGACCATCCTGAACTAGTGTTCCCAAATATCTTGTTTTAATTTGATTGAATCGACCTGGCCCATTCTAAGTCTGGGTCGGTTCATTCTACCATGGCCAGTGGGCCCGACCTAATGGGCCTCGCTAAACTTAGCCTGGTTTGGATGAGGGTCTAGCCTGCCAGGTAGCTTGGCCATCTGGTCTCATCTGGCCCGGCCAAGCGGGGCGAGTCCACCCTTTGGGTTATACATGTATGGAAATAGAATTCTAGCTCCCTGAATCTGTACGTAGAACAACCACATCTGGTCATCCAAAAATGTTGTCAGTTTCACCAGTCACGTCGTCCCCATCACCCACAGATCGAGTCTGCCGATTGACCCAGTCAACGTAGTGCCATCCTGGCACTATGGTTCTAGAGTACCAGTATGGCACTGCAGTTTTGCAGTGACACGACCACAGTGGTCATAGCCTCTATAGTTTACTTGGGTGGTAAAGATGCAGGCCACCATCTCTAGGTTGTCGTAGTGGCACACCACTGGTGCCGGCACACCGGTGGTTATTCTGCGGGCCACTATCGTTGCACTAGTGGTCTGTTCCTCGATCCATTAATATCTACAGATTCATTAGTCTTCAAACTTCTCTATGAAGTATTGAAACATTTTTTTCTTCATTTTGGAGAAATCATCGATGATGAAGACACATGCGGAGGGGATAGGGCCTTGTTCGTGTCACCTTGTGCCCTCCACATTATAAGTTAAAAAACCTGGAGAGGTTTGGGGTCTTTAATTCAAAAGTAAAATGAATAATTAAATCCCTAATTGAGATAAATCCAATGAACAACACCCTTCTACAATAACACATGATCGGCATATAAACTTGTTGATTAGTTAATCTATGTTTGTCGTTTATAATAAGAACGAGGAAAATCACATTGTCTAAATCAATGACCTAGTTGGATTTGACATCTGTTGCAGAGGGGTTACTTTCTTGGTGGTTCACGCTTCATTGTTAATTGTCTCTTCCTATCTTTATTAGTGTTTTTCATCATTTTCAATTCCTTGTTGGAGGGGAACCTCACTAGAGGTTCATCAGACGTTTTCCCTAGATTTAATTCCCATTTCTCCAACTCATTCGATT
Organism: Viscum album; assembly: GCA_963277665.1. Taxonomy (NCBI): domain Eukaryota; kingdom Viridiplantae; phylum Streptophyta; class Magnoliopsida; order Santalales; family Viscaceae; genus Viscum; species Viscum album. Next base: position 1,282,257,552 of record OY728136.1, on the reverse strand, counting down.
TATAAAAAAACATTGTATCATTTTGGTTACACTATGACATTGTTCCATTATGCTTGTATAATGATCCATTAAGGTGTTCCTTAAATGCACCTTGTCTTCACCTCATTGTCGCACCACAATGTCATAGTCTACTACTCAATTTGGCGAAATAGAATTAAATAACCTTCTAAAGTTATTTTATTATTTTTCAAAAATTTCCCAAAAATTATATTTTCAATCCAACCCTTTTTATTTGATGTTAAGTCATTTCTTGGAATATTCAAGTGTTTCAAGTTCAACAGTGACCTTAGATTTAAAATCTGAGCACCGGTTCAAAACATATAAAATCATGCTCGCACGTTTATTAAACATACTTTAAAAAAAATAAAAAATTTAACATTCACCGTCGACCCACGCCGGTCATGATTAGGCCCTGATTAAGGGTTAAACACCCTCACAAGCTCAATAGTAATCTCGAATTATTAAACTAAGCTACTGTTTATGAGTTACAAGGATTTGAAAAAAAAATTCTTACTTAATTATTTTATTTACAGCCAAAAACGAACATCCACCATTTGTCTGTGTCTACCAATTTTAGGATCTTCTAAAAGAAAGAATACCATCACGAGATTAGAAGGAGTTTCATGTTTTTTAATATGAGTCATTGTTCATGAGTTATAAGCATTTGAAAAATAAAATAATTTTCTTAAATTATTTTCTTTACAGTTATTTAATTTTCTGGGTTTTTCAGCGAAAGGTTGTGTCGACTAAACATAAGTCACACCTTGGGAAAAGTAACCATCCAAAACATAATGGTGCACTTGGATTTCTGATTTGGGAATCTATTTAAAATTTTGTCCATTTTTTCATGAAAACCACTTGCACGCAATTTAGATCATAAAATTTTTTGAAAAATAATTCCCGACACTCCGACCATAGGAATCGCATGACATCTCAGTGCATGGACTCAAAATAATTCCATATAATTTAAAAAAAATGATACATAAATTCTGGGAAATTATATTCACCCCCATAGGGCTTTACATGCCCAAAATCCAATACAAGGTCCAATTATACAATTGGGGGTACTGATCAAGATGCTGAGCCTCTAGTTCCCATGAGCTCTCCTAAAGATTCCAATGATTCCACCAAACACACACCAGTGGAATCGAGCATCTACAAAGTACCCAGTCTTTTCGATCCTTTATCTCCACCAAAAAATTCACAAACATTACCCCACTATAAAAGTCCATCTCACCCTAATCAATGGCGTGCGATGGGTCATGAACGTACCTCCTCACTTGTGACACATGGAAAACATCATGCAACCAATGTATCTGTAGGGGATGAGCTAGGTGGTATTCCACCTCTCCAACTCTACGGAGGATCTGGAATGGTATGAGTAATCTGATAGATAACTTGCCACAACAACCATATCTCTATAATCCCCCCAAGGGTGTGACCCGAAGGATAATATGGTCTCCCTCATAGAACATCAAGGATCTCCATCTCCAGTTGGAATACAACTTATATTTTCTCTTTTTAGTCCTCATATGATCATGATTGATACTCACCTTCCCATTGGTATCTCATACCATCTCTGGTCCCACTAGTGCTGACTCCCCTAGGTCTATCCAGCATAGAGGTGATCTTTATGGAGGCCCTTAAAAAGCCTCAAACTATTCCATGTGAATGGTGGTGTGATAGTTATAATTATACACAAACTCCAATATTGGTAGTTTGTCCTCCCAATGAGAACCAAAATCCAGGACACAAGCATGACAATGTTCTCCAAGTCATGTATAGTTCACTCTGTCTGACCATCTGTCTATGGTTGAAAATATATCCTCATCACAAGTGAGTCCTAAACACCTCATACAACCCATTTCTAAACCGGGATTTAAATCTTGCATTATAGCGTGAGACTATCTTTGAATTCACCTCTGTAATCATCACACTCTTATGGAAGTAGAGGCATCCCAAGCCCTCTACCGATCCCTGCTCTCAGATGGGTAGGAAGTGAGCTGACTTAATGAGTAGGTCAATGATAACCTAGAGAGATTCATACCGCCATGATGTATGTGGTAATCCAATAATGAATTACATAGAGATACCATAACACTTCCACTTCAGTACATCAAGTGGATGTCCCAGGCATGCTGGAACCTAATTCTCAAATTTCTCATGCAGACCAGTGTGGTATCGTGAAACGCACTCTGTCGCCACTTTCTTCATCACTATCCATCGGTAATGAAGTTGGAGGTCTTGTTACATCCTTTCCACACCATGAGGTACCCATAAAGGGGATTTATAGATCATCATCAACACCTCCTCCAGCAACGTCACTTGTACCATGGTTTATCCTCTGAAATGGATGATGTGCTCCCTACGAATCAAAAATCAATCACAAGCTTGACTTGGGGTTATATGAGCTTGTAGGGCCTCACCATAAACACAAAAAATATATTCCTACCAAACTTACTAAAAGAATAGTGGAGTGATAGTCCTTGACAATATGTAAAATGATCTATCATCATCCACTAGGGATAACTTTATCATGGCTAACTACTCTTTCTCCTCACTCGGTAACTGCATACCCGACCTCCTGTTGAGCATGATAGCCACCACATTCCCCTTCCATAGAGTGTAGACTACATTAATATCATATTCATGGAAGAACTCCACCCATCTCTACTATCACTGCTGCTAAAAATTCCATAGGATCCATTACATCCATGAGAAAGGCTACCAATTTTAATGATTGATGTGACCATCAACACTTTAGTAGGGGGTACTCATTATCAATGAACACTTGGATAATGTTCTGGTAATCCACGGACAACATTGAACACAAGTTCTAAATAATCCATTCCTATGAAATTCCCCCACCTACGCCCATTATTACGAAGCTCTATGAAATTCCTTTAATATATTGATGCTGATATCAATGTCATCACATGGTATCGAATGATGCTGAAGTCCCTCTCCCAATGGGGAGGTAAATTTTGGAAACATAATTTTAATGGATGATACCACACTCTTCCACTACTATTGAGAAATGAAAACAAAAAACATCCACTTCTTTAAGGGTAAGCTTGGCTGACTCAAGAGTGATCAAATGCACCCTCTTATGCATGAGTTTATCCCATGCTACCAAGGTTTCCCTTTTCACCTACCAAGGAAGTCCCCATTCCAATGTTGCAGATATACCACATCCGTTTGCATAAAAAGGCAATCTGAGCATGAACTGTGGATTAACATTTCATACACAAACTAACTTCGTAAGGTCTTGAAGCTTCCACCAAGTGGTTCCAACCGAAACTCTCACCTCACAGTTCATATCACACCATCAGAATAAGTTTGATTATATTGTCCTCTCCAATAGTTTTCTCCAGATGTAAGGATCTAGTCAATGGTTTAACTAGAAACTCTAGGTTTTGCATAAGATTCGTGAGGAGGGATGATTATGACCAATACCCATTTATAAGACAGATAATAGTAGACACCAGCCGTACCTAAAATCATTCTCGGAGTCCTCAGGTTAAACCCCTTGACTACATGTAGCTACTACCTTCCCTTGTCCTCCGGCTCCCTGTTCCTAGTGTGGACCACATTGGTGTTGTGGTTGTAACATGTCAAAATGTATACCACCTCCTATCAATCTCTTATCTCCTCACCCACGGCTATTTCAAAATTTATTAAAATGTTCCTATCACTTCATCTTTCAAAACCATCTTACACATCCATGTCTCTGAGACTTACACCAGTGTTTTGTTTTCCCACAGTTGAAATTCACTAGATGTATATGCTCAGCCAAAAAACATAGAACCAAAAAGTTTTTCTCTATCTCCTTAACATATGTAGTAATTCACAAAGGAATCATTCTATCTCAGATATCCTTAATGACATATCTCTTGAATCTCCATGCCTTGATGCTCTAGTCATGTCATATTCATCATGTACCAGTAATGTTTGGTATGACTTGATTAGTAATCAGCTACCAACACGTCATCCTTACATAGATATAGAAGCATAAGGGAACACATAACTTTTACTTATTATGGAATGATACCCCTTCTTTAAGAATTTTTATCAAGCTCTGTTAAAGAAAAATTCACCTCATTGTATGATAGGTGGAATGTAAACCCTACCATTTCCCTAATTGGCCACGTAGAAGGCTCTCTACTAAGGCCTCCATCTGATCTAATTGTTCCCTGGCTAGATGTAATCTCATTCACCACATCATGCTATTCCTTAACCACCTATAAGTCGTTATAGCCTTGGAACTGAAGGTGTATCTATCACAAAAACTCATATAAGGAACTAATCCTACATGTGTCCTATACCGGTAGCATTCGATCTAACTGCTGACCAATGGGTAGTGGTATTTCTAGGACACTGACTAAAGGTTCCATCTCAAGAAACAATCTTGGTATCAATGCCCCATCACTCAATGGACCATCCTTATGGTCAGGAACAAGAATCCTGGCTGGATGTCTGCAAGGAATCATCTTGAAAGAGAATAAAGGCGAACCATAGTCAAGAAGTTGTACCTGGAAAGATGGCTCAAAAGAGATCAAGAGAAAAACATTTCCAAAACACATGTAACTAATGTTTTCATGTACTGAGTCAGAAGATAGAATTCTAGGTCCTTGAGTATGGTTATATTGGTCACCGCACAAACAACTGACTCCCTAAATCTGAAAGTTGGACTCGCAACATGTAACAATGTTTCCACAAAACAAAAACAACAGACTCTATGTCTCTATTGTAGAACTGACAACCTTTGATACAAATTTTTCATGACCCTTCCCCTAGGGCTTGTTCCATGTCTCCACAATCCCACCATCCATAGGCCATGGGTTGATGACTACTACTAGAAAAGAATATCCCAAAAATGGAATACATTTCATTTAAATTATTACAAACATAGACATGTAAAACTATACAAAGATAACAATGATGGAAATAAAAGTAATACAACCGCCAAAAGTACCACCATTGAGAGTAAATGTGTAAACTAAAAGTAAAGGATCCATAATAGAAGCCCAGCTAAAAAATGTATAGTAAAATAAGTAAAATATCCAGAGCTCATCCACAAAAGATCATACCAAAAGGGTTGGTACAGATCACCACCGGTTGTCACTATAGCACACCATGTCTATCAATCCACCTTCAAGCACTGTTTAGTCCTATACCACAAAGTCCCAGTCAATGTTGTCCATCATTTTGACAAGGCACATTAGGTTTGGGAAAAACCCATGTTGTGGTGAGTATAACAACACTCATTAGGGACCCTGAGACCCATGATGGTATCTCAATAATCCATGATAGAAAATACCACAACGGAAATATCAAAGAGGTAATACCACAAAGAACAATTTCTAACACATGGTAAAAAGTAAAATAAACCTCTAACACCATTTATGACATAAGTATATAAGTTAATATGATTAGTAGTAAAGCTATGTCATCTTTTTCTATCGAGAGGCTCTACCGCTGATCCATATAGGATCACTAGGTGATGACCCACACATGATCGTTTGGTGCTGACTCACACATGATCTCTAGGTGATGACCCACACATGATGGCTATGTGATGAACCATACATGACCTCATGGATTATACCCACATATTATCTATAGGTGTTGACCCACACAGGATCAGTAGGTGCATACCAACAAAATATTGATACATATTCTTCATTACACACCTAGGCACTCGATTCCTGCACTTATCATTAATTATTATGGGAGGATCCGCTCCTCAAGACATAATCCATACCTCAACCATCATGAATTCCCACATAGATTAAGCCCAATGGACTGTCTCATTTTAAGGGTCCCAAAGCAACAGATGACGCCTCGATCAGACGCCCGGTCTGTATGATATATTTTTATTTTTAAAAAGGGACCAGTTTGATCCGAGTCCGATACAACCAAACCATACTAAAAAATCCACCAAAACTCAAGTATAATATCTCATACGTGCCTCCTAATTATAAGTGTCACAATTTTAGTAAAGTCACATCAATTGGATTGTCGGTTTGAGAGATACAATAATTTTTTGTGAAATGGGGGTCGGTTGTGTCTGGGATTGGTCCAACCTGGTCAGACCAACCCTACCAAACCAGCCCAGGGGTCCCACATACCCAGGTCTAATTAGACTAACTCAACATGGCCAGATCATTTTCTAGGTCGGTTTGATATAGCATGGGCAGTGATTCAGGCCCAATGGGCCTTGCCGGACATGGCCCGGTTTGGTTGAGGGTATAGCATACCGGGTCGCTCGGTAACTCTGTCTCATCCAGAAACCCGGTCCCATCCTACCTCGCCTTTCATAGCTTGATGGATCACAAATTCTGAATTTGGGAGAGACATGTTTGGTCATCAACACAAGTTCTCAGTTTCACAAGTCGTGCCCTCGACGTCACATGCAGACCGAGTTCGTGGGATGACCTAGTCAAGAAAACATAGTGGTCGCGGCCTCCATCATTCACTCGGGAATCCCGGACATGAGCTGTCATCACCACACTATCATATGCTAATGCAGAATTAGAACGTCAAAGGGTGTGATGCCTTCGTACACCCATGGTCGCCGTAGTGGGCCACTTCCGGCCGCTGCTGGCACTGGCACGCTGGCAGGTTCTTCTGTGGGCTTCCATTGTTGCTCCGGCTATCCATTCTCTGATTCTTCTACATCTACGAAGTCATTACACCACCAAATTCTCAAAGAAATCCTCAAAATTTTATTTCCTCTATTTCGAGAAATCATTCATGAAGAAGGAACATGCGTAAGGGCTTGAGCCTTGTTTGTGTTAATCTGTGCCCTCTGTATTAGATGTTTTCGAACATAGGGATGTTCATGAACATTAATTCCGACAAAAAAAGAATAAATAAATCCCAAATTTAGATAAATACCAAGAAAAAACCCTTTAAAAATAATGCATGATTTAATGATTAACTTGGTCATTGGTAAATATTCATTCTTCATTTAGAATAAGAACAGGGGAAATCACATAGCCAAAATCTTACCCCTACCTCATTTTGAATCTGTTTCCAATGTGTTCCATTATTGGGGGTTCAAGCTTCATCTGTGATTTCCACTTCCTAGAATTATTAGTGATAATCACCATTTATCATTATTTATTGGATTGGAATCTCACTAGATGTTCCCCAGATGTTTTCCCGTGATTTAATTCATATCTCTCCAATGCATTCATTTAAAAAAAACATATCACATTATTTCTGTTATGATGTGAGGTTGTGTCGTTATACTGTTTCAATTATGAAATAGTGTAGCATTTACACCTTCAAAAATATCCATTTGAGGGATTCTTTAATAGTTTCTAATCATCATCTCATCCCCGCACTGTAGCGTCACCATCCTCCATTCAACGATGTGATAGAAAATAAAATATCTTTTTAATTTTATTTTATTATTTTTCTGAAAAGTCCTAAAAATTAAATTTTATTTATTACCATTGCAGGTCAATGTTATATCCATTCTAGAAAAATCATAGCATTCCTAGTTTTACAGTGCACTCAGATTTCAAATTTGAGCCCCGATTCAAAGGATAGGAAATCTTGCTCACACGTTTACTAAAGATACCTTAAAAAGGCCAAAAACTAGCTTTCTACTTTGACTCATGCTGGTCACATATAGGATCTACCTAATGGTAACACTCTCTCACGAGATCAACAATACACATGGATTTTTAATATGAGTTAACATTTATGAGTTATAATACATGGTAATAAAATAATTTTACTTAATTATATTATTTATGGCCAGAAACTAACTTCCACCATTGGCCCATGCCTGCCAATGTTAGAATATACCTAAGGAATGAATAACCTCTAATGATCAATAATGGTCTTAGGTTTTTAATATGTTTCATTGTACATGACTTATAAGTATTTGAAAAATAAAATAACATCATTTAATTATTTTATTTATGGTTATGCCATTTTCATGTTTTCTCATAAGAGGGCAACGCCGACTAAACATAAGTCACACTTAGGTTAAACCTATCATCCTAATTGAAAATGGGCCCCCTTATTTCGGATCCAGGCACCTATCTAAGAGTTATTCCACTTTATCAAAAAAACTGCTCATGCATAATGTAGAGATTAAAATTTTGGACAAATCATTCCCGGCACTCTGGGCCTCATAATCACACGCCATCTTTGGGACATGTCTCGAAATAATTCAATATAATATCAATAAAATAAACATAAATTCTGGTAAATTACAAAATGTAATAATGTTATCATTAAAGAATGTAATTATATTGTAATTAGTGTATTAATTAGTTAAATAAGACATATGTACAAATATGTTTTACTAATACTAATAAATTCTTTGATCATTTGGTATTTTAATCATTGTAATCATGATAATATAATGGTACAATGAAACCATATTTGGGATTTATGGGGTTGGGTTGGTACAGTTGGTATCAAAGGTACTTTAGTAGAATCCTTGAGATCTAGATTTTATGGAAAAAATATATTATATCCTAGGCATACAGAAGGCTTTGAGGATAATTAAAGAATAACATCCTATTGTTTTAGTTATATAGAGATTATGTGGTATTTCATAGAAATTAATCCATGTATGGATAATACTAGTTTATTTTATTTTGGAATAGATGTTCCTAGTGGATAGAGATCTAAAAAAGTGCATTAGGCCAGACATAGCAAAACATGTTACATTAAAACATGCCCTACTATGATGCTTTTTTGACACTCACATGGGATATGCTTTGGATAATTCACATTTTCTTTAAAACCCATTATGAAGGATTAGAATAAATAATGAAAATGAATTACTATAACGACCCATAATTTACATACAATGTTATTCCATCAAAAATGAATCATACTCATTACAAAATAAAAAAAAACCATGATAGGACTGTATAGGTATAGTGTCTTTGGAAACTAGGAAGTATAAACAACTGGTTCATAAATAATCTACATTTTCTCCTGCTTATTTCATCATATCTAGAGTACCTTTTGAAATATCCTACTTAATACCCATCTTCCTAACCCGGAGAAATAAAAACATACAAAACGGTGAGATCAAATGCTCAGTAAGTGTAAACAAAGGAAATATCAATCATATCATATTCATAAGAACATAGCATTTTAAAAATCTTATCTATAAAGAGATCATAATATCATGACATGGGATAAATCATAGTAGTGAAATGTAATCCTAATAATCATAACATAAAACATGAAACATTCTTTCATAAACACATAATAATAGAAAATCATTTCATATTAGTCAGGACTCATTGTCAAGACTATCATAGCAGACAATGTCATTTTCTGAACTGAGTTCACTCCTCGTTCCAGTCCTGTATCACAGAACCAGATTAACGTGTCATTATAGCCATGTTTATCTGATGAGATATAAATCATTACCCAATGCATTGGAGGGATATATAGGCCCCACCCATCTCATAATGAAACCATTATTATGTGTTCCATAAAATCATAAATCATTCATCATATTGTAACCCATGTAATTAAAATGGTATTCTAAAACATCATTCCATCATAACATAATCCATATAAGATAAAATGACTTCTTAAAATAATTCCATCATAACATAATCAAATCAATGTAAAAATAGGGATAAAAACATAACCCTATATTATCTTAGATGGAAAATAATTTTGATAAAACACTTGAACACTATTCTTAAGGAAAATATCCTTTCTACTTCAAAAACATTTTTCCATTCATAACATGTCATACAGTTTTAAACTAAAAGAAGTTAATTGAAAATAAACTTGAAAACTTGTATAGGAAGATTCATCGAAATAATTTTCTATGAAATCATAAAAACTTATTCATTTTTTATAAGTTTAAAAACAATTCTTCTCGTACTTTGCCTAAAAAGGTCAAAATGTATCTCATTCTGAAAATGACAACAGATTCCATTCATAACATTTACTAAAAATTCACCAATAGGTAAATTTGGATTTAAAAAATTGTATGAGGATAGAAATAATATTACATATTGTGGAAACATTGATGTCGGTGATAAATATTCCCCGGTAAATTCTGAAGTATAAACATTATCGGATAAAAATGAGATTGTGAGATTTTACCTTACATTAGGTTTGATATTCTTTGTGCGTATCCAAACCTCCTGTATAATAATTTAAATAATTTCATTAAATTATTACATAATTATACTCATTTTTATGATATAAAATAATTTCATATTATTATATTCTTATTAGTAATATTTCATTGTTACTTGTTATTATGTTGTTCATTTGCTTTATGTTCTAATGCGTGTTTTGTCAAATAAATTATTATTCCTATTTTTAGGTTATAGATATATAATATAAATAATTGTAGTAGTATAATATATATCATATTTATAAATTCAATTCATTTATATAATCATGGTTTAATGAAGATCATATGAATGAATCACATCGCATCGTGGAGACGGTAAGCCGTACGTACGCACGAGCGACGATATCGTTCCCATAATTATTGAATGGTTTTAAATTAGATGATAGATTATCTCAGAATTAGTATCATGTTATAATGATCATATATAGTTATTCTTTACACCATTATACCCATCCATGTAAGGTGGTGGTGGAAAACAGATTACACCACAGCGTGTAGATGATATTTTATACGTACGCACGCATGGTGATTTCATTTTCCATAGGATGGATAGAATGTGAAATGGGTTTGTTACATATTTATAATAAAATATTATTATATAAGTGATAATTATGTTATTAATTTATAATGAAACTAATAATTAAGAGTAATTAGAAGAATAAATAAATTTGAATGGATCAGTAAAGGATAATACCTCTTCTTTGACGCGCCTCTTCTAAACCTCTTCTTAGGGCAGTAAAGTTGGTCTTTGAAGAAGACTGGGACATCTAATGTATTTCTATGGAAGTGGAGAAGAGAAATTGGTAGGTTTTGGCTGAGATTGAAAGCTTAACATGGTGTGAGGTGGAGAGGGAGGAGGTTCCATTTTATAAGGGAGGAGAGGGGCACCACTGAAAACATAAGAAATATTAATTTATAAAAAAAATTAAAACCCACATAAAAACATCCAAAAATGACTCAATTGAAATAAGAGAAGATATAGGGTTGTAATTTCATCAACCAATAAACTTTACACATGTTATGAATTTTGTTTGAACCTCATCAAATTTACTTATCCTTATTTAATCTATTTAATTTTATTTGTGGTAATAATATTCTAAATTTTAAATTGTTATAAATAATTACATAAGTGATGTGATTTATGAATTATGGATGAATTATGACATTGTAGACCATGTAAATTTAAGTTTATAATTTTTAATTTTTTTTATTTTTAATCAATTTTATAATTTGTTATTTTTATAAGATAACAATAGTGTCAATTTTGACACTATTAATTTATTTGAATTTAAATAAAATCCAAACAGAGGATATATTCGAACCAAAATATTTAATAGATTTATAATATGTCATATTCATCTATAAAATTCGTGGATCACATTAAATAGTTCATATAATATTTATTTTAATTCTTTTTAAACCATTTATTTGATATTTCAATCAATAAAATAAATTCAACATCAAAATTGTGTCATCATTAATGATAATTATTTAATCTTTAAAAAGTTTAACAGTTCCCTATGATGTATATAATTTAATAATCTTTCAGGATACTATTCATGTTCAATGTTTTATGATGTTTATCACTAAATTAAAATTATTACACTTATAAGATATAAGAGAGTGACATGTTGTCACATTCTTTGGTTTTAATTATAATTATATCATTTTCATGGTCAATAATCCATGAAACGAATCAATTCTTACCCTTGGGTGATATGGGTCAAATTTTATTCATCCAATTGAAATTTTTCAGGTGTTAGGTTAATTTTATAATCTTATTTTTACCATTAATTACCCGATTTACCTTTAACTGTAGTAAATAAAAATTAACGTAGTTACTATTCATAATGTATAAAAAATTAAAAGTAACCTATTAACATAATTTATACCCACTGAATCCAAATATGGAATTAATTTTTCCAAATTCAAAACACATATGTTGTAGTAATTAATTTAAAATTAATCCTACTATTAAGAAAATGGGTTTGAAAAGTTAAAACATTACCAAATATTGAAATGTTTTTACCTATGAATTAAATGTAAAATTAATGGTAATGAAATATATTATATTAAATGGTATTAATATATTCTATTTATACTTTAAAATAATTAAAATTTATCATTTAAAAATATAAATTATCTTGATGAAAAAAGCTGTTTTTAAGAAAATTTTAGCGTATTTTTACTATTCATCAAAATATGAAAGATATCAGAAAAGTATCCAAAATTTATAAAATGTAAATTTTTATATCCTGTTTCAAAAATTAGAAGTTTATATTGTAAAATTGAACTTATAAAATTTTCAAAAATTATATTTAAAATGGGTGCGCCACCAAAAGGCGGTAAAACTACACTTTTTAAAAAATACTTCTTATATCCGAAAAATTTATTTTGTTTTCATATCTCATTCTAGAAAATATGTAAGATGAATTATAATGTTATATAATTCAAAATTATATTAATACGATTCATAAAAGCTAGTTCATAGTATTATAATAATATTTCATTGTTTAGTGAAACTCGACATTGCATGCAACACAAGCTATCGAGGAAGGTTGCTCTTGCTTGTAACGCAAGCCAAGCCAATGTTGAGTGTAGTGAAAGATTCTCTTAGAGTTTTGTATAACATAAGACATAAAAAAATATTTATCATAAAATATCAGGTTGTTACATTATACCCCCCTTATAATTAATTTCACCCTCAAAATTCATCATTTCGTAACAAACAGATGGGGATACCTCTCCCTCATCATATCATCATGATCCCATGTAGCTTCTTCTAATTGGTGGTTCCTCCATAAAACATTATCCAAGTTGGTGTTCTGGTTTCGTAGAACATTTTCGCTATGATCCAAAATCTTTATCAGCTATTCTTTATAAGAAATATCTTGCTCCAGCGTTATAACTTCTCAGCTTAGTACATGTGAAGGATCAGGTATTTACTTTATTAGGAGAGATACATGAAACACATCATGAACCTGAGAGATAATTGGAGGAAGTTCCAATCAGTAAGATACCTTCCCAACATGATCCAATATTTATAAAGGATCAATAGACCAAGTTCTCTGCTTGCCTTCTTTCCAAATCTCATCACTCTCTTCCAAGGAGATATTCATAAGAACACTTTATAACCTAGTTCATACTTTAGGTCTTTTCTTCGTTTATCGGAATCACTTTTTTGTCGACTCTGAGCTACTATTATGTGTTGTTGAATATATCAGACCTTTTTTCTATCTCATCAATAAGATCACGTCCTAATAGCTTTCTTTCCCCAACATCATCCCAGCAAGATGGAGTTCTGCATTTATTTCGATAAAGAGCTTCCTAAGGATCCATATGAATACAAAGTGAACGAAATTATTATAAGAAAATTCCACCAAAGGTAGGGGTTGATCCCAACCACCTTTGAAATCCATAGAGAAATCTCTCAACATGTCTTCCAAATTTTTAATTGTCCTCTCAAACTGACCATCTTTCTAAGGATGATAAGCAATGCTGAAACTCAACTCTGTGTCAAGAGTCTACTGGAGACTTCGCCAAAACATCGAGGTAAACCTCTGATCCCAATCAGATATAATGGAAATTGGTACTCTATGCAATCATACCACATTCCTTACATATATCATAGAAATTTAATTAATAGATAAATCCTCTCTAATATCAAAGAATTGTGCCAATTAGTAAGACAATCAACTATAACCCATATAGCATTACCGCATATGGATGTTTTGGGAAGTCTGATGACAAAGTCCATAGTGATGTTTTCCCATTTCCATTATGGTATGGGTAATGGTTGTAACATCCCCTTAGACTTTTGTCTCTTAACTTTAACTTACTGACAAACCAAGCAATGAAAGACTTATTCAACAACATCTCTTTTCATGCCAACCCACCAAAAGTTCTCTTCCAGGTCCCTATACATCTTCATGCTTCCAGGGTGAATATAGAATGATGAACTATGAGCCTCATCCAATATTTCCTTCTTTAATTCTGTGATGGGTGGAAAACAAAACTGATTAATGAACCTTATTATTTTATCACAATCAATGTGGAATTTATGAACATTTCTCACCTTCTTTTGTAACTCTACATCTTTTTTCTGTGCCTCTTTAATCATCATATGTATAGAGGGTTTAACTTTCATATGAGAAAGATAATAATTTCCCCTACCATTATAATATCAATATCCATCCTTTTTTAAATCCATAAATTTTGGATCTTTTGGGATCTTCATCATGGATAAGCTATCATGGTCTTGTCGACATAATGCATCTTCATACTTGTTTGCTTTCCCAGGGTTATAATTATTTAAGAAGTCATAATCCTTGATCAGATCCAACTATCTTTATTGGCACATATTCAGCACATTTTTTGTGAAAATATACATTAAACTTTTATGATCAGTATAAATATCACACCTTTTAACATAAATATAATGCCTCAAAATATTTAATGCAAAGATTACCACAGCTAACTCCAAATCACGAGTTGGGTAATTTATCTCATGGATTTTCATATGTCGTAATGAATAAGCGATCACCATATCATTTTGGATTAGAACAAACCCCGATCCCTTCTTAGATGTGTCACTATAGATCACAATCCATTCTCCACTACAAGGCATTGTGAGCACAGGTGCGCTAGATAACCCTCTTTCTAACTCCTTGAAATTCTAATCCCACTTCTCCTTACAAAACAAACTTAACTCCTTTTCGATTCAACCTGGTGAGTGGATTAGATAATCATGAAAAATCATTCACAAAATGTCGATAATATCCAGCCAAACCAAGAAAACAACATATCTTAGTTACTATTGTTGGTCCTAACCATCTGTTGATAACCTCTATTTTTGTTGGATCAATAGATATCCCCTCTTTTGAGATTATGTGACCAAAACATGAAAATTTTTCAAGACAAAATTCACACTTGTTAAATTTGGCCTAATGCTTCTCCTTTATTAGGGTCTTTAATACAATTCTCAAGTGATCTTCATGTTCTTCCTTTCTCTTTGAATAGAAAAGAATATCTTCTATAAAGATTACCACAAACTGATCAAGATAGTCTCTAAAGACACTATTAAGTAAATCCATGATGATATTAGGGGCATTAGTAAGACCAAATGGCATCACTATAAATTCATAGTGTCCATACCTTGTAAAAAATATCTCTTTGGTATATCCTCCCTTTTGATCCTTAATTGATGATACCCTAAACAAAGATAAATCTTGGAAAAGTATTGAGCTCCACGTATTTGGTCAAATAGGTCAAAATGTGTGGGAGAGTATATTTTTTCCTGAGAGTGACGTGTTTATGTTCTTGATAATCAACACAGAGTCTCATTAATCCATCTTTCTTCTTTACAAACAGAACAGGTGATCCCCAAGGTGATGCACTAGGTTGTATAAATCACTTATCGAGATTCTATTAGAGTTTCTTCTTCAATTCCTGAAAATCAATTGGGGTCATTCTATAAGGTGTCTTTGAATTGGTCATAACACCCGGTATGAGTTCTATTGAAAACTCAACCACACGATTTGGTGGAAGACCTGGAAATTCATCTGGAAAGACATCATCAAACTCCCGTACAATGGGCATATTCGTAATCGTGAGTTTATTCCAACCATTTGAGACAAATAACATTCATTTATTAGGATTAGGAACTATAATATGGAAGAAATTTCCAATGGAAGGTTATATTCATCCTTGCATAGATAGATGATCATCGATTGATCCGGAATATGAAATGTGATGTCCCTTATTTTGAAATCGATATGAGCTCTATATAGGGAAATCCAATCTATGCCAAAAATCACATCAAATTCCACTATAGGAAGGATCAAAATATTTTCAGGAAGCACATTGCTAAAAATGTCAATTAGAGAAGAATTATACACTTTTTATGCAACTGTTGTGCCATCAAGAGTTGTCATAGCTAAGTCAATAGCTAATTGTTGAGGAAGTACAACTATATCCTTATAAAATTCTTTAGAAAAAAATAGCGGGTGGATCCAGAATCAAATAAAACATTTTCTACTTTAGAGTCGATGGTAAGTGTACCTTTTACCACTTCGTTATCGTACTCCACATAATTGACAAAAATTTTATGACTTTCCTTTGTATTTGGACTTAAGAGTTTGTTGAAGTCAACCATCATCAACAACCCTTGGATTTGGACATTGATTAGCATAATGCCACATTCCTTCCACTTGTAACATTGAAGTGTAGGAGTTCCATTCTGTGTATCCTTTTCTTAATTCGAATCACTATACATACTTTTTCCATCACTGTGGCATTCAAATGCCCGATGACCTTATTTTCAACATTTAAAACATTTACTTGTACCTTTAAGACAATTCCCTCCATATTTCATTACACAATTTGAGCATAAGGGAAAACTCATCTTTTTTTTAGTGTGGTATTTACATTTTCCTTTGAAATCCATTTTCCTCTTCTTATCAAACCCATATGACTGATGGGTTACTCCAATCTCTATCTCAACCTTAAGAGCACATCGAATAAATTCCTCACAGCGTTTGAAGTCCCTTATGGCTAATACCATTGAGAGACTTGGATTTAAGACACTAATGGATCAATCGATCTTACTCTCAGGTTTGATAATAATCCCAAAAGCGTATCCTATAAGCCATGTAAAATTATCTTCTTAGGTACCAAAATATCCATCATCCTTTTTCTTTAGTTCAAGATACTCGTTCTCCATCATTGTTCGAAGAATATGAGGGAGGTACTTATTGAAAAACAAGTTCTCGAACATGTCCCATTCCATGGAATCAATTTTTTCTCTCTGCCTCGTATTCCTTATAAGATTCCACCATTCATCAGTTTTAGCATCCAAATGATATTCTTCTTAGAAAACATTATCATGTTCACAACATTATAGAACTAAAAATATCTTTTAAGTGGTACTAATCCATCGTTTTGCCACTAATGGATCAGAAGACCCGCTGAATGATGGAGTACGCTACCTCATGAAGGATTCAATAGAATGTTGCTCCTCCCTTTTCTCATTTGGAATTCATGAATGATTAATACCTTGAGAAATTTTTGTGAGCATGGCTACAAGATTTTTCATTCCAGTTCTCATAAAGTTTGGTTTCTCAGGGGGACAATCATTGCATTGCCTATCACATTCAGCATTAACATGGTTCCTTCAGGTTCCAGCCATTGACTAAAACGAATAATCATAGTGTGGGAAACAATAATCATAATAGGAAAACCACATAAACGAGAATAAAATTTCACACATTAGGGCTTATCATAGGTTATTCATGGCCATTTCTAATACACAAAAATTGTGTTCTATGCTTATACATATCTTTAGGGTTGTTATTTAGACTTTCACATCCTAGTTTCCAATCGTTGACTATACCATTCCTCTGATACCAACTATAACGAACCATAATGTAAATAAAATGTTATTACATAAGAAATGAAGCATAGTTATTAAAACATATAACAAAACCATGATAGGATGGTATAGGTATAGTGTCTCTAGAAACGGGGAAGTATAAACAACTGGTTCATAAATCATCTACATTTTCTCCCGCTTATTTCATCATATATAGAGTCCCTTTTGGAATATCCTACTTAATACGCTTCGGCCTCTCTTGGGGAAAAGAAAACATACAAAAGGGTGAGATAAAATGATTAGTAATGTTAAAAAAAGGAACTATCAATCATATTATATTCATAAGGACATAACATATTGAATATCTTTACTTGAAAAAGAGATCATAATATCAGGACATGGGATAAATCATAGTAGTTATATTTAATCCTAATAATCATAACATAAAACATGAATCTTTTTGGAATACACACATAATCATTAAAAGTCATTTAATATTAGTCAAGGCTCATTGCAAAGACTATCATAGTGGACAAAGTCCATATCTGAACCGAGTTCACTCCTCGTTCTAGTCATGTATCACTAAACCGGATTATTGTTCTATTCCAGCCATATCTATCTCATGAGATATAAATATTTTGTCAATTAATTGGAGTAAGATATAGGTCCAACCAATCTTATAATGAAACCATTATTATGTGTCCCATAGAATCATAAATCATACATCATAGCATAACCCATGTAATAAAAATGGGATTCTTAATCATCATGCCATCATAACATAATCCATAAAAGATAATAGGAATTCATAAAATAATTCCATCATAACATAATCAAATAAATTTAAAAATAAGTATAGAAATATATCCCTATATTGACTTAGATGGAAAATAATTTTGATACAATACTTGAACTCCATTCTTGAGGAAATTATCCTTTCTAATTAAAAAACATTTTTCATTTCTTAACATGTCATACGATTTTAAACTAAAAAAATTTAATTGAAAATAATCTTGAAAACTCGTAAAAGAGGATTCATGTAAATCATGGTCTATGAAATTGTAAAAATATATTCATTCCGTATAAGTTAAAAAACATTTTTCTCGTACTTTGGCTGAAAAGGTCAAAAAGTATCTCATACTAAAAATGACAAAACATTACCTTCATAACATTTACTAAAAATTCTCCAATATATAAATTGGATTTAAAAAATTTTAGAAGGATATAAATAATATTACATATTGTGGAAAAATGGATTTGGATGATAAATATTCCCCAGTAAATTCTGAAGTATAAACAATCTCATATATAAATGAGATTGTGAGATTTTCCCTTACCTTAGGTCTGATATGCTTTGTACGTATTTGAACCTCATATATAATGATTTTAATAATTTCATTGACTTATTTCTTAATCATAGTTATTGTTATGATGTCATATATGGTCATATTCTAAGATTATTATTAGTAATATTTCACTGCTACTTGTTATTAGGGTGTTCATTGCTTTATGTTCTTATGCGTGTTTTGTCGAATAAATTCTTATTAATATTTTTAGGTTATAGATACATCATTTACAGAATGGAAGTAGTATAATATATATCATATTTATAAATTAAATTCTCTTAATAATCATGTTTTAATGAAGATCATGTAGAACGAATCACATCCCACCGTGGAGACGGTAAGCTGTACGTACACACAAGCGACGATATCGTTCCCATAATTATTGAATGGTATTAGATTGGATAATAGAATATTCCAGAATTAGTATCATGTTATATAAATCATATATAGTCATTATTTACACCATTATACCCATCCAAGTAAGGTGGTGGTGGAAAAGAGATTACACTATGGCGTGGAGACGGTATTCCGAACGTACGCACGTGTGGTGATTTCATTTTCCATAGGATCAATAGAAGGTGAGATATGTTTGTTTCATATTTATAATGACATATAAGTATATGAGTGATAATTATTTTATTACTTTATAATGAAACCAATAAAGAAGATATAGTAGAAGAAGAAATAAATTTGAAAGGATCGGTAAAAGATATTACCTCTTCTTTGACGCGCCTCTTATAAACCTCCTCTTATGGCACTAAAGTTTGTCTTTAAAGAAGACCAGTACCTCTAGTATTTTTCTAGGGAAGTGGGGAAAAGAAATTATTAGGGTTTGGATGAGATTGAAGGCTCATAATGGTGTGAGGAGGGGAGGAAGGTGGTTCCATTTTATAAGGGAAGAGAGGGGAACCTTTGAAAGAATAAGAAATATTAATTTATAATATATTCCAACCCCACATAAAATACATAAAAAATGACTCAATTAGATTATGAGATGATATAGGGTTGTAATATAATAAACCATAAAATTTTTACATGATTTGATTTTATTTAAAACTTTATCAAATTGATTTATCCTTATTGAATATATTTAATTTCATTTGTGGTAATAATATTCTCAATTTTAAATTGTTATAAATAATTACATATGTGTTGTGAATTGTCCATAATTTGATACATTATTACATTGTAGACCATATTAATTTAAATTTATAATTTTTTATATATTTTGTGATTTTTAAAGAATTTTATAATATTTTTTTTATTAAATAACAATAGTGTCAATTTTGACACTAATCATTTATTAGAGTTTAAATAAAATCCAAATAGAGGATATATTGGATAAAAAATATTTACTATATTCCTAATATCTCATATTAATCTAGAAAATTCGTGGAACAAATTAAATAGTTCATATAATATATATTTTAATTATTTTGAAACCAATTATTTGATATTTCAATCAATAAAATAATTTCAACATCACAATTGTGTCATCGTTAATGAAAATTATTTAATCCCTAAAATTTATAAATAAATTCCCATGATTTAGATAATTTTATTATATTTCTGGATACTATTCATGTTCTATGTTTTATGATGTTTATCACTAAATTAAAATTATTACACTTATAAGATATAAGAGAGTGACATGTTGTCAATTTCTTTGGTTTTAATTATAATTATATCATTTTCCTGGTCAATAATCCATGAAACGAATTTATTCTGACCCTTAGGTGATATGGGTCAACTTTTATTCATCCAATAAAATTTAAGAGGTGTTAGGGTAATTTTATAATCTTATTTGTACCCTTAATTACTCTATTTACCTTTAACTGTAGAAAAAAAATTACCATAGTTACTATTCATAAAGTTAAATAAAAGTAACCTATTAACATAATTTGGACCCACTGAATCCAAATATGTAATCCATTTTTCAAAATTCAAAACACAGAAGTTGCAGTAATTATTTTAAAATTAATCCAGTTGTTAAGAAAACAGGTTTTAAAAGTTAAAACATTGTCAATGATCGAAATGTTTTTTCCTATGAATTAAATTTAAAATTAATGGTAACGAGATATATTATATTAAATGGTAAAAATATATTCAAATTATACTTTAAAACCATTAAATTTTATCCTTTAATTTTATAAATTATCTTGATGAAAAAAGTTTTTTTAAGAAAAATTAAGCGTATTTTGAATATTCATTAAAATATGAAAGTTATCAGAAGAGTATCAAAATTTTGTCCAATGTTAATTTTTTATTATGATTCAAAAGAGGAAGTTTATTTTGTAAAATTTAAATTATAAACTTTTAAAAAATTATATTTAAAATGGGTGCGCCATCAAAAGGTGGTAAAACTTCATTTTTTGAAAAATACTTTTTTTATCCAAAAAACTGATTTTGTTTTCATATCTAATTCTAGAAAATGTGTAAGATGAATTATAATGTTAAAAAATTCAAAAATCCATTAATACTATTCATAATGTCTATTTCATTGTATTATAATTATATATCATTCTTTAGTGAAACTCTACATTGCGTGCAATGCAAGCTATCGAGGAAGGTTTCTCTTGCGTGTAACATAAGCCAAACCAGTATTGTGTGTAGTGAAAGATTCTCTCAGTGTTGTGTATAACATAAGATATAAAAAATATTTCACATAAAATCACTGGGTGATAAAATTACCTAGACTAAAATATAAACTAAAGAACAAATTATGCTAAAATGAAATGGTTGAAATATTTAATGGGATTCTAGAATAATTTTTAGAAGTATTTTTAACAATAGTATTTTTGTAATAAGGACCATAAAATATTTGAGGATCACAAAATATTTTATAAGAACATATATATAAATTAACATAAGATTGATGGATTCGATAATGGGATTATGAGATTATATTTGACCAAATTCCTTAATACATAAACATCTATTTTGTTTTTATGTGAATACAGATACTTTTGAAGAGTTCATTAAAATATAACTCACTAGTCAAATGTTTGTTTAAGTGGAAAATATATTAATGTAATAATGTCCTTATATTTTGAGATATTAGTCTAATGGTAGTGTTAAAATTATCTATTATAATGATCATTAATGAAATTGTAATAATAGTAAAATAACATGATTTGGATTATGAAATAAATGGTTTGATAAAAAAATATTAAAAGTATATTTAATGATTAAATTTAAATAATGTTGATCATATTTATTTTTTAATATCATATTAATATGGTTTTATAAATGGAAATATTTTATTCAAGGTGATAAACAATCTAGTATTTGATTATTGTGAGATATAAACCCATTACTAAAGGACTGCAGTGGTTTCATGCCTATAACATTCCTATTAGATGTCCCAGTTAATGTAATATTTCATTTAGCCAAACAAATTGAAAAATAAATATTAATTATGACACAATATTGTTACTTTTTAATGTTATAGATTAATTTATTAACCATTTATCTTTTCTAGAATAGTTAGAGACAAATTGTTAAAACTGTCACTGTTTTGTGGGCCTTAAGTTCTATTATATGTTTTTTTGGGCTTTAGGGATCAATGATAATTTTTGGATATCAGTTTCATGATGTAATTGTTGAATTTAAAATTGATAAAAGAATAAAAAATATGAAAATATTTTTTAATGAAATATATGAAGTGGGTATATTTACTTTTAATCTTTTTCAATAAAATAATTACTCAACATTAGGAAACAAAATTTAAAATTTAATATTATCCTAATACCTTAATTTTTTACCAATCTTTACTCTTTTGAATCACCAATGTTTTAAGGATTTGGGGTCCTAAACATTCTATTTACCCTTAGAATTATTTTTATTGATAACGTTAAAAACATTCTATAAATATTTAACCATGTTTACCATGTGCGTATCTCTATATTCCACAAATGTTCCCCAACTTATTTACATAGTGATATGTCAGTTCATGTTACATTTTTAATTTCAATTGTATCTTTTCTAGAGGATTTTTTATGAACCCTTATCATGATGTGGCATTTAAATATAGGAAATATCAAACAATAAATTACTAATATCGATTATATATTTATGGGGAAAAATTTAATTAACGTGGTGAGAATGAAATGCCTAGAAATTATAATGTAGGAACATTGTATTTGATGGTGAGTTTGACACACAACACAAAGTGCATAAAGGAATATAATAGCCCATGAAATTAAATTGTAATTAATATTTTAAATAAATTCAATCTATATCATACGATGAAATAAATTCTGAGTTAACTTGTGTTAACTGAAACTAGAACTTTCTATGATAGCTTCTTTTACTCACTACTCTATATTTTACAATGGAAATAATATATTATTAAAAATATTATTTATTATAATAAGTTATATGATAACCATTAAATTAGATGTTACGAAATGTATTGACTAAATTAAGAAAATACATTGTTCACACCAATATAAAATGAATGAATTGATTACAAATTAATTAAAATGAATATAATAAAAAGTTGAATACACATGGAATGTTTTTTATAAAAAACTATTTTTGTTCCCACAAAGAAATTTTATCCTAATAAATTAAATTAAATAAAAATTGTGAGTTTTTTTAATGATATATATATATATATATATATTTAATATTTTTAAAATTCATCTAAGGTATTTTATAGTAATAAGATAAGAGAAAACCCAATAATTTCCACAAAAATCAATATTTTTCAGAAGGCACTTTTTCCTCTTTTAAAGGAGAGACTATTTTAATTATAATTTATATCATTTTTATAAATACTATATGTCATAATAATTTTATTTAAGTAGGAAAATAAAAATTTTGATAGATATAATTTTTTGTATTTTTATCTAAAGATTCATTTTTGCTGAATAATGAGAAATGTTGTATTTTTTTCAAAACAATTTATTCAAATAATTTATTCATAATGATAAATTATATTTCATATTATCTATAAAGTTTAATTAGATAAAGTTTATATACATTAATCCAATTTAGTTTATTTTAATCAACTTAACAATGAAATTTAAATTAAAAACCTTACAATATTTTAGATCATTGTTACTTTATAAACTCTCTTTATCATAATGTCAATGGGCTTAAATTTAAATAAACTCTGTCAAATTATTTGATTTAAATTTGGAAAAATAGATTCCATATTTGGAATATTAATAATTTGTATTATATAACAAGGAAATAATATTTTTTTTAAATTTCAATTAGTGATTGTGATTAAAATTCGTTACAATGAATAATGAAAAAATAGATTTACAAGGTACTAAACATTAAACTTAAGGGAAAAAATAGCCTTGAAACATGTCCAAAATAGATTGGATGATTATATTTATACCCTATAGTCATTTTTATTGAATTTTTTACATTAATTGAGAATTTTTTTTAGGTAAACTATTAGTGGAACTTCAATTCCGAAAATTTAGAGGAGTCCCACTACTCCACTATAAAAAATCACTCAACGCACCCACTTCCTCACACCTCTCATGATAAATTGGCTTGAAAAATATATAAAAAAATATCTCCTCAAATTCTTTCCCCACATTCTATAATCCTAACCAGGGGAATAAATCAATCCTAGGATTCCCTTTTATGAAAACCAAAAGTAGTTACCCAATGAAAAAGTACCATCCTTCCTCATGATTTTTTATTTTATTATCATTCGGCACCCCCTAAAGTATTAAAATTACATGATAAAATAGGAAATTCAGTAAAAAAATATACTAATATGTTTCTATTTTATTCTTTTTTCCTAAACATACACAGACATACGTCTAATGGTTAATAAACATACCATTTTTGGACAATGAACTACCACCTCATGAAACTATGATTTTTTGTTTTCCCTTTACCGCCTCTCATGGTTGGTCATTATGATGGAAACCCATTTTTAATGTATTATATGATTTATATAATTTATTTATAAATATTTAATTATTTTATAACTCGTAAATTTATACATTACATTTAATGTAAATAAATAACATTATTTCTTGAGGTGTGGATTACAAACTCCTCAATGAGATGTGACTCGTACACACCTTACACAGAATGTATAAACAATGGTTTTAATAAAAATATGTGAAATATAATATAGAAATATGATATTGTAATTATAATATTCATATACATACATATCATTTATTTTTATCCTTTTATGTATGGAAATAACTGAAAGTAGAGTTCATGCGTACGCATAACATACCTTCTATGTGAATGGTTCATTTCATTTACAATGACCAAATATTATGGATTATTATAAATACATATATAATGTTAATAGATGAAATATACATCATGATTTATATTCATGATTTTATAAAACAATGATATAATTAATAATAATAAAAAGAACAAGTCCCAATGTACTCGAAAAACTAAGCAATTAACACCAAATATTGTGAAAAGAATAAAATGCTACAAAAAAAGATAATAATATATTATAAAATATTAATATATCATATTAAAAACATAATTTTTTGATATTATATGTTTTTAAACGTTTAAAATTAATAAAAAGGAGTTTAATGTATGTTTACCTAAAAAACAAGGCAATGGATTCTTGCCTCATATTTATTTCCATGAGGCATATGACATTAACACCACTTACTTATTTCGTATAGTGTAACTACATCCAATTTTGATATTATCTATAAATAATCATTTTATATTCATTTTATTTAAAAGTTTCATTTTATTATTGTTTCATTTTATTCTATTTCAAAAGATAACATGTAATAAGGGACTTTGTCTCAATTACCATTATTTGAGATATATTTTATTATTTTAAATGTAATTAATTATATATAGTGTATATACTACCACTTTGAAATATTATAACATGATTCATTCATTATTCAATATATTTTTAGTTTCAAACTGAATTATTTCATCAATGTGGGTTTGAAATATGTGTAACCATGTGGAAAGTAATTTTGTAACCTAATTTATTTTCTTTGGGTTATAATACTTCCTCTTTGTCATTAATATTATAAAATTAAGCGCGTAATATATTTTCTCTATCAATAATAATATTTAAAAAAATTTATTCGGATTTAAATTTGAGAAAAATAATTTTTTCATTTATTTATTATCACACCATCATTATGGTATTTTCAGGGTTTCTGTTCTCAATCTCATTTTTTTCAAGATTTTTTGTACATGAATTTACATCAGATGAAATTATTGATTATTGATTGTTAAAACCTTTCATTTTGTTATCTATTAGTCATTCTTGACTTTTTTTAACTAAATGTACCATTTTTACATCCAATTCCAGTCAAACATTTTCAAAAAAATGTTTCTAAGAATACCCAAATTCATTTCCCTCTTTAGTCAGAGATCAAATTTTATTTTAAAAACCATGTTTTCAATAATGGTTTTCAAAAATGTATTTTAAACATTAAATTTTTTTTAAATAATATTATTGTAATTTTTAGTCTTTTATAAATTGTTTAAATGGAATATTATTGTCACTATCTGAACTAGGAAAATTTCTATCCTTTCACTATGAAAAATAAATTTTTTTCTCACAAGTATTACATGTGCATATTAACTTCTAGCATTTATTCATAACAACCTATACAAGTTTAAATAGTTAATTATTAAATATGTTTTTATAAAAGTGAATTTAAATGAATTATTTTTTCAATTATTTATTCAAATGAAAATGATATTTTCCTCGATATTTTTTTTAAAAGATATGTTTATTCTATTTCCATTCAATAATGACAAAAACACTTTATCCTTGCTCTAATTAGGATATTTTTTTATTGATAACGTCATTATTATTTTTATGGATGGTTTATGATTGAGTTTTACATGGATCATACTAATATTGAGTACCTTGATTAATTTTAATTCCACTTGAAATATTTAATGTCCAGTTATCATTAAACATTTTGTTTCCAATAAATATCCATATAATTTATCATGGATATTATTATTTCATAAACCGTATAACATTTTTAAATTGGTTATGTAAATGACAGTTATTTTATTAAATGGGGGAAATTTTTCTATATTTTTATCTTTTATATCATATGAAGGTTTGATAATGATTATTATTAATTCAAATATTTGATATATGAGAAATTATTTTGATAGGTACGACATGGGTGGGTCCTAGTTATACATATCCCCATGAAGCATTATTATCCTCTTAGGATGAATCAGTTAGCTAGATATTGATGGATTTTTACCTAATATTCTAAACCATTCTTGTGAAATGTCTTGATAGTAATGTTATAATATGCCTAAAAAAATATAATCCAAAAATGAAGCATTTAATTAATTATATTTATTCATTATTTATCCATTATATTTTGCAGAAATATATGTGGATGAATTTAATCCTCATCTAAATTATTAAATGAATATTGTTTTACTTTCGTGCCATTCCATATTTTTTATACCTTATATAGTAATTTGGATGGAATGTGTTTCAACTTATTTATCTTTATATATTCTTTAATCACATCCCTGTCAGTTTAATGATTTAATGGAATTTTTCATCATTTATATACCATTATATATTAATTATTCACATGTATTCATCATTGGACCCAATTTATTTACTGTTACTGATCATTTGAGGTAACCCTTATTATGTTTTCTTTATTGGGGATTTCATGAAGTGTAAAAATAAAGATATTCAAGGATAAACTAAATGGAATGAAGTTATTCAAGAAGAAAAATATTATGAAGCTATTAGTTTAATCATTTTTAAACACGACTCGTGTATTTTTTTGGTTCACAAAGACCACTAATGTATTCGGTCCTCTATGATTAGATTAATTGTAATCACGCTAATTTGATAGAAGCATGACACCATCTTCGGGGCTTCTGTGGTAAGGTCACAACAGTCCATGTGGAACTAAATTTATTTATATAGAAATTCGTATGAGAATGTGTGAAAAAATAGCCATCAAATAAAATTATAACATGTTTAGGTTTTTTTTTCATCCATATATCATATTTTTAACCCTCTGTTAACCAATTTTATAATTGAACCTATGTTTATGTTTTTTACTCTATAAGAGTGAGAAAAATTACAATAAATTGAGAAGTTAACCATAAGTCTAAAATTGTTGACATGTTTGATATTATCCCATTAAATTTATAAAAAATATTATTTTTATGAATTTTAAAACATGAAATAAAATATCACTTAAAAAAATATATATTAATATTGTTTTTAGTAATTTTCATTTTGTATGAAATTAATAGCAACAAGATAATAATGAAATTTGATTATAAAATATTTAAATATAACAAATTTTTTATATTTATCTATAAAATTCATGTAAAAAAATAATTAATTAAAAGTTTATTATTTTTTATATTTTAAAAATAATTTACATTATTTTTCTATTAATTATAAAATCCCAATGTTGGCATTACATAATCATTTATGTTACCTATTACTTTAAAAAAATTTATAATAGACTAAAATGAAAATAAAATCATTTCAATTTAAAATATTAATTTATAACCAAAGATAACCTGTTTTATCCAAATAATTAATTGTTGAATATATTAAAACAAAAAAAAGTGCTATTTTTTATTCTTCATTATGAACTATATTTAGATCATTATCAATGGAATTTAGAAATAAATTAATATAATTTTGAACATATTATGGTTATGGAAGAAAAAATCTTACAAAATATGATAAACCTATGTTTTATGCATATTTGAGGCCTTATATCATAGTTTGAACCATGTTTTCCCTGTTTTACGCTTACTAAAGTGAAATATTTTTGCCACAGATATTATTCATAATGAAAAAATAGGGGAAGAAAATTTTCAAAATTTCATCTTCTTGATTGAAAACATTGAATAATTTTTTCAAGATTCTATTTTCATAATTTGAATATATAAATTTAATTTTAATGCATATAACATAATGAATACAGTATTTTAAAAAATGTATTTTAAAAAAATGAAATTATTTCAAAATCTGGCATAATAATAATTTCTATGTAAAAAATTAAATTATTTAAAACTAATGGATTCTTGTTTTAATTAAATATTAAATTTAATATATAATTGTTCTCTTTAATTAAACTAAATGAATGTTTATATAAATTAGTATTTCTATTTTTTTAATGAAAAATAAATATTTTTATAAAAATCAGAGAATTTCAACATAAGAAAATTTTGATATTAATATTTCAAAAAATGAAGTCATTTATACAAATTATAAATCTAATGATTATATTTTAATATTATAATTAAAACCATATAAATCATGAAACTCAATTTAGATATAGTAGAACAATTTTTTTTACTAGAAAATTTCTTGAAATTCCAATACTAATAAAACAATATAAAAACTAATTTATAAAAAATTAAATTAATATATGTTTATATAATATAAACATTTACATGTTTTTAAATTTTCTCATTTTAAAAAATAATTCCCCATAATTTTATTCATTATGTTAAAAGTATATATATTTTTATTTTGTATCATCTTGTCATTTCCTTGAATCTACGTTAGTGATATGAATTTTCTCAAAAAAACATTATGATGGTGAATAGCATTATTTAATAACACCTAATAATTTTATTTATGAATATTAATAGATCGTTCTTTATAATAACGATTATCTTTTAACAGAACATTTTCATGACTCAAAAATTTTGATAGATCAGGAACATGATTCCTTAAAAATGAATCATGAAACACATTATATACCTTGGATAAACTAATAGGAAATAACACTTAATAGGGTGTTAATCCAACTAATTTTTGAATTTCACATAGTATAATGAACGACAACCGTTACATTAATATTTTTCTAGAATACATAACATATTTCAAAGGAAAAAATTGATGAAAAACATAATCACCTACCATGACTGATAGTACATCCTCCAGTCGAATTCATTAATTTATTGTCTATCTTGATATTTTCTCGTATACTAATAAATTACCTTCTCTTTATTAACCTTATATTCTATAAATTTTAGTCCCAATATTTTTTACTAACATTTTTCCAACAATATATAGTCTAACACCACATTTTATTTAATGCTTCAAAAGGTTCCAACTGTTTAACGGAATGAATAATTTTATTATATATAAATCCAAATAGTTGAAGATGTTGATCCCAAAATCTCTACTAATCTAATGAATAATATTTATGAATATCCTATAGAGTCTGAATTTCTCAATAATAATTTCCATCATATTGTGGATGAAAATATGTAATGAAATTTAATTCCATACACAATGACTTTTGAATTATTTTTCAAAAATTATATGTAAATATTGGATCATGATCAGATACAATAGATTGATGGCCCCTATTTAACATGATTATCTCTTAAATATAAATTCTTAAATATCATCCTCATATATATTATCTCAAATAGGAATAAAATATGAATATTTAGTAAATCTGCCAATAAAAAACCATATAACATTATTAAATTGATATTTTATTGTAAATATAAACATAAAATCTGTGAATATATTTTCCTATTTCCATTCTGGAATTGGAAATTGATTAATAATTTCCATTGGTAGTTGTTTTCCAACATTAACCTACTAAAAAAATACACTTCATAATAATATCAAAAAATAATATATTTTTTCCATATAACTAGTAATAATCCTAAAAGTCTCTATACATATTTGTACTACCAATATAAATATAAATTAGCTAACTATGAGCTTCACTAAATAATTCATTCACAAAAAACGAATCAAAAGGTACAAATAATGTTTTTATGAATCTCAAAACACTTTATTTGTCATGTCCAATTCATGAAACATACCTTTCATGAAAAATTATTCAGTTTACTATAAAAAATGATCCACTTTCTTGAGAATTATTAATTATATAAAAAAATTATGACCACACTAAAACATGAAATAAGATAGAAAAAAATCATATATATAATATTTGTAGATTAAAATATGTCTAATCATTTATAAAAGGACCATGTACCAAAAAAATCATAGATAATGATGTATTATGTTTTGGACATAAATCACCAAAAATGATGTTTTAATTTTCAATATGGTAATGAATTATTTAGTTATAGTCCTTAACCAATTCCTGCCAACTTTTCTACCTTGTGTAGAACTATTTTTGAATTAATATATACATAAAACCTTTATGAATAGAATATATCTCACACTTTACTACATATAAATGATTCCTCTATTTTTCCAATATAAATATTAACATATTTATCATGGTCATGTGTATTATAATTCGTCTCATTATGATTCAAAATATTTGTATCATAAGAA
Source organism: Viscum album (assembly GCA_963277665.1). NCBI lineage: Eukaryota > Viridiplantae > Streptophyta > Magnoliopsida > Santalales > Viscaceae > Viscum > Viscum album. The sequence continues at coordinate 1,282,226,410 of OY728136.1, read as the reverse complement.
ATTACATGATTATTTTGTATTAGAAAACAACAACATTCCATAAATAATGCACTTATATAGATTCCAAAATCATGGCTTCTGCATCATAGGGAAAACATTAGAGCATTCAATCACATTCTTTTCGATTCAAGAAAACAGTAATCACATAATTTCTTCAATCTGAATTTAAATTCTTTTCTAGTTATACTAATTTTTGGAATATATAATTCTGAAAATATTTCCCAAAAAATTATGCTGTAACCTTTGAATCCAAGAAAACTATGTATCTTTGGGAAATTTGAATGTCTTGAACAGAGATTAACCTCTTTAGTCTTATCAAAATGATTAAATATTCAATATTTAATTATATTATTTCCAATTAATTAAATTAGTTACAACTAGAATGAAAATTTAATAAGGACTATATATAACTTAATTTCATTCATGTTTTTTAGAAAAAACATCAAAATTTATCTCATGATCATCATAAATTTCATAATATATAAGGATTTCATCATTAAACACAACATTAAATTATCCAATAACTTAAAAAAAACTCAATTTACAATTTCCTTAAATATTGATATATAATTATTAAACCCAAAGATCATAAAAACAAATTCATAATGTATTTACCTAGTACAAGACATCATCATTGTAATTTAATTCTCGTTCAACCATAGTTGATGGTACCCAAACCTAATATCAACTGTTAAAAATTAAATACCTCCCACGACCTGATAAAATAAGTCTTCTATAAGAGAAAAAATATAATAATTATTTAATGTGATGTTAGGAAATTCTATAAAATTAATATAGATCCTAATGAAACCATAATTTTATTTATCTAGTGAAACGATATTGTGATGTGATAAGATGAATGAAAACATTAACAATATATTATTGTAAAAAAGTTTCCAATTCAGGAAATTCTAATTGAGACATTTGAAAAGGATGTTTGGAAATTGGATTACCATCATGAAATATTTCCAAAGTAAGTCTAATCTCCAGATCTACTATAATACTAGATAAATCATCAATAAATACATCCAACTATCCATTAAATTAAATAATGAAACTAATTTTAACACAATAATTTTTCTCAATAATTTATGAATGTATTATTTTATATAACTATTAGATCAATTTAATTGCTTCTTGATATGTTATAAAAGGTTTGAATTCATTATTCTATAGAAATTTAAAATCATTATAAAAAAAATTTACCCAACATTATAATCTATCTTAACCTGATTAACATAAATCAAATTAATTATATAATTAACATCAAACTCTAAAAGGGAGAATACCTCTAGGTTTTTAGGTAAAACCCATCAATAAATGAAAACAATAAGACTCTAATAGTTTTTTTCCGTAGTAATTCCTCTAAGAATTTTTACCTAATGTTCTCACTTCATTTCATGTGGTGAAATTTCTATATTATTAGTGAATATCATGGAAATGATTGAATGTGTTAGCCCGAAATTAAACAATACATTAATATAATACAAATAAAAAGTAATGTAACTTAAGACACATAATTTAATGGATAAACATATACAAAATTCATTGAAAATGATTTATCCAAACTCTTTTTCATATGATTTGATGATTTCCATCAAATAGTTATATATTTAGACAAGTAATCACATAATTAACCATCCAATTATAATTAAACTAGCTTACAGTCATGTATTTGGTTTTTTTATAATAATTTTTCTAAAGTCATGGGACAATTTAATAAATTATTCACATCATAAACTCTTACAAATTTTAATATTACATTCATGATGGAGAATTTTACTTAACTTATTAAAATCACACAAAGTATTATAAATTAAATTTACTTTTTAAATTATTTAATCCCTTATTATGAAATTATGTTATATAAAAATGAATTAAATTTGTTATTTTAGTCAGTATTTGGTAATTAAAATTTATAATACCTTTATTCATCATAACCCTTGTTATTATAGCCATTAAAAAGTGACCATTAGGTTTAGTATATTATATTTAATGATAAATTCCATTTTACATAGATAAAGTAATTGATGGCCTCGACTAGTAGTAACATACACTGTGAATCTAAAATTTTAAGGCTTCCAAGGGATATACCATCATTTAGAGTTCCCTTGACCCAGGATAGGTCTATAATCCACTAATGATTAATGATAAAAACCATTGATGAGATAAATTCAAGCTCATTAACATCAAAACCTAAACAATGTTCATATAACCACCCTAAGAATGACTAACGATTTCACACCTTACCATTAGTTAATTTAATGGTGTAAAAAAAGGATATGTATGTAGACCCAAACAATATGATTTTTTATTTTCATTTATTAAATTAATGATTATATTTTTCCATAGTAATTGTTTTTTTATTTTAAATGATTATATATAGATTTTGATAAAAAAATAAATTTCAATATGAGGAAAAATATATTGTGCTTTTGTGAAATGTATATTTTCAATTAAAAAACTCTATTTTATTGAATTCAAGAATTTCAAAAATAAATTATATTTTATTAAAATATTATTATTAAATAATGGTTTTTAAATATAAATGGTAATGTGATTATATGATATAAAATAATGTTTTTACATAGGATAATAAATTTTTGTTGTTAAAAAAACATGTTTCATCAATATATAGGGATTTTTTATTTAAAAATATAAATTCTCATAATTAGAGATTATTATTGATAATTTATTTTTGAAATATTCATTTTGGAATAATCCAATATTGAATTTTTCATAATTTAGCAAGTTAGTAGATTTTTTGGGTAAATATTTTGTATGGCATAAATATACATTGTATATTATGACGTCATAATCACTCAAAAGTGGTGTAATATATGTCATAAAACATATCCAAAATAATAAATATTTCCACTAAAAAATAGTTTAGTTTTTAGTCAATTTTATTAAATTTATAAACCCTTAGTGATTCCTACAAATCCTTTATTATATTTTACTATTATAGAATTGATTATTTAAAATATTACTTATATCTACCCCACTAGGGGTATTATATTAATTAGTTCAATTAATTGACATCTAAAATAAATAAGACCGCACCAATTTGGATTAAAACATATGTAAAACCCATTGTGAGGTTTTCCTTTGTTATTATTTTATCTTATAGAGTTATAACCTTTTGTCTAGATATTATTGAACAAAACTCCTCTCTTTTAATAAATAAACCCATTAAATGTACCATTAATATTCACTAAAAACCCTTTGAGGACAATATTACACTTATTTTCAATCACTATAGACCTCCCATGGTCCCCAAATCTGATAATAATATCCTACCATGCATTTATAAGCTCCCTCTCAGGATAAAGGATCATATTATTCACCTCTTTATTCAAGAAAATCCCTTAAATAAACCGCTTTGATTTCCAATTTTCATATTTGTATATGTTTTCCAAAACAACTATGACAATACTTAAGACTTACAAGTGACTAGATACCCCATTTTAATCACATTTGAACGCTTCCATGTCATTTTATATATCCCCATTATGTTATAGAACTTTCCCGATGATTTTCAATACCATATTATTGTATAGTGAATACCTACACCCATTTAAACATAATGGGTTTTTAATTGATGAAACTATCCTTAATTGATTAGATAATTCAATTAATTTATTACCTTTCTCAACAATCATTAGATTAAATTTGATTAATCATGATCCATGTTGAAAAATCTATGTTCTACACTGATGCATGTACATGGTGTAAATGTGAAAGTTCGGACCAAAATTTTATTACACATCAATGCATTGGTTAATGTTTTTATATCATTTAATTTCATGTATGTTGAATTATATGTTATCCTAAGTACAATGTTTTCAATATTATTAGTTGTTCACCTAGACAAATTTTTATGATGTCATGTATTAAGTTGTTTCCACATTCCTATGTAGCCTCTAAGTAATCATGTTATATCATGAACCATTTTTCAATATTATGATTATCTCATCACTTTTATTACCATGACATTAAAAGTGTATAACATGTACTGCTTTACCATATTCAAGGCTATGTTTATTCCCTTACGTGGATTTATTTCTCACCCTCTCTTATGTAAATTTGATATTATCCCATATAGTATGAGGGGATTGAGGTAAATTATGGTCAAGAATTATTAATAATGTTTTTTATAACTATATCATGTTAATGTTATATGTACATAATTAAAAAAATGATTACTATTCTAGATATTATGGGATTTTATTTTTTTACTATTATGCATTTAATTATGAATGAATTTTTTTGGATATATAGATTATCATACTTATTACAAAATGGAAAAAATTATTTTCTTACTATGTTATTTATTAAATGTATTAAGCCCCACTACCTTCTATTTGGAACTATTTTTGTTATCATATAATGTATGGTAATTATAAATCATTTTGTAAACCTTCTTAGAATATTGAATAAGTTATTCAGAACTTTTTTTTCAAAAATTTCAAATGTTGTGTGATAATTTTTCTTCAATTCTAAATAGAACTGATTAATTTAACTATCATGGTTTTAAATAAATTTTTTTTCTTTGCTTTATTAAATATTGATATTTTATTCATATGTTTATTTTTAATTATCCTACTTATATATAATTTCCAAGAATTTCTTCTCTATTTTAAATTGAATAAATTTATGAAAATTATTATCAGGGAAAATATTCCTAAATTATTCCCATTTAAAAGGATTTAATATCATTAATTTATATTATATTCTTAACCATTCACCCAGAATAATAATATTAACATTAATAAATTTTAAATAAATAGAGTTACTATTTGATATTATGAAAAAACCCATGAATTTGAATATATTTTTTGGGGATTTTACATATCATTCTTCTATGGTAGGGTAAGATGATTCATTGAGTACTAGAGGGTTAAATTTCCAAATATGATATATAATGGACAGGTTCCTCAATAGTCATTGTGGTTACTCTCTAAGGTGGATACCAACAAAATAGCATTTCCATTTAAATAGAGTCATCACAATAAAAAACAACTCCATTAAAATTCCAACCATTCAGGTTTTCTAGTTTGGAAGAATATTTTCCTCTTGTTTCTCCCCAAAATTAGCATTTATGTTTCCTTTAAAAATCCATTCTGAATAGAAATTGTTTAAATGAAGTGACATGAAAATATTTAAAGGATATATAAAGATAATTAGAAAATAAAAATATCTTATCCATACTTACTATCATTACCCTAACCTATAAAATTATCAAAACCTTTAATTTGATAATGTAACAACCTTATATTTTAAGGTATGTTTATCTTTAAATAAATTTAAATTTATAGATAACTTAAGATACACTGAAACCCGAGTTTAAATGAATCATGATATAAATTTTATTATATAAATGAAATATTTATAACCACATTATAATATATATATATATATATATAATGTTATTATATAAAATTATCTAATTTATAAATAAGTAATCATGTTTTTGAAAAATAACATTTTCATTAAAAAAACTTTCTCTTCAATAAATTGGTTTGATTTATTTATTTGATAAAATATTATGTTTAATTTCTACAAATTTTATAAAATTTTCCTGATAAATTGTTCCAATTTTTAAAATTGTAATATCAAAATTATAATATGGCGAAATTTTTTGTTTTTTTAAAAAATGATTTTACAATGAATTTGGGAAAAACTAATTTCTATTGAAATATTACATTCCATTCCATATATTTATAGGGATCCATTTTGTGTTAAATTATTTATCAATAAAATTTATTAATTTATATTGTAAATAATCCATTTATGTTCATTATAATATGTTGTATGTTTTATTTTGATGTAGAATCATTTTATAACAAACAAGAATAATTTTTTTAAAATCCACTTTTTTTTCTCTTTTTACAGTTTTATTTAAAATAGAATTCTACCAAATCAGTGAATTTAATGTTTTAAAATTAATTAAATGTTTTGAATCATAATAATTATTTTAGTTTAATATTTACAACTTACTTTTTTCCATTTTCAATTTTATCCATAGTTAAAATTTGTCTCCTCAGTAAAAGAGGTAAAATAAAGTTAAATCTATGGCTAAAAAAATAAAATATCTCTAAATATTTTTTTATTCTACTGTAATAAGGGTTTTCAACAAATAAAATTTTAATATAGTAAAATATTTTATTTATAAACAATTATTTTAATAATAGAACCATATCATTAATTTTTGGAAAATAATTTATATTTTATTAAAAATAAAAACAATTTTTTTCTATAAATTTAATTGCATAATTGTAAGAATCCATTCAGTTGCAGCTTGATAAAATTATGAAAACCCACAATAGTTTATTATTTAAACAAAAGAAACTATGTTATAAAATTTACTATTCAATTTCATTGTAAAATTATTATTTACTCATAAATTTGGAATTTTCATACAAATTATTTATCTTGAGTTTGGTGTCCTAATATTAATTTTAATTTCTACCACAAATAGAAATTAAAAATAATAAAATCATTTCCAATTTTATAATCGATAGATTTTAAAAATTATATATTTCCCCTTTAAGTTTTTTCTTATATTTATATTAGCATAGTTAAAAGTTCATTTATCATTTTAAATGTTAAAATGTGTTCAATTTAGTTTAACTACGAAATAATGATTAAATCATAACCAAATCATGAATAATGTGATTTTTTATTATATTTTGATGTTATAATATATAATTTTCTAATTTTTGGCTCCATGGTTCTAATTTACATTATTACAATAAATATAAATTGGTATTATTTAGTATTTTCAGAAATTCCAATTGTGTTCCCTCCCTAACTTCTAAAAGTATGCCCTTAGATTTTATTATTTACACCAATATAATCTATATATATTAATAATCAAAAAAAAAAATTTATAATTCGAAATCAATTATTTATAGGTTATGATACTCTTAAAATTCCATTCCAAGGGACCTTAAGAAGGTCTGTAAAGGAGGCTTATAGAAAAAGTAATGATCCTACACAACACCTTTCAATTTAATAGTTCTTACACATCCACTATTTCAGTGGTATGTATCATAAAAAAATAAATACATTATCCTAAATATAAATAAATTTTATTTCAATTATTTAACAACTATTATTCGCCTTCATTTACATTAAATGGGATGTTAAATTAGCACTCGTGCATACGTTTGGACAACCACCAACACATAGAGAAAAAAATACATTCCATCACCATCATTCATGGATTGTTTTTATTATGATTTTAATATTTATATATGATATTTATGAAATTATAATTTTATTTAATTATATTATCATATATACCTTCTCACTTTCAAATCTCTCAAAAATGATAACATCACTAATGCGTACGTGTGGACTACCACCTTTATAAAGTGACAAAGTTTGGGGTTCATTTCCATTTTATTTATATATAAATACAGATATATTTAATATATATATATATATGTTATTTATGATATAATTAATTTTCTTAAATTATAAATAAATATTTATATTTCATTCATTTTTTGCTTTAGAAAATTTTAAAATCTTTCATGTATTTGTACGACTCGTCCTCTCCTTGAATGGAGTAAATTATTACTCTAAAAATTCTATTTATGGATTATTATAAATATATATATAATACATATATATGATATTGATATGGTGAACAAAATTATCGATATTGTTAAACCATGATCAATATATAAGTACTAGAATATCATAACTAAAAATTCCAAGAAAAATGAAGAATTTATTATCTAGAATAGTGATTTTAAAAGAGAATTAATCATAAACAAGTTATAAGATGTTATAAGAATATAATATATTGTATTATATGATTGAATATGTTTCCAAAATACATGTTTAAAAAATATAAATATATTAAACATGATATTATAATGCGTACGAAGAAAGATGATACTTCAGGTAAGGGATTTATATTTTATTCTATTTTAATCAGGATTTTTAATGTTGGAATTTACATTAAATAAATTATATAATTCTTATCAAATGTAAATAATTTATTATTATTATCCAATTGGAATTTCAATAATTTTATATTTTTAGTTCAAAATTTTCAATTTTTTATAGAAAAATATTTATAATTTATTTTCAAAAAAATATGACATCATTTATATTATTTCTAATAGAAAACCATTTATTAAATATCCAAGTTTTATAATTTTTTTAAAAAAAAATTTTTAATATCATTTTTGTATTGTTAAATATAAGATTATATTTTTTTCTTGTTATAAAAAATATTGAAAATTTTCTCCATTCTATTTTCTAAACAAGCTACAATTCACTGATGGCATTAACATAGTCATTGTTTTGATAATTAGGATATGAATAGAATTTATTATTGTTAGGATATGGTATTTTAAAAAATAATTACACTAGAAATGTTTTGAGGAAATTTTTAATCTATGATTACTTACTATGTTTATAATTATGATTTATTAGGTATATGTTCTATTGATAATATTATTATTCTTTCACTAGATAGTATATGATTATGTTGATGAGGTTATTTTGAAGCACATTTATTTTTAATTAGTTATAGAATGATGATATGATGAATTATTAATGATCACATGAAATTTAAATTAATTAATTTTGATCAAGTTATGGTTGGGTTCATTATTTCCTTCAATTGAAATAATTGAGGGAATATTAATATCTAATGAAAATATGAAGATATCCTAGTACATTATTTGAGTATATTTTTTCAAATAATGATACATGGGTATGATTTATTCATGAAATGATCTTGGTAATATGATTGGAAATTATTTCAAATATTTTTTCCCTTATTTGGATGCATGAGTATGATGACTTTCTAGATATACTCCAAATATTATATGTGAACATCATTGTAACTATATAAGTTCAAATGATTTATTTTTATTATACATATAATGTAACATATATATGTTTTGATTATCAAATGATTATTATATACTCACCCCCTTATTGATCATACTTATAGAAATAAAAATATTTTTGAGCTTATCATGTATTATATTCTTGGTATGAATATAATACATTGAGAACATGCACTGGAATATGTTATCACACACATATGATCATCTAATCCTTTAATGATTGTTATCTCCCATGTTTAAACTTACTGGGCATCTTAAATCAAATATTCTTATGTTTTACATCCCCATGTTTTAATTTTTGGTTTCACATGTGAGGAGTTTATTATGGTACCTTGTGTAAATAATGATGATTGAGATGATCAAGACTTCACTTAAATAAGAAATTTTTTTATCTAGTATACATAAATACTAAAAATTAATAGTAATGGGAATTTATTATAATGTAATTTATTGAAAATTCATATATACTGATTCAATATTTATTTATAATGAATGTTCCATTATTGATCGCCTCTTTTAATAGTCTCAAGGGATATGCTTGGGTTGACTAACATTTTCATTATTAACCATTATGAAGGATTTAAATTTTCGATAACTATGGATAAAACACATTAAACCTAAGGTGGAATATATTGAAAAGTAGGTTGCATGATTAATAAATCATATGAATGATTTTTAATTATTTCATAATTTATCACTATGATGTTTGATGCTCAATCTAACCATTTTTTGTTTTAGTAAGGGAATAATGATACGACAAGGATATTGAAGTTTTAATAGGAATGCTCGAATATTTAAGTATTATAGTTGACATTATTCAAATTAATTCATTAATATTATGAAACATTTCTTGGTATATTTATTAAAATCTCAATAAATAGATATTGAGTTATAAGGGAGAACCCTAAATGTTATGATGATCTCATATAAAATATATAGCTCATCTCCATTAGAAGTGTGTGGGGTTGTGCTTCCTAAAAATATTGTACATCAGCGTGTATTTAAATTTAATGAGATTTGGGAAATGTATTGAATATATATATATATATATATAACCCATATCAATTTATGTGGAAGTTAGACAGGATCCATTGGACAAATAATGTGGTGAAAATTTCAAGGGATTGAAAACAATTTCACTAGTACATAAACTATTTTTAAAGTAACCATTTTTCACTTTGGTTTTTTAGAACGAACGTGAAAATATCTGAATATTGATTTATTACATCGGTTATTATATACCTGACATGAAAATCTATAACCGATGTGAACCATATATTCTACAGACCTTTTCACATCAGTTTTAAATAACTGATGTGACAAATCAAATTTCATGAATTTTTTACGTTTTTTTATTAAATCTTGTGAAAAATGTTTAAAAACATGTAGTTAATTTCCCAAGCTTCTATTTTATAGGTCATAGAGCTCAAACGGAGTTATATATCAATGGTTATGGGCATAAGAAGTTGATCATCTCTAAATGAAGTATTAGGTAAGGCCAATTTCCAAATACCATAAATTTTAATCTATAACACCATTTGAACTCAATGACCTATAAATTGGAATATTATGAAATTAAATACATGTTTTTTAACATTTTTCATGTCGGTTATTTAATAACCGATGTGATAATGTGATAAAAATTGATTTTTCACATAGGTTATTTAATAGTAGACATGAAAAAGAATTAAAAACATGTGGTTTATTTTAGAAGATTTGATTTGATAGATCACGAAGATCAAACGGAGGTACAGATAAAAAATAATTAGCATTTCAATTTAATCATCTCTATAAAAAGTCTTAGAGAAGGCTAATTTTAGAAAAGGAAATAAGTTTTAATTCGTAAATCTGTTTGAGCTCGATGACCTTTATAATCGAATCTTGGAAAATGAAAAACATGTTTGTTAACATATTTTAATTTGGATATTTAATAACAGACATTAAAAATACATTTTAATGTCTTTTATTTAATAATTGATATGAGAAAACCATGAAAATTGATTGTTCACATCGTTATATAATAACTAAGATGAAAAAGTGATAAAAATTTAATTTTGAAATAGGTTATTTAATAACCAATGTGGAAAATAATTTAAAATTTTATATATTTTCAAGATAGTTATCATAACACTGACGTGAAAGATAATTTCCATATCCCACCAATGCGAAATTTTAATGTTATTACATTGTGGCATCGACATTTCCAATTTCCAACTAAAAGTTTTTATTCATCATTTTCATATATCATCTAAATTATATGTTTAAATTATAAAAAAATGGTAATTTAATGATCATTTATATCAAACCTCATCATTTCTCCAACTAGACTCATTTAATCTTCAATTTGAATCAATTATTTCTTCTTTCCGCGATCTCATCAAGATAATTTTAATAGTTTATCCATGATTTATGGTTTTTATGATTTGTTTTCTCAAATTATATACCACTAAATAATCATTTCTTTCAACCACCATCACACTACTTACTCAGCTTGTTTGATCTTCCATGTGAATCTAATATTTCTTCCTTATGTGATCTCATCATGGTATTCGTAATTATTTCTTCATGATTTATAATTTTTTGAGTAGATTTCGTAATTGATATTCCTTTTAAATATTTTTATTTTATTATAATGATGTAAAATTATTTATATCATGGTAAAAATACAAATCATATTTTAGATTCTTAAATTTTTTCTAATATGAAGGAATGGTTGGCTTATTCGATGTTTATTTGAATTTTTTTTACAAGCATCTGCTTTTCATAACTTTTGATCTGTAACTGTTTTTGAGCACTACGACCTATCAAATCAAATTTTACAAAATTTTCTATAAGATAGTAAGTATTTATTTATGTCATTATATAAAAACCGAAGTTAGAAGTCATTTTTATTGTTAGTTATTAAATAACCAATGAAAAAAATGTCTTCTCACGTTGGTTTGTTTTTAAAACTGACTTCAAAAGTGGATTTTTAATAGCATTTCTAAAAGTTCCATCAAGTATGTTTTTTAAAAACCAAAATTAAAAACAATAAAAACTTTTTTGGTAGGTCAGTTAATAAATAATTTATGTAAAATATCATATTTTTTACATCTCTTGTAATAAGGTCACCTCAAAACAGACGATAAAATGCTAAAATTCCCATTGTAAAAAAGGTTTTTGTACTAGTGTTCAAGTCAATTCACCTATTCATCCACCACAGAGTAGTAGAGTTTGGTTTTTGATATTTATTATTGCATCAAATAAGGGGATGGGATGCATACCCCTATAGAATGATATTGTGATAGTAGTAAACTCATTAAAATTTATGGGTCATAGTAATATTTACCTAAACAATGATTTTTAATTAGCTACGATGATCTTTTCATTAATAAAATAGATGCATTATATTTATGGGGAATGTTGTGACCTATATATTTAAATAATAAATTATTTATGTATATATTCAATAAAAAATAGTTGAATATATAAAAATTAATATTTTTGGAGTTCATTAATGTATGTAACTACTCAATACAATAGCACCTTGGGAATTGAACAAAGTATCTGATGATTTAATAAAAATGTCATGTTATCCTATCTATGATTTGGATAAAAAACATACAATATTTTTCAATTTTTAAATTGTGGATCTATAAATCAAAAATTAGGGTGGAAACCTTTTTTCATAGTTGATTGTATAACCATCAATCAATGTGATTATTGTGTTGGAACATAAGAAAGAGTCATGACTATAGAATATAGTACGAAATATTCCTCTCTTCAACCTTGATTGCGATGGAATGATAAAGTTCATGAACCTTGAATTTGTCTCTTTCATACTATTTTATAAAAAGGATATATTAGATGATGTTCATATTTCATCATTCTATAGTTATGCAACAAGTAAAAATAATTACCAATACCAAAAAGAGTATTTTTGGTCAAACAACATAAAGTTTGATATTTAAGAGTGTGAATCTCAGTGATTATTATGTTAGTTTGTTATGGTTGAGAGATATAAGCCTAATGGTATGTTATTACTATTACCCATACTAGAATGGAAATAGGAACATGTCACTATGGATTTTTTTCATCAGACTCACAAAATTCTTAAATACTATAATGTTTTTTGGATTATAGTAAACTACATTTTAGATTATAAAAAATTATTTCAATTATAGTTTATTTTTTTCTTATTCACATTACCAAAATATACATTAAGGATGTTTAAAGGTTTTAAATACTTCCACATTATATTTCATGGAGTCAATATTCAATGTTAACATTGATTTTCCAGAGAAGTCCTCAATATGCTCAAAATTATGATTTGGGTTTCAAGACTGCATATCATCCTGAAAAAGTTGTTCCGTCTAAGATAACAATTCAAACCCTTAAGTATATTTAAAGATATTATTCTATGTATTTATCTGTGTGTTGGGATTAACACCATCACATAGTTTAGTTTTCTTTCTATTATAACATCCACTCAATAATCCATATAGAACATTATGAATCCAAATATGAAAAAAATTATAACTTCAATGATCTAGGATGATGTGAGAGAAAGAGTTATATTTAAAAATGAGATAGATTTGCATATGGTTGTGAATGGTAGTGGAATAAGATATCACATGAATGAAACTTTGGGTATATAGAAATGTAAAGACCCGTAAATTTCACGGAAATTTTTTTTTCTTAATTTTTTTTGGAATTTTACAAGAACTCAGTTTCTGACGGCACGTGATTACGAGGCCTAGTGTGCCCGGAATCATTTTCCGAAGTTTGGCTCGGGTACGTTCAGTGAACGAATGAGCGGGTTTTTCTAACTTTTAAACCGATGCTCGGAATCAAATTCCGAGGGAACCAATGGAATCGCAGCGCCAATATTTTCTTAGAAACGCCTCTTCTGGAGTTACATTTTTTCGTGTGTGGTTTTTAAATATTAGGGGTTAAGTTATGAAATAAAATAAATTGGAGCGACAACTTTATTTTTATTTCACGTAAAGCCACTTTAATGCCACATAAAGCTGACTAAGCTGAGTTGATATGGATAGGGTGAAATCCAAAATATCCTACCCTCTTGGTAGGATATTTGTGAGGTGGGGCCCACATGAGCCCCACCATTTCTTTTCCGCTAAGTAACGCACCCGTGAAAACTTTTTTTTTAATGAAAGTCAATTGGTGAATTTTCTTAAACAATTAAACGCTCCTATTAATTGGGCAGTTAAGTTCGTTGAAATTAATTCTATGAATTAATTTGTTCATTTCTTAACCTGTTTTTCAACCATTGGCATATTAATAATATAAGACCAACACACCTTTCTTCTGGGATGCGATTTGTTGAGAGGATTTAGAGATTATGTTCCTTCATGCCCCTTTGCGAAGAATGCAAAGAACATGAAGAACACGAAAAACGCAGGCCTCCAACGAAGGGTGATGAAGAAAGCCTGACCCCCGGAGATCGACGCGACACCGACGCTTCTTCCACGACGTTCTTTCCCCGCAACAAATCTTCGATCAACTGCTCGAGGTGGGAGATTTAAAATCTTTTAAATTCCTTTGTGGTTTTTATCCTCAACATGGATTTAATTGTTATAATTAAATCTGTGTGTTTCTTTAACCCTCGGAGATCGTCGATGTGACGCCCTTCCGCGACGACGCGACGCCCTTCCGCGACGCGACGATCACCTCCTACCGCGACGGTCAATTCCGCGATGTACTCGCACTCGTCCGACGACAGCTACGAGGTAGGGGTTGTTTTTAAAATGTTATTACCCATGTTTTTTTTCCTCCAAGGAATGAACATGGACCAACCAATTAACAAGTTGTTCTGCGGATTATTATTGAGGGATGTAGTTCATCAATTGCTGGGATTTTATGGTGTTGTTTCAAACCGCTAACGCGGTGGGTGCGGACCAACGAACAAGTCCAAACCCACCACCCTCTGTTCTTGGTGTGTGGAACGGCGGACGATGACAAAATAGGTTGCAGAGACGATTTGTTGATTCCGCAGTGAAGAACAGGACCTGGGAGGAGCTACGGCGTAGACGGAAATGGAATTGTACCACCAGAGCAACTCCAGTGGCCCGCAGACTCCACCGGCTGTGCCGGCAGCCGGATGTGGCGTCTCCCCGGTGCGCCTTCGATTGGAGCCACCGCGGCTGATGTCGCGGCGGTGGCGGCTGACTAGACCTACGACCGCGCGGGTCCGGCGAGACACGGGACGCGTCTTTGCCGCGTCCACTGACCATGCGAGGCCCCACATGGGGCCGCGGCTCCTCTTCCTGTGGGGACAGCACGCCCCGTGGCTTCCCTTGCTCGGCCGCTCGGCCGAGCCCGGCCGAGTCGAGCTGACCCTCCGGCCGAGTCGCGCCCAGGCCGGGCCGGGCTGGGTCGCGCCAAACCGGGTCAGACCCGGACCCGGGGGGTTGGGCCGGGTCGGTCCGGGCCCAGACCCCCAGTTTCCGGACCTTTTCGGTCTTTTGATCATAACATGAGCTACGGGCCTTCGAACGATGCGCCGTCAGCGGCGATGCGATCCTTGGATCGAGATGGTTGTTTTGGTATATAATACTCAAGGTTTAAGAATACATTGGGTTCGGCCGGGTTGGTTCGTACACGAAACCAACCGGGCCCTCAGAGCGGAAACACTCATATCTTGAGCTTCAGACGTCCGATTGACGTTCCGTTGAATTTGTTGAATTCCTCTAAGTGAGATGGATCTTTTGGATTACTCCGCCTAAGGTTTGAACGCAGGTGGAGTATGGTCAGGTTGGTTTTTCCATAAAAACCAACCGGACCCCTGGAACGAAAAAACCAATAACTCTCAGACTGGGCGTCCGATTGACGCGCCGTCTGCGACGTTGAGTTTTTATTGACGATACAGAACTTTTGGATACATAAAATCTGGACTATGTGTCAGTTGATGTATCAGCCTCTTGGCTCGTGGAGCAGACCCTCCCGAATGGGCTTGCTATGTGCAGGAACCCTAGAGCTGGCTGCGACTGCTACTATGACGACAATGACTGTGCAGAGATCCTTAGTGGATTCGAGGGCGACGACTACAGCACTCAGTGATCCTTTGTGGATCAATGCTACTGATCATGTGTGGGTCCGATCCTATGTGGGTCAGCGGTCAGCGGTCCTGTGTGGGCCAGCGCCTACAGATCCTGTGTGGGTCCGATCCTGTGTGGGTCTTTGCAGGGGTTAGTTAACTATCGATCCTATGTGGGTTCGATCATGTGTGGGTCATTGCGGGGGTTAGTTACCTATCGATCCTTTATGGGTCAGATCCTTTGTGGGTTATTGCGGGGGTTAGTTATCTATCGATTCATTGTGGGTCAGATCCTTTGTGGGTCATTGTGGGGGTTAGTACCTATCGATCTTTTGTGGGTCCGATGGGTTGGATGAATCAGTGGCAATATCTGGTCATCTTTATCATTATATGAAGTAGAATACCAGAGTGAGATGAATCCTGTTTTTCCTTACTTTGTGGATTTTGTTGTGCTATCAAGTTTGGATTTACATTTTTCTTCCTGTGGGGACTGGGTGGTACTTGAGCTCGTATGTTGAAGCCGAGCGAGAATTTATGACTTAGGTATATGTATGGGCATATACCTAAGCCGTGTCGGATGTTACTTCGTGATTGTATCATTCCTTTGTGGTTTATCCTTTGAGGATTCTGGGAGAACATCGGGGGTCTCGGGGTCCCTACTAAGTATCTTATACTCACCCCTGCACTGGCTATTCCCGCACTACGTTGTGTTGGTTACAGACGACGGACAGCGCTGATCGTGGTCGAGGTTGGCGGAGCAGGACGGTACCTGGAGGTGGACCACTGGGCGGGGTGTACTAGGAGCGGACGGCTAGACCGAGGAGCTATGGAGGCTATCTGTACCCACCCTTCAGGTGGGGCTTCCAGAGGACGGCTCGACGCTGCAGCTTTTTCTTTCAGTTTCTGTTTTCCCCCTTCAGTTGTACATTACATTTGGGCTTGTATTTCCGGCCCCCTTTACTTTTCCGCACTTACTGTTGTACCAGTTTTCACATAGTGTTTACTTCTGCCTGCTTAATCTGTGGTGTTTGTTGGTTACTTTACAAAGTCAATGCCTTCCCTTTTTCTGGGATTTATGCCTTGGTGGTAGCCGCCAGCCCCTGGCCTATGGAAGGCAGGCTTGGGGTAGTCACGGCACGAGCCCCGAGGATGGGTCGTGACAAATTGGTATCAGAGGAGTTCTGTTCTACCTCGGACTCTGATCTTTTCTATGTGAAGCAATAGTTTTAAGCGTATTGAGTGTGGTTATTAGTCCAGGGAGCCTAGTGTTGGTGTGGCGGCCGACGTATCTGTACACCAGTACACTGACTTCTGATTTTCGACATAATGCACGAAAAAATTGATTGCATTGTGTTCAAGTTTTCTTTGTGATTACTTGTATCAGCTCACCAGGTATACTGTTCTGACCGTGTCACACCTGTTTCTTTTTCAGGATGGCCCCACTATGGCTGCCAGCTACGGTTTCGAGAGTTTTACGTGACGACAGTCCACCGAGTGAAGAGGCCTCAGTACAGGGCCCTTTGACAGCTGAGGCACCGGCGGTACCTCTACCCGCCGAGCCACCGATGCTTCCATCCCCAGCCGGTGACGATGCACGTCGCCTTAGTGCAGTGCATAATTTCCAGCGCCAGGGCCGCCCAGGTTCCGCTGGGAGACGGACCACAAGGTAGCCGAGGACTGGAAGGAGGCAGTTGTACGAGTTTTCAGGCTAGTGAGGACACCAGTAGACCTCATGGTGATCCTCGCAGCGAGCCTACTGTACCCAGAAGCAGGACGATGGTGGAGCTTGATGCTCTAGGTTCACGATAAGGCATCTCTCCTCTGGACGGACTTTGAGGACCTCTTTCGCGCGGAGTTCGTCCCAGCCACCCTCCGTGCGGTGCGCACCCAGGAGCTTCTTCAGCTGCGGCAGTGCAGCTTGATGGTCGCCTAGTACTCGGCGAGATTTACTGATCTCCCGCGCTACTCGAGTGACATGGTACGGGACCCATTCTTCCGAGCCTGGAACATTGAGCAGGGATTGAGACACGAGATCAGGGCATCACTGATCTCCCTCAGTATTCCGACTCAGGCAGGAGTACTGGAGTGAGCCCTTTTGATTGAGAGCTTTCTTGCTGAGACTTCTCCAGTGGCGAGACCTACCGTGGGGCGGCACGTAGCATAGTCTTCCACAGCAGGCAGTCGACGGATGACTCAGGGGTCCAGGCAGACCAAACCCTCACATAGACGACCTCAAGACACTAGCTCAGCAGTGCGGGGCACACAATGTGGAGCAATTCTTTCGAGAGGCAGGTAGTGCTACACATGCGGCGGGCAAAGTCACATGGCTCGTGACTGCCCGACCCACCGTGCCAAGGAGCAGTAGGCGGTTGAGGGGCCACATAGGTAGAGGTAGAGGGTCGACTGTGGTGGTCCGCAGGGAGGAGGCGGACGAGGCAGAGGACCTGGCCGAGCAGTATGTGGTGGGTGACGCATTGAGGCTCTACCACCACCACCACTTGGAGGTCCACCCAGACCACAGGGAGCCGGCGGGCAGAGACAGGCACAACTCCAAGCAGCGGAGGCCTATGACCACAGTACGCCCGAGATGATTTGAGGTACGATCTGTGTCTATTACACCCTTGCTGCAGTTCTTATAGACACAGGAGTGAGTGACTCTTTCATAGCTGTTGCCCTTGTTCGGAGCTTGGAGATTCCGACAGAACCGTTGGCTCGATCCATATGGCTAGAGACTCCTACTAGATAAGACTCGATGATTACGCACTAGTGTCGGCAGTGTGATCTTACTCTAGGAGGCGAGAGCTTCGGCTGGGATCTTCTTGTAGCAGCGTCGAGGCCTTATGACGTCATCTTCGGCATGGATTGGTTATCTACAGTCCATGCATAGATTGACTGTATTAGGCGCAAGGTGCGATGTGTATGCACCGAAGGGAGCAGGTTCACCTTCAACGGCGAGAAGGGATACATCGCAGCACAGGATGGACTTCTGCAGAGGAGAGGACAACCCATCACTCATCAGTTGGATAGCATCATCCTAGGAGCAGTTGATGTGCAGAGTCCTAGTTTTCCTGCAGTGGTGGATCAGTACGCGGACGTCTTTCCCGACGACGTTCCAGGACTAACACCTCGTAGAGAGGTAGACTTTTATATTGACCTGTACCCAGGGAAAACCCCGATATCGACTCTATCATATCGGATGTCCCCCGATGAGCTTTAAGAGCTACGGGTACAGTTGGAGGACTTGCAGGGCAAGGGGTTCATCCGACCCAGTGTTTCACCCTGGGCTTCCCCGATATTGTTCTCCAAGAAGGCAGAAGAGAGCTTGAGACTTTGTGTCTACTATCGTCGCCTGAATCAGGTGACAGTGAGGAACAAGTATCCACTACTGAGGATTGATGACCTCTTTGATCCGCTCAAGGGAGAAAGGTTTTTCTCGAAGATAGACCTCAGGTCAGGCTATCATCAGCTCAGAGTTCGGGATGAGGACGTGCAGAAGACGGCCTTTAGATGTCGGTATGGCCCCTATGAGTTATTGGATATGTCATTCGGATTAACCAATGCTCCAACTATGTTCATGGGCCTCATGAATAGGATCTTTCAGCCATACCTCGATCTATTTGTTGTGGTCTTCATCGACGACATTTTGTTATACTCGACGACTGAGGAGGAGCACTCCTACCACTTATGGGTTGTACTAGACAAACTTCGAGAGACCCAACTCTATGGAAAGCTCTCGAAGTGTGAGTTCTGGATACATGAGGTCCACTTTTTGGGACACGTCATCTCTGAGGCGAGAGTTGCAGTCGATCCTATGAATATCGAGGCAGTGCTAGCTTGGGAGCAACCCAAGAGCGTGACAGAGGTGTGGAGTTTCTTGGGACTAGCTGGATACTATCAGAGATTTGTGCCAGAATTCTCTAGAGTTGCGGCACCACTCTCATATTTGATGAAGAAGGGGAAACCCTTTGTGTGGTCAGACAGATGTCAGCATAGATTCCAAGAGCAGAGATAGAGATTGACCAGCGCACCTATCTTGAGGATGCATGAGGAGGGAGTAGGGTACGTAGTCTACTGCGATGCATTAGGGACCGATCTCGGATGTGTCCTAATGCAGGAGCGGGCAGTGATCGCCTATGGATCACGTCAGTTGAGGCCGCATGAGTAGAACAACGCTACCCATGACCTAGAGTTAGCACCAGTGGTCTTCACTCTGAAGACATGGCGACACTACCTGATGGGCAAGTGCTTTACAGTCTTTTCTGACCACCAGAGTCTAAGGTACATCTTCTCGCAGAAGGACCTGAACCTGAGACATCCGATATGGCTCGAGTTCCTCCAGGACTATGACATAGAGATAGTCTATACTCCTAGGAAGGGGAAAGTGGTAGCCGATGCTCTCAGTAGGAGGACGTGCATTCAGCTACTTGAGGAGGCGACAGATCAGCTAGCCTCTTTGAAGATATACTTCGTGGATAGAGATGGAGCAGCCTTCCTTCAGTCTCTCACAGTCACCCCTCCACTACTGCAGCGGGTCAGAGAGGCACAGCATGGGGATGCTGACTGTGAGACGCGGCATGCACAGATATCCTCAGGACAGGAAACTGATGGCTTCTTCTTTGGAGTAGAGCACGACATCCTTTTCAGAGGACGTACTTCAGTAACAGTCGCTTTACGAGAGGGGGTGCTGAGAGAGTTTCACACTTCTCCTTTGGCGGTACATCATGGAGTGGAAAAGATGTACCAGGACCTCAGACGACAGCACTGGTGGTCAGGCATGAAAAAGGTTGTGGCAGAGTTCTTTTCTCAATTCCTCACCTGCCAGCAGGTGAAGGCAGAGCACCAGTTACTAGCAGGCTTGGTACAACCCTTGGAGGTCCCAGAGTGGAAGTGGGACGGGAAATCTATGGACTTCGTGACTGGACATCCATGCACTTCTAGAGGTCACGACTGCATCTGGGTGATTGTTGTCCGACTCACCAAGTCGGATAACCTTTTACCCAACAGATATCAGGGCTCAGTGGAGAGCTTGGGGCATCTCTACGTTCAGAAGATTGTACTGTTTCACGGTGTGCCATCATCTATCATCTCCGATTGAGATGCTCGCTTTACTTCCTGTATTTGGAAGGGGTTGCAGGAGGAGTTCGGGATGCAGCTACGTCTGAGCACTGCCTTTCACTCTCAGACGGATGGTCAGATGGAGAGGACCATTCTGACTCTCGAGGACATGCTCCGCGCATGTGTCCTCAATTTTGGTCGCAACTGGGAGGACCACCTACCCTTGGTGGAGTTTTCGTACAACAACAGTTATCACTCCACCATCGGGATGGCACCATACGAGGCATTGTACGACAGACCTTGCAGATATCTTTTATGCTGGACAGACCCTGGGGAGTCAGCACTTGTGGGACCAGAGATGGTCCGGGCCACGACAGAGAAGGTACAGGTCATCCAGGAGCGGATGAGGACAGCTCAGAGCTGGCAGAAGTCTTATGCTGACAGGAGGCGGAGGTCCTGGTGGAGATCGAGGATCGACAGGAGCGTGTCCTACGTGGACTGTCAATTCCTCTAGTGCACATCAGATGGTAGCACGGGAACCTCCAGGAGAGCACTTGGGAGAGGGAGGCTCAGATGCGTGCTCAGTACCCACATTTGTTTCCCTAGTTTATGATGTATCTTTACGGGGACGTAAATCCCGGAGGTGGGAGTGATGTAAAGACCCTTCAATTTCAAGGAATTTTTTTTTCTTAAATTTTTTTGGAATTTTACTAGAACGTAGTTTCTGACGGCATGTGATTCCGAGGCCCGGTGTGCCCGGAATAATTTTCTGAAGTTTGGCTCGGGTACGTTCAGTGAACGAACGATCAAGTTTTTCTAACTTGTGAACCGGTGCTTGGAATCAAATTTTGAGGGCACTGATGGAATTACATCACCGGTATTTGCTTAGAAACTCCACTTCCGGAGTTGCCTTTTCTCGGGTGTGGTTTTTAAATTTTTGGGGTTAGGTTAAGAAATAAAATAAAGTGGTGTGACAACTTTATTTTTATTTCACTTAAATACACTTGAAAGCCACTTAAAGCTGCTTAAGCTAAGTTGATGCGGATAGGGTTCAATCCAAAATATCCTACCCTCTTGGTAGGATATTTTTGAGGTGGGGCCCGCATGATCCCAACCTGTTCTTTTCCGCTAAGTAACGCACCCGTGAAAACCTTTTTTTAATGAAATTAAACTCGGGCGTTTTATTAAAAAATTAAACGCTCCTATTAATTGGGCGGTTAAGTTCGTTGAAATTAAATCAATGAATTAATTTGTTTTTTTCTTAACCTGTGTTTCAACCGTTGGCATATTAATAAAATAAGACCAACACACCTTTCTTCTGGGATGCGATTTGTTGAGAGGATTTGGAGATTCTGTGCCTTCATCCCCCTTCGCGAAGAATGCGATGAACACGAAGAACATAAAGAATACCGGCCTCCGACGAAGGGTGACGAAGAACGCCCGACCCTTGGAGATTGACGCGACACCGACGCTTCTTCCGCGACCTTCTTTCCCCGCGACAAATCTTTGATCAACTGCTTGAGGTTGGAGATTTAAAATCATTTAAATTCCTTTGTGGTTTTTATCCTCAACATGGATTTAATTGTTATAATTAATTCCGTGTGTTTCTTTAACCCTCGGAGATCTTCGACACGACGCCCTTCCGCGATGATGCAATGCCCTTCCACGAAGCGACGATCACCTCCTACCGCGATGGACAATTCCGCGACGTACTCGCACTCATCCGACGACAGCTACGAGGTAGGGGTCGTTTTGAAAATGTTATTACCCATTTTTTTTCCTCCAAGGCTAGAACGTAGACCAACCAATTAACAAGTTGGTCCGCGGATTATTATTGCGGGACGTAGTTCATCAATTTATAGGATTTTATGGTGTTGTTTCAAACCGCTAACATGGTGGGTGCGGACCAACGAACAAGTCCAAACCCACCGCCCTTTGTTCTTGGTGTGCAGAATGGCAGACGATGACAAAATGGGTTGCAAAGATGATATGTTGATTTCGAAGTGAAGAAAGGGACCCGGGAAGAGCTACGGCGCAGACAGAAATGGAATCGGACCACCAGAAGAACTCCAGTGGCCCGCGGACTCCACCGGTGGCACCCCGGCGCGACGCCGGATGGAGCCGCCGCGGCTAAAGCCGCGACGGCGGTGGCCTACCAGACCTGCGACCGCACGAGTTTGGCGAGACACGGGACGCGGCTTTGCCGCTTCCGCTGACCAACCACGACCCCACACGGGGCCGCGGCTCCTCTTCCCGCGGGGACAGCACACCCCGCGGCTTCCCTTACTCGGCCGCTCGGCCGAGCTGAGCCAACCCGTCCGCCAGGTCGCGCCCAACTGGGTCAGACCCCGACCCGGGTCGGGTCGACCCGGTTCGGGCCGACCTAGGGGGGGTTGGGCCGGGTCGGTTCGGGCCCATACCCTCCGTTTCCGAACTTTTTCAGTCTTTTGCTCGTAACTTGGGCTACGAGACTCCGAACAACGCGCCCTCAGTGGCGATGCGATCCTTGGATCGAGATGGTATTTTCAATATATCATACTCAAGGTTTCGGAATACTTTGGGTTCAGCCGAGTTGGTTCGTACACGAAACCAACTAGGCCCTCAGAGAAAAAACACTCATATCTTGAGCTTCGGACGTCCGATTGACGTGCCGTTGACTTTGTTGAATTCGTTTACGTGAGACGGATCTTTTGGCTTACTCCACCTGAGGTTTGGACGCAGGTGGAGTATGGTCGGGTTGGTTTTTCCTTAAAAACCAACCGGGTCCCTAGGACGAAAAAGCTAATAACTCTCAGACCGGGCGTCCGATTGACGTGCCGTCTGCGACGTTGAGTTCCTGTTGACGATACGGAACTTTTTTATACATCAACTCTGGACTATGTGTCAGTTGATGTATCATCATCTTAGCTCATGGAGAGGACCCTCCCGAATGAGCTTGCTGTGTGCGGGTACCCTAGAGCTGGCTGCGACTGCTTCTGTGACGATGACGACTGTGCAGAGATCCTCAGTGGATTCGACAACGGCGACTACAGCACTCAGCGATCCTTTTTGGGTCAGTGCTACCGATCTTGTGTGGGTCTGATCCTATGTGGGTCAGCACTCTGCGGTCCTGTGTGGGCCAACGCATACAGATCCTGTGTGGGTATGATCCTGTGTGGTTCTTTGTGGGGGTTAGTTACCTATCGATCCTGTGTGGGTCCGATCCTGTGTGGGTCATTGCGGGGGTTAGTTACCTATCGACCCTTTGTGGGTCATATCCATTGTGGGTCATTATGGGGGTTAGTTACCTATCGATCTATTGTGGGTTAGATCCTTTGTGGGTCATTGCAGGGGTTATTACCTATCGATCCTTTGTGGGTTCGACGGCTTAGCTGAATTAGTGGCAATATCTGGTCATCTTTATCATCCTATGAAGTAGTATACCTGAGTGAGCTGAATTATATTTTTCATTCCTTTGTGGATTGTGTTGTTCTATCCTGTGTGGATTTACATTTTTCATCATGTCGGGACTGGGTTGTACTTGAGCTCGGATGCTGGAGACGAGCGAGAATTGATGACTTAGTTATATGTATGGTCATATACCTAAGCTGTGTCGGATGTTACATCGTGATTGTATCTTTCCGTTGTGGTTTATCCTTTGAGGATTCTGGGAGACTTTCGGGGGTCTTGGGGTCCCTAATAAGTAGCTTATACTCACCCCTGCACATGTTATGCCTACACTACGTTGTGTTGGTTGTAGACGACGGACATCACTGATTGTGGTCGAGGTTGGCGGAGCAGGACGGTACCTAGAGGTAGACCACTAGGCGGGGTGTACTCGGAGTGGACGGCTGGACCGAGGAGCTGTGGAGGCTATCTGTACCCGCCCTTCAGGTGGGGCTTCCAGAGGACAGCTCGATGCTGCGGCTTTTTCTTTCAATTGATATTTTTTCCCTTCAGTTGTACTTTATAGTTGGGCTTGTATTTCCGGCCCCCTTTACTTTTCCGCACTTAATATTGTACCAGTTTTCACTTAGTGTTTACTTCTTCCTGCTTACTCTGTGGTGTTTGTTGGTTACTTTACAAAGGAAATGCCTTCCTTTTTTCCAGGATTTACACCTTGGTGCTAGTCACCAGCCCCTGGCCTATGGAAGGTGGGCTTGGGGTAGTCACGGAACGGGCCCCGAGGATGGGTCATGATAAGAAATT
Source organism: Viscum album (assembly GCA_963277665.1). Classification (NCBI taxonomy): domain Eukaryota; kingdom Viridiplantae; phylum Streptophyta; class Magnoliopsida; order Santalales; family Viscaceae; genus Viscum; species Viscum album. The sequence goes on along the minus strand of OY728136.1, from coordinate 1,282,201,255 downwards.
AGTTTCTAACAATAATTAACGAGTTATAGAAGTCTAAATTGGTGAAAAGTGACACCCATGAGTTTTTCTACTGAATACTTTTATCATATTTAAAAATAATGTAAATATGATCCCTAGGTATAATTTACCCTTAAATATTATTGATCAATTATTGGAGGTAGCTTGTCACATGACATTTCTAACCAAACTCTATCAATGTCATGATGTGTTCCATGTATTGCTCATAAGGAAGTACATACCCGATCTTTAAGAAGGATTGATATCAATGGTTATACCACTATTTTTTATAAATAAAAGACAATATAAATATTGACTCTTAGATTTAATGTTTTAAAAAACTAGACAACCCACATTTTAAAAAGTGTCTAGAGGAATAAAAAATTCAATCCAATTCCTTTGGAACATGGGGATGTAAATTAATAGTGATATCATAATTTTTTTGAATAATTGTGATAAAATATTAATGGAAAATTTTATTTAAGTGGGTTATAATCTGACAGCACGATATTTTATGAAATATATCTTTATAAATAAATTTAATTTCATTGTCTACATGGGAAACATTCATACGCGAGTCTAAATTGACATTGAAATAAGTCATTTTTTTTAAATTTGGATGTTATAACATATCATATAATATTTTTTGTATGAATGGTATAAACCACATTAAAAAATAATTTATAAATTATTTATATAATGTAAATTCAATGATATATAAGTACTCATTTTCTAGTAAAATCAATTTACTCTACGAAATACATTTAAAAATGTTTATTGATTTTTTATAAACTATTATAAGTAATTTATTCCATATTTATCAAATTTATTTAATATAAATTATTAATATATTAATTTATAATATCAATAAAATATTATTGTGATATTTTGGTTTTTTTGTGAAATGATGTATTTTATAGTGAATATTGATAATTATTTATGTTTATTGAAATATTTCATTTCATTCCAAACATTTAAAAAGTTAATTTTTTTTTCAAAATTTTCCTAAAATAAAAAATAAATAATTTTTGTTATTTTTAACCAAGTTATGTTCATTATAATTAAATTTATGTTTTATTTTGGTGTTACAGTTTTCTACATTAGAAGGAATTAATTTCTAGAAAATCTCATTTCATTGTATTTTGAGTGTTCCCTTTAAAATTAAATTCTAATTCATTTGTGAAATTTCCATGATATTATGAGTTAAATATTTCTTAACATAATAATAAATATAATTTAAATTGGTCAACTACATTTTTCATCATAACGAATTTTAACATACTAATTATTTTTCACCTTAACAAATGACGAAAAATGTGGTTAAGACCAAGGTGTATGAGTTTAAAGTCTCTGGAAAAAGTTCTTTTATCATATTCTATAGATGATATTTGACCAAATATTTTTTTTAATAGTTAAATAAAATCTATTAAAACATTATTTGAAATTTTGGGACCCACGATTTACTTTTGGGAGGATATGTTATAATTCTTTTAAATGAAAAACTATTTTTGGGTCATTAGTTTTAGTGGGTTTGTTAGAAGATTCCTTTAGTTTTTGCATTGTCTAAAATGTCTAAAAACATTCTGTTGTTTATTATCTAAAAATGGAATTCATGGAAATTTATTTATTATTTAATTTTATGTAAAATTTATTTTTACTCATAAACTAGATATTTTCCAAAATTATCTTTTTCATCTTTTTTGTGTTCCTATATTAAAAATAATTTGTACCTTCAATAAAAATTAAAAAAGTTAAAATGGTTTTAAATTTTGTAATCATAATCTCTATTTTTTTATAATTCCCCTTTTATTTTTTTCATTGAATCTTTATATCATGGTAAATATATGTGTTATCGTGGTTAATGTTAAAATGTGCTTAAAGTTGTTTAACTCGGAGATATGGGTTAAAATGTATATGTAAATTGTTTAAAAGTGTTTGGTTGAGTTTATTTATTCCATATAATAAATAATATTTTGAATTTTTATTCCTTGGATCCACTTCACATGCTTATAATTTATTTATATATATATAGTCTAATCTTTAAAAATATTCTAACCATATCCTCCCCCTACTTATAAAAGTAAACACCTCTTTTCTCTTCTTTACACCACTTTTTTCCGTAAACCTTGACCAAACCATAAACAATAATAATGTAAACATCAATAAAAAAAATAATGTGATTAAATTTTTAAAATACCATTTCAAGGGTTCTTAATAAAGGATATAAAGTGGATTACTAAACAAGATGTAATGATTTTCCCCGGCCTCTTTAAATTTTATTCTTTTTATCCCTCATCTAAATCCATAATATTCCACATGTGATAATAATATATATATATATACTAAATATATTAAAGTTTCATTATGATTATGGAATAACAATTATTCACAATCTCTTCCATCAAATTTTAAGTGAATGTATCACTCATACAGAGGTATGGATTATCACGTTCACACAGGGATACAATCCATTATCAATCGCCATCATTCATGTATATTTATTAAGATGGGTATAATTTTTATAAATTATATATATGAAATAATAATTCATAATAAATTATAATATTATATACACCTTATTACCTTCCAATCATTTGTTAAACTGATAACATCACCCATGCATAAATGTGGACTACAACTTCTACAAAGCGATGAAATGTTTTTCACTTCCATTTTAATTATATATAAATAAGGATATATTTAATATAAATATTTTTGTATTATTTATTCAATATTTATCAGTTTTCAATCATATGATAATATATATATTTTTATTCATACTATTTGAGGATCAAATATAGTGTTAATATCTAGAAGAATAGATGGTTTCACTGTGATTTAATGTCTTATAGAATCAATTTTTTTGGTAATGGTATATTTTAAAAAAATATATAATTTGGTTATATTGAAACATGAGTATATTATTACATGAATGAGTACTGTTGTTTGAGTAAATATAAGTAAATTAATATGAGAAAAACAGAATCTAGTTCATCGGAATAGAGAGTGACCATTGCATCCCTGGTTGGGGATTGATACCCCAAATGGTATGCATTTCTGTTGGTCTTTAATTGAGTAATTAGTGATGCCATAATCATTTTGCTAAGTCATTGACAGTGCTATAATTATTATGGTGTAAGACTAGTAATTCTATAGACACGACTCCGTGTTTTGGATGAAAGATCACCAAATCAATGTAACCCTTAATGAATAGAGGGGGCTTGCAGTGATTTATCAGGTATTTCTGTACATTTAATGGTATTTGATGTCAATGATAGGGCTCACAATAATCATATTGAAGGTTATTAATTGTAACCAGATGATGGATAACAGTTAGAGAAAAATGGAATTGGGTTTTGAAAGATGAATAAAATGTAGTGGCCTAGAAATGTATTTTAAATCTTAGGGGTAGGTGTGTAGTACATAAAAATTTCTCCCAAAAATATTAAGTCTATGAACTTTGTGGGTTTTATCCATGATAGGAAACCGAGGAATATTGAAAAAAAGAAAAAATATAAATATTCAAATATATGCCATTAATTTTAGATATTATAGTAAATAATTTTGGGCTTAAAATTACCATATAATATTTTTAATCCCCTAATATTTTCTTACAATGAATTGAAATAAATAGGTCCAATGGGTACAATCCAATCCTAGGTTTATAGATGATCCATGAACCAATGGTCTACCTTGGGTATATGTCTATTTGATATCATATAATCCTCCATATATGTAATAAAAAATGATGGTAAACATATCCATAAATATTAATGTATATTTAAGAATATAATTTATACATAGATGTTAATATGTTAAGAATACCATCACATACTTTCATTAGTTTGTATTAAATAAAATTTTGAAGAAGTAATTTATTTATGGGGGTAGAATATAACTACCAAAAATTTCCTTATATAGTTTACATATATAAAAATCATATCAATTACATATTCTATACAAAAAACCTAACAAAAAAATTAAAAGTATAATATGTTGAAATAAAATTTTACCATTATAATATTTATATTAAATTATCATGTAAAAAATAAAGTAACCATATTAAGAAATATATAAAGGATAAAAAATGGAATAATGAAGCATAATACACCCATATAAATCTTATTGGTAAAATATTATTAATGAATTGTTTTCAATGGGGTTTTACCAAGACCATACACAAGACAAAATTCCACAAAAATGTTATTAATGAAATCGTGTATGCAAGAAATTATAGCTCACGAAATTTTCATGAGATTTATTGTAATGGAATAACCATCCTTAACTCCCACATGAGAATATTTTGTACATATATCTTATGATAATATATTGATGGGATAAAAAATAACAATTATTTTTATATAATTAGTTAATTAATAATTAAATAACTTATTTATCCCATATATTTCACTCATTTTTTTAACTTTTAAATAAAAAATTTGGTTTATTATTCAATAATAATAAATTCATATATATTTTTTATTTCAAAGATTGAATTATTAATTTTATAACATCCATTTATAAAATTAACTTCATTTTAACATTAATTTGGTCAATATTATCTCAGGTTAAAATTTTGAGACTATTTTAAAATTATTAATTTTTTAGTGAATTGTTAAAAAATTGTTTCTATAGATAAAAAATACTTTAATATATTTATAATAATGAATTAACAATGTATTATGAAATTTTCTTTTATAAAATTCATATTTGAGGGAAAAGGTTTTCATTTCAAATATTATCGTAAAAAACTAAAACCAATATATAATTTATAAATTTTATTTAAAATTTAATTCAAAATTTTTAAAGGATTTCAAATGTTTCTTTTACATAAATTTTTTTGGGAGTAAATATCTATTGGATTTCTATAAAATTGATTTTTTTTTAATTTTTTCTAATATAAATAATTATATCATGAAAATTAAATAAATATATAAATATATCATCCAAAAAAAATTCATGCTCAAAAAGACACTTTTCATCAAATAGGTTTTACTCGATAAATTCACTAATATAATATTAGTTTTTCGTACTCATATAATTTTTATATGATAATATTGATTTCAGAGGTAGGACTAATAGGAAAAAATTAATTAATAACTATTAATTTATATTTTAGAATAAAAATTTATTTTTTAGTTAATTTTTTTACCATGATACAATTAAAAATGGAGGAAATAAAAATTACAGGAGTAAATGACCTAAAATAAAATTTATATCATATTTTCCAAAAAAAATTGAGGTGTTATAGAACATATATTATACCAAAATTTGTTAATATTTATTTTAGTGTCTCATTTACTAGAAAAAATGTGTTCTTTTTTATTAATTAAAATATTTTAAAAAATGATTTTTTCACCATTATAAAAGGGGCCACTTACCACCTCTTCGAGAATAGAATTAATTTTAGTTTACCTATTGAATTGTACAATTTATTTTTCCCTTGGAATCCTATTTAATTCAATTAGATTACATTCACAATAAGTTAGCATAAACTCTCCATTATCAAGGAGGATTACAAGGGAAAAATCATGTCCTCAACATGAGTTCTAATTTTTCCCCAAATTCTTATCTTTTCAATCTTAATATCCAAAATTTAATTTTCTCATTCATATATAATAAAGTTAAAATTTTTTGTATAATAAATTAAATTATTCCATGTGATTAACTATAAATCACCATTCCCTTTTTTTCATTAGGAAACCATTTAGATAATGACATTTGCAGTAGGCTGAGAGAGGACTTAGAGGATCCTCATCCTAGTGTGAAGAGGTGTGTGGATAATTCCATTTTTCTAGATCCTATACTAGCGGTGTCTTTAATTAATTCAAAATATAGCAGTGTTATCCTGAAAGTGGATTCATGAAAGGTGGAGTATGAAAATTCCAAGGTTTCTAATGCTGCTTTGTATTCTGAGGCTTTGATTACTGGTCTAGATTCTTCTAGAAAAGAACACTCTCATGAGTCTGAGGATTTGATCTGATCATGCATAAGGAGCGGGTCCCCAACCACTATAATGGGTAACCTCATTTGAGGGATTGGAGATTTAAGGTCCTAATCAGGTGGCTGATCTTCCCAAAGAGGAATCTAATGGTGATTCATCTGGTCAGTTTGGTGAATAATGTTATCCAAATTTCCATGATAAAGAACCCTATGTCTACAGGATGAAGAAGTGGTGGCAAGGCTATAAGTATGTCTGAAATTAATACTCATATTTAACTATACCAATGCAGACTCGATCTACTAAAAATGTGCAAGTCAAGGTGAAGGGAAGTAATACCAATTCTACTGGAATTTCGTTTCATTTTGAGGAGGGGGATTACATGGCAGCCTTTTTAAGGGGTGATCTGTAGGTGGTTATTCCATTGGTGTTGATCGTGCATTCTAGGGATGTTATGGAAGAATAATACCTTGTAATTAATGCCTCCATAGAATATGTTGATAATATTATGGGAAACAATATTCGGGTACATACTAATAGTGGAAAGTGTTATCGGATAAACAAGTAGAACCAGATTTTAATTATAGGATTTAATAAAGAGAAGTTCACATAGGAGGAGTACATTCATCTGGGGGGCATGATGGTGTCCCACATTGAAGTCCTAATTAATGATTCTCCCGAAACACCAGTAACATCTCTTTCCTAGAATGTTATTAGGGATAAGAATGCTAATAGGCTCAAGCTACATTTTAAAACCATTGTTTATTCCTTTAGTGGTTGTCCTGAATGATGTTTGGGTTTCTCACATTTTCCAAAAAAAATTAAATTTAATAATAATAAATAATGGACGTTAAGTCATTTCTTTGTCACCCCAACCACAAAAGTGAGACACTCTATATAAAAAATCTTTATTGACTTTGAAAAACTTATTACTAATAATATATGATGATTTTTGACATAAAAAACAGACACATGATGTGGTTTCACCAAATAGTTGATTTTGTGGGGTTCATTTCCACACACAATCAGTCACGTTGGCTTTACCATTTTTGTTATTAATGGAAACTAAAAATGGTTCCTACATCCATAAGTGAGTACAAACATGCTTCTAAAAGGTATATGGTCATTTGGGATTTTAGACCCAATGGAATTTAGGGACACACATTAGTCAATACGATGGGGGTTAATGCTCATCACACCCTTTTAGAGGAAATTATTTCCAACACATGACTCTCCTATGGATTTATGATATCTCATGAATCTCTTCATAATCCCAATATAAGACCGGTTACCCTTTAATGGTAAACTATTTAACCCTTCAATATGTAAAGAGGGGTCTATTAATGAGTCGATCAGTTTGTATCTGAGGTTTTTTATCCATTTCCCATCAATATTAGGTACTATTATTTTCAATCCATATAACCACAAACATGGTGGGGTTTAATACCATACATGGAGGGAATTAACATTTTTTGGATAGTAATTATCCTTTTTTAATGATCCTACATATCGTATTTAAAGTAGTAATAAAATCCCACATAGTTTGTTGAACCCATGATTTTTAACATTATGTTGAAGAGACATATTTTAGTGGGAACTTGGGAACAGAGTATCAAGATCATGCATTAGGAAGGAATCATATATATCATAATTATGATAGGAATTAGAGTCATCATAGATTGATCACTCTATCAGAAATTTCCCCAAATTGGATTAACCTATATCGGGGATGTCATATAATTCCACTGAATGGTGATTACAAACTGAAGCTTCCATCGATAGAATTGATTCAGGATTCTTATGAAATGGTCATTATAGGTACCTAAACCCATGTGATCCATGATCTATGTGATAAATAATTGATAGATTGTCATTGGTAAAATTGAATATGGATGTCATACATACACACTAGGGAATCCATAATAGGATATTTGATATAGGTAAAGGACCTTAGGATGAATTCTCATGTATCCTAGTTATGATATGAATCAGAGTCATCATATTTCTTTTTCCTTCTCAATCCAATAATGAATGATGATGTAAGAAAGTCCAATGGGATAGATTGTACACTAATAGTTATATTGTATCAAATATTGGGGGCATACACTGAGTTGTGTTACTATTGGAGAATGGGCCTTATAAAGGCTTCTTGTAAATCTTGTTAGGATAAGTATCTGATTTATCCTTTCTCAGTTGGCGGTATTCACAAATTTATCCACTAGAAAAGGTTATCATTTCATGGAATATCTTCCTTACATGTCCCATTTTTTATTGGCATATCTATATTTTCTACAAGATTTGTCTGGGGTGTTTTTATGATATATCATAGGATATCGTGAAATTTCCTAGATTCACAGTAGATATGTCTAAGAAAATCACATAGTCCATTTTAGTTATAAAATGAACAACACATAATTTGAATTTAATTTTTATACTACACCACACAATAAAGGATTAAATGTCAAGAGGGTGTTTCAAGAAATGGATGCCAGGTCTCTATGATACCACATGATATAGAATACTTGTTCAGGTAACATCACGACACATGGCTGACATACCTTTTTTCCATAAAAAAACTTAGGCAACATGTCTAGAGGACATGACATGATTTTTTTAACATGTTCAGAGGACATCAGAAGACTTGGGTGGCATACCCATAGGGTGTAATCTTACTTTTGTTAAATGTACAAGGGACATTGCATGATTGAAATGGAATGTTGAGATAGTACCACATGACCTATGAAACATGTCACAATGTTTTCCTGTGATCTGGGTAGTTCATCTATAGCACATGAATATTAGAGTATCCATCATTTCAAAATGTATCCCATCATTTTGAGTATTTTTTCATGCTTATATTGCATATTTCTATCACAAGTATTCCTATGTTAGAAATTTTTTTGTATCGTATAACCCATTCAACATGCATGAACTCTTTCTCATAATTTAGATGACATATTAAAATTTCTTCACATGATCTGAAGCGTGATCACAGGAACAACATATTCATATTAGGTTCTCTCTTAGTTTATTCCCCAAATTTTACCTACCAGAAGTCCATTAAAATCAATTGACTATACTTTTTATTAATACTTATATTGTGCTAAAATTTCAAATTCACTTGATGTGTATTCATTTTTAAGAGGGATGTATTTATACACCTCACATTTCTAGTAATATAATTCCTTGAATAGAATGAGTCTTCTTAAAATGATACGGAGAAGATTTAGGGTGTTTTGTATAACACGCTTCATTTGATCCTATCATGGGACATCCATGGAAACATATATCGATCAGTGATAGAAAAAATGTTCTTCTATCACCATATTCATTGGACCCTATATGATCAAAAGAATTTCACCTAATCATATTTAAATTTTGAAGAACTCTCTCATGGTCTGGACAACGTGTCTATGAGTCCTCACAATATCAGCATACCTGCAGAAAGGTGTTCACATGATCGAAGATTACTTATTTATGACCCATCATGAGACAATGTCGTATTTTCATGGGGGGCTTAGTGAGACTAAGTCAAGTTTTATTAGGGCACTTGTGAGATCTTTTTGTTCTGGTTATGTGGATTTGAGGGATCAACGTTGATATTTAGGGGAGTATGACCCCTTTTACGTTATGATTTGAATATCATCCCTTTCAAACAAGATCCCACATTTTCCCTTTTTTCAATCCTAATTTTAAAAGGATAAATGATCTCATGAAATCACAAGTGTGTTGTTATATATAACCACTCATCTTACCTTTGGTGCATTATGTGATCAATGATGGATCTCATGGTGACACAATATCGTTTTCATTGATAACTCATTATTATGTTTATAGATCCTATGAGACATGATATAAATTAATTAACATATCTAATAACATTATATTTATGAAGGTGACATGCCAACAATTTTTTTCATGATATGATTTATATATTGTTTGGGGGTTTTAGGGATATTTCAGATCATAAGAAGATTCCATTTTAATTTCAATATAACTATCTTTCACATGAGGATTCATACTTTTCAAAAATTTCTTTTACATGGGGATTATGATGGTTTTGAGGCATCCATAGGTAGAAAATTCACATGATATAAATCGATGTATATAGCTTCCTCTACATGGTTATCAGTTCTTTTCAAGATTTATTCATATTGACAAGATTTCTTATCAATGGGTCCTCATTTGAACATAAATAGATCATGCACTAGTCATGATCCATTTCTATGACCTTACAATGATCATGAATTAACATGACACTATTATGTTTTTGTGATTAGTGTGATCAGCCACCTACCCTTATTTTTTTCCAAGAAAATAATACCCAAGATTCTTCTATTTATGCCCATCTAGATTTGTCAATCCCTATTTTGTGGGAATAAAAAAATAACCCCACCCCTTTAAGAGTTACATTTATTTAGACAACGTATTTATTATATAAAAACTAAACTTTGTCTTGTGTAATTGGGTCAATATCTTATTACTGCCTTTAGCGACGCATCACCTTCTATGTGTCTTCTGGTATTCTGTGAAGCACTCAATATAGAGGGTGTGAAGGACATGATACTTCCTCAATTGAATTAATCTTCAAAGTCCCATAATATATTTTCCATTATGTGTTCCATTCTCATGTCCTCATCATAAGATCATGTTCGGAGGTCCAGTCCGTAAGAACTCTACCATATGATCTATGCATAAGAATGAATATCAAGACTTCTTCACAATATTTTTTGAATGTTTACACCATGTGAATGATTTATATACACACGTTTTTCAATGATTCACAGGTCATATATTGGTAATTTTTGGAAGCTCAACCTTATTTCTTGGTTTTATGGATTTATTATGTGCTTCACATGAACTGCTAGCTTAGTCATGTGATCACTCGACAATCATGTAGCTCTTGTGACCATTTCATGTCAATGCGATCATGAGTCTTATTAAATTTTGTTTAGTGAAACGATTCCCCATGGTTAATTAGTTCAATGATATTTTAATGGAACACATAGATTTTGATACTTGTATCAAGTAATGTGATTGTGAATTTCTTCATGGTTAGTGTGATTTTGATGATACTTCATGAGTCATGAAACTATTTTGGAAGGACTTCTCACTCATCTAATACATATTCATTATTTTATACACATGGATTCTTGTTCTGATACATCATTCATCATTGAAATCCATAGTAATATGATTTATGAATATGGAATGGGTAAAACATTCTAAGGATGAATCAAAACACCCTAAAGTGCTGACTTCTACCATTTTGCAGTTAGTGATCATAAGACCGACGGGAAAACTCTAGTTGGTGTTCCAAAAACCCTTATGTAAAATCACATAGTTAATACATTCATGTTTATGAAAATTGGATCCCCATTCTTTTTCTTGTTCCATGAATGGTATTTGGGGATAGAGTTTATTATGAGAAAAAATATTATTGAAGTTGAGTCTACATGGATAATCAAAATATGGGTTGTGTAAATAAAGACCCAAAATATTGAGATGACGAATATCTAATGATATAGAAATATCAGGAATGAAATAAAAACACCATACGGTGATGAGTTCTAGTATAAATATTTCAGGTCCCATGAGGATTGGAGTATCTTTTGTATAAGGAGGATAATCCTTAGATGGTAGGTTGAAGCCCTATTGTATCAATATGAAGACAAAAAATAATTTTACCAACTAATTTATGAGTGATATAAATGGCTTATGAATACAATATAATCTTAATGATAATTTTTATGCGAAGTGAAATTTGTTCAAGAAGGGTTCTGGAACTATAAGACAATTTTTCTCTTGGGTTGGGATGCTCGGGGCCTACACACTATGTATTCAAGTCACAGGGAGTGGTCCATCATAATTTTTGGTAATGGAGTTTCTAAATCATAACTTAATAACATATAAAATACACTCTGATTTAATGTCATGGATATCAAATCTATTTGAATAATCTGGTTTTGAGTATTGTAAATCATGGTCCAAAGTACTCAGGTTATAAGGATGATACGGGATAGTCATTCCATAGATGACCCAAAACCCCCTAATTTGTTGCATTATGTCACGACCCGTCCTCGGGGCCCGTGCCGTGACTACCCCAAGCCCGCCTTCCATAGGCCAGGGGCTGGCGACTAGCACCAAAGGCGTAAATCCCGATAACAGGGAAGGCATTGCCTTTATAAGTAACAACCACCACAGAGTCAGCAAGCGGAAAGTAACTACAAGTGCAGAAAGGTAAAGGGGGCCGGAAATACAAGCCCAACTGTAAAGTACAACTCGAAAGGGAAAAACAGCAGCTGGAAGAATGAAGCGGCTCCTGGGTCGTCCGCCTCGATTCCTACCTGAAGGGTAGGTACAGATGGCTCAGCTCCTGGATCGTCCACCACGGATCCTACCTGAAGGGTAGGTACAGATAGCTCCTCTACTCCACAGGTCCTGTCGTCTACTCCGGGTACGTCCGCCCAGTGGTCCACCTCCGGGTACCGACCTGCTCCGCAAGTCTCAACTGCGATCTGCGCTGTCCGTCGTCTGCAACCAACACAACGAGGTGCGGGCATAGCCCGTGCAGGGGTGAGTATAAGCTACTCAGTAGGGACCCCGAGACCCTTAAGGTCTCACCAAATCCAACATGGATATCCACAAAGTAAAGGCAGCAATCACGAAGTAACATCAGACTCTACTTAGGTATACGCCCATACATATACCTAAGTCATCAAGTAACCCATCCAATCTCAAGGATACACAAAAATCATGAAATCAACGGATAACCATCACCCAGGTATATGCCCATACATGTACCTAAGTTATCAAGCGACCCATCTCAATCATGAGGAAACACAAAGGTCAAAGGTCTCAGCTCAAACCAGGATTTTCATTATCGAAACCGTAACTGCTGAAGAGCTCCGTCTCTAGAGTGTACAGTGGTCCTGTCACGACTCCGAGGCTGCCGCTCACTAACCTAAGACTGCTGAAGTACTCCTCCTTTCGAGTACTGCGGGTTTGCGGCCAACTACCTGGCGCTCCGTCCGCTGAGGGTCTGTCGCCAAGTACCGGGCGCTACCCAGATAGCCTACTGAGGTACTCCTCCCGTCGAGTACCGCGGGTCTGCTGCCAACTACCAGGCGCTCCGTCCGCCGTGGGTCTGCCGCCAAGTACCGGGCGCTCCGTCCACTGGGCTAGTCGACTCACTCCAAGTCGAGTCGGTCAAGCAGTCGTCAGGTCTCAGCCGGCTACACGGTCTCCGTACTCCGCACGCACGTCTCCACTGTCGCGGGTCTGTCGCTACAACCAAGCGCACACACTCCGTAGAGTATCGCGGTTCCGCCGCTACAACCAAGCGCTCCACCGCCAAGGGTCTGCTGCTGCATCCAAGCGCACCACCACTGCCAAGTACCACGGGTCTGCTCCACGAGCTACTGGTCGATACTCCAAGTATCTCAAAGTCCCGCGAAGAAGTGTCTCAAAGGTCCGTCTCGTCACAGGGGTCTCAACGCAACAGACGGCGCGTCGATCGGACGCCCGGTCTGTGAGTTATTAGCCTTTTCGTCCCAGGGGACCGGTTGGTTTCGTGAGCGAAACCAAACCCGGCCGTATCTCAACTGTACCCCGAACTCCCATAGGGTAAACTCAAAGGGACCGTTACTCAACGTAACCATCAACGCCGCTGACGGCTCGTCAAGCGGACGTCCTGTCTGAAAGATATCAGCTTTCCCGTTCCAGGGGCCCGGTTGGATTTCGGGTACAATCCAACCCGGCCATACTCCGACTGTATCCAAAACTCGGGCGGAGTATGTCAAAAGTTCCGTCTCATCAAGAGGAAGTCAACGAAACAGACGGCGCGTCAATCGGATGCCCGGTCTGTGAGTTATTGGCATTTTCGTCTCCGGGGCCCGGTTGGTTTTTAAGGAAAAACCAACCCGACCGTACTCCACCTGCGTCCAAACCTCGGGCGGAGTATGCCAAAAGATCCGATTCACTAAGAGGAACACAACGCGACTGACGGCGCGTCAATCGGACGTTCGTGGCTCAAGATATGAGCGTTTCCGCTCCGAAGGCCCGGTTGGTTTCGTGAACGAACCAACCCGGCAGAACTCAAAGTAACCCGAAACCTTGAGTGCGATATACCGAAACGACCGTCTCGATCCAAGGATCGCGTAGCCGCTGACGGTTCGTCAATCGGAGGTCCCAGGCCCAAGATATGGGCGAAAGACCGAAGAGGGCCCGAAACGGGGGTACTGGGCCCGGGGCGACCCGGCCCGAACCCCCCCCTGGGGTCGGCCGAACCGGGTCGGCCCGAACCGGGTCGGCCCGACCCGGCCCGAACCGGGTCGGCCGGGTCCGGTCCGGCCTGGGCGCGGCCCGGCCGACCGGACCGGCTCGGCTTCGGCCGAGCGGCCGAAGCGCTGCCGCCGCGGGTCAAACCCGCGGCTTGGAGAAAACGCGGCCCGCGCGGGCCGCGTGCTGGAAGGCCGGACCGCGGACGCGGTCCGGCGGCTCGCCGCCGCCGCGGCTCGGCCGCGGCGGACTCCTCCGGCGGCGCGCCGGGCGCCGCCGCCCCCGGTCGCCGGCGCCGCCGCGCCGGCGACCCGCGCCGCCGCCTCCTTCCGCGGGCCGCCGGAGATGCTCCGGTGGCCCGATTTGCCTCCCGTCTGCGCCGTTGTTCCTCCCGGGATGCGTCCTTCACTGCGGAATCAACATATGGCCCTTGCGTCGCGCTTTTGCCGTCGCTCGCCAAATCCGCACACAAAGGAAGATCGACGGAGGGTTGCCGGGTCTTGTTCGTTAGACCCGCACCCTCCGCGTTAGTCATAATCAACGGGAGAAACAGGAAAGAAACCAATCAACAATTTTAAATAAATTAAAATTGTTTCGTGATCGGGTTCTATATTTCAAAAGAATAAACACGGGATTTTAAAAAGAATTCCAACATCCCTTACTTTGTCGTTGCCGAACGGGGGATCGTCGCGGGATTTGCTCGTCGCGGAAGATGGAGATCGCCGCGTCGTCGCGGAATCGCTCGTCGCGTTGCCAATCTTTGTTGCCGAACGAGGATCGGCCGCGGAAGAAAGACGTCGCCGAAGAACGTCGCGGGTAGGTCTCGTCGACGTCGCAGATCTTGGTGTGCGTCGTCGAATTCCGGTCGCCGGCGTTCTTCGCGTTCTTCGCGTTCTTCGCGTTCTTCGCGTTCTTCGCGTTCTTCGCGTTCTTCGCGGAGAGGGTGGAGGAACGAAGATTATCTCAAATCCTTTCCAAGGATTTTTATGTTGGTCTTATTTTATAAACATGCCAACACGAAACCGGTTAAGAAACGATCCATCAATTCGTTGAATTAATTCAACGAAAGAAACGACCCATTTAATTCACGAAGAAACAGTCCATTTAATTCACGAAATAAACCGCCCAATTAAATGGTCTGTTAAGAATTAAAGAAAACGCGTCGGTTGACTTTTCAGTTACTTTGACGGGTTTTCGCGGGTGCGTTACTTAGCGAAAGAAACGGCGGGGCTCGTGCGGGTCCCACCGCACAAATATCCTACCAAGGGGTAGGATATTTCTGGATAGCATCCTATCCAGTTCAACTCAGTTCAAGCCGTCATTAAGTGACTTCAAGTGGCTTCCAAGCAGCTTAAGTGAAATAAAATAAAGTTGTCGCACAAACTTTATTTTATTTCTGACTTAAAGCCGCAAAATTTAAAAAAACACGTCTGAGCAAACGCAACTCCGGAAGAGGCGTTTCTAAGCAAATACCGGCGCTGCGATTTCATCGGTGCCCTCAGAATTCGATTCCGGGCACCGGTTCAAAAGATAGAAAAACCCGCTCGTCCGTTCACTGAACGTACCCGAGCCAAAACTTCGGCAAATGATTCCGGGCACACCGGGCCTCGGAATCAGGTGCCGTCAGAAACTGCGTTCTTGTAAAATTCCAAAGAAAATTAAGAAAAAAATTTCCTTGAAATTTACGGGTCTTTACATTACTCCCACCACAGGGCTTTACGTCCCCGTAAAGCTTCACCACAGACTTAGGGAAACAAAGCGGTACTGAGCACGCATCAGAGCCTTCCGATCCCATGTGCTCACCTGGAGATTCCCGTGCCGCCATCTGTTGCGCACAGGAGGAATCGATCGCCCATGTAGGACCCGCTCCTGTCGATCCTCTATCTCCACCGGGACCTCCGTATAAGACACTCATCGCCACTGTCTAGCTCCTCATGGTCGATGATATGCGAAGGGGGGTCGAGTACGTATCTCCTCAGCTGGGATACGTGGAAGACATCGTGCACCCGGTGCAACTGAGGTGGTAGAGCCAGGCGATAAGCCACCTCGCCAACCCTGCTGAGGACCTGGAAAGGCCCGATGAAGCGGGGAGACAACTTGCCGCCTCGGTCAAATCTCCGCAAACCACGTCGAGGTGAGACACGCAAGAAGACGTGGTCGCCATCCTCGAACTCTAGTGGCCTCCGCCTCCTGTCAGCATATGACTTCTGCCGGCTCTGTGTTGTCCTCATCCGCTCCTGGATGACGTGGACCTCTTCTGACGTGGCCCGGACCATCTCTGGTCCCACATGAGCTGCGAGATTTCTTCTTTGCCGAAAAGAGAAACCTGGTCTCATCCCCTGGATGAACCACATTCTTTGCCTAAAACAGTCAATCCTAACATGGATGATACTAATCCATACCAAGGATTGACGTCGTAAGGCCTCGACGCTACTACTAAGAGATCCAACCGTTACTCTCGCCTCCAAGGGTTGAGTCACACTGTCGGCATCAGTGTGTGGTAACTGGTCTCCTCCAGTAGATGTCTCACAAGTGAGGGTCAAGTCAACAGTCAACTGGAACCTCTTAGTAACATCACAAAAGAGGACAGGAATGAAAACATCTCAAAGGATGCGTCTTTTATTATTGCAGCTCATAATACAAGACGCTACACAAAAGCAACATCAACAAGGAACTAGAAGTACAAGAGACGTATCCACTAGTTCTGCTCCTGTCCACCTGCTCCAAGAGTTCTACTGTTGCTCAAGCATTTGTCGTCGCCTCTTTCTCGGTGGCTCCCTCAAAGCCTGCGGATCGGGAGTCGGACAGTCACGTGCCAGATGACCCTTTCCGCGACATGAGTAACACAACCTACTCCTTGCACGGCTAGCTCCGTTCCCACTCCGGGTGCCCTGCACCACCGGTCGTAAAACCCGAGACCGTCTAACTGCTGGTCTGGTCTTTCTGGGCCTCAGCATCATCTGTCTACTGCCCACAGATGACTCGGCTTCTGATCGAGAAACACGTGGCAAAGGCAGCAGCTCCTGATCACGCTCAGGGTGTAGAGCTACTGGCACAAACTCCACCCTGAAGAAGGTCTCGAAGTCTTCCCATGCGAAGTCCATCTCATCGCAAAACTGAAACAAGTGGCTCCACCACCTACCTGCTGCTGCCTGAAGGAGGCTGGTAGCAAAGATCACCATGAAGTCTGCCGGCGTCCCCACTAGCCTGAAGACTCCCACCACGGCCTCCAGCCAATCCTCAGCCGCCTGCGGGTCCATCTCTCCCCCGAACCTGGGTGGCCTCTGGCGCTGGAACTCATGCAGTGCGCGCAAGTAGCGGGCATCGCCTACTGCTGGGGCTGGTGGCATCGGTGGCCCAACGTATGGTAGTACCGCTGGTGCCTCCGCTGGTGCCTCAACTGCAAGAGGGCCCTGTACCGAAGCCTCGTCGCTCGTCAGACTGTCAGCACGCTCATCCCTCCGGGCTCTAGCTGGTCGTCCGAGAAAAGACATCCTGAAAGAAACAACGTAACACGATCAAACGATTATACCTGGTGAGCTGACCTGGTTTGAGCTGTTTTAAGGGGGGAAACCTTTGAAAACACACACGCAATCAGTGTTTTCGCGCACAAAGTCGGAAATCAGTTGTCAGGGTCCTGGTGTATGGATACGTCGGCCGCCCGCACCAACACTGGACTCCCTGAACTGAAAACCACACTCGGTACCCTTAACACTATTGCTTCACATAGAAAGAAAAGACGATCAGAGTCTGCGGTAGAACCGACCGCCTCTGATACCAATTTGTCACGACCCGTCCTCGGGGCCCGTGCCGTGACTACCCCAAGCCCGCCTTCCATAGGCCAGGGGCTGGCGACTAGCACCAAAGGCGTAAATCCCGATAACAGGGAAGGCATTGCCTTTATAAGTAACAACCACCACAGAGTCAGCAAGCGGAAAGTAACTACAAGTGCAGAAAGGTAAAGGGGGCCGGAAATACAAGCCCAACTGTAAAGTACAACTCGAAAGGGAAAAACAGCAGCTGGAAGAATGAAGCGGCTCCTGGGTCGTCCGCCTCGATTCCTACCTGAAGGGTAGGTACAGATGGCTCAGCTCCTGGATCGTCCACCACGGATCCTACCTGAAGGGTAGGTACAGATAGCTCCTCTACTCCACAGGTCCTGTCGTCTACTCCGGGTACGTCCGCCCAGTGGTCCACCTCCGGGTACCGACCTGCTCCGCAAGTCTCAACTGCGATCTGCGCTGTCCGTCGTCTGCAACCAACACAACGAGGTGCGGGCATAGCCCGTGCAGGGGTGAGTATAAGCTACTCAGTAGGGACCCCGAGACCCTTAAGGTCTCACCAAATCCAACATGGATATCCACAAAGTAAAGGCAGCAATCACGAAGTAACATCAGACTCTACTTAGGTATACGCCCATACATATACCTAAGTCATCAAGTAACCCATCCAATCTCAAGGATACACAAAAATCATGAAATCAACGGATAACCATCACCCAGGTATATGCCCATACATGTACCTAAGTTATCAAGCGACCCATCTCAATCATGAGGAAACACAAAGGTCAAAGGTCTCAGCTCAAACCAGGATTTTCATTATCGAAACCGTAACTGCTGAAGAGCTCCGTCTCTAGAGTGTACAGTGGTCCTGTCACGACTCCGAGGCTGCCGCTCACTAACCTAAGACTGCTGAAGTACTCCTCCTTTCGAGTACTGCGGGTTTGCGGCCAACTACCTGGCGCTCCGTCCGCTGAGGGTCTGTCGCCAAGTACCGGGCGCTACCCAGATAGCCTACTGAGGTACTCCTCCCGTCGAGTACCGCGGGTCTGCTGCCAACTACCAGGCGCTCCGTCCGCCGTGGGTCTGCCGCCAAGTACCGGGCGCTCCGTCCACTGGGCTAGTCGACTCACTCCAAGTCGAGTCGGTCAAGCAGTCGTCAGGTCTCAGCCGGCTACACGGTCTCCGTACTCCGCACGCACGTCTCCACTGTCGCGGGTCTGTCGCTACAACCAAGCGCACACACTCCGTAGAGTATCGCGGTTCCGCCGCTACAACCAAGCGCTCCACCGCCAAGGGTCTGCTGCTGCATCCAAGCGCACCACCACTGCCAAGTACCACGGGTCTGCTCCACGAGCTACTGGTCGATACTCCAAGTATCTCAAAGTCCCGCGAAGAAGTGTCTCAAAGGTCCGTCTCGTCACAGGGGTCTCAACGCAACAGACGGCGCGTCGATCGGACGCCCGGTCTGTGAGTTATTAGCCTTTTCGTCCCAGGGGACCGGTTGGTTTCGTGAGCGAAACCAAACCCGGCCGTATCTCAACTGTACCCCGAACTCCCATAGGGTAAACTCAAAGGGACCGTTACTCAACGTAACCATCAACGCCGCTGACGGCTCGTCAAGCGGACGTCCTGTCTGAAAGATATCAGCTTTCCCGTTCCAGGGGCCCGGTTGGATTTCGGGTACAATCCAACCCGGCCATACTCCGACTGTATCCAAAACTCGGGCGGAGTATGTCAAAAGTTCCGTCTCATCAAGAGGAAGTCAACGAAACAGACGGCGCGTCAATCGGATGCCCGGTCTGTGAGTTATTGGCATTTTCGTCTCCGGGGCCCGGTTGGTTTTTAAGGAAAAACCAACCCGACCGTACTCCACCTGCGTCCAAACCTCGGGCGGAGTATGCCAAAAGATCCGATTCACTAAGAGGAACACAACGCGACTGACGGCGCGTCAATCGGACGTTCGTGGCTCAAGATATGAGCGTTTCCGCTCCGAAGGCCCGGTTGGTTTCGTGAACGAACCAACCCGGCCGAACTCAAAGTAACCCGAAACCTTGAGTGCGATATACCGAAACGACCGTCTCGATCCAAGGATCGCGTAGCCGCTGACGGTTCGTCAATCGGAGGTCCCAGGCCCAAGATATGGGCGAAAGACCGAAGAGGGCCCGAAACGGGGGTACTGGGCCCGGGGCGACCCGGCCCGAACCCCCCCCTGGGGTCGGCCGAACCGGGTCGGCCCGAACCGGGTCGGCCCGACCCGGCCCGAACCGGGTCGGCCGGGTCCGGTCCGGCCTGGGCGCGGCCCGGCCGACCGGACCGGCTCGGCTTCGGCCGAGCGGCCGAAGCGCTGCCGCCGCGGGTCAAACCCGCGGCTTGGAGAAAACGCGGCCCGCGCGGGCCGCGTGCTGGAAGGCCGGACCGCGGACGCGGTCCGGCGGCTCGCCGCCGCCGCGGCTCGGCCGCGGCGGACTCCTCCGGCGGCGCGCCGGGCGCCGCCGCCCCCGGTCGCCGGCGCCGCCGCGCCGGCGACCCGCGCCGCCGCCTCCTTCCGCGGGCCGCCGGAGATGCTCCGGTGGCCCGATTTGCCTCCCGTCTGCGCCGTTGTTCCTCCCGGGATGCGTCCTTCACTGCGGAATCAACATATGGCCCTTGCGTCGCGCTTTTGCCGTCGCTCGCCAAATCCGCACACAAAGGAAGATCGACGGAGGGTTGCCGGGTCTTGTTCGTTAGACCCGCACCCTCCGCGTTAGTCATAATCAACGGGAGAAACAGGAAAGAAACCAATCAACAATTTTAAATAAATTAAAATTGTTTCGTGATCGGGTTCTATATTTCAAAAGAATAAACACGGGATTTTAAAAAGAATTCCAACATCCCTTACTTTGTCGTTGCCGAACGGGGGATCGTCGCGGGATTTGCTCGTCGCGGAAGATGGAGATCGCCGCGTCGTCGCGGAATCGCTCGTCGCGTTGCCAATCTTTGTTGCCGAACGAGGATCGGCCGCGGAAGAAAGACGTCGCCGAAGAACGTCGCGGGTAGGTCTCGTCGACGTCGCAGATCTTGGTGTGCGTCGTCGAATTCCGGTCGCCGGCGTTCTTCGCGTTCTTCGCGTTCTTCGCGTTCTTCGCGTTCTTCGCGTTCTTCGCGTTCTTCGCGGAGAGGGTGGAGGAACGAAGATTATCTCAAATCCTTTCCAAGGATTTTTATGTTGGTCTTATTTTATAAACATGCCAACACGAAACCGGTTAAGAAACGATCCATCAATTCGTTGAATTAATTCAACGAAAGAAACGACCCATTTAATTCACGAAGAAACAGTCCATTTAATTCACGAAATAAACCGCCCAATTAAATGGTCTGTTAAGAATTAAAGAAAACGCGTCGGTTGACTTTTCAGTTACTTTGACGGGTTTTCGCGGGTGCGTTACTTAGCGAAAGAAACGGCGGGGCTCGTGCGGGTCCCACCGCACAAATATCCTACCAAGGGGTAGGATATTTCTGGATAGCATCCTATCCAGTTCAACTCAGTTCAAGCCGTCATTAAGTGACTTCAAGTGGCTTCCAAGCAGCTTAAGTGAAATAAAATAAAGTTGTCGCACAAACTTTATTTTATTTCTGACTTAAAGCCGCAAAATTTAAAAAAACACGTCTGAGCAAACGCAACTCCGGAAGAGGCGTTTCTAAGCAAATACCGGCGCTGCGATTTCATCGGTGCCCTCAGAATTCGATTCCGGGCACCGGTTCAAAAGATAGAAAAACCCGCTCGTCCGTTCACTGAACGTACCCGAGCCAAAACTTCGGCAAATGATTCCGGGCACACCGGGCCTCGGAATCAGGTGCCGTCAGAAACTGCGTTCTTGTAAAATTCCAAAGAAAATTAAGAAAAAAATTTCCTTGAAATTTACGGGTCTTTACACATTACACCATGGTGATGTCTTGGCAAACATGTATTTGAAATCCATTTTTAGATTATCATGATGTATTTGGTTGCTTCCTAAAGGATCATATACATGATCCATATGAAAATATGTATAGTAAAAAAAGGGTATCTTGAAGGGTGTATCCTCTCACAAGGGCCATGATTTTTTATCATAGACCGTAGGTCCGCAAATCATGAAGTATTAATTATGTGAAATTTAATATTCAAGAATGGTTCAAGAACACTAAAATATTTCTTATTTCCTAGTGAATACATTATCTTAGTGAGGGGATCTAACAAATAAATACTCTAATTTTTTCATTGATGAGAGGTTCTAGGGGTAATGACTCAAATTTCACATGATCCAAAGAGTGTTATCAATGAGATTTATGTATCACTCAGTATTATATGCTCTAAAATTATGATAACCTCTATATATGATGATTTTAGTGAGGGGAGGCTTGAGTATTTTTCTGGCCTCCCTTTATGGGTTTTCTGGATAAAATGTTTTATGCCTCTTTTACTCAATGTCTTGGTTCTTGTGAAATGGAAAATCAAAGGATAATGTTTATTATTTTAATCTTTTTCTAATTTTCATGAATTATAAGGTAATTCCACATAAGCACTTGGAATGAGAAGATTGTGAAACATCAGTCAGATTAGTATATCTAAAGTCAAGAGTAGTCCAATATACTTTTGTGTGAGAGATGTAAGTGTTGTTATTTAGAGATAGAGGTTATCAGGTCATGAGTAATTGTATTGGGAAATCATGATTTTGATGAACCAAAAAACTCCATGATTCACAATTCTATCACAATGATGTTAGGAATAGTCAGAATATGATATTATTCATCAAAAGTTGTGATGAACTTAGTTAATAAAAAATGGATCTTAGGTAGGAACCATTGGAAGACATGAATAGTCATAAAACAATCACATGATTTTACATGTAAATTTAAAAGGCTAATTAATGGTTTTGGGAAACCTAAGGTGCTGGAGATATGAATTGAGACATATGGTATGAGGTTCTCAGAAAGATGATGGAAGCACATGGTTCTATTGTTAATTACGGTAAGGATATTGTGATCTATTGATATTGAGTGGTGATGGGTGATGGCCTAAAATTTTTAACACCATTTAGTGGGGAAATATATATTTTCAATTATAATTTCATGAAATAATGATGTTTTCCTTTCCGAGAAATTTAACTTCATGATGTTAAAATATGGGAACCAAAGAGTGTCTTATCGATGAAATCCATGGGGCCACATTACATTGGTTGGGTAATTTTTAGTTAGGTAGAATATTTTATCTATATATAGATTTATTAGAGGGCATACATATAGTTGGGAAAAAATTATCTCAAGGTATCATTGAATCATTTTTGAGGTGATTATGTTTATTGAAAAAGTGGAAATCCATGTTGTGTTTGTTAACAAGGAAGACCACAATGTTAATTGTGTTGAAAAAGGGGGTTTCCATTGTGATTTGTCGAGTTCAACACATATTTTTATCAAATAACAATGAAAAAGTAATGGGTGATATATAGGTTGTAAAAAAATAGTAGATACGAGGTGGATTCAATTTCCAGCATTTTCCATATTTTTGGGCCTCAAAATCGAAAAATGGAAAAACTGATTTGGAAATTGGACTTTCATACTTGTGTCATGGAAGCTTGGAAACATGCATCCCATATGTTTTTCAAGAACAAAACATAAAAATATGGAAAAGGGAAGAGGGGTGCCCATGTTTTGTTTGGGTGTGCAGGTGACTAGGGTGACAGAGGCTCGAGGGGATGGACTTGCATGCTGAGAGGGGATTTATGTGCCGACTCTCAGGGTAACCAAAATTCCAATAAATATAGGTCCATACCTCCCCATTTTGGATGTATTTAAACACATAGAGAAAATTATAGAACCATTTACACAGGTAGTTTGGGAACAAAAGTGGTGGGCTGAGCGTGCAAGTATACATTTATTCAGATGTTTCCCACCCATTGATATTTGTGCGCAAATATTGCATTGGGTGTAAAAGGGTGCGAGTCGCCCAAGGTTGGAGTTTGTGAAGGGAGTTTCACTGAAGTGGTTAGGTGAAACGTTTGTGATAGGCATGAAGAATCATTCTAGACATTAGACAGTCACGCCAATCATATAGAAGTCCTCCAATCACTCTAGGACTGCGTGAAGTTTGAAAGATTGCCTGGTACCTCTGGTGAATAGTGTGAATCAACGAAGGGTGAAAGGTGGAAGTTAATAGAATATAAATATTCAATGAAATATTCATTAATTTAAGATAATAATGATTTATACATTTCTATAAACTATAATTGAATCTTTGGAAAAGCAGTGATCACACTACATTTGAAAGAGCAGTGAGATTTCATATCATGTTTGGTTGTAAACTAGAAGGGACAATGAGTCCTCTTTGAACAACGTAAAAAACAGTGTTCTTTTAGTGAATTTGGTACATCGACACATCGTTGGTGTATGCTCCTTGGATGTAGACCAGTGAGGGTGAACCATGTTAAAATCGATGTCTATTGAGCATGATTTGATTTCTATTTATACTTCGCTACGAGAAAGAGAGAGAAGTGATGTTTTCTAAATAGAGAAAAAAGATCAATAGGGGCAGTTGTTTTTTTCTATCATACACTGATTCACCCCCTAGGGTATATAACCTATTAAACCTAACACATTTTTTGAATCACATCTGAGGTATATATATCACTCATGCACGCAAGCCATACGAAGATTTTACTTGATCAAATGAGTAATGAACTTATATCATATGAACCTCTTAAAAAATAAATATATGTTTATTTTATGGTTCGTTAAATGTGAATATATTTTTAAATGTACTATAACATTATTGGAAAAGGGAATTGGATTCATAATTTTGGCCCATATGCAGTTAAAGGTGCATCAAATTTTATTATTTTATGTGTTGTGGCAAAAACCATGATTTGAGGTCTAGGTGTCACTACATATCCTATGATCATAGAAATAAATCCCTATATATTTTTTGGGTGAATGTTTTCATGGTAGGTCACAAATGTTTTTATGGAGGGGGCCATTTTTTATATTTTGGAAAACCCCCCAAAAAAGATATATGAGCATCACTATATAGCCTATGGTAATTGGAATCAGTCCATATATTGTTCATGAATGGGGAACTATATATGAATGTATTACCCTTATGCATAGGGGGGCTATTTCTTTTTATTTTTGTAGCTGTATATGAGATTTGATATCTAGGGGTCACTACATATCCTGTGATGAAAGGAACCATGCCACACATAGTTTTTTAGTTGGAAACTCTCCATATAGGTCTGATCCATACATATAGGGGGTGTTATTATTCTTGTTTATTATTCTGGATGGGATTGGAATTGGAGGTATGAGAATCACTATTTATCAGGTGTTGAAAGGAATCACTTGACACGAAATTCTGGAGAAGCAATGTAGTTTAATTTCATACAGAAAGGATATAGGTTTTTCGACATGAAAAGAAAACATTAATATGGAATATATTAAGAGATATATATGTGTCACTACATATCCTAAAATGCAAGGAATCCAGATATATATATTTTATTAATGGCAGTGTGGTCTGAGACCAATTCTATGGATAACAGTCATATAAGGAGAGGTTTAGGGTAATGCATAGTTTTATGTCATGAATAATACAATAATCATGGATGATTACATTAAGAAACAGTGAGTCATATTTTTTATTTTATGTTCATTCATCGAGGACCATGTTAAAAGTATTATGAATAGATACACCTCGATAATGATGGAAAACCTTAAAAAAAATCATATGCCCACATGAGCTATACTCTATTGGAGAAATATGGAATGGAAAATATTACCTTCAACACACAATGTCAATTAAGATAAGTAGAGGGGGAATTTGTATTATGTGTTTTCTGGGACATGATACAGGATCTAGGAATCCCAATACAACTCATTGTAATGAGAATGAATCAATATGTTGTTTTGGAAAAACATTAAATTTAGGGTTCTATAGTGAGGACATGAGTCATGTAGTTTATCATCGGGAGGAAAGGATGAAGTGAATTTACATGAAAAATGTTGTATCATGACTAGTCCCATGAATAGTGATTTGGGTGCTACAACTTTTATGTTATATAAGGAATCAAGAGACACATTGTTTTGAAAATCTATAATGTTTATCATCATGTGGTATGGGCTCCAGCCATGATTTTCAATGTCATGAAGTAGGGATGAAGGTTACCCATAATGAGTGAATGTTTGAACATTGTTTCATAATAATATACCTTGTGACTAGGATGAATATATCTTAGATGGCCTTAGTATTCTGTATCTGGGTGTCACTATGTTTCTTGTTATGGAAGGAATTTAGCCACATATAGTTTATGGATAGTGATATTCCCTATGTGTATCTGAATCTTTGACAAGGATGGTGTATCACCCCGACCCCCAAAGCCCAGAGTGAGATCCATATATTATTAAATTAGAATATATTCAATATTCAAATCCCAAGAGACAAATTAGTTTAAATGTTTTGGACGAACAGCTTACAAACATTATAAACATATTAAACTATGTAACGAAATTAAAGCATAAAGACAAAAATTTCATATTCCTTGAAGATCATACAAAGAATTCCTCTACATAACCTAGGGAATGAAAAAAAAAATGAAATAAAATGATCAGTAAGAGTATGTAACAGAGAATAAATAATGAATCATTGTGTATAATCATCATGGGACATTAAATAACTGAGCCCACAAGCTATACGAATTTTTTGATATGGAATAAAAAATATGGCACAGTAGATAACCAAAAAAACATTCCATTTAATCATTAAACTGGTAATTAAATTAATCCATTTTTATTACAATGAGTAAAACTAATGGATAATGATAATTTCATAATTCAAAATAAAGGAAATGCTTGAATATTGGACACCATGATTCTCTAGAACATGATACCATTAACATTAAGATTTATTCTCAAGAATGTTTAAACTATTCTAATTTGGCCAAAATATTCATCTCCTAAAACTATATATGAACTGAGGGAGTTCATTAATTGTTCCCCAACACGTATAGTACATGCCCAAAGCATTCCTTATATATTGAATAATGGATTTAATAAGATATTTATAAACCACAGTGTCCGATAAAACATTGATAATTTTTAATACTATGAATATAAATGGATTTTAGATATAATATATAGATAAAAGGAAGTATATAAACCATCCAATTTAATTAACTGGGGAATATGAAATTTATCTCACAGATGTAAAAAAGTGAGATGAAAATAGGTTACATTTTCTATATTTCATGTCGTGTGGTATTTATGCTCATGTATATTATTTTTAAACTAGTTTATACCATATAATAGAACTATAATCAAATTTATAATATCATACATGATCTTATTATGAAATATTGTAACCCATTTAATAGTAATAATTCATCATTTTATCTATTTCATGCATTATTTTTCAATGATTTCCTTGTATATTTTGAATCGTTATTTTTTATTGTTACATAGATCATTATGACATCATCTTAAGAATATAAAAAATCATTTTTCTATCATATATATTCAGTATATATTTATTTATAATAATTTATAACATTTGGAGATTAGAGATGATATGCATCATTCATGGAAACTTTAGTTCGTACTTACACATGAATGTTACTTCCATTGCATTTCTGTATTACAAAAATGAATAATAAATGATATATATGTATATTAGAATTAATGAAGAATAAATATATGTGAAATACCAAATATATAATATGGGAACTATAAATCTATCATTTTTTCAAACATGATAGGAGGTAAATGGAATATCAAAATACATTGGTTTGTGAGGTTGTAGTTTTCCATAAACACAAATGATGATTGCATATCCAATTTGATAGTTTTTTTGTGAAAGTGTTGGTCAAAATATTGCATAAAAAATCAGTATATTGAAGATACTGAGGATATTATAAAATAATATAATAATAATATTATATTTGATTAAAAAATAAATAAAACAAAACTATTGTTGAATAATGTTACCTCGCTCTTGGGGTCCTCCTTTTGGATTATACCAAAAGACATATTTGGTAGGATTTATACACATATTGATGATTATATAATTAGTGTAGGTAATTTTTGATCTTATTTTGGCAGGTTTTGGATGATTTATAGGTATCAATGTGGTCTGGGGAAGTGAGGGAGGTGGTTCCTTTTTATAATTGATGTTTTTCGCACATTGGGAAAATCTTAAAATATTTAATTAATATAAATTAATTTCAATTAAAATTAGATCTAAAGTTATTTTTTTCATAATATAATATATTTATAGGTCTAAATACTCTCATAAAATAATTTTTAGATGAGGTTAGGTCAATTCACACCCTTATCATTTGTATTTTATCAGCTGTTAAACCTTTTAAGTCTAACCATGATAAATTAGTTTTTACTATTTATGGTTTAATATATTTAAAATAAGATTCAAATCGAACCATAAATGATTACTAGATGATAAATTCAACATTATCCTAATAAATTGGCCATATTGTAAATTTTAAGAAATTTATATCATTTAATAAAATATTAATTATTTTAAAATTGCTTTAATGTATGTGTTGACATTATTTATTTTGAGAAATTTTAAAAATATAAATACAAAAGTTAACTTCAAAAAAACTGTAATACATCCCTAATATTTCAAGTTCACAAATAAAATTATTTGATGACTTTAATTATATAAAATTATATATATTTTATTTTTTTTAATAAAATTTATTAGATATGTCTATTAATTGAAAAATTAAGGCATCGTCAATGTGAAAGAATTTAATTTAATTATTTATGCCCAAAATATTAATAATAAAATATCATTACTGTGATAAAAATTTTATATTTCCAATTACTATTTTTAGTCTTATATACCCTCTATATATCTCCATATTAACAATATTTAACATTTTTAAAACAAAATTATGGTAACATTTACTTTTTTCGAATGATATAAAATAATTTTTTTAAAGTAATCCACATGGATCGAAGAGCTCAATAAACATACCAAGAATCATTTCTCTTGAAAAAACACATCCAATGGAATTTTTAAAAGTTATAGGGTTATTATATATTATTATTATAACCCATAATTACTCAATTAACCCTTAACCATGGTAATATGTGTTTCCAAAGTTTCTTATTCATATTTTGTACAGAAATAAACTGGAAATAATTACTAAATTTGGACCCTATAATTCCAAATATATATCCTATTTTTATTAATTCAGAATCCCAACACATATATATTAAATTTATATTTAATCATGTATATGGGGACTGAAAACATGTATTCAAAGTCAAAACATTGAAAATATTGATATATTTTTATATCCTTATTCATTGTGAAATTGATTAAAATAACATAATTTATATTAAATGATAAATATTTATCTAATTTTACTATAAAACTAATTAAAAATAAAATTTATCACTATATATTAATTAGATAAAAAATCGGTTTTTAATTAATATTCTATGTTTTATCACTATTCTTTAAACAATGAAACTTATTAAAAAAATACCAACAAATGAATCAAAAGAACATTTTTATTTTCCTATTTAAAATAAAAATATTATTTTTTCAAATAATATATTTAAAAGTGTTAAAAACATTATTTATAATTGGTTCTCTAATAAAATTCGGTAACACTACCATAAAAAATTCATTTTATGCATAATGTTCTGTTCTTATTATTTTATGTGTATAAAATATATTGAATTAATGTAAAAATATTTTATTGTATATATAAAATATAAATTCACTATTTAAATTATATATATATTTTTTAGAATTTAATTTAATGTTCAAATCTTGGTAAATAGTAGTTAGTTAAATCCTAGAGATGCACAGATTGTAAGCTATAAACAAAAATAAATTTACTATAGGTGAAAAATATTGTCAAGTCATGTGGTGAAAAATTATTATTTTATTGAAAATTTTTCTCCTTTATAATTTAGATGTTTATCCTTCATAAATATATGTGGGTAGTTCCCCTTCAAGTAATCCCCAGGTTCCCATTTTGGTTATTTTATTTTAATATTTATCTACAATATGTTTACCAGAAAAAGTCATCTAATTCTTCTAAGATGCCTCTCTGAAATCATGAAGCTATATGGTTTATTCACAATATGAAAGGTTAGGTTCCAACTGTATTTCATAATATGTGAGAACATTCATTGGTTCAAGAATGTCCTTCCTTAATAGTGATGAATGAAACACATCATTTAATTTTAAGATATTTTGTTGAATTACCACACTATAAGAAAAAACTCCAACCCTTTCAAGAATATAAAAGTGATCATGTACCTAGGAATCAATTTACAATTAATAAAAAACCTTATAACTTATTTCTATGGAGATAATTTAAAAAAACATGATCTACATCTTGTAACTCAAAATATTTCTTATAATTATCATCATAACTCATTTTTATTCTTAGAGATGGTTCAATATGATATGGGATAGCCTTTACCATTTTTATAATTTCTTCAATGAGTTCTTATTCAATGGGTTTCCATTCACCAACATTATCACAACATGTTAGAGTAAGAAAACTGTTGTTATATAATGCTCAATACATCACAAATTTAATAAATTAATGGAGACTCTAATTGTAGGAAACTCATTCAATGGTAGGTATTAATCCTATAGACCTTGATTATTGAGTGGACACGATCTCAACATGTCTTCCATTATTTTAATTTTTCATTCAGGCTGTCCTTTAATTTGAGGATGTTAGTAAGTGATCAAGTGAAGCTCATTATTTACTGCCCTTTGAAGACACTTCATGAATTTTTATGTAATATTGGATATTTATTTGACATAAATAATATAGATTCCCCATGAAGACTTACAACACCATTAATATAGATTATTCCTAAGAATTAAAGTGTCAAATATTCTCACATAGAAATAAAATTTTTTATTTTTTAAGGAGATCAATAATAATCCATATAATATCATTCTTAATTGATGTACTTGGTAATCCCATGAAAAATTAAATAGATATTTCATCTTATTCCTGTAAAGGAAAAGGATATGTTTCATGTCTCCATAAATATGATACTTCACAAATTTCATTTGTTTCCAAACCCAGATTTTGGACACATATTCAACAATTTCATACTTCATTTTATCCTACAAAAAATGTTCCTTAAATTTATTAAACATCTTTATTCTACTATGGTGTATATATAAGTTTGAACTATGGGCATCATCCAACGTTTTCTATTTTAAATCTGGTGTGGATAGATCTCGTGGCCTCTTTCCAAATTTTAGATAACCATTTTCATAAACAAATTCTGTTAATTTTCATTTTGATTAGAATTTTAATCTTTTTCAGAATGTACCCATCATCTTATTGATACTTATTTTTCTTCTACAATAAATATTGTTTTTTTCATTTGAAAAATTATTGATGTGTCCGCTTCCATAAAAATACCTATATCCAACTTCACTACATCCATGCACAAAGGATCCTTCTCAATCCTTATATTGTTTAAAAATCCACCACCTTTCCTACTCAATGCATATTATACCATGTTATTTTACTCTAGGTACGGGTTTACTAAGAAATCATAAACCTTGTGTATCTCGATCCATCGTATTTTTCTCATGTAATTCCCTTTTTATGAGAAAATGTATTTTTACCTTTTAAGACCCATGTATATCTGACATATTTCACTATAGATTCAATGTATCCATATTTTCAAAGTGAATATTAGATCTACTGGCTCAAGATCATTGGTTTGATAGTTATGTTCAGGAATCATTAATTTTCATGCTAGAGATGTGAGAAATTAATAATTTTTTAGGAGACAACCAAGTCCTTTATTTAATGCATCAATATATATGAAAAAATAATCACTTCTAGATGATAGAGTCAGAATCATAGAATTGAGTAATCTTACCATTAGATAAATTAAATGTTCTTCACATACCTTTTTCCAAAAAGAAAACACAATCCCTATACGTGTTATATTTGGGAATAGGTTATTCAATTGGGAAAAATTCCAAATGAACTACCGATAATAACCATCAAAACAAATGAAACTAAGAAACTCAGTTATTTTTATCGGGGTATGATATTAACTGATTGCCTTGTATTTTTCATGATCAATCGATATTCCATCAATGGAGAAAATATTTCCCCAAAAAATAACGTTCTAAATCCATCATTCACAGTCACTAAATTTCCCATATAACATTTACCTTATAAATTTTCTTAAGAAAAATCCTTAAGTTATTCTAACTATCGTCATGGTTTTTAGAATACACCTGTATATCATCAACGAATACCACTAAAAATTAGAAAGATATCCTTTAAATACTCTATTCATTAAGTCCATAAAAATTTAGGGAGCTGTAGTCAATCCAAATGGAATTACTATACACTCAAATTGTTAATTCCTCATCCAAAAATTTTTCTTTGGAATGTTTTCCTTATTTACTCACAATTGGTTTATACGGAATGATTATTAGACTTTGAAAAATATTTGGATCCATGAATTTGATCAAAAAATTCAATCAATGTGGTATATAGGATAATTTTTCATCATTTTAATATCATTGATTACCCAATAATCAAATCACAACCTCATATATCCATAATTTCTCGTAACGAAGAAAAAATTGGATTCC
This sequence comes from Viscum album, assembly GCA_963277665.1. Classification (NCBI taxonomy): domain Eukaryota; kingdom Viridiplantae; phylum Streptophyta; class Magnoliopsida; order Santalales; family Viscaceae; genus Viscum; species Viscum album. Next base: position 1,282,168,620 of record OY728136.1, on the reverse strand, counting down.
CGTGATAAAAGAGTTGAGAATAAATACTTTATTTTTAAAATAATCTAGTTATTAATTCAATTACACTAATTCCATAGTGGAATTATATTGGTAATCACTAATATTGGCCTTCCATTAGGGAACAAATAAATAGAAAATTCAACTACTTGCTCTATGGGATGTCAAGGTTATTCCATGGGAAATACCTCAATGAATTCTCACAAAATATTTATATTGCTAATTTTAAGATTAATTTATCCATCTGTTGATGTTTTGTTATCTTCCCTAATATAAATTTTATTTATTAGAGCTATTATTGCACGATAAAGATAAGATTCAGGTGAAGAATATTATTCTACAATGAAAATGAATTCAACATCTTCATTACAAATTTTAATTTCCTTGATCTTTCAATAAGTTTTTTCATCATATTTTGAGGGAAAATACCTACAAAGGATTATAACATATTAAACCATAGACATGATTAAAATTTTAGCAAGTATATAATGTTTATGTCCTATAGTTTTGAATTCTCAACACAATTTTTAAATAGTTTTCCCTTATAAATTTTGACTCATAATTATATTATTTAATCCAAATTGAAATGTGTAATTTTCATATAAAATTGGGTAGATGTGAGAATGTTTGATGATATGGAATAAAATAATATATTGGATAAATTTGATGATATTATTAATGTACCATCCACCACATCATTTGGTACATTTACCTTCTATGTAATAATCACATAATCTTCGCCATCTTCCCTTGGCCTCTTCTATGGTATATTTTCTTGAATTTTGGGGAATTAAAATTCATAGTTCCAAATATACATATCAGTGAAGCATAAGACAAATGTGTTTTACTTTTTTTCCATGGTATCTTTAATATTATTACACATTTCTACGCTCATATAACAAACTCACAATCCTATCAACAATTTCCCAGTGTCATTTTTCCCAGCGTTCTCATAAGGTTGTAACCTCCTCATTCCCTTAATCTTCATTGAAAAATTTTCATTTTCCATGGTGTATAGATATCCTCTTCTTCCATTTGTTTCATTTGACTATGTTAGATCCTGAGAATTCATCCTATTTTTTGATTGAACATAAACATATCTCTTCTTATGATGAAATCATCTTAGACACCAGTTCTATTCAGATATTTTAATAAAACCATAAAATATGTTTTTAATCATGGAATCTTTGTTATGTATGTAGTACATAGAAGACCATGATTATATTATAAATGTATATTCATAGTTAGTATCACTCTCTTCATTATTTTTCTATAATCCAAAGAACGTTATCATTATCTTAGTTTGTTGAACATGAAAAAAATATTTATCAAATAATGTCTCATTAAATGTTCTATATTCATGAAATTCAATTTCTTCTTCCTCTCTAGTATTCTAGATGACAGAAAACCATTGATTAACATCTCTATTTAGAAAATAAAACACAGGTGTAATATATTCCATTCCACTACATCACAAGGATATAAATATATTCACTAAAGAATTAATCAATTACTAAGGTACAATAGGATTAGTATACCCACTAATTTATTCGGGTTTCTGTCTCTTAAAGTAATCCAACATAGGATGTTATCTATATGGGATAGGTAATCCATTGAAGAAATGTTATTTTTTATAACCTCATTATGTTTCCCAAGTATCACAATAATTTTCTTTATTACAATAAATTTTTTATTTTTTTCCCTATTAGGGAAATATATTTTTTTTCTATGAGTATTGATACCATTAGTCGTTATAGGCATAATTTCTATATAATTAAATAAACCATGTAATCTCATAATATCATTAATTTCATATATGGTAAAATAGTCACATAAATTTAAGAATTTAGGCATTATAACTCATAAACATTGGATACATTGGGCACATAATTAATTATAAATTCTTCATAATTGTTGGTAAGTATAATTTTAATTACCTTAGCTTCATCCCCATGATTTTCAGACTACGTGTGTCTTATGGTATGTTGTCAAATACTAGGTTAGGCTTGAGTTAAGCCTGACACAACTTGTCAGATTTTCCACCCTTAGATATATTTGTTCTAGAACCACAATAATATGAATTATCCAGATAGATATTTATTTCCAGGATGACCCACATAACCTCTAAGTTAATAAAATAATAATATTTTCTTCTTTTCAAATCCTCAAAGTCTCTCATTGGTTATGTTCTCTAATATAATATTTCTATTTCTATTTACCAGGGATTCTACTAAAATTTATTTGAATCCAACTATAAAGCCCCAATCTAATAATCTGAGATCCAATGTCTTAAATTATTATATCCTCATAGATGCAAGATACAAATATAATGGGAACAAATAGTTTAGCAGTTTTGGAAAAAAAATTACAAACATGATACCCATATTACTTTGGGGAATGAAAATAAAGTATAATGATAATAAAATTACAACATTCTTGAAATTAATTCTAAAGATTAATCTTTATGACCTTGGGAAAGGAAAAGACATGTGTATGTTTAAATTGATTTAAAGGGTAAGTACATTGGAAGTAATAAATCATTAATGAGCATAATCATTGTTTATTGTTAAATAACTAAACAAGCATGAAATATATATATATATATATATAATGAGTAACGAATATGCTACTATAATTAATTGAAAAAATTTCCATTTATTCAATATGCTGATTGTGAAATGAATCCATAGAAATTTTGATGAAAAAATGCCATGGATATAAAATAACCACATAATTCTCAATAATGGAAATTCATAATTATTGTATGTCATGTCTCCCAAGAACATTAAACTTTTACCATCAAGAATAATTTTTAAGATAGTTTAAAATCTTTTCATTTAGAAAAAAATTCATCTCATGAGACAACTAATGCATGCTGGGTCTTTCATTAATCGTTCCCTAATAATATATTTCATTTCCAAATCATTATTCATATATCGAATAATTGGTTTGAAATGATACTTTTAAATGAATGTGTCCCATAAAATATTTAAATATTTGATTACCATGAAGATAAAATATTTTACGATATAATATATCAAAATAGATAGTATATATTCCACTCAGAAGAATTAAGTGGTTCATATAACATTTATCTCACTAATGTAAAATCTGTGATGAAAATACCTTACATTATCTTTATTTTTCCATGTGTTGTTTTTAAACACCTATATAGTTTATTAAAATAGTTTAGTCAATTATAATTAAAACCTAATCATATTTTTAGTATCATATATTATCTTATTATGATATATTATTACCTATTTTATAGTTATCATTAATCGTTTCCCTATTTTATGCATTATTTCCCACGGGTTTTCTAGTTTATTTTGCCTTATTATTTCTTATTATTATTACGTAGATCATGATTTCATAATATTTATAATAAAAATTAAGACTTAATTATAATATATATTCATTATATATTTATTTATTATAACCCATAGTATTTTTATATAGGAAGTGAAATGAAACGTTTAATGATATGGTATGTCATACATTTACTTGAATAGTACTTCTAGTTCTTCTTCATATTAAAAGAATGAAAATTAAGTGATATATATATATATATTATATAATTATATAAGAATAAATACATAATGAATATCATATATATCATAAATAAACTCTAAATCCATAATTATTTCATCTATAAAAGATTGTGAATTGAATAATAAACGACATTAGTTCACAGGGCGGTAGTCCACCGTACAATCAAATGGCGACTGCGTATCAAATTTGATGGATGTGTGTGAAAGTGTAAGTATGAATATTATAATAAAGTCATATTAGTTTAATAATGATATTTAAGTTATTATATTATCATGGAATAAGAATAATTAAATGTATTGAGAATGAAATAAAATGAAAATTGCCATTGAATAATGTTACCTCGTCTTCGGGTAACTCATATTAGTTTATACCAAAATACTTCCATGAATTGATTGATTCTCTAATGGGATGCTTTTAAGATTAGGGAAGGGAAATTGGGATATAATTTTTATAGGATCTGGGTGATCTAGAAAGCTCAATTCTGTGTGAGGAAGTGAGGGAGGATGTTCCCTTTTATAATTAAGGTATTAGGTACTTTTGAGAATTCTTAAAATATTAAACTAATATAAATAAATTTTCAATTAAAAATAACTCAAATATGATTTATTGAAAATTAATTAATATTATGCCTCTATATAATCTCAACCAATAATATTTAGACATGTTTAGGTTACATTCTTACCCATATCTTTAGGATTAAAACATAGGTTAACTCACAAACCCATACTCTAACAACATTTGATTACCCTTTAAGTGTTAAAATAGTTTTTATAAGATTAATAAATATATATAAATGATTCATGAATTAAATTTTAATTATTATACCAATAATTTTTCAATGTTTTATATTTTTATTAATTTTATATCATTTAATAATTTATTATTTATATTGAAATATTATTAATATCAATTTTGACACTATTCATCACATGAGTTTTTTAAAAATATCAACAAACAAGATAACATAAAAAAACCCTTAACACATTACTAATACTTATAGTTCACCAAGAAACATCATGGTGAAAATTAATTATATAATATATTAAACTTATTTTATATTTTTAATAGCATTTACTTGATATGTCCTTCAATTAAACAAATATTGCATCCCAATTATGTTATCCTTTAATTAATTTTATTTTTCTAAAAAAAATTAAAAATAAACTATCATGATCAAGATTAAAATTTTATATCCCCAATTAATATTTACAAAGAAAACAATCCTCTATAAAACCACATATTATAAATATTTAACTTTTTAAAAACAATTGTATGAAAAAATGACTTTTTATTGAATAATATATTATATTTAGATTAAAGTCATCCCAGTAGTACCAAGTGCTCTCAAAATAAAACCAAGTATTTCTTTCAATAATAACTAATGAATTAAATATTTTAATGTTATATGGTAATTTTATAATATTTCATTTACACTTAATTATCAGATTTACCATAAATCGAGGTAATGAAAATTACCAATGTTTAATATCAAATTTTTTTTAAAAAATAAAAGGTACCAGATTAATAATTTCATAAAATTTGATACCAAATATGGATCCCATTTTTATAAATTAAGAAATCTAAAATGACTAAAATTAAATTAAAATTATTCATATTTATTGGGAGTGAATGGGATTTATAAAGTGAAAATATTAAAAAGATATAAATGTTTTTATATCATTATTCAATTTGAAATTTATTCCAATGAACTAAATTATATTAACTGATAAAAATTAATCTCATTATAATTTAAAATCAAATATAAATTTAATTTAACTATATATATTATTATCCTTAATTTTTTTTCAATTAAAATGTAATATTTTATAACTATTCATGAAAAAATAAAACATATTAGAATGATATTAATAATTCTACGTACGAAAATTTATATATTCAAAATGAAAAGAATATGCTCATTTTTTCCTAAAAAATATATAAAACTGTAAAAAATTAGATTTAAAATCGGTTCATATTAAATGGGGGTAAAATTGTCTTTAAAAAAATATATGTTTTTATCCATAAAATTGGGGTTATTCTTATATTATTTCCATAAAATATATTGGATGAATTTAAAAATATTTTATTGTATATATAAAAAATAAATGAACAATATAAATTATCTATAAGTTTTAGAATTTAATTTACTATGGATAAGAGTACTAAAAAGTGTTTTTAAAACCTAGTGATGTGTATATTGTAAACTATCAAAAAATTGAATTTATTCTGAATGGAAAATATTGTAATGTCTTGGTGAGATATACATGGGGGGACATAATTTTTATTTTTTCACATAATAATATTGTGTTAATTTAATCTTTTATGAGATGATGTTTCCCATGCACTTTAATGCCACACGATATTGACGCCATCTGTATAGTTTAGAATCATGTGGTTTAGATGTTTCCATATAGTTTTATCAACATTTGGTTATGTCATATTTTTTACTTTTAACATCATGAGACCATGACTCATTTGTGTTGTTTAAAATCATAGCACTATGATATAATTATTCATTTTATGACATTGAGACCATTAAGTATTCTGTAAAATTTATCATCATTTGGTATGGAAGGGTTTCTGTGATTTATCATCATGTGACCATGAAATAATTGTGTGGTTAAATTTCATCTAACCAAGACATATTTTTGTAATTTAACATCATTATACCTGGATATAATTTTTTCTTTATTGTAGTAATGAAAATTATTTATAAGAAAACTTACATTAGTGGGGGATGTGGCACATTTCCCATCATTTATGGTTAGCAAGTAAGCTCAATTTAAATAGAACTTATGTATGATATAATTCACTTATTATTTGTGATCTATCATAGGATTTTTCTTCAATAATATCACTAGTTTTTTGAGAGCCAATACATGTTCCTCTTGAAAGAACAAAATGAGGTGATCCTTTTTATTGAAGGATTGTGCGATATGATTTTGATGGAATCTGATGTTGTCAAGTGTGTGCAACATTTTATTATGGATCCACTACAATTCATCAACCATATATTGCTAGTCCTCATCATATAATATCTTTTAGATTATCTCTATTCAATGTAAGGTAAAATATACATTTATGGGAAACACTACCTCAGTTTTGTAAAAAAAATTGGAATTGGAGTTCCTTATGTAGCAGTACGCATGGTGTTATGGGAATCCTACAAATACAAGATGAGTATATTTGGCCTTGAAAACATATCCTAATTCAACATATTCTACAGTCTGTTTGACATAGTCTTATTAAAGGCCTCTAATTTCTCATTTTTTTATTGTATAAAAGTGGGATGAACAGTTAGAGTAAATATTTTAATCTAAGTCTAATTTCATTAATTTAGTAGAATTGAAGATTGTTTCATTTTACCTCATTATTTTGTGGGGGATTTCAAATCAATAGACGATTTTAGACATCAATAAGATGATGACATTCATCATTCTCACATACATGAGGGGAATTTTCTCAGCCCATTTGGAAAATAAGTTTTTAGTAGTAAGGATGTACTTAAATTACTTAGTTGTGGACGGGGATATGGAACCACAAAATCTATCCACATATAAATAAATGTGTAGAATATTTAACTATATTTAATAAATTCATGATTAAAAGGGATTATTTTTTCATTAATCTTAAATACATGAAATTTCATAGTAAATTACATATAGTCCTCTATCATGATTTCCCAGTAGTAGCCAAGCCTTCTGATTTGGTGTGATTCTCATGTCCCGAAAATATGAGTGCCATATGGTCATGTATGGGCTTCTTCCTTGGTAGTGGGAATATATTTTTTTATCTATTTGAGTTTGATTCCATCAATTCTTTGTTTTTAGATATATTTATACTCATTTGGACCATCCTAAAGGTGATGTTTTATGATCGGCACCGAGTCTTCTATGTTCTAGCATGGTCCATCAGTAGAGTCCCATTTTAGAGATAATCAATTATGGTATCCATCCATCTATGCATGGATATTGTTTCATCATGATTTGAGAAAATTTTGATCTGATTTATCTCCTGCATGTCACAAATAATGACTTATGATACTATCTTTCATTACATGAAGAATAAGATCAAATCCCCATGATATGTGTTGGCCATGACTATGGATGCATTAAATAGTGTGTTATCACAAACATTATATGATCAAGGGAAATGATACAATGTGTGTTCAAATGGGAAATCTTCTATTATTTCAATAACATAACTGATGAGAGGGGACAATTTTTCATCTTTGATGGCATATTCACCAGTGGTTTTCTTTATCACTAACTTGGAATCCCCATTGATGTTAATGAAGGATATTTATAGCTCAAGGGAATATTACAAGCCAAAACTAAAGAATGGGAATTCATCCACATTATTAGTGTAGCCATTAGATATTGAGAAAGGGTAAGAAAATTTATTGTTTTTGTAGATAAAAAATACAATTCTTTAACTAACCAGATTGAGTATCTGGTTTAATAGTATTTTACTAATAATACTTCATAGAGAACTATAAAAATACATATTCCGTATCTATGGATTTTCATAGCCATAAAATCCAACTCAAATAGATTTTTGGTGTCCACCATGTGTAATTTTTGGGCTGAGATGGGCCTCAGGGAAATCATCCAGGGCCTCACCATACTCTTTATTATATTACATGAGCATGCAATCATATTTTTTGTATAATTACCACCCACTGGTCCAAACACATAGTCAAAATTTGATGTACATGGATATTCTTGATAATATCAATACCAGAGACCATGTGGACTTCATTGTGTTACAAACTATGCCCTCACCTTTTACACTACAAATATGAGAATGAGGCAATTCTTCACAATAACCAAATATGAGGTTCCAATTCCATTCATCATTTTACCAAGGTGGTAAAGACATTTCTCATTTTCATCATATTTTTTCTATACGAGGAGTGCACCAAGAGACCATTCAATGGTGGCCTCATATAAGGTTAGTTCCTTTTCTTTTACTGATGAAATCAATATTAGTGGATGTAGAAAGTGTTCATGAGCTTTCTAGGTGATTTCATATGTCCTCACCCCATTATTTGATGACTCCCTTTATTATTATCTTGGTTAACGTGATTTATTTTCTAGCAGGGTTAGCTATGAAGCACTAATTTTTAAGGAGGATCCCTTGAATTCAAATCAGTTATTTGTTATTTTTTGGGTGAAATTTCTAAAATTTCAGAAGTCTATTTAGTGTAAACCATGACTTCATGGTGGAATAAAATCAATCTCATTAATTTTCCTGATGTTACATTGAAATTGAATTTCAATGGGTTCATCTTCAGATCGTGCTACCTCAACTTGTTGAAGACTATTTGAAGGACTATGTGGTGATAACATTCCTATTGATATTTGATAACCAGATCATTGACATAATATTATTCTATTCTTCCCATGAATGGAATAATGATATGATTCATGGAATGTTGAAAAGTTGTGCCAACATTATTTAATCGAATGGAAATTATGTGATAGTAAAATATCACAAGAGGTTCCCTAAAGGCAACAACTTCTTCATCATTAGGGCCACCTTTATCTCTATATACCCTGAATACACTTTCATGATGGAAATGAATTTATAGAAAACAGTTACATCTATTAAGACCTATGTGGTCCTAAATGGATTGTTGCTCTTTTGATAATGCAGATTAGTGGATCTGATGTCTATGTAGTCTCTAATATGACCATTCATCTTCTTTTCAAGGATGGTGTTGGTAATCCATCTTGGATACTTCAATTTGCATAAAAAAATTTTGATGGTTTTTCAACTTCCTACATACATTAGTAGTGTTAGAGGGGTGAATCCACATAGTGGATTCTTGAAACATAAATGGTCATTGGGTAAGCCTAAATAGTGCATAGCCACATAATTGGTCATTCATAGAATTTCTATATAATTCCAAGAAAACACATATGTATGTCGCATTAAAAATTAATTTTATATCACTTTCTCTTATAGAGGCAAGGAGAAACTAATCAATGTGGTTCATTGGTCCACATATAGTCCAATATTTTTTTAACAATCACATCAATGGTGGTGGAGATGCCTTCTTTAAATGTTGGAGGGGCCTTCCTGAGCCCAACCACTTATTTTTTTCACCTACAAGACTATGGAATAATTTCAATATATTTTAGGTAGTCTAAGTAAATATCATTCAATTCTAGGATAAGAGAGTCCATGGGAAGTCACATAGAAATCCTAAATATATAGAGTCATCGTAAATATATTCTTGAGGTGATTTTTTCTTTTTAAACTATTTCTGGGGGTTGGATGATTATATACATTTTGTATTAGGACTATAACATCAATAATATTTATAAGTAGCACATAATCATTGTTTATCAAACTCTAGTGATTTTAGGGTTTTTCCCTAATCCATTAAATGATGAAACCTGTATATTTTCATCCCACGTTAGTTTTTTTCCTCGTATTATTGAAAAAATATTAGTATTTATGTAATCAGAAGACTCAAAAGGATTGATTTAATTATATATTATTTCAAACATCCCATCGTTGGGGTATTTCAAGAATTTATGGAATTTTGAATATACCTCCATGTGGCTATGAATCTATAGAATCCCAATAAAGACATTATATGATGTGGATTTCTGTATAACCATCAACACAATGTTAGATTCCAGATCCCAAAACTATGATTTGATCTTGTTCATTATGAGACTTCATTTCTCACTCTTATCATACCCATGAATGGTAAACATGGTGAGAGATATTCCACCTCAATATATTATAATTGTAAAAGGATCTGAATTGGGATGTGGTCAATTCTTGGGGAATATCAATATAGATACCTTTGTATATCAACATATTAATTACTCCTCAAAGTGTAATGAGTATGATATCTACACGGATGAACACTTTATAATATAACTCTATAAATGAAATGATGACATGGAATTTGGTGGAATATTTTCCAATCAATGAACCATTACTGTAGAGACTTCTTTATTGAATTCTATTGGGATTTGGAGGGCCTCAATGATTGCCTCCCTAATTTCTTTTTTTAATTGGGGAACATCTATAATTGATATATTTATTAGGAAAACCATCAACTATTTCATAATGTTGTTTTTTTGAGACATAGGTTTATGCTACAAAATTTGTGGTTTTTCCTTGTTCTATTTATCATGAGATGATATATTTGTGGTAGATGGGGTTGGTTATTTTGTAGAGGTTTATGGAGAATCATCAACTAGTGGAATAGGTCATGGAGGCCTTCCACAGTATCTGTACAGATTAGAAAATCCGAACCCTTCCAAATAGTTGTATAAGATGACTGGGAATTGATAACCACTAGAGGGTTTTGGGAAACTTTTATACCCCTTTTCGTATTTATGGAATTCATTCCCATTGATCTAGGATACATTTATGTTATATATGGGAAAAAATTGATATGTTTGTTCTTACCATTTTTAATATATCCTATGTATCATTGGAATCTGCACCAGCAGCCTGCAGCTCCTTGGATGAGTACAAGGATCTCATGTATGGAGGAATATTTCTCATCATATGATGGGTATTAATAACAGTAAATTCATTTTTTTATTTTTAAAATACTTTTTGGTTAATTTAGAACTGATAAATCAAAATAAACTGAGACTGTGTGTCCATGGGGATCTACCATTGGAGACACAAGCCAAATCAACCAAAAAAAAAGAAATTGCAATGTGTCCATGGGAATCCACCCTTGTTGACACAAGCCAATCCATCCCAAAGAAACACAAACCCACCATAAAAGAATATTTGAAAAAGAACCTTTGAAAGAGTTTGATCGATTGTGAGGGCTTCATCAAAAGAACTCCACAATGAGGAACCATGAGATCACCGAGACCATATAAACAAAAAAACCAACCAAAAAGCATCTGGATGGTTTTACATTCAACAAAGTCAGCAGCACCATCCAAAACATCAAGGAATCTATCGAAAATAGCCATATTTGAGTTGTACATGAGGGATCATGATGAAATGGCATAGAAAACAAAGAAAAAATGGACCAATCCAAAGGAAAAATCCTAAAAAATCATCGTTGTCACAAACTGACCCTAGGTTGAACCTCCATCGGCTAGGTATATACCTACGAGTGTTTTTAACTATGACTAACCACGAACCTTCTAGGAAGATAGTAAGAATCAAAGGACATTGACTCAGAATCAAAAAGGGATGGGAAGAAAAAAACCAAAGAAACTAATTAGATCTGGTGTCGGATGCGACAAAATAAACCGAGGTGGGGGAGTCTAGTAGGCCATCGTTGGTAGTGGAGTTGGAGGCCACAAAGTTTCTTTCTCTGATATAGTTTTCATAACACACTCACAGGATCTAGTGGAGAAGGTCATGCCTGATGCAATCAGCCTCATAGTGGTGGGAACCAAGAGTGGCACATCATCATCGTAGATAGTGCTGATCAGGAAAGAGTTGCAGGTGTTGGCAGCAGGATCTCTACTACACTGAGAATACTAAGTCCATCAAATGTGTGAGTAGGGTCATCGTTAGCAGTGGGGTATTGGGCTATTGTGTTTCCTGAGGGGGAGATGAACTTGATATAATGAGGTGAGAAGTCGATAGTGGGTAGCATGATCTATGGTTGATGCATCATTAGAGATATAGGGATGTTGCGTTGTAATGCCGGCCAGGGGAATAGGTGGTGCAAACCCTAGATACCAACAACATATATTACAGATATATTACATTAACTAAAAAAATATAAAATATTATTTCTATGAGGATTCTACTTGTGGGGTGGTGACCTTTCTTTAATCATTATTGGGATTAAGTCTGTAAGAGTCATAACATGCGTTGGAGATAAATATGACCCTTCTTCATCTACCTCTTCCTATATATGATGGTTATTTCAACCTCTATGTGGTTAATTTAATTTAAAATCACAAGGTTATGGAAACATTATCGGATGATGTAGTTGGATACTAAGGGTTGAATGATCCTGATCGAAAATCTATCAGGTTATTTAGTTGTCAAACATTTACCTACACCTGGACAAATGTTTTTCTACAATCACCTTCATCTTTTGATTGGCTGATGGTTACACAAGTCACTTGTGATGGTTCATTTTCCAACATCCATTTATTTAACCATGAATTTCTTGGAGGATGTCGTATAAATATTGTGACACATCCTACTATGGGAAGAGAAGTATTCGGTGTAATCGGGGAGGAAATCCGCATCATGATTCATAGGCTAAGGAATATTGACTTGGGTCTTTTCAATAGATAAATGTAAATAATAGGGTACCTACTCATTTCATTCAATGTACTCTTTGTTCAACCATTCCTTGATTCCAGAGTGACCATGATCTCATTTAGCTTCCTGTCAAGGGTTGTTTTTCGTACAACATGATAGTAGGTTTTGGGAGGTTCGAGACCTACCTATGTGATTTAATTGGAACATAAAGTAGATTGAGGGTAATAGTAGTAGTATCTACCTTACCAAGAATTTTTTATTTTGTTGAGAGAATGTTCTAAGATATATCTTTGGTCTAATGAATGGAATCTATTAAATATTGTTCAATTTCTACAAATCCAAAAAATACTCTTATTTATTTCATCAAGAATATAGGTGTTGGTAGGTCATCCTAGATATTTTTAGAATAGATTTCAAGAAGTTTTTTATGTGGGTGATGAATATAGATTGAATTTTCCAAAAATTTTCATATGTATATAAAGGGTGATACACTATCATTTTTTCATTTCTAGTTATTTTCTGGTTTATGATTGATGTTTTCATTTTCATAAAGATTAATTGATAATTTAATTGATGATGAAGGTCTTACAATCCTGTAATAGTTCATACTGGATGGCTGTTTTACTAGGAAATGGTTGGAACTACCTATGTCTCTCTAAAACAGCTAATCCTGGTCACCTCTTATGAATCTTGGGGGACCATCAGTATACTACATGATGATTTTTTTGAGATGTTGATATGGGTATCTTGAAAAAACAGAGGACATGGTAGTATTTTTGAAATTGGGTGGGGGAAAAGCATCATTCATCCATTCATGTTATTATTTCATATTTGGGTATCTATGTATGCATATTCATTCCATGTAATCTATTCAACCATCTGGGGAAGAATTGTATTGATCATTTCTTAAGATAATACTATCTGGGATATCTCCCACCCATAGGGAGTAGACATGGCTTGATAATGTGTCCCTGATTTCATATACCATGGATTCTTGATCCACGTTAAGACATAATTATATCTATTCAAAGGGATATTTTTTCACTTTAATATAAGGCTTTCGTAATCATATTCAACTCCCTCATTTATCTAGAGATGATTCCGTAATATGAATCTAGACTAACGATTAGATAACTATATTATATAAATATTATCTCTATGATGATGCATGGGAGGAGGGATATTCTTCTTAGTATAAAGATGAAACAATGTGGGATTGTTTACCCTAAGTAAATCATCATTGAGTTGTCTTAGATTCAGTGTCTCATTGTCATATTTTTCTAACTAATCATAGTTATATGGAATTTTGTCTTTTCTTGGTGGTTAGTGGGGTATTACCACTAATTTTTATTTATCCATTACATTTTTCAACTATATTGGTGGAAAATAAATATGTAGAGTTTCCATGTTTTGGATTCCTCTATCGTTCTTCCTATGTGTAACCTCACTTGTTGAATCCAGATTTCCCTCCTCTTGGGGAATATTTTATGTATTGTTCCCTTATATATTTTTTTCATTATCTAAATCATGGTTGTGTTGAAAAATATTGTATTAACCATGAATATTAATAAATGGTAGTCCTTCCATTACTCGTGGCAAAATAGTGTGATTATGAATTGCATCCATAAGAGTTGAATTTCAACCCCTGGTCAAGATTGGATTATTGCGGCTTACAACTCATTTTAGGTTTGATTTCATTCATTTTATGTTTTTCCCATATCAGTTTGTGTGTAGTGACAGCAAGGGAGTTTCCTGTTGTTGTTACTAAATAGACCCAGAATAGTAAAGGCATAACATACAATTAGAAGAATGGATGGGATTCCAATGATTGATATTTACCTCGCAACCTTTAGAATACATATTCTCCCAACTGTGAAAATTTTGATGAAAATTCATGCATCCCTGATGGATTAAGACTATAAAAGGCCAAAATTTTCTTTTTTTGATCGTCTTTTTGAAGATATTATGATTCTGATTCAATATATGATAACCTCTAGGATGAAAATGGAGATAAAAATTCCCTTAACCCTATGGGAAAAGGTTGATATAGAACCCCAACTGATTTCTCTAGGAAATTCTAGAGGTTTGATGAACCTGGTGATGGATATTGAGGTGAAAATGACGCAGGACAAGGGACTATGGTTGACATTCAACTAATGATGATGTTTCCGAAATCCTATCAGTTATTGATGATCATATGGGTGGATAAGGTGGTAAATATTCACTCAGCCAGGTAGGATGGGGTCACTGCCTAAAATCTATTATGGTAGATGTTGTTGTGACCAGTTAAACTTGGAAAAGTTATTCTCAAGTATGAGTTATTGAAAATGGAATCACATGAGATGAGTATTATTCTAAAAGTAGTTTTTGGTTTGCCGAAACATTGGATTTGGTGTCTAAAATGCATTCACATTGTTTTGATGGTCCTATATCAATGATTTTTTTGGACCTACATCTTCATTTTCTGGTCATAACATCATTAATGTGATGGAATTTCATTAAAGGGAAAAATCGGCTCGTTCATTACATGATCCTTTAATTTTTTATAAATTATGATGTTATAGTATACTTTATTTGGGGAGATCTACTATTCTGGGGGTGTGGTGAATTGAAATCATCCATAACTTCCCCATCATCGAATAATGATACATGACTAGGCTTTAACGACCAGTAGTCAAAGTGTTTTGATGAAATATTAGAAAGCTTTTGTATATTTGAGCTGTGATATTATGGTTTTGGATCCTCGGCCAGAGAGATAGAAACAAGGTATAGATGACTTTAAAATACATTGATGGATAGATATTGACCCTCATAGCTTAGAAAAGGGAGGTTTCTATCCATTAACCACTAATTATTATCCCATATATTTTTTCATAGATAATACATGAAATACTTCTCAATGATCTATTATATCTCAAATTAATAAGTTGAGTAGGTCCACAAAAATGTTCGGAGGTTGCTTCTATACAAATATCTATATATTATACTATTGGATTACTATTTATTATACTTACGTGCCTCCACCTCATCGGGAAATAGATGTTTCTTCTGGGGGTTCTTATTAATCATGGAAAAGTGTTGTGAGTTGCTTGTGGAGAACTATATGTGGTTGACTCTTGTATTTCCATCACCTTTCTATATAAACATATCTATGTTTTTATTTTCTATCTATATAGATGATTTTGTGAAAGGGGAGTAATTCAATTTCTGAGGGAGATATCACCGTGGGGAGGTCAATCACAGAACATTTCAGGAGTAGAGTCTCAGTGATACATCTCCAAACTACCTTGACAAGGTGTATGGATACAATTATATACTTATGAATAATTTTAGTTTTCTATGTTCCTTGAGGGGTTTTAGATATGCATTTAATATCCCCAAGGACACAAGAACTGTGAATGTTAGGGATATGAGGCTCATTATGTGTCACTATTGGAATATGGCCACGTTCGTTTTGGGGATGTGTAGGGATATGATCCTTTTGTAAGAAATCTTCTAGAAAATTTTGATAAACCTATGGTGATATAGGTATATGATACCACTTCCATGAATCTATTGGTTTACTTTAATGAGATTCTTCATTATTGGTATGAATATTAATCTTCATATTGCTGGTTTCTAAAATATGATAGTTAACCTTATATGAAGAATGTATATAATTATGATCCAAATATTCGTTTACTATTGAAATATTATGATGGATATTTCTAATGGGATTCGGGGTATGCACCTCTGAGTTTATAATAATGGATGTTAGGGTATTTTTTTATCGGCAGAAGTAGTGATATGTTCCTAGGATCTGTGATTTTCTAGAACATGCCATGTAACTTCTATAATTGGAATAAATGCCTATGGTGGATGTGTACTACTCTCAACCTGTAGGCCCTATTGTGAGAGAGGATATTATCACTATCATAGTGTATTAGAGTATGGTACCGGTCTTCATTTATAGGGATATGAGCCTTTCCTATGTCATGTTCTGCTCTCCTATGGTGATCACTGGTTAGAACATGAATTTGATCGTAGTATGATAACATTGGATTATTCCACATGTATTTTTGTGATAGGATTGTGTTCATGTACTGTATCTTGTGACCCTAACACTTTGTGAGCACCAGATAGAAAAATATTATGAGCAGAGTCTGGTGCCTCATCCATTACAAGAATATGCTGAAAATTCTATTGGATGAGAGAATGAATGTGCAATTTCTCTGGAGGAGATAATTTTAACTACGAATATATCATTATGTTACCCTTGCATTAGGAATGATAATACATTCAGCTCCATATATTTTTACCAGTCCAGAATATTACATAAATTTTTTTCAACTATTGGAAGATTGTAGTTATATATTATAAAATTATGTGCAAGAATATAGTCTAGAACATTTTATATCTCTAATATATAATGGATGATATATTCAATTTAAATATGGTTATGTGCCCCCTTGTTTAATCCTTTTATCATCTAAATTTTTTATGGGCTTCATTCATGGGAGAAGGGATATGTGACTCCACCATGCTTACTACATCAATTTTCCAAAAGACTTGGTCTGAGTGAGAAACGAATGAGCCTACTAACTGGCCACTACCAGAATATACCACTGTGATTATTTAGTGGAAGTAGGCATATGAACCCACTCATGGTTATCTAGAGCTTTCTATGCCTGATGTAATATCCCAGATTCCTATACATGATCATTATAAGTGGAAACGAGTTAGGTGGTTCCCTCAGCATGTGAATGAGGGGAACTAGTGAGATGGCACCAGTGATGATGGTTGACAGGATTACTCCTAGGAGGATCTTGAGCTAGAAGGGATATATAGTTGAATCTATGTTACATCATCCTCATATATTGAAAGTGGTGATTTCCATGATTCATTGATAATATTCCAATTTGCGTAGATGTTGTAATGAGGTCCACTAGTTTCATTATAGATTTCATTGAATGATGCATACTCATTAGTTTGATTATATAGGGACCCTCAAGTAAATAATCAAGGGATGGTACCATACCAATTTATATTATTCCCGAACCATTTCTTTTTCCTCCTGACATTGATGATGTTGGAGATGCTAGTTTATTTTAAGACTTTTATGATATATTACCATAGGTAATTTCTTGAAATATCCATTATATGAGGACATAATCTTAATTTATAGTCTTTTCATAAAGGAAGAATATTTAGTTATAAATATAGAATGGAACAAGGTCACATATTTTTTAATCACTATAGACATGACACATTCTCAATCATATACACACATGTAACATAATTTTATTTCCAAATTCCCAGTTTTCCCATTTTACTCAAAAGGAATTTTTATTGAAAGAATGGAAAAAATCACAATAACTATGACTTTATATGATTTGTTATTGGGTATGCAATTATCATTTGTATAAGATGTGAAAAACTCTATGCACTCATACATGGTCAACCTGTCATTATAGTTATTTCAAAGATTCACATCTAGTTTAGCATTATTTTTTGAAGTGAAAAAACAAAACCATGACATTGTCTCATCTAAAAAGTGAGTGGGGGGGGTTCAATGTCTTGTACGATAATTGAAATCATGTTCAACACTTTTTATTCTTAATTGAATCTCCTATTGGTTCTTATATCTATAACTGTATATAGACCATCATTATAAAGGTAGGATTTCAATTTTAGTTTTCATCCTAATAGATCATAGGAACTCAAATTTTTTGGGATGATACAAGGTTGATCTCATCAAACACTTTTGGTGGGAATGGTTTTATATATCAGGACACTGTTATAGATTTATGATATGTTCATGAACTTATTCCAAATCCTGATACATGAATTTTTACCCTAAAAAAGTTAAAATCAATTAATTAATTACATATATAAATAGAGGATTTCTAGGTATTCCATATATATGTATTGAGGTTTCTTCATACATTTTCTATCATTGGTAGATGATTATATTTTTAAGCCATATCCCTACGCACTCTGGGGGTTTACTTCCATTCAATGAGTCAATTAATATATTAAGGATGTGAATGAACCTTTATGAGGTATCTTCTTATTTATAACACTAATAAAAATTGAATTATTTCATTTAGCCAGTGTGGTTTGAAATCATGATGAAAGTATATATATATATATATGAGTGGGCACACGGGAATCCGGTATTATGATCGAGTCTATAGAAGTCGTCCTATGAATCGTGCTTATGAAAGTAATCAATGTCAAATTAGTTCAATCATGTCGTCAAGACCCACCCTATGGTTGATTCACTTGTTTGGGGGAATTCCTATCATGTTGCTAAATAGGTATTAAATATTGACAGTTCCTTGGATGGGAGAGATTCATGAAACCAATGAAATTATCCTTACAATTCCCTAAGACCACATATTCCATGTTCGGTGTGAGAAACAAGGGATAATAATTTATTGGTCTCATTACATAGGGATGTGGAACTTACACAATGGGGAGGCCCTTATATGATGTTTGATATGAATATTGGGCCTTTGGAAGGATTAAAATGTATCTCATTTTTTGAATGATTCATATTCACGAACGTGTAGTTGTATTATATATCCACTGGTGAATGAGGAAATATTATTGGCCCTTATTATAGATTGGGTCTCAATGGTTATAATTTATGAAATATGGTGGGACATAAATAGAGGTTTAATCCCATTGGAGTATGGGCCTTAGTAAGGAATCCTACATATACTGTTTGGACATGAATTAGAGTTCTCATTGTTCAGTTGGTGGTATTCAAAAATATATCAATTGGAAAAGGTTATCATGTCCTCAGACATATTCGTGAAATTTCCCTGTTTCTAACATGACATATCTTAAATGCATTCTTGAGATGTATGGGTAGTCTTTATGACATGTCATAGGATATACATACATGTCTTGGTTCCATAGAGGACTTGTATATAAATACAACCAAATGATCCAATTGAATTGTATGAAAGATGTTTCAAAATTTGAGTGGAATATTCAATGGACATCATATAAAAAAGTCTGACTTGTCGAGAGGGTTTGTCATGACCTACATGACATGTCTATTGGGTGTCACATAACCTAGTGTACATGTATTAGGGTGTCTCATGTCATACATAACATGTCTGGAGGTCACCTCACGAAATATATTAGTTTTCTAGAGGACATCACAAGACATATATGTCATTCTCTAGTTCCATTGCATTAATTGGACATCATGTCTAGAAGAAATCAATGATTTTTCTACAGAACAATAATTACATCACATTACATTGTTTTCATTCCTGAAGGTTATCTCAAGACTTTCTTTGCATGCCAAAGGTAAATCAAATTATCCAAATGGCATGTCATGAGTGTTCTGTATGATGTGGGAGATATATTATGGTGTTATCACATAATCTAGGTAGGCCATGTGAAGATTTTTAAAATAAGTGTATCTATATATTCATTATTCTTTCATTTTTTCAGTATTTTTTCCATACATTATTGGATATGTGACTCAAGGTATTTCTAGTGCATGATTATTTAAGGTTTTACGTGACCCGGTAAACATGTGGTACCACCTTCACATTATCTGGTTGAGAGGCATGAAATCTTTCACCTGATCTATATAATGACCACCTGATCCACATAATCTTTCCCTGTTTTTCCTTCGGACATTACCAAGATTTTAATTTGAGGAATACCTTTTCCATAAAGTGATTTTCCACTACAAGAAGTCTTCTCTTGTGGTCTCATGTAGCAGCCACCCATTCTGAATTTTTTTTATGTCAAGGGGGACGATTTTATATGCACTTCTTCAATAGTTATATTCCACCATGTGTGGCTTGTATCTTACAAATATGAGATGAATTCAATGTATATATTTCTATATCATGTAGTTTTCATGATCATCCAATTATTCATATATGGTGTCACATGATGAATAGAGACCTTGAAAATGTTCCTCCATCACCATGTTCATTTCTACCTAGATGTTAAAAGGTATTTATCCTAATCATTTAAACTTTTTAAATAGTTTTAAAAATGACATGCCAAAATATCTAGATTCCTTCACAAGATTAATATTCCCGTATAAAGTATTTCATGTGATTATAAATTACTTGTATGTGGTCCTTTAAATGAAAAACATTGCTTGTTAAGGGGGCATCCCTGATATAAAGGTGGCCTATGAAGGGGCCCTCCTGATATCATACTAGATTTATGATTGGTATTTGATTGATCAATTGTGATTTCCTGGGGAATATGGACCCTTTCATGTGAAGATCATTTCATATTGCCTTCATTAGAATCTCCCATATTTTACATTTTTTCATTCATATATTAGAATCATAAGAGATATTGTGATGGCATACATGTGTTTTTTTCAACAACTAGTCCTCTTGAATGTGATGCAACATGTGGTCAATGACAGATCTTATGGTGATGAACAATAAAATTCATAAAAACCCCTATTATTGTATATAGAGTAAAATGGGAATCATATTATTTAATGGAAATTTCCTAAAAAACATTTTCATGATGAAGGTGACTATGTAATATTCATTTTCAGGACAAGGTATATATGTTTATTGAGGACTTATCAAGTCTTGTGAATCACATAATCCAAACACATTATGAATAACATAACTCTCTTTCACATGATACTTCCATATTTATCCACCATTATTTTATAAGGGTTTTCAGATGATTGGTAAGAATCCACTCATAGAAACGTTACATGATTTGGAATGATTTGTTTGGAAACCTCTATATGATTATCAAGGATTTTCAAGATTCCTTTAAAAGAAAAGTTTCCATATCAATGGTTCTTCACCTGAAAAAAATATCAACCATTTTTCTAGTCCAACTAACATGACCCACTATATGTTATGAAAGAAAGTGTACCAATGATGGTTATGTGATACACATGATTCAGTCGCCTTCAATTCCTTTTAAAGGGAAAATAATTTCCACGAGTGAGGTATTTCATCCCCTCGATATTTTCCAATTCCCAATTTTTGGCGTTAAAAATGAAATAAATAATTCAGTAATATTATGTTTTTAGATATGTATTGGTAACATTAATATTAAATTCCGTAATTAAGATATAAATTTACATTCATTAAAAAATTTTAAAACATGCTTTTTTCCATTTTTTTACAATAACCATAACCAAAACATACATATAATGATGTTATAAATTTATAAACAATTAAAAATCATAAATTCATTAACCTTTTTTGAATGATGGAATATAAAATTTAGAAAAATAATGGATAACAATTTTTTTATGAAACTAGATAAAAAATCAAGATTACTTAAATTTGATATATAAAATAGATATAAACTAACTAATATACACATAAAGAATAATTATAATGGAATTTTATAAAATATAATGTAAAGTATTATGGTTATAAAATAAAATATAAAGTTTTATATGTTTTTAGACATGAACTAAAAAAATATTTTTCAAAAATGTTAATAGTGTTAAGGGTTCCCTTCTTCAATTTTAATTCCAGAAGAAATTTTTTCTATTATAAAATTTGTTTTCTATTGAATGGATTATCTACTAACAATAAATATTTTTATAATAACCCACTCATTATTTATTGTATTTAATCATTCATTTAAAATCATATCCTTCTAGGGGATTCAGATTAAATATATCTAAAGAAATAATTTATTTCCCAACTCAAATTATTTATCCTTGAGTCATAAATTATATCCTTTGTTACAATCTTTTATTCCTCCTTTATCTTTTCGTTTCAATTTCCAATAGTAATTAACCTTTTTCTAACAGTATGTTACTTTGATTCATTTCTACCATCTTCTTTTATGTGATACCACCTCAAATAAATGTTTGTTATTGCTATGAACAATTTACAATATTTCTAATAGATCTTTCTCTTCCATGCCCATATTTCTATCCCACCTATATTTTCATATATTTTTTTGAATCAAAATATATAGTAATTAATGTTATCGTCTTAATTATAAACAAAACTTTTCTAATGTAAAATTTATTTCCCGATTTTCACTATGGTTTTTTAGTAAACATGTTTTAATATAATAATTGGTTTTATGTATCATATATTTTTCATAATATCACCCCATGTTTTCTCTAAAAATCATTTATTTTTTCCTAAAGACACCACCATTGGATATCTTATAAAAGTTTATGGTTTCATATATCTCAAAACATTTATTTCAATTTTTGTTTTGAAAATAGATTTATAAAATAAATTGATGACTTTGTTAGATATGGTTTTTATAAAATTAATAAGAGACAATAAGTTTTTGAAATTTTTAATTGAAATATATTTCCCATCATTTTGAATCATTCTTTCATGATTTTATAGAGTTATATTTTTTTCAATTATTATATATATGATATATGAATTGGTTTTTATCAAAAAGGGTTTATTTAATTATTATTTTGAATGAATATTGTAATAATTATCAAAAATGTATTCTTCATAAAATTATTGAATTATTTACCTATGTTTTTACCAATGAGAAATGATTAATCTCTATAATATAAATAATCCTTCACTCTATTTTTATTTTCTAGACATGGAATGCTTAATAATATTCTTCTAAATCCATTACTCTTAAAGTATTATATATTTATTTCCATTAAATAAAGTTGGTTCACCCAGATTCATACATTGTTCGAATAGGGAAATTATAGATATAATTATATACCATTTATCTATATAAAAACCCTTAGATCCTATCATGAAATCATTGTTCTAATTGGTTTTAAATAAGGTGAATAAAAAGGAATTTACCCAAAAAAATTAGAATTAACCATATTTGAGGTTTAGGATTGATATGATGTTCGATCATTTAAAAATGGATAAAGAAGAGAGAATATATTTTCAAAACATTTTAAAGGATTTATTGATCGTTTTTAAATGTATTGGGAATGATATAATAAGAGAAATTATGCCCATCGTGCATTTAAATAATGTCCATAAAATCAACATTCTCACTCATCATTGAAGGATTCAATTGGCAATTTAGTGGCCATTGGGAAGACCCATTTATACCATGGAGAACCACTAGTGGTTTAGTGGCCTCAATCAGCTCATCAGTTCCAATTGGGATGAATTAAATCAACATAGGAGCCTCACCAGTGGTCTAGTTGGAGAAAAAAACATGAAAAAATATAACACATCCACTTTCCATGAATCACCCTATTTCTCACTCATGGAATGCCTATATCCCACCCCTAAACACACAAATTCATTCTCACAATATATATAATTATTTTAAATAGGAATAATTAAAATAGGGGTTTCACTACTCTCCCTGTATTATGAATCATCATCCAGAAGAAGTGCCCCAGAGGTATTCTCAAAAAACATGGTCTAGTGCCACTGAATATCAGCTTCCTTGTACAATATATCTTCCTGAATATACCCATGATAATATAGAATCTGACTTAGTTGACTATTATTTCCTTTCATAACATTTTCACAATGATGAACTATATAAATGGATCATTAAATAAATATTGCATACTTCTCCATCTCAAAATACTCACAGTCGAGAAGACATGCAAGATCATGATTGTACATCCGAAGATGAGACATATAGAACAAATTTCACATACCGTGATATAAAATATGAATATATGAATAATATTAAACCATTTAGAAGGGTTTTAAGGCCTAAAATTTTCCAACATACCATGATTCCAACTTTCCTTTCACCCTCAAATGCCTCTACATTAACTGAGGGGACACCCAAAAGAAGACCCTGTCACCCAATGGGAACACCGAGTATATGAAATAGGTTTTTTCATAGAGGTACATATCCATTATTATTTAATATAATAATTTGGTATTTATATATTGTGGATTTCTAGGGAGGATAAGGGGGAAAAGGGTGTTTGGTTTTTATTTGATGCTTTAATCTGAACATTCTGATAGGAACCACTGGGATATATGGTAAATAGAAACCATTCCACCCAACCAACATAGTTTATCCTAACCATGTGGGGAATTTCATAGGGAAAAGAAGGGTGAAAGGTTTCCCATAAACATGTTTCTAGATCCACATGCATGTTTTAAATATTATGAAATTTTAATAGCGGATAAAATCATGGTTTGTACATGGTTTTCCAAACCATGTACATGAATTGTACAAGGGTGGTTTTGAGGTATAGTGGTACCCAATGTTGGTGCATGATTTGGCCAAGAATATAGCCAAACTATGTGACCCATTCAATTCTTTAATTTATATCGTTTTTCTATCAATTATATTTATATTTAAACCCCTATACTTTTTTCCAATTCTAATGGACATCAATCTAAATAAAACTACTTTGTAATATATACCTCCACCTTGATAGTTTCATCAATATTTATACTATCTATTAACTGATTTGATCTCCATTCATCTATTTTATGGCATGCTGGAAAGTAATCCATTTATTTTGAGCCTTTCATCAAATATATTCCTCTTGAATGAATTATTTATGTGCTTCCACTTATTCCCAGTTTTCAAGGCATTCATCTATATTTCTATTTTATTCTTATTTGGACCAAACCAAGGGCTGATACTAGATGATTGTTCCTCTAATGGTTATGGTAGGTGTTCTGGAATTTATATCTCCTGGTTGCGATGATTTATATTATCTGTTAGGTTTCTCATTCTAGTTTCACCATGTATTGTACCTATACTGAATATATCATAAATTGGTAATTCTATTCAAGAACCAAATGACTATATTATATCACAAGTCACATGTGTGGTCATGAAACTCAATGTATACCACCCCTATGGGAGTTCTCATTAACTGAATAATTCGACTTAATGATCATATTTCCAAAACACCAATTGGTGTGTTTGGTTTTACATCTAAATGGTGATATCATAACTGTATATCGATGAATATAGTGGTTTATAATGACTAACACACTTTTCAATTGGATATGACTTTAATTTAGGTGATTAGTATGATCATGTCACATAATTATATTTAATTATAGTTATGACCATGTTATTACTGAATTAAAATAATATATAAATTTCCTCTTATCTTTCATTAAATCGTTTTACTATTTATAATTTATGTAATTAATAAGGGTGACCTTTCTACTATAATTTAGTAATTGTGACCCCTATTATTTATAAATGGACAAGAAGTACATTTTAATTCTTAGTAATAGGAATTGAGACTGTTATAAAATTATTGGAATATCAACATGCAATCCCTATATAATTGGATATGGGCACAGATACCCAATATTGTGATATATGGGAATGATAACCCTATAGTTAGTATATAGAATGGTTACACTTATGATTATGATAATGTGTAGTGATACCCTTATGATTATGATATTAGGTATGGAGGACATGATGATTCTAGTATACATGCATGAAAGCCCTTCTTTAGATGTCGACAAGATATCCCTTCTTGATATGATATTGTTCATGGGGACCCTATTAATAAGATATTGTGTATGGTATCCCCTTCTCATGAGATTCTAGGCATGGAATCCCTTGATAATCATGATAATCAATCTATATTTTATGTATTTTTGAGTTCCTCCATGGGTACAAGATTTTAGTAGTATCCATATATATGGTTCTATACGTCACTATATATTAAATCTATATATGTTTATTTATATAGTTACATGTTAAATGATTATATGTATGAGGTCAAATCATTAAATTTCATCATAGTGTTCATTTGTAACTAGTACTGACCCCCTTTATAGATTTACTTATTGCTTGCCATTATTACATGCACTCTTCCATATTATATGAATTGAACTAATAATTATAAAAACTATTGGTGGTGGCATTCAATGTTTTTCTAGCACACTATATGATCCAGAAAATCTACCAAGGTAGTTTATGTGGATGTAGTTGAGGACATGGGAAATCATGCAGTGGTTGATACATGATATTTATATTGAATAATATTAGGGAAGCATTAGACTGGGAAATGCCTCATGGTATTGTTGGAGATATACCTTTTGTTATTTTCCCTTTTTGTTAAAGATATTTTGTACAATGATTTTTTATTCAATTTGGATAGACATATGAAATATCATCATATTTATATGATACTAGTTATTTTTAATATTGGTTATTTATGTCATCTTTATGTTTCCATAATTTTTGCAGTTATTGATTCTAATTCAACTGTTTATCTTTCTATTTCACTGATGTGTTACTTGGACTCATAGGGTATAGACTCCCCACTATACCACCTTCGACCCTCACTACTGGTTAACAAAATATAAAATATTGGGGTGGATACTTATGGCCATGTAGACCACTATCTTGGGGTACCAGTCAGTGGAATCCTATTAATAACAAAATAATGTTGCATTTGGAGATTTATTTTATATTGTATTGTCAAATAAAGATATTATACAAGATATAATAATTTATCTAATATTGGTAATCTAATTTTTTCTGGGTGTAGCTGACCCACATATAGGAAAATGCCATATTATGTGGGATAGAATATGTTGTTCTATATTTTCCTTATTATAGTTGATTTTTTTTCATCATTGTGTGAAACACATTATGTGAGATATTTATTTTCATGAATGAGGTATATATTTTATCACTATACTTATATGGAAAACAAGAATGATTATGCATCATTTTATGAACCTTACAATATTTATATTTTATGCACTATTTCATTCCATGTTTACATTATTGCTCACATTACCTGTATCATGTTTTCGTGTCTCATTACCATATCCTGGAATTTTTCTAACACTTAATACACTGACTTGATATGCGAGTGGGTATTATTTAATGGATTCCATACATATATTGATAATGTGTATGGGCCATATTAAATAGGATTTTGAGATCCATATATTTTAATATATTGATGAGAAACACTATTTATAGGAATATAAAATTAAATTAAAATTAATTAAA
Organism: Viscum album; assembly: GCA_963277665.1. Lineage (NCBI taxonomy): Eukaryota > Viridiplantae > Streptophyta > Magnoliopsida > Santalales > Viscaceae > Viscum > Viscum album. The sequence continues at coordinate 1,282,140,951 of OY728136.1, read as the reverse complement.
AATAAAACATTTCATAGATAAATAGGGATTCTAATTAATATTATAATGGTTTTTGCTCTATAAATTTCAAATGGAACTTAATATACTATAACCTTCAAAGAAAAACATAAATCTATAAAAGACTTCACTATAACAGTTGAAATTAGGTTTCATATCTGATGTTCTATATAAATGTTCCTATCACCCATTCATAGATTAATGCAAAGGAAGAAGGGCCTAAATATTACATAAATAGTCTTGTACCTATCCTTTTATTGTATGAGTGATGGTCACCATGATTAGTAATATATGAGGTCTGAATTTAGAATTTGTATATCCATTTCACCATGATATCCTCATGTCGTTATCCTAGAGGGTGGTGACGTCCATTCATTGGAGATATTAAGACATGAGCCACCAAGGATACCTCTAGTAGTTCCATCTATAGAGCCTAATATAATCTTAGATATGGGTTATGATGTCCGATTTTAAGCATATATTCTACAGATTATGCAGATTATAGAGGGAGCTTCACAACCTACCCTTTTTTGAAGAGGGTAGTGCCTTGGTCAAAGACAAGAGCACATTTTATTGAATATAAAAAGTAACAAAATTATAGGAGTATAAAAAAACAATTATTTTTACAATATTTTTCAAAAAGATGAAATAAATCTGGGGGAAGTTCATTCAGCCATGTAAAATACTAGTTAACACTTTTGTCGGCATGGTAATCAACAACAGTGTTCGCTTCACGGAAGGGGTGAGTGGAAATGTAATTAATCTCTATAAGTGAATCCAGACCCTTCATCCAAAGGGTGGTAAGAGGCCAGGTTAGATGGATCACACCATTCCAGATTGTTTGGGAAATAGTGGTTGAATCCCTTTCGATCCAGTGCTTACAACATAATTTTTTAAGGGAAAAATTGACACCATGAATTACACCCATCATTTCATTTTCCAGTGATGAAACCATACCTTATATACCAAAGAAGAAACTGTGACACTTGCCAAAGGAATCTCTAAATATCACACCGTAGTCTGCATGTCCTGGATTTCCCTCCGAGGCACCATCAACATTCACTTTGATCCATCATAGAATCAGAGTTTTCTAGAACAATTGAAAGGAACATTTTGGTTGTCGATAGAGGACATCAACACGAAGTTTGTGCAGAATCTAAAAATCACCAATAGTGTTGTTGCAGTGGGCCTTTGGAATCGAAGAAGCCTCTCGGACCGCAATCAAAATTTGGGATTTTCCTGCATTATGATTTAATGAGCATTTATTATGGAGAATATTATTTCTGGCATACTAGAATACATGTTGGAGCTCAGTAATGACACAGAGAAAGACATTTTTAATTTTCTGAGAATCCTCATGATCAACACATTACTTTAAAAGAAAGCAGATCGAGTCAAGAATACACTATATGTAGTCAAAAATGTCTAATATGTAATTCCATAGAGCAGAAGCTGTAGCACATGACAGAAAAAGATGGTTAGTATCTTCCGTATGTCGGTTACATAGGGGACATTTAAAACAGAGTTAGATGCCAAATGTTTGAAGTCTTGCCTCAGTGGGCAATCTGTTTTGATCAATATTCCAAATGAGAGTGAGTCTTGTAGGCTTGATCGAAGCCTTGTTAAAAAATTCAACCATTGAATGTTAGATTCGGTTATAATGAAATTGTGCTTGAAGATATTTTTTTAGTCAAGGATGCCATTCAAAGCCGGCTACACGACATAAAAGTCATCATAGATAGAGTATGGGTAGTTATCAATGATCTGAGCAATGATAACAGGAAGCTCATTCTTGTGAGAGTGAAGAACATTTTTAATAGAGTAATTTGTATTCTTAGGAGGATAATAAGGAGGTATCATGGAAATTAAAGGAGTACCATTACAATTATCGATCCAAAAATTCATTTTTGATTCAGCATTAACCATCAATCAAGAATTTCCCATAATGTGATATAAATAATGCATAATGGAGGGCCAAATCGATAATGTAATATAATTTATGTTCCCTTTCTTATGCTTGGTGAGAGATCTTTGTATGAGGAAGTCAATATCATTATAGTTGTTATTTATTAATCTCCCAGTAAGTCTAGCCTGAAGAGCATCATTATTGAGTTTTAAGTTTTTAATACCAATACCCATGTTATCTAAAGGTTTGCAATAGGTCATCCAAGAAATGGTGACTTGTTTTGTATTGAGGATACTTCCCATCCAGATGATGTTTTTAATGTAGGTATTTATTTTTTTAATAGTACCAACAAGCCTCTTATTGATTATTAGTGAATAGTCTATTTTCAAGATAATGGTAAATTTGACATGACAGATTCTACCATCCATGGAGAGGGATTTACCTTTCCTTGTGGAATTCTAATTAATAATTTTGTCATCAATTCTAGCCAAGTAGTTGGATTTGGGTCTTCCCCAAAAAATAGGAACCCCCAAGTAAGTGAAGGGGTAGAGACCTTCTTTAATTCCAAGATAGCTGGTGAAAAATTCTTTTCTCTATGAGGAAATTTTTTTCACAAAGAATATATGTGACTTGTTCCAAGAAATAGCTGGGCCATAAACCACTTACTAATGAGCTAATGAATTTTTAAGACCGTGAATATCTTTTTTGATCAGCTTGAAGAAACATGTTGATATCATCAGAAAATAGAAGATGATTAGTGACGTTGAGATTTCTACCTTCCTGGATGGGTATAAGTTTATTTTGATTGACAAGATGTGTGGGAAATATGTTGAGGTAATCATCAGTAATGACAAAGAGAATGGTCGAGAGAGTGTCTCCTTGACTAAAGCCATTGGTGCATTTGAAATAGCCCTTGGGGAGCCATCAACCAAAATGGGTATAGAGGCAGATTTAAACAAGGATTTTATTCTCATAAAAAAGGTTTCATTAAATCCTAATATTTTCATAACTTTGATAATAAAACTCCAATATATAATATCAAATTATTTTCTTATATAATGTTTGATTGCAACATTACCTCCCCTAGTAGTTTTGTCTAGGATATTAGTGAATTTGGAGGAATGGAAAATGCAGTCTTGGATAGACCTGCCTATTATAAAACCAAATTGATTCCAAGAAAGAATTTTTTTTGAATATTAGGATAAGTCAATTAGAAATAATCTTGGTAATTATATTTTAGAGAGTGTTTATCAGGGAAATTGGATGAAATTTTTGGATCTCAGAATCATTATCCACTTTGGGGATTAAAGTAAGGAAATTTTTATTAAGCCCATGAGGGAGAAAACCATCAGAAAAGAAGGACCTAACAAGTTTACACACATCCAGGTGAATGACATCCTAGTGATTTTGAAAGAATCCATTATTCAAGCCATCAGGACTGGGTGTACTATTAGGATTTAGACTAAAAACCATGACTCTAATTTCATGATCTAAAGTGATGATTAAGAGAAATGTATTGTCAATCTCATCAACCATCAAAGGGATGATATCCGGACAAAGGACAATATTAACATCCGGACCATTAAAAATGTTATTTATGTAAGAGAAAAAATTATTGGAAATGGCCTCCTCTTTTCAATAAGCAAATCATCATGTAAAATCTTAGTAAGAGGTTGGGGGGATTTTCTAACCCTTTGAAGTGAATTATTGAATATTGTATTCCTTTCCGTATGAGAGAGATTTTTTTTTTGAAAATTTGATTGAGCATGTTGTCTTAGAAAGTTAGAAGAGAGTTGAGTTTCAAGGAAATATTTATTTCAGGTTGAGGATCATAGTTAAAATCAGAATTGGTATTATGAGTTAGCAAATAAAATATCTCTTTTTTCTAGAGAAGAAATATCTATGTAAATATGTTAAGTTTTAGTTCTACACCAGCCATTAAGGGAATGTTTTAATGTTTAAAGCTTAAGGATACATGAAAAAGTATCTTGTTGATGATTCATAGTTTCCCAAATATTTTTTATAAAAGAATCATAATTTGGGCTCGTAGGCCAGGCATTGTTGAACCAAAAGTGGAAAATAGGTTTATGGTTGTTAATGAGAAGATTGACAATAATAAGATGCTGGTCTGAGTTTAACCTCAAGGGGGTGATGCTAGAGATGGGTTCCCTTTTATCCATCGTATCTAAATTAGCAAAAGCACTTTCCAGTTTACTAGAAACAACATTCTTATAATTTCATTTGTACCAGGTTTATTTTTCACCAGTGAAGTTAACTTCCACCATATTTTGGTCTTTAATAGATGCTCTAAACTCTTTTGAAGGTATTGATAAGTGAGAGGGATTATTTTTTTTACTGGAGTTCAGAATATCATTAATGTATCCCATCACATCCCAAGGGTCATTAATGTTATTAGCCAACACAGAAAGATCATGCTTGAGGGTTCTTCTTTCTTGGTATCTATTTTTTACATATATCATCATGAAAAAAGTGTTTTGAATTTCCCACCAGAAATCACAAGTAAAATTTCGTTCAGTACATTTACTAATATTAATATTCTTGATCGATGTGTGATAAAATATCCACATAGAGTCAACCGAGGATCCATCCTTATAGGAACCCAGATAATTATAATTGATAGAGGAGAGGTTCCAAAATTTAGAAGTGAAAATATCTTTAGGACGTGATATAGAAACTATTATAAGCTTATTAATTGTCAGAAACCTCTTAAGAAGAATCAAAGTTTCAGATTTAGCAATACCATGACAATTCCAAAAGAGCAGATTCATTTTGTCTGGTATTTTCGGTTAGTACCCCTATTTTTTTATTTTCCCAAACCTTTCCTCCTCTCTGATCTTCTGACATATTGAGAAGAGTTTGGATTGGGTTTTTTTGTCTTGGAGATCAATATTAAAGCTAGGAGCTGTAGTATTACACACTGCACTAACTGTATTATACAAAGGTTCAAGATAATTGTTTGGTGATGTAGATAAATAAGGTCTGTTAAATGTGTGTTCAGGTGAGTTGTTAGCATTATTTAGAATGGGTGTCAATAAATCCAGGTTTGAAACCGAGTCAGTATCAGCTTCCAAGGTAACCGAATCTGTTGTAGTAGTTCTACCTTGATTAGGAATTGGAGGGTTTGAAACAACAAAAGATTCCATTGGCCCAGGATCAACTATGTTAGTTGTTTCATGTATCGCAACCTTCCCTTTATATATGATAACTTATTCAAGAGTTCTATAGTAGAATCCACCTATCTTTTTTATTGATATTGGCCACAAGATATAGAGTTATGGCCTGATATAGTCATGTATATACTGAATAGTTGAGAGACACCACATAAGAGGTGGATGAATCTATCCACATTTATTAATCATAGATACACAAAATACAGGTGGGATATTTTGAACCAGTATTGTTAGTAAAAAAAGTGATTTATAGGGATTTATAATTGAGAATCTATGAACATTTCTTCTCTAAGTCCCTGTGGGATGATCATACGAGGGATTTCAGTAAAAACTAGTTGGGTTCTTTGATATTTATGATTCAAATCAATTTTTAGAGAATAATCACATTATTCCAATATATAATGATGATGATCCATTGAAAGTGAGATGATTCAAGGACCAACATATGAATCCAATCCATTCTCAGGTAAATGATTACCATTTGAAAATTGTATTATATATAGTGAATTAGGATGTCTCCTATAATTGAAATCTGAGGGAATTAGATTGTTTGAGAAAGGGTGGGTTATAAGTGAGAAATATTATTGATTTGACTAGTGGTTGAATGTGATTATTTTATACTACATGTGTGAGCAGTGGGGTCTAGGTGAAACCCAAAATAATTTATGTGGTATGACACTACTATGGTAAGAAAGGGAATAATAGGAACTAGTGTCCTAGTGAATCCATTACTTTTTTAGGATGTGGAAGACTATGGTATTTTCAAGAAATTTTTTTCCTGACATTAACATTTGATCATAGTGGGAGAAGATCCATATCAAACCCATCATCAGGAGATGGATCAATAGAACCATTCCAAAAAGATATACAGAGTACTTCTAGTTATACAAGTGGTGATGGAGGTTGTGGATGAGGTTTCTAGGCTTCAGATATGAAACAGTAGTAGAGAATTCACACTCCATGTAGTCCGGTTACAACATAGGGTCTTAGATCATGCCATACTTATTTAGTGCATCCTATACGATAAGGGAATGGATCTACGAAATCTACCATTAGATTTACTATTATAGTATTTCTACCGTTACATATGAATTTTCTCAATACATATTCATCACACTCCTTTGTCTATTTATCGATCATGTGAATACTTGGACTGGATTTTATGTACTTCTGGGGTGTGATGAAACTAGTCACCCCATTGGGTTTGTGATCATAGAGTGTACACCATTTTAAAGAATCCCCTCCTTAAGGTATGAATCCATATTTTCATATAGAAACTATTCATCACTACGAAGTTAGGAATCAATTTAATTATGGGGATGCACCGGTTGTTCCCATGTCATTTCTATGTGGGTTGTAATCATTAAAGGGTTCCATTCACATCACCCAAGGGTGGTAATTATGTTCACAAGGGGGAATGGGATGTTACGGAATGTAGAGCGAGACCATAGCATCTTGGCCTATGTGGGATGACTGCCTTGATTGATAGCCTCTATATAGATAATCATGGATTACATCATGTTGATTTACATCCAATAGCCTATCAATTAATGGATGTTATGCCAAATTACATTGTGAGGTTACCTCATTAGATAATGTTATTATTTACTATCAATTTATTTCCTAGAGATTAACTATTATCCATTACTCCTTACTTGATGCCTACTACCAAGGTGAAAGAGCTCAAGAAGCAACTAGGGGATTTTACGGCCAATGGTTTTATATAGCCAAATACTTCTCTATAGGGTTCACCGATCCTCTTTTACCCTAAAATATGATGTAACCCCCATGATTGATCATGTATTACTAGAAATTGAAACTTTCTTGGTGATGAAATAGTATCCCTTATATCCTATTGGTGATTTATTGGACCATACCAGAGTATATATAGTATTCCCAAAGATTCACTTACGATCAAGATACCATCTTGTTTGAATATGGACTTCATATATTTTGTATGCATCTTTCTATAGTTGATATTATTTATATTATTATCTTTTTATTTCAATTAGAATTATAAATTCACCTTCTATCTTTATGACTTTGACAAATATGGTGTTCCATTCCTATATTAATTCCTTTGAGGATAATGGTGAAATCTCGTACTCAATGTTTCCATGCCACACATGATGAGATCATTTTGAATACACTTAGAGAGAACTATCTTTATTTAATGCTTTGAAAACATCACTTAAAGATTAGCAGGGTACACTTCATGGATTATATTATCTCAGATGTATGAGTTTCAATTGACCCAGATAAGGATATTTCTTTAGTTACCTAAGGGAATCCCAAGAATCTCTTTGACATATAGTGTGTCTTAGGTCTATATTATTATTAAATGATTTTTATAGAGGACTTATAACACATAGTAGAAACTATTATAGGTTTTATAAATTATTTTATGAATCTTATATGGTCAAAATCCTAAGATACAACAATTTTGGAGCTAAATGGGTAATTTCTTCAGTGCTAATCCAGATTTTTCCAAATCCATGTAGAAGCTATTAATTTTATTATGATGTATCAAGAATAATTATAGGTCATGTTCTGATGTACGTAGATCATGTGATTTTGTATGGATCATGACAACTAATGCTTCATGATCCTAATATCAAAATTCATGATCTTAGTTGGTGGTCATTGATCATGCATTATGTTGATGGATGTGTCGCTTACTACAAGGGTGTTTTTTAGATAATAAGGACTAAAAAATCACCAAGTATTTTTTCAAAAAACATGAATTAAATATTAATAATAATAGATGGGTAGAATGTCTATATTCCTCTGACTATGAGATTTACAATATTCAAGGGAAGGGAAATTCAATTACCGATGATTTGATCATGAGGACTCAGACATATGGTGTACAGAAGGAAAATATAAAGTGGTAGTTTTTGGACTTATTTTCTTAGATGTGCACAATGTCATATAAACGTATTAAGAGTCTGTACTTGCATCACTATCATATACCTATTCATATTTGGATAATATGAAGAAGAGGTAGGTTTGAGATCTTGAAGGCATGGTCATATGGGAGAGTATTTATGGAGAGGGCCAGCATCTGGATTGGTCTATGAATAATGAAGACATACTATATATAGATGGGAATATCTGGGATCCAAATACATGAGAGACAAGATAATGTTGGAGTCAAATGCTTCTTATTTGAAATTTCATCTAGGTATCTCCATTTAGTATCTTCAATTACAATAAATATATTGGTGGCTTGGGATGAAACATTAGATATTGTTTTTTATTACTAATTTTCCTACCACTCAATATGTGAATGTACAACAACAATGATGTACTAGATTATTTCAATTGTTATCATTCCTAGAATAGAAAGGGGAATATGTTGCAACATATTTTTTAGTTATCTTACAAAGGTCATCCGGAGGTAGTGATATAGTTTTGGTAGTCATGGATCAATTGATAATGGAGGAAAACATTCTTTATATTCAAAATACTTTCACAGTTTATGAGATTGGAAGAATATTTTCCCATGAGAATATAAAACTATAAAGGGTAGCTCATAATCACATTTCACATAGGGATGGTCATTTTATGATAATGGTTTGTAAGGAGTCCTTAAGGTATATGGTTACACAGGTGATTCTGAGCAAAAATTCTCATCCTCAAAATGAAGGCCAATTTTAATGAACTATTCTTATATTAGAGGAAATGTTTGTATCACTCATCCCTCAATTCATAGTTTCATTGTAAAATCATATCTCTCTAATCATGTTAACCTAAAATAACAACTATCAGATGATGGTATATATGGATCCATATAAGACCCTATATGGTCCACTATGTTTTTCACCCCTGTGCTTGTTAGAGGAATGAGATGCAGTGATACTAGGTCTGTGTCTCAATTATGAGACTTATGAGAAGTTTCTTTTTATCATGAAGAGAATTGATACATATAATTATATATAGAAATCTTTTTTTGATCTTAATAGAATAACTCTAGAGATAAAGGTATGGGATGATGTAATCCTATGAGTATCACCCATACATGGTATTATATAAATATAGAAGAAAATGAATATATAACCTCATTATGTAGGGATATTTGAGATCATAAATAGAATTATTATAGAAGATTTTATGTTTATATTACCTCAAAGGTACTGTTCAATGTATGAAATCTTACATGATTCATTGATTCAAAGTTACCATGAAAAATTTTCACATTAATTTCATATCATGGATGTTGAGTAAGATTTTGATACTTATTTTAAAGAGTGTCCTATGTGCATAGTTGATATGATCATAGATTTTCCTAGAGGACTGTTTTTTCATTAATATGGGTTCTATAGAAGCATGAATAGGTATAGGATGATACTTGGGAGTGTACGGGTGATGTTTATGCTCAGTGGCTAAATTTATTCCCAAACAGTGTTATACAACCCTTGGAAGGTTATATCAGGGATGAGTTTTTTTTTGGAGGGAAGACAGCAAGAGAATATTTTTTTTATGAGGTAAAAATCATTTAATTTTTCGCCTAATTATTTGGGATTGTCCAAAAGTGGATTCCATGTAAGGATATGGATGATATGAGGTTTCCTAGGTCTTCTCAGCACGGAGAGCCCTACTTCATTGATGTAATCATCAGGACACAGGGTTAGTAGAAACCATATATCCCAGCCCACTTATTTATCCTAACTGTATAGGTAATTTTATAGTGAATATTTGGGTACACATTTTTCTACAACCATGTTCATTAGGATACACATCCACGCTGAATTTCTACAAATTTTACTATAGGTGAAAATAAAGGCTTGGGAATGGTTTCCCAAATCCTGCACATGAACCATGTGAGGGTGGTTTTGAGGTAGAGAGTTTCACAGGGATTGGCCAACCATTCAGTCAAACCATGTAACCCAGTAAATTGGGTTATTTTTCCATTTTTAACTTCATGAGATATATTTTTTAACACATATTATTTATTCTAATTCTATTTTGAAAAAAGTTAATTTCTCCTCCTCTAATATATTTTCCTCATTCATGTTGGTTTCACAAATTAAATATCCATCCAAGATTAGACTATATCAATGTTTTTTTCATTGGATAAATATTGGTATGTAACCTATTGAACTTAATCCTTTCATTAGTTGACTTTATAATGATGTAGTTATTTATGAGTAGGCTCTTATGCCCTATTTTCAGGTTGTTCATTTTTTTCATTTTCATCTGATACAGACTAAATAAAGGGATTATACTAGATGAGTGATCCTCTATAGGAATAATTTAGGTTGTATAGAATTTATCCCTGAAGGATGAGATGCTTTATATCACGTGTGATCTTCTGCGTTCTAGTTCCAACATGTGTGTCCCCAAAATTTAATCTTACATAAATGATTCCCCCTATTTAGGAACTTAAATTACTTATTAGATCCCATGAAACATGTTAGGTCATCTAAGTCAATGTATTCCACACCAATGGGTGTTCCCTTTACATTTCTAATGGGATGTCATGAACATATATCTAAAAAACCAATTAATTTGTTTAGTTTTACTTTTATATTGTTATATCATAATTTAAAATGGATGAATATGGTGTTGAAGCATGGATAATATATTTATAAATATAATATGAATTGAATATAGATGAGTAGTATGACCATGTTGCATAATTAATTTCAATAATGGTTAGATAATTTTTATTATTTAAGGATAATGAGGTGTGAATTAACTCTTGGATATGAATAAATCATTTTCCTATATAAAATTGATATAATCATGAATTTATATCCTTTATTTATAATCTGGTTATGGTGACCAGTATTCTTTACATATGAGATTGATGTCCATTTTCCATCTTTATGTAAGGCCATTGAGTCCCTTCTACCCTTATTGTGATATGAGAATGGAACCCCTAGATATTCTTATAAGAGTACAGAGACCCTATATTGTGGTATATATCCATAGAGGCCCTCAAATTAAGATATGGTCATAGATACCCTTATGATTATATTCCTGGGAATATCAGCCATTATGATTATGATATTGAGCATTGAAAATCATATTATTATTATATATATGCAGGATGAAACTAGTTTTTAAATATGGACATAACAACCCATTTTTATTTGATACTGATCATGGAGACCCAATTATTGTGATACAGGGCATGGTTCCACAAATTATTGTTATACAGGGAATGTTGCCGCTTGATACTCAAAATAATCATACTACAATTAATGGTTACATGATTTACACCTTGGGACTAGGCTTTTAGTAGTATCCAATATATCGGGCTGTAGACATTACCATGTATATAGTTTATATATGTTTATACATATGGTTAAATGTTCAAAGATTATTTGGATGATCCCGAAGTAGGTAGTGTCTACTCTTTGACATTTTGGAACTAGTGGTGACCCCCATTATAGATTTATTTTCTAATTACCACTATTGCATGCACACTACCATATTACATGAACAAGATATATATTTATAAACACCATTGTTTGTGGAATACTGAGTTTATCTCACACCCTATCTGGGTTGTAGATGGTACCTGAAAACATTCTGTGGATGTTTATAGAGATAGGGGAATGTTCCCAATGGTTGATACATGGTTTTTATATAGAATGGGAGAGGGGAAGCACCGTACTTATCCACAACTCATGATGTTGATGGGGTAGTACTTTTAGTATCTTTTCTATTTTTGATACTTGTATTATATAACATGATTTTATTTTACATTTTTTATATATATGACATATCATCATTTTGTATATGATATTGGTAATTTCTGATGTTAGTTATTTGTGCCACCTATATGTTTACCTTCCAGTAATAGTTATATTTTATGATTAAACCATTTATCTATCTATTTTACCCATATTATACTCTTACCAAGAGGGAAACATCTACTAACGTCACCACATCAAACCCTAATTACGAGTCTAAATTATCTACATTATGGTGAGATTCACTAGAGTCCATGAAGCCTATGAGATCTGGGCAATGTTCAATGGAATCTAGGATGGTAAGTGAAACCATGTTTCATCTCATTTGTTCAGTATAAGATTGATTTGTATTGTATTATTTAACAATCCATTTACAAATATACTACAACTTATTTGAGGTCTCATGTTCCAAGATTGGACCAAACAACTAATATTTACCAACCTATTTCCTACATATATTGAAATGAAATAGATACCCATAATGAGCCTCAAACAGAGCTAGTTGAATCGATGTCAAGAAGGATATATTATAAGTGAAATCCACTAGAGACAACTAATCATTAAATGACATTCTAAAATCATAATTGTCTACTCAAATTTGATACCTTAAATTGTAGATAATTTTATCTGACTTCTTATTTGTCTAAAGATGGAATAATACGCTCATCCAAAACTGAGTTTCCATCACCTTCTGTAACAACATCCCAAAAATATGTGGTGAATTGAGAATATTTATCAGATACCATGCATGGATTCACTATGTGAATCATCACAATCAATATTAAAAATATCATTCATATATTATCCATGGAACTATTGTCTTGGATCGGTATAATTTGATCAACCTTAGTCAACTGATCCACTACCACAAAAAATATTGTCTTGAAATTTCATGGTCTTGGGAAACCCTATCTTGAATAATTTCATCACTTTATCCTACTTCAAAAATTCAATATAATGTTTTTTTGAGAAACATTCATGGTCTCTAATTCTTTTCCTTGATTTTATAACATTCTATATAGTGGGATACAATGCCTAAAACATCACTATTTATTCTTGGGCACATGAACAATCATTTGACATTTTGATACAAATTTGTTGACCATGGGTAGAAATTAGACTATGAATCATGAGAGTCTCTCACTATATCTGTTATCATATTTGGTGGAACCATCATCTGAACATGAAATAAAATCACTCAGCATCTTCCAAATCCCAACTTGAAATGGAAGAATTGTTTCCATCCTTTTATGCATCACTACACATGCTAAATCAAGATCCTAAATAGTATTGAATCATTATAATAAAAATGAAGGGGTCACTAAGGGGAAACATTCCACTACCCCTAGATCATCATTTATTCCCACCTACCCATCTATTAATAAATCCACAAGCTTCCACCTAGATTTTAATGTTTTCTCCTTAACCACTGGTGTCTTCATGCTCAATTAAATTTCAACTACATTACCATTCCCAAAAGTATTCTCTATATCAAAGTTTAATGATTTTATATAATCCTACAAACACATATGATAGTGATTTGGATCACATTTGGATAGGATATATCATTTAATATTTATTTCTAAATACTTGAGAGGAGTCACCCAATTTACTGACCCTTACAGAGTCTATACATTCTGTTATAGAACCGCATCATAAATTTTTATGTGAAACCAAAATGCCCCATCAAATAACCTCTAAAGATTTAATTTATTTCTATACTAATGAAAATTGATGAGATAAAAGTTATAGTCCTTGAGTAATTTCTTTTTCTCCTAAATATCAATAATATTATGCATTGTGAGTTCCATAATAATGGTTTCAAGATTTAATATGGGGAAATTTTAACAGCTCTATAAATGTGAGACTTATAAGGAGAAACGTGAATAAACTTGTCGATAAGGTGCCTATTTTCTTTTGGGAGCCTTCCTATTTATAACTCCATGGTTATGTGAGGATTTTCCTGTAGTAAATTTTGGATCTTGACCTACTCAGAAGGTTCCCATTGAGTGTTTGAGTGAAGAAATAAGACACAAAAAAATATTTATTGAATTGTGTAGATTGATAACATTCATATAATTGTACATGATGGGTAATATCTTATGGTGTCTTGGGAAGGAAAATATGGTAATTAAAGGACTTCTAGGATAAGACGACAGGGTTCATTACCTAGGGCATCAATTCATAAAAAATGATATGTATGAGAAATTTCAATATCTATTTTTCAATTAATTATAAGAAATTAAAGATGATAAACATAATGTTCATGATAATTTGTAGATGAATCAAATAACATTCTCTAATTTTATGTATTTGATACAATTATTTTATCATTAAAATTTAATTGGGTTAAAAAATCATATTAGAACTTTCTCAAAGATGTGAGTAGAGAGAGATAATATAGAGTGGGCCTGGGTATTGATCCAAACCAAACTATTATTATAAAAATTGTGAAATGGTGAATGATGATGTAGTTACCCAACACCATATTTATAGTCCATGGATTTATATCAATTTATATACCATTATAAATAATTATATTTAAACAAATATATTCTTTTTAATATAGTTTCTAAATTTTAATAGTTTTTTTAAATGTAATAGTTTTTTTAGTTAAATTACATTTAAGACATCTATTTCAACAAACTGATTAAATCAACATTTTTGAAGTGAAAACCAAAAAAAAAATAATTATTATTCATGAAACAATATAAACCAAAGTAGTCATTTTATATTATTTAAAATTGTTTTATATGAATTAATATAATTTGAGAAACAAATTTCTTGATTTAAATTTTATTAATAAAAAAAATCATAGACATTAATAACAAATGGTATATGATAATGGAATTTAAATTATAAAATAATTTTTAAAGTGGGAATAAATTTCAAGAAATATCTAACTAAATAATGAATTAATAGAAATATTTTTATAAAAAACTAATACATCAATATAGAAATTAATAAAAGTGATCCATTAATGTAATGGGAAATATTGATATTTTTTAAGCACTTATTTTTACATAACTATTTAAAATGTTCACCAGTTTTATTATATTAGAAAATCAATTAGTATTTTTGTTATCTAAAAATTTAATATTGAATTTTAATACTCATATATACTTTAAAAAATTATTTATAAATTTATTAAATTATCTAGATTGATTTAATAGAATTTTTGAATGGTTATAGTCATAAAAATAAAAATGAACATAAAAAATAAAAATTACAGTAATTATCAACCGAAATGTAATGATAACTAATTAAAATTTTATTTTAGTTATTTTAGGTGGATCAATTTAGTTGGTCTAAATTATTTCATTTATTCATTTAAAATATAACATGAAATATTCATTATTACTTCTATTGTAAGAAAGATATCCATTTAATGAAATTTTATAATAATTTGTAACATCTAAATGTATCAAATTCTTTTAATTATTTAGATCCTTGGTTACAATAGTAATGAAGTATGTATAATCAATTTATGGCAATATTCTAGTGATGGTGATGTTATTGTTGGAGAATAATGTTTATTCGATCATTATGTTTGTGAACTCTTCAATAATTCAATTTGTGAAATAGATTTATGTCAATGATATCGATTGTGTAGGTTGTATATATTTGACTCTTATTGATAATATATATATTTTTATTAATGTTGGGTATTGTGAGATGACTACATTATGATTGGGATGTGATCGTAATGTATCCTTACCAAGAAGTGATACAAAAATCACATTATGATACATTGCCAATGTATTGAGTGTAATAGATCTGACCTTCATAACCCATTAAATTTCTTTTTTGGTTGTTGATGTTGTCCAAGGGAGGTCCATGGATTCTGTGGTGGAGGATGGAGTTTTATTAGAGATACTATAGAAAATTAATGACATGTAATATTTACTTGTTATGAAAATCAGGTTCATGTCCTCTATGGCTTGGGAATTCACATCCTATAAATATAATAATGATAATCCATGAAACAAAAACCTCGTCCAAATGAAACTTGTGATGTGGATTAAATAAATGGTGCGGCAATCTTTTTTTGTTGAAAGATGGGAATTTTTATAAACCTAACTATTAAACTCTATGTAAAAATTACATGACCTTAAAATAGATTGATTCAAGTTTCAAATACCTTTTCTAGATTGATTATTTTTAATTGAATATGGCCCCCTCCCTCTCTAATTTTAGATGAAACCTAGTGATTTGAGGAGGATTATCAGGCCCTCATCCTCCCACTTTGATCTGTTGATTCCCGTAGATCCTCATTGGAAGTAGGTGGAACGAAATTCTCTTCCATTGGGTTGATTTCATTCATTCACTACCCCAGGATCCACTGTAGTATTGTTGTTTTTTTGGGGTGTGAGTTGGTTTTATTTTTATTATCATTGGGTGTGGTGTAGTATAATCCATAGTTTCTCTTGGGAAGGCTTTTTTGTGGGTGTTTCTTCTTTTCATTGTATTTCATAGTGTTTGGTAAAAGATTCATTGAGGTAGGGGTCCCTTATTTCTATTTATTGAGTTTCAAGAAGGAGGGTTTTTACTCTTATAAAACTATTAGATATGGTTATGATGTTTTAATCAAAGGAAAATATTTGGATAATTGTAAATAAATGGAATGAGAGAGGGGAATGATTCAAATGTTCTTACAGATTTAATATTATTATGATATAGTGGGTTGTACAATCATAATATCCTACTAAAAATTGCAGTCATTATAGGATTTATTTTCATTGTATGATATGTGTTGTGACTATTGTGTTCATTTTTATTATTTTGATATCACTCTGAAATGTATTTTCTCAAAACACTTATATTTGGATAATTAAATGGATTCCCCATGAGTATGTCTTGTGGAACAACCCCCCAAAAAATTGAATTGTGATAAAATTCCTATTATTAAATCTTTAAAATGACCTTTTATGTATCTTGATGTGTATCCATTCTATTGGGTGGTTATTTGTGTTTTTCGATAACTTGGGGCTCACTGATAAGATGTGGTAGTAATTTGGGGGGGGGGGGGGTATGTGGTAGTACTATGGTTATGCTTCTAGTATAGGTATGTTTTGTTTTCGGTGAGGATTTTGGTGTAGTGAGGTGGTTGTTGTTTGAACATGATTTTGGGGAGTCAACTTGGTTAATGTTTTATTTTATTTTGAGGCATTCAAGGGATGGTAATATATGGATAATGAGATTTGTGTGATGTGTGGTTGTGTTGTTCTAGATTTTAAGTTAACAATGGATCGATTAATTGATTAATAATGCTAAAAATGGATTTGGATGGTTTAAATAATGGGATGGTAGTGAACAAAGAACAAAAAAGGGATTTGTGGCTATATATGGGTGATTCATAAAAATTATATGAATGGGTTTGGTAATGGGATTGGTTGGAAATGTGACATTTGAATTATGGATTTTCTAGTGTTTTTTATTTATTGGTTGTTATGAAAATAGAGATTTTGGGAGTTGGTGATAATTTGGCTGTGAACCCATGAGTTGGGATTTTCTATGGATATATTTTTATATTTTTATATTCAATATGATATATATACACTCTGCACTCACATTTATTAGTTTCTGTCAACATCCATATTGTCATGCGGGGGGTGTATTTCAAAACATCCCAGTGAAGAGGATAGATGGTTGATTACCAAATCACCCTTCATCATTCTTTTAAATGATTATATATGTGTAGGATGGGATGGTTAGAGGACTCATATTTCCCTCGTTTATTCCCAATTTGTATTCAGGAAATATATGACAGAGTAGTTGTCTTGGGGTGTGATCTGATGTCTCTCTTGTGGGGTGGTGGACCATGTGTTTTGGGGTGACATTTGATATGTTCGTGTTGTGGGGAGTCTTATAGTGGGGGTCATGAATGGTAGTATGAGGTATATAGGTTCATTTCCATCACATTCATGATACAAAATTACTCCAGTTATGGTTGTGTTTTGATGGCCAAGGATTCAACAGGAAGGAGGAGGTGTATTCATGTTGTGGGGGGTTCTCTTAGGTGTCTATGGGTGTAATGTGTTCTTACCATGTTGTGGGGTGCCGGTATATGTATTTAGAATATGTGGGAGTATCGGTATGTACAATTTTGGGGTGCGAGAGTGTATGATATGTGGAAAAGTTGTGCAGCATACCCTTTACCAAAATTCTCCTTATTATATTACAATACATTCTATGATTCACAGTGTGATCTTGACATGGTGAGGTTGGGTCAAGTATGTTGACCTATATAATTTTTTTTGTTTTAATATATTCTCATAGGTATTTTTTTATTATTATTTCCAATGTGCATGAGAGAATTTGGTTTTCCTAATGAGTATACATGTATTCCCACCCTAGGGATAGAAAGGGAATTTTAGGTTTCTAGGAGGATTACATGGGCTTTCTTTGACATTACTAGCTCAATCATTGGACAGATGATGTGTTACTACATTCACGTTGTCTTTGTGTATTTCATTTTGGAAAATTTTATCTTTATTGGTTTTATTTAATCTATATTTATGGGATAATTTTTATTTCTTTTATATTTTTAGAGATTTTATCATGTCTGATACATCTAATATACCAATCCTATATTATTATATAGGTTAATGTATCCCATTTCATTGGATTTTTAGTACACTATGTGATAATATTTATCCTGGGCCTACTAGTGGGGGGACATGTATGGTGATTATCTCCCTCCCAACATTGCAGTAACATTGGATACAGGGGGTCATAACAAAGTTGTACGAGATGTGTTGTTTGATTTATAGGATGGTGTTTGGATATTGGAATAGTGGTGATTTCTTTGGTGGGAATAGAAGTAGTAGCTTTTGACCTTGATGCATGGAATAGGATAGTGAGACCAACTAGTACTCGGGGTTTTTGGGGCTCCCATCATCTAGTTCATGGACTCTAATCCTAAAAGAACATGTCTGGGGGACTTACTTGTATGTTAGAGGCCCATGGGAGGAACATTCATTATTAGGAATTGTGTTTTTGTTAGAATTGGTTTGTTTTGGGATGATTAAAATTGAAAAAGTGAATTAATAATTATGTAAATAATATTCCATAGATATAGGATTTAGATGTTCTTGATTTCGTCCAGCGATGGATGATTTTCATCAACCACATGTGGTCAAATAAGTATATAGTTTGTATGAAAAACAGTTTAGTCTATTTATAGTTTATATAGTTGAGGTGGAGGATAATTGGTAGAGGACTTTTATTTATTTTTAGTCGATGTATTTTGTGAAATTTGATGTCGGTGGTTTAGATGTTGTTATATAGAGTTGGCTAGGAGAGCTTGAGATCAATTTCAGTTTGATTTGTTCGATGTTTGGATACTAGGACCTTTTGATATTTAGTTAGTGTTTGTATTTACATGTTAGTGGTGGAAACTATATTTAGGTGAGAAGAATGAGGTATATGTTTCATGAGTTGAATTTCAGAAGGAGTTATGAGATTAATTAATTTCATCGACCCTGATGGTAGTGAAGAGGAAATTACATCTTTTTATTCAGAAAGGGATTCTGTTGGTATGGTATTTGGGAATAAAGGTCGTGGAATTTTTGGAAATTTCCCTAGATCATTTTATCTATGTAGAATCTCATATTAGGAATATTTAGTATATTATACATCGTTCTATATACTATAATGGTACACATTTTTTGTTTCTATGGTATGTAGTGGTTGAGAAGATAGTGGAAGTGATCAAAAGGATACACCCATGATGAGGATTTCCATGTGAGTTGAACTTGAAGGGTTCCTTGAGGTGTAGGGTTGTCAGTGTTAAGTCCAAGGAACCAGGATTATCAAGGTTTTGACCAGTGGGGAGTCAACCATTGTAGTTTCTTTTACAACATTTCAGAACTAGTGGTTACTGTTATTTTATGGTAGATATCAGTCCGATGGTTTTTGGATATGGGATTCATTTACATTACCAAAACCAATGATGAGTGCTATAGTAATATCTTTTTGAGTAGGTGGGCTGGTTAAGTGCAAGCCTTAGTAACAATTTCTATTGACACGATTTCAGCAGAAGTGGTAGCATGATTATTCCTTGCCCAAGGGATATTGAGAAGATATAGTTTGACCTATGTTTTTTTTTCATGTTTAGGGTCCTCAACATGAACATGGTCTTTAAAGTGGTCATTAGTAAAAGGTAGTTGATATAGGTGTGGTCAGTTGTATGTAGTGGAGGTCTGAATTCTAGTGTATCTAAAGATCTTTAGATGAATGATTAGTTTTTAGTACCCTTTTATGTTCCTTGTTTGATTCAAGATCTTCAAACTATCATTCATTCACCTGATCTAGTCCATGACATATTACTAGAGTTTTAGAAGATTCTCATTCCATTGGTGTTGAAAGTGAAAGTCAGAGGCTATTCTATCTTGTTTTATGTGTCCCAAGGATGTAGAATAATTAAATGGCCACATTAGACCTATGAGGATCATTTATTTCAATATATGAAACCATAATATTTCATTCTATGAATTAAATGGTTATAGTTTTTTCATGTAGTTACTATATTATTTTAGAGGAGTGAAATTTTAAAATATGTTGATGTTATGTATGTGGTTTTCATTAAGGAGTCAAGGGTTTTAGGTGGAAAATCATTTTATAGAGAACATTATTTATTTTATGATTGATTTTCTAGTGTAATTAGTTGATACAATGACATTAGAGGTCCCCAGGGGTTGTAGAAGGATTTCCTACACATATCTTTAAATGAGGTTTGATGCTACACCTCAACATGATATTGGTTTTCAGTTAGTCTTGAAACCTAGTGATCCTCTGTTTTTGGTGGTACCTTATTAGATGACACCTTCTACAATTCTAGATTTGAGGATTCATATAGATTAACTAATCCAAAATGGTTATATCTGACATAATCAGTTATCATGTAGTGATGTAGTATTGATCTTCAAAAAGGTATATGGTACTATAAGATTGTGTTTAGACTACTAGTGGTTCAATCTGGCGATGGTCAAGAACAATTACACACTTATGGGGGTATATAATCTTTTTTAATAGATTAAAGGTGAGATTTGTTTTTATATTTTCAATATATGGTTATGATATAACCAGTTTCTGGTGAAGAATTGTTGTATATTGAACACATCCTTTTAAAAAAATAGTTTTTGAAAATTTTTGTTCATATTCATATCATTTAGTTATACAAATTCACCGAAAATTTCATAGGGATTATGAACTCCATGATCTATGAGTTCTTGGGCTTATTCAATATTATATTAAATGACATTATATTTTTCTGCATGATATCACAGGATGAGAAATTTTATCATCCCTGAGTTGACATGCAGGTTCTTTGACATCACCAGATCTATGGAATGTTTTTCATCTCTAGGCTAAGACATGGTAGGGTTATTTCCATAGACATGTGGTTTCTCATAAGGGTGTTTCAATGGACATGTTGATTTTTAATTCAATTTTATATTGTGCAGACCCTAATTATGTGGAATTGGATTACAATTTTCAAATACTTTTGTGATATTATTTGAGTTTTTTACATGATTTCCCTTGAGATATAGCACCGCTAATAGAGTTTACCAGAATGTAACATGTTTTTGTGTAAATAGATCAAGGACAAGAAGCATTCAGTTAAATGACGGAAAATTTGGATAGTCCTCCCAAGAATCTTTTGCATGAGGAGGGTGGTGATGTTTGAAGTGTTTTTCTGAATTTCCCATCTATTTATCAGATTCCCTTTTTGTGGTATAAGAAATATATAAATTATTAGTCTATTATGTTATGTACCCCTGAGCATAACTAATACACTCATGATATGGAGATATTTGTGATAGCATTTTTGATGTAGTTGTAGAGACATTTCCTCATATGGGTCAATTTGTGGTCATCATTGATTATACTATTTTTATGTATATCTTTTCTCATAATGATCTAAATTTGTGCCAATAGAGGTGGGTTGTGTTTTTTCAGGATTATGATTTTGAGATCTCATATACCACAGTAAAGGGGATTTTTTTGGACAACACATTGATTAGGAGGTCGGAAAAAGGATTTTTCTATGGAGTCTGGTGATTTTTGGATATAAAATAATGAGTTGGTATCCTTTCACATAGATAAGAGGGTGACTTATCAAAGGGAAATTTTATTTACATGATAGTATCATATTCTATGATGCAGAATGTAGATGTATCTCAGTGTGTAAACTCATATTTGGTTGTGATGTGAAATATTGTTGGTCATGGATATACTTTAAAGGAATGGTCAAAGGATGGTTTCAATCTGATGTTGTTTTATGGGAGACTTTCTATTCGGTTAGTGATCCATGTGGTACTATTTAGCAATTTTAATTATTCACCTTTAGTTATGCAACACATATTTTCTCAGATGTACCCTAGTTTGAGGATGAAGTTTTGGTGGCTCAATATGAAATTTATGGAGGTATAGATTGTGGTGAACAATTTTTTTCTATTAGTTAAAGGAAATTCATCTTGTTCCTAGTGGTTTTTCCAACCATTATATGTGCCTAAGAGAAAATCGGATGAAATCCTGATGGATTTCATTATAGGGTTACATTTATCTTGGAGAAGTTTTGAGTCTATATGGGTGATCGTGGAATAGTTTATAATATCACCAAACTTATTTATTCTCAAAGAGTTAGGCATAGTTGATGATTGGGATAATAGAGATATAGATTAAGTGGTGTTGTTTCATCGTGTTCTGAGGTCTATTTTCACAAATCAAGGATGTTTTTTTACCTTGAATGTCATAAGGGGATTATAGTATGCTTTAGAAATTTATTTGTTCCTAAAAATACATTCCAACTTCATATAGATGGGAGGATTGAGTGGACTATCCATATTTTTGAGGATATGATGTTAACATGAATCTTTGACTTTAGTGGATCTTGGGTATGAAAAATGCCTTTGTTCAGGTGTTCATATACAAACATCTATCACACATCTATTAGTTTGTCTCCATTTTAAGACTTCATTGGAGATATTTTCCCTCTCCATTGTGTTCGATGGATTTTTGGGAAGTAGTAGTTATTTGCCTCGATGTGGTGCCAAGAACAATAGAGAAGATTTAGTTGTTTTTATTGATTATGAATGTAGTGAATGTTTGAAAGAAGTCTTATGTCGATCACATGATGGGGATATTAGTGTTTTAGGATATAAGAAATTTTTTCTTGGAGGTTTCACTTTAGCATCGGTAGTATATGATTTGAAGATGGAGTATTATTTCTCCCTAGTATATTTGGATCGTAGATGTTTTGGGTGAGTTGGTGGGGTGTCAACTCAGATGGAATTTCAGCTGTGGAAAGATATGATCTATTATGTCTTCAACATCTCTCTGATTCATTAGTATCATCATGATGACAGTTATTTCATTGACTAGTTTGAGTTGGATGTCGTGAAGAATTTCAAATTCATGGAACATCTAGTTGAGATCTAGGATAACTAAGAGATGGGACTATGAGGAAGTTCCATTCATCTAGTTCATCTTTTTTGGCAGAATGGTGGCTTTGAGGAGAGTACTTGGGAGCAAGAGATATAGATGTGACACTAGTAACAGAAGTAGTTTTTTTTCATTGTTATTTTTTTGGGATGATGTAATTATTGGATCCTTCTATTTTATATGTGTTGTTTACCTTGATGTGTGATATGTGATAATGTCCCAAAAAATAAAAAGAGAGAACCTAATTCAAAATTAAGAAACCTTATACAATTATGTGATAAACCTTGTGTTTGGGAGTTTATGCCATCGAAAGCAGATTGTATGAAATATAGATGATGGAATTCCTTGATTTTTGTGCCTATGATGTTTCACATAGTTAGTATTTATTATTATTTGAACTTTGTGTAGTTTGGAGAGTTTTTTATATATGGTTGTGTGATTATGAGGTTATGAAAGACTTTTTATAGATGTCTGGTTTGGTTCATTTGTCTAGTTTTAGAATTTTAAGAATGATGATATCCTTTAGTGGTATCACACATGGTGGTTGTTCAGAAACCTCTCATTCTAAGAATTGTTTTTGATTCATTAGGGTAAAATTTTTTGAGGGGTATCTGATGTAATAGAGCAGGAATTAAAAGCCTGTTAATTTTCAATTTTTTGTAGTTGGATGTTTTTGGTGGATTTTTTGGGTGTTTTTAGTCAAGGTTGGAGTTGTAGTAGAGTTACTTCATAAAATTAAATTCATGTAATATTTATATGAACCTTAAAGGTGTTTCACAAACTATAGTACTCATGAATTAATGGATTGTAAATAACCATACGATGAAACTTGTAAAATATAGAAGTTGTGTAAACTGAATTAATGGGGTTTAATCTATAAACTCCTCGGAAATTTAATTTCAGGTGAAATAGAGATTTTTTCATAAACCTGAGGATAACACTCTGGGTAACAGCTACATGTCATGAAAATAATGGGATTCTAGTTTTAAATCCATTTTCTCAGAATGTTAGTTTCACTTATCCATCCCTATCTCCCTATCTCATTCTAGATGGACCCTAGACACCATAAAAATATATTCTATACATCATCCCCTTGCTACAATTTGTTCATTCCAGTTGATCCCCTTTGCCAATCCGTGGCAAATCTATTCTCTTTATATTATTTTCATCCGTTCTCTCCCCAAGGATCCATTGTTTTGGAGTTTTTTTCATTTAGGATGTTTGTTGGGTCAAAATTTGAGGATCTTATTGTTTGGTTTATGTTGATTCAGAGTTTTACATGTGCAGTTGTGGTTTGAAGACATTTAATCTTTTCCATGTAGTGCATAACATGTTGGAAATGTATTTTAGAGGTAGGAAATACATTGTTTAACTTTATTTTTATCATAATGGAGGGGTTTAACTCTTGTTTTACATTGGGAGATATATGTTATTTCTTAATCAAATTAAAATAATTGGGTAATTGAAATTGAACGGGGAAGGGTAAATGCTTCACATGTTTTTCATATCTTTAATATAATTATAATATGATAGATTTAATGGGACTTATGAAATGACGAAAATTGGGGCCACTGGGGGATATTTTTATGCTAGATGATATGTGTTGGGACTATTATTAATATTTTGATTATGGTGACACAATACTAAAATAGAAATTTTCTAACCACTTATATTTGGATAATTAAATTTATTTCCCTTGGACAATGGCTTTTGTGATAATTCCCTTAAAATAAAGTGTATATTTTTAAAGCCCCTATGATAAATCAATACAACTACCATGGATTTGTTGCAATGTGTGGTTATTATGTGGGGTAGAAACCAATGTCATTATGAAATTTAGGGATGATTGGTGAGCTACTGCCATGATTTTGGTGTTATGAATCCATGGTTTAGTGTTCATGTTTTTCTGGGTGGTTATTCGGTGGTTGTTTTGTCTATATTATGAGTGGAAAGGTGTTTTTTATCCCATATTTTGGTTTTGCAAGGTGGTTGATGTTTTCCCATGATTTTCGGGAAGCGATGTGTTGGTATTATGGTTATGATAATATTAGTATGATGTTTGTCTGCATTGTTCTAGAGGCCTAGGTAGTAATGGAATAATTAAATTTTCAACAATTTTTAAAATGGATTTTCGATGGTACGATTAATGGGTTTTAAATGAAATAATTAACAAATAAATGATGGGGTTTTTTGGTTAACTATTTTTATGATTAATAATGAAATGAAAAGATTGACTGATGATTTTGGTTGGAAATGTAAAATATGTCATGTGTCTTGTGTGGAATTATCCATTTAGAGGTGGTAGCAAATGTGGGTAGGTTTTGAGATTCTTATAATTTGATTAGACACCCATTGGTAGGGATTGTTCATGTCTATATGTATATATTATTATATTCCTTGTGATTTATATACACACACAAACTTCAAGACGAATTACGTACCGACACCCATATCATCACACGAGGGTGTATTTCTCATCATTCGGGGTATAATGATGGATGGATGGATACAAGCACTTCATTTATCTCTATTATGGGTTATTATATTTCAGTAGGCTAAGATGGATGGATGTTTTTATGTCCACTTGGAGATGGACTAGGAGTCTTTAGGTGATATGTGATGGACTAGGTATTTTTTGCTCAGATGTGATAACCATGTTATTGGGAGGTGTCCCATGTTATTTCAGGTGAGATGTCATGTGTCTATGATACAGAGATTCTAAATGTGGGGGTCATGCATGGTTGGAGGGGGAATGATGTTGATTTCATTAATGTTCACGATACCCTAATATAGTTAAGGTTTTTATGTGATGACCCAGGTGTCTACAAGAGAGAAGTGATGTGACAATGCTGTAGAGTGGTGGCCATTGTTTTTCCAGGAGTGATGTGATGAGACCATGTTGTGGGGTGGTTATATATGTTACAAAAAGAGATGATGGTTCAAAGATGTATGATTTTTGTGTTCGAGGGAAGAAAATTTGTGAGAGATCATTTCAAGGTACCCCTTATATATATGACTCTTATTATGTTATTATTATTTCTTGGTGTTATTTTTTGACAACTCCATAGTGAGGTTGGGTTTGGTTAATATACATATATGTGTTCTTTTATATTATTTTGTTTTATTATGGGGGAAATGAATGATTTATTCAAATGTGCATGAGAGGATTTAGTTTTCATACAAATTATTCTTGTATGATTACAATAAATATATAAAATTATTTTTAGTTTTCTATGAGGACATCAATGATCGTGCTATAAATAATTATCCCAAACCATGGATAGCTATTGTGTCTCTATTTTATCTTTGATTTTGGGGATTTAAATTTAGAGTAATTTATCTGTATTAGTTTTATTATTACATTAATTTTAGTTTAGTTTTGGTTATTTTTATTATGTCATGACATTTTTTGTAGATGGTTCATCTTATCTCCCGATCAAATATTATTATTGAGGTTAATTGATCCCATTTCCTGAGATTTTTATACATTTAGTGGTATTCACCAACTCAGAGCCTACTTGTAGTGGGAAACGTGGGTCAATAACTCTCTCCCCCAATGTAGTAACTTGGTAAGGAGGTGGTTATGACATTGATTTTTATAAAAATTATTTAGAAACTGAAATATCAATCATTGTTCCCAGTTACAGAAGATAGATATGGAGTTAGTCTGAAAAATACTAACTTATAAGAAGTTAATGATTAAGAATCTAGTTTCATTTGGGTTGAGTTTACAATTTTGAACCCCATGATGTAAATGTACAGTCTTATCAATGGATATAAATATTTAATACTCATTGTATTTACAAATTCAAAATCAACTATGATTGAATGTGAACCAATTTATAAAAAATGTTTATATTATACCTATATTGGAGTTTAGTTGTATGGAAATACCTAGGTGTGACTTATGGAAATGATTCATTGAGATAACTGGTGAAATGAAGAGGATAAAGAGAACATATACTAGTTCATCGTCTACTTATTTAACATTATGTAAGAAGGATGATTTCTAATGGAAGAAATTTTATAGTAAAGATGTTGATTTTAAATGGATAAATACAATGAATTTGGTATTTATGGAAGATTTTTGATTTCTGAAATGGGAGTATGTTTTTTATTCTCATAAGGCTATGATTTTCTATGCGAGTGATGTTTAGGTGTTTAATAAAATGTTATATTCTACTTTTGGGTGTATATATGATATATTAAAATCAAAGTAAAACTGATATATGTTTTCAGATATATCAACTAAGCTTAAAAATCACATTCATTATCCCCATTAAAGAATATTTTTATTCAATAAATCCCTAATTAATTATATGAATGTTTATCATATTGATATAATATTAAATATTTTTATAAAATCCAGTATAAATAATAAAACAACACATTAAAACATAAGAATAAATATTTTGTAAAATTCATTCAAACAAGAGTTATACAATTTTCGTAAAATTTATTTTTCTGATGTTATTAACCAATCTAGTCGAAGGATAATGATTATTGAAAACAATACATAACTGTTTTTACATTATCTCTTGAAATTAAATAATTTTCTTTAATGTAATTGACTACTTCAAAATGACACTACAGTAACACATTATATATTATAATATTTATGAATATTGGATTAACGTATATTTTTTCATAAAATTAGTTAGAGGTTGTGAAATAAGTTGAGATTTATAATAGAAATGAATAATAAGAAATATATATTTGGACATAGGGGGAGTGTGATTCTATTAGTGTTGAGGGTTCATAAGTTAATATTAAATTTAATAGAATAAATGGGTGTGAGAGCAATAAACTTTCATCCAACGTCACAACTTTTAAGATATATACTTGTACTAATATGGATGTGTAATATATTAAGATTCATAATCAAAACGTATAAAATGATAAATTTTAATTTTAATCAAATATTGATAATTGTATATTAATTAATGTTCATGATAAAATTTCATATTTAGAGCGAGATGATGTGATAGATGATTCAAAAATTGAGAGAGATGATATTTTTTAAATGAAATCTAACAATGGGGATACAAAACATGACTTTATTATTTTAATAAGTGATTTTTGATATGTTAACTCAAATTCTATGAGTAGTGAGGGGGTTATTATCAGAAATAATCATTAATAAATAGACAATGGTGATAAGGGGATTGGATGCACTGAATAAGTCACTAAGAAAGAATGTGTTTTCGTTGAAAATGTTGATTTCGATAAAGATATTAGAAAAATAATTAGATAATTTTTTTGATAATGATAATCGTGATAAACCAATAAAAATATCTAGAGTCATTATTTGGATCAACATATTCTATCTCAAATTGTGGGTGATTCTTTCTTTGATAAAAATGTAATAAACTTATAACATGGATATTATCATAATTCTAATCGTTAATAAATTAATTTATATATTTATATAATTTATTGTGGAAAAATAATAATGATATTTAAAAAGGGGAAAATCCATTTAAAATGATTATGTCTAATGATATATAATTTAATAATGATTTTAAATTTGTTTCTTATAAATTTAAATTGTCTATAAATTTTTCGGATTAATTATTAAAGGTAAATAAATCTATAGAGATAGGGGTTTCAAATTTATTAGTTGATGATTTATGGAAACTGAAATTCACATGTACACTATAGTTATCAATTATGAAAATATTATTCATGATAAAAAATTGAATTAAACGTAATTCTGTAATGATGGAAAATTTATTATATTTAATAAAATACTTTAATATATATGATAAATATTAAAATTTAAATTATATTTTCTATTACAATATATCAATATTTAATTTCAGTTGAAATATAGATTTTATCATTGTCAAAAAAAATTAAATTCTATTTGATAACTAGAATGATATAATAAAAATTATTAATATTTTTATCAATTATATCCACCATGTAAATGTAATAGTTTTTGAATATTTTGAAAATATGTATAATGAGGATAAATAAGAAGATACAACTGAATATTTGGCTAGTGATAAAAAAATAGATTTTTCAAATAGATAGATAAATAAATTATAAAATATAGAAAGTAAATGTTTGTTTGTAAAATATTTCAAGTGATATTAAGAATTTTTTGAAATATTTTTGATACTATAATGAGATATTTTGAATAACAAATAAGTTTATGATATTTCAAATTAAACAATTATTAAGTTATAAAATCAGTCAATTGTGTTTTTTGAAAAATAATAATTAAAACACATGTAGAATTTTTTTATTTTCACACTAACAATGTTCTCTAAAATTTTGATAATTTTGAAATTATGAAAAGGTTGGAATGTGTGGCCTTATCAAATATTAAATGAGGGGTAACAATGGTATTGGAAAAAAATCATAAAAAATTTTCTATTTCTTGAGAAAAGTTATAAGATGCTTTAGGAATCCAAATATAATTTCACGAGAAAGATATGTAATATCAAATATATTTATAGAGAGAGATAGAGGTTATTATTTTTCTTCATATTATTCACCAAATATATCTTCCCTATTAATCATGAAACCACTTTATACTAAATCTATGTCAATAGTCTATTCTCAATGAAATTCATATGGATAAAACCCTTTAGATCCTAATCATTCGGAATAAAAAAAATATCAAAATCTAAATATAAATGATTCTAAACTAGTTTTTTATTAATATTTATATAAAATGACTTTTTTTGTACCATCTAAATTTATATTTTTCAATTCTATGAAAATAAAATTTTTTTCATGAATTTTTTATTTTATTTCTATATTAAATCAATTTCATTACGCGTACTACATTTCATTTTTTATTTATATTTTTTAATATATTATTTTTTATATTGTCAAAAGGTATTTTATGTGACTAAAACAACCCAAAATCTTATTTTCATTTGCTTAATATGTTATTGATAATTTTAAATAATATTTATGTTAAAAAATGTTTAATTATTATTTATTATGTTTCAATTACATAATATTTAAAATTATTTATATAAATATTATGTACATTATAGTCCTCAAGTTATATTATTACAGTGTTGTTTTAATCTATTTTACATTCAAAATATCCAAAATTTTGATTCCCCCAATTGTAAGTTGATTTTTATAAATGTAATTATATAAAGTGAATAAAATATTATTTTTAATTTTATAAATTTGTATTAAATTTATTCTTAATTAAAATTATATTTAGATATTTTAATTACATTATTATTGAGTGTTTTTAGAGTCATAAAAATATTGGTTAGGGTTATAATTACTCTCAATAGATATAAATTCAATAGCTATATATCCTAATTTAATTTAAAGATGTTATTAAATATGTAGATTTTATATACACATGATAATTTTAAATTATTGTTAATTCTTATGTGAATATATTTTTATGGAATGAAAAAAAAATTCAAAATAATTATGACAAGTGGTTAATTATATATGGATAATGAAATTTTATCTTCTATGATTAAAGACTACAATTTTTTTAATTTTTTAGAATATTATATATTTTTAAACAAGAAATGGGAGGGTAATATCTTATTAGAGAATCAATCAAATAGAGAGTCCACCAACTATAATTACTCAAAGTTAAAAGGACATGAAGTCTATTTTGGATACAGAAATACTAAAATATCAACGATCCACCTTAAAATCTAGCATATATTTAAATTTGTGAGCAATTGAATGTGTACGAATTGGAATCATGAATGATCTATAATAATAATCAACCACATATTTTTTATGTTTCAATTTATTTCATGGGAAGATTATTGAATGAATATTTTTTATCATCATGCCTTATATAAAATAAAATAGGGTATGTACTTATATTCATGGAATACCTTGCTATATTCAACATAATAAGTCTAAAATGGAACTAATGTATCACCTAAAACATAAGAAAATAATTCTTACAAATAGTATTGAAAATCAATAACCTCATGACTTGCAAAAACAACTAAAAATTCATAAATTAAGCCACATAAATTTTCATTAATTATATTTATATTTTCTTATCTTTTATTTTATAAAATCAACTCTCTCTAGTCCATTATCCATGGATGATATAGATTACTTTTTTAACATAGTTTTCCTCTTTAGTAGAATATGATTCTCTAAATTCATGTGATGTAGACCCATATATGACATTAATATACTTCTTTAATCATATTAAAATTTTCAAAATAGTAGGTTTTTTGGTTTTTACAATCACTTTCTTATAGGATTGTATATAACTAATTCAAAAAGATGTTTTAATTCTTGTTTCTCATAGCATTACAGAAGAATCATAAATAGAAACATTGACCCAATTTTAATTTGAGTAATAATATTCAATATAATTTTATTTTTTGATATTGAAATTGATAATGTTTTCGTCAATACTCAGTAAATATTTATTAAATTGTATTTCACCTTTAATCAATCTTTTAAAATGATTATTTTCTTAATCAATGTTTATCAAATAATTATAAGATTGTGGAACATCATATATAGAAATATAATATGTTTCTATTTACAATTACTTGTAAATTATTATAATTGTGATGTTATTCATATTCAAAAAATTATTAAATTAATAAATTACCATTCATAGAAGAAGATGAATGAAATTTTATATTGATGAAATAAATAATATCTCCATATTTTTATTCCCTTATTTAATCATTGTTAATCACTATTTTAGTTTTAATTTCTGTCAAAAAAATAGGTTTCCCCAATATTGTCTTTCCATTAATTTAATTTTTTATAGTAACTAAAGGTATACCTAGATGAACTCAAATACCTTCTACAACCTTTGTAACATTAGATATAGTGGGAAAACCTCATAACATATCTCCATATCTCTAGTAAAAATTAATCTTTTAGGGATAATATTTGTGTTCTTATCTATAAAAGATATAAATGTATAAGAATAATCCACATTTTTATTGTTAGCTGGCATCAATTTGAATAGTCCATAAATAATAACACATCTGATAAGGGGAGGGGAAAAATAGCTGGTCTCCAATATAAAGTATAACATTCCGACATTGTCAGTCCCAAACACGATTACTAAAAAATAACATAAATGGTGATGTTGTAACAATGTTATATTGAGACTCAAAGAGAACACATAGACACAAGAATTTTATACAATGGTAACCCTCCCTTATTTTCAGGAGGGTAATAATTGATGTGTAGTGGTGGTGTTCCCACCACCAACAATTATTATTTATTATCAATGGAACAAGGATATGATAAAGAATATTAAAAATAAATAAAAATATAGGATCATCAAAAAACCAAAAATAATGATAAATATTAGCTTTCCATAAATCTAGTTACTAATGAGTTAAAAAATCTCATTAACTCATGTTATTCCTCTCAATAATTTCATAATCACTCTTGGAATTCTCCTTGAATTTGTGGCTCTCTCCTTTCATCACTACAAATAAATTTCCAAGTTGGTTTCATATTAATTTATAAATATTATAAAAATTAAGGTGTGAAATCCCATCACATATTTTGATCCATGTATCTAAAACATATAGAATTATAAATAACAAGAAAGATTGGATAAATTAACAATTTCTTGAATTCATTTTTTCTATAAATGTTATACTGCCGCATAACACACTACTCTTAACTTAGAATTATAGTGTGTAGTATTGTATCATATAAAAGGATCATATAACCCCTAATAAAATTCCCATGCTAACTCTCCCAGGTTGGTCATCATGGAGAATTCCCCATATCCTCTTCAAATAATATTGTTTAAATCACTGAATCACTTTGGAATGTAATATTGATCCCTAATACAATAATAAACATAAATTTTGTTGGATTGTTTCATTCTGTAGTATTATCCTCCAATAATAATCTATAAACACCTTTCAAATAAATAGATTCAATTGAGGCAAAAGGATTGTTGTGTAAGAATCATTATTTTTCCCTCAAAACAACTCTATAACAATGAAACTTTTGTTATATTAACTTAATATCCCACTTAAATCATCAAGATATGACCAACCTGTTTATGATGTGATCTATCCAATAACCAAATAATTTTTTTTTTGTATTTTTATGAATAAAATAATTTTTGGGTCATGTGATAACTATCATAAAATCACTTCATAATGAAACAAAAACAAAGACACCACTATGGATCCCACATATCATATGAATAAATTATATGGACCAATAGGGTTGGTCTAATAATTCCATGAAAAGTACCTGATATAAAAATTATATCCCTCCAATATATCCCAAAGGCTTACAACCCATAAAAATGTTTAACTCTAGATAAACCTAAATGACAAATAGTGGTGGAACAATCTCTTTGATAAAGACATATAATTGTATTTAGTACCACTTCCATTATGATTCATTGAGATCCTTGGGGGATATCTCTTCCCTAATTCAAACCCAATCATCCTTAGTAAAATGAAATTCAAGACTCATATCCTTTATAATTTCCTCCTCTCTATCATTTAGAAATATTGTATAACATGTTATCAACTTTTCATTAAGTAATGTCATTGATGGAAAGAAACAAAGTCTTCAAAGGAATCCTCCACCATCATTTGTTTCTAATAATAGGGTTGTTCTATGAGATATCACATAATAAACTAACAATATTATTTACCTCCCAATGATTTATAATTATTTTTTACCATGAGAGAACCTATTTTCAAGGATAATAATTTTATCATTTTCATGGGAATATGGGAGTACTCATTATGATGATTTCACTACCTCTTACTTAAGATTTAGCACCCCTATATTTTCTGGAATCATTTCACCTTGTCATAATATTTTTTCTGGAATAATTCATCAATCTACACATCGTTTTTATTTATGATTATTTTCTAGAATCTATAAAATTTCCTCTAAATACCAAAGGGTAATCTTCTACAAGCAATCTCCCATCCTAATTTTCCATCACATAAGTCACCTTTTCTTCTTGGTCCGACATATTTTTCTTATTATATCTCACTAAATTTAAATCATTGTTCCCATCCATATTCAACGAGACATGTTAAAGAATATTCAATTAGTTATTCATTATATCACTTACAGAGATTACCATCTTAGATAAGATATTCAAAGATAACATTGTTTCAATAGCTAAATTATTACAATGACTAAGAACCTTATCCTTCATAGCGTTATAATGAAAAACTTATTTGATGTCACTCATCAACCTTCATGGAGATACAACCATCCCATAACAAATATATAATATATTCTTTACATTATTACATTATAAATAATATTATATACCTATAAATATATTATAATCACTCGGATCTAGTTATTTTTGAGCTACAACTATACTTTCCTCACTAGGAAGACCAACCATTATGTTATCAATATCATTAATGTCAAATTTCTTGACATCCCTCACCCCAAAAGATTAGACCTCATCTATTGTTCTTGTATTGATATCCCCACTAATATTATATGGAAACATTACCAATTTATAATATTGTATTGATCTAGAAGAATACTCGGATCGATATTGTATACCTCATTCCTCCCTTCGGGAAACTCATGGACACATATACATAAGGTTTATTGATCATCTATTTTCCTAACACCTCCACATGAAGATATATATAATACAATATCCTATAACATTTTTATATGCATGATCATATAAAACCCAATATAAACTAATATCAATTTCATATGAAATTGGTTTCATACAATAATGTTCCCTTAAGATGACAATCTACACAATATTATGTAGAATCCTAGATATTTCTACCTTGAAAAAAATTTGTATGACAATTATTTCTATTTTTTAAAAGAATAAATCAAGTACCCTACCCTCTAATGTCATTTAAAGGAATATATATGTATTATTAAATGATGAAATATATGGTGTGATCAAATCATTTACATTGTGATTTGAGTTCTTTAGAATAATAACACTCCTTTAATTCCTATGTATCCCTAATCAACTCAAATGTGATTATAACTCATTCATGACAATTTTTATAATGAATAATGATAAAGAAATATTACTCATGAACAGATTTTTAATAGGTATGAATTTATTTTATTTTTAAAATAAAAAGGTCAAATAAAATCCTCAACAAGGTATTAAATGTTGATTGTGGGATAAATCAATCCCTCGATGTAATGTTAATTCCATATTGACAATATATAAATTGATATAAAATCATGTTTCCCACTATCAATTAGTTTTTTTAAAGGATATATAAGATCCAATATCTTAATGTAATATTAAATATCTAATTTTTTATTTCTAAGAAACATGTGAATTTGAATCATCATGTGATGTATTTTCTAGACATCAGAAAATAACACTTAAATGAATCCATTGTTTGGATGAATTAATTTTTCTTATCCCCTTTGATAGTCACTTTCAAGGTAACCTTGATACTATCAAAATTTTCAAGAAAATCACCATTGTTCTCCCCCGTGTACTTCAGAAATTAAATAGAATGAAATATTGATAACAACAATGAAATGATTACATGGATTTAAACAAATAATTCAATCCCAATAATACCCAAATTAATTGAATGCTTCATTTTTTAGAGGCATAATATAGATATCAATGAAATTACACTTGGTTGATGAGTATTACCATGAAATCTCACCACAATCCACATTCTCTTTATTGGAGTGGTACAAGATATATATATGATTTGACCTTGAAAGTTTCACCGGGCTATATTAAATGATGACTACACATTGATTATCACACCCAATCACCAATGTGTATGTAATACCATCCCTTATACCTTTAATCTATAAATTTATCCACATCATTTGATGTTTGCCTTATGAAAATACAACTCATTTTTACTCCAAAATATATTATTTAATGGTTCTTTATTCATGATTCACCATAGAACATACATTTCCCCTTAAAATAAATCACATTTAGATTTCAACTTTCAATATCAAAAATCCATTTCCAAATCTACTAAAATAACACTGTAATGTTTTATTTTTTATCATATCATAGTCCATATTTAGGAGTTCCAATTATGCAGCATAATATATTATGCTCTTCCATATATGTGATACCTTCTAGTTTCTTTTAAATAATATACACAGTGTTACAAGGAAAATAATGTTAGTTTATTATTCTTTGAAATAGAGTATACAATTGATGATCCATTCAAATTACTTTTGATCCAAAATCTTTCTCCATACAAGGATTTAGTTTTTACAATATAATATAGGTTTGGAAGGCTCTATAAAAATTTCATTTAAAAGATGTCGAATAACATATGAGCATACTTCATATACCAGATATATATGAAATTTGTTTTATTTACAACTTACTATCCAATTAAAATATATTCTCAGAAGTCCATTCCATTTTAAATAGTATCCTCATCTTGGTATTAAAGTCCCCAAAATATATTTTTTTAAAAATTATTCCATTACAATAATCAAAAAATTAGTGAGTTTTATATTTGAATCAACTAATAGTATCATGAATTTTATTCCCTATATGCTATATAAAAATTTCAAATACCATACTCAAGGAACATATATGAACACATAAATTAATATATTTAACATTTTACACTTTA
The DNA here is from genome assembly GCA_963277665.1 of Viscum album. Lineage (NCBI taxonomy): Eukaryota > Viridiplantae > Streptophyta > Magnoliopsida > Santalales > Viscaceae > Viscum > Viscum album. The sequence continues at coordinate 1,282,104,149 of OY728136.1, read as the reverse complement.
TAACTCGCTCCATTAAGGATAAAATCTTCTTTTGGTTTAATGTAGACCTCAACCCCATGTTCACCATTATAGAACCAAGGCTTCATAGATATTTGGTAAAAAAATTAATTCATTTGAGAATAATTTTAATGAAAAATTTTCATTTTTTCGATCCTTGTGAATGGAGAAAGATTCTTATCAATATTAATATCTTCAATTCCAAAATATCTATTTGAAACAAGATGGAATTTTTTTATTCCATCTCATATTTTTTCATTGAACAAATTATGAAAATATCACTATGACCCAGTCACATTTTGGTCCTTAAGACATGGCCCAAATTTCAAAATAACATTATTCTGAATATAGTGAATATATTTTCCAATTTTTTGAATTAAATGGTCATTTAATAAGGCCAAATCCACACTCATTAGTTAAATATGTGAATGTAATATGTTGTGATTAGAAATTCTCAATATTAATTAGATTGGTCCCACTTTGATGTTATTTCCATGAATATATTTAGGATACATATGTTTACTATTCCATTAAAACATATAATCATTTGATAGTTGTACTTCCTCATTTCTAGATTTTTTTTGAATAATCATATTAATTATAAAAATCTTCTCATATATATATAATTTACTCATCCTATCTAGTTGTCTCTTCAATGTATTCTTTAGTGTTATCTTTTATTAGAAATGATTCGTATGAATTGATATTTTTAATCAATATAATCATAAATAAATTCAACAATAAATAATATATTCTTATTAAAGAATATATAATTTCTTTCACTAGTTGTATACCATATAAATATTCCATCACCATCATTCATATAAAATATTCCCAAATACATACCTTTAATCCTGATATAACACGGTCTATTGAACAAATTCTATTTCATTTATCACAAATTCATACAAAAACACAACTCATAATGTTTGTTGATCAAATTGTATTATATTTGGAATGGATTTTGAATTTTAAACATTATTTCTATGTTTTATCTCCAAAATATATTAATGTTCCAAGAGTTGAAATTTTTTTCTTCTCACATTCACCATGCGATGATTCTTTTTATAAGTGACTCTATTTAGTTTATGTAACCCCGAGATCAACATATATTGATCTAGTGAATATATAAAAACTCTTACACATATCATAATAATTAAAAATAACCACCAGGATCATAATTTTGGTGTCCTTTCAAACTAAGTGCATACAAAATCTTGAACTTATACTTTATCATAATATTTAAAGTATTAATTCCATAGAGACCAACTATAATCTTCTAAAACTCATTTTATCACATATGATACACTAGGGATATTATAAAATATATGAATGGAGTATTCTCTGTTAGGTTGGGATGGCTATGGTGAAAACATAATAGGGGGTGAATTGTGTCCTTTTAAAAATCATGAAAATGTTAAAACACCCATCTTAAAATGATGCAATAGTTTACTTCTCTCATAAAGATGGGAGAGAATAAGAAATAAATAATTTAAAATAACACAAGGATGTATAGTTGTTTGGGGCACATAACTCACATAGTCCCATCCACCAAATATCTACTAAATGAGCTTAGTGATTTTCACATGTAGTTCCTCTTAAAGCAAGACCTTCCATAAATTTTGTACATGAAGTGGACACCTTAAAAGGATTTTACACGTCCTTTTATTTCTTTTATAAGGAACTGTATATCCATATATATGTCCAAGAAGTTAACACTATATCATGAATAATCCCAAGAGGCTGAGACTACATGTAAAAAAGATTATATGAAGATTGTTCTGAAACATGTTTATCTTAGAGTTTCCGAAACAACTGAAACATGTATAAGATCTTCAATAATGATAAATAATATAAAAAATCATCAATATTGACTTAGATTCTTATTCTTCTTAAAATGGATGCAAATAAAACAGATTTTTATGCAGTCTTTGTTCATCATTACATCGTGATAGAATAAGAATGAACCAATAATTTCAATTATCTATTCAAATGTATTGATCATTAGTATGAATATTTTTAGTGCCTTCATCTTAACATAGTATTACCATATCCACTTATCTTTTTTTTGTATTATTTTCTAAACCAATATATATATATATACATATATATATATATATAATATACTATAGTTGTAACCCCATTACTCTTTTTTAGTATAATCATAATAAATAGATTTAACAGCCTTCATAAATATCCTCCATAATAGCGTAACACCATTTCCTATTTATTCCGATTGAATAATTAACTAATAAATACATTCAAAATAATTTGAATGACTCCTGTGATAATATCTTCAAAAAAATACTAGTGTCGAAAAATATAAAACTCATGTTTAAATCTAGTAAATCCTTTTTACAAATAGTAACAATAGTTCTTAAAAACAAGAAACACAATAAAAAATGAATATTTTAAATCTAATCATTCATTAAGATTCCTAACATAACATATAAGTAGGAATGATTTAATCGGTTTCATGTGATCTATTTAATCTGTCGCAAAACATCTTTATAATGATTTTTTATATTAAAAATAATGTTTCCAAATTTGTGAAAAATATTGCAGATTTAAAACAACATCATTGACATGTAAAATGAATGGTTCTTTCTTGTAACAACAAAATTTCAAATGTAGGGATCAAATACATAGTGTATGGTTCCATTGTATAGCCTAGGGTTATTATCTGTAGTATAGGGTTCTTACTAATGTATGGTTTATAATCCATTCATTCATTTCTGCTTAGTATAGGGATCAAAATAATCAAAGTGAAGAGAATCCATACATTCATCCTTTCAACAAAAGATTTATTTCAAATGTTCTAGTTATAAACCATACATTTTTTTCCAAATTTAGTGTTTGTACAGCGATTCCAGATTTCAACATATAGTTGATATTCTAAAAATTCATTCTCTGAATGTAGGTTTTCAGATCCATACATTTACTATTTCAAAAATTTGGTTTAAATAATCCTTCAAAAAACTGGACAACTTGCATTTTTGTATTTTAACAATTTCTACGACAAAATTAAAAGTAGATTTATCCTTCGGTCTAGATTAAAAATGTTTATTAAATATTATTTTCATATAAAAGGTTCAATTATAAAATAAATCTCACATCTAAAACTCCTAATATAGTTCAAAAATTGAATCAATAACATTATAGAAAACTACAGTTGGGAAACAGAATTCCCAATTTTCAGTGAATTTTTTTAACAATCCAAACAACTTTGTTAGACTTTGATGTAAACTAATTAAAAACAAGATAAAATAATTTTCTTTAAAAATACATATGTATTTATTTATTATGAATTTTATTGAACATGATGTAAAATAAATACTATAGGTTTTCATATCTGATTACTATAGAATTGGAAAACCGATCTAGAATCAATAGTTATTTTTTTACGTATCAAAAAATCGTTATTAAAATTCAACATAAAATAATGATGTTTTATTAAAACTCCAATGATATCCAAAGATATATTTTCCCATGAATCAGTTCAGTTTTTCTTGAGATACAATTATTAATCCAAATTGATATTAATTTGAAATCTACATTATCACTCGAACAACATCTAATAACATCAGTGAATTTTTTGCACCATCGAAATGATTGAATTGGATTTAAAAATAAATAGATGAAATGAATATAATCTTCTTATATTTCAAATTGAATAAACAACATAATAATATGATCACTATTTATTCATATATAAAATAAATACTTTGATGTACTTAATATGAAACACTCAATAGATTTAATAGAAAACTAAAATTGATGTGTAAAATTAATTATTAAAATCAAACAAAATAAGTAAGATAATGAGACAGTCAACAATATCCCCATTAATAGAATTACAAAAAAATAACATATAATCAACATTTTCCCCCACTTTTTTTTTAAAGATCACACTGATGAGTCCCAGTGTTCATAAGTAGCTAAGAGAGAATTTAAAATTGGAAAACAATATTTTTTCCTCTGAAAAGATTAAAATTTGACAAAAAAAATTTATTTTCCTTTCTTATCTATTTTGTAAATTTTTAAAAAGTGAATAATAAAAAAATTTAATACTTAAATATTTGGAAAATATTTTAAAAAAATTATTGGAAATATATTCTTTAATATTTTTAAATGATAAGTAATTTCTAAATTTGTTTTAAATACATAAAATAATATTAAATACCCATAAATTCATATATCCTTAAAAAAATAATTATATATTATTAGGGAGCCTTAAATACGTACAAAATATTCTTCGATGATTAACAAGTGTTTGAAAAAAAATGTATTAAACCATTTAATTCATGTCATTATAAAAAAAATTAAACACGTGATAAATATTTATGATTACTTCCCTTAAGACCAAGAATAAATATAAATTATATTTAATGAATTTAAAAAAATAATTTTGATGAAATATATATAATGTATTTAAATAATAAATTATATAAAAATAATAAAAATAATAAATTAATTTCATTTAATTTTATTAATGTATTTTGGATGAATTTAATTAAAATGTTTCATAGAATTTAGTTAATATTTTACATATTTCATAAATGAATAAAACATTTTAATCAATTAATATAATAATGTATAAAAAATAGAAAGGAATTAATTTAGAAAATGTAATTAATCTAACTAGTCTAACATTAAACACAAGATTACCAGCCATGTAGCCATTTATATACAATTTAATAGAATGATTGATATTCAGTGATTAAAAAAATAAATAAATGAATTCATTCATTTTGATAAAATAATAGTGTGAAATTATTTAATAGTGTTAGCATAAGAATAATTAAATGTAGAGAAATAAAAAATATGAACACTTGTATAAAGTATTTATTGTATTTTAATTGAATATTTAAATTGAAAATAAAATATTTCCGGGAATAAATATTACAACTCTATAGAATATTAAATTAAATTTAATATGAAATAATAATATAATAAATTCCCTTGATTATTAAGCAACCACATGATAATATCATGATGATGTTTAATGGCGCATACTTTGAATGTTTCGAATACTTGTGCCTTTTGGTAACCATATACTTTTGGGACTGGTAGTGTCCTCAATTAATGATTTATGTAACAAAATAACTGTATTTTGATCAAACATTTTGTAATTCAATTAAAATATTTCTTTTGAATAATAAGCATTATTGACACCAAAAAATTGAGATTTTCTAAAATAATAGTAATTGCCATAATTTTTATTAATACAATGATGAAAAAATTTAATAGCAGACATGGTTTTCTATTTTAACCGGTAACAAAGCAATTCTTTTATAGGTTTAGATTTTCTCCATTATTACCAATACCATGTTTTTCTTTGTGAATTTTATTTTTGTTAGTAATTAGATTCATATAATTATCTCCCATAATAATTATACATGAATCTTTCATTAAGTTATCATATTCAACCAATAATTATTTAATTTTATTTTCATCTAGGTCACAATAAATTTTCAATGTACTAGATCTTAAATCTATAATATGTTCCAAAAAGCTCTCTTTATCAATTGAAATAGAATCATATGATTTTATTACATTTTTTTTCTCTTTCATTAAGGATTAAATTTTATCTTTAAGACTAAAATAAATAGTATTATTTTTTTTAGGTGAAAGACATTCAGAATTATAAATTTTAATGGAAGAATATTTTACATCATCAGTATGATCCATAAGACATAGATTAACCATTAATGTTTCATGCTCAAATTCTGACATTAAAGAAGATTCATTGCATGAAAATTTATATGAATTAATATTATTTTTCATTCCTTTCCTTAATTTTCCATTATTTTAATCCTTACATTGAGATTTACGAAAAGTACAATCAAGTCTGAAATGACATTTTTTTTATTACAATTGTATCATCCAACTTCATTCTTTGTATTCAAATTCAATTTCACTTTTCTTCATTTATAGAGATTACCAAATTATTTAGCATGATGTTGTAGGTCATTTGTTGAACTCGAATGAATGGATTCTGAATCAAAAAATTAATGCATCGAAAGATTGAGTGGAGCTATTTCCATTAGGATAAAAATATGATTTTAATCTCTTGCATGCATATATGCTACATACATCATCAAGGTTCGAATAAATATTTTCATCATTAATTATTTTAATTGTTTGTGTTGTCAAATAATATCTGATATTCCATTCCATATTGAATGTATATCTCTATGTACCTATAAAGACTGATTTTGTTTGGGAATTGGAGTTCCCAAGTCAGCAACATCATTAAATGCATCTATTAATCTTTCATTCATCTAAGTTATGCTCTTATATTCCTACATTCTGAATGTGTCAAATTTATCTTTTGTTGTATTTTACTTTAGTTATCTAATATTTTCTAACAAAATTCTTAAAATATATACTCTTTCATGATTTCCTACATCGACAATTATCACCATTTAAAATAAATAATCAATTTTACACAAGCTTGTTTTATCCAAATAAAATAATCAGTATTACAAAATATTCCACCATTTGATTCCTATTTTTAGTATTTTATAGCTATAATGAAGACACAAGATAGGGTGAATTATCTCCTTTTGAAAATCATTACAATAATAAAGCATCCCTCTTGAAATGAAGTGATCTTCTCCTTATCTCTTAATGTCAAGATAATAGTGGATATACATAAAGAAAAAAGAACAAAAGGATTTATATTTGTTTGAGGTATAGAAATCCACTAGTCCTCCCCATAAATGATCAACTCCATTAGCTTGGTTATTTTCCAAAGTAATACCTCTTATCACAATAACATCCACATACCGAGTGTAAGGACAAATCCTTAAACATTACATAATCTTGAATTAAGATAATAAATCTCATTGAGGATCTTTTCATGTTTATAGCTTTAGAGTATTAGGTCATAACATACACATAAAAACTTGAATATTACAAGTAGAAACTTATATTCACCTCTCTATTTGTTTTTCATAAAATGGAAACTGTTGAAAAAAGAAACATGTCTAGTTCCATGTTTTATATAGCATGACTTTTCCATGATTCCAACCTTTATCAGATTCATCTTTAAGTCCTGAGAAAAGCTTTTAAAAAAAAGGGATGAGTATAAAAATATTTGTAAGGGATAAAAAAATAAGGAAAACTGTTATTTTTGGAAAACAATAAGTAAACCATGAATACATAACCATAATGTAAGACCTTTCGCCTTTAAGAAGTATAAAAAACACATAATGGAATATAACCAAATTGTGTACCCTTTTTGTAACCAAAAAATTACCATAAAGCCTATATAATAAAATTTTAAGCATATAATGGTAACATGGGACATAAAAATACTAAAATATAAAAACCATAAGGTCGACTTCCACACATATAAATAAATGGAATAGCCAAACAGCTGACTTCCATAACTAAGGAATTGGAGGTTATAACATAACCACTCGTCTTTGGTTTATCACAAAACCACACATAATTTGGATTATCACATAATTACATGTCATTGGTTTATCATGTAACCACCCGTCAATTTTCTATGTACCATTATATTGTCATAACACCGAAAATATTGAAAATATCAATATTTCACCAATAAAATTTCAATTAAAATCACAAAAAATCAACTCATCATATTGAAATAGTCACTCCATTTCAAAAACAAATTTCAAAAAAAATATATAAAAATGTTATAAGGGATTTATTTTACTTTTGAAAACATTATGCCCTATGGAGGAAGCCAAAAAAAGGTTACGACGACGGAGAGGTCATTGTCACTACATAAGTTAAAAACATCACTTTTGTCATTTAATAAAATTATTTGTAGAAAAATGATTCCATTTTAATTAATGTAAAAGTCAAAGGGGTTATTTTTAAACCGTGTAAAATAAGGAGGAGTATACTATCAAAATATTCCTCAATGAAAGGAGATTGAGATGATGTCTCTTACGTTATGTCCAACTGTACTCATTTATTCTTTAATTTATAGAATAATAAACAAATTTTAATTTCTATTTTCATCAGAGACATTTTTAAGATTATTATTCTATTGATATAACCTATTACCACTATATAAAAATTAAATTATTATTTATGTTAATATCTGTCGTTTTTTCGATATTGGGTACTTGAGTTGAAAATGATCTTTTTATAATTAAAATTTTTCCCTATGATTAAAATTAAATTATCTCCATAATTGTACTTGTGCTTTAAATATCATATATATCCATTATATATATATTTAGATCTTGTATATATGTATTTAGAATATTCCATTACTTTTGGAAATATGAAATGAAATGCATTGTTCCAGGAGACAGTAAGTTGTATGTACGCATGAATGCTAATATCATTATTTTCATATTTAAATGAATGATAAATAAATTATATATATAGGTATATAAAAATTGCAGTATAATATATATGTTATATATGTTACATAAGTTTATCAATTCCATCATTTAAATGTTTCATTTATAGAATGAACGAGTTGTATCATTTTGAGGGTGAGGTAGTCCGCACTTCCTCAAATGAAATTATCGTATTTATGAATTATGGAAAGCATATAGGTATACAGTAAATGAAAAATAAACAATAATAGAGAAAATATAAATATAATATATAGCATATATAAATAAATTTCCATCATAATGGCCACCATGATAGGTGGTAGAAGATAATTGAACAATCACCGTTTCTTGAAGTAGTAGTTCGCTGTCCAAAGAATCAATATGTTTTAAATCCATTTGGTTGATGTGTGAGTCAGTGTAGTTCAAATACAGTGATTAAAACATCCTATTATAATTATTATACTGTTTAATTTATAAAATTAGTGAATAAAAGGAGTTTAGGGGGTTGGATAAGGGAAAATAAATGATATAAACTTGAGAGAAGACATTACCTCAAATCAAGTAACTACGTTGGATTAAGCTAAAATGCCTTCTTGAATGTCCTTCTTCCCAAGATAAGGAATATACTGGGAATATAGGGATGTTGGTAGATTATTTTCAGAAATTTCGGAAGATCCACTGGGGATTGAGAGGTGTGAGTAAGGGTTAGAGGTGGTGGCCTTTTATAAGAGGGAGGAGGCGTACATTAGGAGTGTCTAGAAAGATAATTTTATTATAAACAGAATTTAGATTTTCAAAAGGTCCAAAAATAATATAATTTGAAGATAATATGAATATTATTTGTAATAATCTAATCCAAAATGTTTTATACATGTTTTGGTTTCAAATTTAACGTTATCATTTAGCTTTAACCATTAGGTAACTAATTTAACTATTACCATGTCTTAATGTATATTCATACTATATGGTAACATATTTACCATAAAATAAAAATAGAATATCTAGTGGATTATTAATAAAATTTAATCATTATCTATGTCATTTGGATGAATATTTTATTATTTAGACTATTATATCATTTAATAAAATAGTATTTGTCTCCAAAACACATTTATGTCAATTTTTTTACTAAACATATCATGAATTTTTACAAATCCATAAAAAAATGTTTATTTTGAGAAAACATCAAAAATTAAAACATATTAATTCATAATAATCCCTAAAATTAGTGGTTTTCCTAAAAAGTTTTAAAATAAATGAATTTTAGTATTTATAATCTCATTTATTAAAATCATTCATTAATATCATAATAAATACATCATCATTGTTTTATAGATATATTTATTTATATGATGTATAAATTTTTTAAATAAAATACCATGATATATGAAATATTTTTTTATTTTTAATTACTCTTTATAGTTGAAATTATAACTTATATAACCCCACATAAAAATTTTTCTACGAAATTATACATGTCTACCATATATTTTCCATAACTTTAAAATAAAAGTAATTAAATGTCATTTTCAAACACAAGTGGATCCATGGGGTCCTAAAATCTACCCTAGGATTCCCATGGTCGGAAATATCTCATAAAATGAAGTTAGGACATGTGTTGGGGTTGTTTAATATTATTATAATATTATTTTCCCCTTTATTTACCGAATTCACTCTTTAACCATGATAAATAAAGTATTTACTAAAGTTACTATTCATAATATCTAAAAATGAAAGTTACCTATTTAAACAATTTGGAACTCTTGATTCCAAATATGGAATCCATTTTTCAAAATTTAATACACAGAAGTTTCATAAATTAATTTAAAATTAATTCCAGTTCATAAAACCAAAAACCTTGTTTTTAAGAAGTAAAAAACAACAAAAGATTAACTTGAGTTTATGACCAATTTCAAACTGAAATTACTTTCAACAATGAAAATTGGATTAAATAATAATAATATATTTAAATTACACTTAAAATTATATTAATAGTACAGTAAATATATATAAATAAGTTATATTAAAATGTAGTTTTGAATTAAAATTCATTATAATTCACAATTCATTAAAATGATCTTTAGCTGAAAAATACCAAAATATCGTCCAAATAAAATTTTGATATTTGGATTGTAAATAAGAAGTTTATTTGATCAAATAAAACATATAATTTTGTGAAAAACTAAATTTAAAAATGGTTCCCCATCAAAAGGAGATAAAACATTATTTTTTGAAAAATACTTCTTTTATCTGCAAAAAATAAATTTATTCTTATATCATACCTAGAAAACATATATTAATAATTTATAGCATTACATTTAATATATATATAATATATTTTTTCATAAAATATAAATATAGAAAGGTTGATATGAAAACACAATTATTCTCTTTTATATAGGTTTTCATAAAAACAAATCCATTATATTCAATTGGTTTTTTATTTCCATTTTTAATAAATTTGGCAATCAATTCTTAATCATTTAATCCTATGTAAACTAATTTAAAAAATAATTTGATACTATTCATTCCCTCTATTTCAACGTCTAGGAATTAACTACCAATTAAAATAATAATAATATTATTTTAATATTTTTTAGTATAACTCAATGATATGTGCAATGTAAAATTTCAGAGAAGCCCGTCGATGCGTGTCGAGTACGGTATCCAAAAAGCATCCCCTTTAACATAAAATTAATATCTTATTCTTTCATTTTAATAGAAATCAAAAAGTATTATTCTATAAATACTTAGGTTGTTACATCCTTTCCCCCATTTGGTGGTTGCATCCTCACAATTTAAAAATTGGTCTTGGAAATTTCTTTGAGATCATCAGACCAAAAAAGAGAGTCAATAAAATAATTACATTATTATAAATATGTAGATGTATAAAAGTCACCTAAGATAAAAAATACCAGTATAACATGAAAACATGGATATGGAAGAGAAAATAAACCATCAGGTTCTGATTGAGAGTGATCAAAAACATGATCTAGAGAAAGATAACAACCAGAAAACCACAAACATATGACTGGTTAAATAATATTTGATTACCAAATAGAAAAAGTAAATGGACAACGTTTTTTGTTTTATGTTCCCATTAATAAATTTTTAGAATTTATATATGATATTGACTAAGAACATAATGAAACATACTTACTTTTCAAGTATAATTTCTTCCATTAGTAATTTTCTACCAAAAACACATCTTCTATCCAAATGATGAGTATTCAATATGACATGGTCACACCTAAAGACCTAGAATAAAATTCTAGAAAATATCATTATAAATAAAATATGAAACATATATTTCCTCTGTCTTTAGATATTAACAAAAACCAAAATTGTTAGTACAAGATAAGATAATCCACAAAAAGGATAATATTTTATAAAAGGAAATAATACTCTTAATCCCCAAAACTGAACAAAAAATACCCAAAGCTCAACAATGAACATTAAGTACACAATTTTACTTAAATTTTTTCAAAATAATCCAATCTATGTTTTTCAGCCAAAATTCCGAAGGATGTGATCAAATAGAATACCACAAAAATCATAATATTTATCTCAAAAAACATTGGATAATATTAAAGTCTCATTATGAAAAGTAAATAAACTAATCACATATTCTCTATGAAATGTTAATCATTTCAATAAATAACCCAAATATCATTATACCCACCATAAAAACGTATATTCTTTCAAAATAAAATTCCACCATTACTCCTCAATTTGAATCCCAAAGTATTATTTGTTTTCTTAGGCATATTGTGTTCTCAAAAGAGAAAACATCTTTCAAAATAACCTTTATCAATTAATCAAAAAACCATTTTTCTATACTAAGGATATCCCTTTGATATAACATAAGATCCCAAATCTTCTTATTCTTAATCTATTAAATTATTGAACTAAAATTAATATGTCATAATAACCATGGACTTCATGTAGGCTAGTGGTAGGTGATGCACAATTTTTTCCCTTCGGTTGTTGGTGTGATTCCCATGGCCTTACCGGATGTGATGGGTTGTCAACCATCCATTGGGTTTTTTTATAATAACATATAATTTATATTACATTCCAAAAAATAATATAATTTTCTCCAAAAATAACCACAATCTAATTTATCCTAAATGGTTATCTAATAACTTTCATTTTGTATCCCATAATTTAATAACAATTTATCACCACAAAAGAAAAATATAATATGAACCCATAAGGTTATCCATTATTTCCACATAAGAAAATAAAATTATTTCTTGAATAACATTCAAAGATATGTAACTTTAGGGTTACACATAGTGGGATATTTCTTCCAAATTAATCCCATCACTAAAAGAGCCTTAAAATTTTTAAGCATTTCATTATCTTAAAATAAACAATAAATCATGAATCTATTATATGTAGACTTCTTAATCATTCAACACTTTTCATGATCCATTCAATATTATTTTTAAACATATTCCGTAATAGTTATTTCTGAAAATGAAAACCATGAATTATATCCAAAGATTCAATAATGTTAACACATAAGCTATAAAATAGTCCATATCATAAATGGACATTGCCTGTTTCCTCATCCTCAATTTGAATGGAATTAGGTATTGTTAAAAATATATTTGTACGATCCTGTTGATCTCAGTTCTGAACATTCTTCATAGGATATCTATTTTTCTAATGACAATTTTGTAACATCCATCTCCATACCATTGGCTTGAGAGGGAGGGGGAATGCTACATTGCCTTAAGTGACATCACCATGGCGCCAAAGGATGGAAATAAATGACGAGGGATTTGATAGAAAATTGGCGAATGATATTCTATTCAAACAAAAGCAACCAAACCATCCACACACAAGGATTATATGATGAATGGAAATTAAACATTAAATTATGTATCACAAAATAAAACAACATTATTCCACAATACAACCAAAATCAATATCATTGCACTATGCCGAAGATCAAAAAAGAGTCCCCAAAATAAACCAAGACACTCTCCACAACTCTGCACCAAGCTCCATGCTCCATGCACCACCACATCTCCCAATCAACACCATGAACCCCTTGAAATTAGATGCTTTACCATTACCTGTGTCTTGAAATATGACATCTACAAAACAATTGAAGTTCCAAGGCCTGTGGAGAGTACTAGTACTTAGTAGGAATTCCCCAAATGACTGCCCGACACCTTCCACTAGGATAAAAACATTTGATAATTTATATAAAGTAGTTTATATAAAATAATCATAAGTTCAACCATTACCATAATCCAAACACACCCTTAAAAATCCACCTAACCCAAACGAATCAACCCAAGGAAAACAAATCAAAAATGCCAAAATCCAATTCATCATTTACACATTATCAAAACATAGAATCCAATATGGTGGAGCTTCCATCCAACCTATTCACCCATTACTACTAGTAGTACATCCCACCCATGTATCATTTGATCGTGGCCCTTCCATACACTAACCATATCGTTATTATAGTGGTACTTCCCACCCACTTCCCAAAAGTTTTCAAACAAGCCATATCCAAGAATATGACCCACCCATGCCAAAACAATATGCAATCAACCCTTTGAATTAAATGATAATAAACATCAACAAATCACCCATTTTTTGAAACCACACGTGAACCATTTTCGATTCCAAAAACATGATTCTATATAAAAACCTCCTTATTTAAAACCACTTGGATAAACCATTTTTTTGACCCATGCCAAGAAATAAATTTTAAAATCTATATTTTAAAATTTAACAATAATAACATTTAACCATAAAACTATTTTACCCTTAAAATACACAAAAATGAAAAAATAGATCTCTAACCAATTTTTCACATCAAAATCACAATTAATTTCAAGACAAAAAAATCAATTATAACCCAAACCATCAGTCCAACCAAGTAGAGTCAAGAGATTATCCACCTACATTTAGGGTTCCAGCGAAATCGACCCATAATAAATCGCACTTCAAATCATGAAAATGGACCACTGAAACCACTCTAGATATCCTTCCCTAACTTCCACAAGCCTTAAAATCAACGCCCATGAAAATAGCAACCCTAGATTTTCATGAAACAGACGTATATTTATAAAACTGAGAGAGGTAATTTTATATCTAGATGGAAACCTAAAGAAGGAAAAAGGAGAGACTTACCCGGGAAGAATCTCCTTCAATCCACCAAAAAAACCCATTAAATATTTTTCCCAAATGAGTGAGAGAACACCCTCAACCACTGAGAAACCAAAATTTCTTGTGAGGCTTCATTGAGAGAGGAATTCGAGTGAAATAGGTCAGGCCTAAGGGAGCCCAAATTTAAAAACTCTTCCTTTATGTAACTGCACGGCAAGACCATATGGTTTAAAAAAATTGTACGCTAACTGTGCGTAAGGAACTGCCTTTAGAGTGGGGATCTTCATGGTTTCATCAAATGATTTGATAACCCATGCGCATGCTATTCAAGGGACACTGTCTCCACCTACACTATTCCTTAGAGATTCCACAAGGTTTCCCTTAATCTTGCTCAAAATGTGCACCCTTAGAGAAGCCTGCAATATTATTCAAAACGATTCCAAACACTCTAAACCACTTCCCAACTCATTCCATGATCTTTGGAAACAAGAAAATGACATAAAAAGGATACATACCTTAAACCAATGGTGCCACATTCTCCCCACCATTGGACTTTCCAACCCCAAAAGTAGGGAACCATTGCCTTGCTGAAATAGCTCAGGCCATTGCTCGGCCATCTCTTTCTCCTGGTCCCATGTCTCCTATTGAATCTGACCATGCTTCCAAAAAATAAAAAACTAAACTGATGATTTTAACATATGATACATTATCTTTCCTATTAATAATGTTCACTGGCACGTGCACCAAGGATTTATCTGGTTCTAGCTCAACCTGATCCCAACTAATCACATGGTCATGATCCGACTTATACTTTTTCAAATGTGACACATGAAACACATGGGCACCACAATAAATCGTGTTGGAAAAGATATATGATAAGACACCTCTCCAATCCAATTTATTATCTCAAAAGTCCCTATATACCTCGGGGATAACTTACCCTACATCCCAAACCAATTATGTACCAACCTATGAGAGATTCTCTAAAACACATAATCACCCACATCGAACAAGAAAAATCGTTTATGATGGTCCACATTGATTTCTAAAGACATTGAGATTCCTCTATCATATTCATGATAAACTTTATCTTCTCCGTAGTCTCTTGGATGAGGCTCTTTCCAACCATCTAATTCTTTCCTATTTCCTCCCAACATTGTGGAGAACAACACGGATTCCCATATAAAGCCTCAAATGGAGCCATATGTATCGATGTCTATTAACTGTTATTATTGGAGAACTCCACCAATGGTAAGTGCCCCTCCCATGAACTTGAAAATTCCATCACACATGACTTTAACATATATTCCAATGTTTGTATTTTCCACTCAGATTTCCCATCCATTGGAGGATGACATGTTGTGTTCATAGTCAACTTTGTCCTAAGGGATTACTGTAATGATTTCCAAAAACAACATCTGAAACTCAGATCTCTATCTGATACAATCAAAATTGGAACACTATTCCACTTTACCACCTCCAAGATATAGATTGTGGATAGATCATCCACCATATGAGATTCAACAATTGGGATGAAATGGGCTACCTTAATTAGCCAATCCACTATCACCCATATAGAATCATGCTTCCCGACCATTATTGGGAGACCTATCACAAAGTTCATTTCTATCTTCTCTCATTTCCACATTATGATAGGTAAAGACTACAACATACATGCTGGCCACTTATGATTTACCTTGAATTGTAGGAAAGTCAAGCATATCAATATAGACTTGACCATATCCCTTTTTATACCAGCCCAACAAAAATGTTCCTTAAATTCCTTATACATTCTCTAAATTCTAGGATGCACAAACCAATAGGAATGATGATATGCCTTGAGATGTTCCTCCCAATAATCCACTGGTACCACTATACGATTCTGAAAACAAAATACTAAATTATTATTCAGTTCTTAGTTCTCATTGGTCTCCCCACCTTTGAGTTTCGACCTCATCACCATACCCTTATAATTATATGCATATGCATCTTTAAAAAACGCACAATGTTAGGAACAATCAATGCTAGAAATAATACTACTCTTCCACCCTGGTCATCACTTTACAACTGCATTTCATCTATGACTGAAAAAAACTACCACTATTTTGATACCCTCTTTACTTATTGAGCATACGATTTCCTACTTAATGCATCTTCCACTGAATTTCCCATCTAGAGTGTGTACATTAAGTCAAAATAAAACATCTTGAGAAATTCCATCAATCTCCTTTTCCTCATGTTCAAATCCCTTTTTGAAAAGATGTCCTTTATTCTCTTATGGTCGGATAACATTGTAAATTTATCACCGAATAGATAATGACGCCACATTTTTAGAGCATGAACCACTACCGCAAACTATAAACCATGTGTTGGGTAGTTTTTGTAATACTAAATCAACTATAGTGAGCTGTATGAAACAAAATGATCCCCATGAATGAGAACACACCATGACCCTAATACTGATGTGTCACAATACACCACGTACCCTTTCCCATGTTCTGGAAAACCCAAGATTGGTGCGGATGTTAAGAGACCCTTTATCTTTGCAAAACAGTTCAGATACTCCTCATCCCATTGAAATGGAACATTCTTCCATGTAAAAGCATTCATCAGTGAATCCAATCATGAGAAATCATAAACAAAACATCGATAGTACCCAGCTTGACCATGGATGCTCTATATCATGAAAAGGTTCTTTGGTGGTTTCCAGGAGATAACATCTTCTATCTTTTCTGGATCAACAAAAACACCCCTCTTAGAAATAACATGTCCAAAGAAACAAACCTCACATATCCAAAAGTCACACATTTACAATTTGGAATAAAACTGATTATCCATCAGCATCCCCAATACGATCATTGTGTGCTCCTCATGTTCTACCCTTGTCCACAAATAAACTAGTCTATCATCAACAAATACTACCCAAAAATTTTCTAGATATATCTAAAATATCTGATTCATTAATTCCAGGAACATCATCAGTGCATTCATTAGACCAAAGGGCCTAACAACATCATTTTTAGTTCTCATATTTGTTATGGTTTCGTATGATAATATGGAAGTGAGATAGTACTGGTACCTAAAAGAAAATCAATTGTAATCTCCACTTCTCTCATGGGTAGTAACCTTGATAATTTTTTGAGAAAAACATCCATAAACACATCTACGACTATTGGAAGAACACTCTGCTCAATACCTTCCACTTCTTCTGATGAAAATCCCACTAATTTGTATGATATAATTCCAACCACTGGTTCCAAAAATCCTATTTCACCCTACATCTAATTCTTCTCACCTCTAAAAAGATATCACACACCATTTTCCATAAAAAAACTAACAATTCATGCATAAATTCAATGTGGACCTAAAACATTGTCAATGAATACATTCACAGGATTATATTGTTCACATCCATCCCAAGAACTGAGAAGTCATATGTAAATTCAATGTTGTCCAGAAATAAGCAACACACTCTATAGAAAAATGATTGACCCTCTCTTTGAAGTATAGTAGTTTTTAGTTTCAAAATAGAAGGCATTTTTTCCACCATTTTTCCAAAAAACCAATGATGCGAGAAGCAAGAAAAGAATGTGAAGCACCTGTATCCAATAAATCATGAATAAATGTGGAATTTAAAATAACCGTACCTCGAACCATGGATGGCCTTGAATGATCATCCATAATTACTTGTTTAGCTCCAAAAAACTACTTTCTTGCTACACTATGTTCCTTGATTCCCAAGTGAGACTTTTCCAGAGGAGTCGTTGTTTTACCAGAATCACCATGATAGACTCGAATCAGCTGATAATGTATATACTACAACCCTCATCCTATCAAGACATATGACCCATGTGATCCCTAATGAGTGTCACAGATAGCCAAACTTAGGGCATTCTGATAATACCACTGATGTTTTCCAATATACTTTTAATTATGACATGATTGAGGTTGTGTCATACAATCCTTTTTGATGTGTCTCGTAGAACCACATAGAAAAAATACCAGCTTACTATGAGGATTAAAAGGAAAATTCATGAATCTTGTAGTTGGGTTCTGAGTCATACTCCCACCATGGAAATAAGTGTCCCGCTTCCACCTGAACCAAGGATTGGATTTCCTACTATTCCCCATGGGTACTAATACACTTCCTCCACTCCTAGCCCCAAAGAGATCCCTTTCAACCCCGAGGCTCAATTCACCATTTCCATATAATCATATATACTCATCACTACTTTCATGGAACAAATGTCCTACCTCAAACCAGCTTCAATTATACAAGATTTTAATGATACAGTATCATCCTTCAAAGGTGAAAAGCTCACTATATTCATAAACATATCTTCATACTCCATTAAAAAAAGTTTCACCTATTTTAAATGGTATAAATCCATTGTGTATTGAATTCTAAACACATTAGTGTAGAATATCTTATTAAATAATTCTTTGTGTCCATCACATGTCCAACATTGGTCTATTCCATACTTGACAACCAACTCCTACCACTGATGGGAAAGATCATCCAACATATATGTGTCCAACATCACATTCAACTCTAATGGTGTTCCTATAAATTCTATGATCTTGGTCATTCTATTCAACAATGATTCTTCCCTCTGTAGATCTTAATCACCCCTAATGATGTGTGGATTCTGTCTTTGAAACTGAACCTTGTGATCCATATGCTTTTGTTAATGCACTTTATTTTTAGTTCCTACTACATGGAAGGCATTCACTATACTCTACACTAACTACTGGTTCACCTGGGGCTCAGGTGCAAAAACATTTTCAACATCTTCCTCCAGTTGGACTCTATGATGCCTACTCGATTACATTTCTATCAAAACAAAAAACAACCACAATTAATTCTATTTTAGCAAAACATGACTCAAAAATTCCAATTCAATTACACTACAACTATCATAACTAGGCTTTCCCTAAGTTCACATTTCCCATGTTTCACTATTTTGAAAAATCCACCATGTTTTGAAAGCAGACCTTTTTTCAACATACAACGAGTTTTCCATGTTTCAAAATCATTCTGTTTATAACCCCAATTTATTTTTTTCAAATACGCACATTCCTATCATACCATATATCATTATACCACAATGAAATATGGATCCTAGTGGGAAGTCATTTATATCATGCATGGCATGGTCATCTCATTAGCTACACCCATAACAATGAGATATCCAATGCCGATAAGTGTCTCCAAACACTTATATACCCAACTCCCCGGTAACATGATGTTTAGCATAAAAGGGTTAGCTATGTCTTTTTATTCTATACATTCCATGTTTCAAAAATCCAACATGTTTCTACCATCTTGAATCAAGGAATATTACAAGAACAAATGTCCACACAAAGTCCAACGATCTACACAAAGGGTCGAACAATTGCTCTCACTTGAAAGTTGAGGACCAAACAAACTGATACCATTTGTAACATCCCACCCCGTCCCATTGTCTTGACTGGGAGGTAGAATTCTACTTGTCCTTTTGCAACATTCCTAATGTACAAAAGGATGATAGTAAATGTTGGGTGCTTCAAGAACAAATTGGGGAACAATTTTCCCTTAATAAAAAAACAACAAAACAATCCACTCACAAGGACTATATAATTATTTTCAATAAAACATTAATGAATGTTTGACCAAAAAAACCAGGTTGTTCCACAATATAACACAAAAAAATCAAAGTAATATGTGTGAGACCAAATAAGAGACCCCAAAATAAACAAAGACACACTCCATATCTCTACACTATGATCCATGCTCTCTGCACCACCACATATCCCAAGAATCACCATGAAAAACAAGCAATGAGATGATTAACCTTTACTTGTGTCCCAGAATATGATATCTGCAAAATCACTCATGTTCCAAAGCAGGGGCTGAGTAGTAATACTTAGTAAGTTTATCCCTAAATGAATTCCCTACACCCACCACTAGGATAAAACTATTATCAAATTTATATAAAGAAGATTATATAATATAATCATAAGTACAACCATTACGAAAAGCCAAACACACCCTTACCAAGATACCACACCCAAAAAAAGAAACCAAGGGGAAACCAAACAAACATGCAATAATCCATTTCAACATTTACAAATTTGCAAAATAACAGAACAGAAATGGTAGATCTTTCCTCTAACTCTTTCACCCATTCTGACTAGGGGTACTTCCCACCCCCTTATCTGTTGATGGTGGCCCTTCCATCCACTAACCACCCCATTATTATAGAGTTACATCCCAAAAACGTCCACAAAACATTTCAAACAATTAATATCCCAAAATATGAACCACCTAGGCTACAATAACATGCAATCAACCATTTCCATTACATGACACATAACACAAATAAATCACCGATTTGTTGAAACCATCCATAAACCATTTTCCATTCCAAAAACCAGATTTAATAAAACAACCTTTTTATAGAGAATGATTTTCATAAACCATTTCCTTGACCCAAGCCAAGAAATATTTTAAAATTCTAATTTTTAATGTTTTACAGTAAGAACAATCAACCGTAAAACTCCATTTTCCCAAAAACCCACAAATCCTGACCAAAGCGATTTATAACCAATTTCTCACATTAAAATCACAATTAATTTAAATACAAAAAAATTAACTATACAAAAAACAATTAGTTTTAACCATGTGGTGTCAAGAGAGAATCCCCCTACTTTTAGGGTTCTTGGGATATCGACCCACAAGAAATTGCACCTCAAATCCAGAGAAAGCACCACCGAAACCGCTCTAGATCCCCAGAACCAGAAATCTACATGAAATGGATATAGATATAGAAAACTGAGTTAGGGAAGTATAGATCCCAATATAAACCAAAACATGCCAAGAGGAGTGGCTTAACCAAGAATAACCACATTGAATCTACCATGAAAACCCTTCAATTTTCATCCCAAATGAGTGGGGGAGCACATTCAGCCTTTGAAAACCCAAAATACCAAGTGAGGCTTGAGTGGGAGAAGAATTTGAGTGAAATAGTTCAATCTTGAGGGATACCAAATTTAAAAACATTTCCATTATGTGGCCACACAATGAGAAAAACTATGTTCTAACCATGCGCCAACCATGACCTTGATATAGAGGATCGGCATAGTTGCCTTGCATGGTTTAAAAAATCATGTGAAAGTTGTGTGAAGGCTACATTGTCCCCTAGCATGGTTTCCTAGAGAATCTGTATGGGTTCCCTTAACCATGTTAAAACCGTGAGCCCTGAAAAAAGCCTCCATAATTATTCAAATCCATTCCAAAGACTCCCAACATCTCCCCAACTCATTCTATGAACTTTAAACACATAAGAAGGCATAAAAAAGGTTATATACCTCAAATAGAGGGTTATAATCATGAACACCACATTTAAAATAATATATTGATCCATTATAAATAACTATATTCCCTTTCTTGGAGTCAACGAGATGCTTTCTTTTTTCCATGATAGGTTCATGATTTATGTCCTTTATTACCCCGCATCAATAGCATCTTTCTGTACCTTTGACGATTTTTTCTAGTTGTTTCTTTCCACATCCTTGAAAAATAGGTTTTTTAATATACCTTTTTTATAATTACATGATCGTTTTTAGGGATTAGTTTATCATATATAAGATTCCTTATACAAATCACCAAGGTTCAGGTCGTAAATCATGACTCGGGAGAGTTTGTTGAGAATAACCATAAGATTTCTCATTAAATCTCCCACTTCATTCACTTTCTTATTTCAAAAACCATAATAGTTGTCTTCACATCCAATTCCACTTTGGTGCCTAATAGATCAATCCATTTACTAAAATCAAAAAGTTCTATGTGATTATATCAGTAAAATCATAATGTAATATCTTATGATGAAGTTAATGACTAAGATATACTTATTCATGTTATCTAAAACTCATTCAATTTATCAAAAATTACTATGAATATTTCTAATATGATAACCATGATTGTTATGTAACTTATGCTTAAATAACACCCTAACACCTAAAGTTATCTAAATAGACCTCTAATACCAACTGTACAACCCTAGCCTTAAAAATTATGTAATCTAAAATTAAGTTAATAATATTAATTGAGGATATTTTTTGGATTAGATCTGCAGAGAATTAGTTCAAATGTTTTATATAACACCTGAATATTTAAAGTAGACACTTCTAATAAATATCCATTTTTTTAAAAAATAACTCTTAAAAAATCATGTATTGTTCCTTGTTTTAGATTGCACGATGTTTTTTTGATCCCATCCTTGACCCTATAAATACTTATATCTTGTGAAAAACACTTCAAAACTTCAGATGATAATTAAAAAGCTCAATAAGAGATTAAAAAAATAAGGAAAATAGTTAGTTTTTAAAAATAACAAGTAAACCATGAGTACTTTATCATTATGTAATACATTTAACCTTTAAGAAGTAGAGAAAACACATCACTGATTATAATTTCATTACATACCCACTTTTGTAACTGAAAGAATATCATAAATCCCATATAACAAAATATATAGCATATAAAGATAACTTGGGACATAAACATACTGAAATGGAATAACCATAAAGTCAACTTACAGACATATCACTAAATTGAATAGGCAAACGACCGACTTCTATACCCATTTAATTGGATGATATAATGTAAAAAATAATCTTTGGTTTATCCTGAAACCACCAAAAATGGTGTTTATCACATAACCAACCATCATTGGTTTATCATGAAACCACATATCAAAAGTATATATACTATTATGTAATCATAAATCATAAAATATTGAAAATATCAACATTTCACCAATATAATTTTATTTGAAATCACAATAAATCAATTCAAGATATTTAAATACTCACTCCATTTCAAAAACCATTTTCAATAATGAAAATATATAAAAATGGTATAAGGGAGTTCATTTCCTTTAAAAAAAATTATTTCTTATGAAGGAAGACAAATAATGGTTATGATGGTGGAGAGGTCATTGTCATCACTTTTATCATTTTGTAAAATTATTTGTAGAAGAAATATTCCCTTTGAATGAATGAAAAATTAAAAGGGGTTTGTTATACACTATGTAAAAGATAGAAGGGTATATAATCAAAATATGCCTCAATGAATGTAAAATTATAATTGGTTTGATCAATATCATTTTTATGTTTATTAATCCTTTTATATCACATATTTACACTTTATTCAAATTACCTAATTATTTAGGTTAATATCAGTATTTTTGTCGATATAGGGTACTTGAGTCGGAAATGATATTGTTATAATTACAATTTTTCCTTGTGGTAGAAAGTACATTATCTCCATAATTTTATTCATGATATAAATATAATATAAATATATTATATATTTATTTAGATCTAGTATATATGTATTTATAATACTTCATAACATTTGGATATATGAAATGAAATGTACTAGTCATGGAGATGGTAAGCCGTACATACGCGTGAACACTACTTTCATTTTTTTCATATTTAAAGCAATAAGAACTAAATGATAAATTTTAATATTATAATTACAAAATAACATATATGATATATATGTTACATAAGTTCAGTAATTTCATCCTTTATATGTTCTATATAGAGCATGAATGAGTCATATCATTTTGAGGGGTCGGTAGTACACACTTCCTCAAATGAAATTATTGTATTTATGCATTATGTAAAGCATAAAGATATGATTTAAATTAAAAATAGATAAAAATAGGGATAATATTTATATTTTATATATTATATATTAATACAATTTCATCATAATGACCACCATGAGAGGTGGTAGGAGATAATAGAACAATCATCTTTTTTGCGAGGTAGTAGTTCACCATCCACAAAAACAGTATGTTTTAAATTTACAATATACAGGTGTGTGTGAGTGTAGTTCAAATAATTGTAATAAATACATCAAATTATATTAAAGTTACTGGTTTTAAAAACAAATAATTTAATACAGAGACTATAGGTGGCTGTATAAGGGAAAATAAATGAAACATGCTTTAGAGAGGACATTACCTCAAATCGGCTAACTGCTATTGATTTAAGCTAAAAAGACTTCCTGAATTTCATTATTCTGAAGTTAAATCTTCTTAGATAATGATAGGGTGTTGATATATTATTTGGGATGTGGTTGGATGAGCCAATGGGTCTTGATAGGTGTGAGTAATAGTTAGAGATGGTGGCCTTTTATAATAGGGAGGAGGGGTACTTTAGAAATGTCTAGAAAGATTATTTTATTATAAATTGAATTTCAATTTTAAAAAAGTAAAAAACTCGTTTACTTCGAACATAGGATGATTATTTTGTGAAATAAACTAATCTAATTGGTTTTAAACAAGTTTTGGTTTCAAATATAACCTTATCATTTAGCTTTAACTGTTATTAAACTAATTTAACTATTACCACGTCCTCTTGTATCTTCATAATATATGGTTAAAATAGTTACTATAAAATTAGAATATAAATTCATGTGGTTTGTTAATGAAATTTCCAACATTATCTAAGTCATTTGGATGAATCTCATATTTTTACGACTATTATATCATTTCATAAAATAGTAATTGTTTATAAAACTCAATTATGTCAATTTTTATACTATTCATATCAATAATTTTTTAAAATCCGTAAAATATGATTCATAAGAAAAAACATCATAAATTAA
Organism: Viscum album; assembly: GCA_963277665.1. Lineage (NCBI taxonomy): Eukaryota > Viridiplantae > Streptophyta > Magnoliopsida > Santalales > Viscaceae > Viscum > Viscum album. Next base: position 1,282,079,018 of record OY728136.1, on the reverse strand, counting down.
AATATAAAAATTTATATTCATCCCTTAAAATAGTTTATGCAATAAAAAGTACCAAAATAAATTTATTTTAATATATATAATCTCACTTATTTAAATCATTCATTAATAAGATAATCACTATATCATCATTATGTCATAAATATATATATATTTATCTGATGTCTAAAAAAATACATGAAGTATGAAATATTTTTAGAAATATATTTACTATTTATAGTCGAAATTATAACTTATATAACCTCATATAAAAATAGTTTTTCTAAAATATACATGTTTGGGTTATATTTTCATTATCATTAAATTGAAAGTAATTAAATGTCATTTTCACACAGTAGTGGATCCATGGGCTCATAAAATTGACCCAAGGATGGCCATGGTTAGAAATATATCATACAGTAGAGTTATGACATGTGTTAGGGTAATTTAATATTATTATAATATTATTTTTACCCTTTTTTCCAGATTTACCCTTTAACCATGGTAAATAAAATATTTACCGATGTTACTATTAATAATGTATAAAAATAAAAGATACTTATTTACAAAGTTTTTACCTAATAATTCAGAAATATGGAATCCATTTTTCCAAATTCCAAGTACTTAATTGAAAAAAATTAATTTTAAATTAATTTCTTGTTGTTAAACCCAAAAAACTTGTTTCTACATAGTAAAAACTACAAAAATATTGACATGCGTTTATGTACAATTTCAAAGTAAAATTATATTAAATGTAAAAAAATTGTTTAAATGATAAAAATATAATCTAATTAAACTTTTAAACAAATTATAAGTACAATCTAATTATAAAAATAAATTACATTAACAGATCAATTTGATTTAAAATGCATTATTTTTCATTATTAATTAAAAAATGAACTTTATCAGAAAAACACCAAAATTTCATCCAAAGTAAATATTGATGTTATGTTTCTAAATAAGAAGATTATTTTGTCAAACCAAACATATAAAGGTTTTAAAATCAATATTTAAAAATGGTTCAAAAAAAAAAAGTTGTAAAACTATATTTTTTGAAAAATAATTCCTTTATCCAATGAAATGAATTTATTATTATATCATATCTAGAAAACATAAAAGATCAATTTCAAACATTACACATAATATATATCATATAATTTTCATTAAATAAAAATCCATAAAGAGTTATATGAAAACAAAATTATTCTCTTTTAAATAGGTTATCATAAAAACACATCTATTTTTTAAAATTTCTGTTTTATTTCCATTTATAATAAATTTGGTAATCAATGAATCATCATTTAAACATTTTTAAACCATATTTCAAAATTTAGTTGATACTATTAATTCTTTCCATTCCAACAGCTTGGATTTAACTACCATTAAAAATAATAATATTATTTTTGTATTATTTTTTAGTATAACACAATTTTTGTACGATGAAAGATTTCGGAGAACCCCATTGTTACGTGTTGAGTACGCTATTCGAAAAATAGTTAAATTTAACTTATAATTAATATATTATTTATAAGTATTAATATAAATCAAAATGTATTATTCTTTAAATACATGGGTCGTTACACTGAGTGTAGGTAGTTGATATCATACAATGATTTTACTTGGACTTATGGTTATTTTATTAGGAACCCTCTATCCATAGATTTGTCTTCGAAGCTGAAACTCTAAAATTACTGAGTCTGATCAGCCAATACTCTGAAGAAGAAAAAATGTGATGTTGTTTTTTTAAATAGGTTTAGCACACTATGGAAGTAGACACATACAGTTATAGAATATCTCCAATAATACACAATACTGTAGTAAAATAATATTCAATGATAATAATTCATCATCTTCCTCTTTAAATTGAATCAAATTGATTAAAAATGATTATGTATTATTCCAACATCTTTACACCATTTGTGAATAATAATGAACAAATAATTTCAATTCTCCCTTCAAAAGTATCGAGCATAATATGAATACTGATAGGGCCTTATTTTTATAAAAGTATTTACATCTCCAATTTTATCCACTGATAAATCATTTCTTCCTAAAAATAGATATATATAAAAAATTACACAAAAGTTGTAATAGAATTCTCCTTCCATAGGATACCTACGACAAATTGAGTCAATATCCTGCATAAATATCCCCCATAATAGTGTAACACCATTCCATCTTTATTCCTATTAAATAAATATGTAATAAATTTATTAAAAATAATTTGAATAACACCTCCAATAATACCTCCATAAAAAACAATGTTGAAAAATTAAAAACATTTATTTAAATCCATTCAAACCTTTTTGAATATAGTAAAAAAATCTGGACAACCATAAGCACAATTAATTTTAAATATTTGAAATCTAACCATTCAAAAGGATTCATAATATTCCTTAAAATTAAAAATGATTTAATCCATTCCATGTGAGACATTAAATTTTTCACAAAATAACTTCATAATGATCTTTAATATTAATTACGTCGTTGAAAAAACGGCCCAAAATATCACTGATTTAAAACAGTGTCATTGAAAAGTCATATATAGGGGTCCATCATGTAATGAAAAAAATATGAAAATTAGGGTTCAACAATGTAGTGTATTATTCATTTTTGTAGTGTAGGGTTTCTATAGGTAGCATAGGGTTCCTACCAACATATGGTTCATGAACCATACATTCATGTGAATGTAATGGAGGAATCAAAAGTTGCTTGGGGATGAGAATCCATATGTTCATCCTTCCACAATAATATTTATTTCAAATGTAGCATTTTAAACCAAACGTTTATTTTTCTAAACATAGGGTATGAATAGTATTTCCATATTTCATCTTAGGGTTGATATTCCATTAGTTAATTCTCCCCAAATAGTGTTTCAAATCCATATATTTACTATTTTATATGTTGGTTTTAAATAAACCATCAAAGAACTGTAGATCTTTCCTTTAGATATTACAATGATCTTTCAGACCCTAATAATAGAAGATTCATCCTTTTTTCATAAAAAACTTATATTTTTTAAATATTAATATATATATATATATATATAAAAGTTTTATAATTTAATTAATACAACCTCTAAATCTACCTATATATTTACAAAACTGAAGTAATAACATTCTGGAAAATGGTAGTTAGGAATCTGTATTCCCAATATTCATTGAATTTATTGACCATCCAAACAACTTGTTTAGCCTTTATTGTAAATGGATGAAATAAAGGTAAACATTTTTTCATCTCATATCTCTAGGTCTCAAGTTATTTCATATTATTTTATCTTGATGTAAAATAAAAAAATATAGGTTTTCAAATATATTAACTATATAGTATAAAAATAAATCCAGAAACATTAGTGATTTTTTGGGTATCAAAAATTCCACTTCAGATTTCCACATAAATTAATTATGTTTAGATAAAATCCATTTATATATAATGGCCTAAATCACCCCAAAACTTATTTAATGTAGCATAAGATATAATTATAAGTCCAAATTTACTTTATGCTAAAAACTTAACATTCCATGAACATATTGTAACAACATAAGTGAATTTTTGCACCATCGAAACCATTTAATTGGCATTTTACATAAACATATAAAATAAATATAATATTCTTGTTGTTATAATGGAATAAAAAACATAAAAATAAAATAAATACTTATCAGATACAAAATAAATACTTTGATGTACTAAATCTGAATTACTTAACAATTTTATTAGAAAACAAAAAAATTACATGTTGAATTAATTATCAAAACTATATACAAATGAGAAGGAAAAAGTTCCACGGAATGATCTCAAATACTCTAAAAATGGTATGACCTTTATAATGAGATGTCATATCGTAAAAAAATTGAGACATGATAATGTGATAAATGTAATGATCAATGGAATAAGGTTATGAAAAATTGGATTTGAAAATAAGGAATGATAGAATAACAATAAATCATTTTATAATATTAGTGAGATATTATGATATATTGTAAAAATAACATGGAAAAATTTATAGAAACCTATCATGAGAGTTTATATATAATATGAGAATTTTAATTTTTAATAACATACAAATTTACAATAAAAAATCATTATAATCATAATAATAGTACAATACCAACATACAATAGGTTCAATAAATCGGCTAATGATCACATCAAAGCCATCATAAATATAATGTCCTTGTACCATTTACTATGCTTCATTCAGAGTATATCACGAGATAATAAATTTCCAAATGGATTGGAGGCGTATAATTATGGGACCACTCATCAAATAATCATATGTTCATTAATATTTATACCACATAATGAATTCCTAAATGAGGCTTATGAATAAACAAATTCCCTGAAAAATAAATTATTTAAAAAATATTATCTCAATACATAACCAAATGATATATCATAATTATTCCTATGTGATGAAGGAATTAAACTAGTATGGTTTAATGGATTATTTATGAACTTTTGAAGAAGATGATCACTCGGTGTTTTATTGAATAGTAATAATAAAATAGTATATATTTCCCAAATATATTTATTTCTTTTTAAAATCATGGTAGGGAAATAACATTAAAATATTGTCAAATGAAAATGATTATTGAGTAGGATATTTCCCTCTAAAAACATTATATAAAAATCTGAGAATGATACATGGAAAAAATGTATAGCTTCAGAAAATATAAGGAAAATAAATTATATTTATATGTGAGAAACATATATACAAAATATAGATGAAATACATGAGAATAATTGATAACTAATTTGGTTTAGAGATAGAATTCATAAGATAATGTAAATTAGAGTGATTAATATGTTACATTACCTCAAATCCTTACTTGTTTGGTGATTGAGTCTAACCTCCTTAATAATGAAAATATGATTATTAATTAATTTATTCGGAATTTTTTTTTAAATTTTTTTCCATTCATTATCCTATGTCTTTAATTTATTTTATAATTTTTTCTCTTATTGGTCAGTTGTGTTTGTTTGGTAAGTTTTCCCAAAACTAGTTTGATATCACAAATATGGTGAAAGATATTAAATTTAGTTCTATAATATCTATAACTGTAGATTTATAGTGAATTTATTATTATAATATCATAAATAATTTGTAAATAATATATTTTATAATACATAGTCAAATTATTAAAGATGTTTCAGTATTCAATTTATGGTCAGTTAAAATCACTACAATAATTCACTTTTAATATAGGTAAAATAGTTAAAATTTACCATTTCTGAATAATAATAATTTAATAAATATCATATTTATTTATTAAGTATATTATTCTATCCATATGTGTATGGAAGTTATGTGAATTTAAATATGTTTTTATAGAGGCGGAGAACATACCCAGACTCATTTAATGTTTTCATTTATGAATGGATTGAAAATAGTTAAATAATATTTATTAGATTAAAATAATTACAGTTCAGTATATTAATGATATATATTTCATTATATTACTATATTAATATTGTACTTAGAGGATGTAAGAATATAACGACCCATACTTTACATACATTGATAATACTTCAAAATTTAAGCACACTTATAACAACATATGCCAAAACCACAAAGGACCATATAGGTATAGTGTCTTTAGAAACTGGGAAACATAAACAACTGGTTCATAAATCTTTTACAGTGTCTCCCATTTTTTCATCATATCTAGGGTCCCTTTTAGCATATTCTACTTAATATCCATCTTCCTGGCCTGGGGAAAAGAAAACATACAAAAAAGGGTGAGCTTAAATGCTCAGCAAGGGCAAATAAAGGAAACAAAAATCATATCATATTTTTTTTGAAAATCATAACCTGGAAAAGAGATCATAATATCTTAACATGGAATAAATCATAGAAGTGAAAATGAGATCCCCATAATCATAACATAAAACTTGTAACTTTGTGGCATGCACCCATAATCATGGAAAATCATTTCTTGTTAGTCATGACTCATTTCCAAGACTATCTTAGCGGACAAAGTCCATTTCTGAACCGAGTTCACTCCTCGTTTCAGTCCTGTATCACTGAACCGAAATTACCTTCCATTCCAGCCATGTCTATCTCATGAGATATAAATATTTACCCAATGCATTGGAGGGAGATATAGGTCCCACCCATCTTATAATGAATCCTTTCTTATGTGTGCCACATAATCATAAATCATACATCATCCTATAACACATGTAACAAAAATGGGATTCTTGAAACATCATGACATCATAAAACAAACCATATAAGGTAAATGACTTCATAAAAATAATTCCCTCACAACATAATCAAATCAATGTAATAATAGAGATAAAAACAGAACACTTTATTATCTTAGATGGAAAATAATTTTGATAAAACACTTGAACTCCATTCTTGAGTAAAATATCCTTTCTACTTCAAACATACTTTTCCTTTTTTAACATGTCATACAATTATAAACTACAAAAAGTTGATTTAAAATAAACTTGAAAACATGTATAGGAAGATTCTTGGAAATAATGTTTTAAAAATCCATTCATGCTGTATAAGTTAAAAAAAACCTTCCTAGTACTTTTGTCGGAAAAATTCAAAAAGTACCTCATATGAAAAACGAAAAAATATTCCTTTCATATCTTTTAATAAAAACTCACCAAAGGGTAAAATAGGTTTTAAACAATTTTAGGTGGATGGACATAATATTACATATTAAGGGAACATGGATGTGGATGATAAAATACACCCCAATAAATACCAACGTATAAGAAATCTCGGATAAAAATGAGATTGTGATATTTCCCTTACCATAGGTCCGACTTGCTTTGTAAGTGTCTGAACCTCCTGTATAATGATTTAAATAATGTTATTGACTTATTCCAGAATCATACTTATTTTTATGATATCATATATTGTCATATTATTAGCTTCTTAGTAGTAATATTTCATTGCTACTTGTTATTCGGGTGTTTATAACTTTTTGTTCTTATGCGTGTTTTGTCGAATAAATTCTTATTCTTATCTTTAGGTTATAGATACCTCATTTCCATAATGGTATTAGTGTATTATATATCATATTCATTCATTCAATTCATTTATATAATCATTATGAAATGAAGATCATGTAGAACAAGACGCATCACATCGTGGAGACGATATTCAGTACGTACGCACGAGTGATGATATCATTCCTATGATCGTGGAATTGTATCGGAGTATATATATATTATTTCAGTATCAATATTACTTTATAATAATCATAAATAGTTACTCATTACACCATTATACCCATCCTTGTAAGGTGATGGTGTAAAATAGATTACACCACGGCGTGGAGACGGTATTCCGTACGTACGCACGCGCGGTGATTCCATTTTTCCGTAGGATGGATAGAAGGTGAATTAGGGTTGTTTCATATTTATAATAACATATAATTATGTAAGTAATACTGATGTTATTACTTTATCATGAAAAAACAAAATAAGAAGAAGTTGAAGAAGAAAGAAATTGAAAAGATCGGTAATGGATATTACCTCTTCATTGGAACGCCTCTTTGAATCCTCCACTTAGGGAACTAAGATTGGTCTTTGAAGAGGACCAGGACCTCTAGGATTATTCTAGGGAAGTGGAGAAGTGATTTTTTCAGGGGTTGGCCGAGCTTGAGTGCTCAAATTGGTGTGAGGAGGAGGGGGAGGTGGTGCCCTTTTATAAGGGAGGAGAGGGGCACCTTAGGAATATCTCAAAATATTATTTTATATTAAAGTCAAAATCGGTTTATAATGGTTCCAAATTGTCTTATTTCGATGCTAAAGTGGGGATGGGTCGAAATCCTATCAACCAATAGTATTTAGACAAGTTTAGGTTATTATTTTAACCTTATCAATTAGATTTAACACTAAGTTAAATAATTTAACTTTTACCGTGTCTTTTTGTTTTCTTACACCATATGGTTAATACACTTACAATAACATGCCAAAAGAACCCCAAGTTGTTTATTATTAATATATATATCCTTATCTAAGTCATTTGGCCGAACCTTATATTTTTAGGAATAAAATAATAAAATAATATTTGATTTAAAAACTATTTTGTGTCAATTTTGACACTATTTGATATATGATTTTTGTGAAAGTCATAACAGAACTATATGTTTGAAACAAGTTGATTTAATCAACACTAATATATCATAGTAACCTATAAAATTATTGGGATTCATAAAAAGTCTCAAATTACATTTATTTTTGTGTTTATAACATCAATTATGTCAATATTTCATTAATAAGATAATTACTGCATCATCATTGTGGCATAAATAAATTAAATTATTTGATGTCTAAAAATTAAAAATAATGTACCATTATGTAGGAAATCTTTTTAGATTTCTAATGAATATTTATAGTTGAATTTATCTTATGTATGACCCCATATTAAAAATGATTTACTTATTAAACTTTGATTTTAACTATTTTAACCCTTCTTTAAATAAATTAATAATAAACATCCTAATCTAATCCAAGTGGGCCTAAATGGTCATATTTTATTCCTAAGTTTGTTTTTGGTCGAATTAAACTTATCCAATAGAATTAGGACATGTGTTAGGGTAATAATAATATCATATTTACCCTTAGTTACCCTATTTACTATTAACCGCGGTAAAAAAAGTAAAAAGTTACTATTCACCAAAAAATTATTTTTATCTCATTGAACCACATTTTACTTACTGATATCAACCGTGTCAGTCGGATTTTCAAAATTCCAATCACAGAAGCGGTAAGATTATGTTTTATGCAAAATTCAGTTTTTAACCTACCACTTAGTGGTTTCACTATTCATCAAAAATTGAAATTTTTCAGAAAAATACCAAAATTACACCCTAGGCTAATTTCGGTATTCCGAATCCAAAAATGAAGTCCATTTTGAAAAATAAAATTTATAAAATTTCAAAAGGTGGTTATTACTATTCATAGCGGCTAGTTTTAATAATATTTAAATAGCATATCGTTGTTTACTGAAACTCAGTATTGCGTACGACGCAAGCTATCGAGGAAGGTCGCGATTGCGTGTAAAGTAAGACAAGCTAGTGTGTAGTGTAAGATTCCTTTGATAACATAAAGACAAAATATTACTCATAAAAATCTCGGGAGAGATACATGGAACACATCGTGAACTTGAGAGAGATTCGGTGGAAGCGCCAATCGGTAAGCTACCTTTCCAACACGATCCAGTATTTCGAAAGGACCGATATATCTAGGGCTCAACATCCCCTTCTTTCCAAATCTCATAACCCACTTCCAGGGAGATATTCGTAAGAACACTTTATCACCCACTTCAAACTCTAAGTCTTTTCATTGTTTGTTGGCATAACTTTTCTGTCAACTCTGAGCTGCTCTTATGTGTTCTTGAATAGATCTGACCTTTTCTGCCATTTAATCAACGAGGTCAGGTCCTAATAGCTTTCTTTCCCCAACTTCATCCCAGCAAGTTGGAGTGTTGCATTTTTTTCCATAGAGAGCTTCATAAGGAGCCATCTGAATACTGGAGTGAAAGATATTATTATAAGAAAATTCCACCAAATGTAGGTGTTGATCCCAACCACCTTTGAAATCCATAGAGCAAGCTCTCAACATATCTTATAAGGTTTGAATTGTTCTCTCAGACTGACCGTCTATCTGGGGATGATAAGTAGTACTGAAACTCAACTCTGTATCCAGAGTATGATAAATACTTCACCAGAACATCGATGTAAATCTCGGATCCCGATCAGATATAATAGAAAGTGGTACTCCATGAAATCTTACCACTTCCTTTACATATATCCTAGCAAGCTGATCTAGAGAGAAATACTCTCTAATAGCAATGAAGTGTGCATACTTTGTAAGATGATCAACTATGACCCAGATAGCATTATTGCCTTTGGATCTTTTAGGAAGTCCTGTGACAAAGTCCATAGTGATGTTTTCCCATTTCCATTCGGGTATGGGTAATGGTTGTAACATCCCCTTAGACTTCTGTCTCTCAGCATTAACTTGTTGAAAAACCAAGCATCGAGAGACATATTCAGCAACATCTATTTTCATGCCATCCCACTAGAAGTAATCTTTCAGGTCCCTATACATCTTCGTGCTTCCATGATGAATAGAGAATGAAGAACTATGAGCCTCATCCAGCAGCTCCTTCTTTAATTCGGGGATGGGAGGAACACAAACCTGATTCCTGAATTTTATTATCCCATTACAATCAAGGTTGAATTCAGGAACATTTATCACCTTCTTTTGTAACTCGACATCTTCTTTCTGTGCCTCTTTAATCTTCACATGTATAGATAGTTGAACATTCATTTGAGAAAGACAAGATTTTTCCCCTTCCATTATAATTCCAAGATCCATCCTTTGTAAATCCATAAATATTGGATCTTTTGTGATCCTCATCATGGATAAACTAGCATGGTCTTGTCGACTTAATGCATCTGCCACCTTGTTTGCTTTCCCAGGGTGGTAATGGATTGAGCAATCATAATCCTTAATCAGCTCCAACCATCTTCTTTGACGCATTTCAGCTCCTTTTGTGTGAAAATATACTTTAAACTTTTATGATCAGTATAAATATCACACCTTTCACCATAATGGTAATGCCTCCAAATCTTTAATGCAAAGATTACAGTAGCCAACACCAAATCATGTGTTGGGTAATTTTTCTCATGGATTTTCAACTGTCGTGAGGCATAAGATATCACCATATCAATTTGCATAAGAACACACCCCAATCTCTTATTGGATGCATCATTGTAGATCACAAACCTTTCTCCACTACAAGGCAGTGTGAGCACAGGTGCACTGGATAACCTTCTTTTCAACTCCTTGAAATTCTCTTCACATTCCTATGTCAAAAAAACTTAACTCCTTTCCGAGTCAACTTGGTGAGTGGATTAGATAATCGTGAAAAATCTTTTACAAAACGTCGATAATATCCAGCCAAACCAAGAAAACTTCGAATCTCAGTTACTGTTGTTGGTCTCAACCATCTTTTGATAACCTCTGTTTTTGCTGGATCCACAGATATCCCCTCTTTTGAGATTATGTGACCCAAAAATGCAACTTTTTGAAGCCAAAATTCACACTTGGTAAATTTGGCATAAAGCTTCTCCTTTCTCAGGGTCTTCAATATAATTCTAAAGTGATCTTCATGTTATTCCTTGCTCTTTGAATAGACAAGAATATCGTCTATAAAGACTACCACAAATTGATCAAGATAGTCTCTAAAGACTCTATTCATTAGATCCATGAAGATAGTAGGGGCATTAGTAAGACCAAATGGCATCACTATAAATTCATAGTGTCCATACCTTGTACGGAAAGCCGTCTATGGTATATCCTCCCTTTTGACCCTTAATTGATGATGCCCTGAACGAAGATCAATCTTGGAAAAGTATTGAGCTCTGCGTAGTTGGTCAAATAAGTCATCAATGCGTGGGAGAGGATATTTGTTCTTGATAATGATCTTGTTAAGTTCTCGATCATCAATGCAGAGTCTCATTGATCCATCTTTCTTCTTAACAAATAGAACAGGTGCTCCCCAAGGTGACGCACTAGGGCGTATGAATCCCTTATCAAGATTCTCTTGGAGTTTCTTCTTCAATTCCTGCAACTCAATTGGGGCCATTCTTTAAGGTGTCTTTGAAATAGGCAAAGCACTCGGTATGAGTTCTATTGAAAACTCAACTTCACGATTTGGTGGAAGACCAAGTAATTCCTCTGGAAAGACATCATCAAACTCCCGTACGATGGGCATATTCTTAATCGCGAGTTTCTCACCAACCATTTGAGATAAATAACCTTCATTTAGTGGAATCAATACCGATAAAATGGAAGAAATTTCCACTGGAAGGTTATGTTCATCCTTGCATTGATAGACGATCATAGATTGATCTGGAATATGAAATGTGAATTCCCTTCTTTGGAAATTGATATGAGCTCCGTATAAAGAAATCCAATCCATGCCAAGAATCACATCGAATTCCACTATAGGAAGGATCACCAGATTTGCAGGAAGAACATTCCCACAAACTTCGATCGGAGAAGAATTATAAACTTTTGATGCGACTGCTGTGCCATTAGGTGTTGTCACAGCTATCTGAACATCTAATTGTTGAGGTAATACGGTGATACCATTAGAAAATTATTTAGAAATAAAAGAGTGGGTGGATCCAGAATCAAATAAAAAATTTTCTACTTTAGAGTGGATGGTAAGTGTACCTTTCACCACTTTGTTATCGTACTCCACATCACTAATAGAAATTGCATGTGACTTTCCTTTGTATTTAGCCTTAATATTTTGTTGTCCTCGACCATCATCATCAACCCTTGGATTTGGGCATTGATTGGCATAATGCCCCATCTCCTTGCACTTGAAACATTGAAGTGTAGTAGGTTCATTCTGTGTATCCCTTCCTTTGTTTGCATCATTAGACATCTTCTTCCCATTATCGCGGCATTCAAATGCTCGATGACCTTCCTTTCCACATTTGAAACATTTTCTTGTCCCTTTAAGACAACTCCCTCCATGTTTCTTTCCACAATTTGAGCATAAGGTAAAGCTCATCTTCTTTTCAGTGTGCTCTTTAGATTTTCCATTGAATTCCATTTTCCTCTTCTTATCAAACCCATTTGACTGATGGGTTAATCCAATCTCGATCTCAACTTTGAGAGCACATCGAACGATTTCCTTGTAGCTATTGAAGTCCCTTATGGCTAACGCCCTTCGAATACTTGGTTTTAAGCCACTAAAGAATCGATCGATCTTACTCTCAGGTTGGATAATAATACCAGAAGCGTACCTTGCATGTCTTGTAAAATTTTCTTCATAGGTACCAACAGATTCATCATCCATTTGCTTCAGTTCAAGAAACTCTTTCTCCATCTTTGATCGGAGAATACGATGGAAGTACTTATTGAAAAATAAGTTCTTGAACTCGTCCCATTCCATGGACTCAATTTCATCCCTTTGCCTCGTATCCTTAATAAGTTTCCACCATTGATCAGCATCTCCTTCCAAATGATACACTACTAGGATGACTTTATCATGTTTAAAACATTGACGAACTGAAAATATCTCTTCAGTAGTACTAATCCATTGTTCAGCAACTAATGGATCAGTAGACCCGCTGAAAGAAGGTGGATGCTGCCTCATGAAGGATTCAACAGAATGTTGTTCCTTCCTTTGCTCGTTTGGAATTCCTGCATGATTAATAGCTTGAGAAAGTTGTGTGAGCATGGCTATAAGATTTTGCATTCCATCTCCCATAACGTTTGGTTGCTCAGGGGGACAATCATTGAATTTCCCATCGCATTCCGTATTAACACGGTTCCTCCGGGTTTTAGCCATTGACTAAAACCAAGAATAATAGTGTGAGCAACACTAATTATAATAGGAAAACCACATAATCAAGAATAAAATTTCACACTTAAGGTCTTATCCTAGGGTATTCATGGCCATTTCTAAAACACTAATATTGTGTTCTATGCTTAGAATTATCCTTAGGGTTTTTACGAAGGCTTTCGCATCCTAGTTTCCAAAGGTTGACTATAACTTTCCTTTGATACCAACTATAACGACCCATACTTTACATACATTGATAATACTTCAAAATTTAAGCACACTTATTACAATATATGCGAAAACCACAAAGGACCGTATAGGTATAGTGTCTTTAGAAACTTGGAAACATAAACAACTGGTTCATAAATCTTCTACAGTGTCTCCCATTTATTTCATCATATCTAGTGTCCCTTTTAGCATATTCTACTTAATATCCATCTTCCTGACCTGGGGAAAAGAAAACATACAAAAAAGGGTGAGATCAAATGCTCAGCAAGGGAAAATAAAGGAAATAAAAATCATATCATAATTTTTTTGAAAATCATAACCTGCAAAAGAGATCATAATATCTTAACATGGAATAAATCATAGAAGTGAAAATGAGATCCCAATAATCATAACATAAAACTTGAAACTTTGTGGCTTGCACACATAATCATGGAAAATCATTTCTTGTTAGTCATGACTCATTGCCAAGACTATTTTAGCGGACAAAGTCCATTTCTGAACCGAGTTCACTCCTCATTTCAGTCCTGTATCACTGAACCAAAATTACCTTCCATTCCAGCCATGTCTATCTCATGAGATATAAATCTTTACCCAATGCATTGGAGGGAGATATAGGTCCCACCCATCTTATAATGAATCCTTTCTTATGTGTGCCACATAATCATAAATCATACATCATCGCATAACACATGTAACAAAAATGGGATTCTTGAAACATCATGACATCATAAAAATAACCATATAAGGTAAATGACATCATAAAAATAATTCCCTCACAACATAATCAAATCAATGTAATAATAGGGATAAAAACCGAACCCTTTATTATCTTTGATGGAAAATAATTTTGATAAAACACTTGAACTCCATTCTTGAGGAAAATATCCTTTCTACTTCAAAAATACTTTTCCTTTTTTAACATGTCATACAATTCTAAACTAAAAGAAGTTGATTAAAAATAAACTTAAAATCATTTAAAGGAAGCTTCTTGGAAATAATGTTTTAAAAATCCATTCATGTCGTATAAGTTAAAAAAAACCTTCCTCGTACTTTTGTCGGAAAAATTCAAAAAGTACCTCGTACGAAAAAAGACAAAAGATTCCTTTCATATATTTTACTAAAAACTCAAAAAAGGGTAAAATTGGTTTTAAACAATTGTAGTTGGATGGAAATAATATTACATATTAATGGAGCATGGATGTGGATGATAAAATACACCACAGTAAATACCAACGTATAAGCAATCTCGGATAAAAATGAGATTGTGATATTTCCCTTACCTTTGGTCTGACTTGCTTTGTAAGTGTCCGAACCGCCTGTATAATGATTTAAATAATGTTATTGACTTATTACAGAATAATACTTATTTTTATAATATCATATATGGTCATATTCTTAGCTTCTTAGTAGTAATATTTCATTGCTACTTGTTATTCGGGTATTTATAACTTTTTGTTCTTATGCGTGTTTTGTTGAATAAATTATTATGCTTATCTTTAGGTTATAGATACCTCATTTACATAATGGTATTAGTGTATTATATATCATATTCATTCATTCAATTCATTTATATAATCATTATGAAATGAAGATCATGTAGAACGAGTCGCATCACATCGTGGAGACGGTATTCCGTACGTACGCACGAGTGATGATATCGTTCCTATGATCGTGGAATTGTATTGGAGTATATATATATTATTTCAGTATCAATATTACTTTATAATAATCATAAATAGTTACTCATTACACCATTATACCCATCCTTGTAAGGTGATGGTGTAAAATAGATTACACCACGGCGTGGAGACGGTATTCCGTACGTACGTACGCGCGGTGATTTCATTTTTCCGTAGGATGGATAGAAGGTGAATTAGGGTTGTTTCATATTTATAATAACATATCAGTATGTAAGTAATAATGTTGTTTTTACTTTATCATAAAACAACTAAAGAAGAATAAGTTGAAGAAGAAAGAAATTGAAAAGATCAATAATGGATATTACCTCTTCTTTGGAACGCCTCTTTGAATCCTCCACTTAGGGAACTAATATTGGTCTTTGAAGAAGACCATGACCTCTAGGATTATTCTAGGGAAGTGGAGAAGGTATTTTGGAAGGGGTTGGCAGAGCTTGAGTGCTCAAATTGGTGTGAGGAGGAGGGGGAGGAGGTTCCCTTTTATAAGGGAGGAGAGGGGCACCTTAGGAATATCTCAAAATATTATTTTATATTAAATTCAAAATCGGTTTATAATGGTTACAAAGAGTCTTATTTCGAAGCTAAAGTGGGGATGGGTAGAAATACTATCAACCAATAGGATTTATACATGTTTAGGTAATTATTTTAACATTGTCAATTAGATTTAACTCTAAGTTAAATAATTTAACTTTTACCGTGTCTTTTTGTTTTCTTACACTATATGGTTAATACACTTACTATAACATGCCAAACAAACCCCAAGTTGTTTATTATTAATATATATATCCTTATCTAAGTCATTTTGCCGAACCTTAGATTTTTAGGAATAAAATAATAATATAATATTTGATTTAAAAACTATTTTGTGTCAATTTTGACACTATTTGATATATGATTTTTGTGAAAGTCATAACAGAACTATATGTTCGAACCAAGTTGATTAAATCCACACTAATATATCATAGTAACCTTGAAAATTAGTGGGATTCATAAAAAGTCTCAAATTACATTTATTTTGGTGTTTATAACATCAATTATGTCAATATTTCATTAATAAGATAATTACTGCATCATCATTGTGTCATAAATAAATTAAATTATTTAATGTCTAAAAATTATAAATAAAATACCATTATGTAGGAAATCTTTTTAGATTTATAATGAATATTTATAGTCAAATTTATCTTATGTATAACCCCATATTAAAAATTATTTACTTATTAAACTTTGATTTTAACTATTTTAACCCTTCTTTAAATAAATTAATAATAAATGTCCTAATCTAATCCAAGTGGGCCTAAATGGTCATATTTTATTCCTAAGTTTGTTTTTGGTCGAATTAAACTTATCAAATAGAATTAGGACATGTTTTAGGGTAATATTAATATCATATTTACCCTTAGTTACCCTATTTACTATTAACCGCGGTAAAAAAAGTAAAAAGTTACTATTCACCAAGAAATTGTCTTTATCTCATTGAACCACATTTTACATACTGATATCAACCGTGTCTGTTGGATTTTCGAAATTCCATTCACAGAAGTGGTAAAATTAATTTTTATGCAAAATTCAGTTTTGAACCTACCACTTAGTGGTTTCACTATTCATCAAAAATTGAATGTTTTCAGAAAAATACCAAAATTTCACCGTAGGCTAACTTCGGTATTCCGAATCCAAAAATGAATTCCATTTTGAAAAATAAAATTTATAAAATTTCAAAAAGTGGTTATAACTATTCATAATGGCTAGTTTTAATAATATTTTAATAGCATATCGTTGTTTAGTGAAACTCAGTATTGCGTATGACGCAAGCTATCGAGGAAGGTCGTGATTGCGTGTAAAGTAAACCAAGCTAGTGTGTAGTGAAAGATTCCTTTGGTAACATAAAAACAAAATATTACACATAAAAATCTTGGGTGTTACAAAGAAGATAAAATTTAATGGAATATAAAAGAGAGAGAGAGATTAAAGCTTCTCACCTTTCTAATTGGGTGGACTCATTTGCTAGTTTGATCATTCATTTGAAGTGTGACATGTTGACTATAATAGAAAATAATTTAAATTTATGAGAGTTTTGGGGATTTATTCTTAATTATAATGTTTTTTATAAAATTTAATGTTTTAGTATAAGCAAGGTTATGAAGGGTGGTATTAATATGGGGTGGAGAAGTGTGTTTCAGAGTAAAATAATGATTATTTTATCATTGAGGACATATTCCATGAATAACATCGATTTAAAAAAATTATTTGATTATTGTTATGAATTTTCAGCTTATTTTTTATTTTTACCAATCCAAATGATAATTTAACATTTGAACTACTAAATTAAATACCAAGAACCAAAAATTGGTTTTTTAGGATTGATTATAATTTTTGTTCCAAAATGTAATATATTGGTTCTAAATATATTTTTAATTAATTAACTTACTCCATTGACACATTTTTGGATATAAATAAGGATAAATAAAAATTTAATCATTTATTATATAATAATTATGTCATAATAGTCATTGTATTTCTTGAAATTATTTTTAAAAAAATTATAATAAATAATTTTTTTATAAAAATCTTAAAAATTTACCCAAGATAATTTCTATATACTGATTCCAAATACGAGTTTGATTTTATGAAACTATTATTCCTAAATTTATAAATTTATCTTTTCGTAAAATCACACAATACATGGAAAAATAGTTTATTCATAATAATAACTATTTCTTTTATTAAGAGTGATTACATATGTATTTGTTGATATCTCTTAATTATTATTATTTTTAAAAATATTATTTGTACTTGTAATAAATTTATGTTTTATTAAATTATTCATAAAATTAAGCATATATTATCTTATAATTTCATAATTTAAAAAAATAGTGTTAAAAATCATTATAATATATGATAGAAATTTTATATAACCTAGGGGATTTACCTAGTGGAATAGGGGCCTATGTGGTGTTGTGGAGGTCTCTGGTTCGAGTCACACAAACATATTGTGTTTGTGTGATTTTGTGTTTTCTATGTATATTTGTAGTTCTTATTCCATGACAATTTGTGCATTTGATATAAATAGAATTTCAATTTCCGTTTTAAATTTATAAAAACTAAATATTTACAATTTTTTAACAATTTTTTGATAATATGAATCTGTACATTACAATTTTTAAATTTTAAAATAAAATTAAAAAAATATTTCAAATGTTATTTTATTATAAGAAAAATTATTTTACATTTTAAAATGATTTTCTAACTCGAAAAAATTCATAGAAGATAATAAAAATCCGTCAGGGTTTGAATGAAATATATTTTAAATTGAAATTTTCTGGGAATGTATTATTATACTAATTATATTACATTTAACTATTCATCATTTATTTAGATAAAATTTTATTTTACTTTACATTAAACAGTTATATAATAATATTCCAGGACTATAGAAAACATATCTTATAATATTAACCATAACATTACAATGACAAAGTTTCAATTTGATATGAAAAAAATTATTAATAAATTTATTTATATCTGATAAATAAAATCATATATTTAGAACGAATTATGAACATATAAAAATTGA
This sequence comes from Viscum album, assembly GCA_963277665.1. Classification (NCBI taxonomy): domain Eukaryota; kingdom Viridiplantae; phylum Streptophyta; class Magnoliopsida; order Santalales; family Viscaceae; genus Viscum; species Viscum album. The sequence goes on along the minus strand of OY728136.1, from coordinate 1,282,060,202 downwards.
TTGATAATCTTAGTTTAATGTATAAAATTATATCATTCTGGAAATAATATTTTGAACTAAAAAATATAAAAGAAGAAATAAGGGTGAAAAATATGTGTAGATGTTCATGGATACTACCATTAAAATGAAAAAAAAATAATTTAAGATTTATATATTCGATTTAATAATGAAAAATCCTAGAAAAATATTAACCTATAGTATAAGATGAAAAATTATTCCCATATTAATGAAATTTCAATCTCAAAATTTTTTACTCATTCAATGAAACTCATTATCAATATCATATAAATCACATTAATAAACCAAATCATTAACATAAATTTTATCTATATTAGGGAAAATCATAAATAGATAAGAAATATCAATCATATATGTTCCTTATATTTGTACTTTACCGAATACACTAGCGATAATGGGTTTCTATCTATGGAACATTAACTAAATATTCCCCATATTAGTTCACAGAAAATACCATACATCATTATAGTATCAAATGGGATTTTCCAAAACCCTTACTTTTGGAACTTTTTAAAAACATAGAATCATTTAAACAAATTATATGTATTACAAACAACTCTAATGATAAATATTTTTTTTTCTTGACCATATAAATAATACAAAATCAATATATACTATATTCTAAAACATAACTAAATTATTAATCATAGTCCAATTATAATCATAAAATGGAATCAATAATAATATCCTAAAATAGGAAATAAGATTTCAGAGTGACATGGTAATAATAAATAATAGGATTATGGGCCAAACATATAGAATTTAATAATATATATAGTCCAAGGATCATTGGTAATAAATTATAAACATAGCTCAACAATCATTTCCAATAGATCATAATTATTATGTTCTAGGATCACTAATCCTACCCCATATATAGTATCTCAAGAAATAAGATCATTTACCACTTGGGGGGGTGTATAATTTACAAAACACCCATAAAATCATAAATTGTTCATGAATATGTTTTAATCAAAAATTCTTCATACAAAATTTATAACCATAACAAAAACCCATGAGATGTAAATGGGATGCATAATATTATCTTTAACATAACCAAAATATATATATTAATTATTATAAATAAAATAATAAAAATGTGTATTTAGATGTTCAAATTTGATTAATGAGGAATATTTCTTAAATATTATGTAAAAATATATAAAAATCATAAGAATTGAGAGGAAAATTATATATAAAATTTATCATTTTCAATGATGTTTTGAGGGATGGGATAATGAATTCTAGAGAAGTTGATCACTTTCTATTTCAATTAAAACCATTAATAAATGATAACAGATTTATAAAAATTACTAATTATTTTTTTTTAAATTATAAATGACCATTTACAAAAAAAATACCGGCACCTAAAAAGAAATAATGTACATGAATGTTTCCATTAAATATGTTATTAATAAAAAAAGATTATGAATAGCACCAGAAAAAACTATATAATCCCAACGATTAAAAATAAACTAGGTATAAATTTATGAAATATAATGAAAATTACATAATATGAAAATGAAAATAATAGAGAATTATATAGAGTTATATTGCGAGTTTTCATAATACAAATGAAAGATGATGGTTTGGAAGTTCCCTTTCCTCAGGTCAATACTCGATTGGTGTGTCCATATAACCTCCTCAATAAAGAAATTAATTTTCTAAATAACATTATCTAAAAACATTTAAATTTATATTTAATTTATAATGGCCCATTTATTTTCACATGTCATTAATTTATTATATAATTGATTCATAAATTGAAATATTAAGGTAGTATGGTCAATTTCTCAAAAATTCTTCAACATATTTAACACAGTCAACCATTTTATAAAATTCCTCTATAATATCCAAACATTTTGTGTTATTGATTATTTATAGTTCTGTATCAATATATTATATATATAATATGGTTTTTCAAAATTGATTCAAATTATTAAAAACATTATAGTTTTCTCATTTGGTGTAGTTAAAATCACTATATTCATTTGTTGGAAATATCCTTAATATAATAGAATATTTATTATTTATTAATTTTCATAACTACATAAATATATTATTTATTCATTAAATCTATTTTTATAACCATCCATGTTATGTGCTTATGAGAAATGGAATATTCCATCCATGGAGTTGGTGAACAGAAAATAATTCATGTGATGGTTTTTATTTAAATTGGATAAGAGGGAGGTATTTAATCATTATTACATTAAGATAACATAATTTAAATAGATTATTGATATTTATTACCTTATATTAATACGATGTAATATAATTAGAAATGTTATACTAATATATTTTAATGGGAAAAATGAGAAAGTGTTTAGGAGTTCCTACCATAGTACATGGGATGAATCCATTAATAGTTATATTATGCCTTCTATGGGTGGACATATGATGTGAATAAAATCTATAGAAAATCGATAAAATTGTTAGGGACATATATTTAATGTTCTTATGATATATAATTAGTTTTATGTTTTTGGATATAGGAGATTGTAAATGGTGTAATTTACAATGGAAGGGTCGGTGAATGTTATAATAAAATTTTTATTATTTTATCATTTAGGTGATTTTAAAATAAAAGTATGGATTAAAATGTAATTTTTTTCTTTGATAATAAATATTTTATTTTTATTTTACATTTATACAAATCTAAAACTAAATGCAACCTTTGATCCACTAAATTAAATACAATTCAGAAAAATAGTCTTCTATTATAATTACATTCTGTATAGGTTATATCATATAAAATATTGGTTCATAAATTTATAATAATATTTTTAAATTCATTATCATACTCCTTAAAAAAAATTTGTGAGAAAAAAATTTAATGATTTTTTATCTCATAATTATATCATAATTATTATATAAGAAACATATATTTGTAAAAAATGTATTTTTTACCATTCATAAAAAACATATTTTTTTAAAAAATATGAAATTATAATCCTAATATAGTTTTTATTTCAAAAATGAAATTATATTTACGAAATTAAAATTATTAATTTTTGAACTTTTTTTATATAAAGTTACAGAAATCTTGGGAATACAGTTTTTGGGAATTTATTTTTTTCATTATGAGTGATTGTATTTATATTAGTTATTTATCATAATATTTATATAATTTATAATTAACTGGTCAAAATAAAAAAATTTAGAATACTGAAATTATTTTTTTAATTATGTGGAATTTAATTTCAAAATACATACTTGAGAAAACCATTTTAGTGTGAAAACCATTATACACAATGGTAAAATTATATGTTAATGAACATTGTATTTTTATAAAAAATAAATATCAAAATTTTAACCAATTATTTAGATTATTATAGAATCCATAAATTGTATTAAATTGTGAAATAAAAATAATAAATATTTCACACTGTTATTTTAAAATAATATGTGCAACTTATCATTTTGAATGGAATTTTTTTATATATTAAACATGTACGTGGAATATGAAAAAAACCAATTAGAAATTATATGAAACATAATGTAATTTAATAACATATTGAAATATACTAGTTTATATTAAACATTATTTATAACCATTTATCATATGTTTCCCAAAAACTGTTATATGGAATTACTTTTAACTGACATATTCTATAATATTATGCCTATGATAACATGCATTGTAGTTTGTAAATCATTATATTATAATGAATTAATTAGTATGTATATATAAAATAAAAATATTAATTATGGAAATGTAGTTATAAAATAAAACTATATATGTTAAGAGAATCATGAATTAGGAAAAAAAATTAATAATTAAAGTTCCACTATACATGAATTCATATTTTGAATAAAACATGAAAAAAATATAGTTTATAGATATGAATATAAATAATTTGTTAAAATCATTTCAAAAAATAAATAATTTAACATTTATATAATTAATTTTATTATTAATTATCATAAACAAATATGCATAGGAAATATATGATTTTACATTTTTGGGTTGTGTATGGACAACTATATACATGAATATTCCCATGAATTTCAATGTATACCATGAATTATTTAATCTTGTATTCAGATCCACAATCAGACTGATTTTTTTATGAAATATTTTATTTGGTTCTCAACAACCTTTGGAATATTTTATTACATCTCATGATGTTGCGATTTAATCAACATAAATTAGAAAAAATACACACAACTAAAAACATAAATAAAGCACGTAAAATACCTTTATCAAATAATTTAATTCAAGATCATCAGTTTATACAAATATGAGTACACCAACTCAATATGTTTTTATTCATTTTCCATTGCTTGTGAAATTTTTCTCCATATTTCCCTTATGAAAAGTATCACATGGTTCAACTAATTTATGTTGAATATTTAGAATATTTCTCATAAAAAATGAATGAAAAGCATAAAAATATCTTCCTACACATAATGTACGTGTATTATATTTCTTATCTAGTTTTCCTCATTTATGCTCATGAAGCATGGAATTTAATACATAGAAATATCTATGAAGATATCATTAATTCACCTCCCATTTAATTTAATAATAACATCCTTAAATATCATTATGAAACTATCTTTTTTATAGAATACAACCTCATTAACATTATTTCAATGTTGAGATATAATAAGGATATTGTTAATTAAACCATTGATATGGTGAACTTCAGTAAATTTATTCCTACCAACCATAGTGCATCAAAATACTTTTATATTGAGTGATCCATAATTTTAAATAGTGATACCACCACTTTCATATCAGTAACTATATTTAAAATTTTTTTCCTACCATCAATGTGTGGTGAGAAACCACCATTACATATCCACGACTTTTATCCTTTTGTCTCCTTATAGGTAACGTCATCCGCAATTTCATTTTATGGATTATTCATTCCCTTAAATTTTTTGGAATTTTTTTATTGAATTTTATAATAGATGGTAAGACACATTTTTTAAAAATTATAACCTATTTGATCATAAATTAAACAAATTTTATCAAGATAATCAAAAGAGTTTTATAATATGAAATTATATTTATGATTTTTCTTCATGTATAATTTGTAAAATTTACATTCAACACCCTTGAATCAACATCTATCTCTAAACGAGGGAGTGATAGATGATTCCATCACATATAATATCTACACCCATATCCTCAAAAACACCAATGCATTCTCCAAATAAGAAATCAATATGGATATAAAATTAAATTTTAAAATTATCTTAATTCTCACTTTGTTGTACATTTTTTCATTAATTTAATTCTTGTAATCATTTTCATCGATTATGACATATCACTAAAACATGGTATTAGGAAACATCTCCTTCCACACCACTTTTGCTTATGAATTTTTATTTCCATATCTATTTTCCTCATTGGGTGCATCTTTTTTATGTGAGGAAATCACCTTCATATTTCCAATTTAACTATGCAACCTTCTACAATTGAAGGCCTGAGGGTGTACTATAATAGTTCTTTAAATAATTCAATGATGTTTTTCATCAAATATTTGATCTCTGTAAAATTATTATTTTTTTCAAGGAATTTTTTAATTTATTTATTTTCCAGTCAAGAGTATTAACTTCCTCACTATTATAAATTAGTATTATAGTAGTATTTGGTGTCATTTTGTCACATTGGTAAAATATTAGAAGAAATGATCCCTTATTTTAATTGAAATTAATTTTTATCTCTTCAATATAATTATCTTTTGACCCGTCATTGGGTTCTTAATGAGATTAAATATCCTTATTCAATTCCTAATTGTCTATTTTTGTTCATCCTTAACAAAAAATTACTCTCCAATTATCCCTTTTTAATCATAACTGAATGTATATTTTGGAATGATTTTATTTGAACATGAATGGTGTTTTCCCTTCACCCTTTAAGTCATTGTGTTCTCATTCTATAACAACCTTACTGTTTATTTCAAACATAAACATAATTTATTACATAAAATATACACTTTATACAAAATAGAATATCAATAGGTCTAGTGTCTTTTGGGATTATTAACATTACAGAACATGATAAATCATAAAATTCACATCTTTATTGAAATATTCTTTTACATGACCACACACATTAATTTGTTTTTTTCATTGTATGAGATAACTTGAGGACATGCATAAGAAAAGGGTGAGCTGTAAAGCCTAGTAAGGGGGTAAGAATGGAATACCATGAAAAATACAACACATGTTAGTTAATAGGATTATAAATGGATCATAAGAGAAAAATAAACATAAAATAATGATAGAGCATGATTATCTTAACATTGAAATATGGAAACAACATTTAACATGATACTAACATGAGCCAAGGATCATTGGACACTGATCCTGAGTAAACCCTCACTATAATGAAATATCATGATTAACCCCTAACTTCAAATGGAATACAATGATACTATTCTTTACCCAATTAATTAGAGAGCTATCAGGGTGAACCCTTCTTAATCATTTCATTTCATGCCTAAATGTGCTCATGGATCATATAACATGGAGTCATTTAACATCATCATTTATTCCAAAATAATGTAATTTAGAATTCATACATAAAACTATATAATCAATAAGTAAATGTATATAAAGTATAATACCCTTAATATAGAAATATGCATGGTATTCACTACACAATGACATTGGGATGGAAAATCGCAGTGCAATTTCGGCAGCATAACAGCATGACATAAGAATTTATAAAAATGGTTGATGAGAGTGAAAGAGGTAACTCATCATATTTACATGAAATTAACATTATGGATATATATATATATATATATGTCCCATCATATGTAAGAGAATCTGGATTCATAATACAACAAATTTTCATTAATGAAAATGAGGAGAGAAAAACCCCTTTTAGAATTTCTTCTTGGTAACGGGTGTACATGGGAGGATTTAATGAGAGTGAAATGGGTATCTAAAAATTAAAAAATAAGAAGGAAAGTATAGTAGAGGTGATAAATCATACCTTAAAATTTTTAATTTAAAATACAAGGGTATTTAAACATAATGAAATATGGGAAAAAATGACGGAGGAAGAAATCCATTACAAGGAAATGTGATCTCAAAGGCTTGGGAAAAGAATGAGAGGGAATTATTGGTAGATTGGGGAAACTTTTTAGGATTATAGAGAAAGGAGTGTAGGGTTTGGTCGAAATCTAAATGGTTTTGGTGAATTGTAAAGGGAGATTGAGTGGGTTTATATTTGAAATGAGAGGGAATTGTTTATTATTTATGTTTTGGAGACCACACATTAAACTAATCAAAACCACAAACCATCACATGGTTTTTTCTAATGTTTTTTCCAATGAAGAGTGATGAACATTATTTTATAGGTCCAATGGCCTAGAATATTAAAATAATAGGCTTTCTTATGTGGAGGTGAGTCACACTCTCAAGGAAATCATTTTAAAATGCTAAAATATTTTATAAGAATTGGTGGTCCCACTAAGGTTTTTTAAATTGATTAAAATTAAAAGATAATCACATTATTTTATGTTTAAAAAATATATTATCCTAACAAGACATATATATTATTTTATTAAATCACTATTTGGTCATTATGATGTCATAAACCAATTATATATTTGAACAGTATTTAATTTTTACCCACAGATTTGACTATGTCAGAATATTTTGAAAAATTCACCATTGGATAATTTCAATGCCATGATTTCAAAAATATTATTAATTGTATCAATAATTTCTAAATATGTGAATTTTTACTTTTAAAATAATAACTAACATTTATCAAAATTTCATGGGTTTTGACAAACACATCATTCAAACCGTAAAAAACTACAATTGTATTCATAAAAATTATATATTCATTTATATTTAATAAAAATTAATTTATTACTTTTATATTATTAAAAAAATATTTAATTTAAAAATCAATTAATTCATCAAAATAGAGTTATTAAATGAAAATTAACTAAAAATACTATATTTTCATTAAAAACAATTTATAATGTAATAATAATAAAATGATTGAGTATTCATTATTATATAAAAAACAATGCACATAATTACAGTGCTAGGGTATTGTTACAAAACCCTTATAACACCCACATATGACCCAAGGGTGACATGTATGATGGTGACTGATTCTTGTGGCATCTCCTATAACATCACTCATGTGATAATCTCTATCAACCTCCACTTCTCCAGTAGGTGGTTTCGTTCGAGCTTAACGTTTTGAAGCTTAGCATAGGGTTGGTCAAGAGGGAATCCTTGTGACTCCACCTCCATTCTATGCTCTAAAAAATGGGCTTCGCAAAGAGAAATTCTACTGGATGAGAACATCACTGCCTTTGTCTGAGTAAATTGTATTTTTTAGTGCCTTATATTTATACTTATCATTTGATCACTTTTCAATAGATATATTAGCAAGGATAATACAATTTAATGGTATATTTAAATCCAAAAACATAAAAACATGGAATATAATATTTAATATTACCATTTTACATAATAATACATTTTATTGGACCTAGAGGAATTTTACTTAATAAATGTTTGGATCGTTGAAATCTTCCCCATTAAAAAACTTTTCACTCAAAATATCCTTTTCCCACACAAAACCAAATGTGGGTAACTCCACTTCATCACGTCCTTCAATTCCCACATTACTTCAACAAATGTTTGGTTTCACCACAACACTTTCACGAGAGGTACTGTCTTATTTTGTAGAAGTTTTCTCTAAGATATATGACCTTTATTAGATTCTCTTTATAGAATAGGTCATTCTCCAATGGTACAAACCTCGGTATTGAGTACATATAATGAGTCAGGTATTTACTTGTTCATGAGTGATACATAGAATATATCATTTACTTGAGATAGGTTTGGTGGGAGTGCTAGTAAATAGTCCACTACTTCAATGTGATCTCAAAAGGTCTGATATAGCTTGGACTAATATTTCCCTTAATCCAAACTCCCATAACTCTCTTACACAAAGATATGCAGTCAAATACCATGTCTCAAACATCAAAATACAAGTCTCGATGATAGTTGTCAACATAGCTCTTTGTCGACTCTGAGCTGCATTAATTTGAGGATCGATGGTCTTAACGGTATCAACCATGTCATCAACCATTGTTGGACCTAGGTGTTTTATCTCCCCAACTTCATCCTAATATGTCGGTTTTCTGAACCTCTTCCCTTAATGGTCTTCATATGGAGTAATTTGGATGATTGAGTGGAAGGTGTAATTGTATGAGAACTCAAAAAGAGGAAGATATTGATCCCATACTCCTTTAAATTCCATTGAGAATGCTCTCAGCATTACCTCAAGCGATTGGATAGTCCACTTAGATTGGCCATAATTTTGAGGATGATAAGCCAAAGGGAAGTCCAGTACTATTTTCATATCAAGTTAAAGACTCTTCTAGAACATGGAGTGGAATCCTGGATCTCAATCAGAAACAATATATAGTGGTATTCCATGTTACCTTACCACTTCTATGATATATATCTATGCTAGTTAATCTAATGATAAATTATATCGAATTCCAATGAATTGATTAGTATTTATAAGATGATCCTCAACAACCCAGATAGAATTGTTTCCATTAGATGTATTCATAAGTCCAATAATAAAGTCCATTGTAATTTTCTCCCATTTCTGTGATGTTATGGGTAACAGTTTCATCATCCCCTTGGACTTCTATCTCTCTGATTTCACCTGCTGACATACCAGGAACGTTGATGTATACTCAATGATCTCCTTATTCATGTTATCCCACCAATAATTGTCTCGGATATCTAGATACATATTTTTTTCCTTGGTGAATAGAGAAATTCAAACTATGTGCATCATCTAGATGTTCATTCATTAACTCTGGATTTGATGAAACACGTATTTGTGACCTAAATATCAAAATAAATTAATAATTAAAATTGAACTCCATGGATTTCCATTTTTGATAGTTTCAACATTCTTCAGAATTACCACATAATCTCTTTGACAATCATTTAACCCTTCAAATAGATATGGTTGAGCAATCATCTTTGAAATGATTAATGATTTTACCATCTTTATGATTCACATGTCCATCTTCATCAAATATAACAAGATTGGATCCTTCTCTATTCTCATAATTATAGAATTTGTGGTTCCTTTATAGTTAGATAATTTTCCACCTTGTTTGTATCCCAGGGTGGTAATAGATTGAGAAGTCATAGTGTTTGATCAGCTCTAACCATCTTCATTGGCGCATGTACAACAATTTCATTGTGAATTTATACTTGAGGATTTTGTGATTTGTGAATATTTGACACTTCTCTCAAAAGAGGTAATTACACAAAATATTCAAAGTGATGATTATAGCAGCCGAATCCAGATCAACTGTTGGATATTTTTTCTCATGAACATTCAATTTCTATGAAGCATAATCAATGACATTGTAATTGTGCATCAGAAAACATCCCCTGACCTTCTTAAAAAATCACTAAATAACACAAAATGTTCTCCACTAGTGGGTAGTGTGAGCGCAGGCACATTTATAAGTCTCCTTTTCAACTCCTTCATCTCTCTTCTCATTCATAACTCCATGAAATCTTGACATTCATTCAAATTAACATGATAAAAGGGTTATAAAATCATGAGAAATTTCACAGAAATCGGTGATAAAATCCAGCTAACCCCATGAAGCTACAGAAATATATCACCAATGTTGGCCTTAGTCATCCCTCTATTACAGCTATCTTAGAGAGATCCATAGATACCCCACTGCTTGTGATTATATGAACATTTAATGTGACTTCCTTTAACTATAAATCACACTTTATTTACTTTTCATAAAGATTCTCCATTTTCAACATCTCTAGTATAGTGATTAGATTCTCCTCCTGGTCCTCCGTGGTTTTGGAGTATATTTTAATATATAATATATATACAACCCCAAATTCGTGAAGGTAATATTTATAGACTCTATTCATCATTTCAATGAAATTTTTTTTCTCATTACTGTGTTCAAAATGAATTACTACGAATTCATAGTTCCCATAACTTGTTCAAAAAGTAGTACTGGGGATATCCTCAATCTTCACAATTACTTGATAATATCTTGACCTTAAATCCACCTTGGTAAAGAATTCTGCTCCATGTAACTGATCGAAGAAGTCATAAAATCGAGGAAGAGAATACTTTTCCTTTATTGTGTTTTTTTTGAGATCACGACAATCAATGTAAATGCACATTAACCCATCCTTCTTCTTAACGAAGAGGATTGGTTCACTGCAAAGTGATGCACTTGGGCGTATAAACCATTTATCCAGATTTTCCTATAGTCATTCCTTCATCTCCTCAAGCTCCATAATAGCCATTCTATATGGAGTCTTGGATATTGGAAACTCCCCATGTATATGATTAATTGAGAATTCCACATCTTTTCTAGAAGGAAAACCAATCAATTCCTGAAGAAACACTTCAGATAATTCCTTCACAATAGGGATGTTGTTGAGGATGGTTTCTTCCATAGAATCAATCATCTATGCAAGATACATGTGCTAATAGGGTAATAATTTCCATGCCTGAGGTGATGGTTCCAAAATAGATTCATCATCATCCTTACACTTGTAAATAATTAGGGGTGGATTCCCTATATGTTGAGTTATTTCCATCTCATGGAAATTTATGTTGGCTCTATATAAGTAAATACTATTCATGCCACGAATCGCATCAAAATCCACCATAGAATGTATGATGAGGCTCACCGGGAAGTTCAAACCCCAAATTTTGACATGGGTTGAGTTATATTTATAGGATGAAATGATTGGACCATTATCTGTACTCAGTGACATATTTACATCAATGACTTGTGGCAGTGTTTGGATTGTTCTACTAAACATTCAGGATATAATAGAATGTGTTGAACAAAAATCAAAAAGTATTTTTAGTTATTCATGAATGAATAACTAGAATACCTATCACCAATTAATTTTTAGGGTTCACATTAGTGGTAGGGATGGAAAAATAGCACCCTTGTTTCCTAGGAGGTTGTTGGTTGCCTAAAAAACCCTTGGCATTGAGAATTTGTTTGTAAAGTTCCCTGGTTATTTGCAGTTGATGTTATGAACTATTCATTGAGGGTCGAACATATCATTCCTCTGCTCTATCTTAGTACCCAGTTTTGCATACTGATAATTAATAGCTATGTGACCTTCTCTTCCACACCAAAAGCATTTCTACGTCCCTTTCAAGAAATTATTTGTGGGGGGGGGGTTCTTTCTGCACCTTTGGAAAGTTGGGAGATAGAATTTTTTATCACTGTTGGATTTATCCATTAAACCGCCAGAATTAAATTCCACCATATGCTTCTAATACCCATGATATGGCTGAGATTCTTTGATCTCGATTTCAACTTTTAGGGAACATCTTACAATTTCCATATAGCTCTCAAAGTCACGGATCACTATGTATTTCTATAGGCTAGGTTTTTGACTACCAATGATGTGGTCAACCTTGCATTCGAGGGTAACGATAAAGGTGAATTCATATCATGCTGGCCATGTGAAGTTTACCTCATATGCTTCGATGTATTCTTCATCTTTTTTTTGAGGTCAAGGAAGTCCCTTTCAGTCTTAAGTCGAAGGGTGTAGGGAAAATACACATCAAATTTTTTTTTTCTAGAAATCCTTCAATTCCAATTCCTTGATTTCCCCTTTAGGATTCATATTTATTTTCAATATCCTCCATTGATCAGCATCACCCTTAATTAGATAATAATCTAGAAGACCCTTCTCTTTTTCTTAACATTGATGGATGGAGAAATATTTTCAATGGAGTAAATCCATTTTTTGGAAATTGGGGGATCTTATGATCCATTAAAATGTAGAGGCCTTTTTCTTATGAAGCTCTTGATTGAAGATTATTATTTCGTAGGGAGGTGAAAGTTCTTCTTGACCCATGATTCTATGAAAAACTATAGTTTACTAAGAGAGTATCATGACAATGTTTTTTATTCTCGTTCCCATCCGATTGGGAATCTCATTAGAATAGTCATAACATTGATAATTGGATTGGTTTTTAGCTAGATTCCCCCTATTAATAGCCATTGGATTGAATAAAAGGAATTTTAGGGGTAACACTTAAAGGGGAATCCAATGAATAAAAGGTATAACTTATAATTTACATTCATTTTCCTAACTTATCTACGTTTTTTATGATCTACTTCCCAACATATATTTTTAGGGTTTTTTAATTCCATAAATAATTATTTATTATAAGATTATGAAATTTCAGAAGAATATCACCCATGAGGGTCATAACCAAGAGTACAACAACTCCAGTTGTCATTAACGAGTTCTCATTTGAGTCTAGCTCGAAGTGGTGTTTTCGGTTTTTACCCCAAGTTACTTCTTTGTTAGAGCCACCTCTAACTCCTCATATCCAGATAGGGATTTATTTTCATTATAACCCACTTAATTAATAGTCACAAAACTTTAGGTATGTTTTTATGATACTTTGTCTTATCCCTATGTATTGTACAAGGATTTTCTAATCCTAATCCAAAAAATAACTCAACCTATCCTCAGATACCGACTATATCAACCCTTTTATTTATATCAAATTAAAAAAAATATTTATTAAATTTAATATTCACTTGATAAAACATATATGATAAATAGGTATTGTGTCTTTGGGTGTTAGGAACATTACACAACAACATAAAACATGAAATACACATCCGTATCGAAAACATCTTTTACTGGACCACATACATTCCATTGTACATTACATTGCATGGGATATCCTACTAACCTGCATAAGAAAAGGGTGCAACATAAATCCCAGTAAGGGTGTAAACAAGGAATAACATTAACAATACTATACATTTTAGGAATTAGTAATATGAATGTATCATAACAGAAACATAAAAATTATAACATGATATACCATGATTATCATAACATGAAAATGTGGCAACAATATTTAACATGATATTAGCATTAACCAAAGATCATTTCATATGGAGAATGAGTAATCCATAATTTCACTTGAATTTTCCTGAGTAAAACATAATTGAACATGGGGTATCATTATACTATTCTTTACATAATGCATTGGGGCACTTTTAGTGTGCACCCTTCATAATCATTTAATTTCATGCCAAAGTGTGCCTCATGGATCATATAACATGGATTTATAAAATATAATGATTTATTAAATGATAATGGAAAGTGGAATTAATACATGACACAATATAATCAACATGTAATCATTCATAAATATGAATACCCCTAATAGGGAAATTGGCATAGTATTCACTACACAATGAATTTGGCTTGGAAAATTGCAGTGTAATTTCGGCAGCATAACAGCTTGACATAAGAATTCATAAAAACGGTTGATGAAAGGGAAAGGGGTTTCTAATCATATTAACATGAAATAGATAGCAATGAGCTCATATAGATACATATATCAACATATTTAATGAAATTTACATTCATAATTCAACATAATTTAATGAATTTAAATGAGGATAGAGACATATCTAATGGAATTTCAACAGGGTAATAGGGGTAAATGAAAGGAATTAATGATAGAGAAAGGGGTATATCATTATTAAAACATAAAGAGAGATGTATATAGGAGGTTATAAATTATACCCCCAACATTTTTAATTGAATAAAAAATGGTATATCAACCTAAAAAACATTACAGAAAACGAGAGAGGAAGAACTTCATAACATGGAAGTGTGATCCTAAATGCTTGGGAGAGGATTGAGAGGGGATTCTTGGCAGCAGAGGGCATCTTGGAGGGATACTAGAGAGAGTATTTCAGTGGTTGGTTGATCTCAAAATTGTTTTTGTGAAGAGGAATGGGAAACAGAGTCGATTTTTATAGGAAATGAGATGGAATTCATTATTATTTAGGTTTTGGGTACCACACATTAAACTAATAAATGTCGAGTCAATAAGTTTTTCCTTATAACATTTCCATTACATCTTTTTTTGAAAATAAAAAAACACGTTATACATAAGAAAATCTATATTTTACTTCTATAAGGGAAATTTCATTTCCAATGGAATTTAGGCCTACCATATTTTCATTGCACATATTAATATTTTTCATATGGATAAAAATCAGATTCATACCTAAAACCTCAAAATCATACAATACTTATATATTAAGCATTCTGTTATAGGATCTGAATTCTGGATATGAACTCTAATGAAGTTCCATTCTGAATTCTGGATATGAACTCTAATGATGTTCCATTATGAATTCTGGATACAAACTCTAATGATGTTCCATTCCAAATTCTGGATACGAACTCTAATGAAGTTAAATTCCGAATTCTGAATATGAACTCTAATAATGTTCCATTCCGAATTCTGGATACAAACTCTAATGATGTTCCAATCCAAATTTTGGATATGAACTCTAATGAAGTTCCACTCTAAATTCTGGATACAAACTCTCATGATGTTTCACTCCGAATTCTGGATACAAACTCTCATGTAGTTCGACATTGAATTATGGATATGAACTCTCATGTAGATCGACTCTGAATTCTAGATACAAAACCTCATGTAGTTAGACTCTGGATTTTGGATACAAACTCTCATGAAGTTCAACTCTGAATTCTGATTACAAACTTATCTACGTTTTAAATCTGAGTTATCTTAATTCAGACTCCGAACTCCTATGAGTTCTGACTCTGAATTCCCATGAACTCTGACTCCGAACATTGTATGTTCTTGTTCTGAATACAGGTGAAACCAGACTCTGAATTTCCATGAAATTCAGACTCCGGACTTCTACAGAATTCATTTTCCGAATTCCTATAAAATAGAATCTGAATATCTTTTTATTACAGACTCCGAATTTAATTTTGGTTAGACTCCGAATCTTTTTATTTTGATAAATTTTGATCTTCAGTTTTACTTTTTCTTACACTTATTTCTTTACAAAATGATGTCATGATTTCAGTTATTAACCAACCATTGGTTGAGTGACACGTGTATAGGTCCCTCCTAAATTCAAGGAGAAATATGACCGTTGGAGGAGGGGTCCGACTTTTAGAGCTTCTCCTATAAATAGGAGCTCATTTGAAAGTCAACAACAACTTTGACATGATTACATGCTGTTTATGTGATTTCTAGTAATATAGGCTCTTATCAACTCTCAAGCTTCATGCAAAAAGTTTGAACAGCTTGTTCAAACTTTGCGTTGTGCATAAATTCTTTGTGTGACTCCAATTGTTGCTGAATAAAATCGAGGGTTTCTGGGGATAGGAAGACATAGGTTCCAACACCTTGAAGTTGAGGGCTTCCTTGCTAAGGAATATAGTGGTTCCAACTACCTTATAAGTGAGGTCTTGCGGGGATATCATGATAGACTCCGATCATCAAATAGAGGGCTTACCCTGGTGTGGGTAATACAGACTTGCTTGAAAGTATAAATCAAGGGACATTTATCAATGGTTGTTGGATAACCTTATCTTTGGGTTAAAAGATTTATTGTTTGTTACTTGTAGTTTTAATACTTGATTTTATACTGCATTTTGTATTTATAAGGAATGTATAACTTTTTTAAACTTTCTTACATGTACTCTGATTTAATTAGATTCTATAAGCATTAAGGTATGATCTTAATCTTTGTAACTTTTGTTAAGTATTATTTCTACAATCACTTTTCTAGAATCTATCAAGTTATTATAACTTATAGAAGTCTTGTGAATTATCTTTTTTAACTTTGTTAAACATAACCATCCTAAAAATTTCCTTAGGGAATTTCTAAAATGTATAATTCACCCCCTCCCCTTTTGTATCTGAGAATCACATTCTTATTTCAATACTAAGTTTGGTATCAGAGAGTATATCATACGTAGAGTCATACCACTGTAAAAATTGGTGTTAGAGGAGGTGAAATCATACCCTATACCAATATAATACCTGTTAACACTGATTCGGTTCCATCTGAATTAATCTCATGATTAGATTCAGAAAAGAATTCTCGGATTTTCTTTTTCGGATTCATATTTCCGGATTCATAATTTTCAGATTCATATTTTTCGGAATAATAGTTCAGATTCACTTTTTCTTAGAGATACAATTTTTCTTGCTTAGAATAATTTCTCTTTATTACAGACTTATACTTCTAATAAGTTTGATTTCCAAAGTTATTCATAAGAATGGAAGGTTTAAATATTGGTTCTTTCGAGCACTTAAATCCTACTAGACCACCTATTTTTGATGGTAATGATTATAAATATTTGAGAGATTGCATGAAGACGTTCATTATTAACACTGGGGTAGAAAACTTTGTCATGCTTACAGGAGGTTTCAAAATTCCTAACAAGGAAGTTACTGCTTTTACAAATCAATAAAACATGATTACCAACTCAACTATATGGTACGCAATACATTACTTAGTTCAGTGACTAGGAACATATATATCCAAATTTATTCTTGTAAAACTGCTAACTGTATATGGAAGAAACTTGAAGTTACACATTTTGGTAGATCCAAAGTCATAGAGACAAGAAGAGCTATGTTGAGAGCTGAGTATCATGGTTTCAATTTTCCTTAGGGAGAACCAATTTGTAAGGTGAAACATAGATTCATGACCATCATGAATATCTTACAATCAATGGGTGAGAAAGGTCTATATGATGAATCTCTTTTGGACAATATTATAGATATTATGCCCAATGAGTGAGAATCCAGGGGGACTACAATTGATGAGAAAAAAAATGTAATCAAATTTCTCTTGATGAGTTTTTTGGAACTCTTCTTCAACATGAAACTAGAATGAAGAGAGATGCTGACAATAGAAAAATGAAGAATTGAAATGGTATTGTTTCATTTACTAAAACATTAAATCACATGAAAGCTAAGACTCCTGATAGAGTTACTAGATCCAAGTCTATGAAGTTTATTATCCAATCAGAATCTAGTGAGAGTGAAGTCTTAGAAAATTAGTTAGCTAATTTTGATCGAAGGATGAACAAGATAGCTAGACAAAGAAATTTCCAATCCAAGTCTAAAAAGAAGGAAAAGAATGATAAGAAAGATTCAGATGTCACTTTCTATGAATGAAAAAGAGCTGGACACATAAGACCTGATTGCACTATGCTCAAAAGAAAAGAAAGAAAAGATAGACATTCTGAAAGGAACAGAAAAAAGTATTACAAGTCCAAAGCTAAGAAAGATCTGAAAGCCAATGACACCTGGAGTGCCAGTGGTGGTGACTCTTCAGATGAATCTCCAGATTATAACTCTTCTAGACAAAAGAATCTTGGTATTATATCCTGGCTACCTTGATAATGTTTACTTGATGGCGAAGGAACACAATGCTGACTCATTGACCAATGTCTCTTTAAATTCGAATTATAGTAAATATTATATCTCTTCTGATGAATAATCCTCTTCTGATGAAGAAAATATGTTACCAACCTATGAAGAAGTTTCAAGATTTTCTAACATTCTTGAGTTTTTGAACTAAATACTGATGAAAATTTTTGATAAGGAAGACTCTAGGAATACTATTCTTACTAAGGAAATGTCAGATCTTTCTAAAGATCATGATAAGAAAAATGCTGATTTTGAAAGTATTTCAAAAAAATCTTGAGGAAGTAAAATCTGAGAGGAATAAACATTCCAAATATCTTGAAAACATAATTTTTAAGAAAGATGTTATCAAGCATAGATCAAGTTAAAAATAAAATTTTTTTAAAGACAAGACTCTTGCTATAAAACTCAAATCCAAAATACTTTCTTTGAGGAAGTGTTTGTCATACATTACCCCAGGTAAGGAAAATATTGATAAAATGTATTCACAAATTCAACTTCGAAGGAATACTTCTGAGTTTGGTTACAAAAGTTCTAAACTGATTTTTAGTAACAACTACATTGTTTCTCAATGTGCCCCATTTTTCACAAAGTGTCAATGTGGTGGTCACTGGGCAAATAATTGTTCCTTAAACAAAACCCAATCTTTATGATTTCATAAGGCTTATTTTTCTATGAATATGTGGGTACCCAAAAATTTTCTTTCTGACATTTCCGGATCCAAGCAAGTCTATATTCTAAAAACCTAACTTTTTTTTATTTTCAGGAAATTAGGGAATGTACCAACAACAACAGTACGTCCATGGATAGTGGATGTTCCCAACATATTATTGGTAACAAAAGATATTTCGAAATTATTATCAAGACTAAAGGAGGAAAATTATCTTTCGGAGATAATGCTCAAGGAGAAATTATTGGTATAGTTAACATCGTTTTTCTTAAAAAAACATTGATTTCAAATGTTTTGTTTATTAAAAGTATTAAGCACAACCTCATCAGCATAAGTTAGTTATGTGATGAAGGATACCTTGTGAATTTTAGGAATGATAAGTGCTTAGTACACAATTCCAAGGAAGAATTTATTCTTTCTTCACATAGGTAAGAAAATTTTTACACACTAAACATAGAAGACCTTTGGATCCAAGACATACATAGCATAAATGCAATGGAGGATCATTCTTGGTTGTGGCATAGAAGGTTGGGACACTTTAACCTTAGGAACATATGTAAACATTCTAAGAAAGGATTAGTTAAGGATCTACTCGAGCTTAGATTTGATTCTCCAAAAGTCTGTGAACCTTGTCAATATGAAAAGAAACATAAATCACGTTTGAAATTAGTCGGTTAAGTCTCAACAACTAATGCACTACAGTTGGTACACATGGATATTTTTGGTCATAGAAAAACAAGAATCATTGGAGGAAGTATTATTTATTTTTCCTGGTGGATGATTATAGTAGATTTACATGGGTCTATTTTCCAGAAAAGAAATTTGATGCTTTTTCTTATTTGAAAATTTTTAGAGGCCAAGTTAAAAATGAGAAAAACCTTCCATTGAAAACTATTCATAGTGATCATGGAGGAGAATTTCAAAATTCTGATTTTGAAACATTTTGTAGTAGAAAAGGTATTACTCACAAATTCTCAGCACCCATAACACCTCAAAAAAAGGATGTCGTTGAAAGAAGAAATAGAATTCTTCAAGAGATAACTACAACCAAGTTGAGCGAGTATTTTGTAGCTAAACATTTTTGGGATGTAGCTGCAAGTACTGCTTGTTATACTATAAATCGAGTTTTAATCATACTATTTCTTAATAAAACCCCTTATGAGTTATAGAATGGTATAAAACATAGATTTTCCTACTTTAAGGATTTTGGTTACAATTTATTCATTCTGAATACTAAATATAACTTACACAAATTCACACCAAAATCTGATGATGGAATATTCATAGGCTACTCCACAACTTCTAAGGCTTATAGAGTTTTCTAAAAAACACTTGCACTATTGAAGAGATAGTACGTGTAAAATTTGATGAAACAGATCATTTTGTTTTTAAAAAACCTCAACCTACATCCTCATATGTGTGTACAAAAACTGATTATCAACCATTGATAGAAAATCCTTCTGATAAGGAAAATGTTCAAGAAGATTCTTATGAAACATTTACCCCAGAATATTTCCTATCCTATGTTGATGAACAGGTTTTACAAAAACCAAATCAGTCGTTTCTAAATAATCATCCCAGTGACAGGATTATTGGTGATGTGAATCAACACATATGGACTAGAAGTTCCTTATGAAATGAAGTAGAACATCTAGCATTCCATTCCCAATTAGAACAAAAAAGAACTGATGAAGCTTTAGGTGATGATGATTGGATTAAATCCATGAAAGATGAACTAAATTAATTCCAAAGGAATAATATCTAGACATTGGTTGAAATACCTAAGGAAACATCTATAATTGGAGTAAAATGGGTCTTCAAAAATAAATGTGAAAAAAATATAATCATCATAAGAAATAAAGCAGGACTAGTTTCTAAAGGCTATAATCAACAAAAAGGAATAAACTATGAAGAAACCTATGCTCCTGTAGCCAGACATGAATCTATTTGTATTTTACAAGCCTTTGCAGCATTCTTCAATTTAAAGCTTTTTCAAATGAATTTGAAATGTTCATTCCTTAATGGTTATGTTCAAGAAGAAGTTTTTGTTGAACAACCTCCTGGATTTGAAGACACAAAATATCCTGATCATGTTTTTAGAATTACTAAAGCTTTGTATGGACTTAAACAAGCCCCATGAGCTTGGTATGATAGATTTATAGGATTATTACTTCAAAATATCTATGTTAAGGAAAATGTAGATCCAACCCTTATTATAAATAAAGATAATAAAAATGGTTTGGTTGCTCAAATCTATGTTGAGGATATTATATTTGGTTCAACTCAACAATCATTAACTGGTTCCTTTGGGGATCTAATGAAATATGAGTTTCAAATGAGTATTATGGGTGATAACATTTTTTCTTGGTTATCATATTTCTCAAAAACTAAAAGGAAACTACATATCCAAACATAAGTATATTAACAATATTCTTAAAAAGTATGGGTATGACAACACTAAGAGTATAAGTACTCCTATTGGTGCATAAAATGCACTTGATCTTGTTGAGGCTGGGAAACCAGAAGATCAAACAAATTTTAGAGGTATGATAGGAAGTCTTCTTTACATGATAGCTAGTCAACCAGACTTGATGTTTTTAGTATGATTATGTGAAAGATATCAATCAAATACTAAGGAATCTCATTTAAAGGTAGTGAAAATAATTGTTTCCTACTTAAAGGGAACCATAGATCTATGGTTATTTTATACTTCTAGAAATGATTTTTAAAAAAATGATTTTCAGATGTTGACTTTAGAGGATATAGAGTGGATTAAAAAAGTACATCTGGAACTATTCATTTCTTAGGAGATTCATTAGTTTCTTGGTCATGCAAGGAGAAACATTCTGTAGTAATCTCCACTACTGAAGCTGAATATGTAGCATCTGGAAGTTGTTGTGCTCAAGTGTTTTGAGTGCAACACACACTCACAGATTATGGCTTGAGTTTTACTAAGACTCAAATTTTGTGTGATAACACAAGTTCCATTACCCTTAGTAAAAACCCAGAACATCACTCCGGTACAAAACACATAGATATGAGGCATCACTTACTTAGGGATCACACACAGAAAAGAGATATCATTCTTCAGTTTATCGGAACACAAGATCAACTTGCTGACATTTTCACAAAATACTTACCCTCCTATAGATTTGAATACATTAAATAGAAGTCAGTAATGATTACTATGAGGTAATATTCCTTCATTAACATCCTGTTCGACCATTCTCCTTACAGAAATAAACTCATTTTCATAGAAGGAGTATATATGTTATGATGTTTTTCAAATTTTTTATAATGATACTTTCAATGTTTTTTCGTAATGAATAATTTAAAAATTTACTAAATCGAAATTTTCATAATGTAGTTTTCATACTGAAAATTTTCGTAATGATGTTTTCGTACTGGAAATTTTCATAATGAAGTTTTCGTTTTGTAAATTTTCATAATGAAATTTGCATACTGGAAATTTTTGTAATGAAAATTTCTTATTGGAAATTTTCCTAATAAAATTTTTGTACTGGAAATTTTCATAATGAAGATTTCGTACTAGAAATTTTCGTAATGAAGTTTTTTTCTTGGAAATTTTGGTAATGAATTTTTCGTACTAAGAATTTTTATAATAAGGATCATTGTAATGATAATATTTAGAACGGGAATTTTCGTACTCATATTTTTCATAATGAGTTTTTTTCATAGTCACATTTTCTTCAAGAAGAATATTACCTATTATTAATAAACGTCCTAGAAAATCCGAATGGTATTTTTTCCTTAATAATGTTTCCCTAATCGTTTTCAGTTGCTGATAGTTTTATTTTCTTATAAAATTTCTCAAATTTTCTTCTTCAATCTGAATTTGTTTCTTAAAAAACACCTTAAATGATGGAATTCAAGATTTCCTTGCGGGTATGTTTTCAACCGTCAGATCAGATCATTTTTTTTTCAACTCTTAGATTGTTTTTGGAAGTTCAAGGGTCAGCTCCATCACCTATATAAATGGTACTCCCATTTGTGTCCCACGTCGTTTTTATGCTCTCTATTTCTGAAACTCTACCACAGTTTAGAAAGTTCATTCCGAATCTTTCAGTGCTCCTCCATTCCGAATGTCTTTAGAAGATACTTCCTAAGATATGTCTTCGATGAAGCCAATCTCAAAATGGTTAGTATACAGGGAATTGTTGGTTCATCCGATCTTTTTCAGTGAGTATGATAATTTAATATCCATGAATATCAAACTCAATGGTTGGGAGGATTTTTTCGTATCCAAACCAAGGGATTAGGATGTTGTTTCTACAGATTGCCTTGTAGAATTCTATGAGTCTGTTTACTTCTATGAAGATGATTGTAGAGAAAAATTTCCTTTTAAGAGCTATGGTAAGACATACAAGTTATCTTACACCAAGGATGAAAACATAGTGGGGCTCTCATATGATGGTGAAGTAGAGTTGTTTTCACATAAGTTGTCGAATTTTCAAGAAAGTTTTATCCAAGTAACGGAAATGGAATCTCTTGGACTTAGAGATGACAAGGCAGCAAAGATTTCTCATCTCTCCAACAAAAACCGGATTCTATAGTTGTGGGTTCATGGGTTTTTCGTTCCTAGAAGAAGAGATAAGGATAATCTAAAGAAAAGTGATATTTATATCATGTATTTCTTGGTAAATCTGCGAAAGTTCAATCTAATGAGGCACATTCTTATTAAATTTCAGAACATTACGAATGGAACTTTGAAGGAAAAAATTATTATGTATCCTGCTCTTATTTCCAATCTTATTATTCAATGTCTTGATGCATTCAAGTTTTCTTGCACTTCCTAGCCGAGAATTCGTAAGATGATGCAGATAAGTGATGATACTTTAAAGAGGATGAAATCTGGTTTTTCAAAAGAGTCAGGTAAGTTTTGCAATCTTCTAGAGGAGGAGGCATAAGTCGTTCTAGAAAATGTGGAGAAAGTTGAACCATCTAAGAAGGCATGGAAGAAGAGGAAGTTGAAGAAAGTGGTAACTGAAGACAATACCCCTAAAGATATTGAAACCCAATCCACACCTCCCAATTCGAAGAAATAGAAAACATATCCAGATGAGGTGGCTGCTAAGTGGAGGAAATATAAGGGGAAAAGGAAAGAAGGGGATCCTCAGTTCAGATTGGACACTACTGAGGCTATGTCCTTAAGAGAATCAGCTTCAAATGAGGTTTAGAGGAAAAAAGGAGAAGAAGATGAAGAAGCAAATGTATGAAGATGAAGTTGTACAATCTCTTTTCAAAGCCACCGAAATAGCTTCTGAGATGTTTCCTGTACCAGAAACTTTTATGGTTCAATCTTTACTAGAGACCCCTGGAAATAATTACTTCACTCCAGAAATGTCTAAAGGGAAAGAGGCTATATAAGGATTAGTGGATGGAGTTGTTGAAGAAATATAAGTAGAATAAGAAGAAGTAGTTATAGAAGAAGTAAGTGGTGAACTGGATGACATGATTAAGCAAGTTGAGGATTATCCAGAGAAGGCAAACATATCAGGACAAACTTCCACTCCGAATATCGGAGGCCGAGTCCTCAAAGATACTCACTTCAGGAAAGGGAGTTGAGGAAGAAGGTAAGGAATATGAAGGCAAGGATGAAGAAAAAGTGAATGAATCATATGAGGAAGTAAGCTATAAGAAGATTTATCTTGAAAAAGGAGCAGAGAATGAGAAACTAAATAAAGATAATACTATTCAAGTATCTAAAAGCGTGTAAGAATATCCTGATGAGGCAGTTCTTAAAGTTGATAAGGGGAAGATAGTGCTTACGGACACCCCATCAAAAGATATCATTAGGAAAAAAGAAGTTGGTGGTTCTTCTTATAGAAAGCTGGTGGATATTGAAGAAGAAAAATCCCCAATAAAGGTGTCTAATTGTGAATCATCAGCACTAGGTCATGGTATTTTTTTCAGTCTTTGAAGTAGGTAGTTTACACAATTCCCATCTTTCCCACCATATACTCCAGATGCCAGATGTTTCAAAAAAGCCTAAATCAGAAATAAGAATCTTTATCCATGGTGATGGACAAGTGTGTGGAGATTGGGGCTGATCATAGAAACTCCCTTATCAATTATGATGTTCATAGAAAATCATGCAGAAAAGTCACTCTATGGTCAAAGAATGTTGATGATGACATGGATGAGATTGATCTTTTTCATAATGATGTAAAAGATTATTTTGATACCGAGGATGCCAAGATTAAGAATCATCAGGATAAGATGACCTCTAAGAAAAATTCTTGAAATCAACAGGTGAGGTATTTGAATGGAAAGCATAACTCAGTTGCTCAAAACTAGAAAGGGGAAAGAGATTTCTGGATTGAGTTTAAATCGAAGCTGGAAAAGCAAGATGAGCTACTAAAGATGCAAGAAGAGGCCATGAAGACTCAGGCAGTGTTCCTAAAAGCTCAAGATGAAATGATAAAAGCTTTGGACAAGAAATCCAAAAATACTAGAAGAAGCTGAAAAACATGTTGAAGAAATTAATCCCCAAGGAAAAGGAGGAAAAATAGACAAATCCTATTTGTTGTTGTAATGCTTTTTGTTTTAAAAATTCTTTCAACTCTAATGAAATCTATAGTTGATTGTCTTTCTTGTTGTCTTTACTAATTTTTCAGGTAATTTATCATTTTTTTTCCATTACCTTAAATTCTATTTTAAAATCACAAAGGGGGAGAAGGAATAAGAACTTCTCAAAAGAGGGAGAAGAAAAATATTTTAGTAAAGAACTATCCCTATGTAAGGGGGAGGTGTTCTAAGAGAGATTTTCTCATTATGAAGTTTTTCATTCCCATGATATGGAGAATCCATTCCAGAAATCCAGAATACAATCCTTTGAGATCCATTGCCTAAGGAAGAGTTAGTTCTATTCACCATCATCTTTGAAAAAAGAGAGATAAGTTTTACTTTCACTGTCTAAAATTTTTTTTTCCAATTCCTTATATTTATTTTTTAAAAGGTTTATTGTGCTTTCGATAATAGGGGAGATTGTTGAGTCAATAAGGTTTTTATTATGACTTTTCTATTCCTTCTTGTTTTGAAAATTACAAACACCTTATACTTAAGAAAATATATATTTTACTTCTGTAAGGAATATTTCCATTCCAAAGTAATTTACCCCTACTATATTATCATTTCTCATATCAATATTTTTCTTAAGGAGAAAAATTGGATTCATACCTAAAACCTTGGAATCATACAATACTTAGATATGAAGCATTCTGTTATAGGATCCGAATTATGGATACGAACTCTAATGAAGTTCCATTCTGAATTTTGGATATGAACTCAAATGAAGTTCCATTCTGAATTTTGGATATGAACTCTAATGAAGTTCCATTCCGAATTCTGGATACGAACTCTAATGAAGATCCATTCCGAATTCTGGATACAAACTCTAATGAAGTTCCATTCAAAATTCTGGATACGAACTCTAATGAAGTCCCATTCTGAATTCTCGATGTGAACTCTAATGAAGTTCAACTCTGAATTCTATATACGAACTCAAATGAAGTTTCACTCAGAATTTTGGATACGAACTCTCATGTAGTTCGACACTGAATTCTGGATACGAACACACATGTAGTTCGACTCTGAATTATGGATACAAACCCTCATGTAGTTCGACTCTGAATTCTAGATACAAACTATCATTTAGTTCGACTCTGAATTCTGAATATGATATTATCTATGTTCTGAATCCGAATTATCTAAATTCAAACTCTGAACTCATTTGAGTTCTGACTTTGAATTCCCATGAACTCTGACTCTGAACTTTGTATGTTCTAGTTCCGAATACTAGTGAATCCAGACTCTGAATTTCATTGAAATTCAGACTCCATATTTGTATAGAATTCAGGTTCTGAATTCCTACAAAAAAGAATCTATATATATCTTTATTATAGACTCCAAATTTAATTTTTGTTAGACTATGAATATTTTTATTTTCTTACAAATAAAAATTTAGTTTTACTTTTTCTTACACTTGTTTCAATACAAAACGATGTCGTGATTTCAGTTATTAACTAACCGTTGTTTGAGTGACACATGTATAGGTCCATCAAAAATTCATGGAGAAATATGATTGTTGGAGGAGGGAGCCGACCGTTGGATCATTTCCTATAAATAGGATCTCATTTGAATGTCGACAACAAATTTTACACAACTTGTGCATACATGTTGTTGAAGTGATTTCTAGAGAGAGAGTCTCTTATCAACTCTCAAGAATCATGCAGAAAGATTGAAGGGATTGTTCAAACTTTTCATTGTGCAGACTTGCTTCGTTCGACTACGATTGTTACTGATTACAATAGAGGTCTTTGGGGGATAAGAAGATAGAGGTTCCAACACCTTGAATTTGAGGGATTCATTGCTGAGGAAGACAGAGGTGTCGACTACATTATATTTGTGGGATTGCGGGAACAACAAGATAGACTCTGAACTACGAATCGAGGGCTTACCCTGATGTGGGCAAGAAAGACTTGCTTGAAAGTATAAATCAAGGGACCTTTATCCAAGGTTGTTGGATAACATTATCTTTGGGTTGAAAGAGTTATTTTTTGTTGCTTGTAGTTTTACTACTTGTTTTTCCGCTGCATTTTGTATTTCTAAGGAAAGTATAACTTTCTTATACTTCCTTAATTATACTCTAATTTAGTTAGATTCTATATGCTTTAAGATAGAATCTTAGTCTTTGTAAGTTTTGTTAAGTTTCATTTCTGGAATCACCTTTCTGGAATCGAGAAAGTGATTAGAACTTATGGAGGTCTTGTGAGTTTTCTTGTTTAACTTTGTTAAACCTAACCATCCTAAAAATTTCCATAGGGAAATTTTAAAAGGTACAATTCACCCCCCCCCCCTCGTTTATCTGAAATATCATTCTAATTTTTATCCTACGTTTTTTATCACAGAGTATATCATACATAGAGTCATACCATCCTAACAATAAAACCCACAAATCATCTCGTGGTTTTTTCCAAAGTGTAGTGGAAGATAATATTTTATAGATCCAATGTCTTCACATATTAAAATATTAATATTGATTATGTGTATCTGTGACTCTCTCATGGAAATCATTTTAAAATCTTATAATGTCTTATATGTCTTGGAGGGTCCACTATGGCTTTGTAAAATTAATCAAAAAAACTAAAATAACATTATTTTAAAGGTAAAACATATATTGGATGAAAAACCCCATTTTTAATTACATCACTATTGTGTCATAATTATGTCATAAAACACATTATATATTTAAGTGGTATTTAATTTTTACCCAAACATTCAGCTGTCTAAGAATATTATAAAAAATTTACCATTGGATAAGATTAATGTACTAATTACAAAAATAATATTCATTATATCTTAGTAATTTTATAAATATCTGAATTTTTACTTTTAAAATAAAAACTAACAGTTATAAAATATTCATGGGTTTTGACAAAGACAACTTACAAACCTTATTAAAAATTACAATTGTTTTCATAAAAATTATATGATAATTTATATATAATAAAAATTAATTTATCAATAACACTTTAGGAAAATATTATTTTATTTTAAAATCCGTTAATTCCCTGAAATAGATTTTATAATTTAATATAGACTAAAAATACTATTTGTGCTTTAAAAACTATTTACAATGTAATAATAATAAAATGTATGTATATTCATTATTCTATACAAAAATAATTCACATTATCATAGTTCTAGGGTCTTGTTACATAACCCCTTATAACCCCTTCATTTGACCTAACGGTAAGGTGTGCGATGGTGATTGACTTTTGGAGTGTCTTGGATAACATCCCTAGGGTGGTAATATTTATCCTCTTCCACTTCTCCTATAGGTGGATTCGTTCAAGGTTAATGCGTTGAATCTCATCATGGGCTGGTCAAGAGAGATGACCATTGACTCCACCTCGTCTTCGAAGTCTGACAAGGGGGATTCAAACTGAGAAATTCTACTGTATGAGTTCATCACTTCCATTATCTGAGAAAATTGTATTTATTAAAGCAATATATTTACACTAATCACGTGATCACTATTCAATATATATTAGCAACGATAACAATTCTTAATGGTATTTTGAAATCAAAAAACATAAAACTAAGGATGTTCACATTTTATATAACTATTTTACATAATAATATGTTTAATTAGATCAATATGAATTTTCATTAATAAAACATCGGGTTATTACACATTCACATTCCTTATCAAACAAATGTAGCATTATGGAGTAAGAATTATTTTCCATCCCTATTGTATTGGATTAATGATTTACACATTCACACTCCACATTTCTCTTTCTATATGATCCTTTGAATTGATGTTTTTTTTATCCTCTCCATCATTTATCTCATGTAAACCTTCTAAAATGCGGTAAATATTTCTATAACAAAATTATTTAATATGATTATTTCTCCTATATTTATATTCTACACAATTTATTCTTTTTGAAAATAAAAAGATAAATTATTTAATGTCCATTTAATCATATTAATGTTTAGTTTCATCGTTTATTGACTTTTTGACTATAACTATTTTGACTCTTCAATTACATTGAATTGAAAAAACATTTTTTATTAATTTTCACCATATGTAATTACCCTTTCTCATATCATAGGAGATCAAAATTTTGTTGATATTATTTGTGGTTTACTCTTTAATGTCTCAATAAAATTTTTCTAAAATATATAAATAAAATTTATTAATAATTATTCACATCAACATCTTGAAAATGGAAAAATATTCCATCTTTTAATTATATCATCAAATTGAGCTCACTTTATTAACTAGAATAAAGTATTTGTCCAATAAATAAACATAAACCTTTTAAATATATTCAAATTTGTACTAGAATATTTTTAACATAGAATCCTTCCCCTTTTTATATACTTTATAATGATCATATTGTTTTTAATTGAGTATATTTTCTATATTTTCACTATTTATCCCAAATATCTCTCAAGGTATTAAGAGAGTAACACATTTCACTATATCCCATTTACATCGTTATTCTTCTTAAAAAGGTATATATCATTAATAATAGTTTTGGGAAGATTAAAATACATATCAGTTATTGCAAAAAATATCCAAAAAAATTGATATATGAAACATGAATATCCTCTATATCCATATCAAAAATCTTATACCATCAAAAATAGGAAATCAATTATTTTTTAATAATTCAAAGGATCAATTCATTTTAATGATCAATGATAATGAATATTTATAACACATATGGATATTTTGGAATCATTCATATAAAAAATTATCAGTAATTACACTCAAACGAGTAAAACAAAATTAGATGGTTAAAATGGTGGAAAATAAATTGAAAAAAATTAGTAATATAATACTTGTTAGGACCATTGGAGAGTATATAATCATTGATAGGGGTGAATTTATGGTAACCAAAACACCAATTCACACATTTAAACAAAAATATTACTGTAATTTTTTATGAAAATATATCCATGGAGATGTTGTGATGATGAAATAATTAGTGATACTGAAAAACACACATAGAGAAATGTATTTATTAAAATGTTCTCACACACTTTTTATTAGTAGGATAATTTATGATGCGCAGTGAATTTGATCTAAATATCTACTAATCCAATTTTGTATTTAACTATCAAATAAATTATCAATATTATTTTATTAATATTTGATTATTTTAATAATAGATATCATCATCATGTCAAATGATCTCCACTTATCACACCTTCATTGCCTATAGACATTGTACAATGTATGTTACGTTATGTTTCTCCAAAAAACATTATAAATCCCACTATTATTGACTACTATATTGGGAAATATATTATTATAACAGCACTCAAATTTATTATGATGGTTAATCTATTTATATATAGGAATTAATTGTGTTCTAGCATGACACCCCTTCTCATAATGTGGTCCATATATTCAAATGATATGGGATAATTAATCACATATTATTAAATTATCTCAATATATATTTAATTACTCATTGTAGATTGATTAGTATACTACAAAATTAGTCAATTATTTTAGCATCCCATTTCTACATGAAATAATATCTTATAATGTAGGATCCATTGACCCCAAAAACAATGAAACCCAAAAATATCTTACGGTTTCCTTCTTATAAATGTTATATTATATTCTTCACATGCTATGATGTGATGAATTACCTCAAAAAACAAAGTAACATGGATCCCCATCATATAATAAAATATAAAACGACCATGTTTTCTTCATGAAATAGTTTAATCATTCATTAAATACATATAAACACCATTAAATCTTAAAAAACATTCCTATAGTGTAGGGATTTTCATATAACATTCATTACATATTATGTAATAATAACGATATGAAAAATCCTATTATGTTATATATGAGAATTCGTTAACATGTTTTTATTAAAAAATGATCAACATGTTCATGAAGTGAACAATTTAATTACATATTGATATAGTTTCCATATAAGAATAACTCAGGTCTACTTCCCTCTCAAATCAATCAAAGTCTCCCCTAAATAATATTATTTCAAATTAGTAACACATGATTAGATTATTTACCCTATTATTCAAGATATATAATAGAAATTACTTAATTTTATTCACATCCACCCCCAGTGATCTCTAATGTGATTCCCAAAAAATGTGAAAGCATATCCAACTCTTGAATGAATTGATATTATGAAAGTATTTATAACCTGAATTCAATACAAAGGTTATATGAACACCACACATAAGGATTTAATGATGACTATGAAGGAAATCTATCCATTATTATGTGATCATTGATTTAATGACCATGGTTCAATTTATATCATGTCATATCCCACTTTGAATATTAAAAAACATGAACCAAAAGAATCAAGTTAATCAGTTAAAATTTTCTAAACATCCTTCCTTGTAATATCATCTAAAAATATCTAGAACTAAATTTTTTAAAAAAAATCATATTGAGGCCATGAATGTTATATTAATATAATATTTCAATTTTATTTTTATACTGCATATTTTATTTAATTTTAAGTCTTCCTTTAACTTCAATCCATACAAAATATATACATGGGTAAGCAAAATTGAATTTAATGAAGTTGAAAGAAAAAACAATTGAACAATCCAAGGATAATTAATTGATAGACACATATGAAAGATCCCAAATAGCTAATAAAACAAATTATAAATATATATATTGTATATGTTCTATGATAAAATTAAAATATGGATCTATATTACTGAAAAATTCTAACCCAAAAACAAATATAATGACATGAAAAATATTATATTAGAAGATGGTAAACCCAAAAATGAGCGAGTAGTTATGAAAGATGTAGTTTTAAACTCATCATCATTGTTAATTTGGATCAAAAATTAATGGGGGATGTGTTCTCCAAACATGATACAATTCTTCACACCCTATGTAGTATGGGGTTATTATTAAAGGCCGTGAACATGAGAAATATCCTCTAAAATTGTATGATGAGTTAATGTTGTTGAATCCACATGGTGTCATCAACCAGGCCGGGTCATCATCTGACGAGGTGCCTGACCCTATTAGTTACATGGCCTGAAGGGTGTTCCTGATCCCCACGGGCTGGTAGAAGTGCCCAGGTATCAAAATAAAACATGGGAACGATTTACTCAAATAAGTAGACGTAAAACAAACAGCAAGATGAATAATTTAAAAATAAAACTAGACAACCAAACCAGAACATAATCTACACTCAAAATTTAAGTTTACAACTTGGACCAATAACCCAAAAGGAATGGCAATAAAAGAAAAAATAAAAAACTAACTCAAACATCAAAGAACCATGAGGTGCAACAACCTCAATCCGCATCCACCAAACTGACGAGAGGGTGCCACTGACAACCCAAATCACCCATGCTATGCTCGATGCCTCATCCTGGAAAGAATAAAAGAATGTAATCCACATACACCCAAAGGTGAATTTAGGGTGTGAGCTAAAATCCCAGTATGATGCCACCAAGAAAAGTTTCCAGACATAATTATTAATTGACAGATACATTTTCAATATAACTGAATAAAAATATAAGTTCCTAAATTTTTCTCATGAAATTTTATTTTAATGGAAAATTAATCTAAAAGGAAAACAACATAAATTAACCCCCCCCCCCCCCACACATTCTTGGTAACCCCAATAGAACACCATTTTCTGATGGTGAGTGAAAAGTAAATGAGGAGCACAATACATGGGAGAGGCCCTAAAGACGCTAGCGAGAAGTGGGACCCCAGAACATCATGTCTCAGTGAACAATGGTACAAGAACACAATAATATACATTATCATACATGAGACACTAGTAGGGAAACACATCCATAACCTAGTGGCCTCCAAACATCACCCAAATGTTTAGTTAGTGTAGTTTCCGTTAATCCAGCTAAGTGATACTGGGTCGATGCCCCTTCTGTATCACTAGCGTACTAGTCCTAGACTGCCCACCTACTTCCTAGGCTTCCCATTTGTGCTGATGTAGTTATGATTTCAGGTCTTATGTCATAATCACATACTCTGACAAAACAAGACACTACGGACACCAAAACCACCATTTTTACACACAAAGGCCATTTTATATAAGATGCACAATAAGAATATCCAAAAACTAAATCAACATCACTTACAAAACCTAATTAAAAAGACTACACAATCATAAAATCCACTTTCATAATAAAACACACCATTAAAAGAATATGTTAAATAGTTTCCACACACATCGTGTGACTTTATGCATAAAAAATATTTACACCATTTAACCAAAACAATAACTCACTCTTAAAAATTATTAAATAAATAAATTTAAAATTTTTACAAATAAATTTTAAGTCAAAAAACTGATTCATAGTAGACCGACCCAAAACCTCTTAAACGAACACACGCACACAACGCCACATTAGGAACACAATCTACATCACGCACGTGATTAATGAAACCTCCAACACAGTTAAAAGGCCACTACCTCAATTAGAGAAACTGCTATAAAAGAAAAAAAATCTTTCCAACCCACTTAAAAAAACTCTGCACAACTAAAACACCAAAATATCTCCCAAATGATCATATAAGATAGAACGCAAACCGACACTTTACTAAAATAACATAACACCGATTTCACTTCATGCACATCCTAACAAAGTAACTGTACAATTTTTAAAACACTAGTGAATAGTTCGACATGGGTTTTCATAGAAACAACATACTCATATCATCTAGACATACCAATTAACACATTAAGACATATTAAACACCAACTAAAATAATTAAATCACACAAAAAAATAATAATTAGTGACCTAACCTCACAATTTAATAAAAACACAAAAAATTAACCACTGATAATATCT
This sequence comes from Viscum album, assembly GCA_963277665.1. Taxonomy (NCBI): domain Eukaryota; kingdom Viridiplantae; phylum Streptophyta; class Magnoliopsida; order Santalales; family Viscaceae; genus Viscum; species Viscum album. The sequence continues at coordinate 1,282,025,839 of OY728136.1, read as the reverse complement.
CAGTAGTAAGTACACATATTATGACAACACACTACTAAAAAATTTCAATTCATATTAATATTAAATGAATATCAACTTCACACCACAAAAAATCATTAAATAACACTCTAAACTAATTAGAGTTAAAAATTAATTAATTAAATAAAAATTTAACCCAGAACTTCCTTCCTGGAATGTAGAAGAACATCACAACTTGGTTCACAAACTCCAATAAACTTCTGATCGCACCGCAAAAACTTTCATAAGACACTAAAAACAAGGCATCAAACCCAAATCACCACAAATGGAAATTAAACAACATGAAAACAAATCCAAAATTATACCGAAGCGAAGAAACAACCATTCGATTTGAGACACACCTGCGATAGGGGCTGCGAGATAATATCCAGGGCTTTGAGAAGGCTGTCGGGCTTGCGCAATGCTGTAAAGAAAAGAGGAATTGTCTTCGCTAACTGGTGGGGGTGGTCACCTGAGGAGAACTGAACCAAAAGTGGATTATCTAGTAGGGTTGGCTATCAAGGTGGTGCACAGACAAGGGATGATGTGCCCAAGGGAGGGTGCGTCCAAGGTGTTCAAGGGGGAGGTGTTGTGCACATGCATCTGACTTATAGGAGGAGGGTGGTTTCGGGTGGAGCAGCTACTAGAGGTTGCGATAGGATGGCCAGAGGGCTGGTGCAAGGTCTGGCCTTCAGGGTGGAGGTAGCATGTGGTTGGGGGGAGGGGAATCAGAGTGAGGTTGTACATCCAGAGGTGGGGCGCTGGTTGGGACAAAGGGAGTAGGTGCCCTAGTATGAGCAGTGTGATTCAACGACACAGGGGGCGACACAGTGTCGAGGATCAGCGAGGAGGATGATTAAGGGTGGTGGATAGGATTAGGCTGGGCTTCCGTAGCATGATGAACCGAGTAGTGGATATAAATGGATAAGAGAGATGGGAGAGAAAGAGAGAGGGAGATTAAAATTATAAAATTAAATAAATACAGGAAAAATAAAATTGAAATAAAATAAATAAAAAAAGAATATAAATTAAATAAAAGGTCAGTAAAAATAAAATGAAACCCAAAAAAGGATATAATTGATTCTGATAATAATAATAATATAAACAATAATCAGTTAATAGTATTTATATATTTAACATTCCAAAATAAATTTAAATATTAACTAAAATAATAATAATGATGACAATAACCTAATTAAAATATCAACAAAAATAATAATAGTACAAATAATATAACATAAATAATAAAACCAGTCACAAAAAAATTAAACTGATTATTGAGTCTGGACACCGCGCACAGACACGTGCATGGTCGTGGCATAGTAACACACCTAAAAAAGACACGTTTAATAGTAAAACATTCTCAAATTATGGTTGGTCACTACACACGGTCACGTGTATGGCTGAACACCCGTGTATGACACCAAATTTCTTTTATATAAGAAAAAACTTATTAACTCGTGCCTAATTAGTGAAACCCAAAATAAATAAAATAAAATAAAGCATCAGGCCGTGTTGTGACAATTCTCCCCACCATGACACTTTATGGCCCAGAATGTCCCAAATGACATGACCAACTCAATATTTCAAGAAATACCATAAAGATACCTAAATTAAAACTCAATCACTCGATGATCGACCATTAAAAACTCCCATGACCTGAAACATAAAAAATCTCAAAATCCAAATCACTAATAAAAACAACCAGAAAAAAGGAATTCACCTCATGTAGAACTACAACGTGGAACACCTCGACCCCAAACATAGGGATTACCAGGGTCACTTGAGATCACCAATAATGCTTGTCAAGTGACCCACTACCCAAGATATCCAATTATCATGGTCAAAGTCGGGCAGAGTAAAAGTAAGGGGGTTTCTCTACCAAGCACACTTTGAAAAATAGAGTCTTCCACCTCATATAATGGTGGTCTTCCCACTATATTAGGATTCTTGTCTAACATTAATTATCCCAACCAAAACAAATCACAAGTCTATTTAAACCTTTAACACCAACTTGACCCTCCCAGATCCTTAAGGTAAACCAAACCAACACAAGAGGAGACACCAGTGATACCCTTAATGGGTCTCCCCACTATTTTAATATTTTTCTAACACCACAACACCTATGCTGTAATTTTCATTTTAATTTGAGAGATATATACTAGACTCTTCATTAGAAACCCACCAACACAGGCCAACCAGCATTTATTTTTCCTACAGTGGAAAAAATTCCCTTTTTGATATTTTTTTGATAGCAAAAACCAATAAACAGAGGTTAAACTAGACAGGTGTGCGTCAGTTACACAATATATGAGTATTTAAAAAACGAGTACAATTTTGTTCCATAACTAACCACTAGAAGGTTCACAGATCATGCCCACTGGCATTATAAGAATACAGATTTTCCGAACCTCTTTAAGGGTAAAGTTGATCTCCCATAATTATAACAACGGCAATGAGACAAAGGGATTCATTCTCCCCATGACAATAATGGAGCCTCTAGAGGCAACACTACAATAACAAAATTTAAGTTGTCCCCATCTATCTCTACAAAATTAAATCGGACCAAACACGCACCACGTCTGATGAGTTTTTGACCACACACAAGCATCACCCATAGACCTATTGTTGGGTCCGTGATGTCGGAAGCATATACTGCCTCGCAGTCATAAGCTGACCACCTCTGATTGGAAACTAGTCCACTGGAGGAGTAACCTATATACTTCTCCTTGTGTCCCAAGTGGCCACTCCATCAATATACTAACTGAGTTATACATCATATGACTTAGAGTGCCCATATGACCACACCTGAGACAAGAGATTGAATGGTCTGTCAAACACATGATGAAAACTGAGGGAATGGGATCTTCAAGAACAAGTCTCATTGGTTCACACTCCTCATCGAATGATGAACCTTCAAATACCATAGTATGAACATGACCAACAACTTATATGGGTTTTAAAATAATGGTTCTACACTACCTCTAGGGAGCATGAAACTATCTCATCAGAAAGGTCAACACACCTCTTTCATTTCCTAATAACTGGTCGAGACCTTATGAAATCTACCACTTTCTCTTGCCTTCACATCCTTAGGTAAAACCGTCAAATGAGGCTAATCTTTAGGATCATTCATGAAATCTACAATCTCAACAAAAATGGAACAATCATTGTTCACTGGTTTGGTATTGCTCTTCCTGACATACTCAAGACAACATACACCCACAAAAATTTTGGAGTTCATAAAAAACTGTAGACACTTACAACATTCCCAAATTACTCAACGACATCCAAGCGATCTCGACATCTACAAACAGTCAACCCAACTGAGCAGAACCCAATTCCACCACTCCATTGGTAGTATGTGTTGATCCAGAGACTTACTGGAAACCCATGGGACATTTATAGTGGGAATATTCCAAATAAGATTCACAAAATAGCCTTCCACAAATCCAAACACATCCCAAAACAAACATCCACTCCTCACACACAAATCCAAAAAATTCAATTTAAAACATCAATTCATTCTTAAATAAAAAAAATTATTGAAAAAAACAATCATAGTACAATAAAACCCAACAACTCTTTTTAACTCATCACTTTCAGTCCGATCTCAAAAGAATTTTCCGAATTTGAAAACTATTTTTGCGCAAAAACCAATTTTTTATAAAATAAGAAACCGCCATAGAAATCAATCACTCACCACTGATATTCCATGATGCCTTGAAAATATGCATTTTCATGACACTCAGGCCCCCATCTACATGATCCAACAACTATCCGTTAAACGCTTCCACATGCACAAGCGAGAACCCAAAGAAATACCACTAGACAAAATAAGGCTCCTCAACATCCAAAACAAAACATTCGCATTATTCCGAAAATAATTTTTTAAAAAACATTCCCAAAATTCAATACATATATTAAAAATGATTAAATTTCCAAAGTATCTCACCTCAATTTCAAAAAAAACTAAGGCATTCTTTTATAAATTCATCTTTGAAAAATCTAACACTGACTTCCAGAAACAAGGTTCAAAATAAATGCACCCAAAAATCATGTCAAACTCACAGTAAGTGAAAAAATAAGAGCAACCCCAAGGTTTGATTTGATTAAAAAACACTTTCGCGCCAACCCAAAACTGAAGAAAGACATCAAAAACATTAAAGAACCCCGACATTGGACTAGTGGCCACGCCTAACCCGGCTACAGGGATTAGAAGACCATGCCCTAGAGAAACACCAACCGCTAAGAGTGTCGACCCATAAACTCGGGCATCACATGGGTTTCTACTCCATGTGAGGCCGCACAAAGTACCAATTTACTCCTATTGTCATTCCCTGTCAATACATAGAAAATCCCAAAACATAAATCTTAGACTACCCCTAGTTACTTGAGGATCAGAACGAGAACGGGTTCTCGACACTCATCTCACACCTACCCCTAGAGTACCGACAATATTATCCTCAATCTACCTGGCATCCCAAATAACATGAACATAAACATGGCACTAATATCATTTCTTCATAAACCATGCTTGGTCATCATCCGACCCGGCACCTGACCCGTTCAACGAAATGGCCCTAAGGGCATTCCCGATCCCCAATGGCAGGAAAAAGTTCTCGGGAATCAAAATAAAACATGGAAATGATTCACCCGAATAGATAGACATAAAACAAACAACAAGATGAATAATTTAAAACTAAAACCAGACAACCAAACATGACCCTAATCTACAAAAACAATTTATGATTATAACATGTTCCAAAATCCCAAAAGGAATGACAATAAAGGAAAAACTAAAACACTAAGTCAAATTTCCAAGCACCATGAGGTGCAGCAACCTCAAGCCACATCCACCAAACAGACACGAGGGTGCCACTGACAACTCGAACCACCCATACTATGATCGATGCCTTAACATGGAATGAAAAAAGGACAAAAATCTACATACACCCAAAGGTGTATTTAGGGTGTCAAATAAAAGCCCAGTAAGATTCCACTGAGAAAAGGTTCAACACATAATTATTAAATAAAAAATACATATGCGATTTAAATGAATAAAAATAAATTAGTGCCTAAATTTTATTTATGAAAATAGTTTTAAGGGAAAATTACTCTAAAAGGTAAACAACTTAAATTGACCCCCACCCCCCACTTTCTTGGTAACCCCAACGTCACACCATGTGCCGACAATTAGTGCAACGCAAAAAAGGATCGCAATACATGGGAGACTCCAGAAATATATTAGTGAGAAGTGGAACCCTAGAACATCGTTTCTAGGGGAAAACTGGTACAAGAACACAAATATATATGTTCTCGTGCATGAGCCGTTACTAGGTTAATACATCCATAACCTAGTAGTCTTCAAACATCATCGAAAAGTTTAGTTAGTGTTGTAGTCATCAATCTAGCTAAGTGAAATCGGGTCGATGCCACTTCCGTATCACTAGCGCACTAGTCCTAGTCCACCCACCTAGTACTTTGGCTTCCCGTTTGTGCTCATGTAGTTAAGAGTTCAAATATTATGTCATAATCACATAATCAGAAAAAACAAGACACTACGCATGCCAAAACCAGCATTTGTACACAAAAAGTCCATTTAAAATAATATTCACACTAAGAATATCCCAAAACTTAATCTGCATCACATACACGACCAAATTAAAAACACTACACAATAAAAGAATCCACATTCATCGTCAAACACACCATTAAAAGAATTTGTTAAACAGTTTCCACACAGGTTTCATGAATTTAAGCATAAAATAACATTACACAATTTAACTAAAACAATTCTAAACACTTAATAATTATTTAATAAATCAATTCCAATTTTTCACAAATAAATTTTATGGAAAAAACACTGCTTCACACACTAGACCGACCCAAACCCTCTTACAAGACCACTTGCACACAACACCGCCTTAGGATCCCAATCTGAATCATGCATGTGATTAAAGAAACCACCTACACAGTTAAAAATACCACTACCACAATTAGACAAAACGCTAGAAAAGAAAAAAAGCCTACAAACCCACTTAAAAAACACCACATGACTAAATCACTAAAATTTTCCCAAATTCCCATTTAATACTGAATGCATACTAATGCTACAACAAAACACAAAAACACCAATTTCAATTCTTTCACATCTTAACAAAGTAACTACACTATTTATAAAATACTAGTGAATAGTATGACATCAGTTATCACAGAAAAAACAGACTCATATCATTTAAACACACCAATTAACATATTCATACATATGAAACCCAAAGTAATAATTAAATCACACAAAACAAACTAATTAGTAACCCGAACACACAATTTAAATAAAAACACAAAATATTAACAAGATATAAGTTCTCAGCAGAAAGTACACATATTATGGAAAAACACTACAAAACATTTTCACATCATATTAAAATTCAAAGAAGATCAACTTCGTGCCTCAAAAAATCATTAAATAACACACTAAAATAATTAAATTATCAAATTAATCAATCAAATAATAATTAAACATCGAACCACCTACCTAGATTGTAGATGAACTGCACAACATGGTGCGCAAACTCCAATAGCCTACCTATTACACCACAAAAACTTAGATTAGATGCTAAAAACTAGACATCAAACCCAAATCAACACAAATAGACCTTAAAATACATGAAAAACTAATAAAAATTACTACCAAATTGAAGAAACAACCCTATTAAGTGAGACACACCTGCAGAAGGGGCTATGGGAGGAAAACCAGGGCTCCGAGGAGGTTGTCGGGCTTGTACGACACTGAAAAGAATAGAGGGAAGGTCTTCACCAACCATTGGGGGTGGTTTCTAGAGGAGAACTGCACCAGAAGTGGAGTCCTCGGTAGGTTTTGGATGTGAATGAGGGGCGCAAACAAGGGATGATGCGCCCAAGGGAGGGAGCAGACAAGGTTTTCATGGGGGCAGTGTAGCGCACAAGCATCTGACCTGAAGGACAAGGGAGGTTCTGGGTGGAGAAGCTACTGGCGGTTGCGACAGGAAGGCTAGCGGGATCATGTGATGTCTATCTGTGAGGGTAGAGGTAGTGCACAGCTATGGGGAGGGGCGACAGAGCGAGAAAGTCTATTGGGAGGTGGGGTGTAGGTTGGGAAAAGGGAGTAGGCATGATAGTAGGAGCTGCATGATTCAGTGACATATGGGGCATCACTGGGTGGAGGTTCAACGAGGAGGATGAGGAAGGGTGGCGGCTAGGATTAGGTGGGGCTGGTGTAGAACGACGAAACTTGGGGGGGGGGGAAGAAAATGGATGAGAGACAGAGGAGAGAAAGAGGGAGGGAGATAAAAAATTAAAATAAAATAACGAGAGGGGAAAATAAAAATAAAAATAAATAATTAAAATAAAATAAGAGGATAGTAAAAATAAAATGAAACCCAAAAAAGGACTTAAGACATAATAAAAATAATAATAATACAAACAATAATCTATAAATAATTTTTAAAAATTTGACATTCATAAAGAAATTAAAATATTAACTGAATTAATAATAATAATGATAATAACCTAATTGAAATATCAACTTAAATAATAATAATAAAAATAATAAAACATTAATAATAAAACCAGTCGCAAAAAAATTAAATTTATTATTGAGTCTGGACACTGTGGACAGAGGCATGCATGGTCACAGCATAGTAACATGCCCAAAAAAAAGACATATTTAATAATAAAACATTCTCAAATTATGTTTGGTCACTACACATGGTTTTGTGTACGGCCACACCCCCGTGTATGACACAACATTTCGTTTTAATAAAAAAAATCGTCTCAACCCATGCCACAAAAGTGAAACCCAAAATAAATATAATAAAATAAAGCATCTAGTTGGGTTGTGAAGCATGGCATCACAAATAATTAATTTGATAATAGAACCACCCAAAACTCCTTTCAAACAACCATACATGGTAAAATAAATAATAATGTATTGAATATAGGATATTTAAATTAGGTGAGTGAAGGTATAAAATTTACCCCATTTAATATTTTTTATAGCTTCATTATAATTTACCACCACCCCTTGGTATGTGTGTAGCCGGATTCATCAAGATCGAAGAAATTCCATGAGTGGAGATATATCTTCTATCCATTTTATAAAAAAATACTTTTCTACCAAAGGTAGTAAAAATTTGAAAACATTGGTCATCATAGATAGAGACAATTCATTATTTGTGATCTTATAGTAGAATAATTTCTAGGATTAGAATGGGTTCTATTCAATAGATAAACAATCAAGGACATTATAAATGTTGAACGGAGATACGAAAGTACAGGTTTATAGTTACATATATTACATTGTAAAAGTAAGAATGATTACATTAAATTTGAAGAAAATTTGTATTAATACCCTTTATAAATTAAATAATTTTTATTATATAAACCAATATTTCGTTAAAAATACTTTCTTAATTTCTAGAATTTTATTTTATTTGACATGCTTTTTTTAATTTTTTATTTTTGACATCTTATATTCATGTACTAATTTATTAATTTATAATATTATATATGAAACATTTATCAAAAACTATATTGTCTAATAAATTTAATACATGTGTAGGGAGAAAAATTAAATTTCATAATTTCAATATAATTCAACCACCACTTATGGAGTATAAAAATTCTATAATGAGACCTAAACATGGTATATGATATGTTCTATGAATCTAATCATCTATCACTACATTTTAAAAAATATATTTATTTTGTACTTTTTAATGGACTTGTAATTATTTAACATACAATAATATGTAATAGGGGGTTGTAAAATACTTCTAGATATTGAAGGAATTATTGATATTTTTGGTGAATTTTAATGCAAAAAAAACATTTATCTTCGATGAGGTATTTTATAAATATTGGATATATTTTGTAAAACATTTTCTATTAAAAATGGTTTAGATAATAATATCATGCTCCTCAAAAATGGAAAATTTTAGAGAATGTAGTGGTGGATTCAATCAAAATGGAAGACTGTATTTTCAACCGAACATCCATTTTAGTAATACCATTCATTTTTAATGTTAGTGGAAAATTATTAGTAAATTATCCACATATTTTACATATAATTTTATTTTTGACAAAGGTTGAGGTCCAACATTTCAAAACATCATAAGTTCTTGAGATTTTAAGGGATACAATAATAGCTTAATATTAATGAATTAATTTTTTTATTGTTGAAACTAGGGATAAAATATAACAATTTTTTACCAATACTATGAATATAATTATATAAAACGGTGAAAAAATAATTGTTAGATGATCAACTTGTTAAAAAGAATTTATATATCTTATGAAAATAGTGGGAATCCAAGTGGATGCTGATAGATGATATATAGAATAAAAATAATCAAAGTTATTCTTTATTAGTTATAAATTTAATACAATATAAAAATTCATTTAATAGATATACCTAATGAGAGAATAATAAAAAAGGTGTTTCATTTCATTCAACTTCTAGAGATTTAAATTCTAGAGGAAACACCTCAAGGCCGAGTTTATATAAAAGAAATTATAGAGGGGTATAAATTGATAATGATTTGAAACACGTATATGATAAACATTATAAAATGTCCAGTATAATGATTTTTGGAGGAACTACAATAATGATTATGAACATATAAATGAAAAATATGAAATGAATGAATCATCAGGTACTATCAGTTTTGAGTATATGAAGCCAGAATATACCGGACCTAATTTTCCCATTCTATGAAAATTAGAGATAGAATATATATTAGTAAAAAATTATGAAAAATATTCTTGATATAGTAATGATATATGTTGTGTTCAAAATGATCATTTTGTGGATAGAAGAAAATATTCAAAGGTTGATGACAACAAAAATATCATAAAATTTAATGAAAGTATTCTTTGAAATGATAAGTTATAAATGGGGAAGGTAACTAATGATAAAATTTATTAATTATATCTAAAATCTAGTGTTTATTTTCAATCATATGATAATTCTAAGACATAGGATGAGTATAGTATTCATAAATTATTTTATGTAAAAAAATTACTTCTTTTTGAATCTGAAGATACGTATTGAAATCTATATAAGAAATATTTAGATTGTAAGAGTGAGTTTCAAAGATTAATAGTTATCTTACTAAATCTATATATGAATTCAATAATGTGAAAAATAATAATGTAAATTATATTCCATAGTTTGAAAAATAAAAAACTACGTTCTCAAAGTAATCCGTAAAAAATAATGGAATATCTATGACATTAATAAATGAATAAAAGTGGTAATTAAGCTATAATAGGGAGTGGAATGTTTCGAAAGGTTACTAATAATCTTTTAAATCAAAAGGAAATCATTATATATTTTGTATATATTGATGATACTGTATAAAATAATCTCATGATATATTCATAAAACCATAAAATGTGACACAATCAAATAAATTATTTAGTTCCATGTATGGCTCAATTATTTATAAAATTCCAAAGAGGGGGACATTAGAATATTTATTATTCATTGAATAAAATTCAATCATTCAGATATATTACATATATATATATATATCTCAAATGATATATTCACAATTTATCATTGAAGAGATAAATGGATGTTATTTTCAAAGATTAAATTTGGAAATTCTATTGTATAGAAGAATTAATGGATGCCTCAAAATTAAATTTGTTGTGACGATGTCAAAACTAACCAAAAGATGAAATACTAATATACTAAATCTAGTAACTTTTTAGTCTTTACATTAAATATAACATATGATACATTAGTAATGATAGGTTTTTATATATCTATAATTTTTATATACATGTAAATATATTATTTAACAGTTGTCATTCTTTTATAGGGGTTTTATTTGTCTTATTTGGTGAAATTTCCTAATGAAATTATTTTATCTACCATTTATTTCAATGGAAGATAAGAATATGGATATTGAATAAATTGTAGATATATATTTTACAAAATAAGATCATTACGTTCTGGCTGGAAGAAAAAATATGAAATTTTAATTTTTCATCATTCTATATCATATGATTTTTTATGATTATTCAATTTTATTGATAGCCATTAATAAATTTCAATACATTAATTTTATAAATTGAGATGTTTATATATCATAAGGTTCTATGATAATAATTTATTAAGAATCCAAATTTTTATTTATATTTTTTTATGTTCATTAAAATACTTTAATTATCTATCTTAAATTCATGACATAAATTCTTATAGATTTATATTCACTGCATATTCTATTCCTAATAATAAAATTTCACAAAAGTCTATAGAGTTATTTTTACTCAATGTAGTTTATATTTCATAATATATTATATACTAACACTACTATATCCAATATTTTAATGGTGACGAAACATTAGTTACATCAATTTGATAAAAAATCTAAGTGAGGAGATCATCAGTACATATATAATTCCAAAAGAGATTGCTTGATTAATTTTTATGAAATTTTTTTTCTTGTTCAATTTTTTACATTGAAAATATAACTTAAAATTCACCTATGTTTTTAATGGAAATAAACTTATATATTTATTTTATATATAATTGAATTTATATTTTTTTAAATGAATATTTCACTTGAATGATCTAATTAAAAACTTATGCATAATTGAAGAGTTTTTGTCTACATATAACCCATGTATAAATATTTGTATTCAAATAAATCACATTATAAATCATTTGAACTCAAATTTTCTATTAAATTAACTAATGATAGTAAGAATGAACTTTATTTTGGGGCGAATCAAATATTAAAAATATTCATTGTGATGGATTTTATGGGGTTTATTTAGATTCCAATTTTTATATTGATTTTTTTCAGTATTAAATTCATAATAAATAATATTATTTTTTTAACTATTTCCAAACATGACAAAAATGATTATATTAGTTTGTATATGAGTGTATCATGTTGGGATAATTACTAAATATTATAGAGACTATGTGATATAGAAAATATATTGAAAAAGGCTGTGATTGATTTGGAAATTATTTTTTAACTATTTTACTTAATGATAAAAACGTTTTCTTCCTCATTTTCTTCTCCATTTTTATATCTTCTTAAAAGTTTTGAAGGGATATAAATTTGTGACTAATATGTTTTTTCTTTAATTTGGTCAATATGTTATTTATGGGTGATATTTTTAAAACATATAAAGATTAAATCTTCCATATGTTAATCTGAGAGGGGGGTTCATCATACGATACATGATTTTTTTCATTTATAATTTTTATACAAAACATATATAATTTTTTATGTATTATACCATCTCGACATTTTATTACAATACATTTCATTACATTTTACAAATAGAGGATCTTTAATGTCTAGTGTCTTGGAAATCAGGAACATAAAATAAGAAACCAACATAAAATATTCTTCTAGACCACCTGTAAGGACTCTTCATTGTTCATCCTAAGTTCATTACAGCATCTCATATCCTGGGAGAATATATCAAAGGAAAGTGTGAGAAAAAGGGCTATTAAAGGGAAATAAGAGGAACATTTTACATGTGAACTTGAGATACATCAATAAAGTCTTGATAAATAACTTTAAGGGATAAGAAAGAGATCATAAGGCATATCATATTAAAAATAACGTGTTTCATAACATGAAGATGTGACTAAAACAATTAACATAGAAAATCAGTTCCGTATCACCAAGGTCCATGCCAAAGGTGTCATTAAAAAAAATTACCCAGGTTATTCACCATGGTATCATTAAAATGGTCATCTCTAGAGATTAAGTATTTACCCAATTCATTGGAGCGCTATCAGGGCGCACCATTAATTTGTATTTATTATCACTTGAGCCACATATATTATCATCAAACATTTCATAAATAAACTATATAGCATAAAAGAAATTGGTTTCATTTCATAATCATAATGTTTTAAAAACTGCTTTAAATACATGATCTTTATGTCACTTTAAACCCACAGAATAGGAAAGTGGGTTTCATGTATGTAAATCACAGAATTTAAATAGACAATTTTTATTATATTTAAATAACCCTATGGAAGAATGATATTTGAGTATTAAAATAATAAAATAAAAGAAATTTATAAAAAGAGAATATCATTTTGAGATGAAAATTCTACAGCATAACAGGTATGTTACAGGGTTTTAGAAAAAATTGAAAAGAGAGAGGACATGCGTCACCCACTCATAAATGAAACAAAAAATTTTAGGGGACAAAATATAAAGGATTTAAGATAATGTTAATGAAATTTTAAAGATATAGCATATGAAATGAAGAATTAGAATGGAAGACAAAAATAAGATTTCTCTTATGAAAATTCGGCAGCCTAGTGATGTTACTTAAAACATAAAAAAATGAATTGATGAGTTCAAATAGGGTAACTGATAATATGAACATAAAAAGGAAATTATGATAGATATAGAAGATCATACCCTAATATACGAAAAGGAACATGAAAGAAATAACATGAAAATAGAACATGAAAAATGAGAAGGGTGGAAGAATCCCATACAGAAATTCGATACCCTAACGACGCCACTTAAACATTCATAAAATTAAATTATGAGAGAAATAGGGGGTATCTAATCATATTAAAATTAAAATTACAATAAGATGAAAAAGTGAATCCTCTAAAATAAGAATATGGAGCATAAAAGAAATTACATAAAAGAGAGTACTTGAAAAGAATGAGAGAGGTTTGATCCCTTACTTGAAGAGTAACTTCCAAAGCATGAGGGTTGGGACATTGAGAGGCTTAATGTCACCTTGGGAGGACTCCATGGGAATTAAAGAGACCATATATTCATTGGGGAGGATTAGTAAATAAAATGAATGAGGGAAAGGCTTGGTATTTATAGGAGAAGTGGGGGGACAAAGCATTAATTGCCAAGGGACACCTCATTAGTGGTATTGGAAAAACCATGGGCTTTCCCATGGTATTTTCCCATGGTATTGGCCATTTGGGAAACCTCATACCTTATATTACTATTCATAAGTCGACCATAATTATTGAATAATTAATACATCCTAAATGATGTCATTAAAGACCTGAAACTCAAAAACTGTATTTTCTCTATTCATCGAAAATTCAACTTTCTCAAAAAAAAACACCAAATTTTACCTCAATAAAATATCAATGCTATGATTTCAAAAATTATCTCCATCTTATGAAAATGATTTTCTAAATATAATAATTTAATGTTTAAATAAAACCCTATTCATTGATGATTCAACTGTTTCACAAAAATCCCAAAAATTCACCTTAACCAAATATTTATGATTTGATTTAAAAAATGAAATCCATTTTATGAAAATAATTTTCTAAATATTTTTAATTTAATTTTTAATTGAAAAAAAACTATTCACCTGAAAATACTAATACTTAACCAATAATTTCCAAAACAGTTATTTGCATATTTTATTGAATCATATTACTTAATCAAGGTGCCTAAATTATGTTAATACTTTATTTAAGTGATATTACTAATCCATTTGGTCACATTACTAATCCTAAGCCTAAAATCACTATTCATAATATACTATTAATCAAAAATTAAGTTGATCTTATTAAACTCTAAATTTTATACTGAACACAACTGTGGAAGACCATTTTTTGAAAATCATTACACATTTTTAATTATTTTAGGTTTACATAAATTTTTTTAAAATAATTTTTTTCTACAATTCATTATTAATATGCATACTACATTTATCCGGACATTTAAAAATTGAAAAACTTCATCATAAGAAGAAATCAAAATTTTTATTTAAATTAAAGTATTACACAAGGATGTTACGGTCTCGTTACATAACCCCTTATAACAACAGCATAAGACCTAAGAGTAAGGTGTGCTAGGGTGATAGAATCTGGGGGCATCTCGTCCAACATTTCCTGATTAGTGATTTATATCAGCTCAAACTTCTTATGAAGGAAATTTTGTTCTAGCTTCACATGATGATGTTCGACTTCGGTATGGTACAGAGAAAATCCCAAAGGTGCTACCTCCTTCCCAAGTTCTGTGAGATGGGCTTCGATCAGACTGAGACAACTGGATGGGGCCATAAAATCTTTTTTTTGTATTAATTAATCACGATCACTTGTATTTATATAAAATAATTGCATCATTTAGTGTCAAACAATATTATTTTAATTATACTCATTTTATTAAATGAAATAGTTTTGTTGAGTATAAAATAAAATAACATACAATGTTAGGAAACAAAAATTATTAAAAATTTTAGGTCGATACAATCTTCCCCACTTAAGATATTGCGTCCTCACAATTTTAAAATTAGGCTTGGAAATTTTGTTGGAAGTCCCACATCAGAAAAGAGTCAGTAAAACTATTACTTTAAAAGAAATAAATGGAAGTACAATGGTCACCCGAGTTAACCCATACTAGGATTCAATGTAGGAAAACATGGATATGTAAGAGAAAACAAAGGGTCAAGTCTTGATGGAGAGTGATAGAAAACATGTTTAGGATAAAATTTACCACAATAAGATCACAAAATTAAGATGTGTTAAACGGTATTTGATTACCCAGTAGGAATCATAAACCAACCATGTTTTTGTTTTACGTTCCTTTTCATAATTTTGAGGAATTAATTTACTACATAGAATAAAAATATAAGTAAATATATTTACCTTCAAGTAGAGTCACATATATTAATATGTTTCCACCAAGACTAATATTTTCTCAAAACAATGAGCATTCAAAAATACATAGTCTCTTAAAAAGAACAAGAATCATCTTCTAGATAATCAGATAATCCAAAAAATATTAAATATATTTTTCCCTAGTCTTTATTCATCAACTAAAACGAAAAAGGTTAGTACGGGATTATATAATCCCCAAAAAGGATAATCCTTTATAAAAAGAAATATGACTGTTAATATCTAAAATTCAACAAAAGTACCCAATGTTCTCTAAAGAAAATTCAATATACAACCATCCTTAAAATTCATCAGAATAATCCAAACTAAGATTGGAACCCAACACTTAGAATGATTTAATCATATAGTATTCCCAAAAAAATCAAAACATTTATCTCAAAATAACATCGACTATTATTAAAGTCTCATACTAAAGAGTAATTAACCTATTGATATATTCTATCTAATATGTTCATAATTTTACAAAATTAACCCAGATCACTATATGTCCACAATAAATAAATAAATTTTTACAAATAAAATTCAACCATTCCTCCTCAATTTAAATCATGTAGTATCTTAGGCATATATAACTTCAAAAGAGAAAACATTTTCCAAAATAACCTTTATCATGTAATCTCAAAATAATTTTCCTATATAAAGGATATCCATTTGAGGTAAGATTCCAAAATCAACTTATTCTTGATCCATAAAAATAGCAAGTGCATTAGTCTGAAGGGAATAACAACAAACTCATAATTCCCATATCTTGATCGAAAGGCAGTTTTTGGAATATCATCATTCGTCACCCTCAACTGATGATAACCAGAACGAAGATCAATCATAGAGAAGAATTGAGTCCCATGAAGTTGGTAAAATAAGTCATCAATTATTGGAAGATGTTATTTGTTATTCACTGTGACCCCATTCATTTCTCCATAATCAATGCATAGTTGCATCGATCCATCCTTCTTCTTCACAAATAGAACTGCTGCTCCCCAAGGAGACAGACTTGGTATGATAAACCCATTACGCAAAATATATCTGAGTTTTTTCTTTAATTCCTCTAGCTCCACATTTTCTATCATATATGGTTCTTTAAAATCATATAAGATATTGGTATGAGTTCAAAGGATAACTCTACCTCCCTTTCTGGGGAAGGTCTGGGTAACTCCTTAATAAATACGTCAACATATTCCTAGATGATGGGGAAATTTTCGAAAAGAATAAATCCTTCGTGAGAAACTTATTTCATTTATTAATATTTTAACTTGAAAGGATTTTATGTCTTAAAACAACATTCATAGATATATTAAAATTTTCTATATTTCCGTCATAAGGATTCATAACAAGATTGTGATTGACCAAACATATCCCCCGGGAGTTTCGTAACCAAGAATGCAGCAAGGCTCGTTGTTGTGTACCAATTCATGTTCGAGTCTAGCTCAAAGTGGTGTTTTCAGGTTTTACCCCTATGTACATCTATGCCAGAGAAACCTCTACCTACTCGTATCCAGATAGGGATGTATTTTCTTGATAAACCACTTATTCAATAATCACCAAAATTCCATGAAGATTTTCTACATTTAAACTTCTTTATAGGGTTATTCCTAATTTTTTCATATCCTAATTTATAAAAATATCTAAACTATCATTCGATACCAAATATTGCATCCCGCCTTTTTATTACATAAAATTTCATTACATTTGACAAACAGAGGATCTTTAAAGTCTAGTGTCTTAGAAATCAGGATCATAAAACATCAGAACAACATAAAACATTCTTATATAACCACTTTCAAGGCTTCATCATTGTTCATCATAAGTTCATTACAACATATCATAACTTGATATCATACATCAAAAAAAAGGGTGTGCAGAAGGCCCAGTAAAGGAAACAAGAGACACATTTTTATGTGAACTTGAGATACATTAATAAAATCATGAAAAATAACTTTAAGTAATGATAAAGAGATTATGAGGAATATACTAGTAAAAATAACGTGTTTCATAACTTGAATATGTGGCTAAAACATTTAACTTAGTCAATCAGTTCCATATTACCAAGGTCTATCCCCAAGGTGTCATTAAAAAATTTACCAAGGTTATTCACCAAGGTATCATTAATATGGTCATATCTAGAGATTAAGTCTTTACCCAATACATTAGAACGATATCAGGGCGCACCCTTAATTTTACTTTATTATCTTGTGAGACACATATATCATCATCAAACATTTCATAAATAACACATATAGAGAAAAATAAAAGGGTTTCATTTCATAAACATAACGTTTTAAAAACTACTTTAATGGCATGATCTTTATGTCACATTAAACCCACAGAAAAGGATATCGGGTTTCATGTATGTAAATACCAGAATTAAAATATAAAATTTTGATATATATGTGAATAACCCTATAGAAGAAATATATTTGAGTATTCACTTAGTAAAATAAAATAATTTGAGAAAAATAGAAAGTCATTTTGAGAGAAAGATTCGCAGCGTAACAGCTAGGTTATAAGTTTTTAAAAAACATTGAAAAGAGAGGGGACATTGGTAAACCACTAATAAATGATCAATAAAACATTAGGGGGACAGAATATAATTTATTTAATAACTTGGTAATGAAATTTGAAAGATAAACCATATGAAATGAAGAACTTGAAACTGAGAGAAAAATAAGATTTATCTTATGAAATTTCGGCATCCTAACAACGTTATATAAAACATCACAAAAATGAAATGATAATGTCAAATATGATATATCATCATATGAACCTAAAAATTACAGTATCATAGATATATAAGATCATACCAAAATATATTAAAAGAAACATGAAATAAATGACATGAAAATCGAACATGAAAAATGAGAAGGGTGGAAGAATCCCTTAAAAAAATTCTATAGCCTAATGGATAAACTAAAACAGTCATAAAATTAAATGATGAGAGAAGGAGGGGGTATATCATCCTATTAACATGAAAAGGATAGTAATATGAAAAAGAACATCCTCCAACATAAGAAAATGGAGCATAAAATTAATGACATAAAAGAGAGTACTTGAAAAGAAAGAGAGAGGTAGGATCCCTTACCTTGAAAAGTAACTTCAAAAGCATGAAGGTCGGGACCTTGGGAGGCATGAGGGAACCTTGGGAGGAATCCTTTGGAGAAAAAGAGACCAGAACATCGTTGGGGAGTATTTGTAAATGAAATGAATGAGGGAAAGTCTTGGGATTTATAGGAGAAGTGATGGGACAAAGCAAAAATTGCCAAGGGACACCTCATCGGTGGTATTGGAAAAACCATGGGATTGCCCATGGTATTTTCCCATGGTATTGTCCACTTGGGACACCTAATAACTTTATTAATATCCATAATTCTACCAGAATTATTGAATAATTAATACAACATAAATGATGTCATTAAACACCTAAAACTCAAAAACTGTATTTTCATTATTCACCAAAAATAAAACTTTTTGAAAAAAACCCTAAATTTCACCATAACCAAATATAGATGCAATGACTTCAAAAATAAACCCTATTTTATAAAAATAATTTTCTAAATATTTTTAATTTAATATTTAAATAAATACAATATTCACTAAAAATTCAATTGTTTCAGAAAAATCCCAAAAATTCACCCAAACCAAATATCGATGCTCTGATTTCAAAAATGAACACCATTTTATGAAAATATTTTTCTAAATATTTTTAATTTAATTTTTAAATATAAAAAACTATTCACTAAAAAAAACTAATACTTAACCAATAATTTCCAAAATTGTTATTTACCTATTTTATTGAATCACATTACTTAATCAAGGTGCCTAAATTATATTAATACTTTCTTTAAGTGAGATTACTAATCCATATGGTCACATTACTAATACTAAGCATAAAATCACTATTCATAATGTAATATTCATAAAAAATTTGGTTGAAATTATTAGACTCTAAATTCCAAACTAAACACAATTGTAGAAGACCATTTTTTAAAAATAATTACAAATTTTTAATTATTAAAGGTTTACATAAATATTTTTAAAATTTCCTTTTTCTAAAATTCATCAATAATATGCATAAAATATTTATCCGGTCATTTGAAAATATAAAAACATTATCATAAGAACAAAAACCATTTTTATTTAAATCAAAGGATTACACAAGGTAGTTACAGTCTCATTACACAACCGCTTATAACACCAGCATAGGACCAAAGAGTAAGGTGCGTTATGGTGATAGAATCTTGGGGCGACCCTACCAACATTCCCCGAGTAGTGATTTTGATTATCTCAATCTTCTCACGAAGTCGATTCTGTTCTAGCTTCCCATGATGAATTTTGTCTTGGGTTTGGTCTAGATTAAATCCCAAAGTTGCTACCACCTTATCAAGTTCTGTCAGATGGGCATCGATATTCCCGAGACCACTGGATGGGGCCATCGAATCTTCATTCTATATTAATTAATCAAGATCACTTTTATTTATAGAAAATAATTGCAAAATTTATTTTCCAACGGTATTATTTTAATTATACTCATGTTATTAAATTAAAGAGTTTTGTTGAGTATAAAATAAAATAACACGCAATGTTAAAAAAAAAATTTATTCAAAATTTCTGGTCGTTACATGTATTGTGATCATTAAAATAGTGTGACTATTGAGGGATTGTTTGGGATAGTTTTTAGTATACATCTCTCATTAAAATCATATATATTGGAAATAAAAATACAATTCATATATTAATAATTTAAAATATAATTAGTTTCTTGACCTTTTTGTTATGAGAGCTTAATGTCTACAGAATTAACATTTATAAAAATTATTTTCTACACTTTTTATTTTATATGTAGAATCTATGAAAATGTGAATTATCAGAAGGTATAACACCATGATAGTGTTAACTCATTAGATGATAGATTTAGAACAACATGAATCATATGATCATGAATTGTAATTTATGATGTTGAAATGAAACTTGATGGTTAAAAAAATTATTGTTGGATTTTTTAGAGTATTGAATATAAAGAAGGATATCTACTATGAGGAATTTTTTTAATGATACATGTTATAGATAAAATCATATAGAATTTTTGCATGAATCTATTTTATTTTGAGTTCTCACATTTATAATATTTATGTGGGGATCACATAGAGCTACCATGGTGATTCTTTTTTGTTAAACATATAATTATTCCAAAATAATCATTTTGTATCCAATAACACATGATCAAAAATATTCTCTTGAGGGAATCCAGTTTTTTTAATCCCTCAATTAAGAAGCCGGAACATGACATACTTATTTATTATATTATTTTAATTTACTATTTAATAAATCTCATAATAATGCGCACAAAAATCCATAAACAGTTAGTGTCTTTGTAGATGAGATGAGTAATCATCTAATTTCATGAAATATCCTAAAACATAAAAAATATTATTCTAACATAGTACACTTCATACTTATATACCCTAAAAACAAAAATCATTATACACTATGAAAAGATATATAATAAATGGTGAGCTCAGATGGTTAGTAAGGGTAAATATTAGAGATATCAATCAAAGAAAATAAGTGACCATAAGATAAGAATATGGGTATGGTATCATGATCATAAAATATGAAATTCATCAAAATTATTAAAATATTATAAATAATGAATCAAAATAATAGTATTACCATAACAAAACCTGTAAGTCATAATATAGTGGAATCGTCAATAATCATTCACGAGCCATGATAATATATCATAATCATTAAACATATGTTTATTAAAAGGTCATAAGGAAAAAAATAATTTCCATTGTCATGTATAAATTCCATGAAAATAAATTTGGATTATGTTCACTCTCTATTCCATAATTTCCTTAGTCAACTTTCACTCCAAATCTAATCACAATGGAAACATTCCCTTACTCAACTAGTCTCACTCCTCATTCCATTTTATATTATGTTATGAAATTTCCATATTTTAAAAATACATTAGATATATATATATAATTATGATCCCATAATTCATAAAATAAAAATCATACATATTTGTGGCATAATATCATAAGAACGTTCATTATTCATTATAGTATAACCCCTTAATTGGAATTTGTTTAATATTTCATCAAAAATTAATTAACCCATTGTAAAGGAAAGAGTTTAATATAATTAAGATTATATAATTATATTCATTATATATATTGTTAATTAATGTGGATGGTGTAATAATATTGTATACCATGTAATGTATAAAAATACTTGAATGATGTTCAAATATATGAAAAATACATTTAAAATAGAATTCGAACATTTATTTTAAAACATTGAAAATACCATTATCCTTTATTATTAGTAAAAACGAAAAATTACAACTATATTGAGAAAATTAGGTTTTTATAAAATATCTATACAATATGTAATCATTATATAAAAAAATTCTTGACATTGGAAAAACTTATTCATGTTATAGACATTAAAATAATGATTCAATTTGATTTTATTTTTGAAAAATTCTTAAATAACCAATTGAGAAAAAAATGTAAAAATTTCATTTAGAAACATTTTAATGAAATTTAGATATTTTATGATATTAATTTAAACTATCATTGGGTCATCTAAAATAAAATTGTTGGGTTTTCATTGAACATGGGTGTGGATGTAAATGACCATCCACCAATGTATATGTAAGGTCATTTTTTCTAGAAATTTTTTTATTATCATTTTATTTAACAAGGAGAATGATTGTAATATATAATTAAAATTCATGGAATGTATAATTTGTTATAAACTAATGAGGTTTAAAATAATATGAGCCATATAAATTCATATAATTGGAATTTTTCATTAATAATGAAAAAAATAATTTTGTTTGTAACATGATCACTGAACTCAATTCTCTTCATGATTTGTATGTGTTCAAACCTCCTACATCAAAAATATATAATTATTATTAATATATTTAGAAAAAATATTCATTCATAAGATACTATGTATTACTACTTTATAATTCCAATTATTAATCAATTATCAAATTCTATATTTAAATGTATATTCTGGTGAAAACTGGACTCATTTCAATCCATGTTTTTGTTAGATTGTTCTAATCCTCAACCCTTGGTCATTATTTCATATTTAGAAGAGTAATTATCGTGGAACTTGTTTATATTTATTCATTATATATAATTTATAACCATTTTAAAAGATCAGTTATTAAAAATGGATTTCATCATATCAAGGATGTAGAAATCTATATATATATATTCATGGGTGATTTTTTCTCTTTTAAATGGATGAAATGAATGAAAAGTATATAATAATTCATCTTTATCAAGTCATAACTATATTATAAATATCTTATATATTTAATAAATAATTTCATTTGAAAATCCACATATAGAGGAATAGACAAATACTACATCACTTCATAGAGGTGGTAGTCCACAGGTATGCACGAGCAGTGTTATCATTTTCTAATTTATGAGAAGGATAAAAAATGACCATAAAAATAAAGAAAAATTATCCCAATATATTTGATAAAATGATCTAATATTTTTAGGATTGTTATTAAACATCTGAAATAGGTTGAATAAGAATGAAATGTGAAAAATACTAGTAAGAACATATACATATTCTTTAGGTATCCACCTTTGTAGTGAACAATAATGTTTCATGGACATGTGTTTTTTGAAAAATAGAACCTCAATGTAAAGTATTTTTATTTTGGGAAACTATTTGTGTGAAAATTGTTTATAATAAATAGCTCAGGTTGTGCTGAGAATCAATGAGAGGAGGATATATTTTATAAGTGAGGTGACTGGAAATCATGTAAATACTAAAAATGCTAGTATATAATATATGTCATACTCAATAAAATTGGATCAAAAATAAAAAATAATTTCAGGTGATATAAAAAATTTATAAATAAAAATAACCAATCAAATAAAATCAGCTATTCTAGGAAATTTTCTCCATTATATTATAGGTTAGCACCTCCTTTAACCCTTTTCACCATTAATGTGGTAAGATGATTTTTACTAGGATAAATATTCATTATGGGTATAAATGTATTTCAACATTTAAAATTTTATTACTTATTCTAATTCTCAATAAGTGATCAAATTTCCATGATTAGTTTTCTATATTTTCAAGTAATTGATTTTAATGTAAGTGTGAAAAATGACACAAAAACTATTTTTAGATAAATGTATTTTTATGCTAAAAACCAACATTATTAATATTTATTTCCCAGTAAAAAAACTATATGTATGATAAAATATTTGATTTAATATATTATATCTAATATAAATTGGAATCATTTATTAGTATTTCTTAATTTACATCATTAAAAAAACACATTACATATTTTAAAATAATCTTTTATAAGAAATTATATATCTTACAATAAAAAATTATATTTTTATTTCTAATAAATTTATAAAAAATGAATAAATTGTATAACTGTATAAAATATAATTTTTCATAATTTAGTCCATCTAATTATAACCCTCCAGTCCAACTTCTAGGTGATATCTATCACATTTAATAATAATATTTCCATTGTACATCACTTTTTGTTTGAACACGATGTTGTGTGTAATGAAACTCTCAATAAAATCAAATTCATATGAAGAGTAGTATATTTTAAAATATCAAAGGTTTATATTTTGAACACTTATAATAATTTTACAAATAAATTTAGCACAGTAATATAAAAAAATTGAGGAAACTTTGGCCTCATAACAACAACATGTTCCCATTTATCTTCTTTAAATTTATTCTTTCGATATAAAAATTTTACTACTTGAGAGGTCATGTATTATTGAACATTCTCCCTTTAGTTTAGAAGCACCCCTATTTTTCATTATATGAGTCATAATGCTCTAGTGGGAGTTAGTTACATGTGAAGTATCAGGTATTTATATTCCTATGATAGATACGTAGAACACATCATGATCTTGAGAGTGATTTGGTAGAACAAATTAGCGGTAAAAAAACCATTTCCATAAGATCAATAACTTATTTGGGAGAAATATATTTAGTTTTACGAATTACCGAATTTAAAAATCAACTATTCTTATTCCCTTTAGAAATTTATATGAATACCGTATACCCATCATTAATCTTGAGATCCCATTAATGACTATGAACATAACTCTTCTATTGACTCAATGATTCATTGATTTTTTGTCAAATAGATCTAAACATATATCCCATTTACGCATATATATCACGTAACAATATATTTCATTCTATAAATTTACATTATCACATAGGTTTTCTACATTTAATACCACAAATTTATTTATATAGTGTAATCTGAATGATTTGGTGAACGATATTATTGATTCCAACTACCGTTGAAATCTATAGTAAATGATCTCAACATATTTTATTGGGATTGAATAGTTATCTCAAACTAACCATCTTCATATGGATGATATGGAGTTATAAGTCTGAAAATTATATTAAATTGCATCTAAATTATTCTCTAACACATAAAGGTAAACCTAAGATCTTGATTAAGTACAATAGAATATGGTATTAAATGCAATATCACAACTTATTTATTGTATATCTCTAAAATATTTCAATGAGATTACTCTTATCATATTTAAATTAAATGTGTTCTATTCCTAAGTCTATTTATTATAACCTAAATAATATTATAAAAATTAAATGATGTTTGGATTATGATAATAAAATTGTTTGGGCTGTTTTTATATTTCTATTTTGGTTTGGGTAGTGTTTATATCATCACCTCAAATTTTGAAACACATCCATAAATTTTTAACATAAAATTAGTAGATATATATACTATGAGATATCATGTTTAATATTTTCCAAAATGTACTAATATGTTTTATCTCATTAACTCTTTATAAATACAGGATTAATAAAAAAAATTATGAGCTATGTTATTTGTAAAATAACTCATTTTTAAAATATATTATTGATATAACACATACTTACTTTCTCAAAATAATCATTCTACCACAATCTTGGTTAAACTCAAGAACAATCCTTAACATATGTTGCAGTTATACATATCATTCAATGCCTCCTTAATAATCACATGCATGGATTGGTGTACATTCATCTAAGAAAGACATGATACCCCACCCCCTCATGATTTCTAGATCTACATTATTCAAATTTACTTGTACTGTGTCCTTTTTAACCCATATTTTCCAAAATCATTAATGGTATTTCTGACTCATGGAACCAACTACCTTGTTTTCCTTCCCAAATTTTTAGTTTAATGATCATTCAAAATAAATAGTCAAATATGACCATATCATTTGTAAACAATTGAAATATTTAGTTATGAATTTATATATAAACCTTTTATGATTAATATATATATCTTCATTCAACACAATTATAATTCCACTATATTTTCAATGAATAAATTGCTACTGTGAACTCAAGATCAGGAAATCATTAATTAATTTTCTTGAGATTTTAATAAGTGTATTTCATAAGTAGTAATCATATCATTCAACATGTGGAAGCATTTCGGTCCCTTTTAAAAGTAATCACTATATAAAATAAATGATTATTCATAGTAGAGTGGTGTTAGAGAAGGTTAACTAACCTTCCTTTTAATTAGTTACATGAAATTGTCTTCAATTTTTTAAATCACAATGAAATTGGATCCCTTCTAATTCAAAATTGATATTATATTAGATCACTATGGAAAATATCTCAGACATCATTTTAAATATCCAATCAACCCAAGGGAACCATAGATCCTGATATATATGATCTACTGATATACCATCGATTGATATTATATAGACCATAAATGAAAAATTATATAGACCTAATTAATATTTTGTTATTTTAGAATATAGTGGTCCCTTACTAGGAATCTTTAATAAAATACACAATTGATATTCATGTTCATCGTATCCCATGGAATATATAAGAATATCATCTATACATACTACAAAAAACACATCGAGGGAATACCTAAATACTATATTCATAAAATCAAAGAAGATAACATGGTAATTGGTATGCCATGATCCCTACACCCAATGGTATGGCTGCTAGGTAGGAAATTGTAGAAGGAAGACATAGACCTCTTCAATCCCAAATTCAGTTGGGAATCAGTTGGTGATTAGAACAAATTGTATAATAAACTAACAAATGGGTGGAATTAATCTATAAGATAACATCTAAAAGAGAGGGACCAGGAAGATAATTGTATATACTCATCCTTATATAGATAAAATAAATCCCAACTATATATATTCAATTTCATAAGAGACTACAAAAACAACAATGTTAACTAAAATTACCAAAAAGATAAACTCGAATGTGACCATGAGTCCTGAAAAAATTATCAAACCCATCAATATAATAATATAAATATTGGTCCGTAACCAATCTATACTAACCTAAAAAACAATATATATATATATATATATATATATATCTAGGGTGAGCATAACATGTATACTAATTAGTGTCCTCCCCATATCCTATCATAAAATAGGTAAATAAACCATGCTAAATCACAATGAAATAATGACACTAACTCATCACTAAAATATGTTTATTATGTTTTCATACAGACCATAGTTGTCTCTTACCATGTAACACATATAATATATCTTCTATCATAAGATAAACTAAGAGTATTCCACTAACTTTAATCCACTGTATTGTTCCTATTCTAAAATGATAAATGTCATAATCCATCTCTCATTAATAGTAATCCAGCATGGAAACACAAGGTCTAGGTATCACAATAGACACCTCCTACATCACATAATGTCATTATTTCATGGCATATATATATAGTAACCATGTTGTTTTCTAGATTCAACAAAACTGATATGGTGTGTATAATACAAAGTGTATCATACCTCGAGCAAGTACATCCCATACAATGTATATTATACTTCTTGCCATAACATCTAATACACATCCTGCATATATTATCCTTTTTGATACATTATCCATATATACATGTGCTTGGAAAAACCAGAATGAATTATATTCATATACACTCATATATATGAAACAAACCACTATGAGTTATAATATATATAATAATACCATGATAAGAGAGTAGGTTAAAAGTGGGTAGTCCGCCATCAATCCTCACAACTAGAATGTTGGGGAAAATTCCCCTTAGAGCCCACTGGATGTAATTTTCCCTACTAACATGGTTAGGGTAGCATATTAATCAAAAAATATACATGATATAATATATATCACAATCACACTATATTAAATAAAATTTTCTTAGGCTCACCAACATATATCATATCTCATACACCTAACTTCCACTATAAGGGACAACATGTCCCATAGGTGTAGAAGAAATAAAGTAAAATTTCATTAAATTAATTCGTTCAAAAAAAATAAATTTATATTAATTATCTCTATAGTAATTATGTATCATTATTCCAATTACATTAAATTAACTATCTTATTGAATCCCATTCCTTTTAGGTAACGACCTGATGTTTTATAAATAAAATTAGAAATGTGGTTGAATTAAATTCCATATTATTTAAATAAAAAGAACATTTAATTCAATGGTTTTATTATATCTAATAATATTTTATAATATCGTTAATATTCATAAGAATTTATAATATATTCATTTTACATGGATCATATGATTAGAAAAATTATAAGGTTGTAATAAATTCAATTAACACTGACAAAAGAAGTGACAAACTGAACTAGTAAGATCATACCCCAAGAAGTCAAATTTTCATATCGTTTGAGGGAGATAAAATTACTAGCATTTTACCTTAAAAAATATCAAGCTCAGATTCAACAGTAGAAGAATATTTAAAACCATTTATCAGATACATTCATGATTATCAAGATAATAGCCCAACCCATGTACGTCAAAGCTCTGCATTGAAATATAATCATTTTTCACCATAGAAGTTTGTATTTTAATATCCAATAAATGTATTTTTATTAATACACTAATAATATGAATATTTTTATATGATTTTCAATATAATAATGTTAATATTTACATATTATTATTGTTACATAACAAATGATTTTGATTTAAATTTGATAAAACAAATTATTTATTTTTATATAATATGAAATTCAAAATAAGATATTGACCCAATGAATTAATAATTTTTTTAAATTCAATATTATTTAATAAAATATTATTACCCAATTTTTCTTCTTATTGTGGATCATATAATTTTACGAAGTCAAAAATAAATTTAATAAGGGTTTACAAATTGTTGTGGTCGAAAATGAGAATTTTTCTATAAAATGATGAAAATTATTGTAAATTAAAAAATTCACAAATATATTAAAATATGGACAAAATAAATATTATTTTTGGAGTCATACTATTGAAATTAACTAATGGTGAATTTTTAATAATTTTATTGGGTGGTCGATTTTCTGAGTAATTATTATTTACGGTTTAAATGTATCGTATTTATTTTGACATCATCATGTCCCAAAAGTGGTGTAATAAGTTATATTATGGGCATAAAGATCAAATATTCTATTAAAATTTAATCTTATTTGATTTTGAGGATATTTTCTTGATTTTACAAAGACATTATGAATCCTCCCAAAAACTTATTATATTTTAAGGTTTTATAATCAAATCATTTTGAACATGACTCACTTCAAAACTAGCTAGGGTAATATTTTAAGGATTTATTAACACGGGATAATAATGTATGTAAATAAACACCTATTAGGAACAAACTGTGGTCATAATCCATTGGAAGATATTTTATTTTTATTTATGCTCTATATAGAGTCAAGAACCTATATTTGGGAAAAAAGGACTCCCTTATATTTTCATATCTAAACCCACATAATATCCCCTTAAATTTCACTAAAAAACAATTTATCACGTACATAATCTTCCATACCTTCTTAATAGTCCTTACAAGTCTCCCTTAAGGTCCCAATAAGCTCCTCAAATTCTTTTGGTATCACCCACTCAATGTAAGGGATCATTTTTTTTCTCCTCTATAATCAAGAATCTTGTTTAATTTATTCCCTCTATTTACTATTACAAATGATGGGATATGTTTTTACTAATCCATAGTATAGTATATTTGATTTCCATGTGATTATATACCCTTTATCATTCATTAAAAAATATTATGAATCATTATGTAATTAGGTTTTTCGGTGGAAGTTTCAATGTGATATTTTCAGGCCGAACATTTTAATTATGAATACCATAGCTATTTACACTAATGGGTATTCACCTAGATACACATATTCACATTTTATTTGTCAAATACATGTATTTATTCTACAATACTTATTATTTTAGTCAAATTTGAAGAAATATGATCCTATGTTGAATGATCAATGTGTTACAATTATGATTGTTTATGATAAAAATGCAATGGGTGTGCTCAGAATTATATAGTGCCAAAATAAATTGTGAATTGATTTAAACTCATGAGACTTCATGAAATGGATTATAGAGTGAACCTAATACATCATGCGACAATTTAAAACATTTCTTTATAACATGGTGGTTAAAAGTAACTTTTTCAATGATGTCACGATTCTATTTGTAGCCAAATTCCCATGTTGACATTATGTTATCATGATATATCATTACTCTCTTTTAATGTTTATGATTTTCACTCCTATTTATGTCTAATATAAGTTCTTATAGTTTGAATATTAATATATTTGTCATGTTATTCCATTCATATTTCCATAATGGGATTTATAGCTCACCCCTTTCTTATGAATTCCCTTAGGTTACCTCATACATTATTTAGAATGGTGGAATATTATGATCATGTTAATGATGTTTTAAAAAATTCCAATTTACCAACTATTTTAATTTTATATGCTAAAATACCTAATTACCCAAAGTCACAAAATTTCATAATTTTCAATGTTTATGGATATATATTTTTATGAAATGTATTATTAATTAATATGTAATAATGGAATGGGTAGTTGTAGTTGGTACCAAAGGATTTTTTAGTTCTATTTGGTATCTGGATTTGAAAAATATAGTGAAATACATAGGTTGAAGACAAATGAAAAGAAATAAATACAAATTTTTTTACAATATATGTTATGTGGTTTCTAATCAAACACATCCCTATACTAAAACTACAACTGGATGTGGCTCTAGAATATATGTACTTAGGGGTAAAACATAAAACCCTCATAATGAGCTAGACTTCACTAGGAATTAGTGCATGATAATGGTCCTTGATGAAAAATTAGTTTGACAATCCTGGAGTATATTATTTGGTAAATTCAAAAGATTATTATGAAACATTATTACTAGAATAATGATGGTCGTACATGTTTATGTTAGTAAATATATCATGGATAAAAAATATTAATGCATATAAATTCATAGTTAAAAAGAAATTCAGGTAATTTATATATTATCCATTCAAGTTATTGTATTTCTAGTTTTGTGTTTAATTATTCTAAATTACTCTTCGCTAAATTTAACTTTATTCTAGTGAATTAACATTAATTGGGTGATGTGAGTAAGAAACCTATATGAAGGGAAATATAATGACATCCCAAATGAGATGTCCAAACTAGTAGAATCTAGAGTTGAAATTTTTTTGATGAAACTGCCTTAGATGAATCAGGTTATGAATATAACACTAAATCAATAAGTGTGTAAAAATCCCTCTATTAAATAAAAGCATTAAAATTAGACTTTTATGATATTATTGTAACACCCCAAAATTTGGTGAATTTTTTTTTTAATTTTTTAATCTTTTAAATATTTTTTATTTTCACGTGAAATGAGAAATTGTTCTATATATATATATTAAAAAACTAATGAAAATATTACTTTCAAAAAACACATGATATTATTTTGATACCCGTATTAGAAAATATAATTTCACTATAATAAATATAGATTAGGATTGCACTACCACAACACTGACTTTCTGTCTTTTACATGCAACATTGATGTTTCTATGCAATATCATTTTTGTGTTATAATTATTTAATCAAGATAATTATAACATGGATGTTAAAAATAGTAAAATTAATAGCTAAAAAAATTTTCAAATAATGTTTAAAATGATTCTATCGAAATAAAACATATTTTTAATTAATGAAGTAATTTTTTTGTAATGTCCTTATATGTTTAGAAATACTATTTTCTAAAATGAATGACATTTAGTTTACTTTTGTGAAAAATAAACAAAAATTAAACACTTTTAAAAAATTATTTTTATAAAATATACAGATTTTTTGAAATTATAATTTCAATGTTAATATAGGTTTAATTTTTTGGATTTCTCTCAGAAACAACAATTTTTCAAGAATAGAGAAAATAATATTTTCTTAGTTAAAAACATTCTTTTATTATTTAATTATTTATTATTTTTAAATGAAATTATATTTTTTTATAATGAAAAATTATATAAATATAAAATATATTAATAAAATTTAGTGAAATATAATAAATTTCACTTTAAAACTGGATATTAAAACTTACTAAACTTTTGATCTTCTTTCTAATTTAAAAACCCGTTATCTCATCCCGTCTGCAGGATTAACATTATTCTTAATTTTTCTATATCTATGAATTGAATTTCTAAAATAAAAAATAATATTTTAATTCATTATAATATTTATTTTATAATAATTATATGTTAATATTTGTCCAAAATGATTAGTAAATGTGATTAAAATTAATCACAATGATAAATGCCTAATAAAGCTCTATTATGGACTAGTCCTTAAAATTGAGGGAAAAAATTAGCTATACATGTATCCAAAACCTATTTCATATACATATATAGACCATAAAACATCACTTAAATATTTTTTTGTCTTCATTATGACTTTTTTAGGTTTGAACCTATTTACACCTAATTTTTTTAAAATTTCATGTGAGTCATTTTCCTTCGGTATAAAAGGAAACAACCACTCCTACTCCATAAAACCTCTAAAACGTATTATGTTAGGAATATTATTGACCAATATACTTCCCAAAAACACTCAATTTGTTCATTAATCCCTATTATGTAGTATCAAATCCCATGAAGTCTTTTGGCATAATCAAGAATGATTTACCTGATTAAGAGGTTATGCATTCTCTTAATCTTCTTTATTTTACATTAATTATCCACCCCCTCCACTTAATTCTTTTCCATGATTTTATAAAAAAAATTATCAAAAATATACATGTATTTTTTTAGGATAATGGTTCATATAAAACTAACACACACCTCCATCTAAACTGTAATGAAAATAATGTTTCTATGTACAACGAACTTCTAACTCATGAAATGATGATTGTTCATTATTTAAATAACACATATCATTAAGGAATTTATAGTGGAAAATATGTTTATATATGATAAATATAATATTTATAAATTCGTTATACTTTTTTTAACATACCTTTCTGCTTTCCATCTTATGTAAACATGATACTTTCATTTAAGGAATTATGGAATATCATCCCATCAAAATGATATGATTCATTCATACACTACATGGATTGATTTAATGTAGGTTTAGTGAATTTATATGATATATAGAATATCATATAGATAATTTAATTATTAGATATATATAAATATATTTACATTACTTTCATTCTCTCACCGCCACAATTAAACGGAAATAGCATTCATGTGTACGTATAACCTACCATCTCCATGAATGGTGTATTAAATTTCATACTTATATATCATATATATTTTTATAATAAAAATATAATTTATATACAAGATATTTATATCTAGGATTACATTATGAAATTAGGATATATGTTAAATGAACAAAAATATAACAAATTAAGTCACATATGAAAATCAAATAGAGTATTACTCTATGTGAATCCTTAACATAGGATAGTTAAGCAGACTATAATATAATGTAATAATAAAACCATATATGGTTTTATATATAAAATTATGGTTCTAATAATTATTTATATTAAATTTTTATTTATTAAACAAATGTTTTGAATGAGTAAGATGATAGTTAATACACAAGGTTAGGAGACATTATCTCAATCTTTATTTACGTGAGATACATTCTATCTATACTACTCTTGCCTTTTTTGTGGTGTATTTATTGCCAATTATTGTATTCTATGTGTCTTATACTTATATTAATTTCAATTCACATATTCATTTTATAACATTTCTTTCACGATGTTTACGTTTCAAAATACACCATATCGGTAAAATACTTTTGTCTCAATTTTCCTTCTTTTAGAATCATGTTTTATAATGAAACTAAATTTTTTTGAAGGTTTTATACTACAATTTAAAAATCAATGTCATGAATATAATAATTTTGGGATATTTTAATATTCATGTAATATCTGTTTCTTATATAGATAGTCTGAGCCCTTTTTACCAAGTTATAAGATTTCTTTGAAATAGTCTAAGCACATATTGAGATTGTTTATATTTATAATTCCATTGATGAAATCAAAATACCCATATCTTCAGAACATTCAATTATTTTCTTCTCATATGGGTATTAATTATTTATTCATATATTTTTACCATTTCATTTACAATATAGTTCATAATAAAGTTAATAATGTGTTTTTATGAAATCTTGGCTTTACCCTCTCTTCTGTTTGAAATCTTTATTCCTTAAAAAATATATTATATAAAGTGGGTTTCCAGGAATATTGCATATATATACATAAATATATAAAATAAATAATATTATTTTGGTCTTTTAACAATGTTTATAATGGAATATACTTATCTATTTTCGAATGAGGCATATTTCTATCCTTTTTACAATACAAAAAATGAATGATTTTTCACATTTTATTACATGTATGGATTCACAATCCATCATTACATCAAAGCACCCATTAAAAGATTAAATGTTATTATTTTAAAAAAATATTCTCCTAATATTCTGGATATTCAAAATAATATAAATAATTAATAAGGATAAACAATTTTAATTTATTTTATGTTTTCAAAAGTTTTTTAGACATTTCCATGTTCTATTTATTAGTTTTCAATTAAAATGGTTTCTAAAATTTTTCAAGCCTTATTTATATACCATCAATTTATTTTCAATGAAATGTTTTCAAAACATTTTAGAGCATTATTTATACATTTTCATTTTTTTTCAATAAAAAAAGACTATTCAATTTTTTAAAGATTATATTATAATTTCTGAAGGAATTTTTTTTCAAAAGATCTCATGTTTTAAAGGTATTTAATAAGAAAATGATTTTGAAATGGTATTATGTATTAAAAATAATTTTTCAAAATATAATATATATTTTTCTCAATAAATGTTTCTGAATGATATTTCAATTTTTTCCCTTAAGATGACATCCATTGATGTTAATCATTCCCTTCTAAGAAATAATCTAAATTTTCCATTCATATCATTTCTATTAATGGGTTATGCTTATTTTCATGGTCTTTATGAAACCTATTTCCCTTCCATAGGTTTTATGTTTAGGAAAACTATTTATCATTGTTGGTTTTTAGTTTTATGAAAGAAATTTCTATTTTACACATTATGGTTTTGATTAAATTATTATGTAACCTATATCTTTTCCATGGGTTATGACATGCTTACAAGTTTATGATACCCATTTAATTGCAAGTATTAAGATATGATTGTTTATGATTTTGGGGAACTTGTATGTTTGATTTCACTATGTGATATTTGGGAACAATATCTCCCTACAAATAATTAGGTAATGGTTTAAATCTCATGAGATAGACTAAGATAGTCATGGGAGTGATACTTGACTACTAAGATAGTAATGGGAGTTAACCATAACTACCAATATGGTTTGAGGAGTGAACTCATGCAACTATGATGGCAATGTGAGTGAACCATGAATACCAATATGGTATGAGGAGTAACTCATGCTACTAATATAGAAATTGTAGTGAACCATGAATATCATTATTGAATGGGGAGAGAACTCGTTCTACTAAGATGACAATGGGAGTGAACCATGAATGCCAATATTGAATGAGGAGTGAACTCATGCTACTAAGATATACATGGTAGTGAACCATGACTACGAAGATGGTATAGGGAGTGAACCCATACTACCATGATGTACTTATAGGTAATTCTATGACTACAATTTGTGAACTTAATTAAATGTTAACAATGTTATGCATGCACCTGGTTTTATGTACCTAAGTTTATGCGAGGTTCTGATCTCATGTCCATAACCTAATGAGTGAACCTTTTTCTTATTATTCAGGTGAATAATATTATATTCTTCTGTGTCTATGGTAAATCCTTTTTTTATTATTAGGTTATGATTACATGGATTATTTTTAATATTTCTCTATTATTTAAATCTTATGAATTTCCATTATTTATTATGATCTTTGATACGTAGGGTATGAGCTTCAAATGTTATCATCAAGTTTCATACCATTTTTTTCATGTTATGCTTATCCATTTCCCTTATTTACTCTAAGTGAGCATCTGAGGTCACCCCATTCTTATTATTTTTTTATCTAGGTTATGATTAATGGTGTTAGGTTTAGGTACTAAACATGTATATTTTTATGGGATACATAGAAGATCTTTCACCATGATTGATGATTTTTTTCCATGTTTCCAAAGACACTTAACTATTTTGTTCCACGAGCATGTATTTTTTCAATGAACTAAATATTCATCTAAAAGGATTTAATATCCATGTAAGTTAATCATGGGTTACTATAACAAAGGATTCCTACATTTAATGTATCATCTAGTACTTTAATCATGGAGTAATGGATCACATCCATTGATTTGTTATTATCAATCCTTCAATGATCCTATCTAGAAAAGGTTATACAAGATATTTAGTATATGAAGGGAGAATCTAGTCAGTGGTAGATATTGATCAAGAATATGTAACCATATAATGAGATCAAGGATATGGGGTGTAATGATATTTGGGAAATATTTTTAAATAAAATTTTTCCTTACACTCATTATCTCAAAACAGAATAGAAATTTCTTTCCTTCAAGAAAAAATATGATGAATCCATTGTGATATTTGAGAAAAACATCAAAAGGCTTGCAATTTTTTTTGACTTTGTGGTCACACGTTAATGAAAAGTTGAAACCCTCATTAGAGTAATAAAACCAAGAATATGAAAATTCTTATCGAAGGAAGACATTGGTAGATATGAGAAACATTTATGATGTTCCCTAAAATTTGAAATGTATATCAATACACGCCAATGAACTCCATGTTATAATAAGTAAAAATGGTAGAATTTAATTCTATAAGTGTGATATAGAAATTTAGTGGTGGTAATAAATTTCAATATCACATTTTCACAAATTTGGGAAATATTCCTCATAATTTTCCATAAGGGGGTGAGGAAATTATTTTTGTGAGGAATGAAAGGGAAATAATATAGAGATTTTGTATCATCCCAGGTAAATAAATAATATGAAATCATCATATTTATTAATATTTATAAATTAATTATTAATTTTACTTTAAAGGGGATTCTATGTTCGATGTCGTACCTGATACACAACAAGATGTTTCTTTGAAATCATATGTTTCCCATAGCATTGGGTTATAATGAAAAATCATAATATAATATTATTTTTTTAAATGGTAGTTGAAGCCTAGACATTTTATTGGTGGGAATTAATGGAAAAAAGATAAAATATGATTATAAATGACTATTAAATGTTTTTACATTTATCCAATAATGTTAGAGGCCTGAAGAGTAAATAAATATAATTTTAAGCATAATTTACTTTAAAAGGATGATTTACCACCTTTTGATGGTGAAACATCTTTAAATAAAGTTTTGGTCACATCAATACGTTCTATTAGACAAAATAAAAGTCTTATTTATAATTTGGACATCAAAATTCACTTTTGGTAAAATTTATGTATTTTTATGATAAAATTCAATTTTTGGTGAATAGTAAAAAATATTTTATTTTAATTAAAATATGCTTTTCAATCTAATTTATTTATATGGATAGATTAATTTTTAAATTTGTTTTAATGTTTAATTTGATTATATTTTTACCATTTAATCCAATGGTGGTCATTGAATTAATTTCAATTTGAAATTGGACAGAAACATTTGTCAATCTTTTGATAGATATAGTTTCTTCAAAACAAGCTATTTGTTTTGACAACTAGAATTAATTTTAAATTTATTAATAAAACATCTATGTTTTGAATTTTGTAAAATAGAAATAATTTTTGAATTCAGAATATCATATATATCCTAGGCTGAATTTTTTTTATTTTTTGGAAAAACATCATTTTTTGGCGAATAGTGAAACCACTTAGTAGTAGTTAAAAAACAGATGTTTTCATTTGAATAAAAATTTTCTGCTACTGTGAATTGAGTTTCAAAAATCCAATATATGTGGTTGTTATTAGTAAGAAATATTTTGTTCAATAAGATGGAAATTATTTTAGGTGAATAGTAACTTTTGACATTTATTTACCGCAGTTAAATGTAAATCGGGTAATTCAAGGTAAAACGCAGATCATAATAACAAAAAATTACCTTTAAACGTGTCCTAAACATATTTTATGAGTAATGGACGAACATGTGAATCCTTAGGTTAATTTTAGGACCCCATGGAGCCACATTAGTGTGATAATGACACATTATATTAATTAATTTAAAATATAGACAAAAATTACACAAAAAAATATATTTTAGTAAATTAATTTTAACATTTAGTTATATTAGTTATATTTTGGACTATAAATATTCTTTGTAAATATAAAAATATTTCTTACATCATGGTATTTTTGATTTATAATTTTTAGACATCAAATAAATTAAATTATTTATGAAACAAAAATGATGCAGTATTTAACTCATTAATAAATGATTTAAATCAAAATGATTATAAATATTATAATAACATAAAAAACCAGTCCAATTTTTATTGTATGAATTTTTTTCTACCATGATTCATCTTATCTTAGTCATTAATGAGTTTTTGACCTTTAGAAACTGAAAATAATTATATAATAAAATAATATTTTCCCACTTTCCTAAAGAACCCCTCCTCCCGATTATAAAAATTTCATCAATATTAACTAATTCCTCACACGTCTCAAGTGCCTTGGCTCATACAACCCCTGCCCAAATAATCTCTCAAGATACCACTATTCCACCTAGTAGACTTACCTTAGTCATAAGGCACATAAATAATCCCTTTTCGTTGAAACCAATGAGAGTTACACGAATTAATGGTAATGGATTCTCTTAAATTCTTTTGTTTTATTTTGTTTTATTTTACTTCTCTAACTGCCTAAACAATTTTTATTTTATTTTATAATAACAACAGTATACTAAATATAATAGGATTTTGTTATGAGATGTATTATAACTACACATACACACACCGCCATCTATAGCGTAAAGAACAAACTATTTTATGTGAACGACAGACTACTACCTCACGAAATAATGATTGTTCAAATATATCCAACCACCTCTCATGGTTTCCATTAATATGGAACGATATTTATATATATATATTATATATTATATTTATGTTGTTTCTATAATTATTGTTTTTATAGAATTCCTTTATGGTTTCTGTAATGGGTTAATATGATAATCTCATTTGAGGAAGTGCGGACTACCGCCCCTTCAAAGTGATATGACTCGTTCATTCCTTATGTGGAATGTATAAATGGTAGATTTAATGAAATTATATTTGATATTATACTGGAATTATAATATAATTATGTATCATTATGTTTCCATTCCATTACAATACTTAATAGAAATGGAAGTAGTGTTAATGTGTACATACGGCTTACCGTCTCCATGAACGGTGCATTTCATTTCTTATCTCCAAATATAATGTACTATTATAAATACATATATATAATGAATAGATATGATGTATATGATACCTAAATCATTAATATAATTCTTTATATAATGAACATTTGACTACATGAACAACTTGTAATTATATGTAGTCCATTTTTTACTCAAATACCATATAACGAAAAAATGATTATTATTAACTTAAATGATTGCATAATGTATATAACATGGTATTAAGTAATATAAATGTAATAATAAACATGATAAAGGTTATTAATAAAGTATAAATTAACTTATGTATATTATTTAGGAAGAACATGGAACAAACATGTCAAGTCGGACACAAGGTAAGGGGATTCTTATCTCACTTTTAATTCCATGAGATTTCAATTGTTCACCACTTATTTTTTTCATGTTGTGTATTGTGTACTATAATTTTATATATATTATCATGATTATTTTTATATTCATGATATTCTAGGAATAATTTCGTGGTTATTAATTTTTCCTCATACGACTTGATTGATTGCTACTTGGTAAGGGTTTTTATCTCACTTTTTATTCCTGTGAGATTCATGCTTTACTTTCCACTATTTCCTTTTATGTGGTGTATGTACTGACCCTGACTGTATTCATTATGTAATATAATATAATTTATGGGTATTTAAATCTTAATTTCTATGATCCTTCTTTTGTGGGGGGTATGTTTCGTAAGTTATAAAATCGGTAACACAACCTTTCACCCTCCTCTATTTAAAAGACTTCTTTTTGTTTTGTCTTTTATGTTAAATCTTATTATGTCGGGTTATGTTCTTCTATATCCTTATTGATGTATGTTTTATTTCCAAGTGATGAGATACTATTTTTTATCTCATCAACTCATTCTATGAATTTTAATGTGACACTTTCAGGCTGTCTAATTTCTATAAGGGAACTTCTTAACCCAATTTATATTCTTTGGGTTGATCTCCTCTTTCTTGTTTATTTCATTATTTGATTACATGAGAAATGGGTTTTTTATCTTTTCTTTTATTTATAGTTTATTTATTTGTGAATATATTGAATACACATAATCAATCTATTTTATTTACAAAATGATCTTTGTAAGGTACTTCGTTTTAATGTCCATTCATTAAGGGGCATATTTCGAAAATATATTCCTTCTTCTTTTACACGATGTATAATAAAGCACTTTGACTTTTACTTTCATTCAAAAAAAATCTTCTACCTATGAATCATCTTACTAAATGTGAAATGTAATTTTTTCCACAATAGTGACCTCTCCACTACCGTAATCATTATTTGGGTTCCTATATAATCCTTAATGTTCTCTAAAATGAAAAAGAAATCTCATATTACGTTTTTTGGTTTTTTGATCATGAAAATGGTTTTTGAAATGGATTTATTATATCAATATATTGATACTATTTCTTGTGATTGAAAATTAAATTTTTTTAGTGAAATGTTTATATATGAAATATTTTATGTGTTATGAATTTATAATGGTACTTGGACATTTGATAGGTGGTTACATGATAAACCAAACGACGGGTGGTGCCGTGAAAACCCAGGATAAGTGGTTACGTTATAACCTTCAATGTATTGGGTATGGAAGTCAGCTGTATGGATATTCCATTTAGTGATATGTTTGGAAGTCGAATTTATGGTTATTCTATTTTAGTGTGTTTATGTCCTAAGGTACCATTATATGTTATGTGTTCTTTATATGGGTTTTATGGTAATCTTTTGGTCACAAAAGTGTAAGAAATGATCTTTTATTCTGGGAAGAGTATTCACTACTTCATAAAGCTGAAAAGTATTACTTATGATAATGTATCCATGGATTACATGTTGTTTTGGAAAACTAAAATTTTTTTTTGGTGTATCCCTTACAAAGATTTTTTCTCATACCATGTTTTTAAATCTTTTTCATAGGACATGAAGTTTAATAGATACAAGGATTTGATCAAGGGAAAGTCATGATGTCTAAAAATTGGAACTAGACATGATTTTTTAAGAGATTTAATTTTATGAAAAATGCATACAGGGTAGTAGTGTCTACTTGTAATATTCAAGTTGTTATGTAATAGTAATGGCCTAATTATCTAAAACTATAAACCTAAAAAGATCCTCAATGTGAAGTCATAACATAATTCAAGATTATTTAATGTTTAAGGTCAGATCCTTATATATTTATATTGGGATAAACCAACCAATGTAATGGAAAATAAGAATTATATAGTTAACACTCATCCATTTATCCAAATTTTCAAATTCAAGGTGTAGTTGAATAATGAAAATTTATTCACTAAGACATGTGTGTTTGAATAAAATCAGTTCAAAAAACCTCCAATGCTGCATGTTTGAGCTTATTCCATTACAACTGCTAAG
This sequence comes from Viscum album, assembly GCA_963277665.1. NCBI lineage: Eukaryota > Viridiplantae > Streptophyta > Magnoliopsida > Santalales > Viscaceae > Viscum > Viscum album. The sequence goes on along the minus strand of OY728136.1, from coordinate 1,281,984,001 downwards.
GTGTATCTTGAGAATTATATTGTGAAAGGTATGTTATCTATTCATTAATGAATCAAATATTTAATTTTTTATTTTGGTTCTATGAATTCATTTGTATCATTAAAGTATAATATATCTAATAAAACACCCCCACAAATCATGTATGTAGAGCTACCGATGACAAGATGGAGAAGTTATTGTAGCGCAAATACATAACTCCTCCCTTATCAAAAATTTCTAAAAGAACTTCTTAGTAAACCTTGAGGTACTTATATTAGTGGAATTTGATAAAATTAGTGGAAAGGATTGGATTTAAATTCATATAAAAACATAATTTTTTGGATATGTAAATAACTCTACTTATCGGGAATTTGCAACTTATTTTTTACAAGTGTAACAAGGATGATGAATCTTATTTAGCACGAAAATCTGAATAATTTATATTATTTCATGATGGTAAGATGTACCTTGTTCCAATGATTGAGTCTATGTTAAATATCATCCCTGAAGACATTCCCATTTTGAGTCAATATTATGAAGTGTTCATCGATGATTTTTTTGGTCTTCCTTTAAGTTGAGAGGTCAAATTTTCAGTAGAGTTTGTACCTAGTACATTGACAATATCTATGAAACCATGTAAAAGTGGTACTACGGGACATAAGGAGTTTAGGAATCAATATTAATATAACATATATAATGGTTTACTATGACCATGTTCTTTAACATGGGGCTCACCTTTCTTCTATATCACGATGAAGGATGGGTCAACGCTTCTTTTAATTGATTACAGTGAGATAAAAAATCAAAATAATAAAAAATGTATTATCTACCACGGATTGAGGATTTTTTTAGATATGTGAATCATAATAAATATCCCTGTAGAACTCTAGTTGGGATATTATCATGTAATGGTGACGAAATATGATATTCCTAATATATATTTTAGTTCAATATATAGGAACATTGAGTTCATAATAATTCATTTAGGGCTCAGTAATTCTCTTGAGATAATTTTTGACATGTTGAATAGTGTCTATATATATTATGTCAAAAAGAAATTGTGGTATTATTTACATATTATATTGTAATATACTTAAAATAAAAATGGAGGTTGATTAGAATATTATAACTTTACTAAAGAACATTAGAGTAGAGATTCTTTATGTAAAGTAAAAAAAATGTGAGTTCAGGTAGAAGGTAATATCATTCTTATGGAATATTATCAAATGAAATGATATATAAGTTAATCATTCCAAGATAGAATTAGTTAAATTTTGGATAATACCAACATATTTTTTAGATATCTATTTTTTCCTTATAATTGATAGGTATTTTCATTGTTTTAGGAGAAACATCTCATGATTTTTAAACCCTCTAACCAAAAATAACTCATAATGGATTCCATTTAGTATTGATTAATTAATGTGAATAAAGCTTAAAGGAGTCAAAAAATATTCTTCTCACTATTTCTATACATATGCTTCCCAAAAGTGGGGAGAATTTCATGGTATCAAATAATGCTTCAAATAAGGGTTTTGGAACTTTACAAATACATAATAAAGCAGTTTTAGCCTATAAATCCCAGAAATTGAATGGTCATGAATAGAACATCCCAACACATGATATCAAGTTTCTCACAATAATAATTTAGTTGAAAATATGGTAGAATTATCTATTTTGGGGGATGTGTGAAATATGTGAAAGGTTCAAAATAAAATCAAGAATATATTGACATAAAAAAGATTATTATTCACCTATAATTATTGTTATATATGATTAAGTACTATGAATTATCAATATAATAACATCATAGAAAATCAAATAATTTGGTAGATTTTATTTGTAGAAAGGATGCGATAATTTTTTCATTAATGATAATTGAGAAGGATATGATCATCTTAACTGTTAAAAGAATGAACATTAAAATAAGAAGGGAATGTACATCATCAATACATTCATAACTGATTGTTCAATCATCCCTTTTTGATATTTTAAAGGATGCTCAAAGAGATTATTTAGAAATTAAAATGAATGATAAAGCTATAATAAAAGTAAAATCATATAATTTCACAATTAATTAATAATGAGTCGTACAAATTTGGGTCACGCAATGTGTAACATCAAATCTTGTGTTAATGAAGGTGTTGTTAGATCAGTCACATAGCTTAACTATCTCTATCCACAAGGGGTGAACAATAATTTATTAAGATATTTGGACAAGTATTGGTGGGACAATATCAATAAAGAAATCATATAATTCACATCAAAGTGTCCAGTATATTATCATGTGAAGGATTGAAGGAAAAAATACAAGGAGATGATGAAACCATTACCCATACCTATATGGAAATATGAGAAAATAACAATAGAAATGGGTGCTATTCTTCCAGATAAATAAGGAGGTAAAAATAAATATGTTTTGTGGTAGATCATCCTGTAAATCATTCTTAATTCATGTCAATTACATAAGGCTTATCACATAAAAAATGTATGGGAATGAATTAGATAAGTTTTGACGTTGCAAAGAGCACAAATATCGATTTTATTTAGTCAAGAAATCATATTTTCCCCTATGTTTTAGAAGAGTCTCCAACATGATATAAATATTGAGTTGATATTTATCATGAATTATCATCCTCAAACTAATGACCAATCAAAATGGACTATCCGGACACTTATGGTCATGTTGAGTGCTTGATCTATATACTCAAAAGGATGATGGGATAAACATATTCCACTAATCATTATTTTCATATAATCATAGTTTCTAATCAATAATTCCAATGCCCCCTTATAAATCCCATTATTTTAACATGTATCGAACAACTACATAATGAGATGAAGTTAGAGATTAGAAAACATTGGGTCCTAAAATCCTCAAGTAAATGGTGGAAAAGGTCAAGACTATTCCACAACAAATCAAGGATACATAGAGTTAATAGAAGATCTATGATGACAATAGTCAACAAGTCCTAGATATTGAGTTTATAGGTAAGTTATTCATTGGGATATCTCTAAGGAATAAATTCATGATATTTTTTGAGAAGAGTAATAATAATCCAAGAAACATATGTTCATTTGTGATCATTGATCACACCAGAGTTGTCTATAATTGATTAACTCTGCCACATAACCTATCTTATGTAAATTATGTGTTCCACATATATCTATTGAATAAATACATACCATAAACTATAAATGTGATGATTCATGATGTGGTACCATAGGATAATGTTCATTCATATTAAAAGATGATGACGATTATCTTAGATCATAGAGAAAATTTTATATAAAAAAATGAAAACACAGCTTGTAAATGTTCTATGGAAAAAACAAAATATTGAAAATGAATTTTGGGAATTATTAGAGGTTATTAAAAAACTACCATCTTCAATATTTTTTCATGAAATGGTTTTTAATGGCGAAACATTTCATGGTGTTTATTGTAATTACCGTAACTTTTATAAATATAATTACCTTAGTGATTGAATTAAATTTTATATTATTGTTAATGAAAACAGAAGATCATACATTGTTTTATTATATCATATCATATTTTAAAATAACATTTAAAATCATAACCATTTATAATATAGCCATTTGAATGTGTCTATATGACAAGTATAAATATAGGGTCATGATAAATCCAATTGACATTGAAAAAGGAGGGGATGACATTGACTTGTTGGATAGTGACATTTGAATCCTATTTATTAGTGCAATTGAGGGAGAAAGAATCACAATTATTTTCCATTGACCAACCCTAATCCGATTACAGTGAACTAAATAATAGAAATAATATTTATAGAAGAAGTTTATGCTCCTCGAGATCAAGTCCCAAACATTGAATACTGAAGCAACCCATGAAAACATCACCATTTCACACCTTAACCTTAGGGTATTTAGTGTAATAAATTGATATACATCAATAACATAATGATAATAACATTGAATGATATTATGAATATTATAATGGTCATATATACTACTTATTATTTTTATTTTACAAATGATTTTGAATTTGACATGATAAATCACACATTTTATTCTTGGGTAATATGCATTTCAAATAAAGAAATAATTTTAGTGAAATAATGAATTTTTGAAACAAATTATATTTTATTTATATATTATTAACAAATAATATTAACCCAGTATAGTTGATAAAATAATATTATGAATTAGAAAATATTTTAAAAAGAGTTTTAAATTATTTTATTTAAAACAACTTAAAATTTTTCATTAAAATTGTAATTATTATTTTAAATGTAAATCATAACATATTTTTTAATTTATTTGGATAAAGTAAATATTATTTTTTGAATCTGAAAAAACAAGTTATCCAATAGTGAATTTTTCCATGTTTTTTTGCGACATGTGAATATTAGAGTAAAAATTAAAGAGCATATAAATATACACTGTGTATAATGACATCATAATGACCCAAAATAGATGTAATAAATATTATAATGGTACTCCATGAACTTATTAATTCTTAACATTTAAGATTATTTTATTTTCAGGTTATTGATTAATTTTATAATTGTTTCATGAATCCTCCAAAACCTATATTATATTTTAAGGTTGAATAACAATTTTTTATTAACATGAATCACTTATACATACCCAAGTGTAATATTTAAATTATTTTGGCATTTATAATTATAAAATAATGAATAAAACTACTATTTAAAAAACATTGGAAACCACATGCAAAGGTTTGTGTTTTTTATTACATTTCTATATAGAGTCCAAAACATATGTTTGGGAAATAATAATGATATTCCCACTCTTTCATTCTAAAAAACCTCACAACATCCTCATAATCTTGACTCAAAAACATTGTATCAGGTACTTACTCTTATATACTATCTATAGAGTCCTCCCAAGGTTCTCCTATGCTCTCAAGAAGCTCCTCACATTCTTTTGGAATCACCATCTCAAAGGTAAGGTATCAGTTCCTTATCCTCTTTAGTCAATCATGTTCTCCATTTTTGGAATTTTATTTCTCATTCCTAATGTTGGGATATAATTTTTCACAGCCATTTTAGTATGAATTTTATTTTCAAGTGATGAGATAAACATTTTTTTTCATAAAACCATTGTATGAATATTTATTTACTGCCATTATGATGCCAAAATTTCACAACAATTTTTCCATTCCAAACCATTGTACTGTGAAAACCGTCACTATTTCTAATAAAGGGTATCTAAATAGACTTACCTATAGTACTTTTATTTGATAATTAAATTTATTTATTCCCAAACCCTTGATCATGGAATACAATGTGAAGAAATATGACCCTTTGTTGAATGATAATGTTGCAATCTTAAGAATGTACATGAAAAGAATGAGAATGTTTTAAAAATATTTATATAGTGCTCCCTTGATATGGGTAATTTTATATTCTCATGAAATATCAAGAATGTGATTTGGGAGTCAATCTAATCCATCATAATCATTTTTAATTCATGATATATTTTCATTGTGAATATCCTTATACTATGGTTATGAGGTCAGGTTTAAATTTATTGCCACCTTCCCATGTTTCATATATGTTATCATGAATATGTTCCTGGTTACTATTGGAGCCCAATTTTATTTTTCATTTAAATTACTATTTTCAAACTTATACAAATTTCTTCTGTGTATTCATAGTTTATTATATTTTTTGGCTCTATATATCACCCATTTTTTATGTATCCCCATGTTATCCCATGTAGTATTATGAATTATGTAATATTAGAAGCACGTTATATTTTTTTTAAATTTTGATATACCACCTATTTTTTAGTTGTAATTTGATGTACCTAATTTCTATTTAACAAAACCTCTCGATATTCTAAGTGTTGATATACATTTTCTTATTTCTTATATCACGAATTAATGAGTAATAATGAAAATTGGTGACATTTTGATTGAATAATCCAACTGAGTCCATAGTTATTAAGAGTAACATTACAATTTTCATTCCTATATGAACTGAACCAATGTGATATGTAATTTTGTAATCTATTACCATTAAACTATTCTATATATTATTTGAAAACATCCTATGTTGTAACTGTGAGAAATGCATAACCATGAACATCCATATTCCCCAAGAAGAGGGGAAATGAACTAATATAAACAAAAAAAACATGGGAATACAACCCAAAAATTGATTAATTAACAATAATAATCGATCGTATAAAAAATAATGGGTATGCCCAACATAATCCTATTACACCAACCCTATGCCATCCCAGGTAGCACCATACCTATCTCAATGCATCACTTTTTCACATGTGTCAAATATAGCTACACACACTAATCCTCCCCACCCATATCTCATCAGACATAATAGTCTCTCATTATTTCACATATAAAGTCTAATGTCCAAAGAACACATAATTTTGTAGGAAATAATCTTAGTAAATATGAAACTCATCCCAAAAATTCATTCAAACTTTATATATAAATGGGCTCTCATGGATCCCAACACATGGTATCCAACCTATATAATCAATCAGAACTCTTGGCCACCTGAATTTATCTTTATCAAAAAAAAAATATTTTATATTGAGTTAACTAATTAATATATCATTTCTTACACCTGTAGGTAACCTAATCTATCCTCTATAACAAGATATCATGTTACCTAAGCATGGTATGAAGAATAATATTCATTTTTAAACAAACATCATGAAGAATATTTTATTAATGTGAATTTAATATGTATACACATAAACACATATTCTAACTTAGTGTTACTTACCCAATTATATTAATAAGGGGAATGAAATATTGTGTTAATCATTCACTGAAAATTAATTTCATTTAAATAAAATTACAAAAAACATTAGTTTCATTACACATTCCTATATAATTAATTTTCCAAACAAGAAATTACATACATTACGTTCTTTAACAATTTCATAAAGAAAAACTTATAGAACCAAGAATTACATATATGATAAGTAGATTAACATAGGCGACATACTATCATGTAAAACAAAAGGAAAACAATTTTCATGGTGGAAGACTCACTTGATTATTATCCGCAAGATAATTCTTATCGAATTTGTTTTTCCATTATTCAGTTAATTCCATCACTGCCCAATGAAACAAAATATTAGGATTAGACATAAATAAGAGAGAAGAAATGTATTCCATATTTTAAACTTTTTATATTATTGAGATGAAAATGGAATACTCATATAGATCTCTAATCACCCTCCCATTTGGACACTATGATATCTTAATGTCATTGTTCCGTGATTGCACTTAAAAAAAGGAACATATATTAGAATGATGGATATAAAATAAATGGATAGAATAAATGGTAGTAAATAAGATCAAATAGACAAGAAGAGACATGAAAATAGGACTAACATACCTTAAATCACAAGAAAATCATACATAGAAGACGGGTCATGAATCTGATTGATAGGGGATTCAAAATCCCATGAAAATAATTATGGCTAAATTACGGTTCTAGAGGAATGTGTGGATGAAAATTTGTTTTAGTGGGACTTGGTTATTAATAGTCAGACTGATTTATTGAATTCCAAAACATAGCTCTCCTGATCACACAATAGAATCAGAAGAAATATATAGAACTAAATCACATCATAAGGGACCATGACATATCCCCTAGTTAAATTCATGCCTCAGGTCCATGGAATATATCATATAAAATTTTAAAATGGGATACTATAAAATTGAATTAACACACAATATAACCTATCCTTTATGAATTATGCTATAGAGAAATGCAATGATCTAGGATATAACCACCACTAAATTTAAAATACCACCTGAAATCATTGTTCTGCAACAGATCCACCCACATCATAGCTCTAAAATTATTGGGAAGAGCCTATGTCATATCCATCCTTTAATGGAATAGATAACCAACATTTTAAGTGTCTTTGAATTATTTCACTATCGACCATAGAACACAACTATGTATTCCACATCATATCAGTTCTATGATATAGTGCATCCATCCACTGTGCATAATCCACTATTAAGATGATCGTTCAGATCAAGTCCACATATTACCTCCAAAATAGTTTTAATCCTCTTTCATAATCCTCTAATGAAAAAAAAATTACAATTTAAGAGATACTAGTGTTTGGGTCCTTACATTAGATACATATCAAACTATTATCGTCCTTGATAATTAAAAACTAAACCCTATGAGAATAGGGAAACAGAGTAATCAATATAGCCACCCCCTAATATATCTCCTAAAAATATCATCATAAATATTGATCAACCTCTTCAATCATAGGAATGATTCATAAAATTACAAAAAATCAGCATCATTCTCTTAAACCCTATATCAAGGTATATACTCATTAAATGAGTGTAATTCAACAAGAAGAATCAATGGGGATATATACCATAATCTAGATAGGGATAACATAAATAATAGAGTTACACTACATGATTAGACATAATAAAACACATTCTATAGTACTGAGTGAATATATACAACTCACATTTCCATGTTATCTTCTCCTTAACAACATATCCATTTAATACATAGACCAAGGGAATATAACATCCACAAAATAAATTCTCATATTGGTTTGGGATCTCCAAATCCCCCTCCTAAAATTTCTCATCATCATCAATTCTAATGTATTCCAATCCATAATAGAATAAATATCATGATCATAATGGATGATCTAAAACACATGGAGGAAATCTTGTGTATAGATTATCTATGGAGGTTTTTTATTTAATACATCATGGACCCAACATGGTCTATCCACTATAAAGGTACCACAAGCCTTGTAAAATATTAGTCCAACATCCAAACAATTACTACCCATGATAAGTGGTCACCTTCAGAAACACATGATCTCAAACATTGATCTCCATTGATTTCTTCTAAGGATTAACATGGTATTTTTTTATAATAACTTATTATATTCATAATTTCATTAATCATGAAAACAATCTCTATCATATTATATACTAGTCTTAACCTTAGAATTTATACCTCTCTAACCCTAGTACATCATAATAAAGAACGGAAATTTAAGCTATATAACGTTTCAAGGAGTTATATACCAATGGTGGAGTGAAAATTGTATTTTTAATAAATAAGAATGAAAATAAGTTTTATAATCCACAAAATGGATAATATAGGATATAATAATAAAAAATTTCATTAAGATTCTTGATAGTCCATTCAATTTTACATTCCATCAATGAGTGAAAAGATGTTCCATGTAATTACTGAGATAAAAAATAATTCTGAAGACCCCACTAAACTCAAGAGAATAAATGGGGATTGTGATCAAAGATTTTCAACATTATGACTATGTTGATACTCACCACATTCTACAGATATTGCATTGAAAAAAACTCCACTGAGATAAAATCTCCAACAATATTTAAGTGGAATGTTTCATAAAATGATCCACTATCACCCATAATGAATCAAATAAAAATAGATCTTGAGGAACAATGGAAATAAAGTCAATAATTATTTCCTCCCACATCCACAAGGAAATATCTACGATATTGAGAAAGCTACATTGAACCAGTTATTTAACATTCATTAAATGTTTATGAAAGCATTGATAAAAAAATTATACAACATCACACATCAACCCAAGTCCACAAAACATCCCTCTATGAAATCGATACATATTTTTCATTATATGATACACTATTATGGATGATCTATTGTAGTCATAGAGAAACATATCGTGAATCACCAATTAGATGAAACTAATTCTGTGAAACAACCCCAAGTGATGTTAATCCTCAGACCAACTATCTAGGGAATCATCAAAGGTAACTTGTTCTCTGCATAACTCCATCGTATAATACACCTAATAGGACTTCTCCACAATCTATACTAGATATATTTGAATTTTTATCTTCAAAAAAAAAATATAATTGTATCACCTCCCATATAAACATGCATCGCTGAGTTCACTTCCATTATCTATAGGATTCTCCAAAACATGAACAAATTCACTATATAACTTCCAGATTAGTGTATTAGATAAAATATTTCCCTTTACCAATCTATATATAATATCTATATAGTAATCCTGTTAGAATTAAATCAACCATCACGACTATAATTTCTATTCACACTATGAGAAGACATACCTTATGAGTTATGATTGATTAAAACATAAAAATTCATATCAATAATGTAATATCACTAAAGAATCAACCCAAACCGGACTACTACTAAATCTTGATAGTTTGTGTCATATATAGATAAGGGGAATTTAACTATAGAGACCATTAATAAAAATATGTATATTCTGCATCAAAACACAACACAACCAAGATACGATGTTGCATAAAAACCTCATACTAAACTCCCTCTTATGATTGATAAAGAACCGGATAATAGACAAAATTCTTCATAAAATAATTGAATGATACCGAACACTGATCAATATATATGAATGCATTTTCTTTTCTGGCAATGCTATCTTAAGAGTCACAACCTAAGAGAAATTGCAAATAGACCTTATTTAATTTCTGGAAAGATCAAAGAAACTCCACACATCTACAATTGTCTGGGGATGTACCCAATAAATGAATATTTCAATCACTAATGGATACAATTATATTCTCTACTAGGATAAAACACTTTCTTTGAAACAAATTTCATGATCCTAGAAGTCACACATTGAAAAATTCCGAAATAACTACTGATTATGAAAAACTCCAAAATCAGTATACATATGATCTACATTCTATTTTACATACTATGATTAGGTATGGATTTGATCCATTAATACAACCATGAACCAATATAGGACCTATCTAAATACTACAATCATCAATCCTATGAACACAACTAGTGTTTTTATCACATCAAATGACTTCTCAAATAATCATAATTCCCATAATGATATCTGAATATTGTTCTAAAAACATCCTCATCCTTCAGACCTATATGATGATATCCCAATCACAAATCAGTCTTTAACAAATAAATCTCCCCTATCAGTATATTTAATAAATTAAAAATTCATTTCAGATGATTCAGGTTATTCATTCTCACTTAATTCAAATAATTATAATAAAAAAAAATTAATAATTTCATCATCCTACTTGAAGAACAAAACTGTTGGACCCCAAGATAACACACTTATCTAGAAATATCCTCTCTAAAATATATCATCAAGCTATACTCACTGCTCTCCAAACTCTGAAGGGACCATCATAAAAAGATACATCAATATATGAGAAATTGAAAATTTTCACACAGCCCAAATCTATAGATCTCATCATGGGGGTAACACAAAATCCAAGTCAGGAAAACATAAGGGTTCCCACCAAAACCCATGTAAAATAGAGAAGGTTGAACCACTGATGAACTTATTTTCAGTTTATCCTACAAGGATGTCATGGTTGGAAAATTTCTCCAACCCATATGAGGATCTCTCTCCTTATAGAATAAGAAAAACTCACTATTAACATTAAAAAACATAATGTTATCTGAACAAATTAATAATTTCATACACCTAATAATAAAAATCTATACCATGGATGATATCATATGTTTGTATCAATAAGCATCTATTGTATCCCAATGTTTTTTTTGTTCCAAGCATGAGATAAATGTAGCCACATATTCATAAAGATGAGATCAAAATCCAATGGATAGAGTCACTACCAAGGGACCTAGGGGACTATATAGCTAATGCACCAAATCCTATACTAAGAAAAGTGATATGAAAGATTTTATGCCTCCGAATTCGAAGAAATCATGCACCAGATTAGATAAACTATATATTGTAATACTATAGAATTAATATAATTATGAACTAATAAATGACATATATGACCAAGATTTTTAAAATCACTATAGTGCAATAATTTACTATATGGATGAGGAGAACCATGTGGTGGTACTCTTACCACACACTCTCTCTTTTTTTGGTCCAATGATAGATAATTCTACTCCAATTTGTTGGATGAAACTTCCTCAATATAAGAACTGAAAGAAGAAAAATTGCTACACAATACATACTAAGAAAGTCTATCACATCAACTTCTAATTTCATTGGAATATAAATTAAAAAATATATTATCCCTTGGCATTGGATGGGGATCCATCTCTCCCAGAAAAACATGTTAGGGGGTGAAGAGACCTATTCTAAGTTATTCAAAATCTCTTCTATCCAAAAAATTTGGAATCCCAGACAATAAAAATTCATTGTGAGGAATCCAAAAAAATCCAATATCATAGTGATATGGTTCAAGATATTAGGATTTAAACAACCTATACATTTTATAAAACCTTGATATATGTGTAAAATATTAGTAGGATGATCTAGTGATGAATCATTATAAATAAATCCTCCTCATAATGCCTCTCCTTAGAATCTTTTTCCGGAAATAGGTCGGAATAATATTAGGGAAGGGTGTTAAAATTTTTCCTGAAGTCCTACACAATAGAACTCCCCTATAAAAAGGAAATCTAGGCCTAGTGACTAGTCATCTTAATAGTTGAAGAAATAAAATATTTTTAGAACTAGTCTCTAATCTTCTTTATTGAAACTCTGGACTCCTTGTGATCACTGAAGAACAAGATCCATTATTACCTCACTGCCCAACATAGCATCATCATGTCCAATAAAACACACTGCTCTTTCTGAGAATGGATCAAAATTAAAGATACCTACACTTAATTAAAATTGTTTTCAATGAAGGAGTCTAAAACATTCCACCCATAATTTTGGAGACTCTGAAAATGAATCTTTCTTTGTATCATCATCCTAGTGTCATATCATTTGAACTATAATCTTTTGTAATATATTCTAACATCATGTTGAACATATTTTGTGAAAACCTGATAAGGATGTCATCCAAGAGCCAAAAATGTAATTTAAAAAATGGATAGATACTCAATAACCTATAACATACCATTTTTATCAATATTTTTATTTTATATATTTATTGATTAACCTGTCACAAGGTTCACCTATTTATAAAATCGGTGTAAAGAAATTGATTTCATAATAGTACAATTTGACTCTACCAATTAAAGACAATCACATAATTTAGTATTATTAGAAAGCATAGTGGTCCATTAATCTGATCCCAGGGGGCCAAAATACCCATGTTTCATACAATCTCCCATTTTTATGACACTAACTAATCATAGTTGACACTATTTCCCTACAAGCCCATTTATCGTCACATGTTCCTAAATATATACTCTATCATATCCAACAACTTAAACCATTGTTACCTCACTATCATGACTCCCATATTATAATTTTTCCACTCATAATATGGAAAATAAATAAGGATGATATTGATAAATCGAATCACACATCCAATAGGCAAATTTTTGGAAACTCTCCCTGAGGATATAATAAACATATGAATGTAAGGCATTATCATATAAAAGAAAATTTTGAATAAAGAGATAATAATTATCCATGAATAAAAAAAGATAAATATATGAAATAAATACAAACTGAATACATTTAATGTCGTACAAGACATCATTCATTTGAAACAGAACCAGAAGTACCAAAAAGGTAAACTTGACAATAACAAAAATTCCCAAATAGCTTAAAAAACACAACCAACTAATATTCATAATTATATATATATTAATCTTTCTAAAAAGGATATATATACATAGGGATAGAATAATAGGTATACTAAGTAGGATCCTCCTTAAATACACCTGTGAAAATGTTTAATAATGCATACTAAACCCGAATGAACAATAAATAAAACTAACACCGCACATAATTATGTATAATAAGTACCCAAAATAATAATAGATATCTATAAAAATGTAAGGAAAATAAAATACAATATAATATAATTTCAATCATGGATACCAAACTACATATTCCCCACTAGTATTCCTCTTTTCCTGAACATCATAAGTCTAGATACATCCCTCTCTAAAAGTTGGACAAAATGAAAACACCTATGATATGGATAAAATATTGAACCTCATGATACATAATCCAATTTCACATATCTATATAGTACGTGAGTCATTTCCATGAGCCAACACAACTCATGTAGAGTGTATTATATTTATGAATCAAACCAAAATCAATCCCAACCGAATCATTGTATAATACACATTGAGACATCGTATCCCATAAAATTCATACCTATAGAATTAATGTGTATAATATATTCATAGATACATGTATGTGAAATGACTAAAATCAATTTCATCCCTCTAAACACACATATGGGAAACCAACTACCATTTATACCAGTATATAATACTTTCAAGAGAAGAGTTTTATTCTATAGGGGTTAGTCATCAATCTATCCTCACTATTATGATTTTTGGGAACCACTATCATTGAGTCATGTGGGTTTTATTTTCCCTAATGACATAATTGGGGTATAATATGAAATCACAAAATACACAAGATGTCATATAAATAATAACCACAACATGGGAAACAACCTAATTCAAATCTCAATGGCTGTTATCGTCTCTCAACCACCCATCCATATCTACTAGGAACTAAGTATCATGTAGTCATAGACCAAATTAAAAAGATTATGAAATTAAATCATTCCATTAATCATTTCATTTTATGTTAATTATATAATTTCCCTTTAATTGAAATTATTCTGATTTCACTACATTAACCTTCATAGTGATTTCAATTACCTTATGGAATATTCCAAACTAGTTTGTTATTATCTAGATTAAAATTTACATTTACATTCTAGTAAAATACCACCCCAATGGATAAGTCATTTATTCTTATCATACTATATAACAATTATATTTACTCTAGGAAATAATAATTATATACCACAATGAGTGACGAATAACCAAGATTATCCAACTGTCACAAAGAGTGGGAATATTATTTAGAATAAACAACACACATGGCCATATGAATTTTAAATGGTATTATTAATAGGAAGAATCCATCTAAAGAAAAAGAATGTGTGATCCCATCATCAAATAGTTCCATCAACCAGGTTCCAATACTTACATCATCATGCATATACCAATTAATCTCACCATCACATGAATAAACTAAAACAACAAAATTTGGTTCTCCCAACACATGTCACATCGTCCATCCCATGCTCACCTAAAATCTTATATCAAGAATCGTGTCTAGAGATAATATAAGGTAGTAATAAAAAACATATTAAATATGGATAATTTTCCCTAAAAATACTTCATTCATCCTTCACATGGAAATAGTCCCCCCACAGCCCCCAAAATCAGGCATCATGCCTTTATTAACAATGAACACTCATAGACCAAATTATTTATATTTGTTAAACAATAATTTCATATTCCATGTTAAATTTAACATTTCATTTATCCAAGGGTACATCTATAGGTAACATATGGAATGAACTACTAAAATTGATAAAGTTATATATGCATGATCCCAGCACAATATTATATTTTTAACTATCTTAAAAATGAACATTTCATCAAAATTCCTTTAATTATTATTTTCATGAGAAAAAAATCTAGATTCATGTTCATTAAGAAATTTTATTGAAACATGAAATAATATATTTTATTTAAATTTCAATGATAATCAATTTTATTTATGTCAAATTTCAAAAAGAATAATTTTGTTTTGCAAGCAACTAATTATCAAATACAAATTACCTGATTTAAATTAATTACCAATTTCATGATTTACAATATACTAAACCAATAGTTACCAATATTCAAAATATAATAATATTGATATCATTATTTTAAGTAATACCTAAGGAATCTGTTTATCATGGTGGAAAAGACTTTTCACTATCAACCATATGATAATTATTAACTAATTCCCTTTATCTTTTATTATGTTTTTTCAACCAAGACCAAATTAAAATAAATAATAATAATTTTTTTATTTCATATAATTAAGGGAGAAGAAATAAATTAACTTCCTCAAATTGGTTATTTTATTAGAATGAAAATGAAACCCTAACATGGATATCAGATCATATTCCAACAATGGAACTATGAATTTCCAAGGAAATTATGCCACAAAAACACAGAAAAATAACCTTGAAACTAAATATGAAGGATGGAAATCATAAAACCTTAACAAGAATAAAATCAATAGGATGAAATAAGAACAAACAGAGGAGAACATTTCAGAAAAAAAGAAGAACATACCATAGATCACCATAGAGAGATATATATAATTTGATGATTTTATCTAATCAAAAGGGGGTGGAATGGAATTAAAAGGTCAATATCGACTACTACAGTTTTCGAGGAAGGAGTGGAACAAAATATTCTTTAGAGAGGCTTGGGTATTTTTTAGGGGATGAATTTTTATGAGACCACGACCCAACCCTTCTAGCCATGATACTAAATCAGTTAAGAAAGGGGAAAACAAGATCATAGTTCAAGGGAGCATGCCACATCCCCTATTTAAAGGATCATATGGAATACAAATATTAGATATTATAAATGCATAAAAGGAGATATGAGACCACCAAAACCACCTCTTATTATAACCCATTCTCTATGGAAGTTGTGGAAGAGACTAAGGATCCACATCATAGTCACCCCTATATTTTCATAACCATATAAAACCCATATGTTGTGGTTTTAATTCCCAATCCACAATGCTCACCTAATAAGAATGGTTTTATATAGTATCTATCCTTTTATGGGAAAACTACCCTTATTTTCGTAGTAGATTTAAATCCCTTCTTCTAAGACTGTATGCCACAACCAATTCTTCCACACCATAGCCTCCAGACCTATAGTGTGGTGAAGCCCTTCACATTGATGAATCATATAGTAATTGTATATTTTAGTAAAAAATACCCATATTCAATCCAAAACACTTTGGAATCTTATTTGGACACATTCAATGCCCAAAAATCAAAATGGAAGGGCTGCTAGGGTCTTGGACATTATATGTTAAGTCCAACTGAAATATAAATTCATAATAATTAAAGGCATTTAGAAGGATTCATTGTTATATCCAACATCATATTACTCGATTTATTATATCCATAATGATGTTCAATTGGGTAAGAGTATCTATCTCCATGTGCTAGATCAAATAAATCATCAATATGGGGTATGTGATAACATCTCTTGAGAGTATTTAAATTATATATTCAATAATCAATATAAATATGGATTAAAATTTCATTATTCATAAATAAAATAATGGGTTATCCACATGGTGAGAAACTTAGAAAAATTTAAACCTTATCATGGTTCTCTTGGTGTTCCATATTCAATTCATACAACTTAATTTGAGTGATTCTCTAGGGATTTTTTTTAAAATAGGGGTTGCACCAAGCTTGATTTATATTTAAATATCAATTTAGTTGTTTGGGGGATACATGGAATGTATTTTTGGAAATACATCATAATATTTTCAAACAATATGAATATCTTAAATGTTGAGTTTCTCCATAACCATTCGAGATATATTTTCCTCATTAGTATGTTATTTGACATAAATAATGGAAGTAATTTCCAATGGAATTTCATATGCATCCTCACTCCCAAAAGTAATCATAAGTTTATTAAGAATATCAAATGTGATTCCCTTCATTTTATTTTGATATGGGATATATATAAAATGTAAACATTTTATAGAATAACATTAAATTAAACAATATATAGAGTCAAAAAATATTAAATAATTGCATTCTCAAAATCATATACCAATGTGGAATTATAAAAATGTGATGTGATCATCATACCATTTAGAGTTTTTATGTAACTCTCAAACACCATTAAACTAGAGTCAGAGCATTATTTTAATACATTGACAGGATTACATGGAATCATACCCTCTATGAAAGATCAGTTTAGCAGTCTTGGAAAATAGATTACATACATCAATGTCACATTACACATTCAAACATAAAACACAACATAAAAAATCCTTTAATAATTCCATTATTCCCTAGATAAACCCTACATATTAATCATAATAGAATTCTTAGATTTTGGGGAAAAACATAAAAAGGGGTGAGCTAAGAAGCTCAATAATGGTAAATAAAATAGTGGAAGCTATAAACATTTAAGGCACAATTTATAATAAAAACAGCATCCTAATAAACATAAAAATTATGCATATTATGGAAAAGATATATCAAATAATTCCATTTACTTATTCATACAAATTACTTTTTATTAGAAATTAGAGAACACAGACAAGGTGCCAAATGAGACAAAAGAAAGAAAGAAGAAAAAAATAAGGGTGTCTAAAATGGTGGAGGCCGAGGAAATCCCATCTAATCAGGTTAAAAATTTTTGGTTTCAATGAAAAAATATCATGTAGTAATACCTAATCATTACTAGGGACCTTAATCGAAGCCAGATGATCCACCTCTTGGTTAACCACATGCCAGGTGTGCCTTATTATGTTGCTATTACTGATCATGCATTTTCACTTTCTAATAACATAAATAATAGACCAAGGAGGATAGAATCAATCATTCAGTACATAATTCATGATCTTTTAGTCCTTTTAAATTTTAGATATAGTGAGACCCTAATGATTTTATAGGTTAATACCAATAAGAATTGCCTTGGCTTCGACCTGTAGAGAAGATACATGCCCCAATATGCAAGAGAGGGCCAAGAGGACAGAACCTCGGGATTCTCAGATAGCCCCAACCCCTAATAATACTCCCAAAATATAGGACCCATCAGAATTTAGTTTTAGGTCCTAGTCTGGGGGTGACATTGCGCCCAAATGTACATACTAAATCTATTCTCCGATTGGGCATCATGGGAGTGAGGGATCATCCACCAAAGGGAGGGGGCCTCCCTCCAGTTTCCAATGAGCTGAGCCAAATCTAGGAGAGTTATTTTAGTTCTCATGATGATAGACTAACCCACAGAATGGATCTCATAATTTCAAAGCATATTACATGCTTTCCATATAGACCAACACCCATCAAAGTGTATATCTGATCAAGCTATCTGCTCCGACCCTCTGTCTCCTGAGCCATAGAACCACCTATCCATGAACATGAGATCTGTCAAGTTATTGTCTTGGATGTTGGTGAACTCCCCAAAGAACCACCACACATCACACGCCCATCCCCCCCTGAAAAAGAATCGGTCATCACTTTCATACATGAAAAAATTATATCAGGAACAATGTGAGGTGTATGGGATACCAAAACGTTTGATATTCACGTCGGTAGGGATATCCTTGTACCTAATCCTATATAAAAGTAAATTAAACTTTTACGGAACCATCATGGTCCAATGGGTGGTATTCCATCCGTTCTACTCCTCTGTGATGGTTTGAGCTCGATGATAATCCCAGGTAGTAAAGACACCCAAGGAAGAAGGGTTGATAACACACTGATCTGGATCCTACGTCAAGATGATGACATTGAAGAGGCCAATTGAACCTCATCCTTCATAGCATGGATGAGATTCAGATACATAATAGACTCGCTGAAAGACATGGAGGGAGTAGGAAACCCCGAGAAAATGATCACCTTCCCAACCTAGTTGTGGTGCTAGAAGGAAACTTCCCTTCTCCCAAAAATGCATTGGGACGGCAATTGAAGCTCTAAGATGACATATAATAAAGAATGACATAAAGAGGATTCTCTATGGAATTTACTTATTCACATGGATATTCTACTAGACAAATAATCAAATGTAATAAGTCATTTAATAATGAGTGAATCCATGATGTTGGACATCATAACCACATAGTCAAGACATATGTGAAGATTACAAATAAATATTTTGTCAAGGCCTTGTACCAAGACACTAATTTGTCTCATGAGACCAACCGATGCATCGATGAGCTATAGCGGGCCTTTCCCATCACATACTAATTCCAATGAATTTCTCATATGAAAATGTTGAAACATAACATAAACATTCTTATTAAAACTAGTAAAAAAAATCTCAATACTTTAACCATAAACCATGAATTGTACAAAAATATCACATCCATAGTCAACGACATCATGAATAATTCAATATAATATGGAATGTTTTATTATAATAAATATATATCAATCAAGACTAATATCTAGAAATGAATGTTGATCTAGTTTAAAATGATAAGTAAAACTCTTTGAGAGAAATATCCCTTTTTTGAAATCATTTAGAAGTATGAAATTTATAAAGGATTTTATTTATTAGATATTTTTGAATAAAATTATCTCAGACCACTAAGAATCTTTTGAATGGAAATAACATTTTAAAATAATCATGTCCATATAAATAAATCCTTAAAATCAATTTGAAAACATGGACATTAATTATAAATATTTACAAAAATAAATTATTGAAACATTTAAAATGATGATCTTGATAAATAAATACCTTCCAAAAGCCTTAAAATATTATTTTTGAATAAAAAGTTATGAAAAATTGAAATGGTTAATAAATATGTCCCAGTAAATTCTTACACATAAAAAATCTTGAATAATAATGAGATTGAGGAATTAAGCCTTATGATGTAAATTCTTTTAGTCTAGGGTACATTTATTCTCCGGTATAATGACCATGGAATGTTATTAAATTATACCTAAACCATATTAATATTGATGATATCATTTATGATTCACTTATGACATTATACTACCCATTTAATAATAATTTCCATGTTAAAGTAACATTGTGAGGAATAATCTCTTTCATTATCGTACGTGTTTTAACTTGTTATTCTTGATTGTATCACATAGATCAGAATTTAAAAACATCCATAACATAAAACATGATTTATATATCATATGTATTTAGAAGATAAATATTTATAATTGATACATATATGAAATGGATACACCATTCACGGAGACGGTAGTCCGTACGTACGCATGAACGTTGTTTCTCTTTTCTTATTGTTGTATGAAAGTAAGTAAACAAAATATATTTATCTACATATATATATTGTTATAGTAGTAATATTATTTCATATATGTCATAATTAATCAATATATATATATATATATATATATTTATAATAATTCATTAGTGGTTATCGTTGAAGAGAATATCATCGCATCGTGGAGACGGTAAGACGTACGTAGGTATGAGCAAAAATATCATTCTATCGTTGGTAAATAAATGTTTAATTGGATGGTATATTATATATACACAATAATTTCCATGTTATATTAATTATTTAATTTAATTATACTCATTATTATACCATCCAAATAATATAGTGTTGAATAACAAAGTACACCACGACTTGGAGACGGTAAGCCATACATACACACATATGGTGACTTTGTCATTCATAGGACAAATTGAATAATGAATATGGTTTTAACATGTATATAAATACATAATAGAATGTATAAGATACTATATTTTTAATTTAGGAATGGAAATAATAAAGAAATATGAGGTGTAAGAAGAAATGATCTTTGAAAGACGTGATGAAAAATTACCTCTTCTTCTGGTGATTGTTTTATATATGAACAAAATAAATCTATAAGATGTATTTATAGTAAATGTAATTATTCTAGGATAATTTTAGGGTTTTTGGGAGGATATTTGAGTAGGTTTTGGCCCATCCAAATGGATTTGGAGGTGTGAATTTAAGAGAAAGGGAAGTACACTTTTAGAAGAGAAGTCAGGGGTACATTAGGAAAATCTTGAAATATTATTTTATTATAAAATAATTTTCAGTTTATAATGTCTCAAAATTGATATATTTAGAATATAATGTGGTTAATGGTCTTATTTATCTCAACCAATAGTTTTTAGAGAAGATTATTCTACCATATTAACTATATCATTTAGATTTAACCCTTAGATAAATTGTTTAACAACTACCATGTCTTCTAGTATTCTTACACTATATGGTTAATAAACATAAAATAAAATTCCTAGAGAACCTCAAGTTGTTCATTAATGACATATAAAACATTATTTAAGTCCCTTATCGGAACATTATATTTTCAGAAATATTATATAAGTTAAGAAAATAGTATTTGTTTTAAAAAAACTCATTTATGTAACTTTTGAAACTATTTAGTATTTAGTTTTTTTGAAAGTCATAACAGCATGATTACTTCCACATAATTATTTAATAAACCATACCATGTCATATTAACCTAAAATATTCGTTCAATACATCTAAATTATCAAATTACAATTATTTTAATATTTATAACATAAATTATTTTTTTATTTTATGAATAAGGTTATTACTTCATCGTCATTGATTCATAAATAAATTTAATTATTTAGGTTATAAATATTATAAATAAAATACCATGATGTAGGAAATCCTTTTAAATTTATAATGAATTTTCATATATGAATTTATCTTATGTATGATTCTATATGAAAAATAGTTCAGTTACTAAAATTAGAATTTAACGATTTTAACTCTTCTTTAAATAAAATATAATAAATGTCATAATCTAATACATGTAGATCAAAAAGAATAATATTTTTGTCCTAATGTTGATATTCATCTATATAAAATTATCCAATTGAATTAGGATATGTTTAAGGGTAATTTTTATATTATTTTTACATTTAATTACCTTATTTTACTTTTAATTGTGGTAAATAAAATTCAAAAAGATATTATTAACCAAATATTTATTTTTTACCTATTGAACAACATTTTTATTATTGATGTCAACTGTTTCTCTGGATTTTTAAATTTCATTTCACAGAAGTCGTAAAATTACGTTTTATGTTAATTTGCAAATGTGCCTAATGGTGGGTAAAATACATTAAATAGTTCAATAAAATTTTATATATCTACTCTTATTATAAAATGACTCCAATAAATTAAATTAGACTTATATTTTTATTATGTATCTATTTCTACATTAAAAAAATTTATTCATAAATATTAATTATTTATATTAAACGTTTTATTTTAAGCAATAATGCATGATTTATCACTATTCATCAAAAATTGAATGTTTTCAGAAAAATAACAAAAATTTATGCTATAATAATATTAATATTCCAATTTATAAAATTATTTATATTTTACCAAATTTAAAATATAGAAGATTCATTAATTAATTTAGAATCAATTCCCATTGAGAAAACCAAAAAGCGGGGTTTTAAGAACTACAAACTATCAAAAGATTGGCATTTAATTATGTTCAATTTAAATGTGATACTACTTAAAAATACCTAAATTTTATTAAATAATAAAAATATAATCTAATTATACATTAAAATAAATTAAATTTACAATTTAATACTGTAAATTATTTTTATTTATAAACTTTATTTTAATTAAAATTTAGTATTTTTCATTATTCATTAATACATGAAAGATATCAGAAACGAACAAAAAATGTATCCAAATTAAATTTTTATGTCCATATTATAAATAGTAATTTAATTTCATTAAATGGAATATAATATTTTCATGTATTGGATTTAAAAAGGGTTTTCCATTAAAATGCTGAAAAACAACATTTTTTAAAAAATACATCTTTTATCTTTAAAATTGAATTTGTTATTATATTATGTATATTAATCACAAACATGATTGTAGAAATTATATATTATATATATATATATATAATTCAAAATGTGGTTAATAATATTAATAATCACTTTTTAAATGGGTAGTTTGATAGGTTGTGATGCACCTGAACTCAGTGTTGCGTGTAGCACGAGCTATTAAATTACTTTAAAGATATAAAATACTATGAAATGTTGGGGTGTTAAATTCTCCCATCCTTCAATAAATTGAATCCTCTCAATTATAAATTTATATTAGAAAATAAAAGTTTGAAAATAGAAAATTCATTTGGTGAAACCACACATCGAAAATAGGGTTAACAAAATATAGTCTCAATAATAGGGAAAGGGAAATGAAAAAGCCACCACCAAATTAGTGTCTCGAATAAGAAAACATTGGTATAAATTATAGACACATAATTTGAAGAAAACTGTAAATATTTATAGGGATTGATTGAGGACATCAATAAAAAACAAGTGAACAAGAAAAGGAAAATTGGGGGCCTCAAATATAAGGCACTAGCCTTAAACCTTACTTAATATTGAATTAAATGAATAATTCACATTGAGGATCTTTTCAGGTTTAGAGTTTTAGAGAATTAGGACATAATTATTACATCTCAAAAGATTACAAAGTAGACACTTCTACTAAGATTCCATAAAATAAAACAAAATCTTAAAAAGAAACATGTTTAGTTCCATGTTTTAGATAACATGACGTTCCCTCGATCCCATCCTTGACACTATTCCACATTATGTCCTGTGAAAAATATTTCAAAAAAACATGGGTTGGGCATAAAAATATCAGTAAGGGATACACAAAGAACAAAAATTGTTAGTTTTTTAAAACAACATGTAAACCATGTATACTTTATCAAAGTAATACCTTTCACCTTTATGAAGTAGTAAAAACACTTTACAGAATAAAAGATCATTACTTAACCTTTTGTAACCAAAAGATTACCATAAAAACCATATAAAGAACAAATAACATATAAAGGTAACTTGGGACATAAATATACTTAAATAAAATAACCATACGGTTGACTTCCACACATTTCACTTAAAGGAATAGCCATACGGACGAATTCCATACCCAATGCATTGTAGGTTATAATGTAACCACCCGTCCTGGTATTCATGGAACCATTGGTCATATGTTTTATCATGTAACCATCCGTCAAATGTCCAAGTACCATTATAAAATCATAATAAATAATACAAACATAATGGAAAGAAAACATTTCCACACTTTGATCAAAATATATCACTTAAATATATTGACATAACAAATCAATTATAAAAACCATTTTCAATAACAAAATACATAAAATAGTATATGGTATTTATTTCATTTTAAAAAATTATGGCTTTCTGAGGAAGCCAAAGACCAAATAATACTTGCAGAGGCGGAAAAGGTCATTGTCACCAAGTACGTTAAAAGAAACATTCCTTTTTGTCGTTTTGTAAAACACTTCGTAGAAAAAGATTCCTTTTGTATAAAATTGAAATTCAAAGGGGTTTATACACTGTATAAAATAAAGTTATGTATAAAACAAAATATTCCTCAATGAAATAATATTGAGACGAAGTCCCTTACCTCGTGTCCGACGTGACTCGATTGCTCTTTAATCTCTTGAATAATAAACTAAAGTTAATTTCTACTCGATTAAGAACATTTTCAAGGTTATTATTCCTTTTATATCACTTATTTCCATGTTATAAACATTATGTAATAATTTATGTTAAAAAAAATTTTGTTGTTGATATTTGGTTCTTAAGTCAAAAGTGGACTTCTTACAAGTATATGTTTTTCATGTGATCAAAGGTTCATTATATCCAGAATGATATTCATGATTTGGATATCATATATATCATATATATCCTGCATATACATGCATTTATAATATTACATAATCATTTAGAGATAGGAAATGAAATGCACCATTAATGGAGACGGTAAGCCGTACGTACGCATGAACGCTACTTTCATTTATATGTCATATTAATGGAATTAAAACTAAATGAGAGATATGTATATATTAATTCCAGAATTATATTCATCATTTATATGTAACATATATCATATTTATCCATTATATATATGTACTTATAATAGTACATTACATTTTGGGATAACAAATGAAATGCACCGTTCATGGAGACGGTAAGTCGTACGTACGCATGAATGCTACTTTCATTTCTATCTCATACTTTAATGGAAGGAAATAATAATTATATAAAGGTATATTATAATTAAAGTATAATATCATATATAATATCATTGAATCTATCCTTCATACGTACCACATATGGTATTAACGAATCAAATCACTTTGAGGGGGCGGTTGTCTGCACTTCCTAAAATGAAGATATTGTGTTTACCCATAATGGAAACCCTAAAGGAATGCCATAAATGAAAAATACATAAGCTTAAGTAAAACATAAACATATTATATATCATATATAAATATAATGACATCTAATTGGCCACCTTTCATGGTGTTATATGAGTGTTGAACAATCATCGTTTCGTTAGGTAGAAATTCGCCATCCACAGAAACAGAATGTTCTTCAACAATTTGATGTATGTGTGTGTAAGTGTAGATCGAATACTTATTATAAAAACATCCGAGTATATTTATGATACTTGTTTTTTTACAAAAAATTGAAAAAAAGAGTTTAGGGGGGTTGGAGAAGCAAAATAAAACATAAGAACACAAGAGAAAACACTACCTTTAAAACGGTAACTCTTTTTGATTTGAGCTCAAAGGCTTCCTTGGGAAGGCTTCTGCCCAAAGTGAGGCTTCTAGGAGTAAGAGAGGGATGTGGAGAGACTAAATGGGCAGTTTTTAGCCGAGCCAAAGGTTTGAGAGGTGTGGGTAAGGTGGTAGAGGTGGGGGATTTTTATAAGAGGAGAGGAGGGGCACTCTTAGAAAGTTATAAAAGTTTACTTTATTGTAAAATGAATTTCGGATTTTAAAGGTACCAGAATTATATATTTAGAGGATAAGGTGATCGGAGTTTGAAATTCACCCATCAAATAGTTTTTTGACAAGTTTATGTCTTATATTTTACATTATCTTTTTGTTTTATTTAAATCGTTAAATAATTAGGTAATCGCTGCATCACCATTGTGTCATTAATAATTTAACTTATTTAATGTATAAAAATTATAAAAAAATTATCATGATGTAGGAAATAGTTTTATATTTATAATGAATATTTAAAATCAGAAATATGACTTGTATAACCCCATTTAATTGTTTTTAAAAAAACAACTAGTGTTTGTGACATTTTAATTTTAACTTTAAATAAAAAGTTATTAATGTCATTTTCCTACCAAATTGGCACCACGGGGTCCCCAAGTCGACCCATGGATTGTCTTGGTCGGTCATGACACATCCAATAAGGGTAGTACATGTGTCAAGGTCATTTCATATCATGAAAACATTATATTTACCTTAAACTACACTAATTAAATCTAATCGCGATTAAAAACTTAAAATTTTATATCTATCAAAATATTATTTTAATCCCATTGAACCACATTTTACTTATTAATGACAACCATGTATGCCTATTTTTTTAAATACAAAACACATAGGTGGTAAAATTTCATTTTAACGAAAAATCAGTTTTTTAAGTACAACTTAGTGGTTTCACTATTCATCAAAAATTGATGTTTTTCCAAAAAATACCAAAACTTCACCCTAAGCTATATTTGATATTCAGAATTAAAAAATGATGTCTATTTTACAAAATTAAAAACATATAAGATTCATTAATTAATTTAATAATTAATTCCAACTATCAAAACAAATAGCATTTTTTTATGGAAGAAAATGTATCAAAAGATTGACACTAGTTTAAGTCCAATTTCAAAGTGAAATTAATTCCAACAACCACTATTGGATTAAATGGTAAAAAGATAATCTAATTTCACTTTAAAACCAATTAAAAATATAATTTATTCTTATTAATAAATTAGATTAAAAAGTTGTTTTGAATTCAAATACAATAGTTTTCACTATTCATTAAAAATGATCTTTATCGAAAAAAAACCAAAAATTTACACAATGTAAATTTTGATGTCCTGATTCTAAAGAAGAATTTGATTTGGTCCAATAGAATTTATAAGATTGACCAAAACTATATTTAATTACAGTTCTCCATCAAAAGGTGATAAGTGGACCTTTAGTGACAATTAGAGTATATATGCCTAAAATTGATTTATTTTCTTATTTTAAGCCTTTATCCTTTATTTGATAAATGTAAAAACATTTAACAGACATATATAATCATATTTTAGTTATTTCCATTCATTCCCTCCAATACAACTGCTATGTGTTAACTACCATTTAAAATAATATTATTTTATTACTAGTGTACAACGTAATATTTCAATGAAATTCTTTGTTGTGTATCTGGTATGCTATCGAACATAGCAAACCCTTTAAAGTAAAATTAATATTTAATTCGTAAATATTAATAAATATAAAAATGTTTTATTCTTTATTTACTTGTGATTTTACATCCTTCCCCCCTTTTGGGAATTGCATCCTCTCAATTTTATTCAGTTATCAAAATAAGTGGGGGTATTTATCACTCATAGAATTTTGAGATTCCCACGTTGCTTCTTCAACCATATAGTTTTTCCCCAAATCCTTTACTTGGTGAATTACCTTATTTCGCAACACATTCTCTCTTCGGTCAAGAATCTGGACGGGTTGTTCTTCATAATAGAAATTCTCTTCCAACTGATCTACCTCTGGGCTCAAAACATGAGATGGATCTGGCATATACTTTCTCAACATCGAAACATGAAAAAAATTGTGTACCTGTGATAAAATCGGAGGTAAAGTCACTTGGTAAGCAACTGATCCAACTTTCTCCAGAATTTCATATGGTCCAATGAACCTTGGACTCAACTTTCCATTGTTACCGAATCACATCACACATTTCCATGGCGAAACATTGAGAAAAAGAAGATCACCTACCTCAAAAGATAGATACTTCCTCCGGTTATCCGCATAACTATTCTGCCTGCTCTGAGATGTTCTCATGTATTTCTGAATCAATTGAACTTTTTATGCCATCTCTTCTACCAATTCTGGTCCCATCAGCTTCCTTTCACCTACTTCATCCAAAAAAGCCAGAGTTCGACACCGCTTCCCATATAATGCCTCAAACAGAGCCATCTATACACTGGAATGAAAACTGTTATTATATGAAAATTCAACCAAATAAAGATGTTGGTCCCAACTTCCTTGATAATCCATCGAACAAGAATGTAGCATATCCTCTAAAGTATAAATTTTTCGTTCTAAATTCCCATCTGATTGAGGATGAAAAGATGTACTAAAATTTAATTCAGTACCCAACAACTTCTGAAGGCCTTTCCAAAAGTTAGAAGTAAACCAGGGAACACGATCAGATACAATGGATAGGGGAACTCCATGCAACCTGACTATCTCTTTAAGATATAGTTGAGAAAGTTTATCTAGAGAGAAAGTATCCTGAATATGAAGGAAATGAGAAGATTTAGTGAAGTGATCATTAATAACCCAGATTTCATTATTACCTCAAGATGTCTTCGGTAATCCCACAACAAAGTCCATGGATACATTTTCCCATTTCCACTCTAGCACTAGTAAAGGATGAAGCATCCCTTTCGGTAACTGCCACTCTGCTTTAACCTACTGACAAGTCAAAAACTTCACAGTAAAATCAGTCATATCTTTTTTCATTCCATCCCACCAGTAGTACTCCCGCAGATCTCTTCACATCTTAGTACTGCCAGGATGAACTGAAAATGGGGAACTATGAGCCTCACATAACAACTCATACTTCAACTATGAATCACCAGGCACACATAATCTCTTCCCAAACCTCAAAACACAATAATTATCAATGTTAAATTCAGTTATATTACCCTTCTGAACTAGCTCTACCTTTTTCTGCAACCCACTATCTTTCTTCTTCACTTTCTTAATTATATTTGATAGGGATGATCTCACTGACACCTAAAACAAAACAGAATAACTTCTTTCACCAACAACTTCTATGCCAAAGTTCACTAAATAAAAAACCAAAGGATCTCGTTCCAAACGTAGCATGGTTAATTAAGCATGACATTTTCGACTAAAAGCATCTTCCACTTTATTTACTTTTCCCAGATGGTAATGAATTGTACAATCATAATCCTGGATTAATTCCAGCCATCTCCTATGTCTCATGTTCAATTATTTATGAGTGAATATATACTTTATACATTTGTGATCAGTATATATTTCACACATTACTCCAAAAAATTGATTCCTCCAAATTTTTAAAACGAAAACAACATCAGCTAATTCCAAATCATTTGTAGGGTAATTTACCTCATGAATATTCAACTGACATGAAGCATAAGAAATTACCTGATCATTCTGCATTAGTACACAAACAAGTCATTTAAATGAATCATCACTGTACATAACAAACTCACCATTCCTGGAAGGAAGTTCCAAAACTGGAGCGTTCACCAATATTCTTTTCAACACATGAAAACAATCATCACATTCTTTTGTCCAAATAAACTTAACACCCTTCCGAGTTAGCTTAGTCATTGGACTAGATACCCATGAAAAATTTTCAACAAACCTTCGGTAGAAACCTTCCAAACCAATAAAACTACGGATCTAAGTTACATTTGTGGGACTTGGCCATTCATTATCAACTTTTGTTTTAATAGGATTAATAGTTATGCCATTTTTTGGAACAATGTGACCAAGGAAAGAAATTTGTTGCAACCAAAACTCACACTTTCTGATGTTTCCATATAATGTCATTTATTTCAATGTTTGTAAGATAACACTTAAATGACTTTAATGCTCCGCTTTACTTTTAGAAAACACCAAAATATCATTGATTAAAACAACCACAATCTTATCCAAGAACTCATGGAAAATTCTATTCATAAGGTCAATGAATACAACATGTGCATTGGTTAACCCAAAATCCATAACTAAAAATTCATA
The DNA here is from genome assembly GCA_963277665.1 of Viscum album. Classification (NCBI taxonomy): domain Eukaryota; kingdom Viridiplantae; phylum Streptophyta; class Magnoliopsida; order Santalales; family Viscaceae; genus Viscum; species Viscum album. The sequence continues at coordinate 1,281,953,583 of OY728136.1, read as the reverse complement.
ATGGCCATATCTAGTATGGAAAACAGTCTTTTGAACATATGCATCTTTTAGTTTCAACTGATGGTACCCCGACCTCAAGTCAATCTTCGAAAAATACTGAGCTCCCTGGAACTAATCAAACAAATCATCGATATGAGGCAAAGGATACTTGTTCTTCACAGTGATATTATTCAATGATCTATGATCAATGCATAGTCTCATTGAACCATATTTATTTTTAACAATCAAGACAGGAGAGCCCCATGGTGATGTGCTAGGTCGATTGAAACCTTTATATAATAACTCATGCAATTTTTTCTTTATGTCTAAAAGTTCAATTGGAGCAATTCGATAAGGGGTTATGAAATTGTCCTAGAATCAAGAACTATGTCAACAATAAATTAAACTTATTGATCATGAATTATACTAGGAAACTCATCAGGAAAAACATCAAGATACTGATTTACCACTGGCACATCATTAATATAAAATGTTCCCTTGTTTTCAATGATATGTTCAAGATAACATTCATTTCTATCTTTTACTAGTTTCTCAACTTCCTGATATGTTATCAAAATCAAGCGTTCATTCTTGTACACAAACTGAAAATATTTCTGAAAATAAACCATTTTAGCTCTGCAGTCAATCTTATCTTGATAAATAGAAAGCCAATCCATGCCCAAAATAACATCAAACTCTACTAGAGGAAAAACAGTAAGGTTTTCAGGTAGATTCTTTCTGCACATAATGATAAGAAGGTTCTTATAATTTATTTTTGTCTCAATTTTTTCTTCTGGGTGTTTTTACCATAAGATCAGGATTCATATCTTGAGATAGAATTTCTAATTTACTAGAAAACATCTCAAAAATGAAAGAATGTGTCTACCCTCAATCAAACAACACATTGGCATAATCTGAACAAATAAACAGTGTACCTGATACTACTCATTTGATGGCCCAACATCTTCTGAAGTAGTTGCAAAAGATTTCACCACCCCTATCTCCTTGTAGCCTGGCTTCTTTCCCCCAGTTGAGTTCTTTGTTAGACACTCATTTTCATAATGCCCCATTTCATTACACTTAAATCATCTTACCGCTGACTTTTCATTTCCTGCTTGATCATCTTACTTACAATTACGAGCAATATGACCAGACTTACCACACCTAAAGCACTTTCCAGGCATGGATAAACATTCTCCAAGATGAATTTTACCACACTTCTCACAGGATGGATATTTGGTTTTCTTACCTCCTTGCTTCTTTGATGAATTCTTTCCTTTTTCCTACCAATTGGACCTCTTATTATGTTGTTTTTCAAAGAACACCTGATCATTTCAAACTCCATTTCCACCTTCTCCGCACATCGAAAAAGTTTTTCATAACTTTTGAACTCACTAAAAGCTAAATCCCTTTAATACTTTGGATTTAACCTAGAGTAAAAATGGTTTATTTTTCTATCAAGATATCGTATGAAGTTTAGAGCATATCTTTCCAGTCGAGTGAACTTTGCTTCATAAGAAGACACTGAGTCATCCTCCTGCCTCAATACATGGAATTGTTTTTCCATCCTAATACGAACCACCATATGAAAATAATTCTCAAGAAACATAACTTTGAATTCATCCCAGTGAAGATCATAAATCTCATAACTATCCTTGCTATTTTTCATCATCGACCACCACTGATCTGCTTCACCATCAAAACGGTAAATAGAAAGACTTACCTTTTGATGTTCTGAACACCCCATGACATATGAAATCTTCTCCAGTGCTTTAATCCACCCTTCATCTAGCACAGGGTCAGATGATTCTCTGAATGATGGGGGATGTTTCCTCATGAAATGTTCTACCACTGACATGTTCCTCAGTGGTTGATCTGGCTGATCTTCTGCATGGATACCACCACTATTTATAGACTGAGTAAATTATACCATCACTTCAACAAACTGTTCAGTTCCATCTCCGACCATCTCAGGTTGCTGATTTAGAAGGTTGTGTTCCTCCTGATGTTGTCCCAACATAGTTGCCTTGTTTCCTCTATGGAAAACCATTCTGAATGCAGAAATATCGTAGGCAAAGAAACATGTTAATCTTTAAATTTTATATCATTTCAATCATACCATAAATTAATATATAATTTAAAAATTTTCTAACTCCTAAAGTTGTCTAAACCGACCTCTGATACCAACTATAAGGCCTCAGCCTTAAACATTACTAAATATTGAATTAAATGAATATTTCACATTGAGGATCTTTTCAGTTTTGGAGTTTTATAGAATTAGGACATAACTATTACATCTCAAAAGATTACAAAGAAGACACTTCTACTAAGTTTCCATAAAATAAAAAAAATCATATAAAGAAACATGTCTAGTTCCATGTTTTATATAGCATGATTTTCCATTGATCCCATCCTTGACCATATTCCACATTATGTCCTATAAAAAACATTTCAAAAAACATGTGGTGAGCATAAAAAGCTCAGTAAGGGATACACAAAGAACGAAAACTATTAGTTTTTCAAAACAACAAGTAAACCATGTATACTTTATCAAAGTAATACATTTCACCTTTATAAAGTAGTAAAAACCCTTCACTAAATAAAAGATCATTACTTACACTTTTGTAACAAAAAGATTACCATAAAACCCATATAAAGAACACATAACATATAAAGGTATCTTAGGACATAAACATACTTAAATGGAATAACCATACGGTCGACTTCCACACATATCACTTAATGAAATAGCCATACGGCCGACTTCTATACCCAATGCATTGGAGGCTATAATGTAACCACCCGTCCTGGTATTCATGACACCACCCGTCATATGGTTTATTACATAACCACCCGTCAAATGTCCAAGTACCATTATAAAATCATAAGACATAAATGACATATAATGGAAAGAAAACATTTCCACTCTTTGATCACAATATATCCCATAAATATATTGACATAAAAAATCTATTATAAAAACCATTTTCAATACCAAGATACATAAAAGAGTATATGATATTTATTTCATTTTAAAAACATTACAGCTTATTGAGGAAGCCAAAGACAAAATAATACTTGCGGCGGCTGAAAAGGTCGTTATCACCGTGTACGTTAAAAGAAACATTCCTTTTTGTCGTTTTGTAAAATGCTTAATAGAAAAAGATTCCTTTTCTATAAAATTAAACTTAAAAGGGGTTTATACACCATATAAAATAATGATGTGTATAAAAAAAAATATACCTCATTGAAAAACGATTGATACGATGTCCCTTACCTCGTGTCTGACGTTACTCGATTTCTCTTTAATCTCCTGAATAATAAAATGAAGTTAATTTCTATTTTCATAGGAATATTTTTTAAGATTAATATTCCTTTTATATAACTTATTTCCATGTTATTAACATTATTTAATCATTTAAGTTAAAAATCTTTGTTTTGTCGATATTTGGTTCTTAAGTCGAAAGTGGACTTCTTACTATTACATGTTGTTCATGTGGTCAAAGGATCATTCTATCCAAAATGATATTCATGATTTGGATATCATATATATTATATATATATATATCCTTCATATACATGCATTTATAATATTACATAACCATTTAGAGGTAATAGATTAAATGAACTGTTCATGGAGACGGTAAGCCGTACGTACGCATGAACAATACTTTCATTTCTATGTCATATTAATGGAATTATAACTAAATGATAGATATGTATATTTTAATTACACAATTATATTAATAATTTATATTTAACATACATCATATATATCCATTATATATATGTACTTATAATAGTACATTACATTTAGGGATACGAAATGAAATGCACCGTTCATGGAGACGGTAAGCCGTACTTACGAATGAACGCTAATTTCATTTCTATATCATACTTTAATGGAAAGAAATAATAATTATATAAAGGTATATTATAATTCTAGTATTATATAATATATAATATCATTAAATATATCCTTCATATGTACAACATATGATATTAACGAATCAAATCACATTGAGGGGGCAGGAGTCCGCACTTCCTAAAATGAAGATATCGGGTTTACCTATAATGGAAACCAAAATGGTATGACATAAATGAAAAATACAGAAGCTTAAGTAAAACATAAACATATTATATATCATATATAAATATAGTGACATCTTAATGGCCAATTTTGAAGGTGTTATATGTGTGTTGAACAATCATCGTTTCGTGAGGCAGAAATTCACCATCCACAGAAACAGTATGTTCTTTAACCATTAGATGTATGTGTGTGTAAGTGTAGCTTAAATACTTCTTATACCAACATCATAGTATATTTATTATACTGTTGTTGTTACAAAAGAAATGAAAAAAAGAGTTTAGTGGGGTTGGAGAAGAAAAATAAAACATAAGAACACAAGAGAAAACACTATCTTTAAAACCAGTAACTCTTTTTGATTTGAGCTCAAAGGCTTCCTTGGGAAGAATTCTACCCCAATTGATGCATCTAGGACTAATATAGGGATTTTTTGAGACAAATGGTCCAGGTTTGGCCTAGACAAAGTATTTAGAGGTGTGGGTAAGATGGTAGAGGTGGGGGACTTTTATAAGATGAGAGGAGGGGCACTCTTGGAAAGTTATAAATGTTTAATTTGTTATAATTTTTTGTGGGATTTTAAAGGTCCCAAAATTATATATTTCGAGGATAAGGTGATAATAGTTCTAAATCCACCCATCCAATAGGTTTTTGACAAGTTTAGGTCTTATATTTTACATTATCATTTCATTTTATTTAAATCTTTAAATAATGAGGTAATTGCTGCATCATAATGGTGTCATAAATAATTTAATTTATTTAATGTCTAAAAATAATCAAAATATTATAATTATTTAGGAAATATTTATATCTTTCTAATGAATATTTATAGTAAAAAATATGACTTGTATAACCACATTTAAAAATTGTTTTAGTAAAACAACTCATGTTTGTGACATTTTTATTTTAACTTTAAATAAAAATTTATTAATGTCAATTTCCTACCAAAGAGGCTACATGGGATCCCCAAGATGACCCATGGATTTTATTGGTCGGCCATGACACATCCAATAATTTTAGGATTTGTTTGAAGGTCATTTCATATCATTAAAACATTATTTTTACCTTAAACTGCACTAATTACCTCAAATCGCGATTAAAATCATTAAAGTTACTATTCAACAAAAAATTAATTTAATCACATGAAACCACATTTTAATTCATAATTACAACCATGTATTTCTGGTATTTTTAAATTCAAAACACAGAGGTGGTAAAATTTCATTTAAACGAAAATTCAGTTTTTAAGTGCCACTTAGTGGTTTCACTATTCATCAAAAATTGATGTTTTTCATAAAAATACAAAATCTTCAACCTAAGATATATTTCATATTCAGAATTCAAAAATGATTTCTATTTTTCAAAATTAAAAACATATAACTTTCAATATTTAATTTAATAATTAATTCCTACTGTCAAAACAAATAGCGTGTTTTTATGAAAGAAAAGTTATCATAAGATTGACACTAGTTAAAGTCCAATTTCAAAGTGAAATTAATTTCAATGACCACTATTAGATGTAATGGTAAAAATATATTATAATTTAACTTTAAAACCAATTCAAAATATAATCTAATCATATTAATAAATTAGATTAAAAAGAGGTTTTGAATTAAAATACAACAGTTTTCACTATTCATTAAAAATGATCTTTATCAGAAAAATACAAAAAATTAACAAAAAGTAAATTTTGATGTCCCGATTCTAAAGAAGAATTTTATTTGGTATAATATAATGTATAAGAGTTACCAAAACTATATTTAATGATGGTTATCCATCAAAAGGCGATAAGTGGACCATTAGTGAAAATTAGAGTATATATTCATAAGATTGAATTCTTTTCGTATTTTAAGCCTTTATCCTTTATTGAATAAATGTAAAAACATTTAACAAACATATATAATCATATTTTAGTTATTTATATTCATTCCCACTAATACAACGACTACGTGTTAACTACCATTTAAAATAATATTATTTTATTACTAGTGTGTAATGTAAGATTTCAAAGAAATTCTTTGTTGCGTATCGGGTATGCTATCGAACATAGAAACCCCTTTAAAGTAAAATTTATATTTAATTCATAAATATTAATAAATATGAAAATGTTATATTCTTTATTTACCTAGGATGTTACATCGAATCCATAAATCTATGATTATTTAAAATATCATCGATTCAACAAAATATAAGGTATTACGATAACACATTTTAAGTTGTTATAACCTTTCCCTAATTTTTAAGAATTCAAATTTATCATATAAAAATAAAATAAATAATACATGACAAGTAGAATTCCATCCAATAACTAATTTCTAGAACAAACATATCTTTCTCTCTAAATGATAATTGAACACAAATATATTTTATTAATCCAAATCGTATAGGGTTTTTAAAAAATGAATTTATAATTCATCTGCCATACCATATAAAAAACTACACTATACAACCCAGGAAATCACTTAGGCTAGTGGCAAGTGATGCACCCTTGTCACCCTTCAATTGTGGGTTCAAGTATCATAGACTTTCCTGACACAACAGGTTGTCACCTGACCATCAGCATTTCTTTTTTATAACAATCCAAAAATAATATTAAGAAATTAATTATCCTTAAATAATATTATCCAATGAAAATATTAATCCATTTCAACCATCATACTTATCCACAATACTTCGATCTAAACTCACATTCCATAATTTAAAAGGAATGTCACATAATTTACATGTGAATACCTTCATTGTGTATTTTATTAAAACATGGTAACACCCCAAATTATCAAAAAACATTATGGGTTACATTCATGCTCCCTTATTCCTGGTAGAATTATGGATATACTTTTTATATCCAAAAATTTTGTAAACTCCAATAATTATTGAATAAAAAACAATTAATTAGTTTATGGTAGTCATGAATATCCAATAAAATTTGTCCAAATCAATCATATCTTATTCTGAAATCATTATCTCAATTTCAGAATCATATTAAGGGTTATATTTTCCATAACCATATATTTTCCAAAATGTTTAACATGAAATTTTTTCACATTTCTTGGAACCATAAAATATCAAATCCATAATGAAAACATATTGCAATAAAGTCATTATATGCTTTATAATTCTTATAACTCATACATCATTAATACAATATTCAAATGACGCAACTATTTAATAACAACATAACAACAATAATCATTCCACTTCATATGAGGTAGTATTATAACATGATTATTATACAAAAGTATCATTAGTGGTATACTCTAATGATTTGGGCATTGATTTTAATAGTGTCCCATCTCCTTGCAGATTAAGCATTGTACATTTGAAACCTTTTTCTTACCAATTCAATCACTAATGTGGGGTCCTTTTTTCTCCACACTTATAACATAATATCATTCCCTTAAATAATTTACCATGGTGATTATTTCCATAGTTATCACATGTGGGAAAATACCAATTTCCCTTCTTCCCATTATCCATATTTTATTCCATCATCTTCATTTATTTCTTCCCTTTAAGGCCATACTATAAGTAGGCAACATTAAATATTACATAATCTACATTTATGTCCAGAATTTACATTGAGGTTATTTTACGGATTAGAGTTTTATATAATTAGGCCACTACTATTACATAAAAAATTGAATATTACAAGTAGGCACTACTACCTCATATCCATTTTTCATAAAATATAAAAACATAAAGAGAAACATGTTCAGTTTCATGTTATAGACATGATGACTTTTATATGATCACACCCTTGTCCCTAGTCCACTTCATGTCCTATGAAAAACATTTCAAAAACATTTGATGAGGAAAAGATCTCATTAAGGTATAAAAAAATAAGGAAAAATGTTAGTTTTTTAAAACAACAAGAAAACAATGAATACTTTATGATAAGTAATACTTTTCACATTTATAAATTAGTAAAAAATCTTTACTAAATATACGATCCTTGCATACCATTTTGTAACCAAAAGATTACCATATAACACATATAAAGAACAGATAACATATAAAGGTAACTTGGTACATAAACATATGTAAATGTAATAACCATACGGTCGACTTATAAACATATCACTAAATGAAATATCCATACAGATGACTTCCATACCCAATGCATTAGAGGTTATAACGTAACCACTTGTCCTCATTTATCACAGCACCACCTGTCATTTTATTTATCATGAAAACACCCGTAAAATGTCCAAGTACCATTATAAAATCATGAAATATTGTAAATTTTAATATTTCACTAATAACATTTCCACATTGAAATTACAATATATCCTTTCAAAGTATTTTCATAATCAATGCTTAATCAAACCATTTTCAAAACCATTTAAAACATTCAATAAAGAAATTTTTGAATAAATGTGTCCCACGCCACATTGAAGATTTTAATTATCATTTAAAAACATTAATTTCCATATAAATAAGTCATAATAACCATTTTCCAAAAAAGTACACTAATTACAAATATTTAGAAGAATAATTCTTTAATACATTTAAAACCATATTTTAGTTAAAGAGTATTTAAAAAAATGAGAGATTCTTGAATAGGAATAATTGAGGAATAAATTCTAATCAGAGAATTATAATATCATGAGAAAAAAGGGATTCAGGATATAATATTCTAAAGGATAGTATATACACCACATAAGAGTGAATTGGTGCATAACAACAATGATGTCTCAATAGAATGTAAATTGAGATGAAATCCCTTATAAAAATAGTATCATTTGATTAAGTACAAATAAATTCCATTATTATGTGTGAAAAATATAAATAAATTCAATATTAATGGATATTTAGTTTAAATTAATCATATTAAATTCAAAAATGTTTTTGTAAGACAAAACCAATGGCATGGATGTTTAACTCAACAAATAGAAATTCAGTTAAAATTACTCTTATCAAGTTCTTATCTATGACATGAGAATTTATCAATATAATGATAATGTGTGTCATAAGTATATACAAAGATATGGGAGTTTAAATTACAACATAAATAAAAAAATAGGGATTCCACACATAATCATAGCATGATGGAATTAATAATTAGAAGATTAAACCAAGGAATGGAAATTGGGTTAAAAGGGTCCTTACCGATTTGGTATTTGAAGAATCATACAAACAATGATAGAAGGATCATAAAAAAAAGTTGTAAATACCCACAATTTTAAGTATATTACATAATGAATACAATAATGGGTAGTATATAAACCACACAAAACGATTTAGGGTAAAATATAGCATGAATCTCATGGGAATAAAAAGTGAGATTAAAATCCCTTACAACGTTGTAATCAATTGAGTTTTATGACCAAAGGTTAATAACCACAAAATGAGTCAAAGAATAACATGAATATAAATATAATCATGATAATTTATATCCAATTTTGGTACACAATACACCACATTCAATAAATAAGTGGCGAGGAAATCTCATGGAATTAACAGTGAGATAAGAAACCTCTTACTTCGTGCCCGACTTGACATGTTTATTCCTTGTTCTTCCAGAACAATAAAATTAATTTAATTTATATATTATTAATAACCTTTTTCAAGTTTATTATTCATTTTATATCACTTATTACCATGTTATAAACAATATGTAATCATTTTAGTTAATATTGGTTGTTTTGTCGATATTTTGTATTTGAGTCAATAATGGACTTCTTATAATTACAAGTTGTTCATGTGGAAAAAAGTTCATTATATCATTAATTATATTCATGATTTAGATATAATATATATCATATATATCCATTATATACATGTATTTATAATAGTACATAACATTTGGAGATAAGAAATAGAATGCACCATTCATGGAACGGTAAGCCGTATGTACGCATGAACGCTACTTCCATTTCTATTTCGTATTGTAATGGAATGGAAATATAATGACACATATTTATATTATAATTCCAGTATATTATAATATATAATTTCATTAACTCTACCATTTATACTTTCCACATAAGTCATGAACGAGTTACATAATTTTGAAGGGGCGGTAGTCCGCACTTCCTCAAATTAGATAAGCGTATTTACCCACTATGGAAACCATAAATATATTCTATAAATGAAAAATTCAGAAGCATAGAAACAATATAAATATAACTTATATAATATATATATATATTTTCATCATAATGGCCACAATGAGATGTGGTTGGCGATATATGAACAATCATCGTTTCGTGAGGTAGTAGTTCTCCGTCCACAGAAACAATATGATCATTAACCATTAGACAGAGGTGTGTGTAAGCATAGTTTGAATAATTATCATAAAAAAACTAGTATATTAAGGATAATTTTATTTTTATAAAATATAGGAAGAAAAAGTGTTATGCAGGTGGAGAAGTAAAATAAAAAAAATAAAACAATAGAATTAAAGAGAAACTGTTACCTTTAATTCATGTAACTCCCTTTGGTTTGAACCCAAAATACTTAATGAAGTGAGTTAAGACATAGTAAGTCTCCTAGGTGTAATATAAGGATCATGAAAGATTATTTGGGCAGGTTTTGGATGAGCCATGGGGCATGAGAGGTGTGAGGAATGAGTTAGATGTGAGGGCTTTTTATAAGACAGAGGAGGGGTTCTTTGGGAAAGTGTAAAAATATTATTTAATTATATAGATATTTTCTATTTCAAAATTCCCAGAACTCATTAATGTCAAAGATAATATCACTAATATTCTATTTAAATTCATCCAATAAGAATTGGACAGGTTTTGGATGTTATTTGGATATTTATAATCTTATTTATTTAAATCATTTATTAATGTGGTAAATACTGCATCATTTTTATGTCAAAAATAATTTAATTTATTTGATATCTAAAAATAATAAACAAATACCATGATGTAAGAAATTGTTTTATCTTTAAAAATAATATTTATAGTTTAATGAATAACTAATATAACCCCATGTAAAAATTAATATACTCAAAGATATTTGTTTGTGTCATTTTTGACTTTATTTTAATTTAATTAACCTAATGATCCATTATCACTCCCATGTGGCTCCATGGGGTCCCAAAATACACCCATGGATGAACATGGTCAGCCATGACTCATAAAATAAGGTTAAGACAAGTTTTAAGATACTTTTGTATTATTATGATATTCTTTTTACCTTGAATTACCCTATTTACCTTTAACTGTGTTAAATAAATGTCAAAAGTTACTATTCACCAAAAATTATTTTCATCTTATTGAACCTCATTTTAATTACTAATAAAATTCATGTTTGTAGGATTTTAAAAATTTAATTCACATAAGTATTAAAATTTCATTTAAATGAAAATGTCGGTTTTTTAACTACTACTAAATGGTTTCACTATTCATCAAAAATTGACGTTATTTAGAAAAATACAAAAAATTAAGTCTAAGATATAGTTGATATTATGAATTCAAAAATTATGTATATTTTACAAAGTTCCCAACATAAAATTTGCATTATTTTTTTTAAATTAATTCCATTTTTTAAAACAAATAGCTTGTTTTTGAGAAATAATATATATCAAAAGATTGACACCTGTTTATGTCCAATTTCAAAGTGAAATTAATTCCAACAAAAACTATTGGATTAAATGGTAAAAATATAATATAATTAGAGTTTAAAACGAATTAAAAAGATAATATATCCATATAAATAAATTATATTAAAAAGCATATTGGAATTAAAATATTGTATTTTTCACTATTCAACAAAAAAATGAATTTTATCAGAAAAATACCAATATTTTACACAAAGTGAATTTGATGACCTGATTATAAAAAAGAATTTTATTTTCTAAAATTGAACATATAAAAGTGAAAAAAACTTTATTTAAATACGGTTCTCCATCAAAAGGTGGTAAATCAACCTTTTAAAGTATATTATTCTTGAAATCAGGTTTATGCACATTTTAAGCATGTAAATTTTATTGGATAAATGTTACAAAAATTAAAAAACATGTATAATAATATTTTTGTTTGTTATGTTTATTCCTACCAATAAAATGGCTATGCATCAAATACCATTTAAAATAATAATGTTATATTATTATTTTTCAGTATGACCCAACGTTGTGTGCAACGTAAGATTTAAATGAAACTCGTTGTTGTTTATCAGGTACACCATAAAAAATAGAATCCCCTTTAAAGTAAAATTAATAATTAACTTAAAAATATTAATAAATATGAAAATTTCATATTCATTATTTACCTAGGATGTTACACATACGACTCAGAGAAATCCTTACTTATCTTTTTAACACATGATGTTATTTCTTCATATGATGCAGATACGTGGGAGACTATTTCCATTCTAAATTTTTGTTTAAGAACATGAAATATATGATCATTCTTACTTTTTTAATTATACATATTTCGATATTTCTCAATTCTTTTACTGGGTTCCATTTCTAAATGATGACTAACACTAGGTTAAATCATATCATAATGTATAATCCAAAAACAAGAAAAATTCTCAAAATTAATTAAACATGTTCCCACATCTAATCTAATAATAATGGTTTCTATAGAGATATATAAACTCATAAATACTTCATAGGGGTTTTTAATGAGAATGTGAATAATCAAAAGCATATCCCCTAGGAGTGTCAAACTAGGTGAGCAGTAAGGCTTGTTATCGTCTACCAGGATACCCCAGGTCAAGCCTGAAACTCCCAGCCATAGTTTTCACTCCTCGGTACATCTATGCCAAAATCACATCCATTTTTAGTATCCAAGAAGGGATTTATTTCTCGGAAAAGCCACATGATATATACATTACAAAAATATTTGGATGTTTTTCTATACTAATCCTCATTGTCTATCTTAGGGTAATGTTTTCTATTTATAGTTTATCTAAATAAAATTTCCAATGTGATTGCTAAAAATACTATAATACCAACTATAAAACCCCAACCCCATTTACCTAGGGTCTGTACATTGTTTTAATACATCCGCATGATTACAAGGAACCATCTCCCGAAAGACCGATCAGCCGAGCATTCCTAGAAAATAATTTACATACATGAACATTATATTACACATTAAAACATAAAACTCAATATAAAAATCCATTGTTAATTCCATTATTCTTCTATTTTAACGCTACATATCAATCATAACACACTTCTTTGAATAATGGGACATCAAAACATAAGAAAAAGGTGAGCTCAGATGCTCAGTAAGGGTAAATAATTTAGCATATGCCATAAAATTTTAAAGAATGATGTGTAATAAAAAAAATCCTTATAAACATAAAACATAAGAATAATATAGAGAAGATAAATCAAATAATTTCATTTAATTAATCACATTTATATTATAAAAGTTTAATAATCACATGTGATAACAAATTTCATAACAAGTGAAAACATAATTCCGGAAATCATAACCATATAGTGAAGGCCTCATGTCAATAATATAAATTAAAATTTTGTAAAATCTTTATTCGAAGACACTAAATTATCATATGAGACCTATAGATGAATCAAGGGGCTATATAAGGACCCACCCATTAATTACTAAGTCCAATTCATTCCTCATATGAAAATGATGAAATATAACCTAAAAAATTCGTATTAAAACAAGCTTACAAAATGTAAATACTTCAACACAAAACCATGAATGGTATAAAAAATAACACATACAAAGTGGAAAATATCATAAATCATTCACTATATCATGGAAGATTTATTTATAATGAATCAACCTCAATCCAAGAAAAATATATTATAATGGATGTTAACATTGTTGAAAATGATCATTAAAAATCATTAAGAGAAATATCCCTTTGTTGTGAAATCATTTTGAAGTAACAAATTTATAAATGAATTAATTTAGAAGATATTTTTTAATCAAAGTGTCCCATTAAAATTTGAAACATTTTAAATGAATTAAAAATTTAATACAATCATGTCTATATAAATAAATCCTTAAAATAATTTGGAAAACGTGGATATTGATTAAAAGGATTAAGAAAAATAAATAATTAAAAAATTTATAATGACGATCTTGATAATGATTACCTTCCAAAAAAACATAAAATATTCCTTTTGAATACTATTTTACGAAACATGGACATGAGTTATAAATATTTTTTAGTAAATACTTACTCAAAAACAATCATAGATAATATTGAGATTGGGGAATTAACCATTACCTTGTACATTAACTTAGTCGATGGTACATTTAACCACCTGTATATTGACCATAGTATGTTTTTATATCACACTCGAACAATATTTATATATTTTATGTAATATATGATACACTTATGACTTATTATTGCACATTTAATAATAATTTCCATGTTAAAGTAACATTTCGGGTAATAATCTCTTTCTTTATCGTTCATGTTTTAACTTTTTATTCTTGATCGTATCACATTGATCATTATTTACATACATCCATAATATAAAAAATTATTTATATATCATATATTTTTAGAATATAAATATTTATAATATATAGATATTTGAAATTGAAACACTATTAATGGATATGGTAGTTCGTACGTACGCTTGAACGTTGTTTTAGTTTTCTTATCTTAGTATAGAAGTATGTGAATAGAATATATTTATCTACATAAATATATATTATTCCATTAGAAATTTTATTTCGTATATCTCAAAAATAATATATATATATATATATATATATATTAGTGAATGGTGATCGTTTCATATGAATCTCATTGCGTTGTGGAGACGGTAAGCTTTATGTACGCACGAGAGACAATATTCTTCTATCTATGGTAAAACCGTGTTTAATTGGATGATATATTATATATAAATAATAACTAACATGTTATATTCATTATTTAAATTAATTGTACTCATTATTATACCAATACAAATAATGTAGTGTTGAATAACAAACGACAACATGACGTGGAGACCGAAATCTGTACGTACACTCGTATGGTGACTTTTTCATTAATAAGATGGATAGAATATTGAATATAGTTGTACCATAATTATAATAACATCATAGTATTTATAAGGTAGTGGGTTGAATTTTTTTTAATGGAAACAATAAATAAATAGGAAGTGGATGAAAAAATGAACATTGAAAGAGGTGATGAAATAATTGCATCTTCTATAGGTCCTTTCTTCTTATTAGATCAAAAGGGATCATTATGTATTCTTTATGATCAATGTGTCGCCTCTAGGATGAAGTGAGGGTTGTTGGGATGATATTTGAGTAGGGTTTGGCCAAGCCAAATGGAATTGGAGGTATGAATTTTAAAGGATGGGAAGTACCCTTTTATAACAGAGGTGAGGGTCACATTAGAAAAAACATGAAATATTATTTTATTATTAATTCATTTTCGGTTTCTAATGGATCCAAATGGATTTATATCTCAAATAAGGTGGATATTGGTGGAAATAATCTCATCCATTAGGTTTTAGAGAAGTTTAGGTCCCCATATTAACCATAACTTTTGGATTTAACAATTAGTTAAATAGTGTAGCTCTTACAATGTCTTTCTGTATTCTTACACTATATGGTTAATAAAAATACTATAAAATGAAAATAGAACCTCACGTGGTTCATTAATGAGAAGTCTAACATTATTTATAACTTTTTCTGAACTTTATATTTTTAGGACTATTATAAAATTTACTAAAATAGTATATGTTTTAAAAGCACATTTATGTCAATTTTTACACTATTTAGAATTTGGTTTATTTGAATGTCATAAAAACATGATTACTTCAGAAAAAATTCATTGAATCATCCCTAATATGTAATATTAACCATTAAAATTCGTTTAATTCTTCAAAATTATAAATTTACAATTACATTATTATTTATAACATCAATTATTTTTGTCTTTGAATAATTAGGTAATTACTACATCATCATTGTGTAATCAATAAATTTAAATATTAAATGCCTAAATATTTTAAATAAAATCCCATGATCTAGGAAGTATTTTTATATTTTTAATTAATATTTATAGTCAAATTTATCTTATGTATAACCCAATATTAAAAATGGGTTATTTATTATAAATAAAATTTAACACTTCTTACTCCTCTTTAAATAAAATATAAGTAATGTCCTAATCTAATACAAGTAAATAAAAAGGGTAATATTTTTTTCCTAATTTTTATTTTGTTAGAAATACACATACCTAATATAATTAGGACATATGATTTGGTAATTATTTAAAAAACAATTACCATTATTTACTATATTTAATTTTAACTGTTGTAAATAAAATTTAAAAGTTATTATTCATATAAAATTATTTTCAACATATTTAACCTTATTAAACATACTGATATCAATCGTGTCTCTTGTATTTTTGAAACTCAATTCACAGAAGCAGTAAAATTACATTTTATGTAAATTTGCAATTGTGCCTTGAAGTTGGGTAAAAGACATTAAATAGTACAATAGAATTATATATATCTAATATTATTACAAAATTACTCCAATGAAATAAATTTTACTAAAATAGGTATTATATATCTATTTTCAATTTAAAATATTTTTAAATAAAAATATTATTTATTTAAATAAAAAGTTTGTTTTAAAGAATAACGTAGTTTTTTCACTATTCATCAAAAATTGAATGTTTTCATAAAAATAAAAAATAATCACCCTATAATAATTTTGATATTAAAAATTAACAAATTATTTCTATTTTACCAAATTTTATACATATATGTTTCATTAATTAAATTAAAATTAATCCACGTTGTCAAAACCATAAATCGTGTTTTTATGAAGTAAAAACTATCAAAAGATTGACATGTTTATATGTTCAATTTACTTGTGAAATTACATAAAATGACATAAATTATATAAAAGTATAAAAATATAATCTTATTATACTTTAAAGCCACTCATATATATAATTTAACACTAAATTATTCTATTTAAGAAGTTGTTTTTAATTAAAATTTAGTATTTTTCACTATTCATCAAAATATGAATGTTATCAGATAAGTACCAAAAAATTATCAAAATTAAATTTTTATATACCTATAATAAATAATAAGTTAATTTAATTATATTGAATATATAAAAGTGTCAAAATGTTTATTTAAAAAGGGTTCCCCATTAAAAGGTGGAAAAAAGATTTTTTTAAAAAAATACATCTTTTATTTGAAATATTGAATTTTTCTTTATATGATGTCTACGAAACACAAAATATGAATGTTACAATTATATTGGATATATATAAAATTCAAAATTTGGTTAATAATTTTCATAAAAACTTTTTAAATGGCTAGTTTCATAGGTCGTGATGCACTTGAATTTAGTGTTGCGTGTAGTGCATGATATAGAGTTATTTTAAAGAGATAACATAGTACAAAATCTTGAAATGTTACATTTTATGTCTAATTAGGAAATTTTATTATTATTATTGTGACATGGTATCCATAATAAAAAAAATTATCCAATGGAATGGGTAGATCTAAAATAATATTAATTCTTTGATGTTCTATCGTGTTTGATAGTCGTTCCTTTCACCACAAAAATCACAAGTCTGATATCAGTAGTTATGATGACAAGATATTTACCTATTTATATTTTCCTAAAAGATTTTTGAAACTATTTATTATCATTAAAAATATTATTTTTGTACTAATTGTTAAATTCATTGTAAAATTATATGATTGGAGTGTTTATGAGACATTCAGTTGAGATTTATCAAAACCATATACATGCCTCTTCACATCCCTTTAGGATTGTTTTCCCCAAAATAATTATGGTATTCACTTAAGACATTTACCAAAAATCATAATTTAATATAATATTTTATTACTTCTACACTTTTTACATGATGTAATATTGATTTTCATTCCTCTATTTTTTTTATTATTATTATTATTTCTTCTAAATTCCTTATTTATCTTTTATCCCCAAAAACCATGAGAATAATGAGAGTCTACAATATATATTTCTATATCAAGATGAAATAAAATGATTTATTTATAATAATAAAATTTTCTTAAATCACTTTACTTTTATATACTTGTGCCCAATATAGAACATAATCAATCAACATTTTTTTTGGATAAATTATATTATCGAAATAACACCTTAGAAGTTTAGTGATATTTTCAACATAGGAACCAGAGGAATCATCATCCTTCTAAATTATTTCAATAAATTACCCCTCTGTTATCATGTGAAGAGTTTTAGTAAAATATGTAATAAAAAATTATTTCTTAATTTCTTCCCATGTAATAGATTCAATTTCCTCCTCTTGCCTCATATTCATCATACATTTCCACTATTCCTAGGTTTCAATATTCATATAATAAGAATCCAAAATATAATTATCATGGATATAGTTTTACATAATATAAAATATCATTTCTATATAATTTTTTAATTTCTAAGTAATAAGTGGATTAGAGGAACCACTAAACGAAGGTCGATATTTCACCAAAATATACTCACTAATGTGTTATTCCATCCTTTTTATTTTTTCTGTTTAGAAATATTGAAGTTACCATCCATAGCTTGATATAGTTTGGTAATATTAGAAATAAGATTTTACATCGTATAACCCTTTTAATTTCTTTATTATAATGAATTACATTTCATTATACATCACATCCATTTTTACAAGATTCCTTTTTATTACATCTAATGAATAAAACCAAAAATAGTTGTGTCAGTACCAAATATCAATTATTAGAGTAAATAATCAAATGACTATGAAAATCATTATTATTAAATCATATACTATTAAACATTATTTTATCCTAAGGTACATTATATTCATCTCATATCATTATACTTACCATCTATTTTTAGGTTAAATAATATCATTTATTATAATAGTTTATAAAGAGAATTTGAATTGACTAAAGAATATCTCGTAAGATTGACAATACAAGTGTCCAGTCATAGGAATAATAATGATTGAATGAATTTATATCATGTTGATACTCAAAAATCATTTTCAATGTGACTACCCAATGGGGATGCCATGCCACTGTCACATCCACTTGCTATTATATAGACAAAAAGTTCATTTTTACCCAATCATTTATTACTAAAACCTTGGTATATTATCCTATACATAGACTTATACTCATGGTTTTTCATTACTGCAAATAATACTAATATAAAAAATAATAAAAAACTACTCTAATACCAATTGAGGAAACCCAATAATAACATAGATAAATATTATATCATTTTAGGAAATTATTCAATACATATCATAATAATATTCTCCCTAGAACTGAAATGTCTTAGTGTCATTGGAGAATAGGTGTGTAATAATTTTATTTCCTTAATTATCTTCAAAATATCCCTCAAATATCTTCTCACATATTAAACTTCTCATACATAACATACTTAAGATTTTTCTTCATAATATAGGTTATGTAAACATAACTAAGAGAGATCTCAGAAGCCCATTAATAGCAAACATATGAGGTATCAATCAAGGATGGTAAGTGAGTATACGATAAGCATAAGGTTTTTATAATAAGATGAAAAATTATAAAATTCATACATATTTAGTCAAAGATAATTAATCATGGATTAAGTTATGATTATTTTTCCTGAAAAAAGTCACGATTTATCATTTTGGAGAGTCATCAATAATAAATCATGAGCTTTGAAAACATATCAAAATCATAATCCATAAGTTTTTTCCAAAGAACAAATGATGAAAAATATTATACTTAATAAATCCTAGATACCAATACTATCATATTATTTTTCATTCACCCATCTCTCCATCAAAACCATCGTAAACGGTCACTCCCAAAAATATCATATTGGATGAATTATTTTACTGAAATATGTAACTCCCAATTCTATTCAATATTATATACTTAAATATAACTCATTACCTAGTGCGTTGAAGATATATATAATTATTGTACTGACTATTATATATTTAATGACATAAATTTTTGTGTCCCAATATTACCAAAATATTCATTATTTCATTATATAATAATTTTTGGAAAAAAACAAGTTCTATAAAGATTTCATCGTAGCATAAGTAACCTATTAAAAAGAATTGTGTTTCATAGAATCATACTTAAATAAACATAACCATAATCCACCATGATACTTAATGTCGATAGTATCATATGATAATAACCTCATTTAATAGTAACATTCCACAATGGATGTTGACATAGAAGAAATATACCTTCAAAATAACCTTTGAACGTTTATTTGAAAACAAGGATAATAAGCATGTCTTTCTGTGTCATTTAAATCATAAACATTCAAAAAAGATTGAGAAAAATATTTTATTTTAAAATAACCATTTTATGTTTTATTGTATTATCCAACAAAAAAAATCACTATTTTGGGAATATCTTTTCATGAGGTGAATGATAAATAAATATTACATTCACATTTTCTTGTAAAAAAACACAGATAATAGTATAGAAAATATGATAAAAATAAATTTTTTAAACATTTTTTAAAAAATAAATATGGTTTCATGTGCCTTTGGATAATTTTTGTTTTATATAAGATAACATTAACAAAAAATTAATGAACACATATGTGGGAAAAATTGTGTGTTGACCAAAGATGGAATAAGGTCATTTTTTCTAAATAATATTGTTTCAATAATTTTATTTCAAATATCGAGGAAATGGATCTATTAATTGAGATTCCATAAATAATGAATTGAGAAGAGAATATTTTATTTTATAGGATAATAAAACATAATTTCCCTCAATTTAAATTTATCATAGGTGACCCCAAAATGAAATGAGATTGTATCGTAGACTCTTATCTCAAGAACTCTTTTTCATCAGACACATTCCAAAATAAATTATAATAAACATGTACTTATTATAAGTAAATATCAACAAATAATTCCTAAATAACATACTATATATCATTCCTATATAATTTCTAATTATCCATTTATAAGAAATTTCATCTTTAAAAAGAACTTTCTGGTGAGAATTGGTTTGTATTCTATACTGGTTTTAGATGAATATTTCCATTCCTTGAACCTTTGTGAAAAATTAAAAATCTCTAAAATATAAATAATGATATAAGGGTTATAATTGTTTATTTTTTATAGTTTTATTACTATTCATATAAATTATTGATGGAAAATAAATTACATCACTCTGTGAAGGTGGTGGTTTATAACAACAAATGGGTGACATTTTCCCTTTTAGGATGATGGAATAATGAATGTTTTATAATAATTCACCATTTCAACATCATAGTACTATTATAAATATCATATATATTAATTAAATATATCTATATATCTATACATATGAAAATGAAATAAAAATGAATCACCTCACATTAGAGAGGTGGTTATCAATGTATAGGCATGAGAAATGATATCATTTTCCAATAGTTTAGATGAAAATAGGAAATTGATATAAACTTAATAGAAAACAATAAATTAACAATTAATACAAGGAATCCATCATCTTGGTATGGATATATTATTTTTTTACGATGTATATAAATTATGAAATTTGAAGTAGATCAGTAAGAACATATACATCTTCTTCGAGGATCAACCATTGAAGAGATCCTTAAGGATTTCTGGTTTAGTATTTTGGGATGAAAAAAACCTCATGGTCATGGGTTAGTATTATGGATGATTATACGGGTATATCTTGATTGAGAAAATGATATCAAATCGTTTTGATATTGGAGGATTTTCTGTATTATATGTGATGTTCATGAAAACCCTATAAATAAGAGATGCTTTATTATATAATGTATGTCATTTCTAAGTAAAGAAGATCGAAAATGAAAAATATTATAAGATAAAAAGTACTGGTTGAAATCACATCAACCAAAAAAATAAAATCTTATTATTTCTAATATTTTAAACCTTATCTTTTTGGTTATCCTATTTTTAACACCTTATGGGATAGTGTTGTAATAAAATTTCGACTAAGGTAACTACTAATTTTAGAACAATATGATGTTTTATTAATTAAATTATATTTATTGATTTTATTTAAAATATGTAATCCACCTAAAATATTAAATTTCTATTAGTTTTTTATATTAATTTTAATATTATTGTGCAAAATAAAAAAAATTGTTTCTAGACAAAATAATATATAATATTAAAACTGGACCAATTCATATTCAATGAAAAGTAAATCCGATTATATGAATGAGAAAATAATATACCTAATATATTATCTACATATTTAACTAAAACTAGTCATTAAGGAAAATAATATATATATATATATATTTATATATATTTTTGATAACAACTCATTGCACCGATAATGTTATTTAGGAAAAAATAAATATTTTACTTTAAATGGTATTAGTTTCATTTATAATATATGAGATGCCAGTAAATTCATTTTATAAATTCATAAAAATTATTTTTTCATAAATTTTTAGGTACTATTCATATATTCCAATCCATAGGCATGGAAATATCTATCACTTTTAATAATAATATTTATATATTATATCATGGAATTTTAAACATAGTGTCACATGTTAATAATGATGTCCAATAAATAAATTTTCTTAATGAAAAATAAATAATAAATTTTACAATTGAGATTGATGATACTATGTGTGTAGAGTTGTATCTTTTAACACTTTGGTTAATGATTTCCTAGTGAAGGCTTGTTTTCGATTGAATGATCAAATAGTTATTCAAGGATTGGGATACATGTTACTCCCCATAATATTAGATTGAATGATGATCTTATACTATAATTAGTAACTTGTGATTGGATTAGATCAAGTATATTTTTTAGTGTGAAAATGAGATACCTATTCTCATGTTTAAAAATCCAATTACCACATTTGATATATGAATAGGCATCATATGTATCCGATGAGTTTTGGTAATAATATATTTTACATGTTATTGAATTTTTATTCTATATACTTTGAATTATCTTCCCCATATTTATTATTTTTAATTTTTATTATGTTGTTATCATTATTTAATATGATTAAATATCTTATTATTTTATTTTATCTTTTCCAATACAACTTATGTACTATATAAAATTATATATTTTTTTTAATAAAAAATTTTGTTGTTGAATAAACATTACAAATTAGTGGGATGGAAAATTATTTTATTGATTTTGATTAAAATTTATACCTCATATTGTAAACAATAACATGACTATACTCGGACCAATAGAGTATTATTAAGTTGAGGAACAAAATTCCAAATCAAATAATGGGAAATAAATCAATTTATAAATAAATACTAGAAAGATAGAAGTTATCCTAAATGAGACATTTATTTAGAGATTTATATTCTATGAGGAAGTTCGATTAGTTAATTAATAAAATGATTTAATTTTTAAGATATTTTATTTTCGTTTTCAATTAATGATTCCACATAAATATGTTTTTGACTTTTAAATGGGGTTTTAACATTTGTTTGATGATTATTGGATGATTATTTTGTTATTATAAAAGTCATTTTTTATTTTTAATGAAGAATATATAAATGGAAGAATGTTTATAAAATTGATTTTTGTAAAAACATGAAAAAATATTAGATCAAATTAAATGAATAATAATATAAATTATTTTATAATATATATTATAATAGAGAAGTATGAAGGATTGTTGAAATATGAATGAGTAAATATAAAGCCATTCAAGAAATTTTTTTTAAAAAATATTCTATAGTAATCATTATTGTTATATAAATTAGAGGAAATAATAATAAAAGTGAGGAATTTTATATTTTTTTAAAACAAATATATTTTTCAATGGATTAATTTTTATTTACAAATCCTACTCAAAACTAATATTTATTAGAGATACATTTTTTATAAATGGTCATAATTTTATTGTTGTTGTCCATCCAAGTCATGTTCTACGATCTATATCCAAAAAATATTTTTATTAGTTTATTTTAATGAATACTTGATTTAATATGTGTGAGTTTATGAGGTTAATGGAAGGTATTGTTATTAAGAGACTACAAAAAATAGTATAAAATTATATAGAGAGAATATGTAATATGATTTTAATTATAAAATAAGTTTCCAAAAAATATCTTTATAATTTCAATAAACCAAAAATTGCTGTTAGTGGAGTGGACTATGGAAAATTATTGGTGTCTCCAACCCATTATAAATATTTCTTTGTTCTATGTTTTTTAAAATATAACTAGTTATTTAATTTGAAAATATGATATAAAAATTAATTAGTTTGAAGATGGATGTTTAATGTTCTGCAATCTAAGATATATTAACTCAATTTACCCCTAATGAGTAATTTTTTTTGTGAAAATATTGATAATAGTTTCCACCCCTGGATGATGATTTGAAACATTCCATTGTATGATCAGTTTTATCTAGGGTATAAATATTCTCAAAATTCCTTTACAAAATTTCATAAAATATATTCACTAATCCAAGAGGTATTGGATTTTTTCTAACAGATAGAAAATTTTCCTTTGGTTTAAATATAAATGAGGAAATGCCTTGTTACCAATTAATTGAAAAAATATGTAAACCAATTGATTTTATCATAAGAAATATTTTATTATGTTTTATATGGGAATCCTCCTATTATTATATGAGTTTTATTACGTTCATTAAGAAATATCGTTGAACTATGGTTCACCCCTAAATTTTGAACCATTTTTCATCCTTTGTTTTCAAATAAAAATGATTAACTTGAATATCCAAAAAATAAACATCATCTATACATCATTCATTGTCATATGATATGTCAAGGAACAATAATTTAGATAAATGGTCATATATAATTCAACAAGATTATTCCAACAATTTTATAATTCATATCCAAGAATACAAAATCATTTCATATAAATATTTTTTTCATTGGAGTTTCACAAAATAATAAACTTGAATAGTATATAATATGAAGCCTGTTATCAATTTAATCTAAATCACTCCCCAAATTGTTCTATCACCTATATCTCATATGGTTTTAAATGGTATCTTTCAATTATAGTTAATAATAATTAGGGTCATTATTAGGTTATCCTTTATCAAAACAAATAATTCTAAAATAGTGACCATCATAAATAAATGCTGGGTAACTTCCCAATAGATTATATAATTATTCATAGGAGAATATATAAATTTTGTACTTTATCTACCCTCAAATACCATATAATTTAAATATTCTATCATTAAAAAATAGGGAAAAATATTTGGAATGAATGTTTTAATGTGTTTAGATATTCCATAATATGAATATTATTCCCCGGGATATTGATATTGGATTTCAATAAGATGTTATTTTAACATTATAGTTATATAATTATTATGTATTGTCTATATTTTGGATATGGTTTCTTATCAAACTATTCCAAATTCAAAATTATCATCCAGAATCTTCGGCTACATTATTTTTTGACTTGTTATATTATATATTACATTCCCCTAATTTCATTATTTGGTTTATTATTATTAAATTTTATTGAAAATTTAATAATTTATTTCCTCATAGGATTGAAACCATTATTGAATATTTTATCAATCAAATATTATAAGGATGTATTAAAAATACATTCTAGAATGTATACCAAGCCTTATGAAATTGTTCACTATAATCATATATAAATCGTATTATTTTTATAATGGTCTCTAAGGTTAACCATATTTTCATTAATTTTAAAAAAAATACATCACAAATATATTTTCATGAATTATGTTTATTTTAAAATAACAAAGGATTAATTTAATTCTCACATTTTCTCATATCAAATCATAATGATTAAGGTTATTCACAGTTTGTAGAAAAGTCCCTGATAAATAGTTGGTAAACTATTCTAGTCACTATATTGAATTTGGGAAATAATGAGATGTTCGATTGAACATGTCCATAAATCCATGATCTGAGGGGTAACATAATATACAATAAATTTATAGAAATTATAGTATTTAAAATATTTTTAATGTTTATATTTCATGATTTTTATTTCCTATGATTATGTTTCTAGGTTATCTATTTATTATTTTAAAATTATTAATAACATTGTTAATTTCTTTATGTTAATTATTTGATTATATTAAGTAATCTATAATATATTTATAATTATTCAATTAATGAAATAAGGGTACAATTTGGTATGTTTTTAGTTGACATTCAATGGTTAAAAAATGTTATAAATATGAATACCATAACTCTAAAAAATATTGAAAAATATATGAAAATTCCGGAAAACAAAACTCCAATCTGAACTCTAATTTTTAAAATTTAATACCCATTCCCATAATCAAGGAATTTATATAATAATATCCATACAAAAATACATTATGATAAAATGAAAAATGGTTTAGAGCTAATCCAGTTAGATGGTTAGGCAATTAATACGATTTAAATAAATTAATATAAAAAAATATGAATGAAAATGTTGAAGCATTTAGAAATAGTGGAATAAAGATTATAGAGTGTACGTGTTTTATGAAGTAAATTAAAATCTATATAGATTTTGGTTATGATTTATTGAATATGAAATAGGTTTACATGTTATTGGAAAGATGTTGAGAATATAATTAGAAAAAATTAGGTTTGGGATCAATGTAGCCTAATATTAGTAATTTTTTTATTTAAAATAATATCATTAAAATTTTATTTAAGTTTTTTTGACTATAATCCTCTCATAAAATAGAATCGCATTCCTTTTAGGGTAAATTATTTAATGTAATAGGGAAAATTGACATATTATTTTGGAGATAATTATATGGTTATACATGATAAATAATCATATAATATATTCAATTATCAATAACTAATATTATTCTAGGAATTATTCACATAGTGAATTTAATAAAATCCTCTTAGAAAAAAATTATAAGGGCAATCCTTATCATTTAAATACATTATTTTGATCTATAATTGATTCACAATAGTGAACTCATTGATGAATTTAAAAATTGATATTGAATGGGATGAAATAATGAAATATATATTATATGAGTGAAATAATAAATTTGGATTATCATTGTATTTTAAAACATATTTCCAGATATGA
Organism: Viscum album; assembly: GCA_963277665.1. Classification (NCBI taxonomy): domain Eukaryota; kingdom Viridiplantae; phylum Streptophyta; class Magnoliopsida; order Santalales; family Viscaceae; genus Viscum; species Viscum album. The sequence continues at coordinate 1,281,926,564 of OY728136.1, read as the reverse complement.
TTAACTAATGACAATGTTAATAATAAATTTAAGTGGCCCTAAAATGATGAGAGTTCATTAATAGGGGAGAGTTAATGATTGAATTTTTTTATATATTTTATTATAAATTTTAGTGATTCATTTTACCTTTATTATATTGTAAAAAAAAAAATTTAACCATTATTTAAAAGAAAATTTTAATTAATAAAACACATGATCTATACGTTTCAACCTTCTAAGTGAATGCATATATCTTTGAGATGATATATAATCACAAATGATTATTTTGACCATGAGAACCATCATTTTTAATATAATGATATGGGTTATCAATGAACACAAAACACAAGAATCTAGTAGTGTAGTTTATTTTAACTCATGATATTAATTATTCCACCCTTAATCAATATTATTATATAATAACTTTGATTATTTAACATCATAGTGATCAATCCTTATTCCTTTTTTAAGTCATTTTATACCAAAAACATAAAGGTTATCCTCACTTTTTATAATTTTATAATTATTATAGAACCTACCACATAACTCAGACATATCAGAATATTGATAATTACCTTTTGAAACACACACACACTCACAAAAAACACAGACAATTGGGTACTATTCTCATAATCTTATTTTTATTTATCTCATCTACTTATCCCTAATATTTTTTGTATATTTTTTACTATCACTGTCTAATTTTAAAAATAATAATTATGAAACCCATCACTTCATAAAAACTACATCTCCATTTATCTCACTCTATGTGTTTTTGAATAAAAATTCCAAAAAAATCATTAACAACGTCCTTAAATTCCCACAAAAAATGGGGTCCTTAAATTCTTTTGAAACCTCAAATAATATTTTTGATGATTTATTAAAATTATACTTTGTTTATGTGTAGTTTCATGTAACCTCCAGAAATCTACAACATTGAATGCATGTATGTTGATTTTCATTATAAAATCCCCCATGAATGATAATATTAATATTTTGAATGATTCCAAATAAGAACTGATTGAAAAAAAATCATATTTTACCACCAATGAAATGATAATACACAACAAAATTTTTCCCTAGAACTATAGTGTCCATCCAACAACACATTGGTGGTAATATATTGATACTGATAATTTTATTCATTTTATCTTCGTTTTCCTTTTCACTAACATCAATCATCATTCAATCACAAGATATATCCTTCAAACACCCTTCAAATATAATGAATCACTTTTTTAAGAAAATATATAATATTATTCATGTATTAGTGAAAAATAAAATACACGAATTAATCATATCACTTTTCATGTAACACCAATATATTTTAATTGAATGATATGTTTGATAGCATAGGAGAAAAGTTCATTTAGATGAAATCTCCTGACCATTTATTAAAAGAAAAGAAATATACAGAAAGAAGTTCCAATATGGAAAAAGAAACAACTACTTGTCATAAAAGTCAGACCCATCACCACATCCATAATAATGTGCTTCCTCCACGGTAGCTGGTTCTTATTCTGAGCTATCATGATGCTTCAAAATCTTGGCATACTTCCTTTTAAGATTCAACTTCTCTAGGGAATGAAAATCCTTAGAATAATTCACTTCCCATCTCTCCTTACCAATAGAAGACCTAGAGGACATTGGATTTGGAATGTAAGAATAATATTTCCTCATCCTTCTTCGTGGTGGGGAATTCATCACCTCCTCATGCATAGATACCTTCTTTCTTCCACCCTGAACAACATCACTGTATGAAGTTTGATGCATGCTGCCAGTATTTTATTTATCACTATCAATTAAATCACCCCATTGTCCAGATATGTTCACAAAACGATAATCTTCCATCTCCTCCCCTTCCTTCTGAGATCGTCTATTAGTGTCAACCACTGCAAGACAATGTGAATGATCCACGAACTCATGTTTAAAATTTAACACATTTATCACTTCATCCTCTCGGCCTGCAGCATTACCACTCTTCACTTCTTTTAAGTAGTTTTCATTAAAAACAGTTGCAAGAACTCCATCTTCAGCATCCTTCTCTTACAAACCAGCATAGAGTCTTGGAGCTTCAACACATTGATCCTCAAGAGAAATGTCACACGAAGGAATAACCCTATCATGGCCAGGAGTCGAGACATCATCCACCAATGCAGCAAAATGGTTACTAAGAGCAATGCCAACAGCATGCTTTGTAGAAGCGGACTTCAACCCAGCTGAACTTCTCACCTATACACCATCTTTATTGACAACCTACATCTGAGGGATGATAGTATCCTCTTGAAGCAGTCCAAGGATGTTTTTACCACCGGCTTGTTCATCAGAAGCCTTATCTGTAAGTGCAGATTGGCCCATAGGTTATGAACACATGTGATTTTGCACCATAGAGGAACCCTCAACTACAGAAGGCTCATCAGAGCCCCCTGCAACCTTAGTCAAAGCAGCAAGAGCAGCATTACCATTTCCACTCATAAAACTATCCTCCCTCAAATCCCACAACAACCTAGTGAAGACAATCTTGACCCTAGGCCCAGGTGGAACCACACATGACAATTTCAGCACAACTCTCTCACCACCGACCATGACATCCTCCACCCAATGCTGGGGTATCATAGTTTCGTTTTACAGACCACCATCATATTGGTTCATCCCCTACCACATCAGAGACACCCCAATAGAACCATCACAACTAGCTAAAGCATCAGATCCCCAACTACGCATCTTCCTGTTCAAAGAACTATTCTGGAAAGATGTAACAAAGTGACCCAACAGATTACATGAACTACATAAGTCTTTACAAGATTCAAACTTGACAGCTTGCCTCCACCGGAACACTTTCTCATCAGTAATCCACACCTAATCAATAGAGGGATTTGAAACATCAAACTCCACATAGATATGAGGGAAGATTCTATGACATATAGTATCATATTTTGAATTAGAACACAGGTATTGACCTATCAGATTTTCAAAAGAGAGGAAATAAAGAAGGGTTCGGAAAGGGAAGTGGGATACTGGGGAAACATACATATATTGTTGTGCTAGGGTTATCTCGCTGCATATGATGTTCAAAATTCCAACAAAGAAGATAGAAAGACGAACCAGAACATCTTCGGGGGGCTTTAGACCATGTAGTGACGAGATCATCCAATAACCCAAACCATATCATGATATGCCTTTGGTCAAGGAGACCAATAAGCGCATGATCTTGAAGATCAAAGGCGTCAAAGAAAAAAGGGTCAAATTCATCAACCGAGGGTCTCTGCTGATGAAACCGAGCGACCAATGTTATCCTAAACAGATCAGAGGCATAAATGAAATGTTATTTTCAATTATTGAATTTCATATTAATGTAAAATTATTTTCATTTAATTACAAATTATCTAAGAACATTTATTTCAATCATCATGATACCAGAATTTTGTACAATATACTTTTGGGATTGATAACACATTTTTCTAACACTGTTATTCAATTCGTTCTAGGAATTTATATTAAAATTAACTTCATAATATCATGTGAATTTAATCTTAAAAAAATAAATTCAATATTTTTATTCAGGAGGTCCATTTTTTAAATGGAGACCTTATATTTATTGCATATAATGAATATTGAATTTAATAATTTTGTTACTACAATGAAGGATAAAATTATCTAATTGCGATTAAAAATAAAATTTTATGCAAAAAATTATGACAATTACACATTAAATAATCTTATTTTAAGACTATAAATCATCTAAAATCATCAAAATGACTACTATATGTGATTTTTTCAAGTTTACAATGATTTTTATCCTTTATATTAGTTATATAATAAAAACACAAAATGTTATTCTCTTTTTTTTATTACCATTATATTTTTGACATAGGTATAAATATAGGATGTGTTAAATTTTAAATAGAAATTTTAAATATATATTTTTTTCCTTGTTAATTTATTTTTATTTTTTAGTTAATAAATAATTTCCCCCAAAGCTCATACAACAATAACATAGTTCTTGTGCATGTAGTAAAAAATGAATAAAATGATTTTGAAAATGTAAAAAATAATACTATTTGAGTGAGTTTTCATGTGACAAAATTTTTTTGGTTTAAATAACATATTATAAATATTTAAATGAATTTTATTTTAACTCCATATTTTTTCTAAATTCGAATCAGGTGAATTGTTCCATTATTGAAATTAATGAAATTTTATAACAACTAAAATTTAATTAAATGATTTAAAATTATTAAAAATCTTATATTCATCCAAATTATAGGTAAATAGTTTTCATCATCAACCATGGTAAATTTATTGATCATTATTATTTTTTAGTAAAATTATTAACCCTTAATTCCTAGAAAACATAAGTATTGCGTTACTTTTCAAAAGGATTAATTAGTGTATAATGCTAAAATAATATACAAAAAACACAACTAAACCATACAAATTTTTTGATGTGATTATTTTTAATCAAAATCTAAAAATTTTATAATTTTAAAAAATTGGATTCATTTAGTTAAAAAATATAATATATATTAATTTAACACTTTATAAAATTCCAAGAATCTACTTTACCTCTATTATAAAAGGACACAATTTATCTAAATTATTCACACCAAATTGATCTATCAAGTTCAACCAACCCATTACCAATTCTATTATCAAAATATAAATATTACTATCATTTTTATTTCATTCTAAAATACCTAACATATACCCCATAATTAGAGATCTAATGATATTCAACCAAAGAAGAGGTAATCATCTTTATCGAGTCCTTCATGTCTATTTTGTCTTATAATTCCTATTAAAGTGTTTTAATCAACATAAGATATCTAATTCAGTATAATAATTCTATTAATATGTTATTATTATTATGGTAAAAAAATATTCCCTCTCTTTTTCATCCTATGAAAAAACAATATATCGCTCATGTGTAAATATGGTTTAACATTTCCATGTAGTGGTTTAATTTATTTTTTTTACCATTTATATAGAATGGTTAAATGATTTAACTACTGAATATTTATATATATATATATAATAATTATAAAATTAACATTATTATAGATACATAATTACTTATATTCTTTATAACCTTCAAATCCATGGGAACAAGATAACTATGCTCATGAATACATGTGGACTATCACCTCTAAGAAGCGATGCGATCCATTTTTCATTTATGAATTACATTGATGGTAATAAATATATAAATATTTAATATTGATGACATATAATATATTAATTAATGTTTAAATATTATATATTATTCACCTTTATTTTTTTAATCAATTAAAATGTAAAAAAACAATCTTGCATATGCACGACATATCAACTCCATGAACAGTGCAATTAACTTTCATTATCTATATATTTTATGGATGACTATAAAACTATATATATTTATTATTTATGATAATTATACAATGATTGTAATTTTTTATAAAATATAGACATAATAATTGTACTAGGACTAAATCAACTGAATCAAAACATATATGAATAACAAAGAAGTGACAACCTGAAATATTGATAATAATAAAATATATTTAAAAAATCCTAATAAAAGGTTATTAATTGATAATATATGATATTAAAGGTATGTATATGGTTCCATTATGTAATAATAATAAATATATATTTATTATTCATGAGGTTAAATAATGATCAAAAAAAGTAAACCTGAGGTTGGATATTTCATCTCAATTTCTACACCTATGAGAAATTTATGATATTATACTCCTTTTTATTTTTATTAATTTTATATATAAGAAATTATAATTATTTAAGATGAATATAAATTTATTCATTATTATTAATGAATCCATTATGTTTAATTTTTCTAGATGTATGTTTAAAAGAACAGTCGATCTATTACCCTTTTGAATTAGGTATATTTTTCTTCTATATCAATATTTTTTAAAATTATTCCATAGAAATAATATTAATTACAAAAAAATATTTTTAAATGATATTTTAATTTATCCATGAATTTATATATAATATAAATGTAATAATTTGGTTGTTTTCTCTATAGTGTTTTTTTCAACTATTTTTTACAAAAATTCGTATAGTTTTTTACTTATATAGTTTTAACAGAAATTACCTCCACCATAATTTGATTACACATTCTATCTTATTCTAAATGTTTATAATGGTTTTATAATGAAAAAATCGTTAATGGAAACTTATTTTAAATATTTTATTTTATTTTTTCATATATTGTTAAAATGAATACATTTTGCTACAAAATCTACTCTTGTATGTTCATATCTCATATCATGATTAGTCTCATTAACATTAGAATTTTTTCGAAACATTCTCTTTCTTTTGATCATTATACATTAAATTTCACCTAAGCTTCATCATTCTATTGAATATGTAGATTTCTTTTTTCCTATGTTGTATGCTATTTGTATATATGGTGTTAAAATTTGAATGTTATTTGATTAATATAGGAATTATTTTTAATATGTATATTTACTTAATACATTAATTTTTTGACAAGGAATATCGGTCGTGAATTAAATCAATCACTAAATATATGAGTATATCATTGGACAAGTAGTGATGGGTGGGTACTAGAATTTTATATCCCTTAAATGAAATGAAAGGTCTCATAAATAAATTCAGTTTTCCAAATTAAATGGGTCTACCAATAGTTTTAAACATTATTGCCATATGGTCTTAATAGTAGATATATCATGATTTTTAAAATCATAATTTATAATATTCTTCATTAAATTTATTGATAAATTGGTTTTTATTATCCATTATATTACTACATTGATATTATACATTAATGATTTTCAAACTATTGTTATTGATTCCATAAAATGTTTTTAGGTATTGACCTTGTCATAATTATTATTACCTATTTAATATTTATAGCTTCCAATATACTTTTCCATAAATGAAAATTTGGGATCACAAATAATTTGTTTCCTATCCATATATTTTGAAAATTAATATTTTAATGAGTTTCAATGATGATGAAAATGTAATTTTTTAGGTTTTATATTATATTTTAATTGTAAAATGGGATGAATGTATATACATGGTTCTTCATTTCTACTATATTATTCAGTCCTTATGGATGTGGTTTCATTGAATATGTTAAAATTTAATAAAATAGTCACAAAATCTATGCTACAATAGTAGGGGTCTTTATAGTTTGTATTAGAGAAATTTTACTAGAAACCATTAGAACATGAATTATGAATACATAGATTATAGAATATTACCATATTTTATACATTAAAAATATTCCCAAAGAAACAAAGTGTATAATTTTAGAATTTATTATATATAAATTTTCAATTTGTGTAACTATTAATTAAATTATACACAATTATGATTAATTTCATGATCAAAATAATTTTATTAAATTATTTAGAAGTGGTTTCAAGTGGACGTAATGTCATGTATACCAATATAAATAATCCGTGTAGGTGTTTCACTCTTGGTAAAGATAATGAAAGTGTAGTAGAAGTTGTAGTTGGAGCAACAAGATTTATTAAAATCTTTATGCAGATGACTCAAGTTATAACTAATAATAATTCTTTTATAGAGCATTGTACTAATATATAACATAGTGTACCAATTTTTATCTACTTCATGATTCATAAATCTATTTTATTAAATATAACTATGAATTAATTTATTTCTGAACATTGGATATATTCCTTAGAGATGAAATTTCACTCTGTGTGATGTAATGGAAATGATAAGGCTTTCATAAATATTTATTATTTATTAGAGGGATGTAGATCAATGGTGGCCATTTATTCAAAACCCTAACCATTATGAAGAAATACCAAACATGGAGTGGAAGGATTTTGATGTCCTATTACCAGAGATATATTTTCTATATGAGAGATGAGGAGACACAAGTGGAAATTTGAAAATATAAGACAAAACGTAGATGAAATTATTTCTATTAATGATGAAAACATTTTGTATCTACAATTTTTTTTATAGAAAAAGTAAATAATTCAAAGTGAATGATTATCCATATCTTTAGTTGGATAAAGAAATCCCTTCAAATGGAACGAGTCTCCAAAACGTTCTCTCCCTATTATGATATAATATCATTTAATATCAAGTAATATAACAAAGACTCCATGTATTATGGCTCTAAAGGAAGGAAAGATAATGAAAACGGTGGATGAAGAAGATCGATAAGGGGAAGAGTAAAATGAAGGATTATCCCAGATGTGATAGTTTTAGTGTCTTTGGAAACTTGGAACATAATATTCTAATCATCGTGAATGATCTTCAACATCTCCGATAAAGAACGTTCCTTTTTTTCTTACCTAAAACATTTATTTATATCCTGGGAAAAAGAAAACATAAAAAGGGTGATCTCAAATGCTCAGTAAGGGTAAACATAGAGAACATAATACAATCCATAAAAATTTGAATGCAAAAACTAGGACATAAAATCTAAACATAAAAATCTTGAGCAAAGACATAAATCTATGAAGTACGTAAGGAATATTTCATAATTGAACGTGAATCATGATAAAATATTATGGTAAGTAAACATGTAATTGTTGAAACCCATTAAGAACATGATATGATTTCCATTTTTGCCAAGGCATTGATTCTAAGACCATCTTAGTGGACAAAGTACCTTTCTAAATCGAGTTCACTCATCTTTACAGTCCTGTATCACTGAATGAGATTATGTTACCATTACAACCATGTATATCTCTTGAGATATAATTCATTACCCAATTAATTGGAGGGAGATATTGGTCCCACCCATCTCATAATGAAATCAATCTTACATGTGCCACAACATAAACATAAATCATTCATCATAACCCAGAGAATAAAATGGGTTTCATAAAAAACATCCCATCATAACATAATCCATATAAAACAAATGGATATCATTTCATCATAAGAAATGTTAAACCATGTAAATCATAGAGACATTATACTTGAAATATTAACATATTAATTAATTTCATCTTAGATGGAAAATGGTTTTGATAAAACACATAAAATTAATTCATGAGGAAAATATCCATTCTTCTCCACGATAATTTTCTTTTCACAAAATTCCATGAAATTTTAAAAGAAAATGAATTTGTTGAAAATTGTCATGAAATATTGTAGATTAATCATAATGAAAACAAGGCATTATGAAACTGTAAAAATCTGTTCATGCTGTATAAGTTATAAAAACATTCCCCTCATACTTTTGCCGGAAAAGTCAAAAATTGTGTATGGAAGTCAAAAGAAAGATTCATCCATAACATAAAGTAAAAGTCAAAGAGGGGTAAAAATGACATTTAACAGAAATTGAAGAATATTAAACACTTTATAAAAAACATTTTATGGACATTGATGAAAAATATAACCCCTATAAATACTTACATATAAGTAATCTCGGATAAAAATGAGATCGAAAATTTATTCCATACCTTATGTCTGATATGCTTCATATGTATCCTAAAATTCATTATAATGATATAAATAATGTCATTGAATTATTAAATAATCATATTAATTGTCATTATATTATATATGGTTCACTTAAGACTTCATATTACTCGTTATTTGGTAAATTCATGTTAAAGTAGCGTTTTGGTTAAAATCGTTTCATTTATCTTCAGTGATTTGACTTGTAATTATTCATATGATTAATTGATCATGATTAATTAATATTATAATGTCAAACATGATTTATATATAATATATTTTCAGAATATACATACATATAATAGATTGATAAATGGAAAGAAATACATTGTTCATGGAGACGGTAGGCCGTACGTATGCATGAACGCTGTTTTCGTTTCCTTATTACATTGAATGGAAGAAAGTAAATAACATATAAAAAAGTCCATAATCATTAATATGTCATATATTTTATGATTATTTAATATATATACTTTATAATCATTCTTTAATGGTTAACTTGGAGAATGAATCTCATCACGTCGTGGAGACAGTAATCAGTACGTACGCACGAGCGATGATATCATTCCCATAATTATTGAATGAAATTAGAGTGGATGATATAATATCTCAGAATTAGTATCATGTAATAATTTCCATATATATAGTTATTATTTAAACCATTATAATCATCCATGTTAGGTGGTGGTGGAAAAACAGAATACACCACGGCTTGGAGACTGTATTCTGTACATACGCACGGACGGTGATTTCATTTTCCGTTAGATGGATAGAAGGTGAAATATTGTTGTTTCATATTTATAATATTATATCATTATATTATTCATACTTATGTTATTACATTATAATTAAACATATAAATAATATGATGTTGTATAGGAAGGAAACTTGAAATAATTGGTAGAAGAGATTACCTATTCTTCGACGCACCTCTTTTAATCTTCATCTTATGGCACAAGAGTTGGTCTTTTGAGAAAACCAGAACCACAAGAATGTTTCTAGGGAAGTGGAGAAGAGAAATTGGAATGGGTTTACTGAGCATGAAGGCTCAAAATGTTGTGAAGAGGAAAGGGAGGAGGTGCCCATTTATAAGGGAGGAGAGGGGCATCTTTAGAAACATAAGATATATTACTTTATAATAAATTCATACACCACATAAAAACTTCCTAAATGACTCAAATACGAATTTTAGATGATATGACGTTGTAATCTGATCAATCAATAAACTTTATAAGAAAAGTTAAACCATTTAAATCATAGAGAAATTATTCTTGAAACATACACATATGAAATAACATCATCTTAGATGGAAAATGGTTTTGATAAGTCACTTGAAATGAATTTGTGGGGAAAATATCATTTCTTCATCAAAATCATTTTATTTTCACAAAATTCCATGAAATTTTAAATAAAAAATATTTTGATGAAAATATTAATGAAATATTGTAGAGTAATATTCAAGAAAATTAGTTGTTATGAAACCATAAAAATATTATCATGCCGTATAAGTTAAAAAAACATTCACATTGTACTTTTTGCTAGAAAAGTCAAAAAATGCGATTGGTAATCAAAAGCTAGATTCATACATAACAAAATTTAAAAGTCAAAGAGGGGTAAAAATTAATGTAATCAAACATGGAAGAATATTAAAAAATTTATGAAAAACATTTTATATACATGGATGAAAAGTATAACCCTAGTAAATACTTACGTATAATTAATCTCGGATAAAAATGAGATTGCAAAATTATCAGTTACTTTAGGTTCGATATGCTTCATATGTATCTGAACCTCCTATATAATGATTTAAATAATTTCATTGAATTATTACAGAATCATATTCATTGTTATGATATCATATATGGTTCACTTATGACTTTATATTACCCGTTCTTTTGTAAATTCATGTTAAATTAGCGTTTTGGGTAAAATCTTTTCATTTATCGTCTGTGTTTTGACTTTTAATTATTCATATGATTACATAGATCATGATTAAATACTTTAAGAATGTAAAACATGATTTATATATAATATATTTTCAGAATAAACATATATATAATAGATCGATAAATGGAATGAAATACACAGTTCATGGAGACGGTAGGTCGTACGTACGCATGAACGCTGTTTATATTTCCTTATTAAATTGAATGGAAGTATGTAAATAACATATAAATAGGTCCAGTATCACTAATATGTCATATATTTTAGGATTATTTATTATACATACTTTATAATCATTATTGAAGGGTTAACTTGGAGAATTAATCTCATCACGTCGTGGAGCCGGTAATCCGTACGTACACACGAGCGATTATATCGTTCCCATAATTTTTAATGAAATTAATATGGATGATATAATATCATAGAATTTTTATCATTTCATAATTACCCTATATATAGTTAATCTTTACACCATTATACCCATCCATGTATGGTGGTGGTGGAAAAACAGATTACACCACGGCGTGGAGACGGTATTTCGTACGTGCGCACACGCTTTGATTTCATTTTCCATAGGATAGATAGAAGTAGAAATGGGGTTGTCTCACATTTATAATAACATATCAGTATATTATTGATACTGATGTTATTAATTTATAATTAAACAACTAAAGAAGAAGAAGTTGATGAATAAAGAAACTTGAATTAATTTGTAGAAGAGATTACCTATTCTTCGACACACCTCTTTTAAGCTTCCACTTAAGGCACTAGAGTTAGTCTTTGGAGAAGAAACAAATCTCAAGAATGATTCTAGGGAAGTGGAGAACATAAATGGGGAGGTGTTGTATGAGTTTGAAGGATCAAAGTTTTGTGATGAGGAGAGGTTGGAGGTTCCCTTTAATAAGGGAGGAGAGGGGCACCTTTGGAAACATAATAAATATTAATTTATAATAAATTAAAACCCCACATAAAAACATTCAAAAAGACTCAAATACAAATATTATATGATATAGGGTTATAATAAAATCATCCAATAAAATTTAGATATGATGGAAATTTATTTTAAACATTATCAACATAATTTATCCTTATTTGATATATTTAATTTTATTTGTGTTATTAAGATTCTAGATTTTAAATTGTTATAAATAATTAATTATGTGTTAGGAATTTTCCATAATTGGATAATGTATGAAATTTTAGACTATATATATTTTAATTTATCATTTTTAAATATTTTTGTGCTTTTTAAACAATTTTATATTATGTTATTTTTATAAAATAACAATAGTGCCAATTTTGGCACTATTGATTTATTTGAATTTAAATATAATACTCACAGAAGGTATGTTCAAACTAAAAGCTTTAATAGAATAATAACATGTCATATTTATCTATAAAATTAGTGGATCACATTAAGTAGTTCATATAATATTTATTATAATATTTTTAAAACCATTTATTTTATATTTCAATCAATAACATAATTTCAACATCACTATTCTGTTGCCTTTAATAATAATTATATAATCCCTAAAAATTATAAATAAATCCACATGGTGTAGATAATTTTTATATCTTTCTGTAGACTATTTATTTTTGATATTTCATGTTTTTTATCAATAAATTAAAATTATTACACTTATAAGATTTAAGAGAGTGACATGTTGTCACTTTCTTTGGTTTTAATAATAATAAAATTATTTTAATGGTAAAAAGTTCATAAAATGAATAATATCCAACAATTACGTGATATGGGTTGACTTTTAGTCATAAAATAAAATTTTATCATGTGTTAGGGTAATTTTATAATCTTAGGTTTACCCTTAATTACCTGATTTATCTTTAACTGAAGTAAATAAAAAATATTGTAGTTACTATTCATAATATAAAGAAAATAAAAGTAACCTATTAACATAATTTGTACCCACTGTATCAAAATATGGAATCCATTTTTCAAAATTCAAAACATAGATGTTGTTATAATTAAATTAAAATTTATCCCATTATTAAGAAAACTGGTTTTATAATTAAAAATATTGTGAAAGATTGAAATGTGTTTACCAATGAATATAATGTAAAACAAATGGTAATGGAATAAATTATATTAAATGGTAAAAATATATTGTATTTATACAATAAAAAAAATTCAATATTATAATTTATCCATATAAATTATTGTGATGAAAAATGTTGTTTTTAATAAAATATATCGTGTTTTTACTATTCATTACAAAATGAAAGTTATCAGAATAATATGAATGATTTATCCAAAGTATATTTTTATATACTGATTTCAAAGAAGAATTTTATGTTGTCAAATTGAACATATAAACATTTCAAAAACTAAATTTAATGTGGGCGCGCTATCAAAATGTGGAAAAACTGCATTTTAAAAAAAATAATTATTTTACACAAAAAATTCATTTTGTTCTCATACCATGTTCTAGAAAATGTGTAAGATGAATATTAATGTTATAAAATTAAAAATTTATTTAATAATATTCATAACGTCTAGTCTAAAATGATATGATAACAATATATTATTGTTTAGTGAAACCTGGTATTGCATACTACACACGCTATTGAGGAAGGTTGCGATTGCGTGTAATGAATGCCAAGTCAGGGATGCATGTAGTACAAGCTCCTTTTGGTGTAGCTTACAACCCAAGACATCAATTGAATTAGAAAGAATAATTCTGATAAAATCTCAGGTTGTTACAATTTAAATGGATTTTTTCTTAACCATTATAATAATGTGTATTTTCGAGACAAAAATAAAATGAAAAATCAATAGTTGCCGAGAAAAAAATTATATTTTGATTATGTAATTTATTGAAGGCTGAGGTTTCATGTTACACTATGATATTTTAAATTATGTTTATCTGTATAGTTTATACATCATGCAACACTAAGCTAAAATAAATAAAAATATGTTATTATTTAAAAATGACTCCTAAAACCTAGACATTAAAATTTTATGTATGAATATGATTAAATAATTTTTGAAATATATATAATGTTCATAATAAATATAATAATATTTATTAGTTCTTCTAAAATTAATACTCAATTTCAATTATGATATTTTATTTTTCAAAAATATAGTTTTTCTCTAAAAATATATTATATTTGTTTTTTTCAAATAATTATAACTAAATGATTAAAAATTTAGAAAATTAATTTTATAAAAAGAATATAATTTTTTAAATAACTATATCTCTATAAACTTTGCGTAATTTTTTTTAAAAAAAATGATGTTCTTTTTAATATTAGAAAATACCAATTTTTCTAAGATACCCATTTTATTTTCATTAAAACATATAATTATTATTATAGTTTGATAAAGAAGTAACATAAGTACTATTTTATTTTATATAATCTAATTAAATTTATTTTAATCATCATTATATCTGATTTTTTGGGCAATTTTTCATTGTTATCATAAAAACAGATTTACTTAAAAACTCTTTTTCATTGTGTTTTTTCATTTATATTATAATTAATTTCTTCAACATTTTAAATTTAAAATTGAAAAATGAAATACATATTCATAATCAGGGGGTTGATATATGTTAAATATGTTACTTTTATATTTATACATTACTTATAGTTACAATAGTGATTTTGTTACTATTTTAATGGGTAAATAAGGTATTTAATGTTAGAAATAAAATGAGAAAGACTAAATAATGAACTTAACACATGTAATAATTGTATTATGTTTGTATATATCTTGTATATTAATAATAAATTATAATTTATTGTCTTTTTCTTCTATTTGGCCACGATTATGACCCTTTATATTATTTTATATAATGAAACAAAAAATGTCATTCTCATAGGTTTATTATCAATAAATATTTTAAATAAGGGAATAAAGTGGATATGTTATGGTAAAAAATTATTTATAATGTAAATTAATTTTTTAATTGTGGTCATTTATTTAAATTTATAGTGAAGAAATTATTTTTTTATTTTCTTATGGTACCAAAAACAGTGTTTTTGAATTCCATAATAAAAACACTAAAATGATTCTAAAACCATAAATATACTATAATTTTAGTGATAATTTGAGATAAACTATTTTCTAGATAAAAATTACATATTATAATGAGTTTTAATAATTTTATTTGAATCCCATTGTTTTATTGAAGTTTAAAATGTCAAATTAAATTAATACTTCCAAAATTGACACTAATGATATTTTATAATAATTTTTTTAATTTATTTTAAATTCATATAAATATTATAGTCCAAAAATATAATTTAACATGGTTGAAAATATCATCCATGTTCCAGTTATATGTTTTTTTATTTTAAAATAAAATTATGGATACCTAATGTGTATAATATATTAATATTATTTTTATTTTCCAAAGGTTTAATGAGGGAGTAGAAATAAAATATAAGGGTAAAAACAATACTAAAACATGTAAAAATTATTCATTATGATATTATTTTAACTCATAATCATCTTATATTCTCATTATATAAATTCTACTCAATTTGGGCATGAAAATAATTTATATTAATTTAATACATTATGAAATTCCAAGAATTTTATTCCCCCCTCTTATAAGGATAGCCTTTATCCTAAATCATCACACCACATTGAGAAAACTATTTAAATCATAGAGACATTATACTTGAAAAATACACATATGAAATAATGTCATCTTAGATGGAAAATGGTTTTCATAAATCACTTGAAATGAATTCGTGGGGAAAATATCCTTTTATCATCAAAATAATTTTCTTTTCATAAAAAGCCATGAAATTTTAAATGAAAAGGATTTTGTTGAAAATATTAATGAAATATTTTATAGTAAGCTTCATGAAAATAAGTTTTTATGAAACCATAAAAATACTATCATGCCGTATAAGTTAAAAAAACATTCACCTTGTATTTTTTGCCGGAAAAGTCAAAAAGTGTGTTCGGTAATCAAAAGCAAGATTATTCCATAACAAAAAGTAAAAGTAAAATAGGGGTAAAAATTAATTTAAGCCAACATGGAAGAATATTAAAAACATTATGAAAAACATTTTATATACATGGATGAAAAATATAACCCCAGAAAATACTTACGTATAAGTAATCTCGGATAAAAATGAGATTGCAAAATTATCACTTACCGTAGGTTCGATATGATTCATATGTATCTAATCCTCCTGTATAATGATTTAAATAATGTCATTTAATTATTATGGAATCATATACATTGTTATGATATCATATATGGTTCACTTATGACTTTATATTACCCGTTATTTTTTAAATTCATGTTAAATTAGCATTTTGGGTAAAATCCTTTCATTTATCATCTGTGTTTCAACTTGTAATTATTAATATGATTAAATAGATCATGATTACATACTTCAATAATGTAAAACATGATTTATATATAATACATTTTCATAATAAACATATATATAATAGATCGATAAATGGAATGAAATACACCGTTCATGGAGACGGTAGGCCATACGTACGCATGAACACTATTTTTGTTTCCTTATTAAATTGAATGGAATTATTTAAATAACATATAAATAGGTCCAGTATCATTAATATGTCATATATTATATGATTATTTATTATACATACTTTATAATCATTCTTTAATGGTTAACATGGAGAATGAATCTCATCGCGTCGTGGAGACGGTAATCCGTACGTACGCACGAGCGATGATATCGTTCCCATAATTATTTAATGGAATTATAGTGGATGATATAATATCTCAGAATTAGTATCATTTTATAATTACCATATATATAGTTAATCTTTACACCATTATACCCATCCATGTATGGTGGTGGTGGAAAAACAGATTACACCACGACGTGGAGACGATATTCTATACGTACGCACGCGCTGTGATTTCATTTTCCGTAGGATGGATGGAAGTAGAAATGGGGTTATTTCACATTTATAAAAACTTATCAGTATATTATTGATACATATGTTATTATTATATAATTAAACAACTAATTAATAAGAAGTTGATGAATAAGGAAACTTGAATGAATTTGCAGAAGAGATTACCTCTTCTTCGACGCACCTCTTTTAAGATTCCTCTTAAGGCACTAGAGTTGGTATTTGGAGAAGACCAAAACCTCAAGAATGATTCTAGGGAAGTGGAGAAGTTAAATGGGTAGGGTTTGTACGATTTTGAAGGATCAATGTGTCGTGATGTGGAGAGGATGGAGGTTCCTTTTAATAAGGACGGAGAGGGGCACCTTTGGAAACATAATAAATATTAATTTATAATAAATTCAAACCCCACATAAAAACATTAAAAAAGACTCAAATACTGAGATTATCTGAGATAGGGTTGTAATAAAATCATCCAATAAAATTTAGACATGCTGGGAATTTATTTTAAACATTATCAACTTGATTTATCCTTATTTAATATATCTAATTTTATTTGTGGTATTATGATTCTAGATTTTAAATTGTTATAAATAAATAATAATGTGTTGTGAATTTTCCATAATTGGATAATGTATGACATTTTAGACCATATATATTTTAATTTATCATTTTTAAATATTTTTGTGATTTTAAAACAATTTTATATTATGTTATTTTTATAAAATAACAATAGTGTCAATTTTGACACTATTGATTTATTTGAATTTAAATAAAATACTCACAGAAGATATGTTCGTACTAAAAGCTTTAATAGATTCATAACATGTCATATTTATCTATAAAATTAGTGGATCACATTAAATAGTTCATATAATATTTATTTTAATATTTTTAAAAAAATTAATTTGATATTTCAATCAATAAAATAATTTAAACATCACTATTGTGTAGCTTTTAATGATAATTATATAATCCCTAAAAATTATAAATAAATACACATGATGTATATATTTTTGATATATTTCTGTAGACTATTTATTTTCTATATTTCATGATGTTTATCACTAAATTAAAAGTATTACACCTATAAGATTTAAGAGAGTGACATGTTGTCACTTTCTCAAGTTTTAATAATAATAAAATTATTTTCTTTGTCAAAAGTACATAAAATTAGTCCAATCTGACAATTAGGTGATATGGGTCAACTTTTAGTCATCCAATAAAATTTTGGAATGCGTTATGGTAATTTTATAATCTTAGGTTTACCCTTAATTACATGATTTATCTTTAATTGAATTAAATAAAAAATACCGTAGTTACTATTCATAATATAAAGAAAATAAAAGTAACCTATTAACATAATTTGGACCCACTGTATAAAAATATGGAATCCATTTTTCAAAATTCAAAACGTATATGTTGGAGTAAATAAATTAAAATTTATCCCATTTTTAAGAAAACTGGTTTTAAAATTTAAAATATTTTGAAAGATTCAAATGTTTTTAACAATGAATATAATGTAAAACTAATGGTAATGAAATAAATTATATTAAATGGTAAAAATATGTTGTATTTATAGTTTAAAACAGTTAAACATTATAATTTAACCAAATAAATTATTGCGATGAAAAATATTGTTTTTAATAAAATATAGTGTGTTTTTACTATTTATTACAATATGAAAATTATCATAATAATATGAATGATTTATCCAATGTATATTTTTATATCCTTATTCCAAAGAATAATTTTATTTTTTCAAATTGAACGTATAAACATTTAAAAAACTATATTTAATTTGGGCGCGCCATCAAAAGGTGGCAAAACTGCATTTTTTTAAAAAAATACTTATTTTACACGAAGAATTTATTTTTTTCTCATACCATGTTCTAGAAAATCTGTAAGATGAATAATAATGTTATGAAATTCAAAATTTAGTTAATAATATTCATAACGGCTAGTCCATAATAATATTATAACAAAATATCATTGGGTAGTTAAACTTGGTATTGCGTACTACACATGCTATTGAGCAAGGTTGCGATTGCGTGTAATGAAAGCCAAGTCAGGGATGCATGTAGTGCAAGATCCTTTTTGTGTAGCGTAAAACCCAAGACATTAATGAAATTAAAAATAATAATTCTGATAAAATTTCAGGTTGTTACAATTTAAATGGATGTTTTGTTAACCATTATAATAATGTGTGTTTTCTAGACAAAAATAAAATGAAAAATCATTAGTTGTCAAGAAAAAATTTATATTTTGATTATGTAATTTATTGAAGGTTGAGGTTTCATGTTAAGCTATGATATTTTAAATTATGTTTATGTTTATAGTTTATACATCATGCATCACTAAGCTAAAATAAATAACAATATGTTATGATTTAAAAATGACTCCTGAAACCTAGACGTTAAATTTTTATGTATGAATATGAGTAAATAATTTTTGAAATATATATAATGTTCATAATATATATAATAATATTTATTAGTTATTATAAAATTAATACTCAATTTTAATTATGATATTTTATTTTTCAAAAAAACTGTTTTTCTTTAAAAATATATTATATTGGTTTTTTTCATAATAATTATAACTGAATGATTAAAAATTTAAAAAATTAATTTTATAAAAAGGATATAATTTTTTTAATAACTATATCTAAATAAAAATTGTTTAATTTTTTTAAAAATATGATGTTCTTTTTAATATTAGAAAATACCAATTATTGTAAGATACCCATTTCATTTTCCTTTAAACATATAATTATTGTTATAGTTTGATAAAAAAGTAACATAAGTACTATATAATTTTATATAATCTAATTAAATTTATTTTAATCATAATTATATCTGATTTGTGTGCAATATTTCATTGTTATCATAAAAACAGATTTTTCTAAAAACTCTTTTTCATTGTGTTTTTTTCATTTATATTATAATTAATTTCTTCAACATTTTAAATTTAAAATTGAAAAATGAAATACATATTCAGAATCAGGGGGTTGATATATGTTAAATATGTTTCTATTATATTTATACATTACGTATCGTTACAATAGTGATTTTGTTACTATTTTAAGGGGTAAATAAGGTATTTAATGTTAAAAATATAATAGTAAAGACTAAATAATGAACTTAACACAAGTAATAATTGTATTATGTTTGTTTATCTCTTATATAA
The DNA here is from genome assembly GCA_963277665.1 of Viscum album. Taxonomy (NCBI): domain Eukaryota; kingdom Viridiplantae; phylum Streptophyta; class Magnoliopsida; order Santalales; family Viscaceae; genus Viscum; species Viscum album. Next base: position 1,281,906,148 of record OY728136.1, on the reverse strand, counting down.
TAATAATAAATTATATTTTATTATATTTTTCTTCTATTTGGCCACGATTATGACCCTTTATATTATTTAATATAATGAGACAAAAAAATGTCATTCTCAGAGGTTGATTATCAATAAATATTTTAAATAAGGGCATAAAGTGGATATGTTCTGTTAAAAATTATGTAGAATGTAAATTGATTTTTTAATTGTGGTAATTTATTTAAATTTATAGTGAAGAAATTATTTTTTTTTCTTATGGTACCAGAAACAGTGTTTTTCAAATCCATAATAAAAACACTAAAATGATTGTAAAACCAAAAAAATACTATAATTTTAGTTATAATTTGAGATAAAATATTTTCTAGATAAAAATTAAAAATTATAATAAGTTTTAATTAATTTATTCGAATCCCATTGTTTCATTGTAGTTTAAAAAGTCAAATTAAATTAATACTTCCAAAATTGACACTACTGATATTTTATAATTTTTTTTAATTTATTTAAAATTCATATAAATATTATATTCCACCAATATAATTTCACATGGTTGAAAAAGATCATCCATGTTCCAGTTATATGTTTTTTTATTTTAGAATAAAATTATGGACACCTAATGTGTATAATATATTAATATTATTTTCATTTTCAAAAGGGTTAATGTTGGAGTAGAAATAAAATATAAGGGTAAAAACAATACTAAAACATGTAAAAAATAATACATTATGATATAATTTTAACTCATAATCAAATTATATTCTCATTATATAAATTCTATTCAATTTGGGAATGAAAATAATTTATATTAATTTAATACATTATGAATTTCGAAGACTTTCCTTCCCCTCTCTTATAAGGACATACTTTATCCTAAATCGTCACACCACATTGAGAAACTATTTTTACCAAATCATATATAAATAAAATCTTAATATCCTTATAAAATTTTTCAAGGTTATTTTTAATCTAGAAGGCCTTTCCTTTATTTTATGAATATATATAATAGAAGTATTCCGAAGAAGGGTAATCATATTTACCAACTTATTCAAGAATATTTATTCATATAATTCATCTTAAAGTGTTGTAAATTTCATAATAAAATAAATCCAATATCATAAATTTAATTATTATTTATTATTATTATTTTAAAACCATATACCATTAATTTTTCATCCTATTAAATGAGAAAATATTGTGTGTCCGTACGTAAGACTAAGAATTTCTATTTTTGGGGTAATTCATTTTACATTATCATATGACATTGATGGATATAAAGATAAAAATAATGAATATATATATATATGTAATTTATGGAATAAATATTATTTTTTAATTATAATATCTTATATACCATCTTAGCTAACAATCTGTTGGAAAAAAATTACGTCACTCGTGTTTTTGTGTGGACTACCAACTCCACGAAGTGAAATGAATTGTTATTTCTTTCAGTTTTTTACTTATTCTAATAAGGATATATTTAATTAATATATACAATATATATGATAAAATAATTATTATTTAAATAAAATTTCATAATAACATTTCTTTTATTCATTCCATAGAAAAGTGATAATAGTGTTCATGCATACATACTCTCTAACATCTCCATGAATAATATAATTCATTTTGTTTCTCTCTAAAATATATTGAATAATAAAAATATATATCATAAATATATATGATAATTATTCCTTGATTAAAATTCATGAAATCAATGAACCATAATAAGAGTACAAGGACCAAACAAATGAATCAAAACATATATGAATAATTAAGTAGTTAACCGCAAAAATAATGATAAAAATTAAATATTGTAAATAAAAGGGGAATAAAATCTTATAAATGGATAATATATGATATTATTTATATTTAAAATATTATTATATGTAATTATAAAAAATATAAATTTAATATACAGTTGGTTAAATTACTTTTGACTAACTCAAATCAACAGGAAATGAAGTTTGCCTCAATTTTCACTCCATTGAGACATGTTTCTTATTTTTCAATAGATTATTTTTATGAGTGACATATTAATCCCATTTTAGGTATTTATATTTAATATTAATATATTCATAATAATAATTATTTACATCATGTTACCTTTTCTATAGTTCTGTTTAAATGAAAATATGATCTTATTCTTCTTTTTTGACCGGGTATATTTTTATTCCACATCAATATTTTTCAAATTAGTTTTCATAAAATCATTTTACTTCAATAAATAAATTATATTTTATATTTTATATTATAATTTATTTTTTATAGTGTATAAAATTTTTATTTATAATGTTTTTTGAAAGGGTTACTTTTAATAATTCTTAAAAGAGGTAAATGTTAATTTTTTAACTTATACAAAATTAAGAGACTATCCTACCATCATGACTAATTTACATCATATAGATTTTTCTATATGATTTCTATTTTTAAAATAACAAATCCATTTATAAAAAATCATTTTAAAATTTTCATTTCCATGTTTCATAATTTTTTTGAGATAGTTAAATTTATTATAAAATTTTATTTTTAAGTTCATTTTTCATCTCATGATTAATCTAATGTAGATTAAAATTATTTTGAAACATACAATTTCTTGTTATCATTGTACATTAATTTTACATAAATATTGGTATTCATTATATTATGTAAATTCATGTATCATAATCCATATATAATTTCTCATATGGTGATTTACTTTAAATTTAATTTTATTGATTGAGATAATATTGATAATATATTTTCTATAATAGATATAATTTTTTAATGACTCATATTGTTTATGAAATATGTATATCATTATATTTGTGAGTAATTTTTTGGAAATGAAGTGATTGGTGGGGAATAGAAATATATAATCCATCGATACGTCAACATATCTCATGATACAAATCATTTTTCCGAATTAAATGGGTCATTACCATTGTTTTGGGATATCATGTTTCAATTTTATGATGGTAGTGATATCACAGGGTCAAAAATAATTATGTATAATATTAGGAATTTTTTATTTATAGAATCTTATTATTATTATCCTTGAGATTACTACATTGAAATTATCCATATATGTTTTTCACAATGATGATATTGCTAAAAAGATATGTGGTTTCAGTTATTTACCTTTCTATATTGAACATGCTTTATTTAGTCAATTTATATTCCACTATACGTAACCCTTTATGTGAATTTGATGTCACAATTATTTTATTTTCTTTACATAGTTTTTTATGAATAAATCATTGAATGAGTTTTATTGATGCAGAATGTTCAATTTTGATCTGTTTTATTTTTAATTTCCTATGAAAAATGTGATGAATTTATGAATATGGTTATTCAAGAAAAAATAAATTACATCCATAAAGATATTATATATTTAATCCTGTGAAAATGTAATAAATTAGACAATTTTCCTGGTTCATTGGAGTGGTAGTAGTAACATGTCCCCTTTAAAAAATATTTCATTTATTATCAATCTATTTCTTGGTAACTATAATGATCCCATTTATATTTTTCTCTAACCAATAGATATAAATAATATAAATAAGTAATTATGAAACAATTATAGTTTAATATTATAGTACACTATTTATGAAAAGAAGAATAAAAATTAGTAATTATAGTAATGTTGATAACATAATGTCAAATTGACATCCAATCATATTTTATTCATCCGGTATTATTTAAAATTCTCAAAAATGAGTTATAAAATAATTTCAATTACACTATGTCGATAAAAATTTCCAATATGTATACATAAAAACTATACACAATCGCTAAACTCATGACTTCTCACACACACATAATAATTAATATAAGGAACTCAAACTTTTCTATATCAGTGATTCCCCAAAAATATATACCCTACAATAAGAGACTTCTAGTTTATAAGTAAAATTTATAAATTTGAATATCTACCCTATAAATATGAATATTATAAAGAAAAAGTGAGATGTGTGATGAATATAAATTACATCATTTTAAATGGTGAATGATAAATATTATACTTCAACCTCTCAGACTTAGTAGTAAAATTCCATATTGAATAGAAGAAATTTAAATCTGCATATATATTTATTTAAACATTTGTTTAATTTATTAAAAAATAATTTTCTCAACATTAATGAGAAACCATGTCAATGATAAATTTCTCTTTTAACAATTAACTTAAACATTATTATTTTAACATTAATAATACGTCTATGAATCTTTATAAGAATATTAACAACATTCCTCATCAATAATTTATTAATATCTTCCTCTTGACACCAATTTGTTTCTTTGATCAAAAATATACATGGTTTTCTATCCATATTAGAGTCAATAATATCTTCTGACCACACTTACACTTCAACCATCTTTTTATAAGGATACTTTTTTTGCAAATAATTTATTCTATTATTTTTGATTTGATATCATATAGATTATATTGTTGAAAATTATGAGCTAATAATATCAATATAATCACTTTTTAAAACATGAATGTTGTTCACATATTCCACATACATTATCCAAACCAAAAATAATTATTTTTTAACATGATAATCCATTATTGAATATCATTCTAGCAGATATATATCCTTTATAAGTAACTAATCCCTAATTTTTATGCATTAAATCACTTTATATGGTATTTTATTTTCCAAATATATTCCTAAAACTAATAAACGAGTTCCCACAACCATAAAAAATATAAATTACCATAAAAGGAAAGAATTATCACTAAATGATTAATCTATTGAAAAATAGATATTTTCTAAAATTAAATATATACAAAAATTATAAAAATTATATTTAATTAGAAATAGCATATCGATGGTATAAAAATGTTACTTTTTAGAATTTAATATTTTTTAAAATGTCATTGTTTCAAAAAAAATATATTTTTTACTTTTATTAAATATTTTTTCTATTATTATTTTCATATTTTGTATAAAACCAAAATTCACATAAAAAATTTCTCTATATTTCTTAATAATTTGATTAGAAATTTTTGGATTGGAAAAATATTTAAGTATAAAATAAAATATAAAATACCCATATTGCATTCATTTTTCTCACACTACATTTATTGATCAAGAAAACGAATTCAAAAATTTATTCATATAATTTAATTTCCCTAGAAACATTACATTGAGATATTGACAAACATTATAAATTTTAAGAAACATATTTTTTATCTATTCAATATTATCCATAAAAAACATAATAATTTGGGATTAATATGACTTGTCACCCATATTATTTTGAATATTACTTATTGAAACTTCTTAATCCTATTATATGTGCACATCATTTTTAGACTTATTTAGATCCATTATTTCAATTAACAAATTCCCATGATAATAACTTTTTTATGAAATTTTATTTCTACTATATCATATTGAACCATCATGTTTGGATGAACAATTATTCATTCGGAGATTAAATATTTATTTTTTATTCATGTTGGTATCTTATTTTAAGTCATAAAATTGTAATTAATCGTGAAATTTAATGTCAAAAATATTATGTACCATCATTTTCATTTCCCTCTATAAAATGATATTAATATTTCCTTATATTTCTATGATTTAAAATAAAATATCAAATTCTTTCCTGAATAAAACATAATTATGGTGATTTTAGGAGATAAATACCCTTTCCTTCTCAAACACATATTGGGATGACTTAAATGTGTTAGGAAAACTCTATATCATTATCATTATTTATATCTCAAATTTTAGATTCTTCATTTACCAAATTTATTATCTTTTCATTATTCAATAATCTTATGGTTAATATTTTTTCTCTCTTACTTATATTTTTAAACGTATCATATTTTTTAATAAAATATGAATCCAACACGTAATACAATCTATCCATTGGAAATTAATTTAATCCATGGACATTAAGAAATGATACTTATTTCATCAAAAGTACTCTGTAATATATGAATAATATTCCATTGAATATATTATTTTTCTCCTAAAATATATATATATATATATATATCATAATATTTTTATATATTATATATTAATGATAAATAATTACTTCTTCATGAATAAAATTACCATCAAATTAGGAACACAAGATCTAATGTTTCTCATCTTTAACTATAAAATGATATTCATTGATTTTTCATAACATTTCCAATATCATACCTATATATTAATCACCATATAATTTATAAACTTTTTTTTATAGATGTGGGGATATGATAAAATTTATTATATGAATTAAAAACCCAATATCATTCATAAATCCAAATGTCATCATGTAACACCCCAATAATTTAGAAATATACATATTTATATAATTGATCAAACACCGAGTCTTTATAAAAAAATTTTTTGTTAGAACCTAGTAAGGTAAACATAATTGTTCTACCTCTATGATTTTAATTCTAAAAAATTGTCATACATGATTACGTTTAATAAGATATTTAAAATCTTATAAGAAAAATACAATTTTTTGTGAATAATGACATACCCTTATGAATAGGGACATAACCTTATGAATCGAAATGAATAATAAATCATATAAAAAACAAAAAAATCAGTTGTGAATGTATAAATAAAATTAATAAATCATAAAAGTGAAATAATGATCATAGAATAAGTATTGGTATTTTTTTATTACATAAATATTTAAATTTATTTTTTTGGATTAGTTTCATAATATAAAATGGAAAATTATTTACATAAAATTTAATAAAAAAATTTTACTTTATTTTCTTATGATTATATGATAAATTTACAAGATATTGATTAATTTCTCGAGGCCTTATAAAATGAGTTATAGTATTAATGTTATTTTTTGGGAATAAATTACAATTTTATTTAAAAATTATATTCAAAATATTTAGATATTTAACTGCAGAAAATTGACTTCATTTTTTAATTATACATGTAGAAAAAAGGTTAGGGTGGATTTTTGGGATTTTTCTAAAATACTTGAATATTTGAAGAATAATGAAATACATTAAAATACCTAATATACAAATTATCAGATAAATGAACTATTTTATGAAGTCATAAGGGATTTAATCCCACTTGGTTATAACTCAAATGAATTTATTATTATTTTTGTGATGTAATCGTTATTATGTTTAGTCTTTAGTGATATTAATAAATAAATGATTAAAAAACGTGAAAACCCTCTTCTTCTCCTCTATAAAATCGACCTCACACCCTTTTCTCCAAACACTTATAAGTCTTCAATCACTTAAAAGTTAACCCAATTAACCTTCCCTAGTAAATAAACATGTACAATAAGATCTCTGTCTTTCCAAAAGGCAAAAACACCTTCCCTTATAGTGGTTCTCAAGGAGGATATTTCAGAAGGTAAAGCACCATTCTTTCTCATTTAGATTCGTTTCAATTTATATACTTTTGATATCTTTTCCCCACCTCTTCTATTAAAATTACCATTATAAATAATCTATCATATATATACCAGCATTATATCATGTTAATGGAAGAACTATCATAAATATTATTACTCTTTACCTTTTTTATTTTATATATGAAATCAACATCCATGAGGTTCCAATTCATAACATTCATGGACGAGGGAGTTTCATTCTCAATTTATCCTTCATTAATGGTCATGAAACAATACTAATTATTGTACCATAGTATAATATATGTATTATAAACTATTAACTATTCAAATCTAGTATATTTATATATTATTAAATCATATGACCAAACTAGATATTACTAATCAAAATACAGCTAAAATAATCAATGTGAATGTCATAAATCTTTCACCTATTGATTCATCCAATTTACATGTTACTAATTGATCAAAATTACCATTAACATGTATTAATGTTCATAAATAATATGAAATTTAAATTCTGGAGTTATACATCAATTCCACATGAACTCCACTTCATAGAAACAAGTAACCGATTTTTGTACATCAAAAATGTGTACACTCTGAAACGACAGAATTCAATATAATAACTTATCAACAAGACAGATATTAACTAAACAGAATTATTTTAAACTAAAATAAATCCTAAAATGTTTTGGAATAAGTTATTAATAATTCTAATTTCATATTCCATGAACTTATGTTCAATTGCGAAACACATTACAACATATGGTTCATGGTTTCTTTATCTCACTTCCATTTTTGTGAGATTTTCCTTATTCACTACTAATACGTGTGTATGTTGCATGTATACTTCCAATTAATTTAAAATATCATGAATATCTATATTTTTAATGTATTAAATATTTAATTTTAATATTATTAATTTTTGGGCATATGAATCGATTGATTACAATGTTGTAAGGGTTTTTCTATACGATCATCAATATTTATCTGAGTTACTTTCATTGTCTAATTACATCAATTAAATTATTTTGTATTATTATGTACTAATCATAAATTCTGTTTAATTATATTATTTGTGTTTTCCAACCAGAATCCTTCTTTATTTTATGTGGATTTATATATTTAAAATGATCATTCCAAAATTTTATCCCGATAAACAAACCTGATTCAAGGGATACTTTAAAATTCTATCCTATTTTCAGGTGTACTCTAAATTTGTTTTAATACACCTTTATTTTTATAAAAACACTCATTTTATCATGAGAAATGATATTGGATAATTTCTAAATTTAAGATAACAAACATGCCTTTTCACATTAAAATTATCTTTAATACTTTCCTTAAAATGCTAAATAATGTTTATTTCTCAAGAATCTTAATAACTCTTTTTACATAATTTAATTTTTGTGGGACATAATTTAAGTGGAAAATATAATTTAAATGTCATGATATTTAATTTTTTGTGATATTTTTGTTTACAATATGATTTCATGGAAAATATAAATGATTTCTTAAAACAACCCTTATTTTAAAAGTAAAAAGGATTTTCTCATCTCAAATTAACATTTATGATATATATTCCATGATCACCACTTATTTCATCCTTGAGATATATGTAATGCCATTTGTTTCATAATATCACGAGTCTTCTTATTCTCCTGATATTCTGATGGATTATAATTTGAATGTTTCATGGTGGTATGGCATACATTCGATTATTGAAGTATTATTTCTCTTAAGGATTTTTCAATCATCTCATTTAAATGTATCTTCATCTATGTCAAAAAAAATTAAATCTTTTAATTCAATGATTTTTATCTCCAATGAAGTCATCCACCCTTTTTTATTGAATGTATTATGATTAGTTTGACTATGGATGTGCTATCTTGAAACCATTCGCTCTATTATTTCAAAAGGTTAGTGTTTACATTCAATGATTTGGGAATGTTATTTACATTTCATACGTTAGTTTCAATATGAATGTATATTGTTATTCTGTCCACCCCTTTCAAATGAGGAATTCATTTGACATATAATGTGATGGGTGGGGCCCTCTATAGGCCTTGATGCATCAGTAGGTCTCATGATACATATAGACGTAGAATAAACTGAGGCCTTTCCCAATTTGATATATTGTTTTGGGTGAGGCCCTGATCATTTTTAGACATCTTTGCTGAGGATCGAAAAAAATGTTTTAGAATGTCAGACCTATGCACTTACCTCATTATGAAACTAGTAATTAAAATTTCATGTTGTTATTCAACTAGTAGAATACCCGTGATTTTGTTTTATTTTTTCATTATTTTCTAATGTCATATTCCTGCCATAATGTGTTCAAGATTATTATTTTTAAATGTGTTTTTTTATTTATTCACCATGGCTAATTTTTATTTTTATGTTATATTCCACTTTCTTTCATACTATTATCGAGTTTTTGTGCTCACCCCTATCTTATGTTTCATTTTTCCTACATATGAAGAAGTATGTTATGAGTAATTTGCAGGCATAATCTTAGAGTCATGGATGTTTTTAATGGAAAAAATTAGAGTTTTTTTTCCTTTTAATATTTAATTCTAAACAGATCTTTGTATCTTTTTTCAAAAGGATACTATACTACATGGTCCTTCTAGAAGCATATTCCTTGTTTATATGAATATGAAATAAAATAACACGCCGACTCTAAGATACTGTGGTCATGTCCTTATAGTTGGTATTAAGGGAGGTTTAGTAGAAATCATAGAAACTATATTTAGAAAACATAGTTTAGAAAAAAAATATATCTATGATATTAATTGACGATAAGAAAAAAAGAACATCTTGGTATTTTGGTAAGGAATAGACTATATGGATATTTCAAGAAGATACATCCATATCTGGATACAAACTGGAAAATACGGCTCTAGCACAAATGGACCTATCAGTGAAAACTCTGACAAGGTGTTTCGGGCATGACCTGCGGTATCCCGGTACATGAAAATGGGCCTTCTTGCACTATTGCTATTGAAACTCCTAGGGGGTATGCGTTGGATAATTCATATATTCATTACAAATAATTATGAAGGATATATTCCCCCAAAGTAACTAAATTCTATGTTTCAAGGATTTACGATGCAGAAATGTTTTCTAGGTGTTACACCATGATTAGATTCATAGCGAGGTCATAATGTTATGAGATAATATATAATTTGGAATTGATTATAAATGTCTCCTAGCATATAGAATGAGAACTTCACTAATGATTGAGATGCAAATTTTAAGAAGAATCATATCTTTGATGTTAATAGTCTATCATTTAAAAGGAAGATTGTCTCCCAAGTATCCTCATTATATGATGAAATAATATCTTGTGTTGAAAATTTATGTAAAGACTTCTCTGAGTCCTATGGCTTTTAAGGGAAGCAAAAGAAGATGAATATGGCAGGAAAAATCATTAAAAAAGGGAATAAGGGAAAGATTTATTGTCCCACATGTGATAATTATGGATGGAAACACAATAGTATATTCCTGAGAGGAAGAGGTGTTTACATCATGTGTGGAGGAAAATCCACCATGCTCATAATTTCAGGATAAGGAAGGAGTTTTCTAATATTCTATGCTTCAATTTGAAGGATATGGGAAAATATGTGAATCAATGTCCAAACATCTATGAAATATACCACCAAATGATAATTTTGGATAATGATCGAGTTATGATGCTAACATAGATGAAATAAAATGGTTAATAATCCTATTCAAGAATCATAACATTTTGATATTTTTTCTGAAATGTACTGGTTGTATGAATTATGAGATATATAAGGATTGTACTTCAGTACTCTTTCATTAAGGATAATTTTTTTTTCATATGGTGAATGGTAAAAAAAATCATATTTATTAGAAAGATAATTTTTTTAGAAAACACATGATTGAGGGAAATACAACCCTTAATATATATCTCAAGGTGAGATAATGATGAATAAATCAATGATCCAGATATGTACTGACTACCTTGGAATTGATTATTGACTTGTCAAAAATTTGTCTATGCTATAATCATTGGAGTTTATAGAACTTTTGGATTTATGTAATATATACAATTACATGTATTTTACATATAGAATATATATGAATGAATGATTCCGATATGGTTTTAATGGTAATTCAAGTTATTACCATATTTCAAGAGGATACGTGACGATGTTATTCACAAGCTTGGAAGTTGAATTTTGGAGCAGCTTATTGTTGATTAACGGTTAATGAAACGTTCATCTTGTAAATTTAGAGGCCTTCATTATAATGTGTTGAATAATTATATTTTGGAATTTTTAACCATTTAATAAATTTTTTATATTGATCATTGTATGGGTTTTAGATTTTAATATTGCTACATGATGGTCTAGATATTCTTCCCTGACCATGACATCCAATTAGAATGCATTGTTTTGTAGTAACTTATTTTCTTCCCTTTACTCTTATTAATATAATATTTTAACTATATTCTTGATGTTGTTTTCCCACAAGGGAATATTCAAGTATCAAACACTAACATTCATTGTTCATTTTCAAATTTTTAGGATGATTTGTTTTGTAAGGAAGAGATAATGTAACACCCTAAGAATTTAAAAATATATTTATTATAGAATGAAAGAAGAAATGAGTATCAACCAAACACCACATTGTTATAACATAGTCTTGTAAACATAAATTTTCCACCTCTTTGATTTTAATTATGAAAAAATGACATGCATGGTTATGTTCATTAAGATATTTAGTGTCTGATAAGACAAACATAGTTTTTGGTGAATAGTAACATACCCTTATGAATAGTGACATACCATTATGAATAGTAATGAATAGTAAATCATATCAAAAAATAAAAAACCACCCATGAATGTATAAATACAATATATACATCTTAAAAGTGAAAAAAAGATCATAGAATAAGTATTGGTAATTTTGTATGACATAAATATTTAAAATACAATTTTTAGATTAATTTAAAATTTTAAAATGGAAATATATTTTCATAAAATGAAATCAGAAATTGTTACTTTATTGGATTATGAGTATAATATAATTTTACATGACCCTGATTAATTTCTCAAGGTCTTGTAAAACAAGTTACATTTTTAATGTTCTTTTTGGGGAATCAATTATGATTTTATTTAAAAATTTCATTAAAAATATTTAGAAAATTATTTTCAAAAAAACGAGTTCATTATTGAATTTTACAAGTCAGAAAATAGTTATGGGTATTTTTTGGGATTTTTCTAAAATACTAAAATTTTTAATGAATAATCAAATACCGTAAAATACATTATATACAAATTATTTGTTAACGAAACTATTTATAACATCATAAGTGATGTAATCACACTTGGTTATAACTCATAAGAATTTATTACTATTCTTGGTCATGTATTCATCACTATTGTTGGTATTGATGGAAATTAATTACCAAATGATTAAAAAATTATGAAATCCATCTTCTCCTCCACTATAATCCCCCCCTCAATCCCTCTTCTCTTCACTTCTCAAAGACATGATGCTTTTCAATATTATCCCCAATTACCTTTCCCTAGTCACTCCCCACATCCTAGAAGTTCATGGTATTTCCAAAAGACCAATCCATGTTCTCTTAAGGAGGTTCTCAAGGAGGTTATTTCAAGACGTAAAGCACCATTCTTTTTCATTTATTATAATTTCAATTTATCATATTTTTTATCCTCTCCACTCTTTCTCTATCTAAATGGACATGATAAATCTAGTATCATCTATATTCTTAAATTATATAATGTTAATTGAATAAAAATCATAAATATTCATACACTCACACTTTTTATTTTCAAAATAAAATCATCCTCCATGAGGTTCCAATTTATAACCTTTGTGGACGGCGAAGTTTCACTTTTCAGTTTTTACCTCATTACTAGCCATGAAACCATTTTTATGGTTGAACAAGGCAATAATATATGTATTACAACCTATTTAATATTCATAAACTAGTATATGTACATATTATAAAATCATACAACAAAACTAGTTCTTAATAATCAAAATACCACTAAAATAATCTAAGTGAATGTCCTATATAATTAATCTAATGAGTCATCCTATTTACATGTAAAAAAATGATAGAAATGAAAAATCACATGTATTTAAGTTAATAATTATTATTTAATTTCAATTTTGGATATTTACATCATTTCCAGAAGAACTCCATCACTTAAAAACAAGTGAACCCTTTATAAATATCAAGAAAACGAACACTCCAGAACGAAAAAATTCAATATAATAACATATCGATAAATCAATAATGAACTAAATAGAATTGTGATAAATCAAAGTAATGTCTAATTGGTTCTGAAATAACTTTTTAATAATTCTAATATCATATTCCAGGAACATATGTTCAAGAGCAGAACACATTCGGATATAAGGTAAGGGGTTTCTTTATCTCATATCCATTTTTGTGAGATTTTCCATATTCACTTCTAGTACTTGTATATGGTGTATGTATAATTCAAATTGATGTAAAATATCTTGAATATATTTATTTTTTGTTACTCAATGTATCTTTTTAATATTATTAAATTTTGGGCAAATGACTCAATTGATTACAATGTTGTAAGGGGTTTTCAACCCAAACCTCAATTTTCACTCGGGTTACTTTTACTATCTATTAAACTTAATATAATTATTATGAATTATTATGTATCCCTCATAAATTATGTTTTAATAAACTAAATTTTTTTAACATCTGTAATATTTGTCTATTTTATAAGGACCTATATGTTTTAAAAAGACCATTCATAAATTGTATCCCGATAAATGAACCTGATTCAAGGGATATTTTCAAAATCATACATGTTTTCATGTGTACATTTGAATTTGTTTTAACCCACCATTATTTGAATAAAAACACTAATTTTATCATGAAAAATGATATTGGATCAATTTTGGATTTTATAGATCAAACATTCATTTGCATATTAAAATTATCTTTAATACTTTCAAAAAAATTATCAAAAAACGACTATTTTTAAAGAATCATAATAACTTTTTTTACATGATTTAACTTTAGTGGGACATAATTTACACCTAAAATGTAATTTCAATGTCTTATTCTTTCATTTTTTGGTATATTTATATTTACAATATGATTTCATGGATAATATAAATGATTTTTGAAAAGATCTCTTCATTCGAAAGTAAAAAAGATTTATCTCATCTCACATTTACAATTATGAGATATATGCCAAGTTCACCACTAATTTAATTATTATGGTGAATTTAATGAACTTTTTTTATCATATCACAAGTCTCCTTATTTTCATGACATTATAAGAGATTATTATTCTAATGTTTTAATGTGGTTTGGGACACTTTGGAATGTTTAAGGATTATTTCTCTCATTGATTTTTCAATGGTCTCATTTAAAACTATCATTATATATATCAAAAAACATTGTTGAAACATTTTAGTAATTGAGGTTCATATCCTATGATATCATCCACCATTTTTTTGAATATATTATTATTAGTTTGACTGTGGGCGTGCTATCTTGAAACCATTCACCATATTATTCTGAATGGTTTGTTGATAAGTTCAATGATTGTGGAAAGTTATTTTCATTTCATATGTTAGTTTCAATATGAATGTATATGTTTATTATGTTCTCCATTTTCACATATAGAACTAATTAGACTAATTATTTGATGGGTGGGGATCGCTATAGCCCTTGATGCATCAGTAGCACTCATGAGACAAATAGGCGTAGAATTATCTGAGGCCTTTCCCAATTTGACATATGCTTTTAGATGAGGCCTTCATAATTTTGGAAAAACTAGGCCGAGGCCTTGAGAAAATGTTTCCAAATTTTTGGCATATAAAATTATCTCATTACGAAGCTAGTAATTGAAAGTTCATGTGTTTATTCTACTAGAGTAATACCCATGATTATGAATTATTATGGCATTATTTACACATCTCATATTCCCTCTATAATCTATTCATGTTAATTATTTGTAAAGGCATGTGTTTTCATTTATTTACCATGCCTAATGTTTAGGTTTCTGATTTATTCCAATGTATTTCATACTCTTACTGAGCATTTGAGCTCACCCCTTTCTTATGTTTCATTTTCCTAGGATTTAAAGAAGTAATTTATGAGTGATTTTCATGAATAATTTAGGAGGCGTGGATATTTCTAAGGAAATAAATAAGTATTTTTCTTTAAATATGTAATTTTTATCTTATTTATGTATCTTTTTTCCAAAAGATACTAAACTTGTTGGTATTTAGCATTCGCATTCTTTTATTATATGTCGATGTAATAAAATAAGGCACCGACTTCAGGAAACTAGGGTCGAAACCTTACACATCACACTACCTTCTATAACAAAATTAGTTACAAAATTTACAATATTTATTACCAATGATAATATTATAAATTTTCCTATTTAATATAGGTACTCCATTGAAATACATTGAATTAATATTATCCATATTCAATAAAAAAATTAATAAATCGAATTCAACTTCTATACATGTAACATCACAAGAAAATAAAGAATATGACCTTTTCATATTTATTAATATTTATGAATTAAATATTAATTTTACTTTAATGGGGATTCTATGTTCGGTGGAGTATCTAACACACAACAATGGATTTCTATAAAATTTTATTTTGCACAAAAGGTTGCATTATACGAAAAAATAATAAAATAATATACTTTTTATATAATAGTTAACGCCTAGCAATTATATTGTCATGAATGAACAGAACAAAATATAATTTTAATAAAAATTTTTGTTAAATGTTTTTAATTTCATCCAATAATTTTTAAAATGCTTAAAAAATGAATGAATCCAATTTGAAGCATGAAAAACACTAATATTTTTAAAAGGTTTTTTTTCTACCTTTTGATGGATAATCCATTTTAAATACAGTTTTTTTAATTTATATATATTCTATATGACAAAATAAAATTCTTCTGTATAAGTGGGACATCAAAACTTAATTTGGGTAATTTTTTGGTATTTTTCTGATAAAGTTCATTTTTTTTCTAAATTATGAAAATACTATATTTTAAATTCAAAACAGCATTTTAATCTAATTTATTTATACAGATAGATTGTTGTTTTTATTGTTTTTAAAGTTTAATTGGATTTTATTTTTACCATTAAATCCAATTTGGTTCATTGGATGTAAATTCACATTGAAATTATACATAAACAATGTCAATATTTTGATAGTTATTATTTCGAATAACCCTTTTTTTTGTTTTTGACAATAGGAATTAATTTTAATTTAATTTTTGCATCCTCTGTGTTTTGAATTTAGAAAAATTTATTCCATATTTGGAATCAGGAGGTTCAAATTGTGTAAATAGTTGACATTTATTTTTAGACATTATGAATAGTAAAATCAGTAAATATTTTATTTTTCATTGTTATAAGTTATATCTGGTAAATAGGGGTAATAACTAATACTATAATAATATTAAATTTCACTAACACAAGTCCTAACCATATTTTACGATACATGTCAGACCATGTCCATCCTTGCGTCGATTTTGGACTCCATGGAGCCACATGTAAGATAAAATGACACTTTATAAAAATTAATTCTATGTTACGGAAAATGTAAAAAAATAATATATATTTTAGTAATAAAATTTTAATATAGGGTAGTATAAATGATATTTTCAACTATAAATAATAATTAGAGATATAAACTGATTTCATAAATGGTGGTAGTTTATATTTATTTTTTAGACATCAAATATATATTTATTTATGACATAATGATGATATTGTGATTACCTTTTTAATGATTGTTTTAAACAAAAGAGATTATACATATTAAAATAAATTTACATTGAAACATTTTATGCCATCCATGAATTTTAGAGATAATTAAAACATGTTATACTTTAATTAATGAAAGTTGTTATAAATAAAAGCATTTTTTAATTTTTTTAAAAAATTCATGATATAAACATTATATAAATTGAAAAAAATGAGTTTTTAAAACAAATATAATTCTATTACTTGAAATAATAATTCTACATATATAAGATTTTTCAATCTGACATATATGATGATAAAAATGTTATTAATGATCTATTTTAGGTTAATTGGAAATTTATAGTAAATATAATAACCATATAGTGTGAATATACAAGAAGAGTTGTTAAACATTAAATAAGTTAAAAGAGCATTAAATAAGGAAGATAATGATTTAAAAATATATAAAACCATTCCAATTATTATTAGATTATTTTATTTAGACTTATATTCATATTATATTCTAATTTAGGGAGTTCTGGACCTTTTGAAACTGAAAATAATTTTATAATCAAATAATACTTTCAATTCTTCCTAAAGAGCCCCTCCGGATGCCGGATGCGGGATGCGGGAGCTCCCTTCCACCGCGATGAAATCTAGGGCTTACCATGGAATAACTATTCTTCCTTGGCTTTGAGTGACTCTCTTCTCCGGGTGGCTTGGCGTCGATGATCCCCTCCCCAATGTCTGTTACTGCCCCTTGGGTTCGCGTTGATGGTTGCAATCCCCGGATTTCCATTGAAACTTGCGACCCAACCGTTGCGATGAAGCCGAACTCCTTGGTCGATCATCAACCAATGTTAGGTCAGTGCATCAGATCTGCGGAGGATCCGTAGCTTTCCATTGCGACTGTGAATGTCGTGTGATGTGGTGTGTTATGGGATAATATGTGTGTTGTTGCAGATAAGACTACTGTTAATGCTTTGCTACGGGATCCATCCTGCGGCGCTGATAATCGTGGTCCTCACTCCGGTGTGGTGGGGAAATCAACTTCAGGGTTGAAGAAAGTTGAATCTGGTTCATTGGAAATGCTAAAAGACACATGTCCTAGAATAATTCTGCGTAGAGGTTTATCCTCCCTTGTAAAATCGAACTCAACAATGTTTTATAAGAGAATTTCAATTTGTAAAAATCTATTGATTTTACATATTTTTCTTCCTAAAGGAGAGCAGCCATGGACAATTGATGATTTGATTCGCAGAACCTCACATTTGTGGGGTTTCTCTAATAAGAAATGTATTTCTATTGGCCGCGGATTTTCCCATTGTCTTTTTCCATTTGATGATTTGAAGCTTCGAGCATGGAGCATTGGAACCCTATTTCTGAAACCTAGTTGGCTTCATTTTCATGAATGGTATTTGGATTTCAATGTATCATGTGCCAGAAATGCCTTTTCTCAGCTATGTATTCGGCTCCATGGACTCAATTGGGTCCTCTGGCATCTGAAAATTTTGTCTGGCATCGGTATGGCAATTGGGACACCAATACTTCTTGACAAGGAGGCTGAAGATGTTCGGTTTGGTCACTTTTCTAGTATGTTGGTGGAGGTTGATCTTATCTCCACATTTATTGACAAGGTAACTCTTTCAACCCCTTCAGACAACATTCAAATTGATGTCGATTATGAAAAAAAATCCTCTTTTCTATAAGGAATGTATGGATTTTGGACACTCATTAAAGTTACGTCATAAGAATGATATTTGTGAAGAATGTGGGGTGAGAGGTCACTCAACAACTCTCTGTCATAAGAGAGTCTAAGGTGAATAATTAGATGTTGTCAAAGTCTACTACTCGTGATGGTGGTTCACTAAATGGTACCGTTTCCATTATTGTTGATGTGCCAATTTCTGGGAAATCTGAAACTGGAAAAAGGTTTCTAGTTGATGAATCTCTAAGGGAGGCTCATAGTGGCCCCTCTAATACTTGGTCTTACTTGGTTAAAGAGGTTAATCCAGATAAAGACACCCTCACATGGACTCCAAGATTGGTGACCTTTGATTCATCTCAGGTTGATTCCTCTAATAAGAATGATGCCCAACAACATATTGATTGCCTGCACGAAATACAAAAACATTTTCAGGTATCTGAATTACCTATAAATGAGTAAATGTTTTTGAGGATGAACAGGAGAAGGTGGGTACCCCGATTAGAGCCTCAGGCAGTGGTGTGCACACCTCTTACAAGGATGACATCATAAGTGGTGTGAAGAAGATTACTGATAGAGAATAATTTATCTCCACCCCCAAAGAGGAGACCACATAATGTTTATTATAATGTTCGTAGAACCATGTCAACAAGATCATCTTCTAAGGTTTTGAATTCAAATATTTTGAAAATTTTAAGTCGATATAAGTCTCAATCTGAGTGGGAGTCTGCTGGGGACTCTGATTATGGAAATGAGATGTCGTACTATGATATTTAGGCTTGTTCTTGGTGGTTGTGGTAATTTATGTTTGTTTGACCTCATTCTCCACTCTATTGTACCTTTTCTTTCTTTTTAATAAATGTTCATAAGCTTCTCTTCTGACTGTCCTTCTCTGGTAAATAGCCCCTCCCCCTTATAAAAGGTCATATCCTCTAACCCATTTCTCACAACTCTCAATCCTCATGGCTCACGCAAACTCTGATCCAATAATCTACCAACAACTCTATCTTCCTACTATAACCCTTCCTTTATTCAGAAGAAAATTCAGGAAAATATTTTGGTTCAAACCAATGGGAGTATCCTGATTTAAAGGTAATGAATTCTCTCAAGTTCTTTTCATTTATTTTCATTCTTCACTCTCTATATTCTTATTATTATTTTTTTACATAAAAAATACCATCAATATAATTGGTTTTTTAGGATAATTATTCAAACTTCACTTCCGCAAACCTCCATCTAATCGATACAAACATGATGTTTCTCTTGAAGGCAAACTGCCGCCTCATGAAATGATGATTGTTCAATTATCTCTTACCAACTCACATAGTGTAAATTTTTATGTAAATATAATTATATATGATATATATGATATTTATTTTATCTATATTATTCATTTATTTTCATTTAAAACACACCTTTATGCTTTTCATGTTGTATATATACGATAATTTCATTTACGGAAGTGAAAACTACTACCCCCTCAAAGTGATATGACTCGTTCATGCTATACATGGAACATATAAAGGATGTAATTAATGAACATATGTAACATATATAACATAGTTATTATACATTAATTATAATATAAATATTTGTCATTTATTTTTCAATCCTTTAAAAATGAAAACAAGAAATGAATTTAGTGTTCATGCATATGTACGGTTGACCGTCTCCATGAACACTGTATTCCATTTTGTTATATCCCAATGTTATGGACTATTATTAATAAATATAAACTATATATAAATACATATATAATGGATATATATGATATTTAAATCCAGAATAGAAATTGGGAGATGGTTGACTTTTGACCACATTGACAATTTGTAATTATGACAAGTTCATTTTTTACTCAAGTTCCAAACAACGAAAAAATTTCTGATATGAACTCAAATAATTAACTACTTTTTTTATCATGGTACTAAGTGATATAAAAGAAATAATAAAATTTTAAAATGTTGTTAAAAAATTTAAAATTAACAAAATTTTATTATTCCTGATAAACAAGGAACACATGTGACGAGTCTGAATCAAGGTAAGGGATCTCCTTAACCCAATTTCAATTTTTTGTGTTAAACTTCTACTTCATGATTATGTCGGACTATGAATATGTGTGAATGACCTATGATTTTTTAAAAAATAATATATACATATATTTTTTGTATATATATTTTTTACACATTATTATTTCATTGGTATATCATTACTCTAATCATACTATCTTTATAAGGGAACATTTCACCCTCCTCTTTTTGTTTAACACTTCCTTTATGTGATGTATTTAGATTATAATAGTAAAATGTTTGGATGTGTTATTATATATCCATATTGAAATAAATTTTATTTCCATGTGATTATAGACCATTTTTATCTCTCATCAACTCATTTTCAGAATTTTTATGTGACATAGTTAGGCTGATAATTTTTTAAGGGAATTCTTAACCCAATTTAAATTCTTTGGGTTAAACATCAACTTCATGATTATGTAATGCTATTAATATGTGTAAATGAAATATTATTTTTTGACACTTAATATCAACATATAATGGGTGTATTTATATTTTCACTCATAATTTTGTCATAGATTTATTCTTAGTCTAATGGTATAATATTTGTAAAGGACTACATCACAATCTCTTTTCATTGAGGAATATCATAATATTTTGCACCTTTATTTTAATATAAGGTGTATATAAAACCATTTTAAAATTTTATATCATGAATTTATATATTCTCATGATATTTATATTTTTTCATTGATGTTATTATTTCATTATTATTATTCAAGAGATTCTCAAGTGGAAAAGGATTCTTTAATTAGAACATCATTTTCAATATTTTAATGACATAATCATATAAATATCTATCTTTATATTCCATGTTTTAGATATGATTTTAAGAATTTATTTATATGGGCATGAGTGTTCTAAAGTGTAAATTATTTTCAAAATTTTTAGAGTGGTATGGGACACTTATTTTCAAAACTATTCTTTTTGAATGTTTTAAATAAATCGATTATGTAAATATCTTAAAATGATATATTGTGATTACAACGTGGAATTTTTATCTTTACATTATTATTTTTCATGTTTTATGATTATGTTAGGGTTTTTGGGCATTTTTTACACATACTGGTGGTTCTGTGCTAATCTTAAGGAGGGTGAGCCCGAGATTACTCTCCAATTCATTGGATAACATATTGGTGGGAAATGATAATGTTTCTCCTAAAAGATTTAGGGAATATACTATGATGGGTATTCCATATATTATTCTCTATATAGTTGTTAAATTTATAAGGTATGTATGTTATGGATTCCACAATTTACCTTTATGATTTTTGATTTCCAAGTGTTATTCATAAATCTTATGATTTTTTTGTGGTATGTTAATTATTGAAAATTATGATTTCATTGATTTGTATGTATTGATAGACTAATGTTTTATTTCTTTGTTTAATAACCCGTACTGACCATTTTAAACTCATCCAATGTTTTTGAAATTTTTTTCACTGGGCATAAGGAAGGGTAAAAGAAAGAAATAATTCTAGAAGATTTATATCAAGAAAAGAACTCTGGTTTTATTTAAGAAGTTTTATTATTGTGAAAAATTTGGATTGAGTAGAAGTGTCTACATTGATATTTTTTAGATGTAATGTAATAATAATGACATAATTCTCTAAAAATATAAACCTGAAGGATCATCAATTTGAATTGTAATGTTATTTCAAGATTATGTAATGGATAAGGTTGGGTCGTAAAAGTTGGTATCAGAGGTTTGTTTAGAAATCATTTGGGTTTAAAAGTTTTTGATAGACATATGGCTAGTCACTATGTCTATTACATATGTGCAATCCTTATTTTGTAACATTTTCAGATCAAGGAAAGCATATTTCAAATGGAAGGAGGAATATCTCAAACAAAATTCATATCTCTATCTAATGAAGTGCTTGCAATAATTATTGAAAAGTCATATGAATGTGATTATGAAACATTTTGAAACATATAACTCACTTGAAAGAAATTTTTGAGATATCAAACACCACCTCTATACTGAGATACCATCGTGGATCATGGGTTTCATATAATCAAATCCTATTTTCTCAATATTCTCATATTTTCAAGAATGGTAAATATTATCAAGGAATTTTAAAATATTTTACCTTATCACAATATATTGAAAAATATTACGGTTTTCAAAAAGGTTCTGAAGAAGGAGACAATTACGCAGCCTATTATTAATTTTCTTTTAAAATATTTTCTCTCAGCACATACTTATGGTATTTTGAAAGGACCATTGATTGAATGTTTCGACACAACCTCGATCCGACTATTTTATAAAAATAATGTTTTAGCAGATTTTTTGAAATTATATGTCATACATGATTATTTTCTGGAACTATTTTTATGAAAAAACCCATACGACCCATGTTTTACACGGTTTGTTTGGATGAAGGGAGAAAATTATTTTTAATGATCTCTGTATCATTGTTTAAATACATGTACCTTCTTCATACATGACCATGATGACAATGAAACCATGTGGACAATGTGATCTACATGTGATGATATTTTGTTCAGAATAGTGTTATTTTCAGGAGGTGAAATAAAAACAAATGAAAATATATATAAGACTTCATGAATTATGATGTTTAGTTCCTAATGAGTTGGGATAAATATTATAGTTATAATATACCCATTGAGACTAAAAAACATGTTTGGGTTATTCATTTATATTTAAAAAATGGGACAACACAAAATATGGGTGACAACCCATCGCATCTGGCCAGGCTGCAAGAATTAAACCCACAACCAAAGGGTGATAATGGCGCATCACCTACCACTGGACTACACGAAGTCCCGAGTCGGTATGACTTATTCATTTAGTGAAACTATTTAATGGATAAATAATAAGTTGATTTTTGTAACATATCTTTTATCATATGGATATCCTTAGTGATTGAAAATGATTCGCTGATTAAGTGATAAAAGTTATTTTGGAAGATGTTCTCTCTTTTGGGAACACTATTTTCCAAAAGAAAATAGAATACTATGGAATTTCATTTTTGGGGAAATGATTGAAATTTTATTTTTTTGGAATATATGTTTTTATTATGGACATATTGGGATTTGGGTTATTTATGGAAATTAATAACCTATCTTATAGAAAATGTTATTAGGTTAGTTAATTTTATGTATGAGTTGTTAAGTGTAATCGATATTATTTAGAGATAAATATTATGAATTATTTAGAAGACTATATGGTCAAATCAATTTGAATTTTGGGTTTCAATCATAATTTTGATTATTTTGGATAATTTTAAAGATAATTGTTTATTGAATGGGATTTTCTGATTTTTGGGTATTGTTTATTCAATTTTTGAGATTAAGAGTAGTATCTCTCTTTTATAAAATATTATCCTTTTTGGGGATTATCTGATATTATACTAACCATTTTAGTTTTGGTTAATTTCTGAAGATATCAAAATTATATGGTTAATCTTTTGTGGATTTTTTTATTTTCTATAAGTTGATTCTAGGTCTTCATTTGTGACAAATTCATCTTTAATACTCAACATTTGGTGAAAACATGAGTTTTTAGTTGAAACGTTTTAAAGAATGATACTCTACTTGAAAAGTAAGTATATTTCCTCAAGTTCTTATTCAATCTCTTAAATAAATTACTAAAATTAATGAAAGGGAAACTAAAAAAAAGTTATCCATTTACATTTTCAATCGTGGAATCAAAGACCGTTAAACCTATAACATGTATTTGGTTTTCTGGTGGATAACATTCTTTTGATCATGTTTTCTAATAACCCTCTATCAAAACATGACACTTAGTTTCTCTTCCATATCCATGTTCTCATGGAATTAGTAGTACATGTTATCTCGAGTGACCTTTGTAATTCTCTTTTATTCTTTTAAAGTGATAGTTTTATTGACTCTTTTTCCGATATAGTACTTTTGCTGATATTTCTGAGCCAAATTTTAAAATTTTGAGTACAGAATTCCAAAAAGGGGGGAAGGATGTAACATCCCAAGAATATACAGAATACAAAATTTTAATATTTTTTAATATTTTCGAATTAAATATTATTTTTTCTTTAATGGAAATTATATGTTCGATGGAGTACTCGACATGAAGTGATGGGTTTTTTTGGAAATCTTATTTTGCACACAAGGCTGAGTCATACTGAAAAAATATTATAATATAATTTTAAATGGTTGTTAACGCCTAGAAATTATATTAGTGAGAATGAACAGAACTAACAACGATATTATTACACATATTTTTAATATGTTTTTACTTTAATTGAATAATTTTTAGAGTCTTAAAATAAGAATGAATCTAATTTTAAGTATATAAAACTATAATATTTTTAAAAGGAAATTTTACCACATTTTGATGGTGATCCACTTTTAAAACAAGTTTTTTTTTATTTTTAAATGTTCAATTTGATGAAATAAAATTTTTCTTTAGAATTGGGATATCCAAATTTACATTTTCTATTTTTTTGGTATTTTTCAAATAATGATCATTTGTTAAGAATAATAAAAAATATTTCATTTTAATCTAATTTACTTATATAGTTAGATTGCTCTTTTTAATCATTTTAAAGTGTAATTGGATTATATTTTTACATTTTAATCTAATGTTGGTCATTATAAGTAATTACACTTTAAAATTGGATAAAAACAAATGTCAATATTTTGATAGTTATTATTTCTTAAAAACATGTTTTTTTGGTTTTGAAAACGAGAATTAATTTAAAATGAATTTCTACAACATCTGTGTTTGGAATATGGAAAATTTGATTCCATATTTCGAATCAGGAGGTCTAAATAGTGTAAATATTTAACTTTTAATTTTAGATATTATGAATAGTAACTTTAGTTAATATTTTATTTAATATTTTGAAAAGATAAATATGTTAAATAAGTGTAATAAAATAATATTAAAATAATATTAAAATACCATAACATGTGTCATAACCATATTGGATGATAAATATCCCACCATGGGCATTCTTGGGTCGATTTGGGGACCCCATGGAGTCATTTGTAACTAAAAATGATACTTTATGAAAATTAATTTAAAGTTAAGGTAAATGTAACCTAAACATATATCTTTTAGTAATCTAATATTATATCGTGTTATATAAGTGATATTTTCGACTATAAATATTAATTATAAATCTAAAAATATTTCCTACATCATGGTATTTTATTTCTAATTTTTTGAAAACAAATAAATGAATTTATTTCTGAAACAATGATGATGTAGTGATTACCTTTTAATGAATATTTCAAATAAATGAGAATATAAATAATAAAATAATTTTTTGGAACATTTTATGCCATATAAACATTTTAGACGGAATTATGAGCTTTTATCATTAAAATAATAAATGCTTTTAGATACAACCAATTTGTTTTTGATTTTTCTAAATGTCATGATATGAATAGTATATAAATTTAAGAAAATTAGTTTTTTGAAAAATATTATTTTGTTAATTGATATTTAATCCTAAAAATATAAATTCATCCAACTATCATATATAATCATATAAAAATTCATTTTTGATCCATTTTTTATTTCTTGTCATTTTATTTTAAATATATTTACCTTATAGTATAAATATACTAGAAGACATGTTAAAAGATAAATAAGTTAACAAAGGGTTAAATAAATAAGATATGTATTAAAAAATATTGAAAACCTATAAATTTATTGTTGGATGATTTTATTTCGACTAATAATCATATTATATTTGAATTTAATGAGATATATATATTTTGAAACCTAAAATAATTTTATAATAAAATAATACTTTCATACTTTCCCAATGAGCCCCACCTCCCCCTTATAAAAGGTCATCACCAATATCCCACTAATTAAAACTCTCAAGCCACATGGCACATCCAGAATATACTTCAATAAGCTACTAAAATCACTATATTCCTCCTATAATTGTTATTATAAGCAAAAAATAAATTTAAGAATTTTTTTTGCTTAAAACCAAAGGGAGATACCCTATTTAAAGGTAACATCTTCCCTCAATTCCTTTTCATTTATTTTTTCTCCACTCTCAATGATCTTTATATTATTTGTTTACATAACAACACAAATATCATAATATAATATGTTTTTGTTATGATAAGGATTAAAACTATACTTTCACTTATCTTCATCTAATGGATATGAACATACTATTTCTATGGATGGCGAACTAATGTCTAACGAAACAATGATTGTTCAATTATCTCCTATTGCCTCTCATGGTGGCAATTATGAGGGAAAATTAATTATATATGATATTTATTTTATATATATTATTTTTTAGTTATCATTAATAATATAAATTTAGGCTTTTAATGTTGTATATATATGATAATTTCATTTGAGGAAGTGCAGACTACCGCCCATCAAAGTGATATGACTAGTTCCCCCTATACATGAAACATTTAAAGGATCGAATTAATGAAACTATGTAACATATATAACATGTATATTCAACTGTAATTATAATATCTCAATGTATAAAGTATTTTTCATTCCCTTAAGAATGAAAAAAAGAAATGAAAGTAACGTTTATGCATATATACAGCTTACAGTCTCCATGAATAATGCATTTCATTTTCTTAATTCAAAATTTTATGGAATATTATAATTACATATATATAGGAAATAAATACATATATACTAGATATTTATGATATTTAAATCATTAATAAAAATATAGAGATAGATTACTTTTGACGACATTGACAATTTGTAACTAAAATAAGTTCAATATTGACTCATGTTCCGAACAATGACAAAATATCCGATATGAACTAAAATAATTAAATAATTGTTGTAGCATGGAAATAAGTGATATAAAATGATTAATAAACTTCAAAAATGTTTTAAGGCATGTATAAATTGACTTTATTTTATTATTCTTCAATAACAAGGAACATACGTAACGAGTTGGACTCAATGTAAGAGAACTCCTTTACCTAATTACATTTCATTAGGTTAAAAATCTACTTCTTTTTTATGTCTTTCTATGAATATTGTGAATGACCTATAATTTATTTAAAAATAATATATACTTTTATTGGGTGTATTTACATTTTTAACACATAATTATTTTATTAGTTTATCATTAATGTAATGATATGATCTTTGTAAGGGAACCTTTCACTATCCACTTTTTTTCAAAGACTTATTTTATGTTATGTCATTAAATTTAAATTTCAAATTACTAGGATATTTTCATATATATCTTTATTTATTTAAATTTTATATCGATGTGATGAGAGAAACTTTTTATCTCTCATCAACTAATTTTCTGAATTTTTATGTGACGTCGTTAGGCTGCCGATTTTTTTTTAAGAAATCTTCTTAGCCCAATTTCAATTCTTTGTGTTATAATTATACTTATTTAATATATCGTTCATTGAATATTTGTGAATGAAATATGCTTATTTTATATTTCATATCCAATTATATTGGGTGTATTTATATTTTTCACACATAATTATGTCCTGGATTTTTCTTTAATCTATGGTACAATATTTTAAAGGACTGTGTCTCAATCTCCTTTCATAAAGGATTATCTTAATATTGTGCACCATTATTATCCAATACGGAATATATACAACCATTCTGAAATTTTATATCATGAATTTATATATTATCAGGATATTTATAGTTTTTATTTGAAGTTATTTCTTAATGATTTTTTTTCAGGAGTATCTCAGGTGGTAAAGGATTCTTTTACTAAAACATTGTTTTACATGTTTTAAACATTTAATATTATAAATATTTATCTTTAAGGTCCATGTTTTAGAAATTAATTTATGTGTTTATTTATATGGACCTGATTTTTTTAAATTGTAAATTTCATTAAAAAGTTTCAAAGTGGAATGAGATACTTTGATCCCAAACTGTTTTTTTTAATATTTTAAATGGATTGATTATATAAATATACTGAACATAAAAATTGTGATTAAAATGTAGAAATATTATCTTTGCTTTATGCTTGTTCATTTTTTATGATTATTTTATTGTTCTTGGGAATTGTTTATGCATACCGGGGGTTCCATGATAAACCTATGGCAAGTGAGATCGAGATAGCTCTCCAATGCATTGGGTAATGTAATGGAGGTAAAAACTCGTGTTTCTACTCAGAGATTTGGGGAATATATTTTGATAATTATTTGAAATGTAAATCCCTACATATCTATGAATTCTATGATGTATGTATGTTATGGATGCCCCATGTTACCTTTATGATCAATTATTTCCATGTATTTTTCAAAAATCTTATGATTTTTGTCATATGTTAATGATTTAAAAGTATAATTTAATTGATTTGTATATATTTATTGACTAGTTTTTTTCTCTTTTTTATAACTCATACTAAGATTTTTATGCTCATCCCATGTATTTGAAATTGTTTTCTTACGATATAATGAAGGGTTAGTGAATTCAAGAATTCATGATGATTTTGTTGAGAAAAGAACTCTTTTTTATTTAAAGGGTTTTTTTATTGTGAAAAATTTGGATATAGTAGAGGATTGTATATTGTTATTTTTGTGATGTAATCAAATAGTTATGACCTAATTTTATAATACTCTAAACCTGAAAGGATCCTCAATTTGAATTATTAACCTTTTTCAAGATTATGTCAAGTTTAAGGCTTGTGCATTATAATACAAACCTTAAATAATAGAATATGATATTATGAATTTATTTCAAGTGAGATAAAATAATATATTTAAAAATAGATGATACATCCTTGTAACAAGTAATTTTGAAAACTCCATGGGTTCTTTTGAGTTAAAAAATTACTAAAATATACTACAACATCAGTAGATTATAAAATTTCAGAGTTAAATTAGAGGGTGGTAAAATGAAATGAATTATAATGATTTATTTATGATTTATTTAATTTAAATAAATGTCACACGTAAAAGTTTTATATCGCCATATTTTATCTCTCACACATAAAAATATTGGGAAATCAACAAAAACCCAAGAGGTATAATTATTTCCCATAAAATTGAATGGATATTTCTATCGAATTATCTAGAAACATCTATGAAAATAAAATACATTACAGTCATCATATATTTAAAAATGATTAGAATATATAGATAATATATTCTATCAAGGATTGAACAATGTAGTTTTACCAACCATATAAAAAAGGTTTTTACCTTAAATATATAAGGATTCAATGTTATATTATTTTTATAAACAATTTATGGGTATCTATTTTATACAAAATATTTTTATTTACTCATTAAAATATCATATGTTCCAATATATCTTCAGGTAACATAATATTATATTTTTTAACATACATGAAATGTGTAAGGATTAATTTCACAATTAAACACATCATATTAGATATATATTTTTATATATACTTTGGTAGTACAAAAAATAACCTATTTCATTTTTCAATTGAGATTTATTTTAATTACATTAAAAGTATATTCTATTTATGCTATTTTATAGGGGTTTAGAAAATTTAGGTGTTTGGGATCATACGGCAAAGAGAAAATATATAATTTTCTGAATGGAAAATGAAATAATTCAATGAAATATAGATCACATTGTGAAATTCCATTGGTAATTAATTAGAATAACATTAAGGGAAAATGATAAATCTTTTTTACCTTATTTTTAAATACCATGAACAATTTTATATTTCATTTAATTATACCTCATACGTTTCAATTCTAAAATCCATCAAAATTTACTCACTAATTTTGATGATCAGGTGATTTGTGTCAAACATAATAACCCAAATATATCATGAAAAGACATGAGGAAATTAATTTTAGAATGAATTATTTTTACTTTATCTCTGGAATTATATTTTAAATTCAATTGGTATTTTAAAAAATATTTGATAAGTAGTGTGTTGTGTTCAAAAAATATACCTGTGGGAGGTAAATATATGAAATATAGGCGATTGAATCACCAAAAGGTTAGGTACCCCAAAATTTGATCCTTTTATTATGAGTTTGACATGTAATGAAATAACATAGATATAAAAAATAAAATGAAAAATTTTATTCCAACCTAGTATTAATAGATAAATAGAATAAAAAAAGTCGATTCTTGGAATTGACATCAATGTTCATCCCCAAGTGATGATAATGTGAATAGAACTCCAATGTATGGGAAGAATACATTATAAAATAGATCAAGTCCAACTCTCTCACTATTTTATATAATATATATTGATAAAGTGGGAAGAAAATATTTTTATTAATAAGAGATATATGCTTCTGATAAAACAATTAAATAATATATTGGTATAGGTGATATTTCAGGATATAAGTTTCCATCCAATTGATATACCATAAAAAGTGATTTATCTATAAAATATTGACACCATGTATTTTCAAAATGTGTTAGGTGAACATATATTTTAAATATATATAGAATTATAATCATTATAGGCCCTTATCCTATGATATAGTATAAATTTTTATGTTGGTCCAAATATTTATCCTCAAATTTCATTCTCTCTATAATCCCTAATTAGGCCTCTTTTTTCAAATTAATATCTTAGACCAATTTTATATGATGTATTTAAATTAAAATTTTATCATAAAATATGTATTTTATAATTTAAATTATATATATATTTTATAACAATATTAACATGTTATCTAATTGGATTACAAAGTAACATTTTAATTCATGATTTTTTTATAAAATTCAATTCAAAAAATATATCTACTACCAATGGATTTAATGGTAGGAATATAAACCCCGAAAATAATATAATATTCAGATATAATGGTTGAAATATATGATATGTTGTTTTACGATCACATCGACATACCAAAAAACGTACAATCATTTGAAAATAATTACATTTATTCCAAAAAATGATATAATATTTTAATTATTTAATTTCTCAATCCATGATAAAATTTAAGAAAAGAATTATTCAAACTGTGATGTGAATCTTAGTATATGTAGAATAATTATTCAGATAAATACTATCAAAAGTAAATTCAATAGAATTATGATATTAATTTTAGTAAGAAAATTCATGACCCTACAACTCCAATAAACACATACATGCGTCTATAAATGAAATTTGATTAAATCCCTTCCAAATTTCAATCAATATATATATGTATATATGTAATTTTACTTTTTCCCTATCTACATTATTATTTCTCACAAAACATGATCTTACCCTTTGTAATAAAATTTAAACACGTAATGATACAAGAGTTCAAGAAGTCAAAAATTCCAATTTCATCATATATGGTGTGATGTAATATTATATTTCTTCTCCTTGTTTTTTTTTTGTAATGAAAATATTAATTTAATTGTTTAATTGATTTATTATTTTTGAGAAAAAACATTGAGTATATTTCATCGTTAATTTATTATTATTAAATATAAAAGATAATAATGAAAAATTATGATAAAATATTTTATAAAATACAATTACAATTTTCTAAAATTAATTTACCTCTAATTAATTAACAATGAAAAATATTCAAAATTTTCTTTAATGGTGTGTATATATATTGAACGGTATTGTATTCCCATAAAAACATATATTTAATGAACATAAATATGGTGTCATTAATATGAAACCATTAATATCTTTGAAATGAATCCATTTTTAATGAAATCTATCATCAATGTTTAATTCCTTCTCTTACATCACATGTTAACAATGATATTTAAAAATAAAACATATGTTATCAATATGTTTTATTCATTTAAAAAAATCATTTGATATTTTATTAATTTAATAAATATGTTGGTCCTTTTTGTGGTGTTTCATTTCTTTTGGGAAAACGTATGTCATAAATACATTATGTTTACCTCCTAAGATCCTAAAAAATGGATTATCCTACTTGTAAGTGAATTTATAAAAATTTATCTGTAAATAATTTATATGATAAGGGAAAACATGCTAATTTGTGATATCTATTTTTTATTAAGATGATTATACTCTGTTGTACTCTTGGAAAAATCTATATAGCATGGTCAAAATATTTTCCCATTGATGGTAAACATTTTTCCACACATATTGTGTAAATTCTATATTTTACAATAAGAGTAAACATGAGTAACAATATATTGATCAATAAATTAAGAATGAGTTTTCTGAGGGAGGCTATTTTTTTGGAATTGTATGTGAGGGCATTCCAAAAAATATTAAACCTATACCATTGAGTCATATCATTATAGGTAGTGTTTAAACTATCATTGTAGATCTAATATATCTAATTTTTAGCATTTTTATTTTATTCAATACTCTAAATCTATAATTTACTTGTGTTACCTATATCTAATAGGTTGATAAATTTTTTTAATAGTTTAATATTCATGGATCATTACATACATAGGGATGTGACAATCCATTCCAATTAAAATCTTTTAATGAAATTTTGATGCTAGTTTTAAAATCTACATCGTATTTCAAAATTGCCTCATAAAAGTGCATAATTGAATCATTTTCTATAATATTGTACCATTATTATCAATTTTTAATAAAATTAAAATTTAGAACTTCTATCTTGTTTTTATTTTGGAGTTTATATATATTAAGGAATATATAATTAACTTTATACTTATGGAGAAAGGATTTCATGTTATGCTTAAAGAAATTAGATCCTATTTCTCCAACGATAATCCATGATAAATGATGCCAAATAAAAAATGGGGAACTCTACACTTGAGAAACCACTAGATATTTATTGTTATGCATGGAATTTTCATCTTCCAATTTATAGATATAAAAAGAATACAATATGATATACAATAGGCTAAATGAATTTTGGAATGCCCGTATGAATTTTTTTCCCTATGTATTAGAAATCTTAAAAAATAACCATGGTAGTTTTGAAATTTCATTCCCATTTAATATATTCTATATAAAATGAGATTTTTAGAAGACCATAAATATTTAAGAGAATACATATACAATATAGAACTATAAGGACTAGATCCATTATACATTGGGTTAGTTAACTGAGAAATATTATTGTGCACACATTCTAGGGTGTGTAAAAACCTCACAATAGATTTGAATGCATAGTTGCGTACAATTTTCAATAACATTATTACTATAAATATTTTGTTGGTATAGTTAACTCTAAATAGAAAATCATGACTCATTCTTAAGTATATATTAATTTTTAGTCAAATATGCAATATAGTCATTGAATTCCTCCAAATAATTCAGAATATCTTCATTCCATAAATAAGTTCCACTATATCACAAAAGTATTAATTTAGAAAAAACACTAAAATGGATAGGTATGAGTTAACATGGAGGTATAATGATGTGAAAATCTTATTATTGTCACTTGATTCCACATTTTCCATATGTCTCATATCTAAAATATCAAATTCAAACTTCTTGAGAAAGAGCATATACCAAATCAGAAGGGAATGGCCTTGGGATTATTATCATGAAAATGAAAGAAAATATTACCTGAAAACATAATAACAATTGACATAAAAAATATAAGAGTGAAACAATTATAACCAAAATTCAGTAAAATAAAATAATATTTTAATGGTCATGTATTTTTGTTGAGAATGTTCTAAGGTATGTGAACCATATGTAATGACACAAGGTGCCATATACACCATTTATTAAAAAACAACCATAACAATATATTTTAAGGGTTTAAGAATGAGATTTAAGGTGAGATCTGACATTGGTGGTTAGAATGTGGATGGTTATATGAAAATTATTTATATTTAATCAATTGAATATGTTAATCGGTCATTAAAAAACATATAATCTTTTTGTAATAAACAAGAAGTGTTAAGTGAGATACTACTAATCTTTTATAATAATTGATTTAAAAAATTTATTTCCAAGAATGATAATACCTCAACACCATATTTTTGATATTGGGGGTGGGGTGGGGTGGGGAATAACTTCTTTTTTGGATTTCTTACCTTTTAATTGATCTATCAAAGTTGAAATTTCCATGAACTATATCATGATCAACTACTAAATATAAATTCTCATAATTTATCTTTAGATATTTTTAATGGATTTGTGTAGGATAATATGAAAATATGATAAAATATAATCAATGGTCCTTACATCGTGATGTTTTATAAAAATATTTTTTATAATACTAAATGATCGTAGTGAATATACAAACCATATAATATTAACATGTAATATTTTTATTACAAAAAATAAATAATATCCTTCTACTTGAAAATATGATGAATAGAATGGTTGAAATTTCCTAGTTTAGATCATTATTGGATATAAGTATATATATATAAAAATATATATATATATATCATAAAAATAGTAATGGTACATGCTAACCAATATTTTGGAAATTAATCCAATCAAACGTATAAAAAAGTATTGATTTCAAGTAGATTTATTATAATTTTGGAATAAAAGTGAAGAGGCTTCCACTGATTTATATATAAGCTCTTATTTCTAAAGGGTGGATTAAATTGAGACTCTTAGATGGTATTATCAATAGTATTTCATCCAGAATATGCAACCATAAGAATATATTCATCTATTTTTGAGTTTTAATCACTCTTATTAATACATTGATGTCCACCATTGAGATGAACATGTTGTATATTGTAAAAGAACCTAAAGGAACCATTGAGTGGATTAAAAAAATTAATGATAATGTTTAGATTGGATGCCAAGTATAAGGGGAGATATCACTAGGTTGGAGGGAAAGGTCTGGAAAATCCTATTAATGAGGGGGTTTCAATATAGGGAAAATTTCAGAGTCCATGAAATGAATACATGACAATTTGGCTTCAAAATTTTATTAATGCAAGTTGCTATAGGAGTGATTTATTATATAGATATATTGTGACAATAAGAATGAATGTGAGGGTATAAGGAGGCACCCCTTGAAGCTCTCAAGAACAATTATTGACCTCCTAGAGCTATTGGTGGATAAGATCAGGTGGGTTGTTGGGTGCGGTGAGATATGTATTTGGAATGATAAATGTTGCACTACAACTATCCAAAAAACTAGTTTCCCAGTCCTAGAGATTCAGTTTAGTGAGGCTGCTTGTTTCATTTGTTTCATTTAGGTGACTTTGAATTTGTATCAACAAGAGGTGTCTAAAACCATTACAATGACAGATGATTGGGACAAATGTATCATATCTTGTCATCGTTTGTCGATTTCAGTTGCAATGAGTTCTGAAATTTATTTCATATAGGAAGTGGTTCATATGTGTGGGATAATATCATGTGGTGTAAATGGATACTGTCCATGTTTAATTTTATTTAATGGAAGATTCATAATATCTCCCTACTAACTAATGATAATATTCAAAGGAAGGGGATTGTCTTGGCTTCCCACTGTGAGTACTACTGAGGCCAAGATGAGAATCAATATTCCACGGGTTCATCCAAAGAGAAGTTTCTATTTTTGGTGTATAAGGGAGAGGTGTACGGGTGTGGGAGGGAGTGGAGAAACCAAGGAAACTATCATGGAAGTTTGGTTCCATGATTTTGATCGAGACATTTCATAGGCAAAAAAAAGGATTATGGTTATTTTTTCTTCCAATTGGGTGATATGGGAAGCCTGTCACGACCTGCCTTCATGATCTTGATGGAAGGGACAACAGATTTCCATACCCTTCCATCTTCATGTTTAATTAGAAAAAATTGACCCCCAAGACCCACATTCAACAGGTCCCGGAGTGGAGACTACCACCAAAGGTATAAAATCCCAGGAATAATTAATGACATTACACTTTTTATTTAGTAGGATCGAGAGATAAGATAGTAAATCCAAAACAACACCAAAACTAGACGTAAAAGTGATTCCCAAACAATCAATTACCATATGCATGTTCTAATAGTAAGTGCTACAATACAAGAGAACTCTAAAGGGATGTACAAAAGAAAAGAAAAACCACAACAACAATTGTCCCAACATCTAAATAGGTATGGTTCCACATGGTCCTCGAAGCCCACCTTGAAACCTGAAAGTAGTTTTATATATGTAGGGTGAGTATACAGGTACACTCAGCAGGGAATACCAAAATATCTCATGCACAAGAGGAGAGGCATTTTAATTCCCTATGAGAAAAAGGATATAACCAATGAACCTAGCAAAGAAACTATCCACCCAAACACACCAAGGAATACTCCCCAAATAACACAATTCAAGTATGATAATAGTAATATCACATTGATATTGGGTACCATGCACCACATTCCCACTAGTTATTGAAGACATCATAAATGTCAGACCTATCTCGCCATTTTCACTATAGTCCCACAGCCATACCCTGCCCGCACACACCTAAGATACAACTACCACACATCCCCACACAAACACCAAGGCCACAAAAACCACACATAACAACTCCCACAGACACTTGTGCCATAAAATGTACCACCACATCCAAAGACACATAGGCCTCATCCCAAAGACACTTGGGAATCACCCCTCCTGCACACACCTTGTCCAACCACTACAACCACCATGCCCAATGAATCGTGGTCTATAATAGACATTAGGCCATCACAACCTTCCCGAAGAGTCTTGGACCACTCAGGAAAGTGAGCATAAAAGTAGATAATAACCATACACAAATATAAGTTTTGGAAAAAATACACCATACCCAATAAAATATGGGTGTTCGGAATGGAGTGCTCAACCTGGGTGGGGCGAGAATAATATACATAAAAATTAAATTATACGTATAGGTAAAAAATAACTCATCCCAACCTAGGTCTTACAAAACCATCCCATGAACAAACACCAAAATTACTATTCATTCATAATAAGCATTACATCCACAACCAAGTCACAACTCGATCTCAGAAAACAATTCCCCATTGAACCCATTTTTTTCATATTCAAGTGATTCCATTTAAATAAATCTTCACTTCTGGGAATCTAACATGCATATCCAAAAGACAAGAAAGATAAAAAAACCAAGAAGCAAATTATACATTCACAACCAGTACTCTTTTAATGTCACAACAATAGAAAGGGTTCTGTGAGATGCCTCAATGTACTGGAACGAAACTGTTCCCTAACATATGGCCCCACATGAACTCAAATCCAAATAAAAACAACTACACAATAGGGGACCCCATCCCCATCCACATAACTCCACAAGTATCAATAATGACAGCCAAACATGTCACCCTGATAGATAAAAAATGTTTTTCCGATTCAAACACATCATTTATTAAGTTACTTCAATCCATTTGGCTTACCAGGATGATCACACAAGGATTTTTTTCACTATACATACTTTTAATCAATCGAGTTCATGTGATTTAAAAAATTTCATGATACCACCATTCAATCTTCACATAAGATTGGGGTTCATTAGTGTGCAAGGAAAATTCACCAACGACTAGAATTTTCAATAGACAGAAGCCCATACAATTCACAACATATAAGAAAGCGTAAAAAAGTACATCAGCATCATCAAATTCACCCCTTCATTCTTTAAATGTATGTTTTTTATCTTTGTTATTGTTTGGCTTCATCTATCCCAATAAAAACATTTTCATACCCACCCCTTATGATGCATAGTAAAGAAAGAGGAAAGAAGATACCTACTTGGATAATCAATGATCGATGTTTTTCTCAATGCGCCATGAACTAGGGATGTGAAACATGCAGGGTAGAACTTTCGGGGACTCCATGTGTGAGTTGGAAATGATCCATTATAGGAACAACACTAGCCTCGGGAAGGAGGATTAAAAATTCACCAAGGAAAGTAAAGAGACTAGTCGGGAAGAAGAAGAATGAATCTCATGTGATAAAAGGTGATATCCTAAAGTTATAGAATATGAATTTTGAACATCTTTAAAGTCAGATTACGGTTTCACCACGCAGTTGTATGGTTACACAAAATCGAATTAATATTCATTTAATAAATCTCTTCTAAGAGGTGTCCATTATAGCTGTGAGTTAAAAGGCTTCCTTTAAATAGCGGAAAAAATAACTAGGGAGGAACTGTAAATAATGGGAAAATGGTTTTCCACTGAGGAAAAAGCCACACACTTCATTATGTCATGGGTCGCCCCACTCTTGGGGGATATTAGATATCATTTATGGGATTATAATGAATTTTAAAGGGGTATATAACAACTTTTATGTCAAAAGATACGTTTTAGGAGAGGAACTAGAAAAAGAATCATGGGTGGGACACCATTTGGTGAGACACCGTAAGCGGTGCCACAATTATGGTGCCACTATCACAGTGCCACTGTAAGCGGTGCCACCGTTTCAATGTGCGATGGTGAAGGTACGATCGTTATGGTGCCACCATCACAGTTCCACCCTCATGATGCCACCATTTTGGTGTGAAACCATGATAGTGTGACCGCTACGGTGCCACTGCCACAACTCCACTATCAGGGTTCCACCATCACGAAGTCACAGTCATGGTTCCACCAGTTCAGTGGTACACCATCAGCGGTGGAACAATTTTTGTGTGCGATCATGACTAGTGAGACCATTTCAGGGGAACCTTTTGATGGAACTGAGTTTTCAGAAAACTCCTTAATATGATATTGGTTGGGACATTAAATCATATAAATCTCTAACTATTCTCTCCCATGATAATCAAAACTAGACCTGATGAAAAGAGAGTGGTTTGAACCACCACCTCAGAAGATACCTCTCTTGAGTAAACCTCCTCTACATCTAGGAACCCCTATCCCTAAAGTATCCATATGAAAATGTGAATTTCATACCATCCAAAAATATGGAAAAGGGTGTCCCATCCTCCATGTCAAGATATTATCCTCTTTGGCGGGCCTTGACTCGCCCGCATGGGTTTAATCACATCCACTTTTGTGCGCCTTGATTTTGGATCTGGTCCTCCACTCCCCATAGTCAGGTCTCTTCACACACATCTAGAGAAAAATGAAAAAACTCTATTTCATAGTTAACAAGGTCCAAAAATAAATAACAAAAAAGAAAATTATCGAACAGAAAAAAAATCAAAACAACTCTGGGTACTGACCGCACATTTGTGCCTCCCATTCCCATGTACTTTCCTCCAGCCCACCAAGCCTCCATAACACATGAACCAAAGGAATATTTTTTCCACAAAGAACATTATCATCACGTTCCTTGATCGTTACTAGTCTCTCGACAAACATCACATTTTCCTTAATACCCAGCTCCCTCTAGCTGATGATGGGTTAATCATCTTGTAGATACCGATGGAGCTGAGACACATGGAAGCTGTTGTGTATCCTCAGGAGAGGTGGTGTTAGTGCCAACTGATAATCCACTTTGTTGACCCGCCACAACACCTTTAAGGGTCTGACGAACCTAGGAGAAACCTTACACCATTTGTCGAACCTCTACTTCCCACGCTGAGGGGAGACCTTCAAGAACACATGGTCCTCGACCTCAAACTCCAAGGGTATCCTCCTATGATCAACGTAAAAATGTATACCAGTCCTGAGACACCTTCATCTTATCTAGTATAAGCTGAACCTTTTTTGTTGTGCTCCGTACCATGTCGGGCCATGAACACCAACTTCCCTGACCTCTGTCCAGCACACGGGTGAGTGACATAGACTCTATTACAATGTTTTGAACTGAGTTTTGCCAATAGTTGAGTGATAGATATTGTTGTAGGAAAACTCTACCAGAGGAAAGTGTCATACCCACAATACTTCAAAGTCCAAAACACATTCCCGTAGCATATCCTCCAATTTCGGGATGGTGCACTCTGTCAGTCCATCTGTCTGGGGGTAGAAAGTGGTGTTGAGGTATTGATGGGTACACAAAAAATATGGAAAACCATTCCAGACTCATAAGGTAAATCGGGTATCCCAATCAGAAACTATGGACCACAAAACTCCATGAAAATTCCCCACATTTTTCATGTACCTCTATGTTAAGGAATCCACCATTCTCAGCTTCTTGATTCCCAGGAACTAAGCAGAGCTCGTCAGATGGTCTACCACTACCCATATAGAATCCCTACCTCATTAACCTTGGGCAGTCTTATGTCGAAATCCATCAATATGTCATCCCACTTCCACTCAGGGGAATCTAATGGTTGTAACAGAACATTATGGGATGTGGTGTTCATACTTCACCTACTAACACATGAGGCACATTGAAAAAAACTATGCCACTACCCATTTCACCACAAGACAGCAAAACTATCCCCTAGAGCCTTGATACATCATTGAAACACCTGGGTGTACTGCCAGGGGTGAGGTGTGGAACTCACCAAGAACTCTCTCGTGCATTCCCATGGGGATGAACAACATTCAATAAAAAAAATATAATTCTTCCCATCTTCCAACCGTCCTTCTGGATAATTTCTCTACATAACACAATCATGCATCACTTTAGCCTCCATATCGCCCACTGGGATTCATTCACCTGCTACAACTGAGAGGAATGAACTTTCATCTAGAAAAAACTGCCTCTTCCATCTTCCACTATTGCATCCAGGTGTAGGGAAGCAACCTCCTCTATCACCTTCCAAGCATCTTCTGCCTCTCGAACCACATCATTCTACGAATTCCTTCTCAAGGAATCATCCACCATGTTCCCCTTTCCTAAGGTGTAGAAAATTTTGAAGTTATAGTCATGCAAAAACTTTATCCACCTCTAATTCTTCATATTTAGATCTTGCTAAGAGAAGATATACATTAATATCTTGCAATCTGTGAAGACCAAAAGCACTCCCCAATGAGTTTGTACCACCACAATATTAGTGCGGACACAACCTCTATATGACTCAAGTCATGGGTTGCATAGTTACGCTCATTGGGATGTAACATCCTAGACCCATATGAGATCACCCTCTATTGTTGAATCAACACGCCCCAAGACTTATCCTA
Organism: Viscum album; assembly: GCA_963277665.1. NCBI lineage: Eukaryota > Viridiplantae > Streptophyta > Magnoliopsida > Santalales > Viscaceae > Viscum > Viscum album. Next base: position 1,281,864,506 of record OY728136.1, on the reverse strand, counting down.
AATCATCATAGAACACCTCAAACTTCACTCCTTATTCAATAATCTTCTGTACTAGGGAACTAACCATATTCCCCTTAATATAAATAATGGATACCTATTAGTGCTCACTCCATATAAAATTATTTTCTTTTTGGGTCAAGGCATTCAATTGAGCTGCAACTCAAGAAAAGATGGGCACGAATCTCAAGTATTAACCTGCTAAACCCATGGAACTATGAACCTCTGCCACGTTCATGGGTAATGATCAAGAAATAACCACCTAGAACATTGATGGGTCCACTTATATCCCCTTTTTCAAATCCACATGTCCAAGGATGTGAACCTCTCGTGTCTAGAACTTTCACTTGGACAACATTCCTTAGAGTTGGTGCTGTCGGAGAACCCCTAAAACCGTCCTCAAATTCTCAGTGTCATCTTCCTCTGATCTGGATTATATCAGGATGTCATAAATAAACACGAATATGAATCGGTGTAGATTTTCTTGGATGATGGAGTTAATAATCCCCATGAACACTACTGGCACATTCATAATACCGAACAGCATGATCACAAACTCAAAGTTCCCACAGTTTCACCGAAGTTAGTCTTCTAGATGCCACCCTCCTTCACCCTCAACTGGTGACATCTAAACTTATGTTCGAACTTGTAGAACCATCTGGCCCCCTTCAACAGATCAAAAAGTTACTTTATCTTCAGGAGAGGATAATAGTTCTTGACCGTTACCTGATTTAGTCTATGGTAGTCTATGCATAGCCTGAGACCACTATATTACATCTTCGCAAACCAGACCAGAGCACCCCGTGGGGACATGCTTGGTTGGACAAAAAACATCTTCATCAAATTATCAATCTGAACTTGTAACTCCCGCAACTCAGACGTAGCCATACGATAGGGATCTGTCGAAATCGGATGATCACTAGGTTACAAGTCTATCATAATCTCAACATCCCATTGCGGGGGTAGTGTCACCACCTCTTCAGGGAACATTTCCATGAACTCACCAACAATTACCGAAGCTTCCTCTATTTCTGAGCACACTGATGGCTCATCTAATGAGGAAAGAAAGGTCTCCACTCTCTGTCTTCCCTCATAACAACCTCTCTCACCAAAGAAATTCACATGTCAATCGCCTGTATCTAAAAACACAACCCTTATCTGGAAGTAGTCAATAATGGACCACATAGAGAACAACACATTGATTCCTAAAATGGCATCATATGGATGAATCTGTAGCAAAATAATGTCTCTACTAGACTGATGTGGTCCCAAAATCAGTCTACACCCTCGGAGAACACGATACAAGATAGTCTAACCTCCAAATGGCATAGTCAAAACCAGGGGGCAGAATGTATCTCTGTGTCCAAACCAAATGCATAGTATAGAAAGGGAGAGAAAATGTGTCTGAAGCTCTGGAATCAATCATGGACCATGAAAGAGTACTAAAAAAGGTGATCTTACCTTGAACAACTTCAAGCCCTACTAGAACAGCTTCCTCTACGACATACAATTTCCCACGCCCATCTCCTCTTCCCCTCGGCCGTCATCTGCCTCTCCAAACATGCCCTGGTTGAGGTCCATGAGGATAACCTTAAGGTCGACTTCCTCATACAAAATCTACTCTCAGAGGATCTAGATCTTACTATCCTAGATGTTGTTACTTAAAGGGTCTGGCTAGAAACTGCTGCTGTAGAGGTGGATGCTGAACCATAACACCCCCACTGTACTACACTCAGTCTGGGAACTAATTCCAAAGGATCCCATGGATGCCAGAGATGAAGCATCTTATTCCATGGATTGAATATAATGTTCTAGGAATGGGAGACCGAAACTGGAACTGCGGGAGCTTGATCCCCACTTAACTAAAATAAGAAGGCCCTAACACTGGAGGCATGCTACTGACATCCTTCCTATTTGACGATCCCAACTAGATCCCTTCTCGGGACACAAATCCTAGTGTGTTCATCCTCTCTACAACATCATTCTTCTATTTGTCCAAAAAGTATGTCAGTTGAGTGAAGGTAGTATCAACATACTAGAGTGTAGGTCAGAGTGCCTCCTCTAAACGTCTTGCTTGAAACTCCTCATTCGGAAATAGGTCTGGATCAAAGCATAGGAGATCATCTAACTTGATCCCCAAATCTCTCACTAACATCCACCCCTGCTAAAGGGAGTGTAGATCTTGTTTCTTCTCACCCTTCATCATGGATAAGAGGAATTCCTCCTAGAACTCCCTCTCAAAGTCAGTCCACGAAACCTCAGCCCCCCACTTCGCACTATGATAGAGCTTCCACCATTGATGAAGTGCTCCCCATATCTATCATATAACTAGAGGAACCCAGTACTCCATCGGATCCCAGATCAAGCTGAAAGCTATCACAAACTCCTCATGCCATCTCTTTGTCTCTATATCTGAGACGATTCCCTCATACTTCATGAGGGTCTTCCACTGAAAGGAATGAAGAACATTCTTCCACTTTTCATCCACATCCTCTTGATCTACACATTTTTGATCATCCAAATCATCCTTCTAGTCCCCGATCACACACACTACCTGTGGTCGCTGTCTGTGTTCCATATCTATATTGTAAACCAGGAATGCCTAAGACTGAGTATGTAGATGATTTCTTTAAAATTTGTATTAGACATTTTATTTATTTTAAAAAAAAACCATAAAATACCCAATAAACACAAGAGAACAATACATTATGATTCATGTAATTTTCTTAAGATCTCTACCCTACAATTAGTGTCTCCTTACATGGTCATTCGGTAGGTCCAATGTCCTTGCATCAGATCACGGGGGGGGGGGGGGGGGGGGGCTAAAATATTGTGTACTAACTGTTCTTCCCTAACCTATCTCACACACCATGATTTTTTAACATTGATTCCCTACAATCATATGAATTCTTCATTGCTCCTAACTCCAAAATCCATCTTATCTCTCAACCAACCTCCCATGTGATACCATTCTATGAGGACCTAGATTCACCAAGCTGAGGTAAGGGAAAAATTATTTCTAGACCCATAATTCATATAGTGGAAGGATAGATAATGACCCCCAAGACCCACCTTCCATAGGCCCATGAGCGGTGACTAGCTCCATGGGTATAAAATGAAATGAAAAACAGATGGAATTACCCTATTTATTTAGTTGGATCAGGAGATAAGATATTAAATACCAAGAAACACAAAAATATGAATTAAAATTAAATCCCAAAAAATCGATTCCCATATAAATATTTTAATAATAATTTCTACAATACAATAAAACTACAATGGGATGTACCAATGAAAATAAATACCGGAACATCAACTATCCCAATGTCTGAAATAGTACATCCATGTATGGTCCTCAATGTCGTCCAGGAAACCTGAAATAAGTATCATATACATTGGGTTAGTATACTAGTATACTCATTAGGGGAGACCAAAATCTATCGTGAAAATGTGGGGAGGCATTCTAATTCCAAATGAAAAAACGAGATAACCAAAGCACATAGAAAGGAAACTATCCACCCAACCTCCCCAAGGCAGACTATCCAAATAATTTAGGTCATGTATGGTAATAGTAATATCACATTGATATTGGGTAACTCACACCAAATTCACACTATGGCCCATGTGTTTACATGTGGGATGTGTGTTTGTGTTAGCCTAGGTGTGTGCGGGCACTGTATTGCAGTGGGACTGTAGTGAGATTGACCGGAGAGGTCTGACACATAGTATGTCTTCAATAACCAATGGGAATGTGGTACGGGGTACCTAATATTGACGTTCTATTAATATTACCTTACATGACTGGCATTATTTGGGGAGTGTGACTTGGTGGGGTTTGGTGGATTGATTCATTGTTAGGTTCATTGGTTATATCCTTTTTCTCACAAAACATTATAATTCCTCCCCACTTGTGCACAATAGATTTTGGATTTCCCTACAGTGTCTACCTATATACTCAGCAAACGTATATAAAACTACTTTAAGGATTCTAGGAGGACATCATGAACCATGCAGGATGGTAGTAGTTCAGACGTTGGGATAGTTTTTGTTGTTGTTTTTCTTTTCATTGGTACTCCCATTTTAAGTTTTCATGTATTGTAGCACTTATTATTGAAACATGCATATAGGAATGGATTGTTTGGGATTTAGTTTTACATCCAGTTTTGGTGTTTTTTGGGATTTATAATCTTATCTCATGGTCCTTCTAATTAAAAAGGGCAATACCTTCCATTTTTCATGTGATTTTATACCCTTGGTACTAGTTTCTACTCAGGTACCATTTTTTGGTGGTTATCAGGGGTCATTATCTCTCCTTCAACATGAATAAGGAAGGGTCTAGAAACATTATGTCTCTTCCCTCATCTTGGTGAATGCGGGTCATCACAAAGCCCATAACTAAATAAGGGAGGGTAAAAGAACATCCCAAAATGATCTCCTAGTTCAGTTCAGATCTCTAGTAGGATTGCTAGGAGGGAACCATCCACATGGGAGCTAACACAGATCATTTCAAATTCTCATCATACAGGGTTGGTTCGAAGGGCGCCAGGTGACTAAACAGAGGGACGTGGGTCTGATGGGTTCCACATTTATAGGGTTTGAAGCTTAGTTTTGATTTATCCTATGTTTGGAGTGTCATGCGGGGAAGAGGTATTATGAGGAAGGAGCATGGTTCAGTTCTAAGGGGCTTCAATGCCTTCTACAGACCGGGCAGTTCATTCAGAGCAGAGGTAAGGGAAATGCTTAGTGGTCTACAATTACTTCAATTGTACAGTCTAAAGATATCAAAGGTCGAATCAGGCACCAACTTTCTAGTGGGGTTAATATAAGGGAGAGCAATCCTCAGTGGTTGTTTATGTATTATATTCAGAATGGTAGGAAGTTGTTGGATCTAAGCATGAAGGTGGTGCATATGATGCACAAAGGAAAATTTTATATATAATCATTAACTAGAAGATGAGATCTCATGGAGTCTATAAACATATATTATTGTTTGGGTTCTTTTCCTTTGGAATGTAGTAATTTTGTTAGGGGTGATTTCATTGTCCTCCACCATTTCTATTCTTCCAAAACATTGTGTTTCCTACACTTGAATAAAAAGTCATCATGTCAGTCAATTGAAACTTCTATTATGATACTTTTCATAACTAAAATTTACAATGGGCTATCAAATTATTTTTAATATATGGCATATATTATCCTAGAAATAAGTTATTTTATCCCCTCTATTTCTATAACTTCACGGAAGGTGGATTTAACTGTTATTGATCATTCATTAAAGGCTTAGTATCGTACTCTAAATGATAATGATTTAACAAAACATATGGGATAATTCAAATAATTTTTTCTAATTTCCTTCCTATCATTATTTAAATTTAAAATATTATATAATTTTTTTAAATTAAACACCCAAGAGGGGTAAAATCATTCATGATAGTTATATTTAAAATTAGGTTGAAGTGGTATTAATTACAAATCTAGTCTTTCAAAGATTGAGGGATACGAATTATGTAGAGTTATTTCAATGAAACAATTTATCTTAAATTGATTATTATCTATATAAATATAATCAAAAGAAATTATATTTTAAAACTTATTAATTGGAAGGATGGAATTATAATAAACATAACCATTAATTGAAATACATGAATTAGTTTCTTCTAAAATAATTAAATAATCATAACACAAATTGAAACCAATTTTTTCAAAGACTGAGGAAAAACTCAAATTGGCTAAATAAATGAATATTCTGACTATGTGTCATTAGGGAGAACATAGTTAAAATTAATAACAAGAGTTTTTATTTTCAACCAACTATTTCATTACATTAATTTTGTGATAACATTTTATGCATAGAAATCATGAATTAATGATATATTGTTGTTGTTGAGGATTACATTATAATTTTTATTAATTGGTTATAAAATTATTAGAGGATCACTTTGAAACCCTCTAAGAACACTCTTATATATCATTCAAAAAAACATGGAAATTAAATATTCACTTGTACATGACCTCTAATATAATAAGATATAACCATAATTAGTTGATAAATCAATGACTATTTTTATATCTCTTCAATCCAAAAGATATTTTATTATTTAGATATTTTTATAATTAGGAAAAATAATAACTTTAAAGTCCATTGTTCCTTATATTAAATATACATGTTTCTCATTATATATGAAACTAGGAAATATTTAATATGTCTTCAATGTCTTACATATATTCAGTCACACAAGATATCCTTATAAACATGTTATGTGTATGGATTTTCTTCAAAAACTGGGAAAATGGAAATATAAAATATATTTCATTAAAAAGATCAATAAATAAATATATATAACAAGTATAATAATGGAATAAAATTTGAATCAATATTATAGAAGTAATAAGTCGAAAACATTAATTCATATTGAAATTTAAAAAGGGAGAATGATATATCTACAATAGTAAATGAAAAAATGGATATCGATAACAAATTATTCATATTTATGGAATGAAAAATTATATAAATAAAATAAATAATTACATGTCCTTATGTCAAGACAATTTCATATCATTGAGACTAAATTACAGAAATATTGTTGAATTAGGTAGGCATAACCTAATTACAAGAAATGTTTTTTCTCTGGAGAACTATTGATTCATTGACAGGAAATATATTTTTTAACCTCACACATCACCGGATTATATGTAATTCATTCACCATAATAGTTAGTAAAACATTTTAAACAATACCCAAATAAACCTTAATCTAAATAAAAAAAATTTATCCTTAAAATAAAGAATAAGAAATAAAAACATATGATCAACATGTGTTAAAATCCAATAATAATAATTTATAATGTAAATACTCAGTCTTATGTCTATAAAATTATTACATGATCATTACTCCTGATAATAAAGAAGGAGGGTGGTCCTATAATACATAGTCAACTAGCCAGTAATTATCAGAAAGGGAATAATTATATTTGGTATTCTGATGTTATTTCCCTTGTCAATAGAATATCAGAACTTCTAGGTTAACATCATAAAATATGTGTTATGTAAATTATGATACTCAAAAAATAATTAAAAAATAGTATACAACTAATTCAATTCTGGAATAACATTATCATAATATCTCTAGATAATGAAAGTGTATTGTTTCAAAACATCATGTCCAAAGAAGTGAGAAATAGTTTTCAAAGGGATTATATGGTTCGAATGAATATCAAAATAATAATAATAATAATAAAATAATATATAATATATTCAATAAGAATAAACTATCAAACATATATGAAATAATATTAAAGAATGATCATAACTAAGTGAATGAAAATTCAATTACCAAAAATCCTCACTGTTGGGGAAATAACTATATTAAGAAAAAATTGAATAGGGAAACATGATTTTATAGTAAATACAATGAAATTTAAGTAAATAATATAAATAAATTTTTTGATTCTTGTAAATCAAAAGAACACCCTGAAAATAGAACATGTTTTATAACTTGCAATAGGTCCCAATGATTCTGAACTGAGATCATAAAAACCGTTGTGACATTATAAACATTCCAACCAAAACCCATTGCAGATGTTGTATTATAAATTAATACTTAATAACAAGATTAATAGATAAATAATAATATGAAATATTAAATATAATATATATACTCTATAAATTAAATATTAGTGCATAATTCCAAAAATAAATTAATGATATTAATTTTCCTTGAAAACCATACCTTATTTACATAATTTCATGAATGTACTTTAATATAATATATAATAAATATCATTGCTAGTAAAATAATTAAAAACATTAATAATATACATGTTCAATAAAATATTTTACATATAGTGACCCACTACGTGAAATCTTCTTCTTTTCCATATCAGATTACTATAGTTTTAATTGTCTGTATTAATTTCATAGTAAGGGTGTTTGTGTTAATTATAATTCAAAATTTCACTCTTAATTGAAAATATGTCACTATTAAGGATTATTTATGTAACATCCCAGTTAAATAAAGAATAATAAAATTTCATATTTATTAATATTTGTGAATTAAAGATTAAATTTACATTAAAGGTGGTGTTATGATCGATAGCGTACTCGATACGCAACAACAAGTTTCTTTGAAATCTTACGTTGCATACTAATAATATAATAATATTATTTTAAATTGTATTTAACACGTAACCATTTTATTAGTAATAATGAATATAAATAACTAATATATGATTATATATGTTTTCTAAATGTTTCTACATTTCTCCAATAAAAGATAATGGCTTAAAATAAGAATTAAATTCAATTGTAAGCATAAATACTCTAATATTCACTAAAAGGTTGATTTATCTCCTTTTGATGGAGAACCCTATTTAGAAATAGTTTTGGCCACTATTATCCATTCTATTTGACAAAATTAAATCCTTCTTTAGAATTGGGACATCAAAATTTACTTTGTGTATGTTTTTTTTATTTTTCCGAAAAAGTTCATTTTTAATGAATAAGTGAAAAATGTTGTATTTTAATTCAAACCCTATTTTTAATATAATTAATATATATTATTAGATTATATTTTGAGTTGGTTTTAAATTTAAATTAGAATATATTATTACCATTTAATCCAATGGTGGTCATTGGAATTAATTTCACTTTGAAATTGGACTTTAACTAGTGTCACTGTTTTGATATATTTTGTTTCTTAAAAACGTGCTCTTTGTTCTGACAACGTGAATTAATTATTAAATTAATTAATGAAATATATATGATTTGAATTTTTTATAATAGACATCAAATTTTAATTCGGAATATCAAATATATCTTTGGTTTAATTTTTGGTATTTTTCTGAAAATAATCAATTTTTGATGAATAGTGAAACCACTAAGTGGAAGTTAAAAAAACTGATTTATTGTTTAAATGAAACATTAACAATTCTGTGAATTGAATTTCAAAAATCCAAAATACATGTTTTTCATTAGTAAAAATAATTTGGTTCAATGGGATGAAAATATTTTTTTGGTGAATAGTAACTTTTATGTTTTATTAATCACGATTAAAGGTAGTTAGTATAATTTAAGGAAAAAATAATGTTATAATAATATGAAATTACCTTGACACATGTATTACCCCTATTGGATTAGTCATGGCTGACCAAAAAAATACATGGGTCAACTTGGAGACCCCATTGAGACACATGGGTAAGAAAATGACATTAATAAATTTTTATTTAATGCTAAAATAAAAATGTCACAAACTTGTATTATTTTACTAAAACAATTTTTATATTGGGTTCTAAAAGTCATATTTTTACTATAAATATTAATTAAAATTATAAAAATATTTCCTACATCATATTATTTTTTTATAATTTTTATACATTAAATAAATTAATTAATTTATGACACCTTGATGATGCACCGATTATCTCATTAATGTACAATTTAAATAAAATGAGAAGATAATGTAAAATCTAATAAAATCACTTTTAAAATATATATTGGATGTGTGGATTTAGAAACCTTATTACCTTATCCTAGAAATATATATTTGTGGGACCATTAAAATCAGAAACTCATTTTATAATAAAGTGACATTTTATAACATTCCAAGAGTGCTCCTCCTCCCTCTTATAAAAGTCCCCCACCTATACAACCTTAATCACACATATCAAGCCATTGGCTCAGACAAAATCATCTCATTTCATCTCTCCACATCCCTCTCTTCATCTTAGAAGCCATAACTTAGGCAGAAAGCTCGTCATGAAACCCTTTTGGTTCAAACCGATAGGAGTTACCTGATTTAAAGGTAATGCTTTCTCCTATGTTCTTTTTTTTGCTTCTCCAACCACCTAATCTCTTTTTATTCCATTATTATGTAACAACACCAGTATCTTAAATATACTAGGATGTTTTTATGATATGTATTAGAGCAACACTTTTACACACCTCCGTCTAATGGTTAAAGAACATTCTATTTTTGTGGATGGAGAATTTCTGCCTCACGAAACAATGATTGTTCAATATTTTTCTAACACGTTTCATGGTGGACATTAAGATGTGACTATATTTATATATGATATATATTATGTTTATGTTTGACATATTATTCTCTATTTTTTATTTATGGAGTACATTTATGGTTTCCATTATGGGTAAACGAGATATCTTCATTTTAGGGAGTGCGGACTACCGCCCCCTCAAAGTTATTTGTTTCATTAATGCCATATATGGGATGTATAGAGGATGGAGTTAATGATTTTATATATGAAATTATACTGGAATTATAATATACCTTTATATAATCATGATTTCATTCCAACAAATATGAAATGGAATTGAAAGTAGCGTTCATGCGTACATACGGCTTACCGTCTCCATGAACGGTGTATTTCATTTCATACCTCTAAATGTTATGTAATATTATAAATTCATGTATATAATTGATATATATGATATATATGATATCTAAATCATGAATATTATTATGGATATAAGGGATATTTTACCACATTAACAACTTGTAATTATAAGATGTTTATTTTTGACTCAAGTACCAATGATCGACAAAACGACCGTTATTAACTTAAATGATTACATAATGTTCATAACATGGTAATAAGTTATATAAAAGGAATAATGAACTTAAAAAGTTTCTTAAGAAATTAGAAATTAACTCTAGTCTATTATTCATGATATTAAAGAACGATCGAGTCAAGTCAGACACGAGGTAAGGGATCCATCCTCTCTCTTTCTTTTTAAGTACTCTCTTTTATGTCACTTTTTAGGCACCATTTTCTTATGTTTAGGGATGTTATTTTATATTTATCTTACTATAAATTTTATGTTCATATGATGAGAGTCCCTATTTGATCACTTCAATCAATTTTTGGATGTTCTAAGTTGTGCCATTAGGCTGCTGAGTTTTCATAAGGGATTTTTCATCTCACTTTTATTACTGTGAGATTCATGCTACATTTTCCTCTACTTATTTTTGTGTGGTGTTGTACTACCCATGATTTTTTTCTTTTTCTAATATACTTTAATTTATGGTTATTCACATCTTCATTGTATGACCCTTTTTCATGGGGTGTACGTTTCGGATGTTACCAAATCGGTAAGGGAACCTTTCACCCGCCGGTTTTTAAAAGACTTCTTTTGTTATGTTTTTTAATTTACATATTATTATGTTGGGATATGTTATTATATATCCTTATTGATGTCAAATTTATTTCAAAGTAATGATATATCCTTTTTTCTCATCAAATAATTTTCTTAATTTTAATGTGACACCGTTATGCTGTAAATTTTTACAAGGGAACCTCTTAACCCAATTTCGATTTCTTTGGGTTCAACTTGTAGTTATTGAATATGTCATCCTTTGAATTTTTGTGAATGACCTATGACTGTTTAACACTTAATATCCACTTATATTGGGTGTATTTTTATTTTTCACACAAAATTATGATATTTATTTATCCTTAATTTAAGGATACCCTCTTTATAAGGGATTTCATCTCATTTTACATTTCTATTAAGACTTCATCGTTGTTATGCACTAATTAACTATTATATGGTGCATATATAGTTCTGTTGCATATTATATCTTGAATCACTTTATTATCATGATATTATAGAGTTCTGATTAAATGTTATTCCTCAATTTTTTGTATTCAAGTTTCTTTGATTTTTTTTAAATACTCTTTAACTGAAATATCGTTTAAATTTTTTTAACGATTTATTCATATAAATATTTCTCATTAATATCCATGTTTCCAAACGGGTTTTAAGGATTTATTTAAATTGATATTAATGGTTTAAATTTTTAAAATCTTTATAGTGGTATGTGACACTTTGATTCAAAAATCTCTTTATCAATTGTTTTCAATGTTTTTGAAAATGATTTTTAGAATGGATTCAATATTTCAATATCTTAAAATGTTATATTGTTATGGAAATGTGAGAATGTAATCTTTAATTTATACTTAAGTTACATGTTATGATTATGTTGTGGTTCTTGGTCATTGTTGCGTATATGGGTGGTTCCGTGATAAACCTGCAGTGGGTGAGACAGAGATAGCTCTCAAATGCATTGGGTAATGAGACAGAGGTAAATGTTAATGTTTCTACTAAGAGATTTAGGGAATATAATGTGATCGGTAATCCAAATGTGACTCCCTATGTAGCTATGATTGCAAAAATGCATGTTTGGTATGGATTCCATAAGTTACCTCTATGATTTATGATTTCTGTGTGTTACTCATAAATCTTATGATTTTGTAAGGTATGTTATGATTGAAAAGTTTTAGTTTAATTGATTTTTATTTATGGGTTAATGTTTCCTTTCTTATTTTATAACCCTTACTGAGGTTTTTGTGCTCATACCACGTTTTTGTAATGTTTTTCACAGGTCAAGGGAAAGCTACATGATGTGATGATAGTGTCATGGAAGCATCAAGAAAGAATCCATGATTTATTTAAAATATGATTCCTTTGATGGAAAAAAATGAATACTATATTTGTTGTAACCACTTTATTTACAATGTGGAATATAATTCATGATTTTATGACCTAGCTCTCTAAAACCAAAAACCTGAAAATATCCTCAATGATAAATCATAAATAACTCAAAAATAAGTAATGTTTAAGGCTGAGGCATTATAGTTGGTATCAGAGGTCGGTTTAGACCACTATAGGGATTATGAGTTTTCGTTAAACACATGATTAGTCCCTATGTTAATTATATTAGTTAAATATTTGTTTTATAACTTATTCAGATCATGTAAATGGAAGGAGGATGTTATCAAATGTCATTCTTATCTCTTCCTGGTGAATTGCTTGTAATAATTATTTCAAAGTCATGTTCAGATGATTGTGAAACATTTTTTAGCATACAAATCACTTGAAAGCAGCTGTTTGAGATATCAAACACCTCCACTATACCTCGTTATCATCATGGATCATGGGTTGTATTTAGACAAATCTTATTTTCACAATATTCTCTTATTTTCATGAAAGTTAAATATTATCAAAGAATTTTTAAATATTTTACCTTATCAGAAGATTTTGAAGAATATTATGATTTTAAAGAAGGTGCTAAAGAAGGAGACCCTTGTGACCCTATTTATATTTTTTTTTAAATATAGTATCTCAGCACATACCTATGGTATTTTTAAAGGACCGTTAATTGAAAGTTAAAACTCAAATTTGGTCAGACTATTTTATAGAATTCATGTCTTATCAGATTTTTTGAAATTACATGTCAAACATGATTATTTTTCAAAACTGTTTTTCTGGGATCACCCATATGAGCCATGTTGTACGAGGTGTATTTTGATGGAGGAAGAAAAGTATTTTGAAGGATCGCTAAGTCATTGTTGTGATGTATGGACCTTCTACCTATCTGAAAAAGATGAAGATGAATCCAAATGGACACCATGATCAAGGTATGATGTTATTTATTTATGGGGTTCTTTTTTTATCTTATGATGGTGAAATAAGACTTCATGAATTATGATTTTTAGATCATAATGAATTTGGATGAAAATGAGAGGTATAAGGAACCCATTTATGTTAAAACATGTTACAGTTATTTTTTATATTTATAAAAAGGACAACCTGTAAGATGGGTGACAACCTGTCGCGTCCTGCAAGGCCACATGAATCTAAACCACATCCGACGGGCAATAAGGGTGCATGGCCTACCACTATCCTACATGAAGTCCTTATTTAGTTTGACTTATTCTTTTTAGTAAAATGATTTTATGGATTAAGAATAAGTTGATTTGGGAACTTATGTTTTATTAAATGGATATCCTTAGCATAGGAAAATGATTTGGTGACTGAGTAATAAATGTTATTTTGGAAGATGTTCTCTCTTTTTTAGAAACAATATATGCCTATAAGAAAATAGAATAATTTGGGATTTAAATAGAGGTGAAATGGTGGAATTTTATTTTGGATGAATCTATGTTTTTATTGTGGATATGTTGAGATTTGGTTTATTTATGACAATGATTATCCTATCATGGAGAATATGGGTTAGGTTAATTACTTTTCAATACGAGACATTATGAGAAACTGGTGTTATTTAGGGATAAATGGTAAGATCTATCTTGGAAGTCAATGTGATGAAATCCTTCAAAAATTTGGGTTTCAATATTATTTTTGATTAATTTGAAGAATTTTATGGATAGATGTTAATTTAGTGGTCTTTGATGAAATTTTGGTTTTGTTGGAAAATTTTTGGAGTTTAAGAGTATTTTTTATTTTTGTAAAAGATTATCCTTTTGGGGATTATCTGATATTGTACTAACCATTTTGGTTTTTTCCTAAGGTCTAAAGACATGGAAAATATATATATAATCTTTTTTGGATTATGTGATTCTCTCGATGTTGAATTTAGCGCTCCTAATGTGAACAAGTCTCCCTAAATACTCATCTTTTGGGTGAAATATGAGTTTTTGTTAAAAATCTAGTAAAAGATGAAAGTCTTCATGAAAAGTAAGTATGTTTACTTATGTTTTAGTTAAGCCCATAAATAAATTATTCAATGAAAAGAAACTTAAATAAAATAATTTTTCTGTTAACATTTCTTATGGGGGAATAGAATACCGTTTAAACCATCACAAGTTTGTGATTTTCTGGTGGATAACTTTCTCCTAGACATTTTTTCTATCACTCTCCACAAGAACGTGATCGTTTGTTTTCTCCTCCATATCCATGTTTTCCTGGAATCCTAGTATATGTTGTCTCGGGAGACCTTTGTAACTCGTTTTCTTTTTTTTAAAGTGATAGTTTTATTGACTACTTTTCTGATGTGGGGCTTTAAATGAAGTTTTTGAGCCCAATATTAAAATTGAGAGGATGCAATTCCAAAAATGGGGGAAGGATATAACATCCTAAGTAAATAAAGAATAATACATTTTCACATTTATTAATATTTGTGAATTAAATCTTAATTTTACTTTAAAGGTGTTTCTATGATCGATAGAGTACCTGATAGGCAACAACAAGTTTCATTGAAATCTTACGTTTCCCACTAATAATATAATAATATTATTTTAAATGATAGTCAACACGTAGTCGTTGTATTGGCAGGAATGAATAGAAATAACAAAAATATGATTATATATGTTTGTTAAATGTTTTTACATTTATCCAATAAAATATAAAGCCTTAAAATAAGAAAACAATTCAATTTTAAGCATAAATACACTAATATTCACTAAAAGGTTGATTTATCGCTTTTTAATGGTGAACCATCTTTAAAAATAGTTTTGGTCACTCTTATACATTCTATTGGAAGAAATTGAATCCTTCTTTAGAATCGGGACATCAAAATTTACTTTGTGTATGTTTTTGTTATTTTTCTAATAAAGTTCATTTTTAATGAATATGTTAAAAATGTTGTATTTTAATTCAAAACCACTTTTTAATATAATATATTTATACTATTAGATTATATTTTGAATTGGTTTTAAATTTAAATTAGAATAAATTTTTACCATTTAATCCAATGGTGGTCAATGGAATTAATTTCACTTTGAAATTGGACTTAAACTAGTGTCACTCTTTTGATATATTTTGTTTCCTAAAAACACGCTATTTGTTATGAAAACACGAATTAATTATTAAATTAATTAATTCAACTTATATGATTTTAATTTTGTAAAAAATACATCATCTATTAATTCTGAATATCAAATATATCTTAGGGTGAATTTTTGGTATTTTTCTCAAAAACATCAATTTTTTTATGAATAGTGAAACCACTAAGTGGTAGTTAAAAAACTGATTTTTCGTTTAAATGAATCTTTACCACATCTGTGAATTGAATTTAAAAAATCTAGCATACATGGTTTTCATTATTAATAAAAATTTAGTTTAATGGGATGGAAATAATTTTTTGGTGAATAGTAACTTTTAAGTTTTATTAATCGCGATTAAAGGTAATTAGAATAATTTATGGTAAAAAAATGTTATAATAATATGAAATTACCTTGACACGTGTACTACCCTTATTTGATGAGTCATGGCTGATCAGGAAAATCCATGGGTCAACTTGGGGAACCCATGGAGCCACTTGGGTAAGACAATGACATTAATAACTTTTAATTTAATGATAAAATAAAAATGAAACAAACATGTATTGTTTTACTAAACATTTTTTACATGGGGTTATACAAGTCATATTTTTTACTATAAATATTCATTATAAATATAAAAATTATCCCTACATCATAGTATTTTTTTAACATTTTTAGACATTAAATAAATTAATTTATTTATGACACCCTGATGATGTAATGATTATCTCATTAATGAATGATTTAAATAAAATGAGAAGATAATGTAACATCTAAGAAATTAACTAGTCAAAAACCTATTGGATTGGTGTACATTGAATCTTTATCAACTTATCCTAGAAATAAATCTTTGTGGGTACTATAAAATCTGAAACTCCTTTTATAATAAAGTTACATTTTATAACATTCCAAGAGTGCCCCTTCTCCCTCTTATAAAAGGCCCCCACCTCTACCACCTTACCCACACACCTCAAGTGTAACGCCCCGACCCCAGCTACCCAGAGTCGGTGCATTAATTTCATAACATTGGCATGATCACAAGAAAGATCAAATCTCGAAAGACCGATTGGTTTAGTAGCCTTGGAAACACTAGATATATTCATAAGTTTTACATTACATCATAAAATGAAACACTACTACAACAACATAATGTTCCAAAATCCACACTATAATCCCCTCATAATATCCCTGCAGGTCATTCATAACTTACATCTTCACTTCCTGGGAAAAATAAAACATAGAAAAGGGGTGAGCTCAAATGCCCAGTAAGGATATCAATATAGCGGAAAATTTCATAAATAAGAATAAACATTTAAGGCAATGTATAACTAAAACAAAAGCCTTTTAAACTTGAACTTTCAACATGGTATGGCATAAATAAAATGAAATAATGCCATTTACTTATTCACATGGATATTCTACTAATCGAATGATCACATGCAAAAATCAATAACCACTTTCATAATTATGGAATGCATAATGTCAAACGTTAATTTCATTGTCTAGGCCTCATCCCAAGACCTAGGGGTTACTTCTAACCGGAACCCAACCCGGAGTGCCTCTAATAACCGGACACCAACCCGGAGTGCCTCTAATAACCGGACACCAACCCGGAGTCCCTCTAATAACCGGAGACCAAACCGGAGGGCTTACTTTTACCAGTCCCTAACCTGGAGGGCTTACTTTAACCAGTCCCCAACCTGGAGGGCTTACTTTTACCAGTCCCCAACCTGGAGGGCTTACTTTTACCGGTCCCCAACCCGGAACATACTTGTCTAGCACATTCATCTGAAGAAAAGTTTGAAATATAACATAAACATTCGGATTAAAACTAGCATACGAAATGTCAATAGTTTCACCATAAACTATGAATGGTATAAAATAGCACATCCACAGTCAAACATATCACAAAACCTTCAATACAATATAGAAGTTTTGTATTATAATAAATCAACTTCAAATAAGCGTAAAATCCATTAAAGGATGTTGACATAGATGAAATCAAAACACTTTTTAGAGAAATATCTCTTTTTATTTCGAAATCATTTAAGATCCATATAAAATAAAACATTTTCTTTGCAAATATTCTTATAAGCTTGTAAGGAAAGTTTCGACGATTTTATAACGGCGGAAAATAACCGCACCCGCCGTATAAGTTAAAACATTCTTACCTCAATTCTGTCGAAAAGGTTAAAAAGGACCTTGTTTTGAAAACGACGGAAGGATTCCTTTATAAACCTCTTATAAAAAGTCAAACAAGGGTATAAATGACTTTAACCCATATTCTTGTAAATAGTAAAAATGTTTTGAAATACATTTCGAAGAAACATGGATGTGGATGATAAAGAGATCCCAGTAGATTATTACGTATAATACAACCTCGGATAATGAAGAGATTGTGAAATAACCCTTACCTTGTACTTTTCCTTGGTTGGGGTAGGTTATCCTCCTGTATAATGGTGAAATAGTTGTTATTAATTTATACAAGAATCATATATATTAATATGATATCATATATGATCTTTTAACATTGATTTGTTAATAATATCTTAGAATTATCGTCGTTTCGGGAGTTAACTTACTCATTTTCTTTTATATGTTTTGTTACATAATCCATGGTTGTTTTATCTTATTCATATCCAGAATGATATCTAGTCCATAAACATCATTTTTAAATCATCAAATGATAATTATACTTGAATGGATATGATGGAGAATGAATCTCATCGCGTTCGTGGAGACGGTAGTCCGTACGTACGCACGAGCGAAAATATCATTCTTTTGATATTAAAATAATATATAAATGGATGGTATATCATATATAAAGAATAATTAACATGTTATATTTATTATTTACATGATTTACACATCATTATTATACCCATCCAAATAATAATATATTGAATAACAATTACACCACGACGTGGAGACGGTAAGCCGTACGTACGCACGTATGGTGACATGTTATTCAAAGGGTGGATAGAATACTGAATATGGTTGTACCATATTTATAATAACATCACAGTATATGTAAGATACTGGAGTTATTATTTTAGAATGGTAAGAACAAAGAAAGAGGAAGTGGAAGAAGAAAGGAACTTGGAAAAGGGTGGTGAAATCATTACCTCTTCTTCGGGTTCTTCCTTTTGATTTGATCAAAAGGGATCCTTAGGCTGGCTTTCTGATCAAACTAAGGCCTCTAGGTTATAGTGAGGGATGTTGGGAGAGTATTTGGGCAGAGTTTGGCCGAACCAAAAGGCTTTAGAGGTGTGAAGAAATGAGAAGGAGGAGTGCCCTTTTATACGAGGGGTGAGGGGCACCTTTGGAAAAGCTAGAAATATTAATTTATAATAAATTCATATTCGGTTTCTAATGGCTCCAAAGTTGATTATTTAAATGTTAAGGTGGGGATAGGTCGAAAACAACTCAACCAATAGAATTTAGACAGGTTTGGGTACTTATATTAACCTTATCTTTAAGTATTAACTCTAAGTTAATTAGTTTCACTTTTACAATGTCTCTTTGTATTTTTATATAATATGGTTAATAAACTTACTATATACATCCAAGCGACCCCCAAGTGGTCCATTAATGATGAACCTATCATGATATAAGTCTCTTGGCCGAACCTTAGATTTTTAGGAATTTAATATCAATTAATAATATAATATTTGATTTAAGAACTCTTTTATGTCAATTTTGACACTATTCAATAGTTGATTTTTGTGAAACTCATAACAGATTGATTACTTTGAAAAAAGTCAATTAAATCAATCCTAATATATCATATTATCCTAGAAAATTAGTTTAATTCATTCAAAAGTTTCATATTATATTTATTTGGGTATTTATATTATCAATTATTTTAATTTTTCACTATTATAATAATTACTTCATCATCATAGTGTCATAAATAAAATACATTATTTAATGTCTAAAAATTATAAATAAAATATCATTATGTAGGAAATCTTTTTATCTTTCTAATTAATATTTATAATCTAAAATCCAACTTATATAACCATATGTAACAATTGTTTTGCTAAAAGATATATGCTTGTGTCATTTTTGTATTCATTTTGACTTAATTAAAATAAAGTGTCATTATCACTTACAAGTGGATCCATGGGGTCCCAAAATTGACACAAAGATGCCCATGGTCGACCATGTATCAAACAATAGGGTTAAGACACGTTTTAGGGTAATTTAGTATTATTATAATATTATTTTTTAACCCTTATTTACCGGATTTACCCTTAACCATGGTAAATAAAATATTTACCGCAGTAATTATTCAAAATGTCTAAAAATAAAAGTTACCTATTTACACAATTTGAACATCCTGATTCCAAATATGGAATCCATTTTCCTAAATTCTAAACACAGAAGTGGCAGAAATTAATTTAAAATTAATTCCCGCTGTCAAAACAAAAAGCGTGTTTTTAAGAGATAATAACTATCAAAAGATTGACACTTGTTTTTGTTCAGTTTAATTGTAAAATTATGTCCAATGACCAAAATTATATTAAAATGTAAAAATATATTCTAAATATACTTTAAAACCACTCCAATTCATAATTTATCACTATTAATTATTTTGATTAAAAAAGTTGTTTTTAATTAAAATTTAGTAATTTTCACTATTCATCAAAATATGAAAGTTATCCGAAATGTACCAAAATTTCACCCTAGGCTAATTTTGATATTCCGAATCCAAAAATGAAGTCCATTTTGAAATATAAAATATATATAATTTCAAAAAGTAGGTATTACTATTCACAACGGCTAGTTTAATTAGTTGTGGTGTGTGTTAGAACTCGAGGTTGCGTACAACACACGCTATCACATTATTCGAAGGGAAACGTACCATGGAAGCTTGGGATGTTTCATTTTAAATTTTTGATGTCCCCATTTAGTCAAAAAGTTTAAAACATAGTATTTAAAAATGGTTCACTATTAAAAGTTGATAAAAGTGCAATACTGAAAATGAATTTGTTCTTGTATTATGTCTAAGATACTCATAATATGGAAAAATTATAAGGATTATATAAAGTTTAAAATTTAGTTAATACTATTCATAACCTCTTTTGAATGGCTTTTTGGTAAGTCATGGTGCAATTGAACTCGGTGTTGCGTGTAGTGCAAGTTATTGAACTATTTTGAAGAAATAACACATTATGAATTCTTGGGGTGTTACATTCTCCCCTCCTTCAATAAATTGCGTCCTCGCAATTTGAAATTGTTCTTTGAAAATAAAAGGTTGAAAGTAGAATATATATTTGTGGGAAAACCCACATCGGAAATTGGGTTACTAAAATTTAGTCTTAATATGAGGAAAAGAGAAATGAAAGGGTCACCACCAAATTATGATCTCGATTAGGAGAACATTGGTGGCAATTAGAGACATATAATTGGAGGAAAAACGTAAATATTTATAGGTAGTGATTGAGGTCATCAATCACAAACAAGTATAAAATTGAGGTCATTAAACTCATCAATCTATGATGATTTGAAGTACCATCGGTTCAACAAAATATAGGGTATTAGGATAACACATTTTTGACGTTTCAAAATATCTTAGTTGAAATCCCACATCGAAAAATGAATTAATGAGGCCTCTATTTAAAATAAAGAGTTGAAAGTATGAAGATTACCGAAAATAACACATCATAGGGTTCCATGTAGGAAAATATGGATATGGAGGAGAAATCTAACCATCAATTATCTGATGGAGAGTGGTAGAGAACATGGCTATGAAAAGGCCAATAATCCCAAAGCCATAAATTAGTGATGATTTAAGGTACCATCTAGGACAACATTTTTGTTCTAAGTTCCTTTTCTTAATGTTGTGGAATTTAATTATGAGATTGGCTAAGATCATAAGGAGATATACTTACTTTATAATTAGATTTTTATCCATTAATAAATTTCTACCACAAATACATCTTTCACTCTAAAAGATAATAGAAAAAAAAATTCTATTTACACTATTCGTATAGGGTTCCAAAATAATCGAATTTATAATTCATCTACAAGATCTTTTAATAAAAACTACATTATTTAATCCAGGACATCTCGTGGGCCAGTGGTAGGTGATACACTCTTGTCGCCCTTCGGTTGCGGGTTCAAGTCTCGCAGCCTTGCCGGACGCGACGGGTTGCCGCCCGACCTCCGGGTTGTCCTTTTATGGAAATCCAAAATAATCCAAACTAGAACTATCCAAAATAATTCTGTCCAAACTCACAGTCCAACATTTATAAGGAAGGTAAACATAATATAGATCCTTTTTACCCCGTAATAGCATATGAATACCTTCATCTTGTATTCTTTTAATACACCGAAACATCCTGAATTACCATATTCTTTATTGATTACATTCATGCTCCCTTATTCCATATAGAAAGCTGGATATACTTCATTAATCCAAAAATGTTTTAAACCCCAAAAATGATGGAATATACAAATCATTAATCAGTTTCAAGGTAGTCAATAATATCCAATATAATTTATCCAAATCAATCATGTATTATTCTAAAATCACTAACTCGGTATCTGAACCATATTATGGTTTATCTTGCTCTCAACCATATATTTTCCAAACATTCAACCTGCTACTGAGTCACTTTTCTTTGTTCCACACCATCTCAAGTCCTTAATAAAATAGTACTGCAGTACAATCCTTATATACTCCATAATTATTATAACAAGTACATTGTTGATACAACACTCAATTGATATAATCAACATAATAACTCTAATCATTCCTCTTCATCTGTGGTAGTATCATAACTTGATTATTATCCAATAGCATCATTTGCGGCATAGTCTGATGACTGGGACATAGGTTCGCGTAGTGTCCAAACTCCTTGCAAATGAAGCATTGTACATTTGAAACCATTTTCTTACCCTTGCAGTCATGTACTTTGTGCCCTTTTCCTCCACACTTATAACAAACTCCCATTCCTTTAAGGCAAGTTCCAGGGTGTTTCTTTCCACAGTTACCACATATGGGAAAATTCTTCTTTTCCCTCTTCCCTTTATCCATCTTTCTCTCTGCTATCCTTTTCTTCTCTTGCTTCCCTTCAAATCCATAGGACTCAGTATACTCTTTACTTATCTTATCAACACATGATATTATTTCTTCATATGATGATAATACATGGGAGACTATTTCTCTTATAAATTCTAGCTTAAGACCATGAAAGATATGATCCTTCCTTCTCTTTGGATCATGTGCATTTCTGGAGTTCTCATTCCTTCTACTGGGCGCCATTTCTAAACAATGGCATAAACTAGATCAGTTTATGAATCAAAATACATAATCCCATACTTATAAAACACTTAACATAAATTGAACTATTTATGGATATAATCCATAATCATAAAAATGTTTTCTTTGAGGAAGTATATACTCATAAACCCTTCATAATGATTTGTAAAGAAAATGAGAGTTATCCTAAGCATATCCCCCGGGAGTGTCGTAACCAAGAGTGCAGCAAGGCCCGTTGTCGTGCACCAGTTCCCGTTCGAGTCTAGATCAAAGCGGTGTTTTCGGGTTTTACCCCTAGGTACATCTGTGCCAGAGCCGCCTCTACCTGCTCGTATCCAGACAGGGATGTATTGCTCGGAAAACTCACAAAATCTCTACAATACCAAAATTCTAGGAAGTTCTTCTATACTAATCCTCAAAGTTCATCTTAGGTCTTCGTGCTCTAATCAGAGTTTATCTAAATCTAGCTTCCAAGGTTTGTACTAAACTTCCTTTGATACCAACTGTAACGCCCCGACCCCAGCTACCCAGAGTCGGTGCATTAATTTCATAACATTGGCATGATCACAAGAAAGATCAAATCTCGAAAGACCGATTGGTTTAGTAGCCTTGGAAACACTAGATATATTCATAAGTTTTACATTACATCATAAAATGAAACACTACTACAACAACATAATGTTCCAAAATCCACACTATAATCCCCTCATAATATCCCTGCAGGTCATTCATAACTTACATCTTCACTTCCTGGGAAAAATAAAACATAGAAAAGGGGTGAGCTCAAATGCCCAGTAAGGATATCAATATAGCGGAAAATTTCATAAATAAGAATAAACATTTAAGGCAATGTATAACTAAAACAAAAGCCTTTTAAACTTGAACTTTCAACATGGTATGGCATAAATAAAATGAAATAATGCCATTTACTTATTCACATGGATATTCTACTAATCGAATGATCACATGCAAAAATCAATAACCACTTTCATAATTATGGAATGCATAATGTCAAACGTTAATTTCATTGTCTAGGCCTCATCCCAAGACCTAGGGGTTACTTCTAACCGGAACCCAACCCGGAGTGCCTCTAATAACCGGACACCAACCCGGAGTGCCTCTAATAACCGGACACCAACCCGGAGTCCCTCTAATAACCGGAGACCAAACCGGAGGGCTTACTTTTACCAGTCCCTAACCTGGAGGGCTTACTTTAACCAGTCCCCAACCTGGAGGGCTTACTTTTACCAGTCCCCAACCTGGAGGGCTTACTTTTACCGGTCCCCAACCCGGAACATACTTGTCTAGCACATTCATCTGAAGAAAAGTTTGAAATATAACATAAACATTCGGATTAAAACTAGCATACGAAATGTCAATAGTTTCACCATAAACTATGAATGGTATAAAATAGCACATCCACAGTCAAACATATCACAAAACCTTCAATACAATATAGAAGTTTTGTATTATAATAAATCAACTTCAAATAAGCGTAAAATCCATTAAAGGATGTTGACATAGATGAAATCAAAACACTTTTTAGAGAAATATCTCTTTTTATTTCGAAATCATTTAAGATCCATATAAAATAAAACATTTTCTTTGAAAATATTCTTATAAGCTTGTAAGGAAAGTTTCGACGATTTTATAACGGCGGAAAATAACCGCACCCGCCGTATAAGTTAAAACATTCTTACCTCAATTCTGTCGAAAAGGTTAAAAAGGACCTTGTTTTGAAAACGACGGAAGGATTCCTTTATAAACCTCTTATAAAAAGTCAAACAAGGGTATAAATGACTTTAACCCATATTCTTGTAAATAGTAAAAATGTTTTGAAATACATTTCGAAGAAACATGGATGTGGATGATAAAGAGATCCCAGTAGATTATTACGTATAATACAACCTCGGATAATGAAGAGATTGTGAAATAACCCTTACCTTGTACTTTTCCTTGGTTGGGGTAGGTTATCCTCCTGTATAATGGTGAAATAGTTGTTATTAATTTATACAAGAATCATATATATTAATATGATATCATATATGATCTTTTAACATTGATTTGTTAATAATATCTTAGAATTATCGTCGTTTCGGGAGTTAACTTACTCATTTTCTTTTATATGTTTTGTTACATAATCCATGGTTGTTTTATCTTATTCATATCCAGAATGATATCTAGTCCATAAACATCATTTTTAAATCATCAAATGATAATTATACTTGAATGGATATGATGGAGAATGAATCTCATCGCGTTCGTGGAGACGGTAGTCCGTACGTACGCACGAGCGACAATATCATTCTTTTGATATTAAAATAATATATAAATGGATGGTATATCATATATAAAGAATAATTAACATGTTATATTTATTATTTACATGATTTACACATCATTATTATACCCATCCAAATAATAATATATTGAATAACAATTACACCACGACGTGGAGACGGTAAGCCGTACGTACGCACGTATGGTGACATGTTATTCAAAGGGTGGATAGAATACTGAATATGGTTGTACCATATTTATAATAACATCACAGTATATGTAAGATACTGGAGTTATTATTTTAGAATGGTAAGAACAAAGAAAGAGGAAGTGGAAGAAGAAAGGAACTTGGAAAAGGGTGGTGAAATCATTACCTCTTCTTCGGGTTCTTCCTTTTGATTTGATCAAAAGGGATCCTTAGGTTGGCTTTCTGATCAAACTAAGGCCTCTAGGTTATAGTTAGGGATGTTGGGAGAGTATTTGGGCAGAGTTTGGCCGAACCAAAAGGCTTTAGAGGTGTGAATAAATGAGAAGGAGGAGTGCCCTTTTATAAGAGGGGTGAGGGGCACCTTTGGAAAAGCTAGAAATATTAATTTATAATAAATTCATATTCGGTTTCTAATGGCTCCAAAGTTGATTATTTAAATGTTAAGGTGGGGATAGGTCGAAAAAAACTCAACCAATAGAATTTAGACAGGTTTGGTTACTTATATTAACCTTATCTTTAAGTATTAACTCTAAGTTAATTAGTTTCACTTTTACAATGTCTCTTTGTATTTTTATATAATATGGTTAATAAACTTACTATATACATCCAAGAGACCCCCAAGTGGTCCATTAATGATGAACCTATCATGATATAAGTCTCTTGGCCGAACCTTAGATTTTTAGGAATTTAATATCAATTAATAATATAATATTTGATTTAAGAACTCTTTTATGTCAATTTTGACACTATTCAATAGTTGATTTTTGTGAAACTCATAACAGATTGATTACTTTGAAAAAAGTCAATTAAATCAATCCTAATATATCATATTATCCTATAAAATTAGTTTAATTCATTCAAAAGTTTCATATTATATTTATTTGGGTATTTATAATATCAATTATTTTAATTTTTCACTATTATAATAATTACTGCATCATCATTGTGTCATAAATAAAATACATTATTTAATGTCTAAAAATTATAAATAAAATATCATTATGTAGGAAATCTTTTTATCTTTCTAATTAATATTTATAATCTAAAATCCAACTTCTATAACCATATGTAACAATTGTTTTGCTAAAAGATATATGCTTGTGTCATTTTTGTATTCATTTTGACTTAATTAAAATAAAGTGTCATTATCACTTACAAGTGGATCCATGGGGTCCCAAAATTGACACAAAGATGCCCATGGTCGACCATGTATCAACCAATAGGGTTAAGACACGTTTTAGGGTAATTTAGTATTATTATAATATTATTTGTTAACCCTTATTTACCGGATTTACCCTTAACCATGGTAAATAAAATATTTACCGCAGTAATTATTCAAAATGTCTAAAAATAAAAGTTACCTATTTACACAATTTGAACATCCTGATTCCAAATATGGAATCCATTTTCCTAAATTCTAAACACAGAAGTGGCAGAAATTAATTTAAAATTAATTCCCGCTGTCAAAACAAAAAGCGTGTTTTTAAGAGATAATAACTATCAAAAGATTGACACTTGTTTTTGTTCAGTTTAATTGTAAAATTATGTCCAATGACCAACATTATATTAAAATGTAAAAATATATTCTAAATATACTTTAAAACCACTCCAATTCATAATTTATCACTATTAATTATTTTGATTAAAAAAGTTGTTTTTAATTAAAAATTTAGTAATTTTCACTATTCATCAAAATATGAAAGTTATCCGAAATGTACCAAAATTTCACCCTAGGATAATTTTGATATTCCGAATCCAAAAATGAAGTCCATTTTGAAATATAAAATATATATAATTTCAAAAAGTAGGTATTACTATTCACAACGGCTAGTTTAATTAGTTGTGGTGTGTGTTAGAACTCGAGGTTGCGTACAACACACGCTATCACATTATTCGAAGGGAAACGTACCATGGAAGCTTGGGATGTTTCATTTTAAATTTTTGATGTCCCCATTTAGTCAAAAAGTTTAAAACATAGTATTTAAAAATGGTTCACTATTAAAAGTTGATAAAAGTGCAATACTGAAAATGAATTTGTTCTTGTATTATGTCTAAGATACTCATAATATGGAAAAATTATAAGGATTATATAAAGTTTAAAATTTAGTTAATACTATTCATAACCTCTTTTGAATGGCTTTTTGGTAAGTCATGGTGCAATTGAACTCGGTGTTGCGTGTAGTGCAAGTTATTGAACTATTTTGAAGAAATAACACATTATGAATTCTTGGGGTGTTACATCAAGCCCTTGGATCGGTCAAACTCTGCTCATATCATCTCTCCACATCCCTCTCTTCATCATATAATCCTTACCTTAGGCAGAAAGATCTTCAAGAAACCCTTTTGTTTCACACCGAGTGGAGTTACCCTATTTAATGGTAATTCTTTCTCTTATGTTATTTTGTTTTTTTTAGTCTCCAACACACTAAAAACTTTTTATCCAATTATTTGGTAAATACAACAGTATCATAAATATACTAGGATGTTTTTATGAGAAGTATTAGATCTACACTTGAACACACCTCCATCTAATGGTTAAACAACATATTGTTTCTGTAAATAGCGAATTTCGGCATCACAAAATGATGATTGTTCAATATTTTTCTAACACCTTTAATGGTGGGCATTAAGATGTCTCTATATTTTAATATGATATATATTATTTTTATGTTTTACATATGCTTATGTATTTTTAATTTATGGCATACCTTTATGGTTTCCATGATTGGTAAATGTGCTATCTTCATTTTAGGAAGTGCGGACTACCGCCCCCTCAAAGTGATTTGATTCCTTAATGTCATATGTGGGATGTACAAAGTATGGAGTTATTGATATTATATATGAAATTATACTGGAATTATAATATACCTTTATATAATTATGATTTCATTCAAATAAATACGAAATAGAAATGAAATTAGCGTTCATTCGTACATACGGCTTACCGTCTCCATGAACGTTGCATTTCATTTCTTACCTCTAAATGTTAAGTAAAATTATAAATGCATGTATGTAATTGATATATATGATATATATGATATCTAAATCATGACTATAATTCTGGATATAATGTATTTTTTACCACATGGTCAACCTGTAATTATAAGAAGTTTATTTTTGACTCAAGTAACAATGATCAACAAAATGACCGTTTTTAACATAAATAATTACATAATATTCATAACATGGTAATAAGTGATATAAAGGGAATAATTAACATAAAAAATTTTATTAAGGAAGTTTAAATAAACTATAGTTTATTACTCAGGAGATAAAATAACAATGGATTCAAGTCGGACACCAGGTATGGGATCCAACCTCTCTATTTATTTTTGTATGTCACTTCTTTTAAGCTACACTTTCTTATGTTTGGGGATGTTATTTTATATTCCTCATACAGTAAATTTTATGTTCATATAATAAGAGACCCTATTTGATCTCTTCAATCCACTTTTCTAGGTTTTATGTGGCGTCGTTAGGCTGCCAAGTTTTTGTAAGGGATTTTTCATCTCACTTTTATTCCTGTGAGATTCATGCTACATTTTCAACTACTTACTTTTGTGGGGTGTTGTACTACCCATTATTGTATTATTTTTTTAATATAATTTAATAAATGGGTATTAAAATCTTCATTTTATGACCCTTTTTCATGGTGTGTACGTTTCGGAAGTTACCCATATCGGTAACGGAACCTTTCACCCGCCTCTTTTTGAAAGACTTATTTTGTTATGTCGTTTAATTTAGATATTATTATGTTGGTATATGTTATTATATATCCTTATTGATGTAAAATGTATTTCAAAGTGATTATATACCCTTTTGTCTCATCAAATTGTTTTTGGAATGTTAATGTGATACCGTTATGCTGTCGAATTTTTAAAACGTAACTTCTTAACCCAATTTTGATTTCTTTGGGTTCAACTGGTATTTATTGAATATGTCATCCTATGAATATATGCGAATGACCTCTGATTGTTTTAAACTTAATATCAACTTATATTGGGTGTATTTATATTTTTCACACATAATTATGTGATTGATTTATCCTTAATTTAAGGATACCTTCTTTATAAGGGATTTCATCTAATTTTACATTTCTATTGAGACTTCATTGATGTTATGAACCAATTCACTCATATATGGTGTATATACTGTACTTTTGAATATTATATCATGAATCCCTTTATTCTCATGATATTATAGAGTTCTGATTAAATATTATTCCTCAATTATTTGTATTCAAGTGTCTCTCATTTTGTTAAAAACTCATGAACTAAAATATTGTTTTAAATGTTTTAATAGTTTATTCGTATAAATATTTCTCATTAATATCCATGTTTTAAAAATTGTTTTAAGTATTTATTCATATTGATATTAATTGATTAAAATTTTAAAAGCTTTAAAGTGGTATGGGACACTTTGATTCAAAAATCTCTTTATTAAAGGTTTTCAATGGTTTTGAAAATTCTTTTTAGAATGGATTCATTATTTCAATATATTAAAATGTTATATTGTTATTGAAATGTGATAATGTTATCTTTAATTTATGATTATGTTATGTGTTATGATTATGTAATGGTTCTTGGCCATTGTTACATATACTAGTGGTTCTGTGATAAACCTAGGGCGGGTGAGCCCGAGATAGCTCTTCAATGCATTGGGTAACGAGACTGAGGTAATTTTAATGTTTCTCCTATGAGATTTAGGGAATGTACTATGCTGGGTATTACAAATGTGACTCCCTATGTAGCTGTGATTGCTACAATGGGTGTTTGATATAGATTCCATAAGTTACCTCTATTATTTATGATTTCTGTGTGTTACTCACAAATCTTATGATTTCGTAATGTTTGTTATGAATGAAAAGTTTTGGTTTCATTGATTTGTATTTATGGGTTAATGTTTCCTTTCCTTATTTTATAACCCTTACCGAGATTTTTGTTCTCATCCCAAGTTTTTGTAATGTTTTTCACTTGTCAAGGGAAAGGTTCATGATGTGATGATAGTGTCAAATAAGTGTCAAGAATGAATCCATGATTTATTTAAAATATGTTTCCTTTGATGGAGAAAATGAATACTGTCTTTATTGTAACCACCTTGTTTCCAATGTGGAATGTAATATATGATTTTATGACCTAATTCTCTAAAATTTTTAACCTGAAATGATCCTCGATGATAATTCTTTAATAAATCAAGATTATGTAATGTTTAAGGCTGTGGCCTTATAATTTTAGATTTTTCAAATTCAATTAATGATCATTTTAGTCTTTATCACAAATGATTAAATTTCTAACAAACATGTTTCAATGATTCATGACCGTTAAAAGGTGATTTCTAAATAAGTAAATTATATATTAATATAGAAGTTTTTTCGATAAAAATATCATTATTAAAAAAATTGTATCATATTATATTAGTAAATATATACCCATTTTTATTCATTTCATAAATTCATCTTATAGTTTAATCTTGATGTTAGACCAACCCAAATACGAAAATACCATAATTTAGTTATCATTATGATGTAGTTTTGTAGTAATTTCATCATACTAGATTCATAATGATCTCGTATAGTTTTTATAATAGTTATATATATATATATATTCTAATTTTAGTGATTTATAAGAAGAAATAATATCTCTAAAAACAATAGATAATTTTAATAAATGATTATGTACATAGTCTAATTATTTTATGTGATGAAATTATTGTGGAACATTTATTGATAATATCACTAATAGAATCAATATTTTTTCAAAAAAACATAATGATATCTTAAATATTTAAACTTTAATAAATTCCCTATAGACATCCATGAATGTTGGTGAAGAAAAATTAAATATATAAAGTTGTGGAGGCGGTAGTCCACACAATACACAAAAATATTTTGTTTTATTATTGGATGGGATATATGAATAATAAATAAAAAATAATATAATATTGAAGTATTATATTATATTAATTAACCTATGAAAAATATATTATCATGTTTCGAATTTTTTTATAGAAAGTAATTTGGATGAAAAACTAGGTAGTTGATAATAATCACGTCGAAGACTTGAATTTTCAATTAATGTGTCCTAATAAGTGAAGGCCTTACACAAAATAATGTTGACTAGGATATTTTCAAATTTATAGAGGGTTATAGTATGATAAAATTTTAATATTTTTAGGTATAAATTCAATGATAATGGGTGTATTGATGTGGTGAAAAAGTTACACTTTTATAAGCCAAGGAAATTGTAGTTTTAGGAGTGGCCCATTATTTTTTTATAATGTATGGTTACTATTAAATTTGTTAATGGAAATATACAAGGAAAAATAGGAGTGAAATTTTTTTTTGTCTAGAAACACTAAAATACATATTTTTTGAGATAATTTCGTGTGTTTCAAATGTTTTAATTTTATCATTTTATCTTTTACCCTAATTTACTTTTACTATGGTAATTAATTTTAACCATACTAATTTTTTTAAATTTTAAAATTAATTCCTATATTTTTAAAAAATTTGATACTTCTAATTTTATATTTTAAAATCAGTTTTTAATATATAAATTCTAATGTTATGAAAATAATATTTTTTAACTAAATACACATAATACGATAATAACCAGTTTTAAGGAAATAAAATTTTAAACTTTAAATTTATATAAAAGTTAAAATTATCATTGAAATGGGTTTTAATGTCATAAATTTAATTATTATATAAAAATATAGGGTATCATTATTCCAATGTTATCTAAAACCAAATCTCATGTGAAAATACATGATTCAATGAAATGACTAAAAACCATTTTTATATTAATCATTTTGTTTACTAAAAAAATATTTCCATGTTTTTTTGTAGGTAAATATTATTTGTAAACAAATAATTTTATTCATAATATCCATACATGATAACATATAATTTCATAAAAAAATTTTGTTTGTTTTTATGTAACATGAAATTCATATAAAATTCATGTTTCCTGAAAAAATTATTTTTCTACAAATAGATGGCATTTTTATGAAAATATCCTAAATTTATATGAAGTAAATTTTTACATGATAATTAGAATATGGAGTTAATTTTTAATAAATTATAATTAAAAAAACTATAAATCTTGTTTTTTTGTGTAAGGTCATAAAATATAATTAGGAACTATTATTAATTTGAATTCAACATTATCAATTATTACCTATTATTATTGATATTTAAAATATTTTTGCAATTAAATTAATGTTTAAAAAATATTAATATCAATAAAATTTTATTATTAATAACATTCTTCATGAAATAGAAATTTTTATTTATAACTATAATATTTCTATGAAAATACATTTCCAAAAAATAAATGATAATATTAGTATTTTTCCGTAAACTAATTGATATAAACTAATATAAAAAAATTTCATTCTTTTAGATAGACTTATAATTCATAAATTAGTTAGTCATATTAATTATTTTTAATTAAATAGAAAGGTTTTTAATGTTCATACATAAACAATTATATATTATAAAAAATATGTATAACGGTTCTGTTTATGTTTAGTGTTATGTGTGGAGAAAACTATTGAAAAATTAACTTATTTAAGGTTAATTATATATTTAAATTTTGTGTTTTCATTTTTATCCCCCTCACATTAGTTAAATATTCACAATTTGACTCATAAGAAAAGTTTAATTTTTATATGGAATTCGTAACAGACAATAAAATACTAAATGGTTATGAGTTTATTTTGGACATTGAATGAGATTTAAATGAATAAAAAATAATTAAATGTTCTTTAAAAGAGAAATAACCCATTCTTAATTTAAATTGAATTCTAATAAATAATATTGATCTATATTCATAAATAATAATTTCCCACAAACCATTACATTTATTAATATAATAATTACACAAGTTATAGTTTTTGTTTTAAACTCAATATCCAGTAGTTGTTGCAAACATACATAATGTAGGAATCTTGAAAATTTATAGTAGAAAATCACATTATGATTTATTAGTAGTAGTTTTAATGTATTTCCCTTATTCTCATAGTTGTTGGAGACAATAAGTATTTTTGGTCGATGGATTGGGACACTGAGTAGTATCGTTCCCAACTAATTGTAAACTAAGGTATAAACTTTTTTATTCTCTCTATTTTCCATAAAATATTTATTGTAAAAAAAATCTTCATATATATAGATTTTACACACCACATTAAGGTAATTTAATCCAAAATTCTTCTTATATTTTTTGAGATATAATAAAATGAGTCTTTATTCATTTATAATCTTCCTCACTTTCTTTTTATAAGAATCCAAGTTTGTATTCATTGTTATGGTTTCTACATTGACTATTATAGTACATTTAATCATATTTATTGATAGCTTGTTTTTAATGATAATAATGTCTCTCCAATCCAACATACCTTCTATTTGTTGTTTATGGAAGAAATAATTTCATTATCCCTCAAACATGTTGTTATTTATAGTTCTAAACATTAGTAATAAAAAAAAGTAAACATGAGAGACAAACACTATTATTTAATTATCATAAACAACAATATGAAAAAATTACCTCAAGATGTATTAATATTTAAAACATTAATGTTACCATATGATTCTTATAACTCAACTAGTATTATACTCAGTTTGAACCTTTATTACTAATGGTTTAACTCAAATCATTCATAGTTTAACTAGTCATCTTTGAGTTCCATACTCTTATAATTATTAAGATAATCAATAAAATGGGGATCTCAAATCTCCATGAACATGAATTAAATTTTATAAACACATAAAATAATTGAAATATCTGTTCTCAGAATCCAACTTATCATTATTAGAAAAATATTTATCATTCCAAGAATTATATACCCAACTATATATATATATTAATAATATACTTTCAAAGAAATATCATTTCCTATAACTATTTTAATCTTCATGATATTAAAACCCAATGATATTATATATTCCTCAACAAAATAAACTATATCAATAACCCTAAAATGTTATTAACCATTGTCTTCTAAGTTCGGACATTAGTCAATATATATCATAGTTCTAAAAAATAAGTAAACATTTACAAATTTATCAAAAATCAAAATTCAATAATAAATTCTATGGAAAAAATATTATATAACATAATTTTTTAAAAATTAATCATAAATTTATTTCTTAAATTTCAATCTTATTTTTAGCCTAATAGTTATTAGTACAAAAATAAGTTATTCAAAAATAGTAATCCCTGAAAATTTAACATTTTCATGAAATCATTATTCAATTTTATTAATGAAATTTAAAATATGTTTCCTTAACATTAAAAAAACAAATGAAAAAAATCATATTGTGTTTCACATAATCTTGATAATATTTAGAATATACAAGAATATTAATGATAAATATCACTCACTAATAGAAAATATAAGAGTTTCTTTTTTATTCAAATATTAGTCTCATTCCCTTAAGAATGATAAGGAAAATAATGTTTTAAATAATAATTTGAATATACAATATTTACAAAAAAATTATATATGGTCTTTTATTCAGTTATAAGACATAGTTGTTTTTGGATACATACCCTCATTAGCTACATTTTTGTAACACTTTTTTAGAAAAATGCTAAAAAATATGTATGATAGTATATAAAATATTTTTATGAAATCATAAATGTTAATATTTATTAGATTATGTTACTTTTTAAGATTATAATACTTTTTAATAATCCTTTGAATCTATATTTTTAAATCCTTTGATATCCATCATCATCATTATATTATTTTCTTGAACTAAATTACTTATCATCATTATTAAATCCTAAATAATGATTAATAAAAAGAAATTTATTTAGCCAGTCATATCAAATGAGAGTGTCTCTCTAGTAGTGTCATCTTAGGACTATGTATCATCCATCAGAGTAATGATTTTTTCAATGATAAAACAACTCTTACTAGGGTTATTTCACTGTGTTGAATTTAGATTATAGTCAAATCTGCATACTATAATCCTAAAATTTATGTGTAGCTTGTAAAATCTATATAATCATCACTTTACAAAAGAATCATGTTGTTATGAAAAACATGGACGAATTACTATGGTTTTAACTAGTGTTTTCTTAAGACAATACTAATATAAATTTGTTATTAGTTTCCCTAAAATTAAATCATATAATATTTTAAAATATTCTCTATACCTTCGAAATTGTGATCAAACACAACATGTAATCCATAAAAATTTCCTTAAGAAATATAATAATATGAAAATTTGTCTAAACCTATCCTTCAATACCAACTATGGCACTTTTTACCCACACTCTAGGAACCAATTCCCAAAATACATACTTAACATATTCATTTTGATACCAGTCGTAAAATATTTGATACAACACTTCTAAATAAAAAAATCAATAATAATTATTTCATCTTTTATATCTAATAGATATTTTATGGTATATAAAATTATAGAAATAGGGGAAATCATTAATAGTGAAAGACCATGATCCAAATAAAAAATAAAAAATTTATTTATTATATTTAAAACTTAATAATCCATATTTTATATTTAAAATATTTCATAATATATTTTACATGTTTCATCCTTCCAAATGTATCAAATTTGGAAATTGTATTCTTAACATGGGGTTATGGAACCAAAATAATGGGTAAGATAAAATGCCCAATATGTGAAAACATACAGTTGACCCAATATTGGAATAAATATTATTGCACGAATAAGGAAGGAACATAAATCAATAATCATCAAGAAACCAATATCATGGTATAAAAATGAATCTAAATGAAAAAATTGATTTCAAAAACTATAATCTCTTAATAGTGTAATTCATTATATTGGATATCAAAAACCAACTACAAAGGCCTTATTCCATGAAATTTACTTGATGTTGATGCGACAAACAAAACCAATTTTTTAATTGGTCAGACATACACAAAATAACCAACTTTTTATGCATAGGATAAAGCTCATTTCATCGAGGGGATATAAATTTTTAATGAACACTATTCACCTAATTATTTACAATTATTTGACCATAATATTAAACAAGAAATTTGAAACCATTATCTATGAAAGAATTGGATGACTAAAAACATGGAAATATTTATTATGAAGAATATAGAAAATTAATACATGGTCAAAAAACATTAGTAAATAGTTATTATAATGAATTCCATTACATTTCCCCATTCTTATAAAGGGATATCATGATCATACCTCGTCATAAGCAGTGATGTGGATGGGAAAAAAATAATTAGTCAATTGGATAATAAATTTTTATATTGGAATAAAAATATATGATAGACCATTACATTTCCCCATATTGGTAGAATATAATACATTATAGGTGAATATCATCGAATCCAATTTATAAAAAATTTGATGTTTAGACAATATAGAGAAATGATTTTATGATTCATTCAATACTAGAATAAAATGTTTATAATAAATGTGGCGAAAGAATGTGGATGGTTTAAATTATCATATCCTAATAAGTGATAATTATTTTCAATGGGATTATGCGTTAGGAATGTATATCCCTTGAAAATAATGGTATAATAACACAAATGATCAAAGGGTATAATATTACCATATTATATAAAATTATATCCAATAACCATTTTAACTCATCAAATGGAAATTGAGTTACCAAAAATACTAAATACTGGGGAAATAACTGAGGCAATATTCATATGAATAATGAAACATGATAAGTACGCTAAATTACATGAAATATATTTAATTTTAATATAGATAACTCATGGTATTTTAAAAAAATAATACACTATAAAAATTTAAAATGATGAATTACATGTAACATGTATCAGTGAATCCGAATTGATACCGCAAAAAACATTATGAATTTAGAAAATTTTATATCAAAAACCCAAAAAATAGATCGACTATGAATTGACAATAAATATTTTTATTTAATAATAACTTATTATATAATATCTAAAATAGGCAGTATATGCATCATAGACATTAAATTAGGTTCATAATACAAAAATAGTCTCAACGATATGAATTTGAAATGAAAACCATATCTATTTTCCATAGGTTAAAAAACATACATTATCTATCTATATCATATAAGTTATAAGGAATAACTAAGTGAAAAACTCTTTTTTAAGACCTCAAATCACCATGTTAAAAATATTTATGATTTCAATGATTGTTGATTGTCCTTATGACCCTATAGAGACTCACCACATCCTTCTGATACTTTCTTGTAAAAACCATCATTTAGATATAATCATTAAACACTATAAAGTTGAATTATTTAATCAAATAAACGAATACAACCCACAAATAATCAAATACTCTCTATACTCGGAGTAAAAAAAATAATTAATTCTTTTATTATTTCATCCCGAATCCACTAGGGAAGAACTAATGGATATAAGAAACCATTGTTAACATGTTGTTTGACCTTCACCTTCTACCTACCAAAACATATAGATATAAACTCTGGAACTATATTCTTCAATACAAGATGACAAAACATCCATCCTAGAGCTTAGTACATCATATTCATTCCAGTATACACATATATGGGTGAGCTATGGAAGTCATAGAGAACCATATCATGCATCACCAAAGAGATGAAAAACCATTCTTGAAACAACCCATGGTGTTATTAATCCTCATAAGCACTATATAGAGAATCACCAGATAAAGCTTGGTCTCTTCATAAATCATTATTAGAATCCACCAACAAGGAATCAACCACCTACTATAACTGATATGGTTGCATTTTCTTCTTATAAAACAAAATCATCTTTTATCCTCCCCATATAAAGAAGCATCCCAATCTTCTATATCATCACAATATAAGATTCTCCAAAATCATTCACAAAAACACTACAAGACTTCCTACATAGTGCACCAACTAAAACATCAGTCTTTAACAGTGTATAAGAAATCTCAATGTATTTACACTATAATAATTCAATCAACCATCACTGATTTAGGTTCAATTCACATTGTGAGACGATATATGTCATGAGTTTATGAAAGATAAAACCCACAAAATTCTCACCAATGAAGAACTTTCTCAAAAATATTAACAAAAATATTAAAACTACAAAAAATGATAATTTAAACTTAGTTAAGAACATGTGGGCATAACTATAAATTACCATAAGAAACAATTGATATCTATTACATCAGAAAACATCCCAAACCAAAAACCAATGGGTCATAGAAAATCTCAAAATGAACCCCATCTTCTGGTCGATAAATAAGTAGATCACATAGCATATACTTATTCAATTAATCAAAATATACATAACACTATTCAGTCTATAATAATTCATAGTTTTTTTCTAGTCAATGATGTTAGTGGAGTCATTAATTAAGATAAATTGTCTAAGAACCCCCTATAATTTCCAGAATGAATAATAAATTTCATCACATATAAAATTATCTTAGTGGATATACAATAAATGACAACATAATTCATTAATGGATCCACATATACTCCATACTAAGATATGAAATTTCTTGATAAAAAAATTCATTAGATTAAATGTCAAACATTGAAAAATTCCCAAACAGATACTAATTAGGAAATACTCTCAAATTGGTACATATATTCATTGTATTCTCTTCCTCATTAACGTATTATATATGGATTAATTCTAGGAAATCCACCATGAACTCTCTAAATATTATGTTCATCAATCCTATGGACATAGATATAGTTTGAATCACAATGAATGACATCAAAATAAACTCATAATTTTTATAAAAATATCAGAATGTATCCATATGAACATATATATCCCTCACCCATATATAATGATATCTTGTCCCCAAGTCAATCTCAAAGAACCAACTACCCCTTATAGCTGATTGAATAAATTATAAATCCATAGAAGAAGATATAGGTCATTAATTTTCACCTAATTTAAATGATTATAATCGATAAAAAGATAAAAAATACCATCATACATCTTGTTGAACAAAAATGGTTCGCACCATGGTGACAAACATAGTAAGACAGGACCTCATTAAAACACATCGTTAATAAATAATCAAAAATCATGAAAAATTTGAGGAACTAAACTATACAAATCCAACGTAATAGGGGACAATCCTAGTTTTAACTCAATCCCAAACTCGATATCCCATCAAGGGGGTAACACTAAAACAACAACATGAAAAATATTTGTGTACTCAAAAAAACCATGAGAAACACTAACAGTTGAAAAAATAATAAACATGGTGTCATTTCATCCAACATGGTGTACATGGATAAAATATTACTCTGATCTATTTGAGGGACTCTCTCTCTAGATTATATGGAAAAATAACTATCATAATTATAGAACACATCTTACCTATTGAAGTAATAGAAAATTGACAAAAAAATACTAAAAATCATTTCCAAGGATGATGTCAATTGTCTCCATCTATAAACAATGAATGTTTCCCTATGTGTTTTTATTTACCATCACTATGTCAAAGCCTCTATATATATTATAAACCAAAGATTTACCTTTAACTAGTATAATAAATTCTATATTCCAGAGGGGCCTCTCTACCTCACATCCAAAATCATGTATTATGGAAGGTGATATAAAGGATTGTATGTATAAGAAATCAATAAAATCAGGAACCTGATTAAATAATATGAAAATGTTACCTCTAAAGAAATATTTTTTACCTTACACAAGCTAAACTAGAGTGTAATTTTCGCCATGAACATCCCCATAAAAACTATGTCCAAAATATTTAACATATCAACACTCTAAAGGTTCAATCATTGGATGAGGAGGATCTTATGGTTGTCCTCTCCCCATACCATCTATCATCTACTTGTCCAAATATGGAGCATTCTTCTACAATTCATTGGATGAAATTACCTCAATATAGGAACAATAAATGGAACACCTTCTAAAACATACCTACTTAGAATGATATATCACTCCTAGTACTGATGACCATGGAATCCACAAGGGAAATAAGTGCCTTATCACATCGCATAAGCATGAGAGCCACCACTCCTAGAGAAACGAGTTGGTAGGAGATCAGACCTATGGTGGAATTTCTAAAATCTATTCTATCTACGAATCAGGGAATTTGAAACAATAAATATTATTTTTATGAAGAATCCAATAAACTCTAATCATGTTTATTTACTTCTGAAATGTATAATATCAAAAAACTCTACTCTTTATATCACAATATGATTTCTGGAAAATAGAAATAGGATTCACTGGTGATGAATTTATATAACCAAAGACTCCTCTTAATTCCTCCCCTAGAATACTCATATGAGAATTAGTATGAAGAATATCAAAAAAGTATTATGAAATGGATCCTAATGTCCCACACACCGAAACTCCACTATCAAATAGTATGAAGGTCCGGTTGATTGGCAATAATTATGGTTGAAGAAGGAAAATAATTTTAGATCTAGTTTCAAAACATCTGCAATGAGACACTAGACTCTTCTGGTTCCGTACAAAAAATATCCCCCTCTTCCTCACTATCCCAGACATCATTATAATGTAAAATGAAACCAAATTCTATTTTTAATACATAATCTAAATAAAAGATATCTGCACCTCCTTTAAAAATTATTTCAGAAATGTTTTTAAAATGGATTCATCATACTTCTAAAGACTCTGACTCTAAAAATTTCATCGTATCCACCTCCAAGTGTTAGTGTTATTGACCTACAATATTTTTAAAATCTATTGGAACATCCTGTTGAAATTCTTCTATGATAACCTGATGCGGACATTGATGTGTATCCATAACTATAATAGAAAAAATGTTTAGAGACTCAATAACTTTAAAGATTTAATTTTTATCATTAATATATTAAATTTTTTTATTTCATTAAAGATTAACCAATCAAAAAGACTATTAAATTCAAACATGGGTAAAAATAACAATGTTTTATGATCCTTTCCTTTGACTCTACCTATCAACTTCCTTCACATCATTTGGTAGGATCAAAAAACATAAAATTAAATGAATTAGAACATAGGGGGGCTAAATTACCATGTCTCTTCCAATCTCCCATGTTTATGTTTGGAAAAAAACATAGTATACACATTTTCCACATAATTCAAACTATCCACACCTATTACTATATTCAAACTCTATAATATCTCTCAACTTAATACTTTGATTCATCTCCATCACAACCCCCACGCCCTAAATTTACCACTCATAGGCTTATACGGATTAAATAAGGATAATTATCACTTGAATGAAACCTCCAATATTCCATTTCTTAGAAAATGTAACCAAGGATTTAATAAAAAAAATGGTATTGATTACCCCTTAAAATAACATGTGGAATAACGAGATATAATAGTTACTACAATAAACTCTTTTTTAGATATATAAATGAAATCCCAAGTACAAACATGTAATTTCTTAAAAGACTCAAACAATTGGAATAGAAACCAGAATTACAAAAAATGTAAACTCCATAGTGACCACAAATCCTACATAGTCACCAAGAACCACAATCATGTAATATCCATATGAATCCCCAAAAATCCCTTACCAACTATAATCAAATATTACATATACATAGGGTGATCATAATTGGTATACATAGTAGGATCCTCCATAAATCCACTTGTGGAAATGATAATGAATGTATACTAAAACTTAACGAACAACAAATAAAACCAACTCATAACCTAATCATATATACTTATTTCTTAAACATATCATGGTTACATCTCACCCTATATTTCTTACTATGTTCTTTATAATATAATATCAAACAATTTTACCCAACTAAATATTCCACACTATTTTTTTGCTCTTCCCTAGCATCATATTTCAAAATGCATCCCACTATAAAAGTAGGTTATCACAAATACAACTACATTAAGAAGAACAACATGAATCTCATGCATGAAATCATCTCATCACCCTGTTACAAATATCTATATTGTAACTGAGTCAATTTTTTGATCCCCCACAACTCTCATGGAGTGTATTAGATATCCATAATTAAACTAAAATCCATCTTAAACGAGGAATTGTATAATTCACCTCTAGAAATA